>OX420952.1:6904472-8352276 GCA_949091785.1 Polymixis lichenea
GAAGGTTCTTCTCCTGTGCGTTAATTCTACAGGCAGAAAGTTACTTACGAGATTTTTTACGAAACGTCTTAGGCTTTGACATGTAAAACAATAATTGCGTTATATTGCGTATTTAAACTTCTAGAAAAGCATGCATCTTAGTCATACAAGTCGTGGTCCGCATCATCGCTTAACATCAGAGGAGATAGTAGATAAACGTCAGCTTGTCAAAAATATAAAAGTGAAAGGAAATCATTCAGGTTTCGATAATTTCGTACCCAAAAATTAAAGTGCAGAAATAAAAATCGGTTCTCTTAAGGGAAATAATACCCTCATCATTATTTACCATTACAACGAGAGTTTATACTCTATTTTATATAAAATCATTCTGCTGCTATCTAAGTGTCTAAAATTAGTAGTATTTACAATACTACTAATTTTATTTAGATTTGTATATGTTTACAATATTATGATGTCCATTTATACCATGGTCTATAATTGTTTGAACGAATGTACAAATTATTGTTGGCTAATATATAATTTTTGGTGCTTTCAAACTCAAATAGCAGCCAGGGGGTTAATTGTAGACTTTCAATGTACTATTCATAAAATTCAAAATGTCTTTTCCCATAAGAAAACAGTGTAAAGCTGACTTCGAAAGTAAAAAGTAATGCCAAAATCTTATTTTTGTTAATTTCATCACAAAATTATTGTAATTGCATCAGCCGGCATTTGAACGATTTAGCCAACATTAGTAACAATGATCGACAGATTTTGCGACCAAGGATTATAAATATTGTGAGTGTGTGTTTGTTTTACTACCTGTACGTATAAGGAGATATAAATGATGTAATAAGTTATTATCATTCAGTCATATTGTAATGTACTGTGATTCAGTCCGCAAGGAACTATCAGTGGTGCTACTCGCCACACAGCGATGTTAAAACACCAAGGAAGGCAGTAGAAAACGATACAGTGGATATTTAATATATGGTGATCTAAAATACTGACAGTTTATTGTAGCAGTAAAAACACTTTTAGAATTGGTCATGAATAGTTTTCTAATGTGCCTATACAGGGTGGGAGGGAGTTGGACAACCATACCATGGATTCAGTACCTACTTGATTTTGAACGCCCCTAAGGGATAATTTTCTGTCGGTTATTGAAAAAAACATTACTTGCTTTACATTGTGACCGTGTAGGTATTGCACTTTACTATAAAACAGATACTTTTTTTAGCCGACGAACTTTTTTTCCACGGTCTAGAATCATGTGCGGAATTCATAGTTCCAGTTTTGCGCATCGATGTCCCTGCCACCTGTATAATAATAAACTGAATTGTAATAGACACTGGCCATGAGCTCGTTACCCTAGTTAGCACGATTTAGCACGAATCTACACCTATAAAACTAAATTACTTCCTGGACAAAATGTACATATTCAGTAAGACTATAGTGACTAGATAATTATTTACTAGTAAATGTTTGTTATGTTTTTTTCTCAATGTCTCGTTGTTGAAACTATGCTTTGCTTTTGTTGTAAATCTTCGGTTTTGTGTGAAGCTAGGTACTTATTAACACGGTTTTCCAGTGTGATCCATCTTTCGAAATAGCTCGTAAGCTTAGTAGATTTCTGACGGCCGCGGCAGTTTGAACTCAATCATCTTTTATTAAGGAGTCCAAGTCCAAAGTTATGGTTGTATTAAGTATGTATGATAGGAAAAACGCAACAGTTTTGTAATACATTTAGGTTTAAAGAATTTATTTCTCATAAGAACTATAACAGTTCACTTAGAATGAGATACAAAAATCTTAGAAAGAAAAAAATCGGACCTCCCATACAAAACCAATAGTCAGCTGATGGATTATGTATGGGAGGTCGGATTTTTTTTAATATTGCGACCCATGTTCCTTGGAGAAAGTTGTTCAATTTCACGGGTACTATCACCCCGAATTTGGACGATGACTAAAAAATAAGCCTGAATGTAATCCATTTGACGCTACGGGCTCATTATATGGAGGGACAGTATGGATAAAGATAGAGCAGTTATTGCACAAAAAAAGTGCATCAGGACCGTTTGTGGACATAAACCCGATGAGTCCTGCGAACCGTTTTTTAAAAAGCTAGGTTTATTACCACTTCCCTCACTTTACATTTATGAAACCTTTAAGTATGTGTACAGTAATAAGGGATTGCTCAAAAAGTGTATGAAGTAATCACTTGACCAACAAGAGATCCACACAGACTTGTATTAAAGGATAATCCTAAGTCAGCCAAGTATGCAAAAAGCTGCCTTGTGAGGTGTGTACGTATATACAATAAAATACCAAACGAACTGAAATTACTAAATAATACGTACGAACTCATTTAAAAGCAAATTATAGAAATGGCTGAATGGACTGTAAATATAAAATATGTTCTACAGGTATTATTATTATTATGAATTGAATTGAATCGAATTAATACAGTTGTTTGTGATTTATGACTTATTGATCGAAATCGTATCTGAATGACTATGTTATGTTAATTAGGTATCAATTAATCTGCGACATCTTTTGACAACCTTTAAATTGTGTCTCTATAAATTATTTTGCATGCAATTGAAACAATTTGTGTAATAGTTAAACATGTGGACATTATATAAAAACCAGACTGACCTGACAACCATGTTTAAAGCAAATAAAGACTTATCTTATCTTATCTTATCTACGTATCCACGGTCGTAAATCATATTTTGTTCAACATACACCGTAACATTATAGTCGTCTTACAACAGCAGCCCACTCCATGTATCCAATGACTACTAATCATTTATTAAAAAAAAAAAATATTTGATGTAGTTTTGAATGAATTGAATGAATGATGAGATATAGTGGTACTAAGGTAGGAATCTTCTACTGTTTGATACTTAAACATTATTAACAGGGAGGGTGTCTCATAATTCTAAAGCACTATTTATTTTTCTTAGTACCTTATTATCTTAATTAATGGTAACAACTTTTTTATTGCGCCTGTAGGTATTTTATGTTGGATACATTGAGGGGACCACCTTTGTAAGACGACTAAAATGTCACGATGTATAGCCTGACACTGAGATCAGTGTCAATTCATCATGTGTGTGAAGTGATTAGTGGCGCTTCCCCCTTACGAAGATTGCCAGATGTTTTCCTCAAACAAGTATCTACGTGCTTACCTTCGTAAGAAAAACAAATAAATGGTAGGACTTATTTTATGTACCGATACCACCGTTTATATTAATGCGATTAGAAATCATTTTCTTGATTGTAATGGTACTAATTTTATTAAGTGATGATGCTAAAATTGCAATATTATGTAACTATCAGGGCTATAACTGTAGCCAACAAAGAAATACTTTTTTGAGATTTTAGAGTAAATATTCGATACCTATTACATGGCATAGTCAGTCTATAATGTTCCCACTGCTGGGACACAGGCCTGGTCTTGGTGAGAGAGAGTGACACGCAGTCCACCACGCGGGCCCACTGCGGGTTGGTGGATGTCACATGTCTCCGAACTTTTAGTTCTAAGACATGCCGGTTTTCTTACGATGTTTTCCTTCACTGTTTTGAGAGCAGAGCTGCACAATGTAAAGCGCCTGGGTTTAAACCTACGACACAATCTACAACTCGTAAGTTGGGCCCGATACCACTGCTCCCAATTATCCCATCACATGGAGCTTAACCGAAATTGGCGAAATGTGGGTGGACTAGTACTAGTACCTAGTACCTCTGCTTAACCCTTGGGAGATTACAGGCGTGATGTTTTGTTATCCTACTACTTATTTTAAAATTTTGCAAAATTTCATGTTTGTTAATCAATCACGCAAAAACGGCTGAACAGATTTGAATGAGATGTCAGGAGCCCCAAAATCTGACAACTAATCTTACCACGGGGTTTCGTGTCAGAAAGGCAAGATAGATAAAATCAGCCTATAATGTTCCTACTGCTGGGACACAGGCCTCCTCTCGGGGTGGGTTTGTAGATGTCACATGTCTTCAAATGTTTAGTTCTAAGAGATGCCGGTTTCTTGACGATGTTTTCCTTCACCGTTTTGAGAGCAGTGCTGATGAAACAATTTGCACAAAGCAAAGCGCCAGTCTGGGGTCGAACCTACGACCTACAACTTGTAAGGCGCGGCTGTTACCACTTGGCCACCACTGCTCATAGACACACAATGACTTCTCGTAAAACTTTGGTGTTCAGCTGTATTCAGTTAGATTGGAAGTCGACCCCAAAAAAGTTGGAAAAAGGTTAGGCAGATGATGAACTGTTATTTGATCTGCGTGCACTAAGTCTTCTTATACTTCTAACTTTGAACTGCTCTCCTCGTACACGTAATATGGTTGTGTGGGACTTAAACACCCACTGCTCAACCTGTATAGAATCCACCTGGAATGGTATACAGGAAGGGGAGCCCACAGTGGTTGTTAAACTGTCAAAGTCGACAGTTTGGTTTCACGAAAGGTAGGTCAACGACTGACGCGGGAGTACAACTCATCAGTCACATTTTGGAATCCTGGGAGAAGTCCCAGGATGCAATTGGCATTTTCTGTGACCTCTCAAAAGCGTTTGACTGCGTTGACCACAATACACTTATCTGTAAATTACACCACTACGGAGCTCGTGGACGAGCTGCTGATCTTGTGCTTTCCTATTTATCAAACAGGCAGCAAAAAGTAAATGATAACGGGGCAACGTCCTCGGGGTCTCTAGTCAAGATGGGCGTGCCTCAAGGTTCAATTCTTGGCCCTTTTTTATTTCTAGTTTATATTGATGACCTTCCTTACCTGATGGCTAACTTCTCGGATATAATTTTATTCGCTGATGACACTTCTCTTATTTTTAGAATAGATAGAAAAGATACGGATGTCTTACATGTCAACGATAGTCTAGCTGTTCTCTCGAAATGGTTTGCGGCTAATAATCTTTTACTCAATGCGAACAAAACTAAATGTCTTAAGTTCTCATTACCAAATGTACCCCAAGTAGGGCTAAATTTAAAACTTGATGGCAAGAAACTAGATGCTATTTCGGAAACTGTATTTCTAGGAATTACTTTAGATTCAAAATTGCAATGGGGTGCCCACATTAGAGCTCTTTCAAGTAGATTAAGCTCAGCTGCTTACGCAGTAAGAAAAATAAGGCAGTTGACTGATATATACACAGCTAGGTTAGTATACTTTGCTTATTTTCACAGTATTATGTCTTATGGCGTTCTGCTGTGGGGGTCGGTAGCTGACGTAGATTCAGTTTTCATTCTACAAAAGAGGGCAATCCGCGCAATGTATAAAATGGGGCCTCGCGAGTCTCTTAGAAACAAATTCAACGAAGTTGACATACTAACTCTGCCTTCTCTTTATATCCTAGAAAATATCTTGCATGTTCGCAAAAATTAAGGACTTTCCAAAAAAAGATGCGACTGCCATAATCTAAATACACGTAGTAAAGTTGAAATTGTGATTCCAAAATTTAGATTAACTAAAACTAGTAAGTCATTTCTAATAAACATTATCCGCTTCTATAACAAGTTGCCAAAATCGGTTACAGAACTTAGCGATGGAAAGTTTAAAACTCATATCAAACGTGTCCTTATCAAAAAAGCATATTATAAGATAAAAGACTACGTTGAAGACAAGGAAGTTTGGCGTTAATTCCTTCTGCACATGTGGCTTCCCTGGTAACTCATTAGCACCATAACTATGTGAGCGTCTATTAACTTCTTCCAAATTACAATGTTAATTTTATTAATTTTATTTTTTACACTTTCTGACATATTCTCGTCATTATTTCACATTATACAACACTTGTAATATCGAGTATTTATTAGTGATTCTCATGGAAATCATATCACTTGGTTTAAATAGGTTGATTTTACTTATGTAGATTCTTTTACATATTGTGAATGAGAGAACGTTGTAGGCCTACAGTTTCTATTCTTTATTTTCATTCCTCTAAAGTACCTGGTACTTATTGACAGGCCTGCAATGTCCTCCCATACCTAATATCACTGTAATTTGAAAACATTATAAAATCCAATTATTTTTAAAAGAGTAACCGTGGAGTTTCTTGCCGGCTCTTCTCCATAGGAAGCGACAAATTGGAACCGTGCACCTAGCTTCTGACGTTTCATAAGTGCCCTTGCAGGTTTATGTGAAATAAAATATTTTGATTTGATTTGATTTGAAAGGACGCAGGATAGGGACCAAAACTACCTATTCAGTATGGGATTAGGTATTCTAGAATGTTCACTCTACTGTATGACTGCAGGATTGCGTAACACAGTAACAGTGGTGATGGCTTTCGTTTTGTAAGTTTAACAACATTACGTTGTTGACCAGCAGACTTAGCATGACGGTTGCTATTTCTCCTCTACCGTAGAATAGAAATCGCTAGTCTACATTTCTCGGTACAAAATTGTCAAGTGTCTACACGCAAACGTCATTATTATCTACTCTTCCGTCGACAAAACGCTTTTCTCTAGGATTCTCGTGCTAAGCCTGCAGATAATGTTTTCGATTACATTATGAAGCAATGGATTAGCAACCTTCAATATGATTCAGTTTGTGATTGGCAGTTTGTTATGCAATTTGGGTGCTGGGTTATTTATTTTATCTATACGTTTAGTTCAAAATAAACGCGGGTCGCGCAAAACGCCACATTAAGCGATTCCTCGACGAGCAATTCACTTCCTCAATTCCCCTATGATTCTTCTATTTGAACGAACGTTCAAATTATTGTTGGCTAATATATAATTTTTGGTACTTTCAAACTCAAATTAATTGTAGACTTTCGTTGTATCTACTATTCATAAATATTCATAATATCGTTTCCCATAAGAAAACAGCGTAAAGCTGGCTGCGAAAGTAAAATGTACTGCCAAAATCTTATTTTTGTAAATTTCATCACAAAGTGATTGTAATTGCATCAGCCGGCATTTGACCGATTTAGCCAACATTAGTCACGTTGGTCGACAGATTTTGCGACCAAGAATTGTTATTATTGTGAGTGTGTGTTTGTTTTACTACCTGTACGTATAAAGATAAAGATAAAGATAAAGATAAAGAAGATAAGGAGATATAAATGATGTAATAAGTTATTTTTATTCAGTCATATTGTAATGTACTGTGATTCAGTCCGCACGGAACTATCAGTGGTGCTACACGCCACACAGCGACGTTAAAACACTAGGAAGGTGGTAGATAACGATACAGTGGATATTTTATATGTTATATAAAATATAAGGTGATCTCTTTTTAAAAGTAAGTGATTTTTTGGTAGTCAAATTGTAAGGCGGGAATTAGTTACCTACTTGCAACTGTCTGTGACATATTTATTAGAATAATAATGTATGTATATAATTATATGCATGAATAATATGTAGTGATGTGATGAGTCTAAAATACTAACAGTTTATTGCAGCAGTAAAAACACTTTTAGAATTTGTCATGAATAGTTTTCTAATGTGCCTATACAGGGTGGCAGTGACTTGGTCAACCATACCATGGAGTCAGTACTCGATTCTGAACGCCCCTAAGTGATAATTTTCTGTCAGTTATTGAAAAAAACATTGCTTGCCTTACATTGTGACCGCGTAGGTATGGCACTTTTCTATAAAACAGATACTTTTTTTTAGCCGACGAAATTTTTTCCTCGGTCTAGAATCATGTGCGGAATTCATAGTTCCAGTTTTGCGCATCGATGTCCCTGCCACCTGTATAATACGAAACTGAATTGTAGTAGATGCCGACCATGAGCTAGTTTCGTGGAGGCGATCGGCGGCGGCGATCTCTCGAGTCCGGCCCTGGTCCAGGCCATGGTACGGAGCGAGAGTGCATGGGTAGCCGTCACCTCCTTCTGCGAAGCAGTAATGCTCGCGAAGAGGGAGGCGGCGCACGTGAGGGAGAGTACATACGCCCTTGCGGCCGAAGCCTCCGCAGGAGACGCCCTGGGCATAGGGAATCCTGGGCTGATTCCCGGTTACCGTAGGCGCGGGCTTGCGGACGGTGAGTATTGGGTAGCTCGCTGTCCAGGAATGACCAAGCCCGGGTCGACGGCGCGATGTATTCCACGCGCGCCTCAAAGAGATGTCAGTACCAACTGATGGGGCCCGGAAGGGCCGATGCCTGCCAAGGGTGCGGGTAGTTCGAAAGGGTACGGGTGAGGGTACACGGGTGGGTTTTAGTCAGTAAAAGTCTGACACGCCCTCCTGCTCCACGTAGAGCGGGAGCAGTTATTTGATGATTTCCCACCCAAAAAAAAAACATGAGCTCGTTACCCTAGTTAGCACGATTTAGCACAAATCTGCACCTATAAAAGTAAATTAGTCCCTGGACAAAATGTACCTACATTATTTCAGTAAGACTGTAATGAGTAGATAATTATTTCCTAGTAGATGTTTGTTATGTTTTTTCTCAATGTGTCGTTGTTGAAACTATGCTTTGCTCTTGTTGTAAATCTTCAATTTTATGTGCAGCTACGTACTTACTTTATTTTTCGGACTTATAACAACATAACACGGTTTTTCTTTGTGATCCATCTTTCGAAATAGCTCGTAAGCTTAGTAGATTTCTGACGGCCGCGGCAGTTCGAACCCAATCATCTTTTATTACGAGAGTCCAAGGCCAAACTTGTGATTTGTTACGTGTGATAGGAACAACGCAACAGTTTTGTAACACATTTAGGTTTTTTTTATTTTTTTGTGGGTGGGAAATCATCAAATGACTTCTCCCGCTCTGGTTGGAGCAGGAGGGCGTGTCAGACTTTTACTGACTAAAACCCACCCGTGTTCCTTCAGCTGCCCGTATGCCAGGGGCCACGGTATCTCTTTCAAACAACCCGCACCCCTAGCAGGCGTCGGCCCTTACGGGCCCCACCAGCTGCTGCTGACGTCTTCCTGCGACGGGTAAGTACAGTGGCCCCGCCGCCAACCACTTTTCGGCCGCAGGGGATAGGGAGAGCGGCCAACGCTATACCGACACTCCTCTTCCCCTGCGGCCCCACCGCGTCCGCCATCAAACGGTGGTGGTCCCGTCCAGGCTACGGAAGGGAAGAGCGCTACTCAGAAGTATCGGCACTCTTCCTCCGCCGCAGCCCGTAACCCTCAGCCGCGATGCCTCCAATTCGACATCGCGGCCCGCCTCAGTTGCGATGCACCTCACCGCAACCTACTTTTTGGCCGCTGCGTCGTCGGCTTGGAGGCACAAGCCAGGGCTTGTGCCTCCAAGCCGGCTCTTGAGGTGGGGCCGCTCGTCAGGACGAGCAGCCCCACCTTGGGGTTCCTCTTCACTTCACCGTGGGAGGGTGACCACGGTTACTGAGCCTCCCCGCAACGACAATGCGGGAACCCCACTGGGGGGGAACACATTTAGGTTTAAAGAATTTATTTGTCATAAGAACTACAACAGTTCACTTACAATGCGATACAAAAGTGCTTACATCTAATTAATTACAGTTATTTTGGCTCTAGTGACGTTACAGGGTACATCCATATTTCTTCAAATTCTTTTAAAATATGTTTATACTATCACACTTTTTTAACTCCTCCGGTACGTTATTGAACAGCTGTGCTCCCTTAAACTGGCAATGCCTTTCATTTTGATGGTTCAATAGAATTCATTGCGCTAGGTACCTACGTTGCTTAGCTGACGAATTTTTCTAACAAATGTAATAATGGATTGGTAATTTTCTTTAAAATCTTTCGAACTCGAATTGGAAGTGTGTTACACAATTTATCGATAGGTGATTAGGTTTTTCTACTTAAGGATAAAGCTTTAATTTCATTGACTAACAAAGCAGCCCAACGTTGTTTCAGCAACCGGTTTTCATTGCGAAACAATGTTGTCTCTGCGGGAGCGAGAAACATGATGCTAACAACATGCAATGTTGCAATGGTGTTCGCATGACGGTTACCTATCATAAGTTCGAAAAATATTTGACCGAATTTCATTTCACCTAAAACTTTTTGACTATTACTGTTTCGTTTTTTTTACTTCATACAAGTCACGTCTACCACTGTATCAGTTGACCTATTTTCAATTCAATATTTGTCATTACTCCGACGTTACATTTGGTCGAAAAAGTTTTTGCCAAAGTTACACTTAGCCGAAATAATATTTGTTCGAAGTATTATGTTTCCGAACATTCATTATGACAAAAGTGGTTTTAAGTAGTTCCAGTAAGAAGAATGTAAACAAGGATGCTTGCGTGCAAGCAGATTTTTGGATTCAACGGATTTTTGATCATACAACTTCCGTATGACTGAATTTAACATAAAATTCAATCACTTGCGTTTAATTTTATACTTAGTAGTGGCAAAGGCACCATTTTACATGATTCCCACCGGCTTTTCTTCGGGGATTCGCATAAGCAACTTAAACTCAAGCTCAAAACTCAAAGCATTTATTTCAATTAACCGTTTACAGGCACTTTTGAATTGTCAAAAAGTGCATCTTTTGGAAAATTGAAGCTAGTTGCCTATTTCAAAACGTGGATCTCTATGGAAAAGAACGGGCAAGAAACTCCACGGACACTCTTTTAATCAAGTTGGATATTACAAAATCTTGCAAAGAATATTCTTGTTGCTTCTGTATGTGAGAGCAATGTAAAAAATTTCATAAACAATTCTAAATATAAGATTAAAAATAAGCCCTAGAAGTTAGGATACAACCAGTCTTAACCGACAGCGCCCGTTCACGAACTTGACGCGTGGATTAGCACCATCCAGCTCAACCATTTTGTACGGAACCGAATGATCCCACACACGCCACTATCAGTGAGACATTCAAGTGAGCATGACATACTCTCAACTGCCATGCTTTATCAAGTCAACGTACATCAAAGTACTCACATTTACAAAATTTAAACAAAATGCTTCTAAATTATACAAAACTATTCATACAAAAGTGATCCCGTAATTATATCACTTTAAGTCACGTGGCACGGCTTGATATGGACGAGAGCAAGCCGCTGTACCACGGGTTATGACAGAGACAGATATAGAAAAATGCGTCAGCGAGAACGAGATGGAGGAATATCGCACATTTAATTTGGTTTTTAGCTGTTCAATGTTATTGTATTTAATTCTTTACATTCCTATATTAATTTTAGAATGACAGTAAGTATTCTTTGTTGTATTCTTAATTGTACTATTTAATAGTTCGTAACAACGTCTCTCCTTTGATGGGTTAAAAAAACTGCTTGTACTGATCATAAATGCAATAACTCATAATAATATTGCGACTTTTGTCGGATAGGTGTATGGACCATACTTATTCTTCTTAGTAATAAATGCAATACTTTTACTAGTTATACACCTGCTATGGTAGATACGGCGTAAATACTTAACGGAAGGTCATCAGTTTTTTATCAGTCACAAAATTACAAGTTTTCTATATCGTATTCATTTTATATTTTCAAAATAAGTATTTTTTTTATAATACGAAGGAAATACCTAAAATAACGCGTGAGCCGCCCATTCTAGCCAGAACCGCCACTCTATAATTAGCGCCAGAAGCTCGGTGCGCCCTAAAAATGTACCTTAGACAACTACATGGTATGGGTTGCGAAAGTGTCGGTAATCAAAGACACGGAAGTAGTCGCTGACAGCGCGTAGCCTAAGTTATTCGCCGATACTCTGCAACGACATCTATTCCTAGACAACACGTCAATCCGAGGGTCTATTGCGACGATGCGCGATACAATTATTTAACAAGTCCTCGCCGCTAACTCTCGTCATCATCAGATACATACATAAACTCATGGCTCCGCATTCTCCGACTTCTAGATAGCATAAGGCCAAACCTGGCCGCTGATGGCCTTTTTTGCCAGTGCAGATCTGCCTAACGCTTTGCGGAAAATATCCAGCTGAAAAACACATTACTGTTTACATCAGCGGCTACACTGTCTAAAATTATAAAAATTGGGGACAACACGGGGACCAAGCTGCAGGTGGCTACTATCAATATCACTTAGATATTGTGGGTATACATTTTCAGGTAACACAATGTCCAGCAGAGATTAAACTACTGCTTTGGTCAAACCACAGAAAAACCTTTTATCGTCAGTCAAAACTTCAACAATACTTAATTCCGGACTCTCAAAAAGATTCACTTCCTATTAAAACAGAAGCCCAATTTCGACAGATTTGGTATCAGTGAACTAAGGTCGCGCACTAAGATTTCACCGATTTTAAAATAATGTTTGGCGTTCAAAATGAATACAGAAACTCGTCTCAAATTATTGTTCAAGATTTTAATAATACATCATTTAACTACATCAACATCTAACAATTTATATTGCCGTGTTCATTAGTCCCTATAAATATAAATACCTTATCAACGTAAATACGTTTTTTATTTGTAACTTTTATAGAATAGAATAGAATAGAATATTTATTTATTCAAGTAACCGAGACTCAACAAAATTGTTAGTAAAACTTACGACTATGTTAGTAACCACAGACTATACACAAAACAAGGAAAACAATACAAAAACAACGGTTGATCACCGTTGCGACATCCCATGAGAGACGGCACAACAGTGACCCACGTAAACACAGTCCAGGCGACTCGCAACCATGCCTAAGACACTATTGGAGCTGCCCCACACCCTGCGCACCTTTTACGCATTGTTGCGTAAAAGCAATCTACATGCGCATCCGCGAACATCCCTGACGCACTACAGAAACCACCAGTATCCTAAATGCATTGTTATATTGAACGCGGAGAGCGCTGTACGATCTTTGCGAACATTTAGCCCACAGGCTGCTCGTATAAAAAGAAGTACAGTAGGCTCGAAAGAGCGTGATTTTAACAGAAAGTGAGCAACGTGCAAACCTGCGAGCCAGCATGTTCGCTCTAACCGACAACGCCCTCCGCTCCCGTTCAATGTCATCATCGTCTTTGAGGTCGGGAGTCAATATATGACCAAGATATTTAAACCTGTAGACTCTCTGCAAAGGTGCACCATAAAGAAAAATAGGCGGTACTGCATCAGGACTTTTACCCCCAGCCTCAAAGACCATGACCTCCGTCTTCTTAACGTTGTATGCCAGCCCATGAACTTTGGCATACGCCTCACATTGAGCAACCAATTTTCTCAGGCCGCAGACTGACGCGCACAGCAGCACCATGTCGTCTGCATAACTTATATTATTTACGCAGATACCGTCTATATAACATCCGAGCCTGGTACTGCTGAGCTCGCCAATTAACTCGTTCACATAAAGGCTGAAAAGCGTTGGTGAGCTCAATCCACCCTGCCTCACCCCACACTCCAACCCGTAAGGACGAGAAAAGGCCCCAGCCCAACGTACAGTGTTGATCTGGTTTCCATACCAAAACTTTAAAATGTTAACAAGTTCTGTAGGTAAATTTACGCGCTCTAATTTACTCCATAACACATCATAGGAAACCAGATCAAATGCCTTTGACAAGTCCAGGAAACAAGCATAAATAGGCGTCCCTCGTCTCGCATAGTACGTCACAGCATGCTTAAGATACAACACCGCACTGTCTGTTGATAACCCGGCTCTGAATCCGAACTGGTTATCGTGAATAGTAGTAAAACTACGTAATTGTGTATTAAGCATGCTGTCAAATACCTTTGAGATTATGGTAGCTAGTGAAATGGGCCTATAGTTACCGCTGTCGGCGAGGTCACCAGTTTTGTTTTTAGCAATTGGCACTACCACTGTTCGCATCATCTCACCGGGCAGGTAACTATGACTAACACAAAAGCTATACAACATAGCAAGCGCCCTGGGTAAGTGGGGGCCAGCATATCGTAGGTGCTCGATGCTGAGTCCGTCATGACCGGGGGACTTACCCCTTGACATACCTCTAATAGTCCGAGCTATCTCCGGGGACTTAATTTTTACCCCAATTTCCATGCCGGGCACAACATCGAGCACCGACCGTGAGGGCCCTAGAGGAGATTTTACATAAAAAGCTTTTCTAAAAAGATTTGCTATATCATCAGGCTCACTCATGCCACCGACGCTCACAGGGATTCCCGGTCTGTTTTTCAATTTGTTCGTGTGTTTCCAAAAACTACGAAAATCATTTTTAGCGTGGTGTGAGGCTAAAATGTCCATTTTAACTTGGTCTTCATGATCTTGGCACCACTTTAACCTTGACTTAAAGACTTTCCTAGTCTCACGCATTTCATCATAAAGTAACCCAATAGAAGGTTTGCCATACCACGCCCACAGTATAAATTTCTGCCTAGCCTCCATATGAGCCTCAGCAACATGTTTGTTCCAGCCAACTATTACCCGCTTAGAGCACCTATTGCCGCCTCCCCGACCTATCACAGCAGCCTCACTTAAAGCATGTACGATGTCTGCATACAGTTTCTCTATAACAATCTTGTGACTAGGGTTGTTACACATACTGTCACAGCATTCACCAAGTTCGTGTGGGAAGTCAATTAGTTTTAATCTTTCATGACATTCACGCTGATAAGCTTCTATCTGATTTTGACTTCTCTCTCCCCACACAACCTTGTTCACATTTACAGCATTAATACATTTCTTTGGCAGCATAACATTCAAGTCACATTCTACTATCAGTGGCAAGTGGTCTGACCAAAGCACATCATACACCACATACACATTCCTGACGGAGGCCACAGCCGCTTCGGTCACTATGCAGTGATCCAGCCACCTCTTTGACCCATGAGCATCACTCAAGAATGTGTATGTGTTTGAACTTAAACCTAACTGTTTTGTATCAACACACGTCCATGATTGCTCGGCACAATAGCCGGCAAGTTCGTCGTAAAATTTCTCAGACGGGTGCGCATTAAAATCTCCTAACATGTAAACACAGTCTATATCATAGTTATCAATTATGGCACTCACCGAGCTCAAAATGTCCGTAAAATCCGTTAAATTTGACACAGTATCCGTGGGCATGTAAACACTGAACACTAAGAAGGATTTATCCTTAACCACAATTTTCACTGCACAAATGCGTGGGTTACCGCACTGAACAACAACCACATCATTGAAAAGACGTTTTCGCCACAGAAGGGCAACACCACCATGCGGTCTACCGCGAAGAATTCCCGCTGATGTGTCTACTGCTGATACTCCTGTACTGCTAAACTCATCACTTATTGTGTCAAGAAACGAGATTTCCTCAGGCAGCAACCATGTTTCCTGCAGCGCAATCACATCCGATTGTTTACATAGCTCACGAATACTCTGAGCGGAGCGCTTGGCATTTTTACAGTTAAAACTCACGAGCCTGCAAACACTATCGTTACCCAACATTATTACTAAGTTGTGCGCCGAATCCCTTTACGGTAGACATATCGTTCACTCGTTTCGGTCTGTAGTTAACAAAACGTCGAAATACTATCCCTTGTGGCCACAACTTATCATCCAAGTATAATTGTAGCTTACTCTGGGACACAACAAACTTGTACGCATTGTGTTCACATTGCCGCTTAATATTAATTCTTTCTAAGTTCACTCTTTCCGCTGTTCTCTTTTCAATATAACAGGTTATATCCGATTCTGAAGTGTCCTTATGTACATTAGAAATAAACATGGGTATTTTTCTGTCAGCCGATCTGAATTTCTCCTTAGATTCGAGGACATTAGTACCAGTTTTTCCTCTTAGCCTATCTTTATACTTTTCCTTCTTATATTGCACCATCGTAAAACCATCATTAGTTTCAACAGCTGCAACGCTCGCATACGACGGACACTGCGTCATCGACGACGCACGATTCATCGCTTCACTCAGCTGTGTACTAGGCTCGTTAGCAATTGCTGATAACGGTACCGATGACACATCGGCCCGGTTTCCTTTACTTGTTACGCGGATCGTGCCGTCTCTGTCACCGTTGTGGGATTCGCAATGATTAACCGTTGGAGAATGTGTTTCAGCACTACCCTCCCTCCGAATTATGTTAATATTCGGACAACTATGTTTTGGTTGACGACTTGCTCCGGGTGATAATAACTGATCCGAATAGCCCGGCGTGTTTTCTTGAAACATGCACATAGTACTGTTATCACTGGTTGCACCTCTCTTTGCGTTAACATTCACGGCCGCGCACAGTAACGACTGTAATTTCATGGTACACTCTGCTTTAACGCTTTGCAGCTCATCTTGAGTCACGTATGAAGATTTAATTTGGTCAATCTCGGCTCTCACTATTACTAAATCCTTCAGCAGCTTTGATACATCCAGATGATCGAATGTGATAGGAGGTAGCTTCTCGAGATCGCGGGCTACAAACACCGGCAAAACATCGGGCTCAGTCGTTTTAAATATAGCAATGATGTCGTTCAACACCCTATTATCCTTGCCTTTTCCTTTGCGGACAGTACTCCGCACCTCAGATGATAACGATTCTATTAGTAACGATTTTGATTTTTGAATCTGCTCACTGGTAAAAGCCGACGCACATATCTTTACCAAACTAGTCTCATCAGCGATCGACACTTTGTTTTGAATGTAAGCTAATAGCTCATCAATAACAATGTTACACGAAACACACTTTATTGTATCCGTCATTTTGCTAATTGTGCACGGGCAGCGCGTCAATCGGTAAACGCGAGTGCAGGTAATGACTGCTCGCGCGCGACTGATTATACAAGTTGATTGATGAAAAATGATTACAATCAAAATGCTTCTATTTCATATGTAAGAAAGTGATATTATGCTGTCTTAGATCTTTTTCTTTTCTTTTTAGTTTACGTATTTAGTGTACAATAAACATTTCCCTACAAAACAGTTCATTCTATTTTAATTGAATTTTATAGAAGACTAAAATAAATTGAATGTTAGGAATTTTTGAAACAAGTAACAGTTTCATTTGTCAAGATAGCATGTCTTTCTAAAACACTATTTAACACACATTAATAATTGCTGGTGAAAAGTACAATGTGTTAATTTACTATCGATTAGTGCCATAAGTCAACTATTTATGGCAGGTATGACTTGTAAACTTTATCTTTTTGTAACAAATGGTCCTAAGCATAAGCAAATTATTGTGTTTTCCAGGCAAAAATATTTTTTATTTAAACTATTAACGACAAAGTAATAATTTACTTACTATTATACATAATCCAGTGAAAGTTTCATGTTGATAGCATGTTAAATGATGAAGATATAAACAAAACAAAAATTGAATCTTTAACCGCGTTTTTCTCAAGGGTTGCTCAAGCCTAGTTATTGTACTTATCATAAGGACGGCAGAACGGCTCAACGTATTTGGATGAAATTTGGCACACAGATTGATTATAACCTGGATTAACACATATGATACTTTTTATCCCGGTTATACGTTCCCGTAAAATGATTTTCAACCTCCAAGCGGGCGAAGGTGCTGGCAAAAGCTAGTAATCAATAGAATGGGAGGATTATATACATAAGGTTGTATTGATTATTATAATTCTGTATACACATACCTACTGTTGGCTAATTCCACTATTCCCCCTTGAGAGAATCCCCCTCAGGGGGGAAAACTGGACCTAAGTGTAAAAAAAAATCCAGAAAGTCCCCTTTTCACTTTTAGTTATTCCACTATTCCCCCTTGAGAGAATCCCCCTCAAGGGGGAAAACTGAACCCTAATGTAAAAAATTCAAGCAATCCCCTTTTCATTTTGGAGTATTCCACTTTCTCCTTCATTTTTAGTATTGGATTTCTACGCTCTTAAAGTAAATAAAAAAATAATGATCAGATACAATGTAATTAACAAAAAAACGACAGTATAATATCATTAATCAGTCTTTTTTTCACAGACTTTTGTTATAATAAAATGTGATGAAGAGTAAAAACAATGACAAACAAACAGCGATGTGGGGTATCGGTTGATTTTTTTAATTAACACAGTTAAAAAAATGTACACACAACCTACCTATCTGGAAAAACTGAATTATTTAGTATTTGAAAGTTCCCTTAATAACATCACTTTGTTAAATATAAAACAATTATGAAGTTAAAATATAAAAATGAAGTACAAATATAAAGAGATTTTCCAGGAAAAGGTCCGTGAGAAATAATACCAATAGTACGTTAGGTATATGTAATGTACTATTAGTATTATTTCTCACGGACCTTTTCCTTTCCTTCCTTTTCCTTGTGATTACATAAAGTGAAAAATAACTTTAATTTCGGAAGGCTGAGACAAAAATTGAAATACATATCCAAAGTCACCGACTTCCGAAATTAAAGTAATTTTTCACTTAGTAGTGTTTTTCCCGAAGTCAGTTGTTTTTTTTTTTTTTGGAAAAAGTTCTTTTATTTCCAAAATAGGCTCGATGGTTTAACCCATACCTAAATAATAACCGTATTTTGTTAGAAGAGCGATACATGTAGTTTGTACCTGGATTAACACATAGGGTAGGTACTTTTTATCCCGGGTACCTTCCCATAGCATAATTTTCGATCCTCATGCGATTGAAACCGCTGGCAATAGCGTGTGTAGAATTGTTATCTAAGCTGCACGATTTTAAAAGCGTTTTGGGCATATGAATTTCGCTGCAATATAAAGTATTTTTCTTTAAATAACCTCACTCCAATTTTCTTTTAATTTCAGATGACGAACAAAGCAACAGCCGGCATACTTTTACTAAGCTTGCTTGTATCAAGTGAGGCCTTACGAATCTTAGTATGTTATCCAATGACAACGAAGAGTCATAGCATTTTAGGACATGGAGTGGTCAATCGACTGTTGGAAGCTGGTCATGAGGTGGGTACTTCTCATATTTTTGCCTAGATCTATGAAAAGAGACATTATTGCTAATGTGTATTGTAAAGATGTGTATTATTTCGGGAGGTTCCTGTTTCGGATAGGGCGGGAGGAAACGCCCGGGTATTTCCATTGCGAAGATCGCCCTGAGGACACGGTGGAGCATACGGTGGAGGTCTGCCCGGCTTGGGCGGAGCACCGCCGTGTCCTCGTGGAGGTGATCGGCGGCGGCGATCTCTCGCGTTCGACCCTGGTCCAAGCCATGGTACGGAGCGAGGGTGTATGGCTAGCAGTCGCCTCCTTCAGCGAAGCAGTTATGCTCGCAAAGAGGGAGGCGGCGCACGTGAGGGAGATACAGTACATGCGCCCTCACAGCCGTGGCCTTCGCAGGAGACGCCCTGGGCGTCGGGAATCCCAGGCTGATTCCCGGCCACCGTAGGCACGGGCTTGCGGACGGCGAGTAATGGGTAGCTCGCTGTCCGGTAAGGACCAAGTCCGGGTCGACGGCGCGTTGTGTTCCACGCGCGCCTTAAAGAGTCGTCAGCAGCAACTGATGGGGCCCGCAAGGGCCGATGCCTGCCAGGGGTGCGGGTTGTTCGAAAGAGATACCGCGGCCCCTGGCACACAGGCAACTAAGGGAACACGGGTGGGTTTTAGTCAGTAAAAGTCTGACACGCCCTCCCGCTCCGCCCAGAGCGGGAGAAGTTATTTGATGATTTCCCACCCAATGTACATTATGAAAGTCTTGACAAGAAAGTGCAATTCAACTGGATAATTGTAAAACGCACTCACAGTAGGAATGGATTTCGAACGACCAACATGTCGGAAATCGCGGCCGTTACCAAGACGAGCGGACAAGTGGGCCACAACAACCACTGCTGTACTTCCTTAATACTGTTTTTTTTTTTTTGCCTTATTTGTTGTTTCACTTTTTGGGTTTTGTTTGTTTTAGATTAAGAACATGTTTGTGTTTTATTTTTAGACAGTGTCTGCGATTGGATACGGACACTGTCTTTTTCCTTAATACTGTTAGGTAAATTACAACGTTGATCTAATTGTTGTTTGAAGTGAATTAGGCGCGTTGGGTATTTTTTGGGGTTATTCCTAAAGTACTCCATGCTTTTGTTCTAAAAAGATAAGAACCTCTACATTAATTTCCAAGTTTCTCCAAGGAATTATTATTATTTAAAAATACTCATTATTTTGTTCCCCTTCTGCTCCATAGGTATGTGGAATTAATGGACGGCGGGATTAGTGATGAAATGATTGGATTATGGATGCAAATCTTTAGGGCGAAGATATTACAGACAATTTAGAACCATTTAAGCCATGTTTGTTTTAGACAAATTCTTACCATATTTTTTTTACCCACTTTTTATGATATTTTTCGAAAACTCCCAAAAATTTAAATAAAATGTTTATTTATGGCCAAATTTAATGATAAATTCATTCATTTATATTTTTTTTAATTAAAAAAATGTGTAAGAAATGTAACAAAACATGTTTTAGGCCTCTGTGTCGTTAGGCATTTTTTTACAGACATTTAAAGTTCACTAAAAAAATTAAAAATTCATGAATACTTTTTGTAAACCTTATTTAAAAAAAAACCGAGGGTTCTTTTTCTGTTCAAACCATTTTGAAAATATGCTTGATAATCGTTCTTTCTCTTGAGGTATGCTATATGGATACCTTACAAATTATTGAAATTAAGACCTACAAAGCCCCAACCCACTTTTTGTATTTCTTTTTATTTGTAAAATTGTACATGTCTCTAAATTTGTTTTAGTCTGATTCCACATAATATTTGAAATAATACTACATTACCTTAGTTTCATTTTAAGTAGTAATGTAGTTTGATATTTATTATTAGGATTCAAAATTTGTGCTTATGAAACAGTGACTTTTAGATTTATAAGTAAATACTTTATCATGATATGTAAAATTTAAATGATTATTATTGGTCGAATTTTTTAAATATTTTGTGTAAGGCTGAATTGCCAGATATGATATTAGATTTTTATCAAGCATTTGTTTTTCATGTTTTTTAGACTTCTGAATCCAGATCCACCACTTTTATATTTTGTGAGTTGATTTTTTAATATTTTTAATGGTTGAATTAAACAAAAATATAAGACTCAAAATTATTGTTGAATTATATTATTAAGTCTTTTATTTAAAAATGTCTTTAAACTTAAAAATATATTTGCAAAGATTTTGAGCCTAACTGTACGTCAGCTACCGTTTTATAGTAATCCGGTACATATTTACATGACCTTTTTGATTAAAATGGGGTGGAGTACTTTGAGAACATTTTAATATTATCATGGACTTGAATGGAACCTAGTTTAAAATATCATATTTTTCATGGAATAGTTTGCGAATGCTTTTTGGAGTACTATGGGAATA
Organism: Polymixis lichenea; assembly: GCA_949091785.1. Taxonomy (NCBI): domain Eukaryota; kingdom Metazoa; phylum Arthropoda; class Insecta; order Lepidoptera; family Noctuidae; genus Polymixis; species Polymixis lichenea. Next base: position 6,925,589 of record OX420952.1, read on the forward strand.
ACCCATTTTTTGAGATGGGGAAAAAACAATTGAACTCGCGACTGGTCAAAAAATATACACGTAATTGTTCAAGTTTTCACTTCTGTCGGCACTGCCGTATGGCCACTGTTTTTTATTTTTATTTTTGCAGGTAGTCCACGTAACATCATTCCCGCGTGATGAAGTGGTGCCTAACCTGAGGGAAGTCAATGTGTCATATATAGCTAAAGAATTTATGAAAAATAATATGGACAGTAAGTTTAACACAAAACTGTTTTCTCAACAACACTAACAGTGGTCGTTGACCTCCCATAAAGAACATGAAAATTATTTTATTTTTATTTTATCGTGTTTTAGTAGTGGTACCCATCGCATCTGCGGAGTTTAACTAGACAATTTAAAATAACCTGCATGTGTATAACATAACACAGATGAAACAGATTTTGTTCCGTGTCGGTGTATTGATGTCATGGTGATTTACAGAAAAAAATGTGTAACCTTGAACTTGTTCCAAAACAAAATATTCTTGCAAATCTAATTTCAGCAATTTCAAAAACTCCTATTAACGGATCAGTGAAGACGGAGGACATTTAAGAGAAAGACAATGCAATGGACTGATTTTTTTTACCTTTGATTATAATACTCTTACTTTTTATACGCTTTTTGTACATTTTGTTCCTCTCATACATCCTGTTCTTCCCTTTTGTGTGCTTCAGTGTTCCCAACAAGTATAAAAATTCTTGTAACTTATCTTGCCAAAGGTTCCCTACGGTCCTCCAAATCCCAAACTATTAGGTCGTGGTGAAACTTGCAGCACAATGCTAGATTTCATCATCATCATCAGCCAAAAGCAGTATACTGGTGGACATAGGCCTCCCTCAAAATGGGGGGGTTTTGCCATAATCACCACGCTTGGCAGACGGGTTGGCGATCGCAGTATAGTAGTAAAATACATAGAGAAGCTGCTGCCCATTCTCTAGTAAGTCCCTAAGTCGCCTTCTACGACACCTACCGGAAGAAATGGGATGGTGCTATTCGTTTACGTCCGGCACCACACGGAACCACTGCTGGACATAAAACTGTCCTATTCCAGGCTCAACTTGATTTTCGACAACTCTCATCTAACTAATACCAACCACGGGAGGTTAGTCGGTCAACCTAGGCTGACGGCAACCTACCTTCGTTTATCGATTCGCGTTCTCCACTCAACATCACGTTTTACCCAATGGCCATTGGTTCTACAGCTAATATAGCCGGCTCATTATTTGATTTACAAAAAGCTAAGTAGTCCTTATTTACAAAACCTTTTAATTTTCAGAGGAAGCTATGACACTGAAAAACTTAATTGGAAAACAAAACTTTCATCAATCAGTTCTGTTCCTTTACTACGTTTTCACGGTCCATAAGGGCTTTTTGGAGGATCCAACCGTTGTCAAGATATTCAGTGACCCGGATGAGAAGTTTGATGCTGTTATTTTAGAATGGTTCTTCACTGAAGTTAATTCTGGGTATGTCTAGTTGTATTAACAAAAACTTACTATCTCTCTTATGTCGTTAGGTGGCAAACAAGCTCACGGTCCGCTTGTTGATAAGTGCTCACCGAGGCCGTCTGGCATATCAAAGGCATCACACGTGTGTTGTATGCTAGAGACAATCTTAAAATGACTCATATGACAGTAAAAAAAAGTGTTTATTTATTCTCATACAATTGTTTTACAACACAATGTTGCGGCAGCCCCGGTAAGTTAAAATGATACTTGTGATGGGGCTATCTCGCAACTTCCCATGGGTTACTGGCTACAATATTGAGACATAACTAATTAAAAAAGAAAAGAAAAAGATTAGGAGAACCTAAACTTTTTCTTTTCTCTTTTAATTAGGTAAAGATGTTACAAAATTGTTGTAACATCTAGAACCTAATCCTTTCTTGTTCTGTTATCATGATCTTCTTCCAAATAAATGTCTACTAAATGCGCTGAATGATCAGCTTATAATTTTCCCACTACTAGGACAGGCCAGGAGGTCTGTGAGAGTGAGTAGGCCATAATCCACCATGCAGGCCCCGTGCAGATTGATGAATGTCACATGTCTTCGAATTCTTGTTCTTCAGAAAAGTGAGGAACACCTCATGATGTATTCCTTCACCGGTTTAAGAGCAATGGTGCTAAAATTATTTACACAAAGTGTAGCAGCTGTCTGGGTTCGAACAGACGACCTAAAAGTCGTAAGTCGCGGCCGTTAGCACTGGACCACCACTGCTCTCAAAAAATCCAAATCTTGTTTAGTAAAGGCTACTTAAAGGCTTTTCAAACAGGCGCGACGCGACAGTGCAACACGACACTTGTCGAACAATTTCCATGAAGTTTGCATAAAAAATGTTCTACGAGTGTAGTAGTAGTAATAGTAATTTACTATGCAGATTTTTTTACTTGACAGAATACCTGCACTGTTCGACTGCCCCTTGATCTGGGTATGTTCTATGGAGCCTCACTGGCAGTCACTAAGAGTAATGGACGGAATCACCAACCCAGCGTACTCCTTGGACCTATTTACTCATTACAAACTGCCACTGAATTTCTGGCAGAGAGCAGAAGAATTATACAAGCTTGTGAACAAAAACTTGCAGCTGTAAGTGAAAGTGTTATTTTTAAGCAAATGCTGATAGTTAGTCCTGCCTGAGTGCGTGAAGATACTGCTTTCGTGAATTTTTAGTGTTTAATTAACATACGCTCCTTAGCTATGTGCTATTTCAGCACTCAGCGAAATTTCCTATCTGACCTCTTTTGTATGTGCTTCCCCAGTCACAATAGAGGTCAGGGAGTCTGTGTTGAGTTAATTATTCACTACAGTACGATAGTCTGACGTATTAGAGATTTCAATTTGTTGTTCATTACCAACGTACTACCGACATAAAAGTATCCTATCCTATATGACCTATCCCAGTTTATAAACTACCCGTTTGCTAAATGTTATTCAAATATGTGCGTTCAGCCGTGAAAAGGTGGGAGACAACGGACGTATAGATCGCGGCACGTAAGTTGAACCAAAATCAGAACAAATAACTGAAGGTAAGAGCGCGTGCACTGAAATCACCTTCTAGCATGGTCGGTTGATGTAACGTGTACTGAAGTTTGGAAATAAATTACAGATCGCGGCACGTAAGTTGAAACTAAATCCGCCATTTTGGTTTAACTTACGGCGCGATCTATAGTTACCTTCCCATTTATAATATTAGTATTTATAAGCAGACGGATGATATCCTCGCTTTACCTCAGGATGGTTGTTTTTGCCACTTTTATGTGGAGAAGTGAATTGTATTATCTGTAAGAAATCAAGCTAGTTAAAACCTAACAGGCCACTTTATAAGCGATAAATGATTTCATTTCTGTAAGTAGTTTTGTACAAACACTTTTACACATCAATCTTAATTTAAAAAGTAAATGATGTCGGCGTTTTACATCTGATTACTCTTGAAGTAAAGCCGAAACAAACACAGAGGTCACAGTTTCTTATAATCTTGATAGTGTGGAGACCATGGATTTGATAGATATTGGTGTTCGATGGAGATTAGTCACTGAAATAGTCTGCAGTCAGTGTACGCATTTGTCAGTAAACAAGCAGCTTAGCTGAGAATTTAAGGTTTAAGTTTGCATGTTATCAACTTTATCCCATCCCTATTCCAGATTAGTGTTGTACCAGTTTGAAAAATGGGCTTACAACAGCTATTACCCTGAGATAGCAGCCAAGCGAGGGGTGACGATGCCACCGTACGAAGATGCTGTGTACAACGGATCCCTGATGTTCCTCAACTCACACCCTTCCATAGGAGGAGCGATGAAGCTGCCTCAAAACACTGTGAACATTGCGGGATACCACATCGACAAGACCAAGCCTTTGCCACAGGTAATACTAACAAAATTTCTCCGATAAGTAATTGTGAGCCCAGAAAAAGATGGCGGGATGTGCTGGACACTTTTTTAAAGGATAGGCCCAAAGTATTTAGTTTAAATACCTGGAAAAAGGAAAAGAAAAAGGGAGGCTTTTGTCCTGAAGTGCAACAGCATTGGCTCAATATAATAACATAACAGGTAAACATGAATCTGCTGTCCTTAATAAAGGTTCTAACCAACTGTACCTACCTGCTAACTGACATTTGTTAAGCACATAATCCCGGTGTGTCCAGTAATGTTTGTTACTATGTGTGACTGATTGACCGAAGGACCTAGTAACCCACATTTCGTTACCCGTTTGTGGGACTTGGGGAAAACTATATTGAAAATGTCAGACAACAAGCTTTTGTGAGACCGTTGAGTGCTAATAGCGAGAATGCAGGCGCAGAGAAAACAACGTGCATATAATATAAAAAATATCAGCAGACTATACATTTATAAATTATTAGCGAGAATGCAGGCGCAGAGAAAACAACGTGCATATAATATAAAAAATATCAGCAGACTATACATTTATAAATTATAAAAAAATGCGTTGTTTTTATTCTTTCATTATATGGCACCGGAAAGATTTTCATAAATTGTCAAAAGAGATTTTTTTTTGGCCCCTTTGATTACTATACAACAATAGGGAATCACGCGGTACGCTACGTCTCCGAGGATTTTTATCCAGCTGTAATCTTATGCTTTGGATTACTTGCTTACTGCAGCAAAATTAAGTTGTTGGCGTGGCACGTTTAAAACCTTCAGTCGTTGCGCCAAATATTTATGGTGAAAATCGTCTGGGATATTCATCGCAGACGTAACTTCCGCTTGCGGGATTTTCTTTTATGGTCCAAGCATTTAAATAGAGGACTAGATGTGCCTAAGTTTCTCTTAAAGACCGCCGTCCTAGACATTTTCTGAGGAAACGTAACGGCATGGAGATAGGTTCACAGAACAGAATCGGCTTGCCGACTGCTTGTAGAGATGGCGTGGCGAAGAAAATGCGTTTAGCGTACGCACAACTTCTGTTAACGCCTACCCTTCAAGCTGTCAAACAACCCCATTTCTTGGACCCGAAACAGTGGCAACCATTACATACTGAATCATTATATTTTTTATCAAATACCGACTTCGTATTTGCATTCAGGATCTTCAAAAGCTGATGGATGAAGCAAAAGACGGTGTCATATACTTCAGCATGGGTTCCATCTTGCAGAGTGATGGTATGTCCGATCAAATGAAGAGGTCTTTACTGAACATGTTCAGCAAATATAAGCAGACCGTCATTTGGAAGTTCGAGGGTGATCTGAAAGATGTACCAGCCAATGTCCATCTGGTTAAATGGGCTCCACAGCCGAGTATTTTGGGTGAGTTTTTTTTTTATAGTTAAGAACCAGATTGCATATTTCATGAATAATGTTAGGCTGATCTTTATAGACAGCTTAACAAAAATTCCAAATCAATATGCATATTAGAAGAAGAAGAAGAAGGAAGAGAGAAGAAAAAAGAGAAGAAGAGAAGGAAGGAGAGAAGTTATTTGATGATTCCCCACCCCCAAAAAAGAACCCATCAATTTGTGGACATTTAGAAGTACCTATCTTAACTTTTGACAACGATTATAAATAAAGGGAAAATTAATACCCGCACATGACTTTTTTAACAACCATTTTGATACATTAATTGCCTCTTTAATTTCAGCTCATCCTAACCTAAGACTCTTCATCTCACATGGTGGCCAGCTTTCGACGACAGAAGCCATCCATTACGGAGTACCTCTGGTGGGTGTCCCGGTGATGTCAGAGCAGGTCCTCAACATGATGGCTGTCCACACCAAGGGATTCGGAATCCATGTCACGTTAGCTGAAGATTTGGCACCAGGACTAGATGCTGCTGTGAAGGAGGTCCTTACCAATGATAAGTAAGTTTGAAAAAATATAGTATTGAAACACTAGCTTTTTTTTTTGATGGTGGGAAATCATCAAATAACTTCTCCCACTCTAGGTGGAGCGGGAGGGCATGTCAGAGTTTTACTGACTAAAAGTCACCCGTGTTCCTTCAGTTACCTGTGTGCCAGAGGCCACGGTATCTCTTTCAAACAACCCGCACCCTTGGCAGGCATCGTCCCTTGCAGACCCCACCAGTTGGTGCTGACATCTCTTTGAGACGAGCGTGGAACACAACGCGCCGTCCGTCGACCCGGCTTGGTCCTTATCGGACAGCGAGGTACCCATTACTCGCCATCCGAAAGCTAGCGCCTACGGTGGCCGAGAATCAGCCTGGGATTACCGACGCAACACTAGTTTCTGTCCGCGACTTCGTCTGCGTCAAATTTCTATGCATACTTAGCAAGCTCCTAAGTGTCCTAGCGTGATGTTAGCTTATAGCCTTCCACAGGAATTTAGCTATCAAATGCAAAAATATTTTTTCAAATCCGACTGGTAGTTCCAGAGATTAGCGCGTTTAAACAAACTCTTTAGCTTAATTATTAGTATTGTATACAGAGTACATTTTTACCAGTGTGCAAACTGTAACCATGAAAAATCAGCTGTTTGATACATTTTGACCGCGTAATGATGGCACTTTTCTATGAAACAGCTGATTTTTTTGTATAACCGACGAAAAATTTCTGTGCTGGGGCTCTAGAATGATATGCTGAATTCATGGTTACAGTTTGCGCACCGGTTAAAGAATTATCCTGTATAGACTAGAGGAGTTTCAATCGGCTAAAGGTTGAATAAATAGGTACTCACTGTCCCTAAATATGGACCTTGTACCTACTGATTAAAGCAATATTTAACTAGATATACAAATTGATTGCAATTCCAATAATTGAAGTGGCCACTTTGCGGCCCAAATTAAATAACAAAAGTGTTTCTATTCACCTATTATTTCCAAATTATAATTTGCGAGTCTTGGGAAACTTATTGAAATAACGAGCCGAGATTAAACTTCCCATCGCCAGAAGTGACGTACCTCCAAACAAATATTCATCCCCCATTTTTAACTTTTTCTAAATCCTTCCTATTCTTCTCACCTCCGTTACAAAGAGCTGTTATGTGCAAAGTATATTGCTTCTAGATCCAGCGATTTAGACTGCGACGTATTGGCACGCAGTATGCGCGCCTTAATAGGAGGATGTCCCGTTAAGGGATCGGCCGCACTTAGTCATGGGGCTCGCTAGGCATTGCAAACTGATATCAGTCGGGGTAGCGGCAAATGTACAAGTATCTCCCGGGCCCTCGACAAATGGTACTAGATGGAACAGTGGGGTTTTAGTAAGAAGGAGTCCAACATAACCCTCCGTTTATCCCAGACGGAGGATATCCATGAGAATTTCCCAACGGAAAACAAAAAAAAAACGCTGTTACGTCTGTTAATGAATAAATTTAAGAATTGAGATAAAGACGATGAAGTACACAAAAGAAATATTCTAATTATGTCATTCGTCCACAGATACGCCAAAAAAGCCAAAGAATTATCAGCCCTATTCCACGATCGAGAGATGACGCCAGGCGCAGCAGTCGCATATTGGGTAGAATTCATCGTGCGCAACCGCGGCGCCCCCCACCTACGCTCACCTGCGCTCAATGTACCACTGTATCAAAAGCTGTACCTAGATCTAGCAGTATTATTAGCTGTAGTTATATTTTTAATTAAAAAAGCAGTAAAGTATGTGTTGAATAAGCGGTCGAAGAAACAAAAGAAGGAGAAGAGTACTTAATGAGTTGTTAATTTTTTTAATAGTTTAATTTATGAGGACAGATGATAATAGAAATGTTTAACAATTGCAATTCGTCCCTCTCAATAAAGTTTTTGGATACTGAAGACCTGATCAAATCATAGAAAATTGTCAATATAAATGTGCCTACCTAAGCCTATTAGGTACATTTAATTCAAATGCTTCTAGCAGTTAATCTTTAAATTTTTGTAAATGTGCATAATTACGATTACAAATATACGATGATAAGTTTATTTTTGTCTTTTAAATTAGATTCAGAACCACATTCACAACAAAGTGTACACTTTTACATAAAACTTTTACTTTTCTTACTTTTACATGCATGCCTAACTTGTGATTCTGTCTAGCCTGGCCTTTTCCCACCTACGTAGCTGAATACCAGTATTTTACACAGAGCGACTTCATATCTAACCTCCACAACCCAGTAACTGAGTAACACGATACCTCTTGGTAAGACTGGCTGTCAGACTTTCGGGCGTCCGACGAGCCGTAACGATTGTCAAAGATCTACGAATGAGACTTGAGACTGATGAGCAAAGACAAACTAGTGCTAGCACACGTAGGAAAGATGTGCCCAACTCTATTCAACCGATATTAAAAGTTGTCAAACATAGCCTGAGGTATCAGTCCGTATTTTATACAACAAGTTATCCATAGAATTCAAAACCATATTCAGTGTTGAATTATTTAAAAACAAATTGAGGACCTATTTATTGGGAAAAGGCTTTTACAATATCAATGTATTCCTAGATGACATGAGATTGTAAGTTATGATTGATTTATTACTTTGGAATTCATTATTTATGATCTTTTGTACTTGAATTCTTAATTGACCGTTATTGTTTATAATGACTTTTCTAACAGTATTTAATTTATTTATTTTAATTGCAATTGTATGTATCATGTTATTTTTTTATTTTTCAAGACAAAGTATCTATATTTTTATGAAATAAATTACTTATGACGTATGACAGCTGAATCCAATGGCTTAGCGAGGTTTCCAAGGAACGGAGGGGTCTCAATACGCAATAGATGATCACCCATTGACGGACCGACCGCGACAAGCGTAGCTTACCCTTCGATCGACCCGTGCAGCTGTTATCATTGTCATGTCATGTTGATTATATCTTCATTAACTTCTCATACACAAATTAGTGTAAAACGGTTATCGTATAGATAACGAACTAAACTAATTACCTAAACACATATTTTTTTTTAAATACAAGTAAACAGGCTAAATAAAACTTAAGATGATTATTACTATTTCAACTTTGTGTTCCTTTAATTATTGTGAACTTAAGAAAGTTACTAAGCATATTGTAAGGACTTGTATCAATAAAATAATAATTGTTATTATTACTGTGTAATTCAACCGTGTCTGCTGTCATTATTATCAAGATGACAGTGCATTCTTTTTATCTCCTCTTTTAATTGCCTATAATTATATAATAGTAGATTTTAGTAATAATTTGATAATAGAGCTGTTTTGCATTAAAACAAAACAGTTATTATGTGATGAAGAACCACATAGCATTGGTTGAAGAAGCACCTAAGATTTTGCCGTATATAAGTTCAATACTCAAAGAAAAACATACCTTCCTTCCTCGATTACCTGACTTCACGCCATACTCAGCGCTTGCGGTGATCTATGGCACAGCAAGCTGTCACCTGTCAACTGTCAGGTCATAGAAGTCTTCAAAACTCATCAGCAAGCACCTTGCTCCAATGCTATGTGGTTCTTCATCACATAATAACTGTTTTGTTTTAATGCAAAACAGCTCTATTATGTTCTTACTAACCACATAGCATTGGTTGAAGACCTGTTTGTTATCTGCTGGTGAAGACTACCCGAAGGATGTAGACGCTATGTGAGTTATTCATATTTGGAATTGACGAATATTTTCGTCTGAATTCATTAACTGTTAAAACAAAAAATTAAGAATTTTCAATCTATTCATCCAAGAAAATGCAGAAATGAAAACATCTTCCATAAATTGTTGTAGATAAATGGCAAATCTATTTGCCTTATAAAACATGAACATGAAATTTTAATATAATGATATAAAGGTAATTTAAAATCAATGAGATCTAAACTTAATTAAAATAATCATCTCATTACTAAAGGATAATTGGATCACTCATTCATATCCATAATTAATACAAGTTAGGTAATATACCTACTTGAAACTTGAGATCAACGGTAAAAATATTTCTCAAACAAAGGTACAGAAACTCATAAATACTTCTATAATGATGTAGGAAAACAAACTTGTCATACATGACAAAGTTAAAATTCCATTGTAACTGAAATTTATTTAGGACCTTTTTTTATCATGATGAATACATTAAATCTTTGCATATGAATGATCAAAGGGGTATTCTAGTATAAGTCTCTTCATTTGTCAATTAAATGGACTTACAAAAATGTACCCAAACATTTTCAAATACTTTCATACGGAATTAAAAATTCTCATATAATAAATCCTCCTTCCCTCGCATAAAGAGCAGTCTTTCGCCCCACCAGTGGGAACATTATAGGCTTGAGACAACTTCTCTAGGTAGCCCTCTCCTTTACTACTTTTTAAAAGTAATAATTCTGTAAGTCTAGTGGCTCTTCCATTTTTATTTCATCTGATGTGCTACTCAGTAGTCAGCCTCCCGAAGGCTACCACAGACGTTATACATCTTGGAGGCACCTCTATCGTATTTTGTTTGAAAATCTTTTGAGCAAGCTTAGCCATGCCTGTCATTGTAAACCAAAGCCAACAATAACGGTTGTCGGATCACAGATATATCCGCTTCAGCGTCTCTACTCAGACCACCGGCGACCGCAGTCCATCGGCCCCGCGAACGGACGGCCCGCGCTGGGCGCGTAAGCGCATTCACAGGAAGGTTCTCGAGGAGGCCGCTGTTGTCCAGGCCTGGACCCGGGAGTCGGCGACGATCGGACCCGTCGACGTCGAAGAGGAGGCGCTGTGGTTCCGCGGGGCGATGACGCAAATCAGCGACGCGTTGATGCCCCGCGTCCACACGCATTCAGGAAGGCGCCAGGTGTACTGGTGGTCTGCCGAGATCGCGCGACTACGTGTCGAGTGCGTGGCGGTCAGACGCCAGTACACCCGATACCGGAGGAGACGTCGTCGGGTCCCTGACGAAGAAGCCGCGCGGTATGAGGTGTACCGCGCGGCTAAGGAGGCTCTGTGGCTGGCCATCGGCGAAGCGAGGACGCGAGCCAGGGAGGAGATGTTGGAGACTCTCGACGGAGATCCGTGGGGGCGCCCGTATCTTGCGGTTCGAGGGAAACTTCGAGCCGCGGCGCCTCCACTCACGGAGAGTCTCCAACCTGAGCTGCTGGAGGAGGTCGTCGCAGCCCTCTTCCCGGCAAGAGCGGAGCACACCCCGCCGCCGATGGCATTGCCCACAGCCGCAGAGCCTACCGAAGAGAGCGCCATCAGCGTTCCGGAGGTGACACAGGCCGAGATGAGGGCGGCCGTGATGCGGCTCCGGGCCAAGAACGTGCTCCGGGGCCCGATGGTATTCACGGCATAGTGCTAGCCCTCGCTCTGAAGGAGCTAGAGCCCCAACTGAGAGGACTCTACACCGCGTGCCTTGAGCAGGGCCAGTTTCCCACTTTGTGGAAATCTGGTCGTCTGGTCCTGCTCAAGAAGGTGGGGCGCCCCGCGGACTCGCCGTCCGCGTACAGGCCCATAGTGCTGCTCGACGAGGTGGGCAAGATGTTTGAGCGGATAATCGCTGCCCGCCTCGTCGGCCACTTATGCAGGGAAGGGCCTGACCTAGCCGAGAGCCAGTTCGGCTTTCGGCACGGGCGCTCCACCATCCACGCGATATCGCGGGTGAGAGTCCTGGCAGAGGAAGCGGTGTCCCGGGGCGGGGTGATGTTGGCGGTGTCCTTGGACATCTCGAACGCCTTCAACACCCTGCCCTGGAGCTGCATTCGGGAGGCACTGCAGTATCATCGGGTGCCTTCCTACCGCCGCATCGTTGGGGCTTATTTGGCGGAAAGGTGTGTCACCTACACGGGACGTGATGGCAGAAACCAGCGCCGCATGTCGTGCGGTGTTCCACAGGGTTTGGTCGTGGGACCGCTCCTGTGGAACATCGGGTACGACTGGGTGCTGAGAGGCGAGCTCCAGCCGGGCGTGGACTTGACGTGTTATGCGGATGACACGCTGGTCACGGCCCGGGGGAGCTCGTACAGGGAGGCAGCGTTGCTGGCGACGGCTGCGGTGTCACAGATCGTGACCCGCATACGGCGCCTAGGCCTGGAGGTGGCCCTCAACAAGTCGGAGGCCATGGTCTTTCATGGCCCCCGGTGGGCGCCACCGCTGGGATCACACATCGTGGTCGGGGGTCCCGAATTGCTGTCGAGTCCACCATGAAATATCTTGGATTGGTGCTCGACAGCCGGTGGGATTTCGGCCCCCACTTCCAGCGGCTGGCGCCCAAGTTGTTGGACGCGGCTGGGGCGCTGTCAACGCTGCTTCCCAATCTGGGGGGCCCGAGCGCCGCCTGTAGGCGGCTCTACGTGGGGATCGTGCGATCGATGGCCCTGTATGGGGCCCCGATCTGGGCGGCTGACCTGACGGCCGGCAGCATCGCTGTCCTGCGAAGGCCACAGCGAGCGATGGCCGTCAGAGTCATAAGGGGTATCGCACGATCTCTTACGAGGCGGCTTGTGTACTGGCCGGATCCCCGCCCTGGGACCTCGAGGCGAAGGTACTCGCGTCACTGTACCGGTGGCGCGAGGACTCGAGGGTGCGGGGCGAGTGGCTGACGCAGCGACATTTGGAGTTGCGTCGGTCACAGCTTCGCGCAGCCCTGGTGGCGGAATGGCGGGACAGGCTCTCATGCCCTACCGCCGGCCCCGTCACCATCGGGGCGGTTCGGCCGGTACTCGAGCGCTGGCTCGGAAGGAGGCACGGCTCCCTGTCGTTTCGGGTGACACAGGTGCTCTCGGGGCATGGTTGCTTCGGGAAGTACCTGTGTCGCATAAACAGGGAGCCGGACGCACTGCGTCGACTGTCGGGTGGACACGGCGTGGCACACGCTGGCAGAGTGTGCCGCTTGGGAGGAGCCGCACCGTGCCCTCATCTCAGGAGTCGGCAGTGACCTGTCGCTGCCGGCCGTTGTCGACTCGATGGTCGGCAGCGAGGTGTCCTGGGACGCGGTGGTATCCTTCTGCGAAACAGTCATGTCGCAGAAGGAGGCTGCGGAGAGGGAGCGGGAGATTGCTTCCGCTAACCCGATCCGCAGCAGACGCACCGGGCGTCGGCGGAGGGCGGACAACGCCCTCTTCCAGCCCCCCTAAATGGGTCCAGGGGCAACGGATCTGGGGAAATTCATTGCCCCCTACTTGTTAGGACCCGAGATGGCGGCGCGTAGTGTTCCACGCGCGCCTCTCTATGACGTAAGGGGGGAGTTTGACACCTCACTCCCCCCTATCGCGAGGTGGCCCGCAGAGGCGGGCCGGCACCAGCCGGGGATCGCGGAAGTCACACTAGTTCCCGTGATCCCCGGTGCAAGTGAGAGACGGAACACTGGGGTGGTTTTAGTCAGTAAGAGTCTGACAGACCCCTCCGCCCTCCCCGGGGCGGAGGACATCCATGAGGATTTCCCCCCGTCCCCCCGTAATAAAAAAAAAAAAAAAGGTTAGTTGCAGCTTGTTAGGTCTCAGAGGTTGTTACATAGGTCTTGTATAGGTATTGGCTCTCCGAGACCTCTCGTCTCCAAGTACGGGAGCCAGGTACACTGGGTGCAGTATGGGCCATTTATACATAATAAGCACCCGACCCACCTCCGAGTTCAGCAGATGACTGAGCGCTCGGTTTTAAATTGGGCGAAGAGAGCACCCATACTAATCATTGCTGTCACCTCTAACTGAAAGCATCGCAGAAGCTTGCCAAGCCTTCATTTGAGTCCCATATGACGTACTGTCGCACAACCGCCGACTTATCTGACGCGAAAAGGTCGACGTCGGGGACGCCCCACTTTGAAAACATGGCCTCCGAGGCCTGGGGCCTGGAGCAACAGGAGCCCATCTGGCTGGCCTGTTCAAGGATAAGCGGTCGGCTAAGCCGTTATAACACTTTTAAACTCCCCGGGAGGTAAACCGCTGACAGAGTAATATCCAGCTAACCTGCTAACTTCGTAATTTTGCAAGCTAGGTTCAAGGACACTAGGGAAACGAATCCCTCACTCATCCCAAATGTGCGACAAATGTTGCTGTCGGATTGAACTAGAATATGTACTCTCAAGACTGGCTTTTTGGCTGCTTATTACTTACTGCGTTTATGGCAAACATCTCTCCAAGTTCGAGTGGCATTTTTTCTGGTTTGGTCAAGTTCCTGACAAGAGTAGGATAGAATACAATACTATTTATAATGTCCACCTTATGAATTACAAATATGAAGTGATATTTTACAAGGGGTGGCACAATGAGTGATCTCATCACTAAAAGTGATCTTTTAAAGACATCCTTTGAATGTATAGGGTAGCCCGTTCATGTGGACTCCTTACCCTTCATCCACTGCATATGTGGACAAGAAGTGGGTTTCCTTACTCATGTGTAGAGGAACTGAGCTGTGGTTTATCAATAGCCTCTAGCTACCACATTAGTTATGGCCAACCAATAGAGCAACCTTTTTCTATTTGTCTTGGTCTGCCCTTCTCAAACACTTTTGAGACTACAAGCATTCCCTTGCAAGGATTGCAACAATTATATTTGGAACACCTAAATATAATACGCTTTGAACTTTATTCAGGAAAACAAAAGTGTTAATATTACTATCTTCCTAGCCACCTTGCCTGCACACAGGGTCTTATTATAAGTATCAGTGTTCCAAAGAAGGCTAACATGTTCTTACTCCTGATGGAGATTCAGAGTAGACTTAGGAAATTAATTTGTCACCTAAGCTTTGTTAGGACTTACCGTCTCCGAGACAGAAATCATAAACTGAGTTTTAATACTGGGCCAGCTCATATCAACCTGAACTACATTAACAAGAATGCGGATACCATAGGCTCGCAAATTCTCTGCCACTCAGTTGGCTGATCGTCCAGAGAACCCAAGAAAAGCCAAAAGGGTGTGCTGTCAATTACCATATTTTTCTTGGTTCTAAAAGCTCTTCGGAGTCGTTGGTATGTGACTATTTCATGAAAAGCTACCCTTAATTAACATATCAATACTTTTTTGTTTTACTTTTTAGTAATATTGGTGTGTAAAGTAGGTATTAAAACCAAAAAATATCCACATTTTTTATAATGTGGGTTTAACAGAAATTTAACTAAAGATACTTATTACTTATTCTTAGTAAAACAAGTACTACTTGTAATAATAGCTTTAATCATAATATTGTCAATTTTAAATTGTGTGGTGGATGTATTTATTCCCTTTCATATTTTGATAGATCAATGATCCTGATCTTAACTATAAGATTTCCTTAATTATTATAAAATACAGCAGTATAGCATAGTAAATTAAATGTTGTTCAAATATTTAGCATTTCTTATTACTTAGTTTTGAAACTTAACATTTTTAATTAGCAATTTTAATGTTCTAAATGCTATTTATATCTGCTAGATTTCAGATTTCAAAAGAGATCAGCTCTTCGCTGAACCACTGTAATTTAACAGCAGCTTGCCACTAGACAGCAATAAATAATTTAAATTAAAATACACTTCCTGAAAAACGTTCCAACTACTTACAAAGGTGACAGTAGGGTACAAGCCTACTGGGTAGGTTGCTGCTTAATTAACAAGTCCTTGTAGACTCGCTTTAGCAACTAGCTCCTTCAGCTACCCACACCCACCCACATTAAGCATCCAACCAAATCTCCCTCCACGGGAACTAAATAATATTTAGTTTGGATTAGTGGCTTAAGTCTATACCTTAGACTTCTAATGCAGTGTATGAAACACATGGGGTAGATAACCATCAATTTGAGCTTTTCTTTAATTGGTATTTGGTTTATTTTGATATTCCTTGAAACAGGAATATCGGTCAGTGGATTGTCTTAGAAGCACAGTTTTCTACCTAATTATCATATTTTACACTGAAATCCTTCAGTTGTAATACTTCTGTCTCATAAAACAAAACCAGATTGTGTATTATACCACAATGCACTTCCGAAGTGGATACTAACCAGAACCAGGTTAGAAAGTGGATACTAACCAGAACCAGGTTAGAAGTTTGATGTGTGTTTTTGTAAAGTTAGTGATACAATGTGGAAAATGTGTCATGTTCATAGAAATTGAACACTTACTTGGCTACTTATTCCATTGTAAATGCGTAGGTCCACTTACAGTAAACCGTGCCAATCTGTTCGGTCTGTTGGTCAGCAGTGCGAAGAATCTACTTTCTTCCTCCGAGGATGAAGAGCGTTTTTCGCCACTTACGCACGTAGGAGAATTCGTCGCTCAAGTTCGCTCACAAACGGTTGCTTTACAACGGCACCGGCGAACACGTGTTTATTATGTAAGCTTTCAATCTCGGATTTCGGCATTTCGCTGACTAACGATCAGCGTAACACTATTTATCACTTACCAAAAGCACTATTATTCTCTTTCTATAAAGTTTTACCAGAAACTATTACTTAACTTTCTAAGAAAATTAACGAGAGAAAAAATTTTACGTCCATGGCGGCAAAATTTTTAGACGCTATGACCTGACAGTTGACAGGTGACAGCTTGCTGTGCCATAGATCACCGCAAGCGCTGAGTATGGCGTGAAGTCAGGTACCTAATCGAGGAAGGAAGGTATGTTTTTCTTTGAGTATTGAACTTAAATACGGCAAAATCTTAGGTGCTTCTTCAACCAATGCTATGTGGTTAGTAAGAACATAATAGAATAAAATATACAGACACGAACATCTTTTATGTAATAAGATGTTCGTGTCTATGTATCACAAAAATCACGAAAATACTAGTTTTTGAAATGCCTTAAGGCTTGAGGCAGGCAAACCGCCAACGTGCCTTGCAGCAGGCTTAGCACGAGCACCGTTTTGTCGACGGAAGAACAGACAAAAATGACGTTCCGCTTAGACAGTACCTACTACGGCAGCAAAGTAGAAAGATTTAACTGCACTTTTTACGAAATTCACTCTTTTACTTGTGTAATTCGACTCAGAATTCCTAGTCATTTTGTTTCTATTGTGTCAATTGTTACTTATATGCCCAGCACCCAGCATATGGGTCGAAAAATAGTTGATTCGTGTGCCCACAACTCGCATCCGAGTCGTCGCAATAAGTAGCTATTGATGATTCTGTTCATGCCCAGGACCCGACTAGCGAGACTACTTAAAGCGACGACTCGGATGCGAGTTGTGGGCACACGAACTAATTATTTTTCGTGCTTGGCATCGAATGTGTTAAGTGACGTATTTAGTCGTCAAATTGTAGAAGGATTTCTACGGTGCGATGTCAAAAATGGAGAAACAAAATGTAATTTCGTATAGAATTAAAGAGCTGTATCTGTTCTTCGTAGAAATAGAAAGCGTCATGCTAAGTCTGCTGCTGGTTCCTCTGTGCGGCAAGCCCACCATGCCGCAGAGAGGGACCGCCGGTATGATGCCGGCGGGATGTGCGAGGAGCAAGCGTAGTTGGCTTCCGGGATTCACGTGATAAGGGTATGCGGCGTAGTCTCGTAAAAAAAATGTCATTCAATTGGGATGACGAAGCTGTATTGCTTTTATTGAAAAATTTCACGATTAATAACTAGAAACACACAGTGCACACCACTAACCATCTTAACGGTTGTCACAAACGCTTATTATTTACAAGCTTTATTTTGTAGGAAATTAAAGTAGTTATTGTTTTGTCAAACAAAATGGGAAACTACAGAAAATAAAAACTTTCGATCCAGCGCTGCGTCTTCGAAGGCTAGTAAACAAAAAAGAATAAGGATGGTTTGACAATATTATTATTTACTTACATTTATTATATTTTACTAGTAATATATTATTAAATTTATTTACTATAGAGTATCTAATACTTGCGGTTTGCAAATATATGTACCTACGCGTAATAGATTTGCAAAACGCAAATAGGCGTGCACAGAATTGGAATCCTATGGCCGTGTAAATAAAGACGCCACGCGCGCAAAATCTAGAATGGTTTCTTTTGTTGTTTGTGTTTTGGTGTTTTGTCTCGCGGAATAGATTTACCAACCGCATAAAATGCGCAAAACAGTTGAATTTGAAACCTATGTCATACAACATAAAGCCGCCACGCGTGCAAATTGTATAATGGTTTATTTACTGATTATAAATATCAATGAGGTAGTTCAACCCGCTGCATTTTGGGCCGGGTAATTTTTATGAAGTCGATTAATTGCGAAGCCAAAACAAAAAACAAAAAAATATATTTATAGTCTAGGTAGGCTGTTTGTGATAACACTATGACCTTGAGCTGGCCCAGCGTAATACGGAGTTTCCATAGAATAAGTCTACATTCACACGGTCGCCAAATTTATTTTTCGCGCACTGGATTTTCAACTCTCGGTAATTAGCCGATGGTTGAGAATTCAACAGAGTGCAAAATCTAGTACCTACGCGTAAAATATCCCGCCGCAATTTTATTACGTCTATGTGAACGTGGACTTATATTAATTATTTTTCTTTCTAATCGTTTTCAACATAGTTATTGTCACCACTTGTCATGGTTTTCGAGGCCGCTGATCAACATGTAAGTCCAAGATGGCAAATGCGAAATGTTTTGAATTTTCCATCATGGTTGTCGTTTTCAGATTTTTGAGATCGCTAAAGACGATGGCGGAGTCAAAACAGAAATCCAAGATGGCGGCTGCGAAGATTTTCGAATTTTCCATCATGGGTGTCGTTTTCAGGGTTTTTTGGGTTGCTAAGCCGATGGTGGGGTCAAAATGGAAATCCAAGATGGCGGCTGTAAAGGTTTTTGAATTTTCCATCATGGGTCTTGTTTTCAGGATTTTTCGGATTGCTGAAGCCGATGGTGGGGTCAAAATGAAAATAAAAGATGGCGGCCGATTTATTTTTTCCAATTTTTATTTATTTAATACTTTAAGCACAAACATGTACAGAGGTGGACTTCATGCCATACATTAGGCATTTTCGAAAATTTTCGAATTTTCCGTCATGGGTGTCGTTTTCAGGGTTTTTTGGGTTGCTAAAGCCGATTTTCATTTTGACCCCACTACTTTAGCAATCTCAAAAATCTGAAAACGACAACCATGATGGAAAATTCGAAAAAATAAATCGGCCGCCATCTTGGATTTTCATTTTGACCCCACCATCGGCTTTAGCCAACCGAAAAACCCTGAAAACGACACCCATGATGGAAAATTCAAAACATTTCGCATTGGCCATCTTGGACTTACATGTTGATCAGCGGCCTCGAAAACCATGACAAGTGGTGACAATAACTATGTCGAAAACAGAAAGAAAAATAAAAAATATAAGTCCACGTTCACACGGACGTAATAATATCGCGGCAGGATTTTTCGCGCGCTGGATTTTTAACTCTCGGGAGAAAGTTAAAAATCCAGCTTTTGAAAAAACAAACCTGCCAGCGTATTCCTTTTTTCCTTTGAATTTTCACACACATGTTTCAACAGTTGTACAAAGCTTATTCATAAATTAATTCATTAAAATTTCATAAAACATCTAAATTTTTTTGTATTATTCCAAGTGGATTAGGCCTCCTGGGGACACCACCATAAAAAATAACGCGCGTAATTCGTCAACTCGTTAGGAAGGTTGGAAGAAAGGACTTAACATTGCATTTAGTAACTTTTAAATGACATACTAGAATATTTTTATTTTTTTTTAACGTTAAAAATGTCAATGTTCCGAGGGTTTCCGAGATTCATATAGCTTAAATGACCCATTTTATCATACAGAAATTTATATTTTAAGAAAACTGAAGAATAAGGATAAAATAAAACTTTTCAGCTCGATACAAAAAAAAAAGATATTGCAAATAACTTATTAAACAACAGCTTTATCAAAAAAAGTTTCACTGTATAAAATATTGCCAATCAGTAAAGGAATACACTGGCATGTTTGCTTTTTCAAAATTAGATACTTGATTTTTGAGCGACGCTAAGTCTATGGAGCTTCATTTTCAGCCCACCGTGCGCCGTAATGCTTCTCAAATTTTAAAAGTGTCGAGTTTATTCGATAGATGACGCACAAAAAACATTATGATTCTATGATAGACTATAATCTCACTAAGCTATGATTACAAATTGTTTACGAACTTATCGTAACAAGCCTACAATTTTAAATATGCATTGACGTTCTATCAAAATGCTAAACTTTAATCTTTATTTTAAGTATTTTTCTGACTGACTGTACTGAAGTATATGTATTTTATGGGTAGATTGATTTTATATACTTGCGTCAAGATATTATAATATGGACATGCCATTTTATCCATAATGTGCGGGAAGTACCGGAAAAAGTTCCGGAATTGGAATTATGGAATAAAATTTAAAATACTGATTTCTTTCACCATTAGCTAACACTGGTAGCGTAGATTGATATTATTAATACGTTTTTCACCTTAAACACAAATTCGTGCTAATTTCAATATGAAGTTCCGGTATTTTGGAGGCATATCCATATTATCCTCTACGTTTGACGTCAACGACCTTAAATCAATCTACCTACTTCGACCTCTGGTAATTATGTAGATGGAGCAGTTTGAGAATTGATAACGAATAATCCGTGGAGTAACTTGGGAATGAATGTATGAGGTTCTTAGCTTATTAGAACAAAAGCATGGAGCACTTTGAGAAAAACCCCAAAAAATGCCCAACGCACCTAAAAAAGTTTTCACTTCAAATTCGTAGGTACAGAGGTATCGGTAACGGTAAGTGTGTCGCAAGTTCAATTGTTTTTTCTCATCTCAAAAAATTACCAACGCGCCTAAAAAAGGTTTTCTCTTCAAAAAACAACTAGATTAACGTTGTAATTTACTTAACAGTATTAAGGAAGTACAGCAGTGGTTGTTGTGGCCCACTCGTCCGCCCGTCTCGGTAACGGCCGCGATTTCCGACATATTGGTCGTTCGAAAGCCATCCCTACTGTGAGTGCGTTTTACAATTATCCAATTGAATTGCACTTTCTTGTCAAGGCTTTCATAATGTACATCATTGTAATACACATCTTTACAACACACATTAGCAATGATGTCACTTTTCATAGATCTAGGCAAAAATATGAGAAATACCCACCTCATGACCAGCTTCTAACAGTCGATTGACCACTCCATGTCCCAAAATGCTATGACTCTTCGATGTCATAGGGTAACATACTAAGATTCGTAAGGCCTCACTTGATACAAGCAAGCTTAGTAAAAGTAAGCCGGCTGTTGCTTTGTTCATCATCTGAAATTAAAAGAAAATTGGTGTGAGGTTATTTATAGAAAAATACTTTGTATTGCAGAAATTCCTGTTCCCAAAACGCTTTTAAAGTCGTGCAGCTTAGATAATAACATACACACGCTGTTGCCAGCGATTTCAACCGCATGGGGGTTGCAAATTATGCCATGGGAAGGTGCCCGGGATAAAAAGTACCCTGTGTGTTAATCCAGGTACAAACTACATATATCGCTCTTCTAACAAAACACAATTATTATTTAGGTATGGGTTAAACCATCGAGCCTATTTTGGAAATAAAAAACTTCTTAAAAAAAACAACCGACTTCTGAAAAAACACTACAAAGTGAAAAATAACTGTAATTTCGGAAGGCGGTGACAATTTTTTTTTAAATATATCCAAAGTCACCGTCTTCCGAAACTAAAGTAATTTTTCACTTTGTAGTGTTTTTTCCGGTAGTCGGTTATTTTAATTTTGAAAAAAAAATAACACTTTTTAGTTATAGTGCCTACCCCACACCAATTTTGGATCATCCTCGGGGTCAAAACAATGCATATTAATGCGTTAGCAGCAATCGCGGTTGAGTTGCTTCATTTTTTGAAGAGTTTCGCTGTCTGTCTCCGAAACGCATCATTAGATCTATATATAATTTAAATGGGACCATTTCGAAATAAACCCCTTTCGAACAAAAAAAGAATTTTGCATACCCGTCTATACAGGATGAGTTTTTATCCAGTACGCGAACTATAACCATGAATTCAGCATATCATTCTGGACCCCCCCCAGCGCAGAAATTTGTCGTCGGTAATGCAAAAAAAATCAGCTAATCCATACATTTTGACCGCGTAGATATAGCACTTTTTTATGAAACAACTGATTTTTTTTTTTTAACCGTCGTATTTTTGCGTTAGGGGGTCTAGAATGATAATGCTGAATTCATGGTTACAGTTAGCGCACTGGATATAAACTTATCCTGTATATGACGGCGTTATACCCGAATATACGTTGAAAAAAATATGGGCATGTCAAATTAATAACCTCCTTTTTGAAGTCGTTTAAAAATACTTTTTTTTACAGAACTGACCACTTAGTCCACTGCTAAATTGTCATTTTTGTATTAAGAACGCAAATCGACTTATGTTTGGAAATGCATACATTTTCTCAGAGCTTTAGGCTAGAGAGATGGTGTTTTGTAATAAGACGGTATGTGTGCCAAACATCCAAATCCGTTCAGCCGTTTTTGCGTGATTGACTAACAAACATGAAAACTTACAATTTTTTTTAATGATTAGTAGGATAACAAAACATCACGCCTGTAATCTCCCAAGGGTTAGGCAGAGGTACTAGGTACTTGTACTAGTACACCCACATTTCGCCAATTTCGGTTAAGCTCCATGTGATGGGATAATTGGGAGTAGTGGTATCGGGCCCAACTTACGAGTTGTAGATTGTGCCGTAAGTTTAAACCCAGGCGCTTTACATTGTGCAGCTCTGCTCTCAAAACAGTGAAGGAAAACATCGCGAGGAAACCGGCATGTCCTAGAACTAAAAGTTTGCAGACATGTGACATCCACCAACCCGCAGTGGGCCCGCGTGGTGGACTGTGGATCACTCTCTCTCACCAAGACCAGGCCTGTGTCCCAGCAGTGGGAACATTAAAGACTGATTATGCCATGTAATAGGTATCGAATATTTACACTAAAATCTCAAAAAAAAAATTTCTTTGTTGGCTACAGTTATAGCCCTGATAGTTATACACCGTGACATTTTAGTCGTCTTACAAAGGTAGTCTACCTAATGTATCCGTCATAAAATACCTCTAGGCGCGATTAAAACATGGTTACCATTAATTAATATAATAGGTACAAAGAAAAATTCATAATGCTTTAGAATTATGAAACACCCCTCCCCCACATATCAAACGGTACAAGATATCTACCTACCTGCCATTACATTCCACCATTAATTCCATCTCCATAACAGGATGTTTCAAACTACGTCATGCGTCTTACTGAATGATATTTTCATTTTTTTAATTATGCAAATGTTCAAAAACATCATTTTTGTTTTATAAATGATTAGTAGTTATTGGATACATGAAGTGGGCTGCAGTTGCAAGACAACTTAAATGTCACGGTGTAGTTAGTTTTAAATAATTAGTCAAAATACTGCAATTTTAGCATCGTCACTTAATAAAATTAGTACCATTACAATCAAGAAAATGATATCTAATCGCATAAATATAATCGGTGGTATCGGTACTTAAAATAAGTACCTACCATTTGTTTGTTTTTCCTACGAAGATAAGCACGTAGATACTTGTTTGAGGAAAACATCTGACAACCTTCGTAAGGGGGAAGCGCCACTGAACACATGATGAATTGACACTGATTTCAGTGTCACGCTGTACATCGTGACATTTTAGTCGACTTACAAATGTGGTCCCTTCAATGTATCCAACATATAATACCTATAAATGTGATAAATTAATTTTTATAATTTATTAAGATAATAGGTACTAAGAAAAATAATGTCATGTGACTGTTCCTAAATGACCCCAGGCCGATAAAATTTTCGTTTTTCCTAATTATGTTAATATTAGCTCTTAGGTCGGTTCCCCCTAAGGGGGAAGGACCGCACCCCTCCTCGTACGGCCCTGTAGAGCTCGTCATCAGACTGGTCACTCTCCCACCGATTTACTTTATATGAATTCCAAATAGCCTTAAATTATACTTAAGAATTCATATTTATGGAAACATATTGGATGTGGTTTTAGAAAGTTAAATATCAGAGATACTCAAAGTACTTGTATTTCTAAATAAATGTACGAGTAACCCATACGCTAGCGTATCAGGTATCTGGTCAATCGTTACTCACACGATACTTCACGTTAACACTCAGAGTACTCAGGGCAACACTTCCATAAAGTGACGCAAGCTGCTTTTCAGCTACTTCACGTCGTCATGCTCTTTCGAGACATAGTCCCTAGTAGTTCTTTCGAACTGAGAAACGTGACGAAGCGGCTTTCCCTGCGGCAACCATGCGACCGTCCTTGTCTGACAATGGTGCGGCTAGTTCTTGCGGCAAATCGTCGTCATTATGCTCTTTTGGAGACATGGTCCCTATCAGTCCTTGGACTGAATATGAGATAGATGTGGTCACCCAAACCCCTGGAAGTTCACCCGTTGCACAACAAGCATATCTGTAAGACACGTGTTCATGTCAATCTGACCGAATTATGGATCTGAGATCAAGAATATAATAGTCACGGATGACTAATAGTAGAGTTGAAAATATAGATTCAAGAAATTTAAGAGATGTCGAATAATCTCTCTAAAAGCTCTAGTATTGGTCTGAGCAAGAAAAGTAAAATTCAAGAATTAGTACTAAATAGATAAGGGTAGAGAATCAAAACCCAGAATTATTATTTAAATAGAATTGTGGATCAACTCTCATGAAAGTCTATAGACAGCCCCAAAGAGCCCACCCGTCACCACTTCCTAGTGTTTGGGCCGAGGAGAAGAAGTGGCGCAACAAACTCCCCAGCAACACGTCTCTGTCTAATTAGTTATAAGAACTTTAATAACTCTATCGGCCTAGGATAGTTATTAAGATGAAAGACTCACCCAATCGCACCAAACAACCACACACACACTATGTAGATACTAGTTTAGTCTAACTTGGGCTTCAACCCACCTACATTTAACTTATCAATTATAATCGCTCATCTACGACAGCCCACTTGGGCATGACATGGCCTCTTGGCGATAGCCATAGGAGACTTGGTCAAAACCAAGTCTCCTAACTTAACTAGCCTATAATATTCCGTCCGCACCCTTTAGTGGTCTAAGACAGACCGTTCACAAACTCTCTTTGAGATACACGCGCCTTGCATTCATTCTAGACTAATATAGCCTAGTCTAAACCTATAAACTTATCACGCACTTAACGAAATAATAGTTTCATAGCTCACGACTCCGTTCTCACTTCTCCAAGCGTACCCTCTTTCGACTACCTCCTACCGTGGTCTAAAACCAACTGTCTCAAACTTCTAAATCCTCTCTCCATCTTCAAAATCATCACGCCTTGACCCAGCGTCGCTTTCTCAGAAAACCTAGTTTTATCGCTGGTTTTTTGTCTAATTTTTTTAATGGATTCTAAGGGTACGCTGGGCTCAAGTTATGGTATCCAGATGCGGCCAATCCGTTCGCTTCTTAGAATTTGCAAGAATTATTGCATCCTTGAGTGACGTAATTTATTGCGTTCGATTGTTAATAATTGGCATAAGTGCCCTAATGGGTTTCTAAGGAATTCCAAAATTGTTTTAGAATTTTAAAGGAACAGGAATATTTATTAGGGTTGAGCTGTCAGATCATAAAGTTGAGACTTGTCGTGTTTTATAAGAGGTCTGGGAACGCGTGTGACGATTTTAACATAATAATTACATTCCACCATTAAATAGATGACAGACAGTCACACTATAAACGCGATAAACTAATTTTTATAATTAATTAAGATAATAGGTACTAAGAAAAATAACGTTGCTTTAGAATTATAAGACACCCTCCCTGTTAATAATGTTTACCCTAAATACCACAACATTTCATGGTTCATTTAATTCATTCAATACTACATCATGCGTCTTTTTGAATGATATTTTTTTAAATTATTAATCATAAATGTTCAAAAAAAAAAATATATATTTTTTTATATAAATGATTAGTAGTCATTGAATACATGAAGTGGGCTGCCGTTGTAAAACGACTAAAATGTCACGGTGTATGTTGAACAAAATATGATTTACAACCGTAAACACGTAGGTATGTGTATACAGAATTATAATAATCAATACAACCTTATGAATATAATCCTCCCATTCTATTGATTACCAGCTTTTGCCAGCAGCTTCGCCTGCTTGGAGGTCGAAAATTATCCCACGGGAACGTACAACCGGGATAAAAGGTATCCTATAATTTAATCCAGGTTTTAACAAATCTGTGTGCTAAATTTCATGCAAATACGTTGATCCGTTGTTGCATGATTGAGTAGCAAACATCCAAACATCTAAATTTCCAAACATACAAACTTTCTTATTTATACTATTAGTAAGAAAATTCTGTATTATAAATATAAATATTTCGGCGCCGGCGCCGGGGCCGGCCCAAGAAAAGGTGGCGTGACGACTTAGACGCGTATTGCAAGGGCTGGACCGAGGAGGCCCTGGACAAGGATGCCTGGAAGGATTTTGGGAGGCCTTAGCTCAGCAGTTAGACAGTGTAGGCTAATTGAAAAAAAATAATTGTAAAGCCATTATTATTAAGGTCGTGAATCATAATTTTATCAATATCCAACTTGACACTCACCTGCCAAATGCCAAAAACGTAAGATTTGATTTCCGTGGGCTTCCCTGGCGCTTACTCCTTCAAGGAGTGAAAAACCGACTAAGGGACTACTCACACTTATTCAGCCCTCTTCAGCTTTTATCCATAGAAAACAACGATTTTGTATAGAGTCCGTTCAGCTTTCCGCGGCTGAACGGATGCGTACGCATCTCATACAAAATCGTTGTTTTCTATGGACAAAAGCTGAACAGAGCTGAATAAGTGTGAGTAGTCCCTTAGTTCGAGCCGAAGTCGCGCACTACCTTTCCGTTTTCTTTCCACCCATAATTTACCTCAATTTTATTATTCGTCATAATAGAGACCATAGCCCATACGGTTAAAATGATACAGCCATGTGACAGATAGACAGACAGACAAACAGACGTAGACGGCGTTAGCTAAGTATCAGCGGCGAGTTGTCATTTTTTCTAAGAAAGAAGCTGAAGCGATGTCGTCTTTAACTTACTGACTTATCAACAAAGAATACTATAGAATATACTAATAATATACTTGCATATTTTGTAGTGTACTTTGTTTTTTGTTGTGTGTTTTTGTGGTGTACAATAAAGTATATATAAATAAATAAATAAATACTTACTAACATTCTAAAATTAATATAGGAATGTAAAGAATTAACTATAATAAAATTGAACAGCTGAAAACCAAATTAACTTTGCGATATTCCTCAATCTCGTTCTCGCTGACGCATTTTTCTATATCTGTCTCTGTCATAACCCGTGGTACAGTGGCTTGCTCTCGTCCATAGCAAGCGGTGCCACGTGACTTAAAGTGACATCATTACGGGATCGCTTTTTGACGCTTTGACGTTTTGGCGCCGGGTAAATTTGTAACTATTTTTGTTGTTGTTATACTAAGCTAAAAAAAATTTTGTTTTTATTGCTTTCATTGCACGGTGAATTAAATACCCGTAGTGTAACTATATTTGCAATAAATTTAAATTAAAAGCTAAGGTTATGGAATGGCTACTTGAACAGGATTATGCACAAACTGAATCACTATTCAAATCCATTTCCTAATATTGCATTACTTAGCACTTATATTTCTTCACATATAACACTCCCACTCACTACTCTCATACAAGAACTCACCACACATACATCATAAACACATACGCACACACATTCACCCATTCATATTTCATAGGTATTAAATTTAATTTTATATTATTTTTACCCTTCTTTGTTTTGTCTTAGAATATAATATGTTTAATTTCAATTGTCAATCAGACTGTTAACACGAACAATAGGTTGGCACAGTCCGCAGTTGTATAATCCCTATTTTTGAATAACCTCACAACTGAACACTGTCTCTTAAGATACAGGTTATCTTAGTTTGAGAGGCAGGGCTCACAATATCTGTATACAGACTTCTGCAGCGTAGTTAGCATATTATTAAACAGTGCATACTAATGTATCTTTCCTTGTGACAATAAACTATTATTATTATTATTATTATTTTTTTGACAAAAGTAGCCACTATTGACGTGCCATTTTTTAACAGCGATAGAGTTATGTAGACACTATGTAGGCAAGCATATTATAAGTTAGATAATTATACCGGAGATAAAATGCTTGGCTGGTTCTGCTCCACAGCCACCTGGGCGTACTAGTAAAAATTTTAACATTTGGAAGAGATGCTTCCCTTTTTAATTTTTTCTGGCATTACGAACATTTTTGTGCCTTTTATTATAATTTTTGTGACATTACGAATACGTTTTAATTTTTACTGAACCAAGTGTTATTTATTAAATACTTCAATATATATTTAATGTTTTTCTTTCTTTTAGGATTTTTTTTTTAATATGTCAAATGTATTGCAAACTATATTTTTGTATAATTTAGAAGCATTTTGTTTGTATTTTGTAAATGTGAGTACCTTGCATCCGTTTATTGTGTTCTTTTGATGTACGTTGACTTGAAAAAGCATGGCACTTGAGTGTATGTCGTCATGCTCACTTGAATGTCTCACTGATGGTGGCGCGTGTGTTGGATCATTCGGTTCCCTACAAAATGATTGAGCTGGATAGTGCTGATCCACGCGACAAGTTCGTGAATGGGCGCTGTCGGTTGAGATTGGTCATATCCTAACTTCCAAGGCTTATTTTTAATCTTATATTTAGAATTGTTTATCAAATTTTTACATTGTTCTCACATACAGAAGCAACAAGAATAATGTTCCCAAGTTTTTGTATTACCCAACTTGATCTAAAGAGTGTCCGTGGAGTTTCTTGGCCGTTCGTCTCCAAAGCGATCTACGTTTTGGAATGGGCAACTAGCTTGAACTTTCCAACTGATCCACTTTTTACAATTCAAAAGTGCCTGTAAATGGTTTAATTGAAATAAATGCTTTGAGTTTTGAGTTTGAGTTTAAGTTGCCTATGCGAATTCCCGAAGGGAAGCCGGTGGGAATCATGTAATATGGTGCCATTGCTAAGTATACAATTAAACGCAAGCGATTGCAATTTATGTTATGTTCAGTCATACGGAAGTTGTATGACCAAAAATCCACTACTGTAGGTACTTATGTAAAGAAATAGATATCATCTTTTTTTAAGCAATGTAATTAAACCTATCAATAAGATTGTATTGGCCGTTTGCTATAGTTTGATTAGAAAATCAAGTATCGTTTAATGTTTAGAAACAGTTGTTGATAACGTCGTAATCTTTAGGCAGGTTCCAGTAAAAAAAAATATTTAATACGTAGATAAAATTGCCTTCCTAAATGTTGATTATTTCGGTTGCCATAGAAATATGAAATCATCAACATCAATGGTGAGTACATCACTTACCTTCGATTTGCCGATGATATAGTTGTCATGGCTGAGACCATGGAGGACCTCAGTGCAATGCTCGATGACCTCAGTAGAGCTTCCGAAAGAGTGGGTCTTAAAATGAACATGGACAAGACATAGGTCATATCAAATGCCCATGTAACACCCACTCTCATGTACCCAACGTGGACGAGTACGTTTACCCAAGACAAACTGTCCAGTTAGGTAGGCCTAAGAGGACGGCTTTCGGCGAAGGACAATTCCCAGAAAAACTAAAAATTGCGAAAGTACGCCCAATTGCGAAAAAAGGAGGAAATTCAGAAAATCCTGGTAATTATAACCCTATTGCACTATTACCCACTATCTCAAAACATTTCGAAAAAGCAATGGCGAGTCGTGTTAACACATTTTTAGAAAAAAAAAAATATTTTGGATAAAAACCAATTCGGTTTTAGAAAAATTATTCTCAACTACTTTAGCGGTATACCTACAACCACGTACATGAAATTGACAGTTGTAATAATTAACGAAAGTACGCTATTGGCCTGTTCCAAAATATGAATAAAAGTTCATTTTAGATTATTAATAATTAAAAAAAAATATTCAATTTGTTTTATTTCATTTATTTTTTTATTAATAATACGAGTAACATATATTTTTATTAATGACGAAGAATAGAATCACAAATAATAGTCACATATAATTTTATTACAAAAACTACGGATCGGGTATTAAAGGGCAAGCGTTTTAATTGGTTCAATTATAAGACAGAGTTCAATTCGTAGAAGTAGAATATTACAATAGCGTTAACCAGGAAATGTACAACGCAGGATCAGACATGGCTACCATTAATCATTCAATAAAAAATAAATTAAAAAATAAAGTTTATTTGGAACAACTTAAGTTTACAATAATTTACAAAGGAAAACGAAGATAGCCACAAAAGTAAAATACTGTGGCGCAGCTATCAACGCCCAATTCAAAAAAATATATATACATAGACATTGTTCCAGCCAAGACAACAAAGAAAAAAAATACAAAAAAAAAAATACAAAAAAATACAAAATACAAAGAAAGAAATTAATAATTTTACATAAAAAATTACATTTTTAAAGTGAAATAAAAAAGAACATACTCTATGTGGAGGTTACTATGTAGTATAAGTGTAGAGTGGAGGTGGGGTGAAGTATGTGTTTATGTGTGTGTGTGTGTATGTGTGTGTGTGTGTGTGTATGTTTACCGTGTTTATGATACCATAAGTTGCTCAGTTTCTTGATAAGACAAAGATTTAAGCCAGTCAGTCAATCTTCTCTTCAGCAGATTTTTAGTCATAGGGTAAATATTAAATCTTATATTTATGTCATTGTAAAGTTTAGAGCTGGTATGGTTAGAGTGGCGACTAACCAACGCTAACCTGCAGAGCTTAGTCTTACAAACTCTGTCGGGACGCCACTTCTTTGTTTGGGGCTGAGCGACGTAAGGCAGAAGCAGGTGTTTTTTATAGACTGTTTGTAGGACGAACAACTGTCTCACCGTGAGGACCTCACAAAGTGAGTACAGTTCAGAGGTCGGAAATCTAATAGGTTTTTTTGCCAGTACTTTTAAAACTGCTCTCTGAGATCTCTCTAGCCGCAGCATGGTTGTCTTGTGAGTTCCTCCCCATGTAGTTATACAGTAACTGAGAACTGATTGAGCGAGGGCAAAGTAAACCATTTTTAGGGATTGGAAATCAGCAGCGGCCCGAAGTTTTTTAAATAAATTAATTAATCTCCTGAGTCGAACCAGAACAGAGTTAACCTGTTTTTTCCACGACAAGAGACTGTCCAATATAACCCCAAGGTATTTGATGCTGTCAGACCTTTCTATTTGGGCACATTTACAGGTGTTGCCCACTGTACACACATGGGCCCTGATCTTAAACGATAGTGGTGGTTGACTAGTAATACTCGGACTAAAAGAGATGAACTTGGTCTTAGAGATATTGAGCGTGAGCAGATTCGAGGCTAACCACTTCATAACCATTTCAAGAGCC
Source organism: Polymixis lichenea (assembly GCA_949091785.1). Lineage (NCBI taxonomy): Eukaryota > Metazoa > Arthropoda > Insecta > Lepidoptera > Noctuidae > Polymixis > Polymixis lichenea. The sequence continues at coordinate 6,956,822 of OX420952.1, forward strand.
AGTTCTGCCCTCTCACGAGTCTCCGACCAGTCCTTGCCATGGATTATTAGAGCTGTGTCATCTGCATATGTAATAATTTTTGTGTTTGGGATAGATAACTGACACAGCTCATTAACATGTATGAGGAAGAGGGTTGGTCCTAGGACACTGCCCTGGGGAACCCCGAAAGTTAAATTTTCTTCATCACTAATGACTGACCCAATCTTTACTACCTGTTTTCTCCCGGAAGTGTAGCTACGAAAGATTTCGAGGGCAATGCCGCGAATGCCAATTTGTTCCATCTTGTCAATCAATTTAGGGACAGAAACGGTGTCGAAGGCCTTCGAAAGATCCAGGAAAACACCAAGAGGATTCTGCTTATTATTGAGGTGTTTGACTACTGTTTTTGTGAGATCCAGAGTAGCGTCTTCTATTGATTTTCCCGTTCTAAAACCGTATTGATTTCTGGCCAAGATGTTGAATTTAGCGAGGAATTTCACAAGCCTCACGTTGATAACTTTCTCGAATATTTTCGAGATGGTTGTAAGGACGGATATAGGCCTGTAATTTGAAACAAGATCCTTTTCTCCTCCCTTGTGAACAGGGTGGACTATGGCAGTTTTGAAAACGTCAGGAAAAATACCAGAGGATAGGGCGAGATTAAAAATGTGGACAAAGAGAGGGATAATTGTATCTTTTGTGGCCTTGATAATTGTGGAAGGGATTCCGTCACAACCGACAGGACATTCATCTTTAAGATTGAGGATGATGCTTTCAACTTCGGCGTCATCAACATCAGACATGACCATCGATTCCAACGGGGCTGTCGTGGAAGAGTTCGATACCTGGGGTGACAATTGAAAGTCTGAATAGTCATTTTGTGATGAAGAATTAGAAAACTTTGATGCGAGGGTAATGCCTACATTCGCAAAATAACGGTTTACCATATTAACTGAGAGGAGAGGGTCTTCTTCACATTTCAATAGCTCGGAAGAAAATGTTTTAGCCTTGTTCATACAACACATTTCCCTGATGACTGTCCAGGTTGCCCTAGGATTCTTCCTGGCCCTCTGAAATTCTGACCTTTCATATTCCCGTTTAACCTTTTTTAATAAGTTGTTGCAAAATGTACGATAGCGCAGGAAAATAGTTTTATGAGTCTCATTTTCTGGGTGTTTTTTGGACGTTTTATATAATTTATCTCTTTGGCGGACACATCTGAGAAGGCCAGAGGTAATCCAAGGCTTGAGAATGCGCCGTCTGCTAGGAATGACTGAAGAACTTGTATGTAGATTAACGGAAGCAGATAGAAAGGATACGACAGCTTCGGCAGCAAAGTTTGGGTCATTGGATTTCATTATATCAGAAAAATCTGTGTTCTCAAAGTCAGATTTCACTTTTGCAATATCAATTTTTGTGACTGAAACCTTTGGTGTATTTGTTGATATATTAGGGTTGCAAAAAACGATAATCGGATAGTGATCTGTTATGTCGCATTCTAGCACCAAGGTTGTAGCAGTGTTCGTCGACTTTAACAAAACATGGTCAAGACAATTAGCAAGCCTGGTAGGAAAATAATGTGCGGGAAGCATGGCATGTGATGCAGTAATATTTAAATATTCATCACAGTTTGAATCTACACTCGTCGGTGCAATGTTAATATTTATGTCTCCGATAAGAGAGATAGTTTTGAATTTCCGTAAATTGTGGAGCAACATATCTAGACTGTTTAGAAATGGATTTTGGTCTTTAAACGAGGGTGATCTGTACACCGCGACTACTGCAAACTTATCAGAGAATTTCAGCAAGAGACAGTTTGCGTCATTAACCAAGGGTGTTTCGAATGAGTATTGCAAACCCTTTCTGACATAAGCAACTACTCCATCATTCTGGTTTTTAAAAGAAGTGGTGCATGTATTGTAGCCTGATAAGGGGGGAACATTTGGACATTTGCTCAGCCAACATTCAGATAACAAAATAACATCCAGTGTATAACTCAATCTACCTAATAATACTAATAGTTTATCAAAGTTACAGTTAATGCTACGAATATTGACATGTATAATTTTAAGTGTAGACTCTGATTTTCTAAGAAACTTAGCACTGGATTCCGGAGAGCATACGAAACATTCTGAGACCGACAGATTTTCGATCTCGGTATTAATTACGTTTAGGTCATCCATTGTGATTATAAAAACGAAAAAGTGAAAGTACTTGTAGGTTCAGCTCAAGGCTTGTATCTGAGAAATCCATGGATTTAAGTGGAGATATTCTTTTACAAAAAAGAGCAAGACTATGTGTGATATAATTGCAAGGGTTGCGGTATATGAGATGAAGTGATATTTTTTGAGTGCAGTTGTGGAGTTGTGTGAAGAGTAATGAGAGAGTGAACAGTACATTGTTAGTGAACAAAAGAAAGCTTAATAATGTAACCATAGAGACATACAGGTGATAATAATAAATCAAAAACAAAAAATGGCGAAACAGGTACCAATTATAAATAGTAAACGACAAGGCAGGTGATATGTTTAGGAAATGAGAAACTGGGTATAGTCTTACAGACTTCACAATAGCAGAAAGGTCAGCATCAGTCTTAACTTCAAAATGCTTGAATCCTTCTCTCTCGCGTACAAAGATTTTGCCATGTTTAATCCAGCAGAATTTGTAGTCGTTAGACTTAGCCCAAGGCAGTGTATTAGGATGTACCTTATTTATATTTAACGTAAATAACTTGCCAAAAAAAGATAAGTTCGTCGTGTATTTTGTTCACTGACGATGTTTCTTTATTATTTAAAACGCCTGCGAATGTTGACCATTTAGCTATACATATTTAACCTTTCACAGAAACTGAGCAATGGTTAAACGAATATAACTTAGGAAATGCATTACAGTTAAAACTAAAACAACATGAAGGCATATAAAACTTAAAAAAAAAACATATTACAGAACAGATAAAAATACCTAAATTAGTCCCAACTTTGAATATTCGATTGGCCTATAAAATTTAATTCGATTGGCCTAGACCTTAACCTTTCAAAATGTGAAATCTATCTTCCCCAAACCACTGACAGACAGACTACCATTACAAAATTTTGTACAATAGCACCAGATATCAAAATTACAGAAAGAAACTCTCTACACCTCCTAGGGTCCCCAATTTTTGACGAATCCTTTCCAACGTTTATTGAGGAGAAAATTAAAAATTTCAATGATGTCTCGGAACGACTTTTCAAAATTAATATTCATTCGGCCTTCACGCTCATTCGATACTGCTGTTTTGGACCAAAATTTACATATAGCCTTCGCTCCTCCCATCTTTGGAAGCATCTACAACTTTTAGAAAAAGTAGACCAAATTATTAGAAACACACTAACTTCAATCCTAAATGTGGCCCTGGACGACCGAGCTTGGCAGCAAGCCACACTTCCCATTCGCCTGGGTGGTCTTGGCGTCCGCAAAATTTCAAGTATAAGTTTACCGGCCTTCCTCTCCTCGGTCCACAGCACGGATAAATTAACCAGGAACATTTTATCTTCCTCACTGGTCGATTTTGAAGTGCCGTGTTTGACTGATGCGTTGAACGCTTGGAAAATGGCTTGTCCCAATACGGTTTTACCTGATAACCCATCCTCCCAGAGACTGTGGGACGTGCCGCTCTGCAATATTATACGGAATACCCTGATAAATACGTCATCTAATATTGTTGAGCGTGGCCGTCTGCTGGCTGTGGGAGAATGGGAGTCAGGCTTGTGGCTTCAGGCGCTCCCGTCATCCACCATAGGCACTATGATGGATGACTCATCGTTTCGGCTTGCTACCTGTCTCCGCTTGGGCGCACCTTGTGTTGCTCCGCATCGGTGTCATTACGGTGAAACTGTCGACATTTTCGGGCACCATGGCCTGTCCTGCTGCAGGAGCGCAGGTCGCATAGCACGCCACGCCAGCATCAACGATATTATTCGTCGAGCCCTTGTCACCACCGGCGTACCAGCGGTATTAGAACCAAACGGCTTGGTACGTGACGATGGGAAGAGACCAGACGGTATGACGTTATTGCCTTGGAAGATGGGTAGACCTCTGGTGTGGGATGCAACCTGTGTCGACACCCTTGCGCCATCTCATGTTCCTAGCACGGCGGGCTGTGCTCAAGCGGCGTAAATACTGTAATCTTATTGGTAATTACACTTTTGCGCCGTTTGGGGTCGAAACGCTCGGGTCATGGGGCCCGAGTGCACGTCTGCTTTTTAAGGAAATTTCTCGCCGGCTGGTCGACACTTCACGTGACCAGAGGGCTGGGTCATTCTTTGGCCAAAGAATTAGCATTGCCATTCAACGTGGCAATGCTGCCAGTCTTCTGGGCACGTTTCCTGATGACAGCGATGCGGACGAATACTTTGACGCCTAAGTCTCCTTGTGTTTTTGTATTTATTTGTTTAATTAGTTAGTTAGTTTAAAGCCTTATATGCTATAATAAATAGTGATTTAAAAAAAAAACAATTTTAAATACTATTTAGAGTATTTTTTGTACTACGAAGATTATATTCAAACTTAGGAATAAACTTATCTAAAACTAAATTATGCCAATTCAGAACTTATCAAAGAACCCCAATAAACCTAAATGTACTAACGCAAAAAAATTAATTAGAAGAGGTAAATGAATTTACACTCTTAAGCCTAACATTAGAGTTCCAACTTCGAGAAACAGGTCAATAGAAAAGTGCAATACCTACGTGGTCACAATGTAAGGCAAGCAATGTTTTTTTCAACAACCGACAGAATATTATCCCTTAGGGGCCTTCAAAATCAAGTGGGTACTGAATCCATGGTATGGTTGACAAGTCCCTGCCACCCTGTATAGGCACATTAGAAAACTATTCATGACAAATTCTAAGTGTTTTTACTGCTACAATAAACTGTTAGCATTTTAGACTCATCACATCACACACATTATTATTCTTATAAAAATGTCACAGACAATTGCAAGAAGGTAACCAAATCCCGCCTTACAATTTTACTAACAAAAAATAACTAACTTTTAAAAAGATTTTAGATCACCGTATATAAAATATCCACTGCATCGTTTTCAACCGCCTTCCTTAGTATTTTAACATCATTGTGTGGCGTGTAGCACCACTGATAGTTCCGTGCGGACTGAATCACATGACTGAATAATAATAACTTATTATTTCATGTATATCTCCCTATACGTACAGGTAGTAAAGCAAAACGCACGCGAACAAAAAATATTTACAATCCTTGGTCGCAAAATCTGTCGAACATCGTGTTTGCGTACATAAATTTAGGCTAAATCGGTCAAATGCCGGCTGATGCAATTACAATCATTTTGTGATTAAATTAACAAAAATAAGATTTTGATAGTACTTTTTATTTTCGCAGCCAGCTTTACGCTGTTTTCTTATGGGAAATTACATTTTGAATTTTGACTTTCATTGTACTATTCATAAGAATAGTACAATGAAAGTCTACAATTAACCCCCTGGCTGCTATTTGAGTTTGGAAGTACCAAAAATTAGCCAATATTAATAATTTGGACATTCGTTCAAACAGTTATAGACCATGGTATAAATGGACATCATAATATTGTAAACATACATAAATATAAATAAAATTAGCAGTATTTACACACATATTTAGCAGCGGAATAATCATATAGAGGGTTCATGGGCTATTTGTATTAAGCGACAACCTGGCCGATATTGAGTTATATATATAATCGGAATCATCGGAGTAATGTTTCTGCGTCGATTGAATCGGTTTCATGGCTATCTGAGCACTTTTTTGTCGCTTGAAACATCAGTAAATTTAGGTCTAGTTTGAATCTGATTTGATATAAGCAACACAAATTTTGTACAATTTTAATAAAGATGGACTTCATACAGACAAAATATTTTGTGATTTTGACTTAAGCTGTGTGTCCTGATATAAATTTCGTAACATAGGGCGTTTGAATCGTTTTGCCTGCATCTGAAATCCATACTTAATGTCGCCTAAAACATTTAGCGAGTACCTCAAATTTATACCTTATTGTCGTTTAAACCATTTATCCTGCATCTAATTTTAATACGTATGGGCACTTAAAACATTTTGATCTTCAATCCAAATTCTTTTTACTCGGTGATTGAAATCTTTTTCTTGAACCAATTTAATAAATATCTGTCGCATCTAACATAACAAAACTGTATGTGGTGGAAGTTAAATCATTTTTCCTGTACCGGAATTAGGAAAATTATGTTCGTTAAGACAGTCAACATTTTGTATGAATCGTTTGCCCGTTGACAGCTAAGACAAAGTGTTTTCGGCGCTAGTGCCTTTGAACCGCGTTAGTATAAATAGCGCGCGTGGGGCCCTCGGCGCTTCAACTCCACGTTGCCGGCAACGATATGCGTGTGCAAGCATTCAGCTTGGAACTGCTGCAGCACGAACACTGCAGGCAGACGACTCTTCGCGGACGCAGAGGCGCGTGGGTACGACATGTCCGGGCCAGACGCGCCTACGCATTACCCGGACATACACACGCAGATACCCGATATCCTGGACATCGTTGTCCACAGCGGCCTCACCTGCCAGATCGCGCAGGACGTACCTACTGGACGACGAGCTGCGGTCTGACCATCAGCCAGAGCTCATCGGTCTATCGGAGCACACCACCCGAGTTGCCCATCTAGCGCCACGTCGCCATATTGACTGGACCACCTTCAGGGATAAGATGGAGATCACCTGTCATCAGCGTGACAGAAGTAAACGAGCTGGCTGAGGGGCTCACCACGTGCATGCAGGACCTCAACCACGCCCCAGGGTCGCTACCAACCGCTTCCCGCTCACATCGCTAATATGATCGCCGACCAAATGCAACTACGCAAGTGGTGGCAGCACACTAGACGCCCCACAGTCAAAACCCAGCTCAACCGGATCACGGACAAGGTGAAGTCCAAAGAACAGGCGCACTCCACCGAGGGTTGGGGGAGGCAATTACTCCGCGGACAGCGACTGGACGTCGGTACACAGGATATGCCGACGTCTACAAAATACCCCAGCCCCGGTACGCCCGCTGCTAAACAGTGACGGGGCGCTTCGTTACACGGCGGCCGACCGGACAGAAATATTTGCCAACCAACTAGAGCGTCAATTCACTCCAAACCCGACGGACGCTCACGAACATGTTGCAGCAGTCAAGCAACACCTTGGAGAGTACTTCAAGACGCCACATGTCACACCACGCCGGTGGTGGTCGCGGTTTCCGGCCGAGCACAGCACGATGCTCCAGCTGTCAAGGGTACTGCATCTCTTACGGCAGCTGTAAACAGGCGGCAATACGTTGCAGTAGTATTCCTCGACATGGAAAAGGCTTTCGATCGGGTCTGGCACGCCGCCGCACAGTGGGCCCATACTGAAAATTAGTGGACTTATGCAACAAAGTTACCATATCGATGCGATTTTTTTTTATATGACGTGTTATAATATTCCTGACAACTTTTATTCTTAAAAAATTTCTTCTAAACTTGATAGTTTGTCTTGAAAAAAATTTATTAGATTTTTTTGTATGGAGCGAATCACGTTTAATTTTTTTCTTCAATTGTACTAATATGTTGGGTGTGTGGCGTGAGTATATGATAGCTAGGGTCATTCTCTATCCACGAAAAAAAAATCAGCGCCGGCCATCTGCGGCAGCGCGAGTAATCATTCGGTAAAAAAAAAATAATTTGGAAGATTTTTTTTGTCATTTAAAATAAATTCAAAGCATATTTTTTGTCTCATTTGGCTGTTTTCACCTTCTTTTTAGTTAAATAAATAGTTTTAATAGTGCATACGTACTTAGAACTAGTAATTCTGGTGGAGATTTAGTTATTATTGCATGTTATCGGTACAAATGAGTCATCAATCACAATGCAGGTGCTCTGCATTGTGATTGATGACTCATTTGTTTGTGCGCGCATAACTAATGAGTCATCGAAAAATGCTCGTCTTTGATTGGCTGTGTTATTTTTTAACTGCACGTTATCTATTGTTGAATAAATATATCGTAATGTTTCAGGATATACTAATTTTGTTAATGATAGGTGAAATAATTTAAATTTGTACGGGCAAGTCGTTGATAATTATCTACATAATCAACTGTATGTATATTATTATAGTATAAGTTATCGTTCGTATGATCAATATGAAACGGTGAAGTAATTGTAGCCCTGAAAAGGGCTGTTTGTCATATTCCTAACCCTGATGGGCTTTTGTGGGAATAATTTAGAGCCGGATCACATTATTTCTTGTTCCAGAAGTGCTAGTGGGTCCGGCAAATTTTCGGACTCTGCTATGAGGCATTCTTCTTCCTCCATAATTTCACTGTCACAGGGAGGCTCAGTAGTCTGTAACAACTGAGTTGCTTCAGGCAACAACTCATTATGAACCTGTTTCATTATTTTAGGCCTTATGTAGGATATGTGGGGATCAGAGCTTATTAGAAGTCCATGGAGGATGTCTTCGTTTGTTGCTATTCTCCCCGTTTTCCGAGTGTGCCTCTCCCTGACGTTTCTGAAGTCCTTATTACGGGCTTCCGAAGCTTCTTCAGATAAGGTACCTAAAACGAATAAGTACATACATTTTAATTTCAAAACGCAATCGAGTCAAATAATACATCAAACTATATTTATTTTTTACTTACCGATTGGCAAAACACCAAAGTGGTTACAGATGTCTGCACCGTGCATTAGAAGTTTATGTACACTAACTGGCATGTAGTACCACGAATAGTGTTGCACGTACACATCAGCTGTTTCTCTACAGTATCTTCTAAATTTTTCACAGTCAATGTTTTTGCCTGATGATATGGCTTGTAGAATAACGGAAAATCTGAAAATCAGATTTTCGGCAATTCCCGTTATTCTGGAAGATCTTTTGTAATCTTGGAAAAAGCGCCTCGCTGTATTCCCGTCGTTTGTAGTTCCAAAACCCTAAAATGGGAAAACAATACTGTAATATACAATACATAGAGATTAAATACATACCTGTTTGACTATATCAATCAGCATTCCAGTTTGCTCACGAAACTCTTGCTGTGTGGTATTTTTTTTAGCTTGTTTCAAAGCTTTACGTTCGCCGCGAGCAGTCCATCGTTGAAAATCCAGATTATAAGATATATGGAGAAGACATTCCATACACCGAATCTTCATATGCAGTGAAGAAATTCCTTGTTTGTAAATTTCTTCACGAAGTGGTTTAGAAGTCAAAGCGTCTAAATTATTCATCTCACTCGGTTTTGCCAAGCAAATGGGACACGTTGCATATGATGGTACTCCAGCAATAATATTGGCCACTTTTCCATCAATCATGGTCATATGCAATTCATGTGATACAATAATATTTCCACACTGTGTAGATATTCGTTCATCAATTTGTTTTTTCATCTCAGACTCTTCAGACTTTATAAAGTCAGCTGTCTCCGAAGTGAAAGTGAACTTCACTGGTCGACAGTACAGAGTTGAGCAAGGTGTGGGGTTCTCCCAAACTAGATTTACCATTCCCAGATGATGGCCTAGTAGACACTAGCCGAAGAGGGACGATGCTTATCATGACTACTGATGAATCATCGAACTCTGTAGCTGTGTTTGACGTTTTCTGTTTATAGTTACTCTGCGACGAAGAACCATCAAGTCCCCATTTCCAGGTCAACTTGAGTTCTTCATTTTGAGACCTATCAACAGTATTTATATCAAGTAATATCCTCTCCACAGTGTGGTCCAATAGCGCTTGCAATTTAATGTGAGCTCCGTTTTCGGTAATCTCCATACTCTCTTGTGGTGGGTAACATCTTTTCTTGGCATTTACAAGCTTTGGATAAGATGGAAAGGCAGCATGGTTTTCTTCTTTCAGAAATTGTCGAAGAGCTAAGTACTTCCATTTCGAGAGCGCAACTGATGTATAAAGAGCTAAACACTTATCTTCAGAGACAGTACTTAAGCTCTGCTTTTTGAATAGTCTCTCTTCTACTTCGGATAGCGCATCTGGATTACTGGAAAGGTATTCGACCACTTTTGCCAGATTCGTTTTGCCGTTGTCTTTCAATTTTGTTATGTACCAGTGCTGCAACTCTTCCTCGGAATTTTCTTCTACTATGTGTGTTGCTGTGCTCCTTTTCTGTAGATGTTCCCGCTTCCGCAGTACATACTGCAAGAGTAGGAACATGGCAATCTATACCCACAAGCTCAGATAAGGCTGCGTCCGAAAAGCCCATCACACTTCTCAGATCAACACTGTCACAAACAGGCCAGTTGATGTTTTTTTCCAACCACTTGCGATTAATTACACGATTCATAAAAGTTTTTTGATTTCTACTTGACTCTATCCACTTTTTATTTAAATTTACACAAAAAAGTCAACAGAACTCCTTGATTCGGTTCTTGTCTTCTTCAGAAACTTCGGTAGTCAAGACAGAAATGATACTTTCATACAGAAACATATGATTTTTCAGATCACCGCCACTTCTTAATTTCACAAAAAGATCTAGGTTGGTACAAAATCCAGCCATAGTTCTTGTTCGGTGTTTTCACCGAACACCTTAGTTTGCAATATCGGTGTGACGCGTTGACCTAATTTTATTACTTATTTCTTGTTATTTTATATGAGATTCAGTGCACTTTTGTCTACCGCGTTAGCCAGGTGTATTCATCAACATTTTAACATTAAGAACAGTTTGAGAGTGATTAAATAAATAGTGTTCAACATAAACATTTGTTTCTCCTCAAAACACCGACACCTTGCTACGTACCCCGACATATTTTTGGTCCTTCGAACCGGATCACGCGTCGCGTAATTTCGGAAAATCGGAATTTTGGTGTGCGAGGTCTGAACTAGCGTGTGTGTACGTCGTGGGGCTGTCGGAGCGAACATTGGAGCGAACATTGGAGCAGAACAGTAAAGTAGCAGCAAAGGCTGAGTACTAACAGCGGAATACAAGTAATAAATTTCCTTATTTTTAGTCAATAAGGACTGTATTTTAACATCCTATAACAATGTCGGAACTCATTGAAACGCAATTAATGATCTATGATAGCATCATAAAACTTGGCATTAACTTGAAGAAGGATAGTGCTGATAGGAAAACATTAGATTATTTTAAGCGGAAACTTAGCACATTGGAGAGTTATTGGAATGATTACCAAGTTAATCATGAGCGAATTGAGGGGGAGGTAAGTAAAACTAATCCTTATTTTACCGACCGAGAGTACGAGAAAACAAGTACGGTGTATGAATCAACCAAGGCGTTGATTAACCAACAGTATCAGCTGCGGCTGATGAAAACAGGAAGTCTTTCAACGGGTGAGCAAACAACAGCTCGTGACAGATCACCATCGACATCGAGTATGCGTGCAGACGAAAAAGCAGGGGAGGAAGCGGGATTAAGTTTCTCAAGGCAAGTGAGCGACCGACCAGTTCAGAAGTCGAACATGGAGCCAAACAGCAAGTTAGACGATTTGCTGAAAAAACAGTATGCGAATTTTAAAGCATTTGTGCGTACAACCGCAAACATAGATGTGGACTCTATCTCAGATAAGTGGGAATTTGAGGACGTATTGAGGTCGCTACAGGCTAGATGGTCAGCTATCGACAGACTACATTGGGACATCGAGACCGAACTGGAGGGCGAGAACGAACAGTACAACAACATGTACGATAAGTATGAGAAAAAATTCAACGACCTGAAAAGGGCTATTAACACGAAAATGTGGTCAGTCGCACACAGGGAAAAATCCACACCTCAACTAGAGATACCGAACTTCAACGGGAACTACAACCAATGGGTATCGTTTAGAGACCTATTTACGGAAGTAATACACAACAACCCCTCGTTATCAAGCGGCCAAAAGATGCAGTATTTAAAGGGTAAAGTTCGTGGAGAAACTGAGAAACTTATACAACATCTATCTATAAGTACCGATAACTATTCGGTGTGCTGGAATATTCTCACCCATCGGTATGACAACAAAAAACTAATATTCTCGTCCCATATGAACATTTTGCTAAGTCTGCCGAACATACAACAGCAATCGTTACAGCAAATTAAGCGAATGCATGACACAACGCTGGAATGTCTTAATGCCATCAAAAATTTAGGAGTTGATACCACATCGTGGGACCCAATGATCGTACACGTTCTAGGTCAAAAGCTAGATACTGAAACATACACAGACTACATAGAGTCGCTGAAGAACTCGAAAGAACTACCGGTTCTCGCAGAGTTCTTGGATTTTTTGGAAACCAAATTTACATCCTTGGAAACAGTTCGCCGTAAAGATAGTGTGCCCCCAAAGACTTCTCATCAAAACAATTCTCCAAATGGAACATTTAACAATAAGAAAAATAATTACAACAATTCGAACAACAAAAGCGACGGAAATAGAGCAGTTGCGAAATCGATGCTCGTGTCAAACATAAAATGCCCTCTTTGCAACAACCAACATGGCATTTATAATTGCAAAATATATTTAAAAATGAGTGACGACCAAAGGCTAAAAACTGCAACGAAATTGAAACTTTGCCCAAATTGTCTATTTAGCCATTACGGAAATCAATGCACCTCTAACTTAACATGCCGAAAATGCCAAGATCAACATAACACTATTTTACATGACGCATTTGCAAAATTTGCGAATGCATCAACTCCGTCGTCAAGCGGCAACAACGTTGAGAAACAACACGTAAAGCGCAATGAACCCGTGACGGGTACCGTGAATGCCTCTCAAGATGAAAAGGCGGAGATATTGCTAGCGACTGCTGTGGTGAAGGTCAAAGGTGTGGATGGAACTTACCAAACCATGCGTGCCTTGATCGATCAAGGGTCCCAGATATCTTTAATAACTGAGGAAGCGGCTCAGATGTTAGGTATCAAGAGGCGACGATGCAAAGGAGTCATCTTTGGAGTGGGGCAAAAGGAAAACAGTTGCAAGGGGATGATAAGTATAGAATGTGCTTCTATGGACAACAATTTTGAATTTGAATCGGATGTGCTCATCATGAACGAACTCATTAAAAGTCTACCAAACCAAACATTCACTGAACCAAATTGGACTTACATTAAAAACATTAACTTAGCTGACCCGGAATTCTACAAAAGTCGACCAGTTGACTTGCTTTTCGGGGCAGATATTTATGCTAACATTATGCTAGGCGGGATTATAAAAGGAGAACATGCTCAACAGCCGATGGCTCAACAAACACAGCTCGGATGGTTACTATGTGGTAACGTAAAAACATACCAATGTAATGTGGTTCTAAATAACATCGCCGAAATTCAGAAATTTTGGGAAGTTGAGGAAATTTTAGAACCTTCCAACCTATCAGTAGAAGATCAGGAATGCATGGACTTCTACACAAAAACAACAAGAAGAAACAGTAAGGGTCGCTATGAAGTCAGAGTACCGCTGAAAGAAGAATTAAAACAGCAATTGGGATCTTCCAAACCTATGGCTATTGCTCAGCTTAAGAATTTGGAACGCCGCTTAGAAAAACAAACAACTTTAGGCGAAAAATACAAAGAATTCATGAATGAATATGCTGCGTTGAACCACATGAAACCGGAACAGAAAAACAGTTACATAAAACTCGAATGCTTCTTGCCTCACCATGGCGTGCAGAGAGAAGAATCTTCAACAACAAAGCTTCGTGTGGTATTCAACGCATCCGCCAAAACATCCACCAAATACAGCTTGAATGACATCATGCTGAAAGGGCCCAATTTACAAAAAGATCTACAGGCGTTACTACTTCAATGGAGACAATATCCCTTTGCCTTCACTGCGGACATTGAAAAGATGTACCGTCAAATCTTAGTTAACCCCATTGATCAACATTTACAAAAAATAGTTTGGCGCGAGTCATCAACACAACATATACAAGCGTATCAATTGAACACGGTGACATACGGAACAAAGGCCGCACCGTTTTGAGCAATTATGACCTTAAAAAAGTTGGCGGCGGATGAGCGATGCAAATTTCCAGAAGCGGCTGCCGTCCTGGAAAATAGTTTTTATATGGATGACCTGTTACACGGCTGCTATAACATAGAACAGGGTAAACAATCCATAAAAGATTTAATTCAGCTCTTGAAATCAGGAGGCTTTAATCTTCGGAAATGGTCATCCAACAGTGAAGAATTATTGGGAAACATACCAACATGTCAAGAGGAACTCGTTTATAGCTTCAAAAATGAGGACATGTTGAAAACCTTAGGTTTGTGCTGGAACCCAAAAGGAGATCAATTCACATTCCGTTGCGACTTTTCCCAAACAACCGCAAAACTAACAAAAAGGAGCTTACTATCAGAAATATCAAAATTATATGACCCTCTTGGGTGGCTGACACCCCTATCCACGAAGCTAAAGTTATTATTTCAAAAATTATGGAAACATGATTTACAGTGGGATGATAAAGTGTCAGATGATATACACAGCGAATGGGTTACGTTGGTTACGGAAATTGATAGTATCAAACATTGTAAAATTCCTCGATGGATATTATGCAACGATAATGACGTCATCGAACTGCACGGCTATTGCGACGCGTCTATCGAAGCATATGCGTGCGTGGTATACGCACGAACAAAACCCCAACAACAAACAGTAATCGTCGCAGCTAAATCGAAACTTATACCAAGCAAAAAGAGCGTAACATTACCACGAATGGAGCTTTGTGGTGCTTATCTACTATCTAAGCTCATCGACAAAATCAAACAGAGTATAAGCTGTCAATTAGAAATCTATGGATGGTGTGATTCAATGGTGGCCATAGGGTGGATACAAGGCGAATCAGCACGTTGGAAACCTTTTGTGGCTAATAGAGTCAAAGCTATAAAAGAAAAAATGCCGGCACACTGCTGGCGATATGTGAAATTGGGAGACAACCCGGCCGACTGCGCCAGCCGAGGTTTAACAGCGCCTCAACTATTAAAACATCCTTTATGGTGGAAGGGACCAGCATGGCTAGCGTCCTATGACGTAGAAAAGGAACAAAAACCGCCTATCTACAAAACAGAGGAAGAGATGAAAAGTATAAAATTGGTAAACATTGTTCAAGATATCAACAGTAACAGTATAATAGATCATTTATTATTACACCATAATTCGTTTATAAAAATAACTCGTGTCTTGGCATGGGTACTGAGGGCATTGTTGCCAAAGTCGCAACGTAAACATTTACCAAAGTACCTAACATTACTAGAACTACGAAAAGCTAAATCGGCTTTTATAAAACGAGTGCAAAGTACAGCATTTCCGTCAGAAATTGAAATATTAAACAAAAAGGGAAATGTGGCAACAAACAGCAAATTATTGAATTTAAAACCTTTCGTCGATACAAGTGGCTTTCTCCGAGTGGGAGGAAGATTAAGGAACGCGAATATGAACGACGAAATGAAACATCCTAAGATAATCCCTAACAAAAGTCGATTGGCGGAGTTACTCATAGAAGAAGCTCATCAGTTAACATTCCATGGGGGTCCTCGACTGACCTTAGCTGCTCTCAGACAACAATACTGGATACCCAGTGGATACAGTACGACCAAAAAACAATTAAGAAATTGTGTTACTTGCCGGAAGCATGAAGCAAGAAAGCAATATCAATTGATGGGTGACCTTCCCGCAGCTAGGACCAACCCCGCTCCTCCATTCTACCATACTGGGGTGGACTACACAGGTTTTGTAAACATCAAGGCAAACAAGGGGAGAGGGGTGAGAACACTGAAAGGCTACGTGGCAGTATTCATTTGCATGGTCACGAAAGCAGTTCATTTAGAATTGGTGTCTGACCTTACCAGTTCAGACCCGGAATAACAGGAAACAAACAAGAAAAACGACACCAGGCGCGTTATCGTATGTCGCCATGGCATTAACCTTTTTTATGTCAATCAGCACCGTTGCAAATTGCAGCTACAACATAACGTCATTAAACAACAATCAATCTTTCTACTTTGACCCGATATCAAAAATTAGCCTCATAAAAGACAGTTGGGTCCTAGTTGTATTCTATAACATGTCTCCGTATTGGGAAGGTATGCAGGCGTTTGAAAAAGTTACATCATACCTGGATAAAACATGCCAAACAACAGGCAGCGAACAATGTAACATGATAGTCCCTCAGCTGATCCATGAGTGTAATGAACTGAAATACTACAATGGACTTCTGATGACGCAACACGTAAGTAGACACTCCAAACGACGGCGGGGGCTTATCAATGCAGTTGGAAACATTGCGAATTCCCTATTATGTATTAGACGAACAATTCGCGGAAAAATACAGCCGAGACATCAACATGATACAATAAAATGAAAAACATTTAGCCGGTTTATGGAAGAATCAGACTTCGATTGTCGAATCAGAGTACAATTTGTTGAAAAGAACAGAAGAAATCATGGCAAAACAACATAAAATAATTAATAAACATCTGATTACGCTGGATAACATCTCAAACAACTTACAAAGAGAGATAAACAACATATCCTTACTTCAAGAATTTACCATGACAGCCCTAACAGCTAGTAATTTACTGCATAACTTAAAAAGAACTCAAGATATTTTACTTGACATCCTAACTAATGTCCATCACGGACAGGTTAACATTCATCTTCTTACCCCTGAACAGCTCCAAAAGGAACTTAACATTATCTCTGGGCATTTGTCTGATGACCTAACATTGCCTATTGAACCGCACGATATTCGAAAGCTATATTCTCTAATAAGCATTAAAGCGCGAATAACTGAAGAATACTTCCTCTTCCAAATAACATTCCCACTTATCAGTAGAGATCGATATAAGTTGTATAAAATACATCCTATACCACACCAGACGAACAATACCATGATAGAGTTTATCCCGTCGTCAGAATACGTCGCTACGGATCTAAAAAGAGACTCATACTTAATAATTACGTCGGAAGAACTTTCACTATGTAAACAAGAAGATGAGATGATTATGTGCGAGTGGAAAAAGCCGATATACCATCTTAACAACGAGAACAACTTTTGTGATCTCGACCGAAACACAGATAAGTGCAAGGTGCGAAGATCAAGATGTGAAAGCAAATGGACATCACTAACAAATCCGTCAATGTTCTTGTATCATTGCTGTAACATCTATGCCATCAAAGTTATCTGCGGTGAACAGATACATAAGATACAACTCAGCAAAGCTGGTATCATTTACTTAGAACCAGGTTGCCTGCTGAAGGGTCAGGATTTCACTCTGAACATTCAGAGTCAAAAAGAGAACAGACTTGATATAAGTCCGAACATTTTTATACCTGAGATGGATCAGATAAACTTCATCATTAACAGCACTATGCCTGTTCAAGAGGTACAAGACTTAACAGATTCAGGCGAGATGAAGTTCGCCTTAAAAAAGCTACACAAACGCATCGACGATATGAAACAAAGCCAAGTGGAAGTAGGAGAAACGTTATCCACTCATGACATCCATCAGTATGCAGTAAGCTACATCCTGGTCGGCGCGTTGGCGCTGGCGGCGGGAGCGCTGCTGTACAGATGGCTGCGGCTGCGAGCGCGCCGCGCCCACATCACGTTGGACATGGAGCTTCAACCCACCAGAAGTGTTAGTGATGTGAACGTCCATAGTGTTAGTGCGCGGCAAAACATGAGTGAACATCAATCTAGTGCGAGACACAATTATGGTGAATTGAACAATACAATGGTGAATAGGGCGTGTTCTCGCGTGCCTAGGAATCCTTTGGGAACCATAAGCTCTTAATTTTATTTCAAATATTTTTCCTGTTGTTTTACTAACATTTTAATCTTAAATTGGCTTATTTTCACCGTGTAAACATTAGTATCATGATCATTCCATTATTATACTAACATAACTGTGTTACATCTCAGCATCCCTATCTTTCGTGGCCCGGAATATGTTCGGTGTTTTCACCGAACACCTTAGTTTGCAATATCGGCGTGACGCGTTGACCTAATTTTATTACTTATTTCTTGTTATTTTATATGAGATTCAGTGCACTTTTGTCTACCGCGTTAGCCAGGTGTATTCATCAACATTTTAACATTAAGAACAGTTTGAGAGTGATTCAATAAATAGTGTTCAACATAAACATTTGTTTCTCCTCAAAACACCGACACCTTGCTACGTACCCCGACAGTTCTAATGTAAATATAAAAATACAAGTATTTCACTGTGTTCACAAACAAGCGACAAGAGCGAAACTAGATGGACTTAATGAATGTCTTTATATGTATAGTTAGTGTTAATTACTCAAGTAGTGGACATAACAGTGAGTGAAAATTATTCAGCCAATCAGAGACGAGCATTTTTCGATGACTCATTAGTTATGCGCTTAGCCGAGTGCACAAACAAATGAGTCATCAATCACAATGCAGGTGCTACCGATAACATGCAATAATAACTAAATCTCTACCAGAATTACTAGTTATAAGTACGTATGCGCTATTAAAACTATTTATTTAACTAAAAAGAAGGTGAAAACAGCCAAATGAGACAAAAAATATGCTTTGAATTTATTTTAAATGACAAAAAAATTCTTCCAAATCATTTTTTTTTTTACCGAATAATTACTCGCGCTGCCGCAGATGGCCGGCGCTGATTTTTTTTCATGGATAGAGAATGACCCTAGCTATCATAATATACTCACGCCACACACTCAACATATTAGTACAATTGAAGAAAAAAAAATAAACGTGATTCGCTCCATACAAAAAAATCTAATAAATTTTTTTCAAGACAAACTATCAAGTTTAGAAGAATTTTTTTTAGAATAAAAGTTGTCAGGAATAATATAACACGTCATATAAAAAAAAATCGCATCGATATAGGAACTTTGTTGCCTAAGTCCACTAATTTTCAGAAGAAGAGAGAATCATATTTAAAATCGTAAAATGGTCACAACTTGAATATTCATAATATTATCTGCGTAGACAGCACGCAATTCATCTGTTTGACAGTTTTGTATGGAAATTCGTAAAATGGTCACCAAAATATGAAGTTCTTTATTAAAGTACAATGTCAAATAGCAGAATCATAGGGGAATTCAGGAAGTGAATTGCTCTTAGAGGAATCGCTTAGTGTGGCGTTTTGCGCGACCCGCGTTTATTTTGAACTAAACGTATAGATAAAATAAATAACCCAGCACCCAAATTGCATAACAAACTGCCAATCACAAACTGAATCATCTTGAAGGTTATTGCTAATCCATTGCTTCATAATGTAATCGAAAACAATATCTGCAGGCTTAGCACGAGAACCGTAGAGAAGCGTTTTGTCGACGGAAGAGTAGATAGAAATGACGTTTCCGTGTAGACACTTGACAGTTTTGTACCGAGAAATGTAGACAAGTGATTTCTATTCTACGGTAAAGGAGAAATAGAAAGCGTCATGCTAAGCCTGCTGGTCAACAACGTAACGTTGTTAAACTTGCAAAATGAAAGCCATCACCACTGTTACTGTGTTACGCAATCCTGCAGGCATACAGTAGAGTGAACATTCTAGAATACCTAATCCCATAGTGAATAGGTAGTTTTGGTCCCAATCCTGCGTCTTTTGACAGATTAACAACCACTGTGGGCTCCCCTTCCTGTATACCATTCCAGGTGGGTTCTATACAGGTTGAGCAGTGGGTGTTTAAGTCCCACACAATGATATTACGTGTACGAGGAGAGCAGTTCAAAGTTAGAAGTATAAGAAGACTTAGTGCACACAGATCAAATAACAGTTCATCATCTGCCTAGCCTTTTTCCAACTATTTTGGGGTCGACTTCCAATCTAACTGAATACAGCTGAATACAACAGTTTTACGAGAAGCCATTGCGTGTCTATGAGCAGTGGTGGTCCAGTGGTAACAGCCGCGACTTACAAGTTGTAGGTCGTAGGTTCGAGCCCAGACTGGCGCTTTGCTTTGTGCAAATTGTTTCATCAGCACTGCTCTCAAAACGGTGAAAGAAAACATCGTCAGGAAACCGGCATCTCTTAGAATTAAACATTTGAAGACATGTGACATCTCCAAACCCGCCCCGAGAGGAGGCCTGTGTCCCAGCAGTGGGAACATTATTATTATTATTTTTTCTATCTTGCCTTTCTGACACGATACCCCGTGGTAAGATTAGTTGTCAGATTTTCGGGCTCCTGACAACTTGTAACAACTGTCTAAGATCCATGAAAGACAGCCGGGACTTACGGGATTTACGTGCTCTCTGAGGCACAGTTGGTGCATCATTCCATCTAAAATGTCTTAAGAGGCTTCTGCGAGTTGGCTTCGACCCCTCGTACACCAGGCTCCCAAGGACCGGGATTCCAGGGTCCCAAGCTATGTTAACATGTACACCGTGAAATTTTAATGGTTGTTTTCCCGCGGCAAAACAACTTGTCATAAGGAGTACTTTCGAAGCATAGAATAAAAGTAAAAAAATTAAAGATTTTTTTGTTGTAAAATAATTAAAAAAAAATTCATCAACTCGATAAAACACTACTCTACAGTAACACTAGAGGTAACTTCTACAAGTTACTATAGAGTAGTGTTACCTACGTACTACTCGAATCGCACGCGCCGCCGACAAAGGGAACAGCGATGCATAAATGTTCAAAGCAAAATAAACTCTCGCACGTGGTGATTTTTCACAATGGTTATCCACCGTTAATCTGCCTTTTTTATTTCTAATATTATATTTGTTTAAAAAACGCTTGTATTACCACGACAAAACCATTCCGTTGCGGAAAAACAACCATTAAAATTTCACGGTGTATAAAAAAAAAATCATTTCATTGTCAGGCAACTAAGGCCCATAGATAAAATACTTACTCAAAATAATCTTAAAAAATAATAACAAACTAAAACATATCCATGGACCTTATTAAAACTATAACTATACACGTAAAGTTGTCGGCCCATTCACTTGTTCGATCGACCAGCAACCTAATTGCGTAACGTAGTAACTTTATGATTACGATTCTGAAACGAAGCAAACTTCATTCGGAATTGTTTTCCATAATCGGAATTGTGAAATTAAAATGAATCAAATTCTGCCTCTTTTTATAGGGTGTTACTAAAATCTCGCCCAAACTATTTTCTAGGCGTTTTGTTTCATCACTTATGAACTATTCGCTTCCGAATATTTTTACTATAAATTAATATTGTTTTAATTACAACTGGTGGTCTACTATTGCTTCAATTGAAAATATACAATGATTAACTAAAATACGTACCTACAACCAATTTATAACACACTTTCTACCAAAAACTACCATAATTGAAGAAAACAACGAAACGTTTTACTGCTCACGTTTTAGTTATCTGTGGTCAATGAAAAAATCGTAGAAAAGCAGTGTTGTCAACTTAGTGGGATTTCCGTTACAACTGGGGGCTTAGACATCCCAACTAGCAGACGAAATTTTGCTTTTAGCCACTGGTAGTTTTGTTTTAGTTTGTCTAATTCAGTTTGTGGAAAACAAACTACTAAAGCTATAACTCGAGAAATTATTATAATAACACGATAGTGGCATGTTTTTTTTCTTGTTTTCGTGAAACCTGTGTTACTAATTTTACCACTGTGCCTGTGTCGAGATTGAAAACCATCGTCATTTCTACAGAATAAATACCTTGAACATACTTAAAAAAAAACAGTGGCACTCAGAGAGTGCCGCCAGAAGTGAAAACTTGAACAAAACAACGTTCAACGTACACACGGCTTCTCATCAAGATATAAATTTCCAGTATAAGATAATCTCGCATTGCATAGGATTTCCGTACAGTGCAAGGTCAGCATAAGCTGGAAATCAGCATATAGCATGATGTGTAGCTGTGTGTACGTTCAACGTTCTTACTTTCGTGTTGTCAGTGGCGTCGGTAACAGTGTCACGAGTTCAATTATTTTTTCCCATCTCGAAAAGTGCCCAACGCGCCTAAAGAAGTTTTCACTTCAAAAATCAACCGTGTTAATCCATTATTGTTTATGTAACAAACATCCAAACATCTGCACTTACTTTTCTATTAATTATTTTGTGACAATCTATAGTATTCGTAATGATGTTAAAAAATTGACTATGATTATGACATTATAAGTTTTATTTTCATTCTCAAATCTTCAAATGGACCTTCAAAACGACAACCGAACGTCAGCAATAAGAACATAAATAAAATAAAAAAATTGCGATTAACCTATAATTTAAGTTGTTTGAAGAACCGCCGCACATAGATCGTTTTTCAGGATTTAGGCGGCCAAAATTATTTTATGTGATATTTATATTACAAAATAGTTACATAAAAAGAATTCTGTGTTTGGAATAACTTATCGAAATTATTTGTTGGTGCACGGTGGTTAGGCGCACCTACTTGTGATTTTTATCAAAAAATATTTTATTCGAGATCGTAGTTGATTTCAAAGTGTTTTTTAATATTATATTGAAAATACATATGACATACTCACGGCTTTCCCCAAGGAGGGACAGCTGTCTACGTTTTAGTAATACTTTCAGGTATGTATTATTAAATAAAACAAAGTTTATTTTGTTCTAATAAGTAAATATATTATTTTATTAAAAGGATCTTTACATTCGTTATACAATATTAAAGTTACATAAGCTAAATAGATAATCACTAAAAATAATCAATCATACATTGGAGACTTATTCATCTACATTTAAATTTTCGCCGCTTTCATCAATTTCCATTGGTCGGTTTGGCTCAGCAGGAATTAATAGCTGCATTGTCTCAGGCAAAAATAATTTTGAAGCGGTTTTTTTGGTCTTTCTCATGGAACTAATAAATGGGTCGGATGTTAACAGTAACCTATGATAAATATCTAAGTTGCATTCTTCCCTCGAAAACTTGCGAGCAAAGTTTAGGCGATAAGACCTAAAATGTTTACGCGGGCCTCAGCAGCTTCTTTCGAAAGTTGCCCTATCGGCAACAACGAATTTTCTATTATTGAAGCTCCATGAATTAAGACCTTATGCATCGTTGGAGTCATAGGATGCCAGCCATATAACTCAACATATAGTTTCGCAGTTTCCATGGCGTATTTATCATATTTTGCTACGTCAATCTTATGGCCGCTTGATATGGCTTCTAATATCACTTTTAATCTAATAATCAAGTCATAACTTATCCCAGTGATTTCTGCAGCCAGTTCAGGGTTCTCGAAGAATCTTCTGCTGGTATTTCCATCGTTTGTGTTTCCGAAGTTACTTTTTGTCATATCGACTAAAAGACCTGTCTCCTCTCTAAATCTTTGCTGAATATCAAGTTTCTTCTGCTTTTATAGATTTTTTTCTTCTTCGGTTCGTCTCTCGCGATATTTTTTCACGGGCAATTTATATGCTAAATGCAGCACACTTTCGAATATCCGGATTCTTGCATGTAATACGGAAAGGCCAAATTCAAGAGCTTCAGGGCGTACATCATTTTTTTTTGTTAAATCATTAAAATCTTTTGATGTAGCTCCACATATATAACATCTGCTGGTCGATTTGGTGTCTATAGCTGCATTGCAGACCTTTCCGTCAACCATAGTCATTTTAAAACTATGTTGAAAGAAAAAATTCTCTCCATTGAGGTCAACTTTCGTCAAGTTTAATGAGTTTACACTATTCTTTACATAATTGATTTCTTCTTTTGTGATGTCCGTAGATTCTTTTACGAATCTAAATCTTATTGGACGGCAATATCTAGGTGAAGATGGAGTTGGATTTTGCCACACGATTTTACTTTTATCCTCACCACAAACAATTCGTAGAGGCACAAATGAGCTTATAAAAATATTAGCATCAGATTCATCTTCGTTTGAGAGTCTCTGTTTAAACTGGGCTTGTTGAGAGCCGTCACAACCCCATTTGCAGATGAACAGTAACGAGTTCCTTTCAACGGCATCAAGTGTGAGTAAGACTTCTTCTAAGAAGAGGGATAATCTGGTTACAGTGTGATCCAACAAAGATTGTAAGTTTCCTTCTGCGCAGGTAGACGTCACTCGTAATGACTCCTTGGGTGGGTAGCAATCTTCTTTGGCCTTCAATAATAATTCATAATGTGGATAGAATCTTTTGTTCGTTGCTCGAATAATTTCGTACTGTCTTCTGGTCAAATCGGCTTCAACAAACATTGTCAGTGCTTGCAGAGGAGTAAGGGGCTCTATTTCTTTAGACTTTGAATGTCTGTTTTTACAATCACTGGCAGACGCAGAAGAATTCGTAATGTCTTTTAAAACAGTAGACGCGTTTCTTTTTCCTTCTGTTTGTAAAATTACTTGTGCCGCGTGAACAATTACTTCTTCGTCGTAAGATGCGCGGACCTCCTTCAGTTTTTCTTCTCTTTGTTCTTTCGCTAGATTCGGTAAAAGATTTGGTACCTGTCGTCCTGGCCTTTGATGCGTGTCTACGGGGATCTCAAATGTTCCTTCCAACCAAGAATTATTGGCCGCCAAAAAGTTTTCAAGTATTCTATGCGCCCGAGACCACCTCTTTATCAAATCACATTTAAAATACGAAAACTTCGTTTTTATCACATTTTTATGTTCTTCTGTGTCCCCGTAACACACGAGTAAATAATTTTCTAAATATTTAATTTTTTCATTTATCGATAATGAATGTTGCTCGTTCATTTTATCGAAAAGGTATTTACGAGTCAACATTTTCACCCCCGAGCAGCCAGGTGAACCTATAACAATAAAAAAATAATATTAACACAAAAACATAAAATCCGATTTTTTTCCTATTTTTGTCAAAAAAATTCAAACTCGTTTATTTTTAAAACTAGCAAAAACTAGCAGCTGATTTTAAGCAGTTTTCTTTATAAGACTTTATACTATATAATGAAATCAAAAATGTAACTCGGAAAGGTGCGGAAGTAAAGTTTTTTTTCGATTGAAATTGAAAAATAAAGAAAAAACATTTCTAAAAAAGGGTATTATTGACGGCTCATTAAGTCATTTATTGACAATATATTTAATACAATTTCATATTAATTTAATAAAGGCTTACCTGTATTATTGGTATCCATCACTTAAACAAGCAAATATGACACGACACATAAAATATTCACCGAAGAAAATGATATACGAAAAGGGTGTCAAGAACTTTCAAGTGCGACAATCAAGTTTCGACTAGTAATGCAGAGCGCGCTCGCGCAGTCTAGGGATGTGGGTGGGGTTGGCTATTGTTCGTTAGGTAGTCTACTATTCCAGGAAAAAAATTGTTTGTCATTAGTCGATTATTGGAATTTCGACTTATGGCCGCCTAATTCCTAAAAATCTACGTATGTGCGCCGCTAGTGGACTCGGGATAACAATAGCAACAATTGAGACTTGAGTAAAAAACCATAAAATGTCCATTTGTTTGTTTTGCCTTCAATTTTGTTTTAAATTAGTTATTTTAGGTTTTTCAATAGACTAAATTATATTTACTATTCACATGCAAAGACATGGGCCTATATATGTTATGCAGTCTCGGAATCTTTTTTTAGTGGTTTCTGCACAGAACACGAATTGGCAAGGAATAGGGCTCTGTCTTAGTTTTGTACTGGCTGCATGTTTTGCTCAATAGCGAAAAGGACGAACCAGTGACCCATAAGTCTGTGACGAATAACCGAACAGAATGAAAGCTTCATAACAGAGCTCAAAATTCTTACCTACTTTTATAGGGCTGTCACTCGGTTAGTGCAAATAAAAAACCGAGCAAGTGCGAGTCGACAGATGAATGTTTAGTGAAGGATATGCCTTATCAATTAAATATATTTTGTTCTGTACTTTGATAAATGATAAACATTCTTTCGAAATGCTGTTCACAAGTCCTAAAATCTCCAAGTCTCTCAATTAGTGCTCCTCGACCAACAGCTGTAAGCCAGTTGTGTCGCCTGAAACAAAATACGAAAGCAAAATATGTAATAGTAATAACATAATCAACCCACGCGGGCAAACCCGTTGGCAAATGCTAGCTTAATTTTTTCAATTAATTTCTCAATTTAAATAAAAATCATTTTAAGCGAACGATTAAAAATTTGTGTAATAAATGCGTCGGAGTTTATTTCCGTTACAAAATCGTGTAAAATATTTTAATCGGTAAGCTGCCGGTCAGTCCGCTGCTCCACCGCCGCTGTCCGCACCGCTCTGAGTCGTGCACCTCAACAGTCAACTCGCCCATAATTTGTTCATGTTCAAGCCGTGCCCCGCGCCGCGCGCTGTCGCCGCGAACCACTCGACGAATACCGCTGACGTTTTCGCTGCGTGCGGCGCCTATAGATGGGTAGTGGGTTAAAACCCATTCTTCCCAATTGGGTTATAACCCGGTGATTTGAGGTTTAACCCGATTTTAACCCATTATCACCCATTTTATCAGGTGAAAATGGGTATTGTTAATTATACATTAGTGGGAAGTACAGTTCACTACTAGCTTGTCAAAAATAACAGCCTGAACACAAAATTATATTCATTTATAATTTTTTAGAAAAATTACAATAAATTAGTAATCGTACATAATCATCATCGTCACTTGCATCGGAAATGCGGTCACAATCTAAAAATTAGGAACTGTTAACGCCGGATGTAGATGGTTCTAGGCTATTTGTACGTGGCGACGTTGTTTGGTTATTATATCTCCGGGATTCTACATGTATTGGTGGTGAATCAAGCACGCAGGCCTCAGAGTTATCACTTAAAATATCCACGTGCTTGTGCAACAAATTCCAATTTTATGTTAAATATGTCAGTTTTGCTGCCCTTTCCATCGTGAGTCTATTGCTTTTTTTACTATGTACCTATATAATTTGTTTTACTTTGCATATGAATTCCATAGCGTCAATGTCTTGACCAGGGACTGAAAGCGGTTACGGTAAGAGGTTAAGATACCTCAAAAATAAATCGGTACCGATTTGAAATAAAGGTTGAGCTATACCGAAACCTTTATAAATAAAGGTTGGGCCAAATAACGGTTTTAACCTTTATACGATTTTGGTACTGAAAAACATGGGAGACGGCGGTCGAACACGTTAGAACTTGTATTTTGTACATTTTGCTGTAGGTACTCTTTTACTTATTTCTTTGTATCTTGCCGACTGTGCGCCGGGTAATACCTATGTTTTTATTTTGTCGACCGCTGATCGTTCATCAACGTAATAAATGAACGAGAACCAATGACAATAATGCTACTTATTTTAATTTGGTGATTTATGGTAATCTTAGGAATCGTGAACTTATATCTGTAATGTCTGTAAGTTATGTTTGAGGGCAAATGTCATGTGTTTATGCAATAATCATATTTTACGAAAAAATATTATTATACATATTTATACAATATTTTAACCAATATTAAATTCAATTTAGTTTATTTCAGATATAGACCATACAAATTTAATACACATTATTATTTCCTTTATTGTTTTCTTTACATATTAAATACATTTTTAAATATTTTAACAAAACTCATACAAAAACATAAAAAATTTAAAAATTGGCTACAATAGTCCTGTCAGTGTTATATTCGATCCCAGTACAATGTGGCGTGACCATTCTCGAGAACTGGGTCGGGCACATACCTGTAACAGGTATGTGGCCGAAAGTCTGAAATACCGTATGGTACTTCAGACTTTCGGCCAGACTCCACAAAGTTGTACTGCAAAGCAAGTTGCTGGTGGATAATCCTAGCTACTAGATTGTGTCTGTGCAAGTACTCGCCGTTAGCAAGACGAGAACAACTGGAAACAATACGTTGGATTGATCCACCGGGAAAGTGGCATGCCCGACAGATGTCAACCGTATCGTCCTTGACAATGTATTTCCGATTATTATTTGTCATGATAAATTCATCCATAATCACACAGACAAAACCTTCGGTATCCCCGAAGAGGTCGACCAAAACGCAGCCAGGATACCGACGCTAAAAGTCTACATCAGGCTCATGGAGATCCAGGCAAAAGCATCCGTGAAGCTCTTTGCCTTGCCGTACTTCCTTATGATCATTAGTACTGCAGGTTTGCGTCAGTTCTCTTTCGCCAAAGAGAAAGGTTCAGGGTGAGGCTCTTGTCCACTGCGACTACATCTCGATGCATCCCCACGTTAGTTTGATAGAAATATTCCCTGAGACTGCAAATCTTGCGGTTGTGGAGGGTTCTAGCATTTAAAAAGCCTCCAAACTTCCGCGAGATGTACAGTCTCATCACTGATGACCGTGGGTGATGCATCTCCGATATGTCGTCAGCAATGTACGGACTTTCCTATCCAGAGCGTCTAGTTACATCTGAGTCCATTTGAGAATGCCGAAAGAATACATCAAACCGGCATGACCCAACCGTTGAAGGCACGCACCATGTTTCCGCCTAATAAAAGACCATTTGACACTTAGGCGGCCAAAGAAGAGCTCTTTCAACGATTGTTTCATGTCGGCAGCATTGATGCCTAATGCTTCCGACATACCCAAATACTTGTAGGTTTCGGTTGAGGAGAGGACTCTAAGGTATTTAGAATCCGTAAGTTGGGTTCCCATGGATTCTATAATCCCGCCTTTTTTTTGGGTGGGAAATCATCAAATCACTTCTCCCGCTCTGGGTGGAGACGGGAGGGCGTGTCAGACTTTTACTGACTAAAATCACCTGTGTTTCTTCAGTTGCCGGTGTGCCAGGAGCCACGGTATCTCTTTGGAACAACCCGCATCCCTGGCAGGCATTGGCTCTTGCGGACCCCACCGGTCATCCCCCTCGATTTCCATGCATGACTACACCTTTGTCCACAAAAAAATGATCCCGATAACTGAGCTACTAAACGTTTCTGTTACCTTCAGTAGCTCCATCAGTCGCAAATTGAGGGGGCAAAGAGTTTCAAATCACCCATGTAAAGGAGGTGTGATATCACCTGACCACCTCTTCTCAACCGATAGCCTAGAGCTAAATTCTCCCGAAGTGTGCTTAGAGGATTCAAGGCTAAGCAAAACCAAAGGGGACTCAAACTGTCGCCCTGAAATATTCCGCGTTCAATGCTGATCGGTTCATCAATCGTCTGGATCTGTGGACATCCTGGATAGAGAAGGACCATCCTCCACTGCCTCATACACCACTTCATGAAGGTGCGTAGAGTTGCGTCTATTTTTTTCTCCAGCACCCTCATGAGCCATGTATGTGGCACTGAGTCATAGGCCTTCTTATAATCTATCCAACATGTCGAAAAATCCTTCCGAGATCTACGAACCTGTTGGACTATGGCCATATAAGGAGCAGCTCCTTAGTACTTAGTTCGCCTATACCTACAAATACGGTGTGCCCATGTACAAACTTTCTGCTTCAGGAAGTCGATGCGCTCTGTGACGCGGGATGCATATTCTCGAAAACTAATAGTAGTTCCCGAGAACGCCCGCTTCAAAAAACGCATCACCCTTGGGCGTGTATTGCCCTTCCTGAAGCAGATGAGCTTCCCGATGAGTACCCTGGCCTCATTAATACGACGGTCAATTCTGCATTGCCAGGCTAGTGCGGCGGGTTTCGGTTGTGCAGCTCGGTCAGAGTTTGGAAATTTGACACGACCTATACGAGATGCCACAACAGCTAAGCAATATACGAGTGTGTATCACAAAAGTCTGCGCTGCTTTCAATAATATTTGGTAACAAAGCATCCAGGACGTGTGCCCTGAAAAACAGAGCACTGGTGTGTGCTCTGTAAACAGTAGATTATACCATAGAAAAATAGATAATACATTGCATAGAAACGAAACTCCCACTCTAGACGCATTCAAAATCGCATTAATAGCCTACTGTTTTGGGGCGATTCAATCGCACGTCCAGCCACGCACTTGCCGTCGCTGGAGCTAGATGTCTCGTTCCGCGTTGAGAATTTTCCCTGCCTACTTATTGCGGAATTGCATGGTAAAATGATAAATGATTTTATTTCTGTAAGTAGGTTTGTACTAACACTTACACGTCAATCATATTTTTTTACACTAGATGAGGTCGGCGTTTCCTATCTGACTACTCTAAGAAAAATACCATTTCCTTCATCGTCATCAGCCTATTACTGTCTCACTGTTGGGCATGAGCATATGAAACAAATATTACACGTACTAATCAATTATTAAAAAATATTAGATAAGTATCGAAGGTATTTTAATATTTTTTCCATCAACCCAGCGGCGGCGTTAGGGACGAGATGACATAGAACCTAATAACAACGTGCAATTTAACATGCCTATGTGATGTTAGATATTTTGTAGGGTATTACAAAAATTGACTTCGTCGGTCTCAAATACATCCGGTGAACTTGGCGAACAGTTCTGGAGTTGCGCCATTGGGGTCTACTCCATAATTATAATATTTATCTCTTTTATGAGACTGAGAGACTAGGTCTAATTTTTTGTCATCTTTGTAGATACAGTCATCTGAATCTGAGCTTTCAGATGACTCATCTATACATATGCACTTGTAATTTTAGTTATATTAAATGTAAATAATGTAAC
Organism: Polymixis lichenea; assembly: GCA_949091785.1. Classification (NCBI taxonomy): domain Eukaryota; kingdom Metazoa; phylum Arthropoda; class Insecta; order Lepidoptera; family Noctuidae; genus Polymixis; species Polymixis lichenea. The sequence goes on from OX420952.1 coordinate 6,987,261, forward strand.
TGTACCTACCTAATAAAACTTCACAGACTTCTAGGTACTTACGTTTACGTATCTGCTCAATACGTTTATGAGAAAACATTTTTCCACAACATCATCATCGGATAAAAAGAACGAAAAAAAAAACCCTAAAGAAGAAAGATAAGAAAACCTTAGGTAGGCACTCGGCTTAGTCCGGTTTACACTCCCAGCCGTGTCTTTCCGATCGGAAATAAAAACCATAACTGAGTCATAATAAAGTGCAATTAGCCAATCAGGGCTTCTCAAGTGAGCGTCAAAGAAAACCCCTATTATTAAGGTTTAGGTACTGCTACCGACACATTTATTATAGGTTAAGGTACTGCTACCGAAATATACCGGAATGCATTTCCAACCTCAAAATTCCGCTACTGCAAATAAAAACGGTATCGAAATATTTCGGTAACCCTTATTTAACGGTATGATGTCATACCGAAATTTAAAGGTACCTCTATTTTTGGGTAATTCAGTCCCTGGTCTTGACTTTCAGCAAGTTCAGCGCCTTGGACTTGTCTATTGAGTACGCTGCAAAGTGAATCAGTTTCAAATACAATACTCGACATCACAACAGACCAATGTCATATTATTGCAAAAATCACTTTTTAATTTAGTGAAAAAGGCAATTTTACTATTCTAAATTTGACGTTTTTACCAAAACGATTGATTAATCGAACTAAACCTGACTATTTCTAATCGCGATTAAAAAGGTGTGGAATAAAATTCGTTGTCATGAACTAAAATTCACACCAACACCTCGACTTCGGGTACGTATACAGTACTGTATCTATTTTTCTTTTCTTTTGCTTATATCTCGAAAATGGTGTGTCCTATCGCAAAAATAATGAAAATTTCGACTCCCTTGTGAGACCCGTAAACCTCTAAAAGTCAACATTTAGGTTATAATTTTTCATATTGTTCATACAAAAAGTGAAAAATTTCTTATAAAACGCGTCGAAGCTGTCCCCCTAAATCGCGATGATTAATAATCGATAATCGTCCTGCCACAAACTGTTGGGCAGTTTTTTAGGTTTATGAAATGTACAGACACCAGAACATCAAGCTACCCCAATCTGTCAAATTTATTTGATAGTTTTACAATTTTATTGCAAAGGACTAAGGTTCATATTAAATTGGTAAAATTTGACAGTTTGGGACAGCTTGATGTGCTGGCGTCGGTACATACACTTGTTTGGTCTAACATAAATAATTTATTTATTATTATTATAATCGTCGTAAATGTATCCAAGCCAAGGTAATTCAGGTAAAAGTAGGGATAGATTGTAATACTTATACCAGTTCCGGGTCGTAAGTTAAGCAAAGTTCACTCAAAACGCTTGCTGATGTAAACTAAAGTGAGAGTTTGAGTAGGGAAGGACCGTATCCCCCCAACTCCCTCATAGTCCTGCCACCCCGCATAGTGGTCGTAGCGCGCTACATGTTTAAATATGACAAATCTTAAATATTTGGTTTTCACTCGGCCAAACCACCCAGTAGGTGGAATAAAACGGGTGATAACTGGTTTTTAACCCACTAGTGGATCTTAACCCGGATTCGGCCTCGTAACAGGAATCATACATTTTTGTGTATTTGTTTATCCCGCTCGCCGCCCCGTGCTAAGCTTTCGCTGATAACGGCAAGGTCGTGGCCAGGCCGTAAGGTACCTAGGAAACCTTCCCTACCTTCCTTGTTTTACTATTTCACGAACGTAAGAAGTATCTAATACAAAAGGTCTAAATACTTTAGTACTTACTTACAAACCTACTAAAACAAAAATACGAAAAAAATAAGTTGGCGACGAACATTAATATAGGTGGTAGGTAAACCATAAGAATAATAAATAATCATTCTTATGTGTAAACCTTATCGCCAACAATTATTTTGGATACCGCCTATCTCTTTACTAGTAATTTACCTACCTGACAAGATCCTTTGGATACACAAAATAAGAATTATCCTTGGTTTTCCTCCCACTATTTGTGCACACAGTACAACAGCTTGGCATATTGAACAACAATAAAATAAAATAAAAAAACTATTTTAAACGTCCGCGTCGTAACGCTGCCGCTAGCAGCCCTTAACTTCGTCTTTTGACTGAACTAGTTCAAACCGATTTATACGCGAGCGGGCGCCGGTGCTCGCCGCTTGCGCCTTGTCGGTGACACGTCACTCACACATAGCTGTGCGTGTAGTAGTGTACGTACGCTTTGCTTCTGCTCGGTTATTATGTGCTACAAGTAAGTAAGCCAATCCAAACAGGAATTACGTGTGTAGGAGTGATTATTGTAGTTGAGGAAGGTACATTATTGGTGCCGCTGGGATCACACATCGTGGTCGGGGGGTCTCGAATCTCTGTCGAGTCCACCATGAAGTTAGTTACACTAGGATTGGTGCTCGACGGCCCCGGCCGGTGGGATTTCGACCCCCACTTCCAGCGGCTGGCACCCATGTTGCATGGTCGTGGCTGGGGCGCTGTCAACACTGCTTCCCAATCTGGGGGGCCCGAGCACCGCCTGTAGGCGGCTCTACGTGGGGATCGTGCGATCGATGGTCCTGTACGGGGCCCCGATCTGGGCGGCTGACCTGACGGCCGGCAGCATCGCTGTCCTGCGAAGGCCACAGCGAGCGACAGCCGTCAGAGTCATTAGGGGGTATTGCACGATCTCCTACGAGGCGGCTTGTGTACTGGCCGGATCCCCGCCCTGGGACCTCAAGGCGAAGGTACTCGCGACTGTATTGGTGGCGCAAGCACTCGAGGGCGCGGGGAGAGTGTTATATGTACTTACGTAATTGTATCAGCATCTACATATGAAGCAGATACAATTACAAAGTATTATAACCACTAACCAAATAACAACTTATTATGGCAAATAATTTAATTTTATGTTTTGTGTTTAGTAATCATGATAATTACTTATCTATTATTGTATACAATCATGTTCTTCTAACTTAACAGAGAGCTGTGCTGCTGGGGAGTTTGTTGCGCCATTTCTTCTTCCCAGCTAAAGCACTAGGAAGTGGTGAAGGGCGGGCGTTTTGGGAGGACTGTCTTGAAGTGCTAACTCTCAGCCTAGTTTGAATAAATTACTTTTCATTTTGATTTAAACTAACAACAAAACATTAATTATTATAATATTTAAGCAGACGATGAGCTACCAACTTCAATCTAATATTGACCTATGAGGAGGCAAATAAGACATGGAAAACCCAGCTTCCGTATTAATCATTGTAGGTGAGCTTTTTAGAGGTCAGCAATTCATATAATTATGAATGTATTTTTCTTTATACCTACATAAAATCTCATAAATTTTATGTGTACCTATTTTTTACCATTCTAATTTAGTGTTATGTTAAATAAACCAATAGTCATGGGCTGATGACGGCCTACTAAATATGCCTAGTTTGCCCCATAATTAAGTACTTTAGTTGAGCAGAAAATAATTTGATTTTGTTTTAAAATTGCAGGAGAGAGAGTCTCAGGGGCGCTTCACCTGCGTAGATATGAAAATCTCTAATAATATTATACTTAAATGCGAAAGTAACTCTGTCTGTCTGTGTTATGCTTTCACGCCTAAACCGCTGAACCGATGGTCATGAAATTTGGCAGAGATATAGCCTGAGCTATAGAGGACATAGGCTACTTTTTATATAGGTACATACACTATAACCGACATCCACGCGGGTGGAGCCGCGGGCCAAAGCTAGTTAATGCTGCTAGGCAATAATTTTATTTAAGAAAACTGCCAACTAGTTTTACACAACAGCAATATGAGTGATATATAAGTATGAAGTATCGTTATTTAGGTATTTTTCTTCATCAGTAAGTCATTTTATTAGGTAATAGATAAAAAGATTGATGGACCAATGATATAACAACATACATTGGTTTATATCAAGCAAAACCAATTCAATGAGAAACATAATTTTGTAGGCCTCCGCTTATTAAACATTACAAATAAATATTATGGTTCTTCAACATTTAGAAAACAATTTTCAATACTACCATAGTCTGATGCAAGTAGAGTACAATGCTTATTTTGTGGATTTCCACTGAATGTAAAGAATAATATTGTTGTTGCAACAAATTTAAAAATAACATAGCATATAGACTTACACCATCTATAGCAGAACACGAGAATCCTAATAAAATCTTTGGATCCCTTTTTGATGTTGTGCAAAAAGAATTCCAATCTACTTTCAAGACCAAAACCATTAACATTAATGGCACCTCCGTTGGCTTCAACCAATGGGCCACTCCAGGTATTTATAAAAGTAGAGCGAGACTATACGAGTTGTATGGTGAGAAAAAATACAGGTTTGATAGTCCTTTTCTAGAGTATGTCCAAAATTATTCAAAATTATTTAAAAAAATCTGTGTTTTTGCTAAATCAAAATTTTTAAGCGATACAATAAAAAAATCCAATTATAAAGTAAAAACCACTTGGAAAATTATTAATAATGAAACGGGTAAGTCGGTTAAACAGGAAGAACAACTAGAGATTATGGTCAACAACAAATTAGTTACTGAAGCTGCTGACGTAGCTGAGGCATTTAATGAGTTTTTTGCCAACATACCTTTAACTACGACTCGCAACTTAAATTCGTCCTCGTCTAAAGTGGAAAACCTTCTGCATAGTAGTGTGCCCAAATGTAGTCGCTTATTTAGTTTCGAACATGTAACGCCTCGTGATGTAGTTAGTATTTTTAACACACTTAAGTCTAAAAACACTGGTGACTACTGGGGAATCTCTATTAAACTTTTAAGTAATATAATCGATATCGTAGCCCCCTATCTAGCTATTACTTTTAATAAATGTGTTGACTTAGGAACTTTTCCCGACCTCATGAAGAGTAGTAAAGTCATACCATTATTTAAATCAGGTAATAAAAAAACGTTGGAAATTTTAGGCCTATTTCTATCGGACCGGCATTTAGTAAAATATTTGAAAAGTTAATACTCAAGCAGTTGCTAAGACATTTTAATTTAAATTGCCTCCTTCATGATGAACAATATGGCTTTACAAAAGGTCGTTCAACTACAGACGCGGGTGTTGCTCTGCTGAAACACATATTTAACGCATGGGAGAACTCACAAAATGCTATTGGAGTTTTCTGTGATCTTTCCAAAGCATTTGATTGCGTGCACCATGACACGCTATTGCGTAAACTACGTCATTACGGTGTTCAAAATGAAGCTCTCAACGTAATAAATTCTTATTTAAATAATAGGCACCAGTGTGTAGATATTAATGGTGTGAAATCGTCCGGGCTACCAGTTCAGTTAGGTGTACCTCAAGGCTCAATACTGGGTCCATTCTTATTCTTAGTGTACATTAATGATTTACCATTCTATTTAAAGGGTATCTGTGACGTTGTACTGTTTGCTGATGATATCTCTCTTATCTTTAAAGTAGACAGGAATAGACAAGATTTTGACGACGTAAACAGTGCACTCTCAAGGGTTACGCATTGGTTTACCACGAATAATCTAGTTCTCAATGCCAAGAAAACTAAATGTATAAAGTTCGCTTTACCGAATGTAAGAAATCTGGGACCCAACATCGTCTTAGATGATGAGGTGCTTGCAACTGTAGAATCGGCCGTTTTTCTTGGCATAACAGTAGATGCCAAACTTCAGTGGGGATCACATATATCAAGCCTAGCGGGAAGGCTCAGTTCGGCCGCTTACGCCGTCAGAAAAGTAAGACAATACACTGACGTTGATACAGCTCGGTTAGTCTATTTTAGTTATTTTCATAGCGTTATGTCCTACGGCATTCTGCTGTGGGGTAAAGCGGCTGACATTCAAAATATTTTTGTTCTTCAAAAACGAGCTGTTCGTGCAATTTACCAACTAGGTGCTAGAGTTTCTCTGAGAGAATTTTTTAAAGATATTGGTATTCTCACGGTGGCATCACAATTCATCTTCGCTAACATCTTATATATTAGGCAAAATATACACTTATACACTAAAAACAGTGATACTCATAATATTAATACTAGAAATAAGGACAAACTACGTGCTCCCTTTCACCGGCTTCATAGGGTTCATAACTCATTTGCTGGGCTTGGTATAACCTTCTATAACAAGCTTCCTTCTTCTTTGTTAGATTTACATTTTAATGCGTTTAAAGCGAAAGTAAAATCAAATCTTTGTTCGAAGGCATACTATTCTATCAACGACTACTTAAACGATAAGAATTGTTGGTCGCTGTGATTAACTCAAGACAACGGTTATGTTCTTTCACCAGAATTAGCTTAACTACTGACAGGTCATATGAATTACTTCATATCATTGTTTATTTAACTTGACTGCATAAACCATTTATTTTTTTTATTTTTTATTAATTAAATTTTCATTTATCGTTGAATGATGGTTATATGCTATTATTGTATAGAATCAAGTTCTTCCAACATAACAGACAGCTGTGCTGCTGGGGAGTTTGTTGCGCCACTTCTTCTTCCCAGCTAAAGCACTAGGAAGTGGTGAAGGGCGGGCTTTTTGGGGGGACTGTCTTATGTAATTTTGACGTTCAAAAAGTGCTGACTCTCAGCCTAGTTTGAATAAATGACTTTTGATTTTGATTTTGATTTTATGGTTTAATTACTTTGCAACGTTTGTAATAAACTTGACAGGCATTAGCATAATTAGCCTATGAAGTTCCCACTGCTGGGACACAGGCCTCTCTATGAGAGGGAGTCGGCTGTAATCGACACAGACATACAATGATTAAATTGGATATTCTTACTAACTTATTATTTACAATAATTAACTGAAAAATATTTAAGGTAGTACTTACATAAGATATATTTTCAGTTGCCTACCTACCTACTTAGTTTAATTTAGTTTGTTGTTATGATTTGCTAAGTAATTAAGCATTGCCTTATCTACATTTTGTATTGACAACAAACAGTGTAGATACGATATTAAGGCATATTCAATAGGTTCTTCTAATGGAAATAATATTGATATTACCTTGGACAGACAATGATGTGGAAATAAGTCTATGTACCTATATACATGGTGTGTGTGTAGCTAGTTCATCGAAGTCCTTAGATATGTATTGGGGATCTAGGGACCGCGGTATCTCTTTCGAACAACCCGCACCCCTGGCAGGCATCGGCCCTTGCGGTCCCCATCAGTTGGTGCTGACAACTCTTTGAGGCGCGCGTAGAACACAACGCGCCGTCGACCCGGACTTGGTTCTTACCGGACAGCGGGCTACCCATTACTCGCCATCCGCAAGCCCGCGCCTACCGTGGCCGAGAATCATACTAACGCCGTGTGTAGGTACACTACTACACGCACAGTTATGTGTGAGTGACGTGTCACCGACAAGGCACGAGGGGCGAGCACCGGCGCCCGTTCGCGTACAAATCGGTTTAAACTAGTTCAGTCAGAAGACGAAGTTAAGGGCTGCTAGCGGCAGCGATACGACGCCGACGTTTATAATAGTTTTATTATTTATTTTATTGTTGTTCAATATGCCAAGCTGTTATTATTTATTTATTTATATATGCTTTATTGTACAACAGAAAATACATGACAAAAATTTTAAAAAATGTACACTAATAACATACAATGGGCGGCCTTATCGCTTTCTGCGATCTCTTCCAGGCAACCTTGGAATGGACAGTGATTGCGTGGACATAAAAATAGGGCTGTCATTGGTGCAAAATATAGATACACTATACTATTATATACATAGATATATTCATATTTATGCTGTATAATAGATACTTTTATAAATACATAATGCTGCACATGCAGCATGCTGCTGCTGTTACAAGCTGCTGTTGTACTCTGTGTGCACAAACAATGGGAGGAAAACCAAGGATATTTCTTATTTTGTGTATCCAAAGGATCTTGTCAGGTAAGTAAATGACTATATCTACTTAAACCTTCACATTTTGAATGCTTTTTATAGAAGTATTTAGTAACGACATAGGTGGTATCCAAAATAATTGGTGGCGATAAGGTTTTCGCATAAGAATGATTATTTATTATTCTTATGGTTTACCTACCACCTATATTGGTCTATTAATTTTCGTCGCCAACTTAATTTTTTCGTATTTTTTTTTTAGTAGGTTTGTAGGTAAGTACTAAAGTATGTGTGTAGGCTGTCTTTGGAAGCTTCCTTTTGGCCTTTTGTATTAGATACTTCTTACGTTCGTGAAATAGTAAAACAAGGAAAGTAGGGAAGGTTGCCTAGGTACCTTACGGCCTGGCCACGACCTTGCCGTTGTCAGCGAAAGCTTAGCGCGGGGCGACGAGCGGGATAAACAAATACACAAAAATGTATGATTCATGTTACGAGGCGCCGCGCCGCACGCAACGAAAACGTCAGCGGTATTCGCCGAGTAGTTCGCGGCGGCTAGCGGCTGCGCGCGTGGGCGGTGCGGACAGCGGCGGTGAAGCGGCAGACTGACCGGCTTACCGATTTAAATATTTTAGACGATTTTGTAGCGGAAATGAACTCCGACGCATTTATTACACAAATTTTTAATCGTTCGCGTAAAATGATTTTTATTTAAATTAAGAAAATTAATTGAAGAAATTAAGCTAGCATTTGCCAGCGGGTTCGCCCACGTGGGTTGATTATGTTATTACTATTACATATTTTGCTTTCGTGTTTTGTTTCAGGCGACACAACTGGCTTACAGCTGTTGGTCGAGGAGCACTAATTTAGAGACTTGGAGGTTTCAGGATTTGTGAACAGCATTTCGAAAGAATGTTTATCATAAATATCAAAGTACAGAACAAAATATATTTAAGTGATAATTCATATCCTTCACTAAACATTTCATCTCTCGACTCGCACTTGTCCGGTTTTTTATTTGCACTAACCGAGTGACAGCCCTATAAAAGTAGGTAAGAATTTTGAGCTTTGTTATGAAGCTTTCATTCTGCTCGGTTATTCGTCACAGACTTATGGGTCACTGGTTTGTCCTTTTCGCTATTGAGCAAAACATGCAGCCAGTACAAAACTAAGACAGAGCCCTATTCCTTGCCAATTCGTGTTCTGTGCAGAAACCACTAAAAAAATATTCCGAGACTGCATAACATAGGCCCATGTCTTTGCATGCGAATAGTAAATATAATTTAGTCTATTGAAAAACCTAAAATAACTAATTTAAAACAAAATTCAAGGCAAAACAAACAAATGGACATTTTATGGTTTTTTACTCAAGTCTCAAGTGTTGCCATTGTTATCCCGACTCCACTAGCGGCGGTTCTTCAAACAACTAAAAATAAATTATAGGTTAATCGCAATTTTTTTTATTTTATTTATATTCTTATTGCTAACGTTCGGTTGTCGTTTTGGAGGTCCATTTGAAGATTTGAGAATGAAAATAAAACTTATAATGTCATAATCATAGTCAATTTTTTAACATAATTACGGATACTATAGATTATCACAAAATAATTAATAAAAAAGTAAGTGCAGATGTTTGGATGTTTGTTAGATAAACAATAATGGCTTAACACGGTAGATTTTTCAAGTGAAAACTTCTTTAGGCGCGTTGGGCACTTTTCGAGATGGGAAAAAATAATTGAACTCGCGACACTGTTACCGACGCCACTGACAACACGAAAGTAAGAACGTTGAACGTACACACAGCTACACATCAAGCTTTATGCAGATTTCCAGCTTATGCTGACCTTGCACTGTACGGAAATCCTATGCAATGCGAGATCATCTTATACTGGAAATTTATATCTTGATGAAAAGCCGTATGTACGTTGAACGTTGTTTAATCTGGAGATTAAAAAAATACACACGGAATTGTTCAAGTTTTCACTTCTGGCGGCACTCTCTGAGTGCCACTGTTTTTTTTTAAAGTATGCTCAAGGGATTTATTCTGTAAAAATGACGATGGTTTTCAATCTCGACACGGGCACAGTCTCTGTGTGATTTCACTATATTCGTCATGCTTAACAGTCTTTTCATATTAGCGTTTGAATCCAAAGTGATTTCGGCATTTTAAAGAAATAAGTCGTAAAATTAGTAACACAGGTTTCACGCAAACAAGAAAAAAAAAACATGCCACTATCGTGTTATTATAATAATTTCTCGAGTTATAGCTTTAGTAGTTTGTTTTCCACAAACTAAATTAGACAAACTAAAACAAAACTACCAGCGGCTAAAAGCAAAATTTCGTCTGCTAGTTGGGATGTCCAAGCCCCCAGTTGTAACGGAAATCCCATTAAGTTGACAACACTGCTTTTCTACGATTTTTTCATTGACCACAGATAACTAAATCGTGAGCAGTAAAACGTTTCGTTGCTTTCTTCAATTATGGTAGTTTTTGGTAGAAAGTGTGTTATAAATTGGTTGTACGTATTTTAGGTAATCATTGTATATTTTCAATTGAAGCAATAGTAGCCCACCAGTTGTAATTAAAACAATATTAATTTATAGTAAAAAATATTCGGAAGCGAATAGTTCATAAGTGATGAAACAAAACGCCTAGAAAATAGATTGGGCGAGATTTTAGTAACATCCCTATAAAAAGAGGCAGAATTTGATTAATTTTAATTTCACAATTCCGATTATGGAAAACGATTCCGAATGGAGTTTGCTTCGTTTCAGAATCGTAATCATAAAGTTAATACGTTACGCAATTAGGCTGCTGGTCGATCGAACAAGTGAATGGGCCGACAACTTTACGTGTATAGTTATAGTTTTAATAAGGTCCATAATATGTTTTAGTTTGTTATTATTTTTTAAGATTATTTTGTGTAAGTATTTTATCTACGGGCATTAGTTGCCTGACAATGAAATGGACATTATTTTTATTTTTATACACCGTGAAATTTTAATGGTTGTTTTTCCGCAACGGAATGGTTTTGTCGTAGTACCTAATACAAGCGTTTTTTAAACAAATAAAATATTCGAAACAAAAAATGGCAGATTAACGGCGGTTAACCATTGTGAAAAATCACCACGTGCGAGAGTTTATTTTGCTTTGAACATTTATGCATAGCTGTTACCTTTGTCGGCGGCGCGTGCGATTCGAGTAGTACCTACAAGTTACCTCTAGTGTTACTATAGAGTAGTGTTTTATCGAGTTGATGAATATTTTTTAAATTATTTTACAACAAAAAAATCTTTAATTTTTTTACTTTTACTCAATGTTTCGAAAGTACTCCTTATGACAAGTTGTTCTGCCGCGGGAATATAACCATTACAATTTCTCGGTATATATGTTAACATAGCTCGAGACCCTGGCATCGCGGTTCTTGGGAAGGCGAACGAGGAGCCGAAGCCAACTCGCAGAGGCCTCTATGACATTTTAGATGGAATGATGCACCAACCTCAGAGAGCACGTAAATCCCGTAAGTCCCGGCTGTCTTTCATGGCTCTCAGACAGTCGTTACAAGTTGTCAGGAGCCCGAAAATCTGACAACTAACCTTACCACGGGGTATCGTGTCAGAAAGGCAAGATAGATAAAATCAGCCTATAATGTTCCCACTGCTGGGACAAAGGCCTCCTCTCGGGGCGGGTTTGTAGATGTCACATGTCTTCAAATGTTTAGTTCTAAGATGCCGGTTTCCTGACGATGTTTTCTTTCACCGTTTTGAGAGCAGTGCTGATGAAACAATTTGCACAAAGCAAAGCGCCAGTCTGGGCTCGAACCTACGATCTACAACTTGTAAGTCGCGGCTGTTACCACTGGACCACCACTGCTCATAGACACGCAATGGCTTCTCGTAAAACTGTTGTATTCAGCTGTATTCAGTTAGATTGGAAGTCGACCCCAAAATAGTTGGAAAACGGCTAGGCAGATGATGAACTGTTATTTGATCTGTGTGCACTAAGTCTTCTTATACTTCTAACTTTGAACTGCTCTCCTCGTACACGTAATATGGTTGTCTGGGACTTAAACACCCACTGCTCAACCTGTATAGAACTCACCTGGAATGGTATACAGGAAGGGGAGCCCACAGTGGTTGTTAAACTGTCAAAAGACGCAGGATTGGGACCAAAACTACCTATTCAGTATGGGATTAGGTATTATATAATGTTCACTCTACTGTATGACTGCAGGATTGCACACAGTAACAGTGGTGATGGCTTTCATTTTGTAAGTTTAACAACATTACGTTGTTGACCAGTAGACTTAGCATGACGCTTGCTATTTCTCCTCTACCGTAGAATTGAAATCGCTTGTCTACATTTCTCAGTACAAAACTGTCAAGTGTCTACACGCAAAACGTAATTATTATCTACTCTTCCGTCGACAAAACGCTTATCTACGGTTCTCGTGATAAGCCTGCAGATAATGTTTTCGATTACATTATGAAGCAATGGATTAGCAATAACCTTCAAGATGATTCAGTTTGTGATTGGCAGTTTTGTTATGCAATTTGGGTGCTGGGTTATTTATTTTTTCTATACGTTTAGTTCAAAATAAACGCGGGTCGCGCAAAACGCCACATTAAGCGATTCCTCGACGAGCAATTCACTTCTTCAATTCCCCTATGATTCTTCTATTTGAACGAACGTTCAAATTATTGTTGGCTAATATATAATTTTTGGTACTTTCAAACTCAAATAGCAAGCAGGGGGTTAATTGTAGACTTTCGTTGTATCTACTATTCATAAATATTCATAATATCGTTTTCCATAAGAAAACTGCGAAAGTAAAATGTACTGCCAAAATCTTAGTTTTGTTAATTTCATCACAAAGTGATTGTTATTGCATCAGCCGGCATTTGAACGATTTAGCCAACATTAGTCACGATGGTCGACAGATTTTGCGACCAAGAATTGTAAATATTGTGAGTGTGTGTTTGTTTTACTACCTGTACGTTAAGGAGATATAAATGATGTAATAAGTTATTTTTATTCAGTCATATTGTAATGTACTGTGATTCAGTCCGCACGGAACTATCAGTGGTGCTACACGCCACACAGCGACGTTAAAACACTAGGAAGGCGGTAGATAACGATACAGTGGATATTTTATATGTTATATAAAATATATGGTGAAATCTTTTTAAAAGTAAGTGATTTTTTGTTAGTCAAATTGTAAGGCGGGAATTAGTTACCTACTTGCAACTGTCTGTGACATATTTATTAGAATAATAATGTGTGTGATGTGATGAGTCTAAAATGTTAACAGTTTATTGTAGCAGTAAAAACACTTTTAGAATTGGTCATGAATAGTTTTCTAATGTGCCTATACAGGGTGGGAGGGAGTTGGACAACCATACCATGGATTCAGTACTCGATTCTGAACGCCCCTAAGTGATAATTTTCTGTCAGTTATTGAAAAAAAAACATTGCTTGCCTTACATTGTGACCGCGTAGGTATGGCACTTTTCTATAAAACAGATACTTTTTTTAGCCGACGAAACTTTTTCCTCAGTCTAGAATCATGTGCGGAATTCATAGTTCCAGTTTTGCGCATCGATGTCCCTGCCACCTGTATAATAAGAAACTGAATTGTAGTAGATGCCGACCATAAGCTAGTTTCGTCCAGGCCATGGTACGGAGCGAGAGTGCATGGGTAGCCACCACCTCCTTCTGCGAAGCAGTAATGCTCGCGAAGAGGGAGGCGGCGCACGTGAGGGAGAGTACATACGCCCTCACGGCCGAAGCCTCCGCAGAAGACGCCCTGGGCATAGGGAATCCTAGGCTGATTCCCGGTTACCGTAGGCGCGGGCTTGCGGACGGTGAGTAATGGGTAGCTCGCTGTCCAGGAATGACCAAGCCCGGGTCGACGGCGCGTTGTATTTCACGCGCGCCTCAAAGACATGTCAGTACCAACTGATGGGGCCCGGAAGGGCCGATGCCTGCCAAGGGTGCGGGTAGTTCGAAAGAGATACCGCGGCCCCTGGCACACAGGCAACTGAGGGTACACGGGTGGGTTTTAGTCAGTAAAAGTCTGACACGCCCTCCTGCTCCACGTAGAGCGGGAGTAGTTATTTGATGATTTCCCACCCAAAAAAAAAAAACATGAGCTCATTACCCTAGTTAGCACGATTTAGCACAAATCTGCACCTATAAAAGTAAATTACTTCCTGGACTGTAATGACGAAGACTGTAATGTCTAGATAATTATTTCCTAGTAGATGTTTGTTATGTTTTTTGTCAATGTCTCGTTGTTGAAACTATGCTTTGCTCTTGTTGTAAATCTTCAATTTTTTGTGCAGCTACATACTTACTTTATTTGTCGGACTTATAACAACATAACACGGTTTTTCTTTGTGATCCATCTTTCGAAATAGCTCGTAAGCTTAGTAGATTTCTGACGGCCGCGGCAGTTTGAACCCAATCATCTTTTGTTAAGAGAGTCCAAGGCCAAACTTGTGATTTGTTATGTGTGATAGGAACAACGCAACAGTTTTGTAACACATTTAGGTTTAAAGAATTTATTTCTCATAAGAACTATAACAGTTCACTTACAATGCGATACAAAAGTGCCATCTAATTAATTACAGTTATTTTGGCTCTAGTGACGTTACAGGGTACATCCATATTTCTTAAAATTCTTTTAAAATATGTTTATACTATCACACTTCTTTAACTCCTCCGGTACGTTATTGAACAGCTGGGCTCCCTTAATCTGGCAATCCCTTTCATTTTGATGGTTCAATAGAATTCATTGCGCTATGTAGGTACCTACGTTGCTTAGCTGACGAATTTTTCTAACTAATATACCTAATAATGGATTGGTAATTTTCTTTAAAATCTTTCGAACTCGAATTGGAAGTGTGTTACACAATTTATCGATAGGTGATTAGATTTTTCTACTTAAGGATAAAGCTTTAATTTCATTGACTAACAAAGCAGCCCAACGTTGTTTCAGCAACCGGTTTTCATTGCGAAACAATGTTGTCTCTGTGGGAGCGAGAAACATGATGCTAAACAACATGCAATGTTGCAATGGTGTTCGCATGACGGTTACCTATCATAAGTTCGAAAAATATTTGACCGAATTTCATTTCACCTAAAACTTTTTGACTATTACTGTTTCGTTTTTTTTACTTCATACAAGTCACGTCTACCACTGTATCAGTTGACCTATTTTCAATTCAATATTTGTCATTACTCCGACGTTACATTTGGTCGAAAAAGTTTTTGCCAAAGTTACACTTAGCCGAAATAATATTTGTTCGAAGTATTATGTTTCCGAACATTCATTATGACAAAAGTGGTTTTAAGTAGTTCCAGTAAGAAGAATGTAAACAAGGATGCTTGCGTGCAAGCAGATTTTTGGATTCAACGGATTTTTGATCATACAACTTCCGTATGACTGAATTTAACATAAAATTCAATCACTTGCGTTTAATTTTATACTTAGTAGTGGCAAAGGCACCATTTTACATGATTCCCACCAGCTTCTCTTCGGGGATTCGCATAGGCAACTTAAACTCAAGCTCAAAACTCAAAGCTCAAAATTCAAAGCATTTATTTCAATTAACCGTTTACAGGCACTTTTGAATTGTCAAAAAGTGCATCTTTTGGAAAATTGAAGCTAGTTGCCTATTTCAAAACGTGGATCTCTATGGAAAAGAACGGGCAAGAAACTCCACGGACACTCTTTTAATCAAGTTGGATATTACAAAATCTTGCAAAGAATATTCTTGTTGCTTCTGTATGTGAGAGCAATGTAAAAAATTTCATAAACAATTCTAAATATAAGATTAAAAATAAGCCCTGGAAGTTAGGATACAACCAGTCTTAACCGACAGCGCCCGTTCACGAACTTGACGCGTGGATTAGCACCATCCAGCTCAATCATTTTGTAGGGAACCGAATGATCCCACACATGCCACTATCAGTGAGATATTCAAGTGAGCATGACATACTCTCAACTGCCATGCTTTTTCAAGTCAACGCACATCAAAGTACTCACATTTACAAAATTTAAACAAAATGCTTCTAAATTATACAAAACTATTCATACAAAAGTGATCCCGTAATTATATCACTTTAAGTCACGTGGCACCGCTTGATATGGACGAGAGCAAGCCGCTGTACCACGGGTTATGACAGAGACAGATATAGAAAAATGCGTCAGCGAGAACGAGATGGAGGAATATCGCACATTTAATTTGGTTTTCAGCTGTTCAATTTTATTGTATTTAATTCTTTACATTCCTATATTAATTTTAGAATGACAGTAAGTATTCTTTGTTGTATTCTTAATTGTACTATTTATTGAGTTAATCCTTAAATAGTTCGTAACAACGTCTCTCCTTTGATGGGTTAAAAAAACTGCTTGTACTGATCATAAATGCAATAACTCATAATAATATTGCGACTTTTGTCGGATAGGTGTAGTGTATGGACCATACTTATTCTTCTTAGTAATAAATGCAATACTTTTACTAGTTATACACCTGCTATGGTAGGTACGGCGTAAATACTTAACGGAAGGTCATCAGTTTTTTTATCAGTCACAAAATTACAAGTTTTCCATATCGTATACATTTTATATTTTCAAAATAAGTATTTTTTTTATAATACGAAGGAAATACCTAACATAACGCGTGAGGCGCCCATTCTAGCCAGAACCGCCACTCTATAATTAGCGCCAGAAGCTCGGTGCGCCCTAAAAATGTACCTTAGACAACTACATGGTAAGCGTTGCGAAAGTGTCGGTAATCAAAGACACGGAAGTAGTCGCTGACAGCGCGTAGCCTAAGTTATTCGCCGATACTCTGCAACGACATCTATTCCTAGACAACACGTTTTTTTTTTTTTTTTTTTTTTTTCTGGGTGGGAAATCATCAAATAACTTCTCCCGCTCTGGGTGGAGCGGGAGGGCGTGTCAGACTTTTACTGACTAAAACCCACCCGTGTTCCCTCAGTTGCCTGTGTGCCAGGGGCGGCGGTATCTCTTTCGAACAACCCGCACCCCCGACAGGCATCGGCCCTTGCGGGCCCCATCAGTTGCTGATGACATCTCTTTGAGGCGCGCGTGGAACACAACGCGCGGTCGACCCGGGCTTGTTTCTTACCGGACAGCGAGCTACCCATCACTCGCCGTCCGCAAGCCCGCGCCTACGGTGGCCGGGAATCAGCCTGGGATTCCCGACGCCCAGGGCGTCTCCTGCGAAGGCCACGGCTGTGAGGGCGCATGTACTGCATCTCCCTCACGTGCGCCGCCTCCCTCTTTGCGAGCATAACTGCTTCGCTGAAGGAGGCGAC
This sequence comes from Polymixis lichenea, assembly GCA_949091785.1. NCBI lineage: Eukaryota > Metazoa > Arthropoda > Insecta > Lepidoptera > Noctuidae > Polymixis > Polymixis lichenea. The sequence continues at coordinate 7,004,442 of OX420952.1, forward strand.
TGCCAGCCATGCCCTCTCGCTCCGTACCATGGCCTGGACCAGGGTCGGACGCGAGAGATCGCCGCCGCCGATCACCTCCACAAGGACACGGCGTTGCTCCGCCCAAGCTGGGCAGACCTCCACCGTATGCTCCACCGTGTCCTCTGGGCGATCTTCGCAATGGAAACACCCGGGCGTTTCCTCCCGCCCTATCCGAAACAGGAACCTCCCGAAACAGCCATGTCCGGTGAGGACCTGTGTCAGGCGGAAGGTGAGGACGCCATGCCGCCTCTCAAGCCACTCCTCAAAGAGGGGACTTACCGCCGCAATCGCGGCGTGCCCAGCACTGGGTTGCGACAATCGCACTTTCCACGTCGCCATGAGATCCTGCCGGAGCTCTGTCCGCCGTGCCGCGATTTCCCGCGGCAGCGGAGTTACGCCCCGGCGTTTGGCCTCCTCGCGCCACTCCCAAGTGAGCGCGAGGACGTTTGCCTCCAGATCCCATGGCGGTAATCCGGCAAGGAGGCCCGCCGCCTCACCGGAGATCGTGCGGTATCCCCGGATCATCCGGATGGCCATGACCCTATGGGCCGCCTTCAACCGGCGTGCTGGTTGGCGCCTCAATGTAGGCGCCCACACCGGCGCCCCGTATAGGGCCATGGCCCGCACGACCCCCGCGTAGAGCCTCCGGCAGGAGGCGTTTGGCCCCCCTAGATTGGGCAGGAGCCGCTTCAAGGCAGCCCCGGCCCGCTCCAGTCTGGGAGCCAAACGTCGGAAGTGCTCCGCGAAGTTCCACCGGCTGTCGAGGACGAGTCCTAGGTACTTCATCGTCGACTCGACGCCGATGTGAACCCCTCCCACCGTTATCTGGGAACCCGTCAGTGGCGCATTCCGAAGACCATGAAACCACATGGCCTCGGACTTGTGCAAGGCCACCTCGAGTCCCAGTTGCCGGATCCTATCGACGATTGTCGCAACTCCGTGTGTCGCTAAGTCGGCCGCCGCCTGGTACGACCTCCCTTGCGCCAGGACCAGCGTGTCGTCAGCGTAGCAAACTACGCTGACGCCGCTAGGGAGGTCGGCGCGCAGCACCCAGTCGTATCCGATGTCCCACAGATGCGGCCCCAGGACCGATCCCTGTGGGACACCGCACGACATCTCTCGCCGGTTCCACTCTCCTAGGTGACCGGGGTAGATGACGGCCCTGTCCGTCAAGTAGGCCTCGACCACACGACAGAGGTAGGTCGGCATCCGGTGATACCGGAGTGCCTCCCTTATGCAACTCCAGGGCAGGGTGGAGACAACACGTCAATCCGAGGGTCTATTGCGACGATGCGCGATACAATTATTTAACAAGTCCTCGCCGCTAACTCTCGTCATCATCAGATACATACATAAACTCATGGCTCCGCATTCTCCGACTTCTAGATAGCATAAGGCCAAACCTGGCCGCTGATGGCCTTTTTTGCCAGTGCAGATCTGCCTAACGCTTTGCGGAAAAAATCCAGCTGAAAAACACATTACTGTGTACATCAGCGGCTACACTGTCTAAAATTATAAAAATTGGGGACAACACGGGAACCAAGCTGCTGGTGGCTACTATCAATATCACTTAGATATTGTGGGTATACATTTTCAGGTAACACAATGTCCAGCAGAGATTAAACTACTGCTTTGGTAAAACCACAGAAAAACCTTTTATCGTCAGTCAAAACTTCAACAATACTTAATTCCGGACTCTCAAAAAGATTCACTTCCTATTAAAACAGAAGCCCAATTTCGACAGATTTGGCATCAGTGAACTAAGGTCGCGCACTAAGATTTCACCGATTTTAAAATAATGTTTGGCGTTCAAAATGAATACAGAAACTCGTCTCAAATTATTGTTCAAGATTTTAATATTACATCATTTAACTACATCAACATCTAACAATTTATATTGCCGTGTTCATTAGTCCCTATAAATATAAATACCTTATCAACGTAAATACGTTTTTTATTTGTAACTTTTATACAAGTTGATTGATGAAAAATGATTACAATCAAAATGCTCATATTTCATATGTAAGAAAGTGATATTATGCTGTCTTAGATCTTTTTCTTTTCTTTTTAGTTTATGTATTTAGTGTACAATAAACATTTCCCTACAAAACAGTTCATTTTATTTTAATTGAAAGAAGACTAAAATAAATTTAATGTTAGGAATTTTTGAAACAAGTAACAGTTTTATTTGTCAAGATAGCATGTCTTTCTAAAACACTATTTAACACACATTAATAATTGCTGGTGAAAAGTACAATGTGTTAATTTACTATCGATTAGTGCCATAAGTCAACTATTTATGGCAGGTATGACTTGTAAACTTTATCTTTTTGTAACAAATGGTCCTAAGCATAGGCAAATGATTGTGTTTTCCAGGCAAAACTATTTTTATTTAAACTATTAACGACAAAGTAATAATTTACTTATATTACACATAATCCAGTGAAAGTTTCATGTTGATAGCATGTTTAATGATGAAGATATAAACAAAACAAAAATTGAATCTTTAACCGCGTTTTTCTCAAGGGTTGCTCAAGCCTAGTTATTGTACTTATCATAAGGACGGCAGAACGGCTCAACGTATTTGGATGAAATTTGGCACACAGATTGATTATAACCTGGATTAACACATATGATACTTTTTATCCCGGTCATACGTTCCCGTGAAATGATTTTCAACCTCCAAGCGGGCGAAGGTGCTGGCAAAAGCTAGTAATCAATAGAATGGGAGGATTATATACATAAGGTTGTATTGATTATTATAATTCTGTATACACATACCTACTGTTGGCTAATTCCACTATTCCCCCTTGAGAGAATCCCCCTCAGGGTGGAAAACTGGACCTAAGTGTAAAAAAAAATCCAGAAAGTCCCCTTTTCACTTTTAGTTATTCCACTATTCCCCCTTGAGAGAATCCCCCTCAAGGGGGAAAACTGAACCCTAATGTAAAAAATTCAAGCAATCCCCTTTTCATTTTGGAGTATTCCACTTTCTCCTTCATTTTTAGTATTGGATTTCTACGCTCTTAAAGTAAATAAAAAAATAATGATCAGATACAATATAATTAACAAAAAAACCACAATATAATATATAATATCATTAATCAGTCTTTTTTTTCACAGACTTTTGTTATAATAAAATGTGATGAAGAGTAAAAACAATCACAAACAAACAGCGATGTGGGGTATCGGTTGATTTTTTTAATTAACACAGTTAATAAAAAAAAGTACACACAACCTACCTACCTGGAAAAACTGAATTATTTAGTATTTGAAAGTTTCCCTTAATAACATCACTTTGTTAAATTTAAAACAATTATGAAGTTAAAATAAAAAAAGGAAGTACAAATATAAAGAGATTTTCCAGGAAAAGGTCCGTGAGAAATAATACCAATAGTACGTTAGGTATATGTAATGTACTATTAGTATTATTTCTCACGGACCTTTTCCTTTTCTTCCTTTTCCTTGTGATTACATAAAGTGAAAAATAACTTTAATTTCGGAAGGCGGTGACAAAAAATTGAAATACATATCCAAAGTCACCGACTTCCGAAATTAAAGTAATTTTTCACTTTGTAGTGTTTTTCCCGAAGTCAGTTGTTTTTTTTTTTTTTTTTTGGAAAAGTTCTTTTATTTCCAAAATAGGCTCGATGGTTTAACCCATACCTAAATAATAACCGTATTTTGTTAGAAGAGCGATACACGTAGTTTGTACCTGGATTAACACATAGGGTAGGTACTTTTTATCCCGGGTACCTTCCCATAGCATAATTTTCGATCCTCATGCGATTGAAACCGCTGGCAATAGCGTGTGTAGAATTGTTATCTAAGCTGCACGATTTTAAAAGCGTTTTGGGAATATGAATTTCGCTGCAATATAAAGTATTTTTCTTTAAATAACCTCACTCCAATTTTCTTTTAATTTCAGATGATGAACAAAGCAACAGCCGGCATACTTTTACTAAGCTTGCTTGTATCAAGTGAGGCCTTACGAATCTTAGTATGTTATCCAATGACAACGAAGAGTCATAGCATTTTAGGACATGGAGTGGTCAATCGACTGTTGGAAGCTGGTCATGAGGTGGGTACTTCTCATATTTTTGCCTAGATCTATGAAAAGAGACATTATTGCTAATGTGTATTGTAAAGATGTGTATTATTTCGGGAGGTTCCTGTTTCGGATAGGGCGGGAGGAAACGCCCGGGTATTTCCATTGCGAAGATCGCCCTGAGGACACGGTGGAGCATACGGTGGAGGTCTGCCCGGCTTGGGCGGAGCACCGCCGTGTCCTCGTGGAGGTGATCGGCGGCGGCGATCTCTCGCGTCCGACCCTGGTCCAGGCCATGGTACGGAGCGAGGGTGCATGGCTAGCAGTCGCCTCCTTCAGCGAAGCAGTTATGCTCGCAAAGAGGGAGGCGGCGCACGTGAGGGAGATGCAGTGCATGCGCCCTCACAGCCGTGGCCTTCGCAGGAGACGCCCTGGGCGTCGGGAATCCCAGGCTGATTCCCGGCCACCGTAGGCACGGGCTTGCGGACGGCGAGTAATGGGTAGCTTGCTGTCCGGTAAGGACCAAGTCCGGGTCGACGGCGCGTTGTGTTCCACGCGCGCCTTAAAGAGTCGTCAGCAGCAACTGATGGGGCCCGCAAGGGTCGATGCCTGCCAGGGGTGCGGGTTGTTCGAAAGAGATACCGCGGCCCCTGGCACACAGGCAACTGAGGGAACACGGGTGGGTTTTAGTCAGTAAAAGTCTGACACGCCCTCCCGCTCCGCCCAGAGCGGGAGAAGTTATTTGATGATTTCCCACCCAATGTACATTATGAAAGTCTTGACAAGAAAGTGCAATTCAACTGGATAATTGTAAAACGCACTCACAGTAGGAATGGATTTCGAACGACCAACATGTCGGAAATCGCGGCCGTTACCAAGACGAGCGGACAAGTGGGCCACAACAACCACTGCTGTACTTCCTTAATACTGTTAGGTAAATTACAACGTTGATCTAATTGTTGTTTGAAGTGAATCAGGCGCGTTGGGTATTTTTTGGGGTTATTCCTAAAGTACTCCATGCTTTTGTTCTAAAAAGATAAGAACCTCTACATTAATTTCCAAGTTTCGCCAAGGAATTATTATTATTTAAAAATACTCATTATTTTGTTCCCCTTCTGCTCCATAGGTATGTGGAAATAATGGACGACGGGATTAGTGATGAAATGATTGGATTATGGATGCAAATCTTTAGGGCGAAGATATTACAGACAATTTAGAACCATTTAAGCCATGTTTGTTTTAGACAAATTCTTACCATATTTTTTTTACCCACTTTTTATGATATTTTTCGAAAATTCCCAAAAATTTAAATAAAATGTTTATTTATGGCCAAATTTAATGATAAATTCATTCATTTTTATTTTTTTTAATTAAAAAAATGTGTAAGAAATGTAACAAAACATGTTTCAGGCCTCTGTGTCGTTAGGCATTTTTTTACAGACATATAAAGTTCACTAAAAAAATTTAAAATTCATGAATACTTTTTGTAAACCTTATTTAAAAAAAAAACCGAGGGTTCTTTTTCTGTTCAAACCATTTTGAAAATATGCTTGATAATCGTTCTTTCTCTTGAGGTATGCTATATGGATACCTTACAAATTATTGAAATTAAGACCTACAAAGCCCCAACCCACTTTTTGTATTTCTTTTTATTTGTAAAATTGTACATGTCTCTAAATTTGTTTTAGTCTGATTCCACATAATATTTGAAATAATACTACATTACCTTAGTTTCATCTTAAGTAGTAATGTAGTTTGATATTTATTATTAGGATTCAAAATTTGTGCTTATGAAACAAAGAGTGACTTTTAGATTTATAAGTAAATACTTTATCATGTAAAATTTAAATGATTATTATTGGTCGAATTTTTAAAATATTTTGTGTAAGGCTGAATTGCCAGATATGATATTAGATTTTTATCAAGCATTTGTTTTTCATGTTTTTTAGACTTCTGAATCCAGATCCACCACTTTTATATTTTGTGAGTTGATTTTTTAATATTTTTAATCGTTGAATTAAACAAAAATATAAGACTCAAAATAATTGTTGAATTATATTATAAAGTCTTTTATTTAAAAATGTCTTTAAACTTAAAAAATATATTTGCAAAGATTTTGAGCCTAACTGTACGTCAGCTACCGTTTTATAGTAATCCGGTACATATTTACATGACCTTTTTGATTAAAATGGGGTGGAGTACTTTGAGAACCATAGAGTTATAATGGATAGAGAAGCTTTCTTAAGCAAAATTCTTGCTCCATTTTAGAAAGAATTAAAACTAAAGTTCGCTGCAGCGTTAAAACATTAGTTATGTCGTCTTACCAAACAATTAAAACATGCAGCGCTAGATCGCTTACAGAGTACAGTTTTCTCGCGACCAAAACCTCGTAAGCGCCGAGTATTTCATGGCGCTTACGCGTTTTATCCAACGTAGTCAAACAACATGACGCCCTTATAGATTATACACCGCAGAAGAGATACAGCCGACTGACATTTCTTGATATATTTTTGCAGTATCGAAATACCCACGTCGTCGTCATATTTTCTGAAATTTGTCAAACATTCGTTGATAATTATACTAAAAAGAAGGAACGTAAAATAATTATTCAAAAATATCAAACTGGTTATAAAACAATTAAAACACTGTTTAAAAACTCCACGTGAAGTCTGGGTTCCGACGTATATTTTTACCTACAACCGGTTTTGTAATGGGACATCTGCATGTTTTTAGTCTATGATTATATATGGCGTTGCATCTAAATGAAGATTTATCTTTTATCTTCTGGTATTACGATATTATTACCTATTTATTCACTTGAACAACAAATTATTTTACTTACTTGCCTTCTCAATTTTTATTTATGTCCAGGTTCCCACTTTTATTCGAATTATCGTACTTTAATCTATTATGAGCGCCGCTCCGTACACGCCCACGCTCCATGAATGTCAAAGTCGCACTAAAGTAAGGTGTACGGATTGCAGTACAGTTTAGTCGAACAGAGCGAGTGTTCGGATCGCGAAATCTAGTGCGTAGTACATATATATCGATGTTGAGAACATTTTAATATTATCATGGACTTGAATGGAACCTAGTTTAAAATATCATATTTTTCATGGAATAGTTTGCGAATGCTTTTTGGAGTACTATGGGAATAACCCATTTTTTAAGATGGGGAAAAAACAATTGAACTCGCGACACTGGTCAAAAAATATACACGTAATTGTTCAAGTTTTCACTTCTGTCGGCACTGCCGTATGGCCACTGTTTTTTATTTTTATTTTTGCAGGTAGTCCACGTAACATCATTCCCGCGTGATGAAGTGGTGCCTAACCTGAGGGAAGTCAATGTGTCATACATAGCTAAAGAATTTATGAAAAATAATATGGACAGTAAGTTTAACACAAAACTGTTTTCTCAACAACACTAACAGTGGTCGTTGACCTCCCATAAAGAACATGAAAATTATTTTATTTTTATTTTATCGTGTTTTAATAGTGGTACCCATCGCATCTGCGGAGTTTAACTAGACAATTTAAAATAACCTGCATGTGTATAACATAACACAGATGAAACAGATTTTGTTCCGTGTCGGTGTATTGATGTCATGGTGATTTACAGAAAAAAATGTGTAACCTTGAACTTGTTCCAAAACAAAATATTCTTGCAAATCTAATTTCAGCAATTTCAAAAACTCCTATTAACGGATCAGTGAAGACGGAGGACATTTAAGAGAAAGACAATGCAATGGACTGATTTTTTTTACCTTTGATTATAATACTCTTACTTTTTATACGCTTTTTGTACATTTTGTTCCTCTCATACATCCTGTTCTTCCCTTTTGTGTGCTTCAGTGTTCCCAACAAGTATAAAAATTCTTGTAACTTATCTTGCCAAAGGTTCCCTACGGTCCTCCAAATCCCAAACTATTAGGTCGTGGTGAAACTTGCAGCACAATGCTAGATATCATCATCATCATCAGCCAAAAGCAGTACACTGGTGGACATAGGCCTCCCTCAAAAAGGGGGGGTTTTGCCATAATCACCACGCTTGGCAGACGGGTTGGCGATCGCAGTATAGTAGTAAAATACATAGAGAAGCTGCTGCCCATTCTCTAGTAAGTCCCTTAGTCGCCTTCTACGACACCTACCGGAAGAAATGGGATGGTGCTACTCGTTTACGTCCGGCACCACACGGAACCACTGCTGGACATAAAACTGTCCTATTCCAGGCTCAACTTGATTTTCGACAACTCTCATCCAACTAATACCAACCACGGGAGGTTAGTCGGTCAACCTAGCCTGACGGCAACCTACCTTCGTTTATCGATTCGCGTTCTCCACTCAACATCACGTTTTACCCAATGGCCATTGGTTCTACAGCTAATATAGCCGGCTCATTATTTGATTTACAAAAAGCTAAGTAGTCCTTATTTACAAAACCTTTTAATTTTCAGAGGAAGCTATGACACTGAAAAACTTAATTGGAAAAGAAAACTTTCATCAATCAGTTCTGTTCCTTTACTACGTTTTCACGGTCCATAAGGGCTTTTTGGAGGATCCAACCGTTGTCAAGATATTCAGTGACCCCGATGAGAAGTTTGATGCTGTTATTTTAGAATGGTTCTTCACTGAAGTTAATTCTGGGTATGTCTAGTTGTATTAACAAAAACTTACTATCTCTCTTATGTCGTTAGGTGGCAAACAAGCTCACGGTCCGCTTGTTGATAAGTGCTCACCGAGGCCGTCTGGCATATCAAAGGCATCACACGTGTGTTGTATGCTAGAGACAATCTTAAAATGACTCATATGACAGTAAAAAAAAGTGTTTATTTATTCTCATACAATTGTTTTACAACACAATGTTGCGGCAGCCCCGGTAAGTTAAAATGATACTTGTGATGGGGCTATCTCGCAACTTCCCATGGGTTACTGGCTACAATATTGAGACATAACTAATTAAAAAAGAAAAGAAAAAGATTAGGAGAACCTAAACTTTTTCTTTTCTCTTTTAATTAGGTAAAGATGTTACAAAATTGTTGTAACATCTAGAACCTAATTCTTTCTTGTTCTGTTATCATGATCTTCTTCCAAATAAATGTCTACTAAATGCCCTGAATGATCAGCTTATAATTTTCCCACTACTAGGACAGGCCAGGAGGTCTGTGAGAGTGAGTAGGCCATAATCCACCATGCAGGCCCCGTGCAGATTGATGAATGTCACATGTCTTCGAATTCTTGGTCTTCAGAAAAGTGAGGAACACCTCATGATGTTTTCCTTCACCGGTTTAAGAGCGATGGTGCTAAAATTATTTACACAAAGTGTAGCACCTGTCTGGGTTCGAACAGACGACCTAAAAGTCGTAAGTCGCGGCCGTTAGCACTGGACCACCACTGCTCTCAAAAAATCCAAATCTTGTTTAGTAAAGGCTACTTCAAGGCTTTTCAAACAGGCGCGACGCGACAGTGCAACACGACACTTGTCGAACAATTTCCATGAAGTTTGCATAAAAAATGTTCTACGAGTGTCACGACACCCTAGTCTGCACGAGCTTTATCTTTAGATTCTTCCGTTATATTTTTTGATCAAATTTAATTGTTCCTGCAACTTGTCGTATGATAGTAATTTACTATGCAGATTTTTTTACTTGACAGAATACCTGCACTGTTCGAATGCCCCTTGATCTGGGTATGTTCTATGGAGCCTCACTGGCAGTCACTAAGAGTAATGGACGGCATCACCAACCCAGCGTACTCCTTGGACCTATTTACTCATTACAAACTGCCACTGAATTTCTGGCAGAGAGCAGAAGAATTATACAAGCTTGTGAACAAAAACTTGCAGCTGTAAGTGAAAGTGTTATTTTTAAGCAAATGCTGATTGTTAGTCCTGCCTGAGTGCGTGAAGATACTGCTTTCGTGAATTTTTAGTGTTTAATTAACATACGCTCCTTAGCTATGTGCTATTTCAGCACTCAGCGAAATTTCCTATCTGACCTCTTTTGTATGTGCTTCCCCAGGCACAATAGAGGTCAGGGAGTCTGTGTTGAGTTAATTAGTCACTACAGTACTCTAGTCTGACGTATTAGAGATTTCAATTTGTTGTTCATCACCAACGCACTACCGACATAAAAGTATCCTATCCTATATGACCTAACCCAGTTTATAAACTACCCGTTTGCTAAATGTTATTCAAATATGTGCGTTCAGCCGTGAAAAGGTGGGAGACAACGGACGTATAGATCGCGGCACGTAAGTTGAACCAAAATCAGAACAAATAACTGAAGGTAAGAGCGCGTGCACTGAAATCACCTTCTAGCATGGTCGGTTGATGTAACGTGTACTGAAGTTTGGAAATAAATTACAGATTGCGGCACGTAAGTTGAAACTAAATCCGCCATTTTGGTTTAACTTACGGCGCGATCTATAGTTACCTTCCCATTTATAATATTAGTATTTATAAGCAGACGGATGATATCCTCGCTTTACCTCAGGATGGTTGTTTTAGCCACTTTTATGTGGAGAAGTGAATTGTATTATCTGTAAGAAATCAAGCTAGTTAAAACCTAACAGGCCACTTTATAAGCGATAAATGATTTCATTTCTGTAAGTAGTTTTGTACAAACACTTTTACACATCAATCTTAATATAAAAGTAAATGATGTCGGCGTTTTACATCTGATTACTCTTGAAGTAAAGCCGAAACAAACACAGAGGTCACAGTTTCTTATAATCTTGATAGTGTGGAGACCATGGATTTGATAGATATTGGTGTTCGATGGAGATTAGTCACTGAAATAGTCTGCAGTCAGTGTACGCATTTGTCAGTAAACAAGCAGCTTAGTTGAGAATTTAAGGTTTAAGTTTGCATGTTATCAACTTTATCCCATCCCTATTCCAGATTAGTGTTGTACCAGTTTGAAAAATGGGCTTACAACAGCTATTACCCTGAGATAGCAGCCAAGCGAGGGTTGACGATGCCACCGTACGAAGATGCTGTGTACAACGGATCCCTGATGTTCCTCAACTCACACCCTTCTATAGGAGGAGCGATGAAGCTGCCTCAAAACACTGTGAACATTGCGGGATACCACATCGACAAGACCAAGCCTTTGCCACAGGTAATACTAACAAAATTTCTCCGATAAGTAATCGTGAGCCCAGAAAAAGATGGCGGGATGTGCTGGACACTTTTTTAAAGGATAGGCCCAAAGTATTTAGTTTAAATACCTGGAAAAAGAAAAAGAAAAAGGGAGGCTTTTGTCCTGAAGTGCAACAGCATTGGCTCAATATAATAACATAACAGGTAAACATGAATCTGCTGTCCTTAATAAAGGTTCTAACCAACTGTACCTACCTGCTAACTGACATTTGTTAAGCACATAATCCCGGTGTGTCCAGTAATGTTTGTTACTATGTGTGACTGATTGACCGAAGGACCTAGTAACCCACATTTCGTTACCCGTTTGTGGGACTTGGGGAAAACTATATTGAAAATGTCAGACAACAAGCTTTTGTGAGACCGTTGAGTGCTAATAGCGAGAATGCAGGCGCAGAGAAAACAACGTGCATATAATATAAAAAAATATCAGCAGACTATACATTTACAAATTATTAAAAAAATGCGTTGTTTTTATTCTTTCATTATATGGCACCGGAAAGATTTTCATAAATTGTCAAGAGATTTTTTTTTGGCCCCTTTGATTACTATACAACAATAGGGAATCACGCGGTACGCTACGTCTCTGAGGATTTTTATCCAGCTGTAATCTTATGCTTTGGATTACTTGCTTACTGCAGCAAAATTAAGTTGTTGGCGTGGCACGTTTAAAACCTTCAGTCGTTGCGCTAAATATTTATGGTGAAAATCGTCTGGGATATTCATCGCAGACGTAACTTCCGCTTGCGGGATTTTCTTTTATGGTCCAAGCATTTAAATAGAGGACTAGATGTGCCTAAGTTTCTCTTAAAGACCGCCGTCCTAGACATTTTCTGAGGAAACGTAACGGCATGGAGATAGGTTCACAGAACAGAATCGGCTTGCCGACTGCTTGTAGAGATGGCGTGGCGAAGAAAATGCGTTTAGCGTACGCACAACTTCTGTTAACGCCTACCCTTCAAGCTGTCAAACAACCCCATTACTTGGACCCGAAACAGTGGCAACCATTACCTACTGAATCATTATATTTCTTATCAAATACCGACTTCGTATTTGCATTCAGGATCTTCAAAAGCTGATGGATGAAGCAAAAGACGGTGTCATATACTTCAGCATGGGTTCCATCTTGCAGAGTGATGGTATGTCCGATCAAATGAAGAGGTCTTTACTGAACATGTTCAGCAAATATAAGCAGACCGTCATTTGGAAGTTCGAGGGTGATCTGAAAGATGTACCAGCCAATGTCCATCTGGTTAAATGGGCTCCACAGCCGAGTATTTTAGGTGAGTTTTTTTTTTATAGTTAAGAACCAGATTGCATATTTCATGAATAATGTTAGGCTGATCTTTATAGACAGCTTAACAAAAAATCCAAATCAATATGCATATTAGAAGAACAAGAAGAAGGAAGAGAGAAGAAAAAAGAGAAGAAGAGAAGGAAGGAGAGAAGTTATTTGATGATTCCCCACCCCCAAAAAAGAACCCATCAATTTGTGGACATTTAGAAGTACCTATCTTAACTTTTAACAACGATTATAAATAAGGGGAAAATTAATACCCGCACACGACTTTTTTAACAACCATTTTGATACATTAATTGCCTCTTTAATTTCAGCTCATCCTAACCTAAGACTCTTCATCTCACATGGTGGCCAGCTTTCGACGACAGAAGCCATCCATTACGGAGTACCTCTGGTGGGTGTCCCGGTGATGTCAGAGCAGGTCCTCAACATGATGGCTGTCCACACCAAGGGATTCGGAATCCATGTCACGTTAGCTGAAGATTTGGCACCAGGACTAGATGCTGCTGTGAAGGAGGTCCTTACCAATGATAAGTAAGTTTAAAAAATATAGTATTGAAACACTAGCTTTTTTTTTTGATGGTGGGAAATCATCAAATAACTTCTCCCGCTCTAGGTGGAGCGGGAGGGCATGTCAGAGTTTTACTGACTAAATCTCACCCGTGTTCCTTCAGTTGCCTGTGTGCCAGAGGCCACGGTATCTCTTTCAAACAACCCGCACCCTTGGCAGGCATCGTCCCTTGCAGACCCCACCAGTTGGTGCTGACATATCTTTGAGACGAGCGTGGAACACAACGCGCCGTCCGTCGACCCGGCTTGGTCCTTATCGGACAGCGAGGTACCCATTACTCGCCATCCGAAAGCTCGCGCCTACGGTGGCCGAGAATCAGCCTGGGATTACCGACGCAACACTAGTTTCTGTCCGCGACTTCGTCTGCGTCAAATTTCTATGCATACTTAGCAAGCTCCTAAGTGCCCTAGCGTGATGTTAGCTTATAGCCTTCCACAGGCAAAAACATTTGCAAAAATATTTTTTCAAATCCGACTGGTAGTTCCAGAGATTAGCGCGTTTAAAACAAACTCTTTAGCTTAATTATTAGTATTGTATACAGAGGACATTTTTACCAGTGTGCAAACTGTAACCATGAAAAATCAGCTGTGTGATACATTTTGACCGCGTAATGATGGCACTTTTCTATGAAACAGCTGATTTTTTTGTATAGCCGACGAAAAATTTCTGTGCTGGGTTCTAGAATGATATGCTGAATTCATGGTTACAGTTTGCGCATCGGTTAAAGAATTATCCTGTATAGACTCGTGTAGGTACTCACTGTCCCTAAATATGGACCTTGTACCTACTGATTAAAGCAATATTTAACTAGATATACAAATTGATTGCAATTCCAATAATTGAAGTGGCCACTTTGCGGCCCAAATTAAATAACAAAAGTTTTTCTATTCACCTATTATTTCCAAATTATTATTTGCGAGTCTTGGGAAACTTATTGAAATAACGAGCCGAGATTAAACTTCCCATCGCCAGAAGTGACGAACCTCCAAACAAATATTCATCCCCCATTTTTAACTTTTTTTAAATCCTTCCTATTCTTCCTCCGTTACATTCAAGAACTGTTATGTGCAAAGTATATTGCTTCTAGATCCAGCGATTTAGACTGCGACGTATTGGCACGCAGTATGCGCGCCTTAATAGGAGGATGTCCCGTTATGGGATCGGCCGCACTTAGTCATGGGGCTCGCTAGGCATTGCGAACTGATATCAGTCGGGGTAGCGGCAAATGTACAAGTATCTCCCGGGCCCTCGACAAATGGTACTAGATGGAACAGTGGGGTTTTAGTAAGAAGGAGTCCAACACAACCCTCCGTTTATCCCAGACGGAGGATATCCATGAGAATTTCCCAACGGAAAACAAAAAAAAAACGCTGTTACGTCTGTTAATGAATAAATTTAAGAATTGAGATAAAGACGATGAAGTACACAAAATAAATATTCTAATTATGTCATTCGTCCACAGATACGCCAAAAAAGCCAAAGAATTATCAGCCCTATTCCACGATCGAGAGATGACGCCAGGCGCAGCAGTCGCATATTGGGTAGAATTCATCGTGCGCAACCGCGGCGCTCCCCACCTACGCTCACCTGCGCTCAATGTACCACTGTATCAAAAGCTGTACCTAGATCTAGCAGTATTATTAGCTGTAGTTATATTTTTAATTAAAAAAGCAGTAAAGTATGTGTTGAATAAGCGGTCGAAGAAACAAAAGAAGGAGAAGAGTACTTAATGAGTTGTTAATTTTTTTAATAGTTTAATTTATGAGGACAGATAATAATAGAAATGTTTAACAATTGCAATTCGTCCCTCTCAATAAAGTTTTTGGATACTGAAGACCTGATCAAATCATAGAAATTGTCAATATAAATGTGCCTACCTAAGCCTATTAGGTACATTTAATTCAAATGCTTTTAGCAGTTAAACTTTAAATTTTTGTAAATGTGCATAATTACGATTACAAACATACGATGATAAGTTTATTTTTGTCTTTTAAATTAGATTCAGAACCACATTCACAACAAAGTGTACACTTTTACATAAAACTTTTACTTTTCTTACTTTTACATGCATACCTAACTTGTGATTCTGTCTAACCTGGCCTTTTCTCACCTACGTAGCTGAATACCAGTATTTTACATAGACCGACTTCATATCTAACCTCCACAACCCAGTAACTGAGTAACACGATACCTCTTGGTAAGACTGGCTGTCAGACTTTCGGGCGTCTGACGAGCCGTAACGATTGTCAAAGATCTATGAATGAGACTTGAGACTTGAGACTGATGAGCAAAGACAAACTAGAGCTAGCACACGTAGGAAAGATGTGTCCAACTCTATTCAACCGATATTAAAAGTTGTCGAACGTAGCCTGAGTTATCAGTCTGTATTTTATACAACAAGTTATCCATAGAATTCAAAACCATATTCAGTGTTAAATTATTTAAAAACAAATTGAGGACCTATTTATTGGGAAAAGGCTTTTATAATATCAATGTATTCCTAGATGACATGAGATTGTAACTTATGATTGATTTATTACTTTGGAATTCATTATTTATGATCTTTTGTACTTGAATTCTTAATTGACCGTTATTGTTTATAATGACTTTTCTAACAGTATTTAATTTATTTATTTTAATTGCAATTGTATGTATCATGTTATTTTTTTATTTTTCAAGACAAAGTATCTATATTTTTATGAAATATATAATACTTATGACGTATGACAGCTGAATCCAATGGCTTAGCGAGGTTTTCAAGGAACGGAGGGGTCTCAATACGCAATAGATGATCACCCATTGACGGACCGACCGCGACAAGCGTAGCTTCCCCTTCGATCGACCCGTGCAGCTGTTATCATTGTCATGTCATGTTGATTATATCTTCATTAACTTCTCATACACAAATTAGTGTAAAACGGTTATCGTATAGATAACCAACTAAACTAATTACCTAAACACATAATTTTAAAAAAATACAAGTAAACAGGCTAAATAAAACTTAAGATGATTATTACTATTTCAACTTTGTGTTCCTTTAATTATTGTGAACTTTAGAAAGTTACTAAGCATATTGTAAGGACTTGTATCAATAAAATAATTATTATTATTATTACTGTGTAATTCAACCGTGTCTGCTGTCATTATTATCAAGATGACAGTGCATTCTTTTTATCTCCTCTTTTAATTGCCTATAATTATATAATAGTAGATTTTAGTAATAATTTGATAATAGAGCTGTTTTGCATTAAAACAAAACAGTTATTATGTGATGAAGAACCACATAGCATTGGTTGAAGAAGCACCTAAGATTTTGCCGTATATAAGTTCAATACTCAAAGAAAAACATACCTTCCTTCCTCGATTACCTGACTTCACGCCATACTCAGCGCTTGCGGTGATCTATGGCACAGCAAGCTGTCACCTGTCAACTGTCAGGTCATAGAAGTCTTCAAAACTCATCAGCAAGCACCTTGCTCCAATGCTATGTGGTTCTTCATCACATAATAACTGTTTTGTTTTAATGCAAAACAGCTCTATTATGTTCTTACTAACCACATAGCATTGGTTGAAGACCTGTTTGTTATCTGCTGGTGAAGACTACCCGAAGGATGTAGACGCTATGTGAGTTATTCATATTTGGAATTGACGAATATTTTCGTCTGAATTCATTAACTGTTAAAACAAAAAATTAAGAATTTTCAATCTATTCATCCAAGAAAATGCAGAAATGAAAACATCTTCCATAAATTGTTGTAGATAAATGGCAAATCTATTTGCCTTATAAAACATGAACATGAAATTTTAATATAATGATATAAAGGTAATTTAAAATCAATGAGATCTAAACTTAATTAAAATAATCATCTCATTACTAAAGGATAATTGGATCACTCATTCATATCCATAATTAATACAAGTTTGGTAATATACCTACTTGAAACTTGAGATCAACGGTAAAAATATTTCTCAAACAAAGGTACAGAAACTCATAAATACTTCTATAATGATGTAGGAAAACAAACTTGTCATACATGACAAAGTTAAAATTCCATTGTAACTGAAATTTATTTAAGACCTTTTTATTATCATGATCAATACATTAAATCTTTGCATATGAATGATCAAAGGGGTATTCTAGTATAAGTCTCTTCATTTGTCAATTAAATGGACTTACAAAAATGTACCCAAACATTTTCAAATACTTTCATAGGGAATTAAAAATTCTCATATAATAAATCCTCCTTCCCTCGCATAAAGAGCAGTCTTTCGCCCCACCAGTGGGAACATTATAGGCTTGAGACAACTTCTCTAGGTAGCCCTCTCCTTTACTACTTTTAAAAAGTAATAATTCTGTAAGTCTAGTGGCTCTTCCATTTTTATTTCATCTGATGTGCTACTTAGTAGTCAGCCTCCCGAAGGCTACCACAGACGTTATACATCCTGGAGGCACCTCTATCGTATTTTGTTTAAAAATCTTTTGAGCAAGCTTAGCCATGCCTGTCATTGTAAACCAAAGCCAACAATAACTATGGTAGATTTTAAGTAAACAACTTGATTGTTAATTTCTGTGAGCCACAATGGCCGCACTGTTATTCAACCTTTAAAAGTTGTAAGATATCCTATTATCTTAGGATGCATAAATCCTCCAATCAAGGCGGAAAAACTATATATCCCACCTGGACCTACTTTCTTGGTAGTGGTTTAGCTAAAGCTAATGCTTTTGTAACTTACTCAGTGGACAAGAAAATGTCTAGATCTAACATCAGATCTGTTGGTACAGTATTTGCTTCATGCAAATTAATAAGTAAATTGGGATCAGGTTATTTAGGACTAATGCCATGCAATCTACACCATGACATTCACCTCTGAATAGGAGCTTTATTAGTGGAGTTTTTTTGTGGATTATCTCCAACCATATTTTAGCAAATCCCTTGTTCTTGTACCAACCACTGCCTCTTACAAGCTGACTGCCTTCCCCCCCCCCCCAAATTTCCAGGGTAGGTTAGGTTAGGTTAGTTGCAGCTTGGGGTGCGTGCAGAAAACCTCCTCGTGTGCCTGATTGCTGCTCGTTCCTTTCGAATACGTTCGGGGGAAAGGGCAGTCGTTGGGCCGGTGCATCCTGGGTACGGCCAATATTCTCTCCATGTAGGAGAGGGTATTGACTGTGGCGAATTTCTGCGTAGGGAGGGGAGCGTTATGCTCCTGGGTTGGTCCTTTTAGACTGCCCGACGGTCGCTCACTCACCCCTCTGCTTACAGAGGGTGGGTTGAGTGGGCGTAGGACGTTTCTCCACATGTCCGTCTGTTTCAAACAGCAAACATGGTGGAGAAACATAGGCGGCGCTCGTTGTGCACTCACCCTGCCAACGGGCTAGCAGCGGGGGATCTGATTCTCCCGACTGCAACCGTCGAAATCGTAATCCGTAACGAGATCATGGTCATGTTTTATGACTCGGAACGGGACGAGGATCTTGGCTTGACCGCCCGGATCGCGAGGAAGATAACCTCTATAAAAAAATCCTCTAATACCAAGTTTTGGTGTGCGGCGAGGGTATGAATGGCTGAGGAGTAGTGTCATCTGCAGCTTCTTAGTTGTAGGTGGCGCATCAGTCCCAAGCGCACCCCCAGCCAGGGATTAGTGGACCCCCTGGTTGGGTTACAAATGTACACTTACCTAGGGACAGGGGGTTACCCTAGGTGGACTTTTTATATCCCCCATACTCGTGGGAATCATATGGATACCAAATTTAAAAAAAATGTGGAAAGTTTACCGATCGTGTTGGTCGAGCGGATGAGTGTAGCTGCAATGTCGGATTCCGACACTGCATTGGAGAAGATGGCGGGCGTGGCGAGCGTGAGCTCGGAGCGCTCGCGAGCTGAAGGGAGGATTGCTGGGCGTTCTTCCAAAGAGAGGAGGAAGCGCTCGCCACGCTCCCATAGTGAGGAGAACCTGCCGGCTGCAAAAGTGCCAACGGGCAGGAGCCAGCGAGGTCGCGTGGTGGCGAGTGCTCGTTTGCCGGAGCGGGATCGTTCCGTGCCGGTATCCCGGCCCGACACGCCTGCTCCGGTGGAGCACGCAGAGAGCGTGGAGAGTGTGGACTCCAGGGCTACAATGTCGGACCTCAGCGAGGGTTTATTGCTGGGGTCCAACAAGGCGGAGGCTAATGCTGCAAAGCGGGCGCAGCGGAAGGCTATGACGACAAGGTCAGCGAGCTGGCCCGCCAAGCGCGGGAGCGGCGCTCAACCAGGATGGCTGCCGGGGGGAGCGTTTCGGCGGTGGCGCTCAGTCGCCAAGCTTTGGACGGCGTAGATGTCGTCTTGAAGGTTGCCACCGAATCGGGCAACCTGAAAGGCACCTTTACGCGCGCTCTTAAGGAGACGGCTGACGGCATCAAGGAGGCTGTCGAGATCCTCCTCAGCCGTTCGAGTACGGAGGAGACGGCGAAGTTACGGGAGGAGAACCGCCGTCTCCACTCCGAATTGGAGGACCTCAAGCGGCAGTTTGCCGCCCAGAGGGCAGTTCCAGCGGTCACCGGATCGCCGGTCCCACCGTCGCCTCCATCTTCAACCCTGTCATCAGCCCCTGCACTTGCGGATGCGGAGGTTGAGAAGATCGCTCGCATCTGCATGATGCAGTGCGGGCAAATGGTAGGGGCTCCGCTGGAGGCTATCGAGCCGAGGCTGCTCCCGGCCGAAACCTTATGCCCACCACTCGCTGCTGACAAGCGGAGTTTGAGTGGCTCCACCAAAGCGGGGTCATTGGTGACGGAAGCTGTGCCGAGCGGGTCTGGGAAGAGGGCCAGTAAGTCGGCAAAGGCGAAGTCTGTGCCCACTTCCGGGTCGGCCACTCTCCCGGCGACGGAGTCTGTTTCCACTTTCCGGACGGCCGGTCCCCCGGCGACCACTCCCGGGCCCTCCACGGAGGCCTGGACAACGGTCGTCAAGAAGGGCCGCAAGAAGAAGGCAGCGCCACCTGCAGCCGCTAAGGCACCTGCACCGGCCAAGCAAAAGAACCAGAGGCCGCCTAGGGTGAGGGCCCCACGCTCCGCGGCTGTGGTTATTACACTGCAGCCCGGAGCCATCGAGAGGGGCGTCTCCTACAAGACGGTCCTGACGGAGGCGAAAGCAAAGGTCGCGTTCCCCGACCTCGGCATACCATCCGGCTTAGGCTTTAGGTCGGCGATTACGGGGGCGCGGCTGCTGGAGGTGCCGGGGCCTCTAACGGCGAGAAGGCGGATATCCTGGCCGCCAAGCTAAGGGAGGTCCTTAACCCGGAGGACGTTCGAGTGTCCAGGCCGATAAAGACCGCTGAGCTGCGAGTCGACGGCCTGGACGACTCGATCACCCCGGCCGAGGTTATGGCGGCCATCGCCCGAGTCGGTGGATGTCCGACCGATGACATACGGGTGGGCGAAATCCGCACTGGCGCTTCCGGGCTCGGTGTGGTATGGGTGCGTTGCCCGGTCGCGGCGGCCAATAAGGTCGCCGACGCTGGGCGGCTATTGGTGGGCTGGGTTGCAGCAAGAGTTAAGTTGCTGCAACCCAGGGCTTTGAGGTGCTACCGTTGCCTGGACATTGGGCATGTCCGGGCGGGTTGCACCGCCGCAATAGACCGCAGCGAGCAATGCTTTTGCTGCGGTCAGCCCGGCCATAAGTCCTCCCAGTGCTCAGCGGCGCCAAACTGCAGCCTCTGTACAGCTGCAGGGAGGCCCGCCGGGCACAGGGCGGGTGGAAGAGCCTGTGGCGCGCCCACCCAGAAAAAGAAGAGGAGGGGCACCAAGGCTGCAAGGGGTTCGTTACCCCCCCCTCAGCCTAAGTGCCCTACGGCCGACTCCCGGCCTACGGATGACGCGACGGAGGGAATGGACTGCGCTTAATGGCGCCTTGCCATTTCCTCCAGGGCAACATCAACCACGCTGCCAGAGCTCAGGATCTATTGATCCAGAGCATGGCAGAGAGGTCGATTGACGTGGCTGTGGTCGCCGAGCCGTATTTTGTCCCCCCCAGGGGTAACTGGGAGGGAGATTTGCACGGCTCGGTGGCCATCATTGGCGGGGCTCTCGTCAACCCGTCGCGAGGTCACGGCTGGGTGGCCGCCCTCGCGAACGGCTTTGGCAATGTTGGGGCGTACTTCTCGCCCAACAAGAGTCTCCCCCGTGCTGTTACTAGGGGATCTCAACGCCAAGTCTTCGGCGTGGGGATCCCCAGTGACCGATGCTCGGGGTGAGGCGCTGGAGGAGTGGGCGGTCGCGACTGGCCTGGTCGTCCTGAATCGGGGCTCGGTACACACGTGCGTGCGGCAGCGGGGCGGTTCGATCGTAGACGTATCGTTCGCTAGCCCCGCTGTCGCGAGCCGTGTCTGCGACTGGCGTGTCGCCGTGGAGGTGGAGACGTTGTCGGATCACAGATATATCCGCTTCAGCGTCTCCACCCAGACCACCGGCGACCGCAGTCCATCGGCCCCGCGAACGGACGGCCCGCGCTGGGCGCGTAAGCGCATTGACAGGGAGGTTCTCGAGGAGGCCGCTGTTGTCCAGGCCTGGACCCGGGAGCAGGGACCGTACAACCCCCTTTATGAGTTAATTCTTTCGGAAGTGTAACCCGTTTGTTCGGTTTCTGTATGGATGCTGTTACCTCTTGTTCATGTAACACCTTTCCTAACACCAGTAAAAGGGTAATCCTTTCGATAAATTAATGAATTAAAGGGGTTACCCTTTCGATTGAGATATCCATATGAAGTGGTTATCCTCTTAACTGGGTTTTATAGGGTAACCATGTGGTAATCATTCCAATTTAAGACCTTGGGGTGGGGCAAGTAGGTCTCTTCTCTTGGATCTTATCTTGGAAACATCTAAAATCGTGTTATTGGTTTCGGTCACTAGGCGTGACAGTATGGTGCATTCGTTTTTTGTGAAACTACTTCTGTATTGAACATGAATGAAATGCATTTGAAGTAATTAAGTATAACTTTTATGTAGTACTTAGATACAGTGGCAACAAATTAATAAATAATAATAATGTATAACGCTGGCAACACAGTGTCAACAAGACGTCATATTTTTCAAATTTTCATGTTAAATAATAATTTTGACCCATTTTACAAGTGCTTGCCATAATAAACCGGAATACTATTGAAAATCTTATAAAGAGACCAGAAAAATCAAAAATGTGAGAAACAATAATTTAATATTGCCGAATCGGAGGTGACATGACAGATGTCACCTCCAACAAAACACCAAGGAAATAAAAATGTGGAAATTATGAAACTAAAGATATGTTGACAAGATCAGCGACACGTCGAGCACGCCCACCACCTCCGGACTTATCGCTCAGCTCCGCCTCGCCGCCGCCGGTACCCAGCCCCACTGCGGGCGCTGTGACGGCACCAGCCGCGGTAGTTGCGTCGAGCTCGATCGGCGAGTATTTCTTCACGCCACAACGCCACCACCTGCTCGTCGACGGGCAGGACGCCGGCCGCCGGACGGTTTAGGATCTCAAGGCCCACCGACCTCTGATAGGGTCGCAGCTCCTGGCGGAAGTATGCTGCGCATGAGATGGACACGATCCATCAACGAAAACGTCATGCGCTCATACTATGGGGCTGCAGAAGGAGGAAACAATCTGACCGGGTACCGTGTTCGGATGCGGTGTCTTTTTCAGGTGCTTGAACCAGCTTTCAAAGTTACTACACTACAACTATTGGATCAGGTGCGGGTCATCCAGCGTAACCCTATGTTGGATGATAGTGTACTTGATCGCCTGCGAAGTGAAATGCAGAGTAGCCATGTCATTATACCCCCGTCACAGACAGTTGTGGTACCACAACGGATCACCACAAAACACGTGGTTCAAACTGACAAGCGGAGGGTTGCCAGGGCTACAAACGTAAGTACCCAGTGCAGTGAGGAATTGAGGAGTGCTTTGGAGAATGCGATTCGGGAATATCGGTTCATGTCGCCCGAACTTAGGCCACGCTTACGTCGTTTTCCCATGCATAACAAAAATAGGGCGCTGGTGGCGGCTCTGGATTCGCAGTTGTCAAAGTATTTTGATGACTGTGAAGACCTCACCGATATTCATTCGATTCTGTACTGCGCGGCTGTAGCGGCATGTAGTGTAGCTCACGTCAAATTCGCTAATGACTTTAGAGCTACAAGACCGAAGCCAGCCGAACCTGCTTGGCAGTGCAGAATTGAACGTCGTATTGGTGGGGCCAGAGCCCTCATTGGCAAACTTATCTGCTTCTGGGAGGGCAACACTCGCCCTAGAGTGATGCGCTTTGTGAGGCGGGCATTCTCAGGGACTGATGCCAGCCCTCAGGATTATATGTCGTGTTACAGAGGGCATAGACTTCCTGAAGCAGAAAGTGTATGCATGGGCAAACCGTATTCGTAGGTATTAGCGGCGAGTAGATCGATACACTCAGAACCGCACCTTCCAGAGTGATGAAAGGTGGGTTTATAGGGCTTGGGAGCGACCGTACCAAGGTGTGGCTGATACGCGCCTACCAGATGATGATGGCATGTGATGCTTTTTAGTGCAATATCTGGTCGGTGCCTGTCAGCCACACCGAAGGTGATTGGGCTCGAGAAGTCGAGCGAGCCTGTGATCTGATACCAGAAATGGGGGTTATTACCATCTGCCCCCAAGATGTAGCTCGTGCAGTCCGTCCGCTGCCCAACTGGAAGTCTCCAAGGCCGGACGGGCTGCACAATTTATGAATCAAACGGTTCATAGGATCGCACGCTCGCTTGGCGGCTCAGTTCCAGTCTGCTTTGGAGTCTGGTTCGCTACCCCAGTTCCTAACGACAAGGGTTACGCACCTGCTCCATAAATCAGGTAGTACCACAGAACCCAAAAACTATAGGCCGATCACGTGTTCACCGACGGTCTATAAGGTACGTACATTCATTTTGAGAGCTAAAATGTACAATCATGTAGACACTAATTCCATTATGTCTGTCTCTCAAAATGGAAGTCGGAATGGATCTCGCGGTACTAAGGAGCTGCTTCTCATTGATATGGACATTAGCCAACAGGATCGTAGTTCCCGAAAGGATCTTTCGACATGTTGGATAGACTGCAAGAAGACGTATGATTCGGTGCCACATACATGGCTCATGAGGGTGTTGGAGTTGTATAAAGTAGACACAACTCTGCGCACCTTCCTGATCTCATGTATGGGGCAATAGAGGACGGTCCTTCGATATTCAGGATGTCGAAATATTCAGAGGAATAGCGAGCCGATAAGGATCGAGAGAGGAATATTTCAGGGCGGCAGTTTGAGTCCGCTTTGGTACTGCCTGCGTTGAATACTCTAGGCACACTACTGGAGGATTCAGGTATACGCTATCGGCTGAAGAGAGGTGGTCAAGTTATATCTCACCTCCTCTACATGGATGACTTAAAACTCTCGCCCCCAACAACTTGCAACTGATGGAGCTACTGAAAGTAACTGAAACCTTCAGTAGCGCCATCAGGATAGATTTTGGTGTGGAAAAATGTGCGGACATGCATGTAAAGCGAGGGGATATTGTGGAATTCGTGGGAATCCAACTCACGGATTCCATAAACCTTCGAGCCCTCTCTACAGCCGAAACCTATAAGTATTTGGGTATGTCGGAAGCGTTGGACATCAATGTTACTGACATGAAGCAATCGTTGAAGGAACGCTTCTTTGTCGGCCTGAAAAAGTATTTAATAGTCTTTATCGGCGGAAACAAGCTGAGCGCCTTCAACGTTTGGGTCATGCCGGTCTTGATGTACTCTTTCGGCGTGCTCAAATGGACTCGGATCGAACTCGATGCCCTGGATATGAGAGTCCGTACGTTGTTGACTGCATATCGAATGCAAAAGCGCAAAAGTGTGGAGGTCGAGGGTTCTTAAACGCTAAGACCCTGCACAATCGCGAGTTACGCAGTTTCAGGGAATATAAGCCGACGTGGAGATGCATCGAGATTTGGTTGCGGTAGACAATATATATAGGTATAGTAGCTTGGATCCTGTTCCCGATACCGGT
The DNA here is from genome assembly GCA_949091785.1 of Polymixis lichenea. Taxonomy (NCBI): domain Eukaryota; kingdom Metazoa; phylum Arthropoda; class Insecta; order Lepidoptera; family Noctuidae; genus Polymixis; species Polymixis lichenea. Next base: position 7,029,561 of record OX420952.1, read on the forward strand.
GGGCTACTATTATCAGTGATAGTCCATTATGGTATTTCGTATTCTGCGACCGCCATATTAATTTTATCAGCCGGTGGGATACTTTGAGGTATAACGTCTCGGTTGTGGCATTTTTTTTGTTTTGTAGGTCTTACCCGATAAGTAGGTAGCTTACTTAACACGACACAGCAGTACACTCCAGTCTCACGAAAGTAGGAACTCTCAATTTATTTATTTAATTAAGACAACACTTGCATTTCCAACCTCTTCCTTGAACTAAGTGACATTATAATATTGTCCAGTAAACATTCAAATAAGTAGGTACTTAAACCAAACAAGATCGTACATGAAACGACCCCGCCAATTTCAATAAAATATATAATTTGAAATTTAAATCTATCGTATTAACGACTATAATCGCGTGTTTATCGAGTCGCTGGGTACTTCATAGCGAAGTGGCGACTCGACACGTGCTTGCCAAATGCATGCGATTTTGCACTTAATGAAAAGCCACGATAGTCCAAATTACATCGATTGGACACTGAATGTGTTACCCTGTTACAAGGTTGAAGGGGTAACCCGTTCGGAATGGCTTACTGTTAAATAGTATAACCCACTACGAATGGATTTTTGAATATGCCCATTAGCAAATCTTATTGCAAACCTTTTAAATAGGTAACCATAATGAAAAGGTTTTGAAGAGGTTGTCCATTGAAACGGGTTATCGTTAAAATGTGTAACAAATATGGTGTAGGTTTTCTAACAATACTTTACAAAAACCCTGTTGAAAAGTCTTTCAACAGGTAACCGAAATGGTCCCTGCCCGGGAGTCGGCGACGATCGGACCCATCGACGTCGAAGAGGAGGCGCTGTGGTTCCGCGGGGCGATGACGCAAATCAGCGACGCGTCGATGCCCCGCGTCCACACGCATTCAGGAAGGCGCCAGGTGTACTGGTGGTCTGCCGAGATCGCGCGACTACGTGTCGAGTGCGTGGCGGTCAGACGCCAGTACACCCGATACCGGAGGAGACGTCGTCGGGTCCCTTACGAAGAAGCCGCGCGGTATGAGGTGTACCGTGCGGCTAAGGAGGCTCTGTGGCTGGCCATCGGCGAAGCGAGGACGCGAGCCAGGGAGATGTTGGAGACTCTCGACGGAGATCCGTGGGGGCGCCCGTATCGTGCGGTTCGAGGGAAACTTCGAGCCGCGGCGCTCACGGAGAGTCTCCAACCTGAGCTGCTGGAGGAAGTCGTCGCAGCCCTCTTCCCGGCAAGAGCGGAGCACACCCCGCCGCCGATGGCATTGCCCACAGCCGCAGAGCCTACCGAAGAGAGCGCCATCAGCGTTCCGGAGGTGACACAGGCCGAGATGAGGGCGGCCGTGATGCGGCTCCGGGCCAAGAACGTGGCTCCGGGGCCCGATGGTATTCACGGCATAGTGCTAGCCCTCGCTCTGAAGGAGCTAGAGCCCCAACTGAGAGGACTCTACACCGCGTGCCTTGAGCAGGGCCAGTTTCCCACTTTGTGGAAATCTGGTCGTCTGGTCCTGCTCAAGAAGGTAAGGCGCCCCGCGGACTCGCCGTCCGCATACAGGCCCATAGTGCTGCTCGACGAGGTGGGCAAGATGTTTGAGCGGATAATCGCTGCCCGCCTCGTCGGCCACTTATGCAGGGAAGGGCCTGACCTAGCCGAGAGTCAGTTCGGCTTTCGGCACGGGCGCTCCACCATCCACGCGATATCGCGGGTGAGAGTCCTGGCGGAGGAAGCGGTGTCCCGGGGCGGGGTGATGTTGGCGGTGTCCTTGGACATCTCGAACGCCTTTAACACCCTGCCCTGGAGCTGCATTCGGGAGGCACTGCAGTATCATCGGGTGCCTTCCTACCTCCGCCGCATTGTTGGGGCTTATTTGGCGGAAAGGTGTGTCACCTACACGGGACGTGATGGCAGAAACCAGCGCCGCATGTCGTGCGGTGTTCCACAGGGTTCGGTCGTGGGACCGCTCCTGTGGAACATCGGGTACGACTGGGTGCTGAGGGGCGAGCTCCAGCCGAGCGTGGACTTGACGTGTTATGCGGATGACACGCTGGTCACGGCCCGGGGGAGCTCGTACAGGAAGGCAGCGTTGCTGGCGACGGCTACGGTGTCACAGATCGTGACCCGCATACGGCGCCTAGGCCTGGAGGTGTCCCTCAACAAGTCGGAGGCCATGGTCTTTCATGGCCCCCGGCGGGCGCCACCGCTGAGATCACACATCGTGGTCGGGGGGTCCCGAATTGCTGTCGAGTCCACCATGAAATATCTTGGATTGGTGCTCGACAGCCGGTGGGATTTCGGCCCCCACTTCCAGCGGCTGGCGCCCAAGTTGTTGGGCGCGGCTGGGGCGCTGTCAACGCTGCTTCCCAATCTGGGGGGCCCGAGCGCCGCCTGTAGGCGGCTCTACGTGGGGATCGTGCGATCGATGGCCCTGTATGGGGCCCCGATCTGGGCGGCTGACCTGACGGCCGGCAGCATCGCTGTCCTGCGAAGGCCACAGCGAGCGATGGCCGTCAGAGTCATAAGGGGTATCGCACGATCTCTTACGAGGCGGCTTGTGTACTGGCCGGATCCCCGCCCTGGGACCTCGAGGCGAAGGTACTCGCGTCACTGTACCGGTGGCGCGAGGACTCGAGGTTGCGGGGCGAGTGGCTGACGCAGCGACATTTGGAGTTGCGTCGGTCACAGCTTCGCGCAGCCCTGGTGGCGGAATGGCGGGACAGGCTCTCATGCCCTACCGCCGGCCCCGTCACCATCGGGGCGGTTCGGCCGGTACTCGAGCGCTGGCTCGGAAGGAGGCACGGCTCCCTGTCGTTTCGGGTGACACAGGTGCACTCGGGGCATGGTTGCTCCGGGAAGTACCTGTGTCGCATAAACAGGGAGCCGGACGCTCGGTGTCACCACTGCGTCGACTGTCGGGAGGACACGGCGTGGCACACGCTGGCAGAGCGTGCCGCTTGGGAGGAGCCGCACCGTGCCCTCATTTCAGGAGTCGGCAGTGACCTGTCGCTGCCGGCCGTTGTCGACTCGATGGTCGGCAGCGAGGTGTCCTGGGACGCGGTGGTATCCTTCTGCGAAACAGTCATGTCGCAGAAGGAGGCTGCGGAGAGGGAGCGGGAGATTGCTTCCGCTAACCCGATCCGCAGCAGACGCACTGGGCGTCGGCGGAGGGCGGACAACGCCCTCTTCCAGCCCCCCTAAATGGGTCCAGGGGCAACGGATCTGGGGAAATTCGTTGCCCCCTACTTCTTAGGACCCGAGATGGCGGCGCGTAGTGTTCTATGCGCGCCTCTCTATGACGTAAGGGGGGAGTTTAACACCTCACTCCCCCCCTATCGCGAGGTGGCCCGCAGAGGCGGGCCGGCACTAGCCGGGGATCGCGGAAGTCACACTAGTTCCCGTGATCCCCGTTGCAAGTGAGAGACGGAACACCGGGGTGGTTTTAGTCAGTAAGAGTCTGACAGACCCCTCCGCCCTCCCCGGGGCGGAGGACATCCATGAGGATTTCCCCCGTAATCAAAAAAAAAAAAAAAAGGTTAGTTGCAGCTTGTTAGGTCTCAGAGGTTGTTACATAGGTCTTGTATAGGTATTGGCTCTCCGAGACCTCTCGTCTGCAAATACGGGAGCCAGGTACACTGGGTGCAGTATGGGCCATTTATACATAATAAGCACCCGACCCACCTCCGAGTTCAGCAGATGACTGAGCGCTCGGTTTTAAATTGGGCGAAGAGAGCACCCATACTAATCATTGCTGTCACCTCTAACTGAAAGCATCGCAGAAGCTTGCCAAGCCTTCATTTGAGTCCCATATGACGTACTGTCGCACAACGGCCGACTTATCTGACGCGAAAAGGTCGACGTCGGGGACGCCCCACTTTGAAAACATGGCCTCCGAGGCCTGGGGCCTGGAGCAACAGGAGCCCATCTGGCTGGCCTGTTCAAGGATAAGCGGTCGGCTAAGCCGTTATAACACTTTTAAACTCCCCGGGAGATAAACCGCTGACAGAGTAATATCCAGCTAACCTGCTAGCTTCGTAATTTTGCAAGCTAGGTTCAAGGACACTAGGGAAACGAATCCCTCACTCATCCCAAATGTGCGACAAATGTTGTTGTCGGATTGAACTAGAATATGTACTCTCAAGACTGGCTTTTTGGCTGCTTATTACTTACTGCGTTTATGGCAAACATCTCTCCAAGTTCGAGTGGCATTTTTTCTGGTTTGGTCAAGTTCCTGACAAGAGTAGGATAGAATACAATACTATTTATAATGTCCACCTCATGAATTACAAATATGAAGTGATATTTTACAAGGGGTGGCACAATGAGTGATCTCATCACTAAAAGTGATCTTTTAAAGACATCCTTTGAATGTATAGGGTAGCCCGTTCATGTGGACTCCTTACCTTTCATCCACTGCATATGTGGACAAGAAGTGGGTTTCCTTACTCATGTGTAGAGGAACTGAGCTGTGGTTTATCAATAGCCTCTAGCTACCACATTAGTTATGGCCAACCAGTAGAGCAACCTTTTTCTATTTGTCTTGGTCTGCCCTTCTCAAACACTTTTGAGACTACAAGCATTCCCTTGCAAGGATTGCAACAATTATATTTGGTACACCTAAATATAATACGCTTTGAACTTTATTCAGGGAACAAAAGTGTTAATATTACTATCTTCCTAGCCACCTTGCCTGCACACAGGGTCTTATTATAAGTATCAGTGTTCCAAAGAAGGCTAACATGTTCTTACTCCTGATGGAGATTCAGAGTAGACTTAGGAAATTAATTGGTCACCTAAGCTTTGTTAGGACTTACCGTCTCCGAGACAGAAATCAGAAACTGAGTTTTAATACTGGGCCAGCTCATATCAACCTGAACTACATTAACAAGAATGCGGATACCATAGGCTCGCAAATTCTCTGCCACTCAGTTGGCTGATCGTCCAGAGAACCCAAGAAAAGCCAAAAGGGTGTGCTGTCAATTACCATATTTTTCTTGGTTCTAAAAGCTCTTCGGAGTCGTTGGTATGTGACTATTTCATGAAAAGCTACCCTTAATTAACATATCAATACTTTTTTGTTTTTCTTTTTAGTAGGTAATATTGGTGTGTAAAGTAGGTATTAAAACCAAAAAATATCCACATTTTTTATAATGTGGGTTTAATAGAAATTTGCTAACTAAAGATACTTATTACTTATTCTTAGTAAAACAAGTACTACTTGTAATAATAGCTTTAATTATAATATTGTCAATTTTAAATTGTGTGGTGGATGTATTTATTCCCTTTCATATTTTGATAGATCAATGATCCTGATCTTAACTATAAGATTTCCTTAATTATTATAAAATACAGCAGTATAGCATAGTAAATTAAATGTTGTTCAAATATTTAGCATTTCTTATAACTTAACATTTTTAATTAGCAATTTTAATGTTCTAAATGCTATTTATATCTGCTAGATTTCAGATTTCAAAAGAGATCAGCTCTTCGCTGAACCACTGTAATTTAACAGCAGCTTGCCACTAGACAGCAATAAATAATTTAAATTAAAATACACTTCCTGAAAAACGTTCCAACTACTTACAAAGGTGACAGTAGGGTACAAGCCTACTGGGTAGGTTGCTGCTTAATTAACAAGTCCTTGTAGACTCGCTTTAGCAACTAGCTCCTTCAGCTACCCACACCCACCCACATTAAGCATCCAACCAAATCTCCCTCCGCGGGAACTAAATAATCTTTAGTTTGGATTAGTGGCTTAAGTCTATACCTTTGACTTCTAATGCAGTGTATGAAACACATGGGGTAGATAACCATCAATTTGAGCTTTTCTTTGATTGGTATTTGGTTTATTTTGATATTCCTTGAAACAGGAATATCGGTCAGTGGATTGTCTTAGAAGCACAGTTTTCTACCTAATTATCATATTTTACACTGAAATCCTTCAGTTGTAATACTTCTTTCTCATAAAACAAAACCGGATTGTGTATTATACCACAATGCACTTCCGAAGTGGATACTAACCAGAACCAGGTTAGAAAGTGGATACTAACCAGAACCAGGTTAGAAGTTTGATGTGTGTTTTTGTAAAGTTAGTGATACAATGTGGAAAATGTGTCATGTTCATAGAAATTGAACACTTACTTGGCTACTTATTCCATTGTAAATGCGTAGGTCCACTTACAGTAAACCGTGCCAATCTGTTCGGTCTGTTCGTCAGCAGTGCGAAGAAGCTACTTTCTTCCTCCGAGGATGAAGAGCGTTTTTCGCCACTTACGCACGTAGGAGAATTCGTCGCTCAAGTTCGCTCACAAACGGTTGCTTTACAACGGCACCGGCGAACACGTGTTTATTATGTGAGCTTTCAATCTCGGATTTCGGCATTTCATTGACTAACGATCAGCGTAACACTATTTATCACTTACCAAAAGCACTATTATTCTCTTTCTATAAAGTTTTACCAGAAACTATTAACTTTCTAAGAAAATTAACGAGAGAAAAAATTTTACGTCCATGGCGGCAAAATTTTTAGACGCTATGACCTGACAGTTGACAGGTGACAGCTTGCTGTGCCATAGATTACCGCAAGCGCTGAGTATGGCGTGAAGTCAGGTAATCGAGGAAGGAAGGTATGTTTTTCTTTGAGTATTGAACTTAAATACGGCAAAATCTTAGGTGCTTCTTCTACCAATGCTATGTGGTTAGTAAGAACATAATAGAATAAATACAGACACGAACATCTTTTATGTAATAAGATGTTCGTGTATATGTATCAGAAAAATCACGAAAATACTAGTTTTTGAAATGCCTTAAGGCTTGAGGCAGGCAAACCGCCAACGTGCCTTGCAGCAGGCTTAGCACGAGCACCGTTTTGTCGACGGAAGAACAGACAAAAATGACGTTCCGCTTAGACAGTACTACGGCAGCAAAGTAGAAAGATTTAACTGCACTTTTTACGAAATTCACTCTTTTACTTGTGTAATTCGACTCAGAATTCCTAGTCATTTTGTTTCTATTGTGTCAATTGTTACTTATATGCCCAGCACCCAGCATATGGGTCGAAAAATAGTTGATTCGTGTGCCCACAACTCGCATCCGAGTCGTCGCAATAAGTAGCTATTGATGATTCTGTTCATGCCCAGGACCCGACTAGCGAGACTACTTAAAGCGACGACTCGGATGCGAGTTGTGGGCACACGAACTAATTATTTTTCGTGCTTGGCATCGAATGTGTTAAGTGACGTATTTAGTCGTCAAATTGTAGAAGGATTTCTACGGTGCGATGTCAAAAATGGAGAAACAAAATGTAATTTCGTATAGAATTAAAGAGCTGTATCTGTTCTTCGTAGAAATAGAAAGCGTCATGCTAAGTCTGCTGCTGGTTCCTCTGTGCGGCAAGCCCACCATGCCGCAGAGAGGGACCGCCGGTATGATGCCGGCGGGATGTGCGAGGAGCAAGCGTAGTTGGCTTCCGGGATTCACGTGATAAGGGTATGCAGCGTAGTCCCGTAAAAAAAATGTCATTCAATTGGGATGACGAAGCTGTATTGCTTTTATTGAAAAATTTCACGATTAATAACTAGAAACACACAGTGCACACCACTAACGATCTTAACGGTTGTCACAAACGCTTATTATCCCGTTGAGCGCCCACGGGACAGGGCCTGTCCCAGTAAATAACTTTACAAGCTTTATTTTGTAGGAAATTAAAGTAGTTATTGTTTTGTCAAACAAAATGGGAAACTACAGAAAATAAAAACTTTCGATCCAGCGCTGCGTCTTCGAAGGCTAGTAAACAAAAAAGAATCCTTGGTTTGACAATATTATTATTTACTTACATTTATTATATTTTACTAGTAATATATTATTAAATTTATTTACTATAGAGTATCTAATACTTGCGGTTTGCAAATATATGTACCTACGCGTAATAGATTTGCAAAACGCAAAAAGGCGTGCACAGAATTGGAATCCTATGGCCGTGTAAATAAAGACGCCACGCGCGCAAAATCTAGAATGGTTTCTTTTGTTGTTTGTGTTTTGGTGTTTTGTCTCGCGGAATAGATTTACCAACCGCATAAACCACCTACCTACCACCACCACCTACCTACCTATGTCATACAACATAAAGCCGCCACGCGCGCAAATTGTATAATGGTTTATTTACTGATTATAAATATCAATGAGGTAGTTCAACCCGCTGCATTTTGGGCCGGGTAATTTTTATGAAGTCGATTTATTGCGAAGCCAAAACAAAAAACAAAAAAATATATTTATAGTCTAGGTAGGCTGTTTGTGATAACACTATGACCTTGAGCTGGCCCAGCGTAATACGGAGTTTCCATAGAATAAGTCGACATTCACACGGTCGCCAAATTTATTTTTCGCGCACTGGATTTTCAACTCTCGGTAATTAGCCGATGGTTGAGAATTCAACAGAGTGCAAAATCTAGTACCTACGCGTAAAATATCCCGCCGCAATTTTATTACGTCTATGTGAACGTGGACTTATATTAATTATTTTTCTTTCTAATTGTTTTCAACATAGTTATTGTCACCACTTGTCATGGTTTTCGAGGCCGCTGATCAACATGTAAGTCCAAGATGGCAAATGCGAAATGTTTTGAATTTTCCATCATGGTTGTCGTTTTCAGATTTTTGAGATCGCTAAAGACGATGGCGGAGTCAAAACAGAAATCCAAGATGGCGGCTGCGAAGATTTTCGAATTTTCCATCATGGGTGTCGTTTTCAGGGTTTTTTGGGTTGCTAAGCCGATGGTGGGGTCAAAATGGAAATCCAAGATGGCGGCTGTAAAGGTTTTTGAATTTTCCATCATGGGTCTTGTTTTCAGGATTTTTCGGATTGCTGAAGCCGATGGTGGGGTCAAAATGAAAATAAAAGATGGCGGCCGATTTATTTTTTCCAATTTTTATTTATTTAATACTTTAAGCACAAACATGATTGTACAGAGGTGGACTTCATGCCATACTTAGGCATTTTTGAAAATTTTCGAATTTTTCGTCATGGGTGTCGTTCTCAGGGTTTTTTGGGTTGCTAAAGCCGATTTTCATTTTGACCCCACTACTTTAGCAATCTCAAAAATCTGAAAACGACAACCATGATGGAAAATTCGAAAAAATAAATCGGCCGCCATCTTGGATTTTCATTTTGACCCCACCATCGGCTTTAGCCAACCGAAAAACCCTGAAAACGACACCCATGATGGAAAATTCAAAACATTTCGCATTGGCCATCTTGGACTTACATGTTGATCAGCGGCCTCGAAAACCATGACAAGTGGTGACAATAACTATGTCGAAAACAGAAAGAAAAATAAAAAATATAAGTCCACGTTCACACGGACGTAATAATATCGCGGCGGGATTTTTCGCGCGCTGGATTTTTAACTCTCGGTAGAAAGTTAAAAATCCAGCTTTTGAAAAAACAAACCTGCCAGCGTATTCCTTTTTTCCTTTGAATTTTCACACACATGTTTCAACAGTTGTACAAAGCTTATTCATAAATTAATTCATTAAAATTTCATAAAACATCTAATTTTTTTTGTATTAGGCCTCCTGGGGACACCACCATAAAAAATAACGCGCGTAATTCGTCAACTCGTTAGGAAGGTTAGAAGAAAGGACTTAACATTGCATTTAGTAACTTTTAAATGACATACTAGAATATTTTTATTTTTTTTAACGTTAAAAATGTCAATGTTCCGAGGGTTTCCGAGATTCATATAGCTTAAATGACCCATTTTATCATACAGAAATTTATATTTTAAGAAAACTGAAGAATAAAAAAAAAAATAACAAACTAAAAAATAACTTATTAAACAACAGCTTTATCAAAAAAAGTTTCACAGACTTAGGTCTATGGAGCTTCATTTTCAGCCCACCGTGCGCCGTAACGCTTCTCAAATTTTAAAAGTGTCGAGTTTATTCTGACGCACAAAAAACATTATGATTCTAAAATAGACTATAATCTCACTAAGCTATGATTACAAATTGTTTGCGAACTTATTGTAACAAGCCTACAATTTTAAATATGCATTGACGTTATGTCAAAATGCTAAACTTTAATCTTTATTTTAAGTATTTTTCTGACTGACTGTACTGAAGTATATGTATTTTATGGGTAGATTGATTTTATATACTTGCGTCAAGATATTATAATATGGACATGCCATTTTATCCATAATGTGCGGGAAGTACCGGAAAAAGTTCCGGAATTGGAATTATGGAATAAAATTTAAAATACTGATTTCTTTCACCATTAGCTAACACTGGTAGCGTAGATTGATATTATTATTACGTTTTTCACCTTAAACACAAATTCGTGCTAATTTCAATGTGAAGTTCCGGTATTTTGGAGGCATATCCATATTATCCTCTACGTTTGACGTCAACGACCTTAAATCAATCTACCTACTTCGACCTCTGGTAATTATGTAGATGGAGCAGTTTGAGAATTGATAACGAATAATCCGTGGAGTAACTTGGGAATGACTGTATGAGGTTCTTAGCTTATTACAACAAAAGCATGGAGCACTTTGAGAAAAACCCCAAAAAATGCCCAACGCACCTAAAAAAGTTTTCACTTCAAATTCGTAGGTACAGAGGTATCGGTAACGGTAAGTGTGTCGCAAGTTCAATTGTTTTTTCTCATCTCAAAAAATTACTAACGCGCCTAAAACAGGTTTTCTCTTCAAAAAACAACTAGATTAACGTTGTAATTTACTTAACAGTATTAAGGAAGTACAGCAGTGGTTGTTGTGGTCCACTCGTCCGCCCGTCTCGGTAACGGCCGCGATTTCCGACATATTGGTCGTTCGAAAGCCATCCCTACTGTGAGTGCGTTTTACAATTATCCAATTGAATTGCACTTTCTTGTCAAGGCTTTCATAATGTACATCATTGTAATACACATCTTTACAACACACATTAGCAATGATGTCACTTTTCATAGATCTAGGCAAAAATATGAGAAATACCCACCTCATGACCAGCTTCTAACAGTCGATTGACCACTCCATGTCCCAAAATGCTATGACTCTTCGATGTCATAGGGTAACATACTAAGATTCGTAAGGCCTCACTTGATACAAGCAAGCTTAGTAAAAGTAAGCCGGCTGTTGCTTTGTTCATCATCTGAAATTAAAAGAAAATTGGTGTGAGGTTATTTATAGAAAAATACTTTGTATTGCAGAAATTCCTGTTCCCAAAACGCTTTTAAAGTCGTGCAGCTTAGATAATAACATACACACGCTGTTGCCAGCGATTTCAACCGCATGGGGGTTGCAAATTATGCCATGGGAAGGTGCCCGGGATAAAAAGTACCCTGTGTGTTAATCCAGGTACAAACTACATATATCGCTCTTCTAACAAAACACGGTTATTATTTAGGTATGGGTTAAACCATCGAGCCTATTTTGGAAATAAAAAACTTCTTCAAAAAAAAACAACCGACTTCTGAAAAAACACTATAAAGTGAAAAATAACTGTAATTTCGGAAGGCGGTGACAATTTTTTTAATACATATCCAAAGTCACCGACTTCCGAAATTAAAGTAATTTTTCACTTTGTAGTGTTTTTTCCGGAAGTCGGTTATTTTAATTTTGGAAAAAAAAAACACTTTTTAGTTATAGTGCCTACCCCACACCAATTTTGGATCATCTTTGGGGTCAAAACAATACATATTAATGCGTTAGCAGCAATCGCGGTTGAATTGCTGTCATTTTTTGAAGAGTTTCGCTGTCTGTCTCCGAAACGCATCATTAGATCTATATTAATTTAAATGGGACCATTTCGAAATAAACCCCTTTCGAACAAAAAAAGAATTTTGCAAACCCGTCTATACAGGATAAGTTTTTTTATCCATTACGCAAACTATAACCATAAATTCAGCATATCATTCTGGACCACCCCCCCCCCCGCGGAAATTTTTCGTCGGTGATGCAAAAAAAAATCAGCTAATACATACATTTTGACCGCGTAGGTATTGCACTTTTTTATGAAACAACTGATTTTTTTTTGTTGTAAAACCGTCGTATTTCTACGCTAGGGGGGGTCTAGAATGATAATGCTGAATTCATGGTTACAGTTTGCGCACTGAATAAAAACTTATCCTGTATATGACGGCGTTATACCCGAATATACATTGAAAAAAATATGGCCATGTCGAATTGATAACCCCCTTTTTGAAGTCGTTTAAAAATACTTTTTTTTTTTACAAAACTGACCACTTAGTCCACTGCTAAATTGTCATTTTTGTATTAAGAACGCAAATCGACTTATGTTTGGAAATGCATAAATTTTCTCAGAGCTTTAGGCTAGAGAGATGGTGTTTTGTAATAAGACGGTCTGTGTGCCAAACATCCAAATCCGTTCAGCCGTTTTTGCGTGATTGACTAACAAACATGAAAACTTACAAAATTTTGAAATTATTAGTAGGATAACAAAACATCACGCCTGTAATCTCCCAAGGGTTAGGCAGAGGTACTAGGTACTTGTACTAGTACACCCACATTTCGCCAATTTTGTATAAGCTCCATGTAATAGGATAATAGGGAGCAGTGGTATCAGGTCCAACTTACGAGTTGTAGGTTGTGTCGTAGGTTTAAACCCAGGTGCTTTACATTATGTTAATGATTTCATCAGCACTGCTCTTAAAACAGTGAAGGAAAACATCGTAAGAAAACCGACATGTCCTAGAACTAAAAGTTCGGAGACATGTGACATCCACCAACCCGCAGTGGGCCCGCGTGGTGGACTGCGGGTCACTCTCTCTCACCAAGACCAGGCCTGTGTCCCAGCAGTGGGAACATTATAGACTGATTATGCCATGTAATAGGTATCGAATAGTTACACTATAATCTCAAAAAAAAAATTCTTTGTTGGCTACAGTTATAGCCCTGATAGTTATACACCGTGACATTTTAGTCGTCTTACAAAGGTAGTCTACTTAATGTATCTGTCATAAAATACCTCTAGGCGCGATTAAAACATGGTTACCATTAATTAATATAATAGGTACAAAGAAAAATTCATAATGCTTTAGAATTATGAAACACCCCTCCCCCACATATCAAACGGTACAAGATATCTACCTACCTGCCATTACATTCCACCATTAATTCCATCTCCATAACAGGATGTTTCAAACTACGTCATGCGTCTTACTGAATGATATTTTCATTTTTTTAATTATGCAAATGTTCAAAAACATCATTTTTGTTTTATAAATGATTAGTAGTTATTGGATACATGAAGTGGGCTGCAGTTGCAAGACAACTTAAATGTCACGGTGTAGTTAGTTTTAAATAATTAGTCAAAATACTGCAATTTTAGCATCGTCACTTAATAAAATTAGTACCATTACAATTAAAAAAATGATATCTAATCGTATTAATATTATTTATGAAAATAAATCGGTGGTATCGGTACTTAAAATAAGTACCTACCATTTGTTTGTTTTTCCTACGAAGATAAGCACGTAGATACTTGTTTGAGGAAAACATCTGACAACCTTCGTAAGGGGGAAGCGCCACTGAACACATGATGAATTGACACTGATCTCAGTGTCAGGCTATACATCGTGACATTTTAGTCGACTTACAAATGTGGTCCCTTCAATGTATCCAACATAAAATACCTATAAATGCGATAAACTATTTTTTATAATTAATTAAGATAATAGGTACTAAGAAAAATAATGTCATTTTACTGTTCCTAAATGACCCCAGGCCGATAAAGTTTTCGTTTTTCCTAATTATGTTAATATTAGCTCTTAGGTCGGTTCCCCCTAAGGGGGAAGGACCGCACCCCTTCCCATACGGCCCTGTAGAGCTCGTCATCAGACTGGTCACTCTCCCACCAATTTACTTTATATGAATTCCGAATAGCCTTAAATTATACTTAAGAATTCATATTTATGGAAACTCTTTTAGCTTTTATCCATAGAAAACAACGATTTTGTATAGAGTCCGTTCAGCTTTCCGCGGCTGAACGGATGCGTACGCACCTCATACAAAATCGTTGTTTTCTATGGACAAAAGCTGAACAGAGCTGAATAAGTGTGAGTAGTCCCTTAGTTCGAGCCGAAGTCGCGCACTACCTTTCCGTTTTCTTTCCACCCATAATTTACCTCAATTTTATTATTCGTCATAATAGAGACCATAGCCCATACGGTTAAAATGATACAGCCATGTGACAGATAGACAGACAGACAAACAGACGTAGACGGCGTTAGCTAAGTATCAGCGGCGAGCTGTCATTTTTTCTAAGAAAGAAGCTGAAGCGATGTCGTCTTTAACTTACTGACTTATCAACAAAGAATACTATAGAATATACTAAGAACATACTTGCATATTTTGTAGTGTACTTTGTTTTTTGTGGTGTATTTTTGTGGTGTACAATAAAGTATATATAAATAAATAAATAAATACTTACTAACATTCTAAAATTAATATAGGAATGTAAAGAATTAACTATAAAATTGAACAGCTGAAAACCAAATTAACTTTGCGATATTCCTCAATCTCGTTCTCGCTGACGCATTTTTCTATATCTGTCTCTGTCATAACCCGTGGTACAGTGGCTTGCTCTCGTCCATAGCAAGCGGTGCCACGTGACTTAAAGTGACAACATTACGGGATCGCTTTTGTATGAATTTTTAGCTTCCGATTATGACGTTTTGGCACCGGCTAAATTTGTAACTATTTTTGTTGTTGTTATAAAACCGTTTTTGTTGCTTTCATTGCACGGTGAATTAAAATACCCGTACTGTAACTATATTTGCAATAAATTTAAATTAAAAGCTAAGGTTATGGAATGGCTACTTGAACAGGATTATGCACAAACTGAATCACTATTCAAATCCATTTCCTAATATTGCATTATTTAGCACTTATATTTCTTCACATATAACACTCCCACTCACTACTCTCATACAAGAACTCACTACACATACATCATAAACACATACGCACACACATTCACCCATTCATATTTCATAGGTATCTAATTTAATTTTATATTATTTTTACCCTTCTTTGTTTTGTCTTACAATATAATATGTTTAATTTCAATTGTCAATCAGACTTCTAACACGAACAATAGGTTGGCACAGTCCGCAGTTGTATAATCCCTATTTTTGAATAACCTCACAGCTGAACACTGTCTCTTAAGATACAGGTTATCTTAGTTTGAGAGGCAGGGCTCACAATATTTGTATACAGACTTCTGCAGCGTAGTTAGCATATTATTAATCAGTGTATTCTAATGTATCTTTCCTTGTGACAATAAACTATTATTATTATTATTATATTGAGTTCTTTATTTTTCTTCTCTTTTAAGAGAGTTTATGACCTTACACACGGGCCGGAATCAAGTGTGTAAGAGGAAATTAAATTGAAAAGGTGGATGATAATGTAGAAGAAGTCAGGAACTTTCGTGTGATGCGGCAGGTGTTGAGAATGGTGGCTTTTTGGAGCATGTAAAGTGTGTGAGATGGCATATGTAGAGTCTCAAGACTTTGTGTGAGAGCTTTCGGTACTACACCGGTAGATGAGAGTACTATAGGGACGATATGGACGGTTCGTGCTTTCCATTGAGTTTTTATTTCTATGGCGAGGTCTTGGTACTTACTAAGTTTTTCGGATATTGTAGTTTGAATGTTGTGTGAGTTAGGTATAGCTATATCTATCAAGTAAACTGTTTTATTTATTTTGTCGTGAACGGTGATATCAGGTCTATTGTAGTGTATAGTTTTGTCTGTAATTATTGTTCGGTCCCAATAGATTTTCTGATCCCTGTTTTCTAATATGGTTTCAGGTTTGTATTTATAATAGGGAATCATCTCACCTATAAGTTTGTATTTGTGCGCTAAGTGTTGGTGTACAATTGGGGCAACCTGGTCATGTCGGTGCTTATAATCTGTCTGGGCGAGTGATTTACAGGCCCCTGTTATGTGTTGAATGGTCTCAGAGGCACTGTTGCAATGTCGGCATGTGTCAGACGGCTGATTGGAGTCTTTTATAATGTACTTTCTGTAGTTGCGAGTTACTATTATTTGATCTTGGATCGCAAGCATGAAACCTTCAGTTTCAGGAAACAATTCACCTCGTTTGAGCCATTCGTTCGACTTAATTCTATCGACGTGTGGTTGGCACAAGTAGGCTCGGTGTCTTCCATGTAGCGCTTTTCCAGACCATGCTGCAATTTTTTGTTGTGTGGTTATGAGATTTTCACTAATTTGAGTGTTTCTATTTTGTAAGTTGAGTGGTGTAAGTTTTTTATCTGTTTCCGTTACATGTTTGTGTAACGACGAATGTTCTGATTTGTTATGAAAGTAGGATCTGAGTGAAAGTATCTGTTTGTTGTGCAAGTTGTGTATGTCTACTAATCCTCTTCCTCCTTCTTGGCGTGGTAGTGTGAGTCGCTGTATGCATGATTTAGGGTGATGTTTCCTGTGTTTGGTAAGGAGAGTATTGATAGTGCGCTGTAGTTTTCTAATATCGGTTTTTGACCACCTTATAATTCCGAAAGAGTATGTAAGAATGGGTATTGCGAATGTGTTGATAGCTTTTATTGTGTTTCTGGAGTTAAGGTTGGGTTTAAAGACTAGGTTAAGGCGGTGTGTAAATTTTTTGAGCAGTTCTTGTTTTGTCATCTTTTGTTCTATCTGTCTCGATTGTTTGAAACCTAGGTATTTGTAAGTACTGTGTTCATCCATTGGCTCAATAGATTTACCTGATCGAAGTGTGTAACTGTTGTTTTGTATTTTTCCTTTGACAATTGACAAAATTTTGCATTTATCTACTCCGAATTGCATACCAATATCGTTAGAAAATTCTTGTGTGGTGTCTGCTAAATGAAAAAGTGATTTCTTATCTGCTGCGTACAACTTTATATCATCCATATACATTAGGTGTGTCAATGTGAATTGTGTGTTATCGTTTGTCAATGTGAATCCTGTGTTAGTTTTATCTAGTAGGTGTGAGAGTGGATTGAGTGCCATGCAAAACCATAAAGGGCTTAGAGAGTCGCCTTGAAAAATGCCACGTTTTATGTGGATTGGTTCAGTGGCCAGAGTAGAGGAGGCTTGATTAATTTTAAGTACAGTTTGCCAATTTTTCATGGTAGTTTCTAAGAAAAATCTGAGTGTGGGGTGGATGTTATAGATATCTAGGACGCGTAACAACCAGCTGTGCGGGACTGAATCATAGGCCTTTTGGTAATCGATGAACATGGTATGAATATCTTTTTTGCGTTTTACTGCGCTGTTCATAGCAATCGCGTCAATAGTGAGTTGTTCCTTACATCCCTGGCTATTCTTCCGACAACCTTTTTGTTGTTCTGCGAGGATGTTATGTTTGGTTAAGTCTCCGTATACCACTTCACTTACACAGGCTGTCAAGATTTTATAAAGAGTTTGTAAGCAAGTGATTGGTCGATATTTGGCTGGATCTGTGGTGTTATTCATGTCCTTAGGTATCATGTATGTTACTCCATGTGTTATGTATGTTGGAAGCAAATGAGGTGATTGGATGAATGTGTTTAGGTAATTATATATGAATGGGTGGATGCTTGTGAACTTCTTATACCAGTAGTTGTGAATATTGTCTGAGCCTGGAGCTTTCCAGTTGTGTGTGCGTTTGACGACATCTATAAATGTGTTTATTGGAATAAATTCAAACTCCATTTCGGGGATTTCTGGCGTTGCATCATTAATCCAATCTGCGTGATTATTATGGAATACTGGGTTTTCCCAAATGTTTGCCCAAAATTCTCGTAATACTTCGGGAGGAGGTGAGTCAAGGGTTTGGTTCGCGGTGTCTCTGTTATTTGATGCAAGGTTCCTATAAAATATTTTTTCGTTGTTGATAAATTTTGTATTTTGCATTTTGCGGTTCGTGCATGTGAGATATCTTTTAAGTCTACTCGATGCTGCGTTTAATTTTTGTTTTAAGGTGTCCAAAAAGTGTACTAACTGTGTGTTTGAATCTTCGTGTTGCGCGTGTATTTGGTATTTTATTTTTATTTCTTCAATTGCAGCTATTAATTTTTGACTTCTACTACCATTAATGAAATGTGTCAACCGACCTATGCTTGCTCTTAGATTTTTGATTTTTGCTGTTAATCTAATTTCCCATTTTGGTTTCCTCTGTTTATATGTGCGGCGTTCGTTTTGTGTAGAGTCTAATATTTTTGCTCCGTTGCATCTAGCTGCCGCCCATGCTGCACAGTAAATGATTGTCTGTAATTCTTTAAATTCAGTTTCCTTACTTATGGCTTTAGGGAGAATAACATTATTAATATAAGTTACTATTGCAGAAAACTTTCTAGATGTCTTCTGCTTGGGGATGTATGGCCTATTAGTGGGGTTTGTATCAGAAAACCATTGTTGAGCTTGTTGAAACATAGCTTCTATTTCTGGGTTGGTTTCCGGGGCAGCATTAGAGTTAGTTTGTGTAGGTCCATATTGACCAATATCTATATTGTTAAAGAGATTGCAGTCTTCGCCTGCATTAATACGTGTGTGAGATATGATGTCGGTATCTATGCTATCATTTTGAAATATATTTGTTGTGACGGTGCTCGCAGGTGTGTCAGAAATTACCGTATTTGTATGTTGAGTATTTATTGTATGAATGTATTCATCAGGTTGTTCTAATTCTTTTTGCAGTTGTGTGTTCAAATTTTCGTTATCAAAATTATGTGTGTTGATCAAATCAGAAGCTACCTGGTTTTTAATGTCTTCTAATCTGTTAGTGTGTATATATTGGTTGTTAATAATGGCTCTCACTTGATCAGATAATCTTTGCTCTGTTATATTTGCTAATTCTGGGTATGTATTAATGAATTTCTCATGTAATTGTTTCCTATAGGCTGTTTTATTTGTTTCTAGTTGTGTGACAGTATAATATATTCTCATGATTGTTTCATTATATTCGTTCGTCCATCTAATGCGCTGGCCGCAATGATTGTTAATTGGTATCTTAGATTGTGTAGAGTGTTGCTGTATTTGTGTATGAAATAATTCTAGTTCGGCTCTGACTTCCTCATGAATTTGATCTATTGTGTCCTGTGGTAATAATTTCTTTTGCACTATAGCTCTACGCTGGTCACCTATTCTTTGTCGACTTACTTGCATAGCCGGGTATTTTTCTAGAAACTTAGTGTGAAGCGATGGAAGGTACGCGTTTTTGTCTGTGTCCATATTAGTAAGATGAAGGTAAGTACGTAGGATAAATTTATTCATTTCAATACTCCATTTCCTACGAGTTGTTGCAGTTCTAGCAGTGGGTACAGTATCGTCGACAAAATTTGTCTCCTGTACAACATCTGCTGAATGAATACTTATTGATGATGTTGATGGCGTCGGTGTAACGCGAAAAGATTGTGATGTTGATGGGATAGATGGAAAAAGAGACGAGGGAGATGACGAAGAGATTTGTGAACTTTCGTCATCTATCTGAGGCAAATTTGCCTGAAATTGTTTTTTTGTTTTAGATCTAGTATTCATGTTGTTCCCACGAGTAGCTAGGGACTTAAAAGTCGACCACAGCAGAGCCCTGCATTCACTGTGGCAAGGGTGAATAAAACTGGAGGTCCCCTATTATCCAGAGTTGGCACACTAATGACTAATACTTTCCCCTAGCCATGCAGCCCTCGGCATGTGCGACCTTGGCTTGGATTGTATCTCTTTTGGTCTGGCTCCTCGCTCTAGATCGGTCTCGATAAAGTAAACTATACCGGCACAGACCCAGGGGTCATTGGAACACGCAAGCCCCACCACGACGTCAACGTAGAGATACTGCGATATTATTATTTTTGACAAAAGTAGCCACTATTGACGTGCCATTTTTTAATAGCGATAGAGTTATGTAGACACTATGTAGGCAAGCATATTATAAGTTAGATAATTATACCGGAGATAAAAATGCTTTGCTTAATGCTGGTTCTGCTCCACAGCCACCTGGGCGTACTAGTAAAAATTTTAACATTTGGAAGAGATGCTTCCCTTTTTAATTTTTTCTGGCATTACGAACATTTTTGTGCCTTTTATTATAATTTTTGTGACATTACGAATACGTTTTAATTTTTACTGAACCAAATGTTATTTATTAAATACTTTAATATATGAGTCGATTGGTATCAGAATTGGTCAAATGCATGTAAAATAAATGGATTTGACCAATTTTGATACCAATCGACTCATATATTTAATGCTTTTCTTTCTTTTAGGAAATACATATTTTTTTAATATGTCAAATGTATTGCAAACTATATTTTTTTATGATTTAGAAGCATTTTGTTTCAATTTTGTAAATGTTTCATCCTTGCATCCGTTTATTGTGTTCTTTTGATGTACGTTGACTTGAAAAAGCATGGCACTTGAGAGTATGTCATGCTCACTTGAATGTCTCACTGATGGTGGCGCGTGTGTTGGATCATTCGGTTCCCTACAAAATGATTGAGCTGGATAGTGCTGATCCACGCGACAAGTTCGTGAATGGGCGCTGTCGGTTGAGATTGATTATATCCTAACTTCCAAGGCTTATTTTCAATCTTATATTTAGAATTGTTTATCAAATTTTTACATTGTTCTCACATACAGAAGCAACAAGAATAATGTTCCCAAGATTTTGTAATACCCAACTTGATCTAAAGAGTGTCCGTGGAGTTTCTTGGCCGTTCGTCTCCATAGCGATCTACGTTTTGGAATGGGCAACTAGCTTGAACTTTCCAAATGATCCACTTTTTTACAATTCAAAAGTGCCTGTAAATGGTTTAATTGAAATAAATGCTTTGAGTTTTGAGTTTGAGTTTAAGTTGCCTATGCGAATTCCCGAAGGGAAGCCGGTGGGAATCATGTAAAATGGTGCCATTGCTAAGTATACAATTAAACGCAAGCGATTGCAATTTATGTTATGTTCAGTCATACGGAAGTTGTATGACCAAAAATCCACTACTGTAGGTACTTATGTAAAGAAATAAATATAATCTTTTTTTAAGCAATGTAATTTATACCTATCAATAAGATTGTATTGGCCGTTTGCTATAGTTTGATTAGAAAATCAATTATCGTTTAATGTTTAGAAACAGTTGTTGATAACGTCGTAATCTTTAGGCAGGTTCCAGTAAAAAAAATATTTAATACGTAGATAAAATTGCCTTCCTAAATGTTGATTATTTCGGTTGCCATAGAAATATGAAATCATCAACATCAATGATGAGTACATCACTTACCTTCGATTTGCCGATGATATAGTTGTCATGGCTGAGACCATGGAGGACCTCAGTGCAATGCTCGATGACCTCAGTAGAGCTTCCGAAAGAGTGGGTTTTAAAATGAACATGGACAAGACATAGGTCATATCAAATGCCCATGTAACACCCACTCTCATGTACCCAACGTGGACGAGTACGTTTACCCAAGACAAACTGTCCAGTTAGGTAGGCCTAAGAGGACGACTTTCGGCGAGGGACAATTCCCAGAAAAACTAAAAATTGCGAAAGTACGCCCAATTGCAAAAAAAGGAGGAAATTCAGAAAATCCTGGTAATTATAACCCTATTGCACTATTACCCACTATCTCAAAACATTTCGAAAAAGCAATGGCGAGTCGTGTTAACACATTTTTAGAAGAAAAAAAAATATTTTGGATAAAAACCAATTCGGTTTTAGAAAAAATATTCTCAACTACTTTAGCGGTATACCTACAACCACGTACATGAAATTGACAGTTGTAATAATTAACGAAAGTACGCTATTGGCCTGTTCCAAAATATGAATAAAAGTTCATTTTAGATTATTAATAATTTAAAAAAAATATTCAATTTGTTTTATTTCATTTCTTTTTTTATTAATAGTACGAGTAATATATATTTTTATTAATGACGAAGAATAGAATCACAAATAATAGTCACGTATATAATTTTATTACAAAAACTTTACGGATCCGGTATTAAAGGGCAAGCGTTTTAATTGGTTCAATTATATTTACAAGACAGAGTTCAATTCGTAGAAGTAGAATATTACAATAGCGTTAACCAGGAAATGTACAACGTAGGATCAGACATGGTTACCATTAATCATTCAATACCCCAAGGCAGTGTATTAGGATGTACCTTATTTATATTTAACGTAAATAACTTGCCAAAAAAAGATAAGTTCGTCGTGTATTTTGTTCGCTGACGATGTTTCTTTATTATTTAAAACGCCTGCGAATGTTGACCATTTAGCTATATTTAACCTTTCACAGAAACTGAGCAATGGTTAAACGAATATAACTTAGAAATAAACTTATCTAAAACTAAATTATGCCAATTCAGAACTTATCAAAGAACCCCAATAAACCTAAATGTACTAACGCAAAAAAAGTAATTAGAAGAGGTAAATGAATTTACACTCTTAAGCCTAACATTAGAGTTCCAACTTCGAGAAAGAGGTCAATAGAAAAGTGCAATACCTACGTGGTCACAATGTAAGGCAAGCAATGTTTTTTTCAACAACCGACAGAAAATTATCCCTTAGGGGCCTTCAAAATCAAGTAGATACTGAATGAATGGTATGGTTGACAAGTCCCTGCCACCCTGTATAGGCACATTAGAAAACTATTCATGACAAATTCTAAAAGTGTTTTTACTGCTACAATAAACTGTTAGCATTTTAGACTCATCACATCACCCACATTATTATTCTCATAAAAATGTCACAGACAATTGCAAGAAGGTAACTAAATGCCCCCTTACAATTTTACTAACAAAAAATCACTAACTTTTAAAAAGATTTTAGATCACCATATATAAAATATCCACTGCATCCTTTTCAACCGCTTTCCTTAGTGTTTTAACATCGCTGTGTGGCGTGTAGCACCACTGATAGTCCCTTGCGGACTGAATCACAGTACATTAGAATATGACGGAATAATAATAATTCATTTTTTCATTTTTAACTCCCTATACGTACAGGTAGTAAAACAAAATGCACGCGAACAAAAAATATTTACAATCCTGGGTCGCACAATCTGTCGATCATCGTGTTTGCGTACTTAAATTTAGGCTAAATCGGTCAAATTCCGGCTGATGCAATTACAATCATTTTGTGATTAAATTAACAAAAATAAGATTTTGATAGTACTTTTTATTTTCGCAGCCCGCTTTACGCTGTTTTCTTATGGGAAATTACATTTTGAATTTTGACTTTAATTGTAATATTCATAAGAATAGTACAATGAAAGTCTACAATTAACCCCCTGGCTGCTATTTGAGTTTGGAAGTACCAAAAATTAGCCAACAATAATAATTTGGACATTCGTTCAAACAGTTATAGACCATGGTATAAATGGACATCATAATATTGTAAACATACATAAATCTAAATAAAATTAGCAGTATTTACACACATATATAGCAGCGGAATAATCATATCGAGGGTTCATGGGCTATTTGGGCCGTATACACCGCGAGCGCGAGAGAAAATTAGGTATTGAAGCGCTACTCACACAGCAATAGACTCGTGCGCCCGGCTTACGCACACATAAATGCTTGCATAGTGGTCCGAACGGCGGGAAGCGTGAAGACAATATTTAAAATATAAGTGGATACTATTTTGTTATTTTCATTGCATTTATACTTAGTAGGGAAGGATGGGAGAGGGGGTGGTTTATTGCACAGTTTACTATGTAGGTATCAATTAGCTGTTATATTTGACTTTAAAAAACAAAGTCAAGACTAATTTATTTCTCTTATTTATTTCTTCACTCACTTGTATCACTCGTTCAAGCATTCGTCCACTTACTCGCCTTCCAATTCGCTCACTGTTTTAAACTAAACGTAAATAGGTGCTAACTTCTGTATTACAATTATTATCAACATTTTGGATTTCGCCAAATGCAGCCCTGAAACAAATAAGATACAATTTTATACCCGTTACTGACATTAATCATAAGTAGGTATATAGTACAATAGCTAACAATTTATAAAAAAAACCGGCCGGCAGCTACTGAAAATTTAGTGGGAACGCTCTTCGTTAGTCAAAGATACAGTTTTTGGAAAAATGTAGGTAGGTTCTCACACTCCTCACCTTTTTCGTTTTTTATTCCAATGCACGCGTTTCTGGCTGGCAAAATAGCCCTTGTATTTTGTGCTTTTGGCCGTACTCATATTTTTCTTCAAAAAAATCCAATGTTACTTCACTATTACACAAACAATAATTATTTTTATAAGGTATATAATTGTTTACGATTACGAGCACACAACATGCATGCTCCTAATAAAAAAGCCTGTGCGGTCGGGAGACCCATCAGGAACAAGATTCCTTCTCACGTATCGTATGGTTTAAAATCCATATACAAAATTCTATCAGCCGACATATTAGATTTTCATTTTGGCCCCACTATCGGCTTTAGCACCCTCGAAAACTATGAAATCGACACCTATGGCGAAAAATTTGAAAATTTTCGCAGCCGCCATTTGGATTTACATTTTGACCAAATTCACACTTTCAGAGGTTCAGAGTGTAAAGAAGAAAGTCGCATGGTGGGGGCATACAAGTATGAACGCTTTTTCGCGTGACGATTTCTACTAGTCAACTCCTACCGTAAGCCGCAGAAGTTCGTTCCAATAAACGTTAAAATCTTTAAACATGCGTTTCGAGTTCGGGGTGGCCTATGGCTATCTTCAGGCTGCATCGTTAGATCCTGGACACCGTCTAGATCTGTAGTACTTGTCAAGACAAATCTTACGAGCCTAAACAGGACGAGATTGTGTTGTATACTTAAAGAGTTTCTATGGCCACCTTTCGACTTCATCATCAGACCCTGGACACCATCTAGATCTATAGTACTTGTAAAGACAAATCTAACGAGCCCAGACACGACGAGGTTATGTTGTATGCTTAAAGAGTTCCTATGGCTACCGGTTGGCTCCATCATCAGACCCTGGATATTATTCCAGATATATAGTACTTGTTGAGACAAATCTTACGAGCCCAAACGCGACTGGGCTATGTTGTGTAGTTAAAAAGATCCTATGGCCACCAGATGGATCATCATCAGACCCTGGACACCATCTAGGTCTTTTTCACCACCTAGAACAAATTATGTCACACCAAGTACTTGAAAATAAGATTACAATTATTAACCGGAAAGATACCTACCTGCGAACGAAGCAACCTTGTAATAATAAGAGACGTAAAAATAATAACAAACAAATAATAAATGACACAATATAAAAATACGTACAAAAAGATTCGAGCGTGAAAATCTTAAATTTTAGTACTTACCTTGTATAAATTATTGTTCTGACCACTATTTGCCGCGTATTTTTTACTTGAAGAGCGACGTGCTCCCACCTTGAAGACGTGCGGTCGACTGAGCTCCGCGGTTCGAACTCTGTCATATAGCGGGTAATACGCGTCGCCATAGTAAATTGTATGGAGATTTCGGGCATCAAAATTGAGAAAGTTTGCGAATTTTTTACGCAAAACAGAAGTAATATTATGAAAAACTGAAAAATGTATTGGGTTCACTGTTTTATATTGTTTTTATTTTTAAGTATAAATTAAATAGGTGCCTTCTTACTTAAGCCTTAAGTTATCAAAACACGGCAGTGCTTTTTACACGTTTTTAGTGATTTTCAATATTTTTTTAACAATCATCTACAAGGTTTATCCCCAATCCGATTGTTTCACGGTATAGTACAACTCTTGAGCTAGCCAGAAATATTTTTTCGTGGCAATTACTTTAAGTTTTCTATATAAACTTATCGAAATCTCATAACACGATTTCCTAGTGCTGACCCTTAAGCGACAACCTGGCCGATATTGAGTTTTATATATAATCGGAATCATCGGAGTAATTTTTCTGCGTCGATTGAATCGGTTTCATGGCAATCTGAGCACTTTTTTGTCGCTTGAAACATCAGTAAATTTAGGTCTTGTTTGAATCTGATTTGATATAAGCGACACAAATTTTGTACAATTTTAATAAAGATGGACTTCATACAGGCAAAATATTTTGTGATTTTGACTTAAGCTGTTTGTCCTGATATAAATTTCGTAACATAGGGCGTTTGAATCGTTTTGCCTGCATCTGAAATCCATACTTAATGTCGCCTAAAACATTTAGCGTGTACCTCAAATTTATACCTTATTGTCGTTTAAACCATTTATCCTGCATCTAATTTTTATACGTACGGGCACTTAAAACATTTTGATCTTCAATCCAAATTCTTTTTACTCGGTGATTGAAATCTTTTTCTTGAACCAATTTAATAAATATCTGTCGCATCTAACATAACGAAACTGTATGTGGTGGAAGTTAAAACATTTTTCCTGTACCGGAATTAGGAAAATTATGTTCGTTAAGACAGTCAACATTTTGTACGAATCATTTGCCCGTTGACAGCTAAGACAAAGTGTTTTCGGCGCTAGTGCCTTTGAACTGCGTAAGTATAAATAGCGCGCGTGGGGTCCGCGGCGCTTCAGCTCCACGTTGCTGGCAACGATATGCGCGTGTATGCGGCCTACAGGCCGCCAGGCGACCTGTTTGAGGCCGCCGACATACACGCGCTGCTCGCCACTCCACTACCAACCATCATTGCCGGTGCCCTAAACTGCAAGCATTCAGCTTGGAACTGCTGCAGCACGAATACTGCAGGCAGACGACTCTTCGCGGACGCAGAGGTGCATGGGTACGACATGTCCGGGCCAGAGGCGCCTACGCATTACCCGGACATACACACGCAGAGCCCGATGTCCATACCCAATGTCCTGAACATCGTTGTCCACAGCGGCCTCACCTGCCAGATCGCGCAGGACGTACCTACTGGACGACGAGCTGCGGTCTGACCATCAGCCGGTGCTCGTTCGTCTATCGGAGCACACCACCCGAGTTGCCCATTCAGCGCCACGTCACCATATTGACTGGACCACCTTCAGGGATAAGATGGAGATCACCTGTCATCAGCGTGACAGAAGTAAACGAGCTGGCTGAGTGGCTCACCACGTGCATGCAGGACCTCAACCACGCCCCAGGGTCGCTACCAACCGCTTCCCGCTCACATCGCTAACATGATAGCCGACAAAATGCGACTACGCAAGTGGTGGCAGCACACTAGACGCCCCACAGTCAAAATCCAGCTCAACCGGATCACGGACAAGGTGAAGTCCGAAGAACAGGCGCACTCCACCGAGGGTTGGGGGAGGCAATTACTCCGCGGACAGCGACTGGACGTCGTCGGTACACAGGATATGCCGACGTCTACAAAATACCCCAGCCCCGGTGCGCCCGCTGCTAAACAGTGACGGGGCGCTTCGTTACACGGCGGCCGACCGGACAGAAATATTTGCCAACCAACTAGAGCGTCAATTCACTCCAAACCCGACGGACGCTCACGAATATGTTGCAGCAGTCAAGCAACACCTTGGAGAGTACTTCAAGACGCCACATGTCACACCACGCTGGTGGTGGTCGCGGTTTCCGGCCGAGCACAGCACGATGCTCCAGCTGTCAAGGGTACTGCATCTCTTACGGCAGCTGTAAACAGGCGGCAATACGTTGCAGTAGTATTCCTCGACATGGAAAAGGCTTTAGATCGGGTCTGGCACGCCGGCCTACTAAACAAGCTCTCACTTACCACAGCACCCCGTCTTATAAGTTAATTAAAGAATAATAAGTTGTAAAATGAAAGACTGCTCTAACTTATGTGAAGACTAGACTTTGTAAGATTTAATAGTTACGAAACTTATTGTTGGAACCAGCTCTGAGCTGAAATATTTTTCAAACAGTCTAGTGTTATTTTTGTTAGGTCATTATTATCATAAATAAATAATAGTTTAAAAAACTAAAAAACACGCTTTAAAAACCAAACTAAAAAAATAGAAAATAATCAAATCTATTAAAAAGCGTGGGGTGCTTTTTGAGGTATTTTATAATCATTTTTTTTTTTTTATAAAAAAAAAACAAAGGCCCTATTATTATAAAAAATATTTGGGCACGCCACGATTGCGGAAGGCACGCCACGATTGCGGCGGTAAGTCCCCTCTTTGAGGAGTGGTTTGAGAGGCGGCATGGCGTCCTCACCTTCCGCCTGACACAGGTCCTCACCGGACACGGTTGTTTCGGGAGGTTCCTGTTTCAGATAGGGCGGGAGGAAACGCCCGGGTGTTTCCATTGCGAAGATCGCCCTGAGGACACGGTGGAGCATACGGTGCAGGTCTGCCCGGCTTGGGCGGAGCACCGCCGTGTCCTCGTGGAGGTGATCGGCGGCGGCGATCTCTCGCATCCGACCCTGGTCCAGGCCATGGTATGGAGCGAGAGTGCATGGCTAGCAGTCGCCTCCTTCAGTGAAGCAGTTATGATCGCAAAGAGGGAGGCGGCGCACGTGAGGGAGATGCAGTACATGCGCCCTCACAGCCGTGGCCTTCGCAGGAGACGCCCTGGGCGTCGGGAATCCCAGGCTGATTCCCGGCCACCGTAGGCACGGGCTTGCGGATGGCGAGTAATGGGTAGCTCGCTGTCCGGTAAGGACCAAGCCCGGGTCGACGGCGCGTTGTGTTCCACGCGCGCCTCAAAGAGATGTCAGCAGCAACTGATGGGGCCCGCAAGGGCCGATGCCTGCCAGGGGTGCGCGTTGTTCGAAAGAGATACCGCGGCCCCTGGCACACAGGCAACCGAGGGAACACGGGTGGGTTTTAGTCAGTAAAAGTCTGACACGCCCTCCCGTTCCGCCCAGAGCGGGAGAAGTTATTTGATGATTTCCCAACCAAAAAAAAAAAAAAAATCAAGCTTTTTTTTAGTTTGGTTTTTAAAGCGCGTTTTTTAGTTTTTTAACTATTACTTATTTACTATTTTTAGTTCTGCTAACTACAAAAGCGTGATTATTTAAATATTTTTTGTAGTTTTTTTAATTTTTTTAAAATTTTTGTATTGTCTTCGGTCCTCGATAAGTCTACAAAGTTTAAATAAAATCTGACCGTTTCAAGTAGGTCAAAAAAGGGCCCTAAGGAGTCGGTTACAAACAAACATACAAACAAACATACAAATAAACATACAAGTGAAGCTAATATAAAGCGTGTAAAAGCAAAAATTTTAATTTTATTTAGTTTTTCGTTTTATTTTAATATTTCAGTCCGACAGATTTAGCAAAATAATTATGTTCTAACCACCAATCTCTATTATACATACAATTTACTGTCATTTCAAACCATTCACTTTTAATGTAAAGATCTACATACTATTCACTTTTAATGTAAAGATCTACATATAATCATTAATAAATAAATTAATCAATAAATCATTTTGATCTGCAACTACTTTATGATACTTCAGCTGCATATGCTGAATAGCCGATTCTATTTTATTATCACGATGGTTGTTAATACATTTAGCCTTACACTAAAACACAACACTAAGTGTTGCTGAAATCCTTTTTCCTGAACCTATAATTTACAGTTTATGGCGCTTGAATCATTTAGCCTGTTTCTAAATAAAAGTGATTTGAGGTAATTTTGTATGAAGCGACATTTATTTCAGGTAGTAACAGCTTCAAAAAAAATGAAAACTAGACTAAACTGTGTGGTTTTTGTAAAACAACATAGACCACTTTTTTGTAAAAGTATTATTACTTTTTTAAAACGATTTTTTTTCTACTAAAATGAAACTTTGAAATGCTCTCCTGTAAAGTTCCAAAAATTTCGCTTAATACAAATAGCCCGTGAACCCTCGATATTTAAAAGAGACTATAAAACTCTCGTTGTAATGGTAAAAAATGATGAGAGTGTTATTTCCCTTAAGAAAACCGTTTTTTATTTTTGCACTTTAATTTTTGTGTACAAAATGATCGAAACCTGAGTGATGTCCTTTCACCTTTATATTTTCGACAAACTGACGTTTATCTACTATCTCCTCTGATGGTAAGCGATGATGCGGACCACGACTTGTACGACTAAGATGCATGCTTACCCAGGAGTATCCCATTCACTCGAGACTTAAGATCTACATAAAACTTGTTGCTTATCTCGTCCGTCGCTCTCCGACCCTTGTCCTTCCAACTTCCATCATTCACTGCACTTATGTGAACCATCTGTTTTTGGGGACCGGTTTACGACTTGCCTGTGGAGGAAACCTGTTTGTTCCTGCGAGTTCGAAGGCTGCCGCAACGGTGCCGGTGTAAATGAGTTTTGGGAAGCCAGTTTTAAGTTGACTGTTGTAGTACGGCTGTATTTTATTCTGTAAGGCTATTGGTAATTATTATCTCTCTATTATGTTGTTTCTGCAGCATAGCACAGCCTGACAGATGTGACCAGGTTTTCGAAAATTATGATGTTCTACTATAATATGTTCTAGTACTTATATTCAAGGGGCTCGTCGCTAAATAATTACAGACGCATGGTCAGTCGGTTCGTGGATGGGTCAATCTATTACACATTTATCGAAACCCCTCCCTGCCTCGGCTGTCATTCGTAGAACTTTGACAGTAGTTACACCCGTAACGATAGAAGCCCAAAGGTTTGACAATCAGTCCCAGGGTTGTGGAGGTTAGGTAAGCAGTCGCTTCATATAAATGATTGGTATTCAGTTGCATCCGGTTTGACTGGACGCTGACTCCAACATAGCTGAGAAAAAGCTACGCAGATTGTAATTTTTTTGGTATTTAGTGTACATACCAATCTATACCTACTTAATGCATCTGGCCATCTAAAAAGGTCGCTTTGGCAGAATCATAATTTTGAATCATATTTAAAATCGTAAAACGGTCACAACTTGACAATTCATAATATTATCTGCGTAGACAGCACGCAATTCATCTGTCTGACAGTTTTGTATGGAAATTCGTAAAATGGTCACCAAAATAAGAAGTTCTTTATTAAAGTACAATGTCAAATAGCAGAATCATAGGGGAATTCAGGAAGTGAATTGCTTTTAGAGGAATCGCTTAATGTGGCGTTTTGCGCGACGCGCGTTTATTTTGAACTAAACGTATAGATAAAATAAATAACCCTGCACCCAAATTGCATAACAAAACTGCCAATCACAAACTGAATCATCTTGAAGGTTATTGCTAATCCATTGCTTCATAATGTAATCGAAAACATTATCTGCAGGCTTAGCACGAAAACCGTAGAGAAGCGTTTTGTCGACGGAAGAGTAGATAATAATGACGTTTCCGTGTAGACACTTGACAGTTTTGTACCGAGAAATGTTGACAAGCGATTTCTATTCTACGGTAGAGGAGAAATAGAAAGCGTCATGCTAAGCCTGCTGGTCAACAACGTCACGTTGTTAAACTTACAAAATGAAAGCCATCACCACTGTTACTGTGTTACGCAACCCTGCAGGCATACAGTAGAGTGAACATTCTAGAATACCTAATCCCATACTGAATAGGTAGTTTTGGTCCCAATCCTGCGTCCTTTGACAGTTTAACAACCACTGTGGGCTCCCCTTCCTGTATACCATTCCAGGTGGGTTCTATACAGGTTGAGCAGTGGGTGTCTAAGTCCCACACAACGATATTACGTGTACGAGGAGAGCAGTTCAAAGTTAGAAGTATAAGAAGACTTAGTGCACACAGATCAAAT
The DNA here is from genome assembly GCA_949091785.1 of Polymixis lichenea. NCBI lineage: Eukaryota > Metazoa > Arthropoda > Insecta > Lepidoptera > Noctuidae > Polymixis > Polymixis lichenea. The sequence goes on from OX420952.1 coordinate 7,061,164, forward strand.
AACAGTTCATCATCTGCCTAGCCGTTTTCCAACTATTTTGGGGTCGGCTTCCAATCTTACTGAATACAGCTGAATACAACAGTTTTACGAGAAGCCATTGCGTGTCTATGAGCAGTTGTGGCCCAGTGGTAACAGCCGCGACTTACAAGTTGTAGGTCGTAGGTTCGAGCCCAGACTGGCGCTTTGCTTTGTGCAAATTGTTTCATCAGCACTGCTCTCAAAACGGTGAAGGAAAACATCGTCAGGAAACCGGCATCTCTTAGAATTAAACATTTGAAGACATGTGACATCTCCAAACCCGCCCCGAGAGGAGGCCTGTGTCCCAGCAGTAGGAACATTATTATTATTATTTTTTCTATCTTGCCTTTCTGACACGATACCCCGTGGTAAGATTAGTTGTCAGATTTTCGGGCTCCTGACAACTTGTAACAACTGTCTAAGATCCATGAAAGACAGCCGGGACTTACGGGATTTACGTGCTCTCTGAGGCACAGTTGGTGCATCATTCCATCTAAAATGTCTTAAGAGACAAGTCAACTCCCAAGGACCGGGATCCCAGGGTCCCAAGCTATGTTAACATGTACACCATGAAATTTTAATGGTTGTTTTCCCGCGGCAGAACAACTTGTCATAAGGAGTACTTTCGAAGCATAGAATAAAAGTAAAAAAATTAAAGATTTTTTTGTTGTAAAATAATTTAAAAAATATTCATCAACTCGATAAAACACTACTCTATAGTAACACTAGAGGTAACTTCTACAAGTTACTATAGAGTAGTGTTACCTACGTACTACTCAAATCGCACGCGCCGCCGACAAAGGGAACAGCGATGCATAAATGTTCAAAGCAAAATAAACTCTCGCACGTGGTTTTTCACAATGGTTATCCACCGTTAATCTGCCTTTTTTTGTTTCTAATATTTTATTTGTTTAAAAAACGCTTGTATTACCAAGACAAAACCATTCCGTTGCGGGAAAACAACCATTAAAATTTCACGCTGTATAAAAATAATAATAATATCCATTTCATTGTCAGGCAACTAAGGCCCATAGATAAAATACTTATACAAAATAATCTTAAAAAATAATAACAAACTAAAACATATGGACCTTATTAAAACTATAACTATACACGTAAAGTTGTCGGCCCATTCACTTGTTCGATCGACCAGCAGCCTAATTGCGTAACGTATTAACTTTATGATTACGATTCTGAAACTAAGCAAACTTCATTCGGAATCGTTTTCCATAATCGGAATTGTGAAATTAAAATGAATCAAATTCTGCCTCTTTTTAAAGGGATGTTACTAAAATCTCGCCCAATCTATTTTCTAGGCGTTTTGTTTCATCACTTATGAACTATTCGATTCCGAATATTTTTACTATAAATTAATATTGTTTTAAATACAACTGGTGGTTTACTATTGCTTCAATTGAAAATATACAATGATTACCTACCTAAAATACGTACAACCAATTTATAACACACTTTCTACCAAGAACTACCATAATTGAAGAAAGCAACGAAACGTTTTACTGCTCACGTTTTAGTTATCTGTGGCCAATGAAAAAATCGTAGAAAAGCAGTGTTGTCAACTTAGTGGGATTTCCGTTACAACTGGGGGCTTGGACATCCCAACTAGCAGACGAAATTTTGCTTTTAGCCGCTGGTAGTTTTGTTTTAGTTTGTCTAATTTAGTTTGTGGAAAACAAACTACTAAAGCTATAACTCGATAAATTATTATAATATCACGATAGTGGCATGTTTTTTTTTTCTTGTTTTCGTGAAACCTGTGTTACTAATTTTACCACTGTGCCTGTGTCGAGATTGAAAACCATCATCATTTCTACAGAATAAATCCCTTGAACATACTTAAAAAAAATACAGTGGCACTCAGAGAGTGCCGCCAGAAGTGAAAACTTGAACAATTACGTGTGTATTTTTTAATCGTCAGATTAAACAACGTTCAACGTACACACGGCTTCTCATCAAGATATAAGTTTCCAGTATAAGATGATCTCGCATTGTATAGGATTTCCGTACAGTGCAAGGTCAGCATAAGCTGGAAATCGGCATATTGCTTGATGTGTAGCTGCGTGTACGTTCAACGTTCTTACTTTCGTGTTGTCAGTGGCGTCGGTAACAGTGTCGCGAGTTCAATTATATTTTCCCATCTCGAAAAGTGCCCAACGCGCCTAAAGAAGTTTTCACTTGAAAAATCTACCGTGTTAAGCCATTATTGTTTATCTAACAAACATCCAAACATCTGCACTTACTTTTTTAGTAATTATTTTGTGACAATCTATGGTATTCGTAATTATGTTAAAAAATTGAATATGATTATGACATTATAAGTTTTATTTTCATTCTCAAATCTTCAAATGGACCTTCAAAACGACAACCGAACGTTAGCAATAAGAATATAAATAAAATAAAAAAAATTGCGATTAACCTATAATTTATTTTTAGTTGTTTGAAGAACCGCCGCTAGTGGAGTCGGGAAAACATTGGCAGCACTTGTGACTTGAATAAAAAACCATAAAACGTCAATTTGTTGGTTTTGCCTTCAATTTTGTTTTAAATTAGTTATTTTATGTTTTTCAATAGACTAAATTATATTTACTATTCGCATACAAAGACATGGGCCTATGTTATGCAGTCTCGGAATATTTTTTTAGTGGTTTCTGTACAGAACACGAATTGGCAAGGAATAGGGCTCTGTCAAACTCAAACTCAAACTCAAACTCAACCGAGCAGAATGAAAGCTTCCTAACAAAGCTCAAAATTCTTACCTACTTTTATAGGGCTGTCACTCGGTTACTGCAAATAAAAAACCGGACAAGTGCGAGTCGAGAGATGAAATGTTTAGTGAAGGTTATGAATTATCACTTAAATATATTTTGTTCTGTAAGTACTTTAATATTTATGATAAACATTCTTTCGAAGTGCTGTTCACAAATCCTAAAATCTCCAAGTCTCTAAATTAGTGCTCCTCGACCAACAGCTGTAAGCCAGTTGTGTCGCCTGAAACAAAACACGAAAGCAAAATATGTAATAGTAATAACATAATCAACCCACGTGGGCGAACCCGCTGGCAAATGCTAGCTTAATTTCTTCAATTAATTTTCTTAATTTAAATAAAAATCATTTTACGCGAACGATTTAAAATTTCTGTAATAAATGCGTCGGAGTTCATTTCCGCTACAAAATCGTCTAAAATATTATCTAAGAATTCTTAATCGGTAAGCCGGTCAGTCCGCCGCTCCACCGACGCTGTCCGCACCGCCACGCGCGCAGCCGCCGCGAACTACTCGGCGAATACCGCTGACGTTTTCGTTGCGTGCGGCGGCTCCTCGTAACATGAATCATACATTTTTGCGTATTTGTTTATCCCGCTCGTCGCCCCGCGCTAAGCTTTCGCTGACAACGACAAGGTCGTGGCCAGGCCGTAAGGTACTTAAGCAACCTTCCCTACCTTCCTTGTTTTACTATTTCACGAACGTAAGAAGTATCTAATTCAAAAGGCCAAAAGGAAGCTTCCAAAGACAGCCTACACACATACTTTAGTACTTACCTACAAAGGTTTGTAAAAAAAAAAATACGAAAAAATTAAGTTGGCGACGAAAATTAATAGACCAATAAAGGTGGTAGGTAAACCATAAGAATAATAAATAATCATTCTTATGCGAAAACCTTATCGCCACCAATTATTTTGGATACCACCTATGTCGTTACTAAATACTTCTATAAAAAGCATTCAAAATGTGAAGGTTTAAGTAGATATAGTAATTTACTTACCTGACAAGATCCTTTGGATACACAAAATAAGAAATATCTATCCTTGGTTTTCCTCCCATTGTTTGTGCACACAGAGTACAACAGCAGCTTGTAACAGCAGCAGCATGCTGCATGTGCAGCAGTATGTATTTATAAAAGTATCTATTATACAGCATAAATATGAATATATATATGTATATAATAGTATAGTGTATCTATATTTTGCACCAATGACAACCCCATTTTTATGTCCACGCAATCACTGTCTATTCCAAGGTTGCCTGGAAGAGATCGCAGAAAGCGATAAGGCCGCCCATTGTATGTTATTAGTGTACATTTTTTTAAATTTTTGTCATGTATTTTCTGTTGTACAATAAAGCATATATAAATAAATAAATAAATAATAACAGCTTGGCGTATTGAACAACAATAAGATAAATAATAAAAACTATTATAAACGTCGGCGTCGTATCGCTGCCGATTCGTCTTCTGACTGAACTAGTTTAAACCGATTTGTACGCGAACGGGCGCCGCGCCGCACACTGGTCCCAAATTAAAAAAAAGTGGACATTGATAGTAGACCGCTGATATTTTTTTTTATTGTTGATATAATGATAACAGATAAGGCAAAAAAATATTATTGTCCTACTTCAAATACTTTTCTCTATAAAAAATATTTCTTTTTTTTTTGTATGGGAGTGATTACATTTTACTCAATTTCTCAAAAACCTTAAGCGATGTCGAGATGGCATTCACATATGTTAGAAAACTAATAATTCTGAGTATTTGGCTCGAAAAAACTTATTGCTTATCTCTGCGTACTTTCGAGATAATAGTGACAGAAAATAACAATTTTTTTTAATGTTAATTGTTCGCTTTTTTTTAATCATAGCCTTACTCATATCGCAATAGGTCCGCTGGCCAGCAAAATGGAGCTTCGACGCGAGTTTGCCGGGATAACAAGATGGCCGCCTCTCATGACGTAACGTAATACGGTCACGAATCGCGCGCGTACACCTCACTCAGTGTACAACTAAATGTGGTTGCGATAAGACGTGTCCTTATTTTTTCTGTGCGCTTGAAGAAATGCTTGTTGTTTGTTTATTTTGTTATTGTTGTATTTTGAATCTTTGGATTTTAAAATCAAATAATTTTTGTTTGTCTTTCTTTCGTCGAATTTGTTTTCGTAATTTTTTTTGTTAAAATCAAAGTCACTTTGTCTTTGATATCTTTGATTCTAATTTGTTTTCAATTTTCCTTAAAATTATAATATGTCCGCATTTGTCACCAACTTAGACTTATACGTTGTTCTTAAATCAGGAGGTGGTTTTAAAAATGTCGAATTTTTATTTAATGCCCTTATTGAACGTATTGGTGTTGAATTGTCTTCCGAAGATTTGAGTAATATTAAATTATTTTGTCGTAATTTTTCAAGTAATATCTCAAAAAGATGGTCTGCTTCCAGTAGAGCTCAAAAGACCTTTCTTAACAAAAATTCAGACTGGTTACAATCCCAAATAGTTTGGCCAAAATGTCAAAATATCGATTTAAGCAGCATTTTTAAAGTTGCCGAGGAAGTAATTCCAAATTTCGAAACGCAAGTGGATACTCATCAATTAAGTTATGGTACAAGTAAAAAACCATTTGTTGATATATCTGATAAACAGAAGAAAAGGCGTTCTCTAACACTTCTAGATCACACAGAGGAGGAATTAGTTTATGCTTTATGTGCCAAATTAAAAGAGTCTAAAAAAACAAAATTAGCAGCTATATTAAACGAACTCAGCCAAAACAAGGAAAAATGTGAGATGGTATATGATGTACTATTCGCTAAAAAGACTGACAAACCGTGTTTACCAGATGATAAAACGTTAGCGCTTTACACCTCAACAAATTTGTCAAAATGGCAATATCGAAATTTAAGAACTATTCTTGCTTCAGAGAAAATGTATGGTCTTCCATCCTATCAAAAGCTCCTGGAAGCTAAAAAAACTTGTTATCCTCCAGAGTCAGACATAACTGTAACTGAATCTGATGCTAAGATAAGACTTCAATCGCTTCTAGATTTGACAACTAATAGGATATTAAAAACAATTCAGGACAACTCTGCCGACAAAAAATCGCTAAAACTAATAAGCAAATGGGGTTTTGACGGGTCATCTTCTCAAAGTAATTATAAACAAAAGTCACACTCCGACACTAAAATTGACGATTCTTCAGTTTTCATGATTAGTTTGGTTCCGCTTCGTTTGGAAGAAGAGAGTGGTACTATCTTGTGGCAAAATCCTGCTCCCTCTTCAACAAACTATTGTCGTCCAATTGGCTTTATATTTGCAAAAGAAACAAATGAATTGATAAAGAAGGAAAGTGCATCCTTAGAGGAAGAAATTCGTAATCTTGTTCCCACAATTGTAGATAATTTTGATATTAAACATGATTTGTACATGACTATGATTGATGGGAAAATTTCTACTGTGATTTCCAATACTTCTTCTGCAGCTGTTTGTAATATTTGCAATACCCCACCTAGCAAAATGAATGACTTGGACTTTGTATCCAAAAGACTCATCAGAGAAGATATGTATAAATATGGTCTGTCTTCGCTTCATATGTGGATAAGATGTATGGAATGTATTTACACATTTCGTACAACTTAGACTTCAAAAAGTGGGCTGCACGAAAAGAAGATAAATTGTTAAAAGAAATTAAAAAGAATTTGACACAAGAAGAATTCCGGGAAAGAACTGGTTTGTTAATTGACATAGTAAAACAGGGATTTGGTACAACCAATGACGGTAACACGGCAAGAAGGTTTTTTGAAAATTATGAAGTATCTGCTGAAATAACGGGTATCCACCCTGATTTAATCAAGAGATTTGCAGTCATTTTACAAACAATTTCATCTGGTCAACTTATTAATACCAACTTGTTTAGGGAATATTGTAAAGAAACAGCAATGCTATATGTAAACTTATATCCATGGTATTACATGCCTTCAAGTGTCCATAAATTGTTGATACACGGTGCTGATATTTGTGAAAATTTCTCCTTTATTCCGATAGGCATGCTTTCCGAAGAAGCTTCCGAAGCGAGGAATAAAGATTTCCGGAATGTTAGAATGGCACATACAAGAAAAATCGGTAGAGTTCAGACTAATTTAGACATTATCCACAGCTTTCTAATTAGCTCAGATCCTTACATCAGCCATATCAAACCAAAGTTTGCTCGTTTACATAAACAGTTGTTTCCAGAGGCTAGTGCTTTGATCTTGAACAATGAATTGCTTTCGTTGGAAAACGAGGAAATAGAGATTTCTCAAGAGAATATAGACCCAAATATTAATCTTTCACCATAATATTTTTTCAGAATCGTTTGTGAACATATTCAACTTTATGTTTGCAGCTTAATATGTCTTCATTTTGATTGTTTTTTAGAACTGATGAAAGTACTCCTTCAGAAAGGTCATAGCTTTTCAGTCATTAGTGAGCCCCCATAACCTCTTTTACAGAGAAGTCTCTTTTTACTTATTTGACATTACGCATACATTATAATTATGTGCTAAAGTAAGGCTATGATTAAAAAAAAGCAAAAAATTAACATTAAAAAAAAATGTTATTTTCTGTCACTATTATCTCGAAAGTACGCAGAGATAAGCAATAAGTTTCTTCGAGCCTAATACTCAGAATTATTAGTTTTCTAACATATGTGATTGCCATCTCGACATCGCTTAAAGTTTTTGAGAAATTGAGTAAAATGTAATCGCTCCCATACAAAAAAAAAAGAAATATTTTTTTTACAGAAAAGTATTTGAAGTAGGACAATAATATTTTTTTGCCTTATCTGTTATCATTGTATCAACAATAAAAAAAAATATCAGCGGTCTACTATCAATGTCCACTTTTTTTTAATTTGGGACCAGTGTGCGCCGGTGCTCACCGCTTGCGCCTTGTCGGTGACACGTCACTCACACATAACTGTGCGTGTAGTAGTGTACCTACATACGGCGTTAGTATGATTTTCGGCCACCGTAGGCGCGGGCTTGCGGATGGCGAGTAATGGGTAGCCCGCTGTCCGGTAAGAACCAAGTCCGGGTCGACGGCGCGTTGTGTTCCACGCGCGCCTCAAAGAGTTGTCAGCACCAACTGATGGGGACCGCAAGGGCCGATGCCTGCCAGGGGTGCGGGTTGTTCGAAAGAGATACCGCGGTCCCTAGCATACAGGCAACTGAGGGAACACGGGTGGGTTTTAGTCAGTAAAAGACTGACACCTCCTGCTCCACCTAGAGCGGGAGAAGTTATGTAAGTGATTTTGTGTAAAATCCCAATCATAAGTCAGTATTGCGGTATTTTAAATAGCGAAGCAACGAGGTGATTTTATAGAGAACATTGCAATCGTTTTCTTCTGTTACATGTGCTTACAACCTAAAATAATGATAATTTGATGATATTTCAGAAATGAGACATATTGGTGGCGTTTTAACGAAATAAAATTCGCACTTCGTACCGTAAACTTATCATATGCCACAAACTTGGCAAGCCAGTCGAGCATTTACGAATAGTAAACATAAAACCAAAAAGAGCAAAAGAGGAAGGACAAAAGAAGTACACTTTGACGAAGTAGTTTATGTCAATGTATTACATATCTAAGGACTTCGATGAACTAGCTACACACACACCATGTATAGGTACATAGACTTATTTCCACATCATTGTCTGTTCAAGGTAATATCAATATTATTTCCATTAGAAGAACCTATTGAATATGCCTTAATATCGTATCTACACTGTTTGTTGTCAATACAAAATATAGAAAAGGCAATGCTTAATTACTTAGCAAATCATAACAACAAACTAAATTAAACTAAGTAGGTAGGTAGGCAACTGAAAATATATTTTATGTAAGTACTACCTTAAATATTTTTCAGTTAATTATTGTAAATAATAAGTTAGTAAGAATATCCAATTTAATCTTTGTATGTCTGTGGATTACAGCCGACTCCCTCTCACAGAGAGGCCTGTGTCCCAGCAGTGGGAACTTCATAGGCTAATTATGCTAATGCCTGTCAAGATTATTACAAACGTTGCAAAGTAATTAAATCATACAATATTATTCTTTACATTCAGTGGAAATCCACATAATAAGCATTGTACTCTACTTGCATCAGACTATGGTAGTATTGAAAATTGTTTTCTAAATGTTGAAGAACCATAATATTTATTTGTAATGTTTAATAAGTGAAGGCCTACAAAATTATGTTTCTCATTGAATTGGTTTTGCTTGTTATAAACCAATGTATGTTGTTATATCATTGATCCATCAATCTTTTTATCTATTACCTAATAAAATGACTTGCTGATGAAGAAAAATACCTAAATAACGATACTTCATACTTATATATCACTCATATTGCTGTTTTGTAAAACTAGTTGGCACTTTTCTTAAATAAAATTATTCTGTTTTATGAACAACTGGCTTTTGCCCGCGGCTCCACCCGCGTGGATGTCGGTTATAGTGTATGTACCTATATAAAAAGTAGCCTATGTCCTCTATAGCTCAGGCTATATCTCTGCCAAATTTCATGACCATCGGTTCAGCGGTTTAGGCGTGAAAGCATAACACAGACAGACAGAGTAACTTTCGCATCTAAGTATAATATTATTAGAGATTTTCATGTCTACGCAGGTGAAGCGCCCATGGGACTCTCCTGCAATTTTAAAACAAAATCAAATTATTTTCTGCTCAACTAAAGTACTTAATTATGGGGCAAACTAGGCATATTTAGTAGGCCGTCATCAGCCCATGACTATTGGTTTATTTAACATAACACTAAATTAGAATGGTAAAAAATAGGTACACATAAAATTTATGATGAGATTTTATGTAGGTATAAAGAAAAATACATTCATAATTATATGAATTGCTGCTTGATGCTAAACTTTGTTAAAAAGCTCACCTACAATGATTAATAAACTTTGTTAAAAAGCTCACCTACAATGATTAATACGGAAGCTGGGTTTTCCATGTCTTATTTGCCACCAAATTCTTTGTAGGAAAATCCCTCATAGGTCAATATTAGATTGAAGTTGGTAGCTCATCGTCTGCGTAAATATTATAATAATTAATGTTTTGTTGTTAGTTTAAATCAAAATGAAAAGTAATTTATTCAAACTAGGCTGAGAGTTCGCACTTCAAGACAGTCCTCCCAAAACGCCCGCCCTTCACCACTTCCTAGTGCTTTAGCTGGGAAGAAGAAATGGCGCAACAAACTCCCCAGCAGCACAGCTCTCTGTTAAGTTAGAAGAACATGATTGTATACAATAATAGGTAAGTAATTATCATGATTACTAAACACAAAACATAAAATTAAATTATTTGCCATAATAAGTTGTTATTTGGTTAGTGGTTATAATACTTTGTAATTGTATCTGCTTCATATGTAGATGCTGATACAATTACATAAGTACATATAACATTTCAAATAACAATATCCCAGTTGTGAATGTGCGGCTGACAGTCGTAATCATTATACCACAATGAATAGTTAACCTCAAGTAAGTTACAGAAGTTTACACAGTAGAGAAATGATTGTCCGTATGTAGATTGACCAATACTGTACCTTTTTTTTATTTTCGGTGGAAATCCTCATGGATGTCCCCAGGGTGTCCCCAGGGTGGGCGGAGGGGTCTGTCATAATTTACTAACTAAAACGCCCCCGGTGTTCCGTCTCACACTCCGGGGATCACGGGAACTAGTGTGACTTCCGCGATCACCGGCTAGTGCCGGCCCGCCTCTGCGGGCCACCTCGCGATAGGGGGGGGCAGTGAGGTGTTAGACTTTCCCCTTACGTCATAGAGAGGCGCGCGTGGAACACTACGTGCTGCCATCTCGGGTCCTAAGAAGTAGGGGGTGACGGATTTTCCCAGATCCGTTGCCCCTGGACCCATTTAGGGGGGCTGGAAGAGGGCATTATCCACCCTCCGCCTACGCCCGGTGCGCCTGCTGCGGATCGGGTTAGCGGAAGCCGTCTCCCGCTCCCTCTCCGCAGCCTCCTTCTGCGAAATGACTGTTTCGCAGAAGCATATTACCGCGTCGTAGGAAACCTCGTTGTCGACCATCGAGTCGACAACGGCCGGCAGCGATAAGTCGCTGCCAACTCTTGAAATGAGGGCACGGCACGGCTCCTCCCAAGTGGCACACTCTGCCAGTGTGTGACGAGCCGTGTAGTCCGGACAGTCAACGCAGTGGTGACACCGAGCGTCCGGCTCCCTGTTTATGCAACACAGGTACTTCCCGAAGCAACCATGCCCCGAGAGCACCAGTGTCACCCGCAACGACAGGGAGCCGTGCCTCATCCCGCGTCAGCGCTCGAGTACCGGCCGGACCGCCTCGATGGTGGCGGGGCCGGCGGTAGGGCGTGAAAGCCTGTCCCGCCATTCCGCCACCAGGGCTGCGCGAAGTTGTGACCGACGGAACTCCAAATGTCGCTGCGTCAGCCACTCTCCCCGCGCCCTCGAGTGCTTGCGCCACCAATACAGTCGCGAGTACCTTCGCCTTGAGGTCCCAGGGCGGGGATCCGGCCAGTACACAAGCCGCCTCGTAGGAGATCGTGCGATACCCCCTAATGACTCTGACGGCCGTCGCTCGCTGTGGCCTTCGCAGGACAGCGATGCTGCCGGCCGTCAGGTCAGCCGCCCAGATCGGGGCCCCGTACAGGACCATCGATCGCACGATCCCCACGTAGAGCCGCCTACAGGCGGTGCTCGGGCCCCCCAGATTGGGAAGCAGTGTTGACAGCGCCCCAGCCGCTGGAAGTGGGGGTCGAAATCCCACCGGCCGGGGCCGTCGAGCACCAATCCTAGTGTAACTAACTTCATGGTGGACTTGACAGAGATTCGAGACCCCCCGACCACGATGTGTGATCCCAGCGGCACCAATAATGTACCTACCTCAACTACAATAATCACTCCTACACACGTAATTCCTGTTTGGATTGGCTTACTTACTTGTAGCACATAATAACCGAGCAGAAGCAAAGCGTACGTACACTACTACACGCACAGCTATGTGTGAGTGACGTGTCACCGACAAGGCGCAAGCGCCGAGCACCGGCGCCCGCTCGCGTACAAATCGGTTTGAACTAGTTCAGTCAGAAGACGAAGTTAAGGGCTGCTAGCGGCAGCGTTACGACGCGGACGTTTAAAATAGTTTTTTTATTTTATTTTATTGTTGTTCAATATGCCAAGCTGTTGTACTGTGTGCACAAATAGTGGGAGGAAAACCAAGGATAATTCTTATTTTGTGTATCCAAAGGATCTTGTCAGGTAGGTAAATGACTAGTAAAGAGATAGGCGGTATCCAAAATAATTGTTGGCGATAAGGTTTTCGCATAAGAATGATTATTTATTATTCTTATGGTTTACCTACCACCTATATTAATGTTCGTCACCAACTTATTTTTTCGTATTTTTGTTTTAGTAGGTTTGTAAGTAAGTACTAAAGTATTTAGACCTTTTGTATTAGATACTTCTTACGTTCGTGAAATAGTAAAACAAGGAAGGTAGGGAAGGTTTCCTAGGTACCTTACGGCCTGGCCATGACCTTGCCGTTATCAGCGAAAGCTTAGCACGGGGCGGCGAGCGGGATAAACAAATACACAAAAATGTATGATTCCTGTTACGAGGCGCTGCTAGAGATGGGTAATCATCCGGGTTAAGATCCACTAGTGGGTTAAAAACCAGTTATCACCCGTTTTATTCCACCTACTGGGTGGTTTGACCGAATGAAAACCAAATATTTAAGATTTGTTATATTTAAACATGTAGCGCGCTACGACCAGTATGCGGGGTGGCAGGACTATGAGGGAGTGGGGGGATACGGTCCTTCCCTACTCAAACTCTCACTTTAGTTTACATCAGCAAGCGTTTTGTGTGAACTTTGCTTAACTTACGACCCGGAACTGGTATAAGTATTACAATCTATTCCTACTTTTACCTGAATTACACATGCTTGGACACATTTACGACGATTATAATAATAATAAATAAATTATTTATGTTAGACCAAACAAGTGTATGTACCGACGCCAGCACATCAAGCTGTCCCAAACTGTCAAATTTTACCAATTTAATATGAACCTTAGTTTTACAATTTTATTGCAAAGGGCAATAAAATTGTAAAACTATCAAATAAATTTGACAGATTGGGGTAGCTTGATGTTCTGGTGTCTGTACATTTCATAAACCTAAAAAACTGCCCAACAGTTTATGGCAGGACGATTATCGATTATTAATCATCGCGATTTAGGGGGACAGCTTCGACGTGTTTTATAAGAAATTTTTCAATTTTTGTATGAACAATATGAAAAATTATAACCTAAATGTTGACTTTTAGAGGTTTACGGGTCTCATAAGGGAGTCGAAATTTTCATTATTTTTGCGATAGGACACACCATTTTCGAGATATAAGCAAAAGAAAAGAAAAATAGATACAGTACTGTATACGTACCCGAAGTAGGTGTTGGTGTGAATTTTAGTTCATGACTACGAATTTTATTCCACACCTTTTTAATCGCGATTAAAAATAGTCAGGTTTAGTTAGATTAATCAATCGTTTTGGTAAAAACGTCAAATTTAGATTAGTAAAATTGCCCTTTTCACTAAATTAAAAAGTGATTTTTGCAATAATAGGACATTGGTCTGTTGTGATGTCGAGTATTGTATTTGAAACTGATTCACTTTGCAGCGTACTTAATAGACAAGTCCAAGGCGCTGAACTTGCTGAAAGTCAAGACATTGACGCTATGGAATTCATATGCAAAGTAAAACAAATTATATAGGTACATAGTAAAAAAAGCAATAGACTCACGACGGAAAGGGCAGCAAAACTGACATATTTAACATAAAATTGGAATTGTTGCACAAGCACGTGGATATTTTAAGTGATAACTCTGAGGCCTGCGTGCTTGATTCACCACCAATACACGTAGAATCCCGGAGATATAATAACCAAACAACGCCGCCACGTACAAATAGCCTAGAACCATCTACATCCGGCGTTAACAGTTCCAGTCACAATTTTTAGATTGTGACCGCATTTCCGATGCAAGTGACGATGATGATTATGTACGATTACTAATTTATTGTAATTTTTCTAAAAAATAATAAATGAATATAATTTTGTGTTCAGGCTGTTATTTTTGACAAGCTAGTAGTGAACTGTACTTCCCACTAATGTATAATTAACAATACCCATTTTCACCCAATAAAATGGGTGATAATGGGTTAAAATCGGGTTAAACCTCAAATCACCGGGTTATAACCCAATTGGGAAGAATGGGTTTTAACCCACCCATCTTTAGGCGCCGCACGCAGCGAAAACGTCAGCGGTATTCGCCGAGTGGTTCGCGGCGACAGCGCGCGGCGCGGGGCACGGTTTGAACATGAACAAATTATGGGCGAGTTGACTGTTGAGGTGCACGACTCAGAGCGGTGCGGACAGCGGCGGTGGAGCAGCAGACTGACCGACAGCTTACCGATTAAAATATTTTACACGATTTTGTAACGGAAATAAACTCCGACGCATTTATTACACAATTTTTTAATCGTTCGCTTAAAATGATTTTTATTTAAATTGAGAAAATTAATTGAAGAAATTAAGATAGCATTTGCCAACGGGTTTGCCCGCGTGGGTTGATTATGTTATTACCATTACATATTTTGCTTTCGTGTTTTGTTTCAGGTGACACAACTGGCTTACAGCTGTTGGTCGAGGAGCACTAATTGAGAGACTTGGAGATTTTAGGATTTGTGAACAGCATTTCGAAAGAATGTTTATCATTTATCAAAGTACAGAACAAAATATATTTAATTGATAATGCATATCCTTCACTAAACATTCATCTCTCGACTCGCACTTGCTCGGTTTTTTATTTGCACTAACCGAGTGACAGCCCTATAAAAGTAGGTAAGAATTTTGAGCTCTGTTATGAAGCTTTCATTCTGCTCGGTTATTCGTCACAGACTTATGGGTCACTGGTTCGTCCTTTTCGCTATTATATATCGCTATATATATTCGCAAAACATGCAGCCAGTACAAAACTAAGACAGATCCCTATTCGTTGCCAATTCGTGTTCTGTGCAGAAACCACTAAAAAAATATTCCGAGACTGCATAACATAGGCCCATGTCTTTGCATGCGAATAGTAAATATAATTTAGTCTATTGAAAAACATAAAATAACTAATTTAAAACAAAATTGAAGGCAAAACAAACAAATTGACGTTTTATGGTTTTTTTACTCAAGTCACAAGTGCTGCCAACGTTTTCCCGACTCCACTAGCGGCGGTTCCTCAAACAACTAAAAATAAATTAGAGGTTAATCGCAATTTTTTTTATTTTATTTATATTCTTATTGCTAACGTTCGGTTGTCGTTTTGGAGGTCCATTTGAAGATTTGAGAATGAAAATAAAACTTATAATGTCATAATCATAGTCAATTTTTTAACATAATTACGGATACTATAGATTATCACAAAATAATTAATAAAAAAGTAAGTGCAGATGTTTGGATGTTTGTTAGATAAACAATAATGGCTTAACACGGTAGATTTTTCAAGTGAAAACTTCTTTAGGCGCGTTGGGCACTTTTCGAGATGGGAAAAAATAATTGAACTCGCGACACTGTTACCGACGCCACTGACAACACGAATGTAAGAACGTTGAACGTACACACAGCTACACATCAAGCTTTATGCCAGTTTCCAGCTTATGCTGACCTTGCACTGTACGGAAATCCTATACAATGCGAGATCATCTTATACTGGAAAATTATAAATCTTGTTGAGAAGCCGTATATACGTTGAACGTTGTTTAATCTGACGATTAAAAAAATACACACGGAATTGTTCAAGTTTTCACTTCTGGCGGCACTCTCTGAGTGCCACTGTTTTTTTTTTTAAGTATGTTCAAGGGATTTATTCTGTAGAAATGACGATGGTTTTCAATCTCGACACGGGCACAGTCTCTGTGTGATTTCACTATATTCGTCATGCTTAACAGTCTTTTCATATTAGCGTTTGAATCCAAAGTGATTTCGGCATTTTAAAGAAATAAGTCGTAAAATTAGTAACACAGGTTTCACGCAAACAAGAAAAAAAAACATGCCACTATCGTGTTATTATAATAATTTCTCGAGTTATAGCTTTAGTAGTTCGTAAATTAGACTAACTAAAACAAAACTACCAGCGGCGGCTAAAAGCAAAATTTAGTCTGCTAGTTGGGGTGTCTAAGCCCCCAGTTGTAGCGGAAATCCCACTAAGTTGACAACACTGCTTTTCTACGATTTTTTCATTGACCACAGATAACTAAAACGTGAGCAGTAAAACGTTTCGTTGCTTTCTTCAATGATGGTAGTTTTTGGTAGAAAGTGTGTTATAAATTGGTTGTACGTATTTTAGGTAATCATTGTATCTTTTCAATTGAAGCAATAGTAGACCACCAGTTGTAATTAAAACAATATTAATTTATAGTAAAAATATTCGGAAGCGAATAGTTCTTAGGTGATGAAACAAAACGCCTAGAAAATAGATTGCGCGAGATTTTAGTAACATCCCTATAAAAAGAGGCAGAATTTGATTAATTTTAATTTCACAATTCCGATTATGGAAAACGATTCCGAATGGAGTTTGCTTCGTTTCAGAATCGTAATCATAAAATTACTACGTTACGCAATTAGGCTGCTGGTCGATCAAACAAGTGAATGGGCCGACAACTTTACGTGTATAGTTAGAAATTAAACGAACTACCTAAGTGAAGTTCCATTTTAATTGTACGAGCTGCATAGTCTCGAAATGATAAAGAAGACATGTAGTAGTCGCATCCGCTAGCCTTATGTCACGATTTTTTAGAGCTCAAAAACTCCGTACCCCAACTCTAGAAACAAACTTATACGGGCACAACACTATATCCGTCATTTAGTTCAGAGAATCAGCTGATACATATATGTATACCTACTAACTTTCATTATTTTACGACAAAGATTCCTTGTTTACACAGGGTAGAAATTATTTTTAAATAAGTTTGGGGGGGGTTGGGATATAGGTTATCATTTCGAGACTATGCAGCTCGTACAATTAAAATGGAACTTCACTTAGGTAAGTTCGTTTAATTTCTAATTGTACTTCACTGCATAGTCTCTTCATGATAAAGAAGACATGTAGATGTTTAGAGAGTCGTAAAATAATTATAACATACATTTAAAAATATTTTTATTACGTATTTTTATTTTAAACAATCATAAAATTAAGCATTCGAACTTAAAACAATAGATAAATCTTCATTAGTAACAACCTCCCTATTATAAAACTGAGCAAAAATTGTCGAAGAACTGCTCCAACCAGCTGTTCTTCTTATGGTATCGATGCTGACACCCAGGCGCTTAGCAGCCGAGCTGGCTGCGTGTCGTGTACTGTGTGCTGAAAATATCGACACGTCTATTCCGCTCATTTCCAAAGTAGTCTTGATCCAGCGGCTAAGCGTCTGAGGCGTCACTGCTTTGTGTGGTTTTTTATATGCAATAAAGAGGTTGTCGCAGTCTCTTATACATGATGTACGTTCTAAATAATTAAGTAAGGCACTGGCCGGACAAATTATTGCATTGCTTGTAAAAAATGGTAACATCAGACTTGGCTGTACACTGCCTGGCCTCGACGTTTTAATAAGACCTGGTATTTTAATATATACTTTTTCTGGTAAAACTTTAATGTTTGTTATCTTAATAAGGGAAAATGTTTGGACTCTATGGGCAGTTACAATTGCTAAAAGGGTAATTAATTTTTTAGAAATATCTTCTAGAGATAGAAGGTTATTTTCGCCTTTCTGAGTTAAATAACTGAGAACAATTGATGGATCCCAAGTAATATCATACTTGGGATGCGGTGGGCGAAGTCTAAATACTCCTTTTAAAAAACGGGAGATCCTATCATCATTGCATATTTTTGAACCAATAATAAGGGATAAAGCTGATCTGCAACAGTTTATGCTGCTATAAACTGCACCATCGTCATATAATTTTGATAGAAATACCAGAATATGTGGCACTGATGTTTGTTGGTAATCTAAATTAAATTTAAGACAGTATTCATACCACTGCTTCAAGTAAGTACTGTACTGTTTGCAAGTATTTTCAGATAAGGAGGCCAGCATGACAGTCATCGGGCCCGCAGACACGCCGCGTCTTGCAAGCGCTTCCCTGACAAGCGCGCGGCAACCAGGATAAGGCGTTGACGAAATTGGAGATTGCTGGAATAAGATTTAAGCAAGTTTTCACAGGGGCCAAAGCGTATAGGTTTAGAAACGACAAGTCTGTGAAATACCGGGTACCAAGGCTGTGTTGGCCAGTCTGGTACTACCACTATACCCTCCGATTGTTCAGAGATTACTTTTTGCAGGACTTTTGTTATCAAGACAAAAGGCGGAAAAGCATAAAAAAAATATGGCTTCCATGATAAAGTAAAAGCATCAAGTTTAAAAGCATCAGGATCATTTTTCCATGCCACATACAAATCACACTTAGCATTAGCCCGAGTAGCAAATAGATCTATTTCTGGGACACCATATGTTCTTAAAATAGATTTATAATAATCATCATTCAGTTCACATTCAATATCAGAATGGGATTTTCTAGACTCTGTATCTGCAATCACATTCTGTGTAGATTTTATATAAGATGCAAACAAATAAAGTTTTCGATTTTCACACCATTGCCATATTTGCCTAGCAACAGAACATAAATGTGGGTATTGTATGCCTCCCATGCGGTTTATGTATGAAATAGCTGTAGTGTTGTCCACACGCAGTAGAATTTCACAGTTTTGAAGGTTGTTAGTAAAAGCTTTAAGAGCAAGGAAAGCTGCCGTTAATTCTAAGTGGTTGATGTGCTGTTGTCTTTCCTTTTCATTCCATAACCCTGCAGCTTTTTCATTACCGCATGAGGCTCCCCAGCCAGTGAGCGAAGAGTCTGAAAATATTTCAAGAGTATAATTACTACATTTTATCTTGCTGACATCCATGTCAATGTGTGAAAACCACCGCTTAAAGTCAGGTATTAATTTTGCTGATAAAGGCATGACTTTTTCAAAATTATTATTAAACTTGTTTAAATAAATAAGTTTTTGTCTTTCCATTTCCTTAGTGTACAGAAATCCATAATCTATAGCAGGACATGCCGCCACAAGTAATCCAGTCAGATGTGCAAGTTCTCTTATTTTACAAAATTTTAAGGATAAAATTTTTTGAATTTCTTGTTTTATAACATGTCTCTTTTTAGTAGGCAAAGAAATAGTGTATTCTTTGGAATTGAATTCAAAACCTAAAATGTAACACACATACTAGGTGTTAAAGAACTTTTTTCTTTATTTATTATAAATCCCAGATGAGATAAAGTTGTCATGGTTTTTTGTACATTAATACAACAATCAGCATTTGTTGTACCGGAGCACCAAATATCATCTAAGTATATAACTGATATGAAACCCATTGATCTTAGATGTTGTACAACTGGTTTTAAAATCTTTGTGAACACATATGGGGCGGTATTAAGCCCAAATGGGAGAACCTGAAATTCATATAATTTTTGTTTCCAAAGAAAACGTAGGTATTTTTTGTCATTATTGTGAATGGGTACTAAAAAATAAGCATCTTTGAGGTCAATGGTGCTCATATAGCAATTTTGAGTAAGTAGTTTAGTAACTGTACGGTAATCTTCTAGTTTAAAGTGTTCTGTGAAAATAAACTTATTTAGTTCTTTTAGATTTAATATAAATCTAGTCTCACCATTAGGATTAGGTACTGTAAAAATTTTAGAAAGGAATTGTCCTTCACATGGTTCACAACAAGTTATGGCGCCACTGTTCAGTAACAGTTTTACAGATTTGTCTATTTCTAGACTATCTTTGGAAGAAAAGAATTTGACGGATATAGTGTTGTGCCCGTATAAGTTTGTTTCTAGAGTTGGGGTACGGAGTTTTTGAGCTCTAAAAAATCGTGACATAAGGCTAGCGGATGCGACTACTACATGTCTTCTTTATCATGAAGAGACTATGCAGTGAAGTACAATTATAGTTTTATTATAAGGTCCATAATATGTTTTAGTTTGTTATTACTTTTTAAGATTATTTTGTGTAAGTATTTTATCTGTGGGCATTAGTTGCCTGACAATGAAATGGATATTATTTTTATTTTTATACAGCGTGAAATTTTAATGGTTGTTTTCCCGCAACGGAATGGTTTTGTCGTAGTAATACAAGCGTTTTTTGAACAAATAAAATATTAGAAACAAAAAATGGCAGATTAACGGCGGTTAACCATTGTGAAAAATCACCACGTGCGAGAGTTCGTTTGCTTTGAACATTTATGCATAGCTTTGTCGGCGGCGCGTGCGATTAGAGTAGTGCCTACAAGTTACCTGTAGTGTTACTATAGAGTAGTGTTTTATCGAGTTGATGAATATTTTTTTAAATTATTTTACAACAAAAAAATCTTTAATTTTTTTACTTTTACTCAATGTTTCGAAAGTACTCCTTATGACAAGTTGTTCTGCCGCGGGAATATAACCATTACAATTTCTCGGTATATATGTTAACATAGCTCGAGACCCTGGCATCGCGGTTCTTGGGAAGGCGAACGAGGAGCCGAAGCCAACTCGCAGAGGCCTCTATGACATTTTAGATGGAATGATGCACCAACCTCAGAGAGCACGTAAATCCCGTAAGTCCCGGCTGTCTTTCATGGCTCTCAGACAGTCGTTACAAGTTGTCAGGAGCCCGAAAATCTGACAACTAATCTTACCACGGGGTATCGTGTCAGAAAGGCAAGATAGATAAAATCAGCCTATAATGTTCCCACTGCTGGGACACAGGCCTCCTCTCGGGGTGGGTTTGTAGATGTCACATGTCTTCAAATGTTTAGTTCTAAGAGATGCTGGTTTCCTGACGATGTTTTCTTTCACCGTTTTGAGAGCAGTGCTGATGAAACAATTTGCACAAAGCAAAGCGCCAGTCTGGGCTCGAACCTACGACCTACAACTTGTAAGTCGCGGCTGTTACCACTGGACCACCACTGCTCATAGACACGCAATGGCTTCTCGTAAAACTGTTGTATTCAGCTGTATTCAGTTAGATTGGAAGTCGACCCCAAAATAGTTGGAAAAAGGCTAGGCAGATGATGAACTGTTATTTGATCTGTGTGCACTAAGTCTTCTTATACTTCTAACTTTGAACTGCTCTCCTCGTACACGTAATATGGTTGTCTGGGACTTAAACACCCACTGCTCAACCTGTATAGAACTCACCTGGAATGGTATACAGGAAGGGGAGCCCACAGTGGTTGTTAAACTGTCAAAAGACGCAGGATTGGGACCAAAACTACCTATTCAGTATGGGATTAGGTATTCTAGAATGTTCACTCTACTGTATGCCTGCAGGATTGCATAACACAGTAACAGTGGTGATGGCTTTCATTTTGTAAGTTTAACAACATTACGTTGTTGACCAGCAGACTTAGCATGACGCTTGCTATTTCTCCTCTACCGTAGAATAGAAATCGCTTGTCTACATTTCTCAGTACAAAACTGTCAAGTGTCTACACGCAAAACGTAATTATTATCTACTCTTCCGTCGACAAAACGCTTATCTACGGTTCTCGTGCTAAGCCTGCAGATAATGTTTTCGATTACATTATGAAGCAATGGATTAGCAATAACCTTCAAGATGATTCAGTTTGTGATTGGCAGTTTTGTTATGCAATTTGGGTGCTGGGTTATTTATTTTATCTACACGTTTAGTTCAAAATAAACGCGCGTCGCGCAAAACGCCACATTAAGTGATTCCTCGACGAGCAATTCACTTCTTCAATTCCCCTATGATTCTTCTATTTGAACGAACGTTCAAATTATTGTTGGCTAATATATAATTTTTGGTACTTTCAAACTCAAATAGCAAGCAGGGGGTTAATTGTAGACTTTCGTTGTATCTACTATTAATAAATTAATATTCATAATATCGTTTTCCATAAGAAAACAGCGTAAAACTAGCTGCGAAAGTAAAATGTACTGCCAAAATCTTAGTTTTGTTAATTTCATCACAAAGTGATTGTTATTGCATCAGCCGGCATTTGAACGATTTAGCCAACATTAGTCACGATGGTCGACAGATTTTGCGACCAAGAATTGTAAATATTGTGAGTGTGTGTTTGTTTTACTACCTGTACGTATAAGGAGATATAAATGATGTAATAAGTTATTATTATTCAGTCATATTGTAATGTACTGTGATTCAGTCCGCACGGAACTATCAGTGGTGCTACACGCCACACAGCGACGTTAAAACACTAGGAAGGCGGTAGATAACGATAGTGGATATTTTATATGTTATATAAAATATATGGTGAAATCTTTTTAAAAGTAAGTGATTTTTTGTTAGTCAAATTGTGAGGCGGGAATTAGTTACCTACTTGCAACTGTCTGTGACATATTTATTAGAATAATAATGTGTGTGATGTGATGAGTCTAAAATGTTAACAGTTTATTGTAGCAGTAAAAACACTTTTAGAATTGGTCATGAATAGTTTTCTAATGTGCCTATACAGGGTGGGAGGGAGTTGGACAACCATACCATGGATTCAGTACTCGATTCTGAACGCCCCTAAGTGATAATTCTCTGTCAGTTATTGAAAAAAACATTGCTTGCCTTACATTGTGACCGCGTAGGTATGGCACTTTTCTATAAAACATACTTTTTTTTAGCCGACGAAATTTTTTCCTCGGTCTAGAATCATGTGCGGAATTCATAGTTCCAGTTTTGCGCATCGATGTCCCTGCCACCTGTATAATAAGAAACTGAATTGTAGTAGATGCCGACCATGAGCTAGTTTCGTCCAGGCCAAGGTACGAAGCGAGAGTGGGTAGCCGTCACCTCCTTCTGCGAAGCAGTAATGCTCGCGAAGAGGGAGGCGGTGCACGTGAGGGAGAGTACATACGCCCTCACGGCCGAAGCCTCCGCAGGAGACGCCCTGGGCATAGGAAATCCTGGGCTGATTCCCGGTTACCGTAGGCGCGGGCTTGTGGACGGTGAGTAATGGGTAGCTCGCTGTCCAGGAATGACCAAGCCCGGGTCGACGGCGCATTGTATTCCACGCGCGCCTCAAAGAGATGTCAGTACCAACTGATGGGGCCCGGAAGGGCCGATGCCTGCCAAGGGTGCGGGTAGTTCGAAAGAGTTACCGCGGCCCCTGGCACACAGGCAACTAAGGTACACGGGTGGATTTTAGTCAGTAAAAGTCTGACACGCCCTCCTGCTCCACGTAGAGCGGGAGCAGTTATTTGATGATTTCCCACCCAAAAATAAAGATGAACTCGTTACCCTAGTTAGCACGATTTAGCACGAATCTGCACCTATAAAAGTAAATTACTTCCTGGACAAAATGTATATTATTTCAGTAAGACTGTAATGACTAGATAATTATTTCCTAGTAGATGTTTGTTATGTTTTTTCTCAATGTCTCGTTGTTGAAACTATGCTTTGCTCTTGTTGTAAATCTTAATTTTTTTGTGCAGCTACATACCTACTTACTTTATTTGTCGGACTTATAACAACATAACACGGTTTTTCTTTGTGATCCATCTTTCGAAATAGCTCGTAAGCTTAGTAGATTTCTGACGGCCGCGGCAGTTTGAACCCAATCATCTTTTATTACGAGAGTCCAAGGCCAAACTTGTGATTTGTTATGTGTGACAGGAACAACGCAACAGTTTTGTAACACATTTAGGTTTAAAGAATTTATTTGTCATAAGAACTATAACAGTTCACTTACAATGCGATACAAAAGTGCTTACATCTAATTAATTACAGTTATTTTGGCTCTAGTGACGTTACAGGGTACATCCATATTTCTTAAAATTCATTTAAAATATGTTTATACTATCACACTTCTTTAACTCCTCCGGTACGTTATTGAACAGCTGTGCTCCCTTAAACTGGCAATGCCTTTCATTTTGACGGTTCAATAGAATTCATTACGCTATGTACCTACGTTGCTTAGCTGACGAATTTTTCTAACAAATGTAATAATGGATTGGTAATTTTCTTTAAAATCTTTCGAACTCGAATTGGAAGTGTGTTACACAATTTATCGATAGGTGATTAGGTTTTTCTAGTTAAGGATAAAGCTTTAATTTCATTCACTAACAAAGCAGCCCAACGTTGTTTCAGCAACCGGTTTTCATTGCGAAACAATGTTGTCTCTGCGGGAGCGAGAAACATGATGCTAACAACATGCAATGTTGCAATGGTGTTCGCATGACGGTTACCTATCATAAGTTTGAAAAATATTTGACCGAATTTCATTTCACCTAAAACTTTTTGACTATTATCGTTTCGTTTTTTTTTTACTTCATAAAAGTCACCTCTACCATTGTATCAGTTGACCTATTCTCAATTCAATTTTTGTCATTAGGTACTCCGACGTTTCATTTGGTCGAAAAAGTTTTTGTCGAAGTTATACTTAGCCGAAATAATATTTGTTCGAAGTATTATGTTTCCGAACATTCATTATGACAAAAGTGGTTTTAAGTAGTTCCAGTAAGAATAATGTAAACAATGATGCCTGCTTCAAGCATGCGGCATGTAAGCAGGCATGCAGCGTGCAAGTAGATTTTTGGATTCAGCGGATTTTTTGTCATACAACTGCCGTATGACTGAATATAACATAAATTGCAATCGCTTGCGTTTTAGTTTTTGCGTTAGCAGTGGCAAAGGCACCATTTTACATGATTCCCACCGGCTTCTCTTCGGGGATTCGCATAGGCAACTTAAACTCTAGCTCAAAACTCAAAGCATTTATTTCAATTTACAGGCAATTTTGAACTGTCAAAAAGTGGATCTTTTGGAAAATTGAAGCTAGTTACCTATTTCAAAACGTGGATCCCTATGGAAAAAACGGGCAAGAAACTCCACGGACACTCTTTTAATCAAGTTGGATATTACAAAATCTTGCAAAGAGAGCAATGTAAAAAATTTCATAAACAATTCTAAATATAAGAATAAAAATAAGCCCTGGAAGTTAGGATACAACCAGTCTTAACCGACAGCGCCCGTTCACGAATTTGACGCGTGGATTAGCACCATCCAGCTCAACCATTTTGTAGGGAACCGAATGATCCCACACACGCCACTATCAGTGAGACATTCAAGTGAGCATGACATACTCTCAACTGCCATGCTTTTTCAAGTCAACGTACATCAAAGTACTCACATTTACAAAATTTAAACAAAATGCTTCTAAATTATACAAAACTATTCATACAAAAGTGATCCCGTAATTATATCACTTTAAGTCACGTGGCTCCGCTCGATATGGACGAGAGCAAGCCGCTGTACCACGGGTTATGACAGAGACAGATATAGAAAAATGCGTCAGCGAGAACGAGATGGAGGAATATCGCACATTTAATTTGGTTTTCAGCTGTTCAATTTTATTGTATTTAATTCTTTACATTCCTATATTAATTTTAGAATGACAGTAAGTATTCTTTGTTGTATTCTTAATTGTACTATTTATTGAGTTAATCCTTAAATAGTTCGTAACAACGACTCTCCTTTGATGGGTTAAAAAAACTGCTTGTACTGATCATAAATGCAATAACTTATAATAATATTGCGACTTATGTCGGATAGGTGTATGGACCATACTTATTCTTCCTAGTAATAAATATAATACTTTAACTAGTTATACACCTATGGCTATGGTAGGTACGGCGTAAATACTTAACGGAAGGTCATCAGTTTTTATCAATCACAAAATTACATGTTACATGTTTTCTATATCGTATACGTTTTATATTATTTTCAAAATATGATTTTTTTTAACGCGTGAGCCGCCCATTCTAGCCAGAACCGCCACTCTTTAATTAGCGCCAGAAGCTCGGTGCGCCCCAAAAATGTACCTTAGACAACTACATGGTAATCGTTGCGAAAGTGTCGGTAATCAAAGACACGGAAGTAGTCGCTGATAGCGCGTAGCCAGTCCGACAAGTGGTTGCAGAGTGTCGGAGAAGTCATTCTCCGACACTTTGCAACGACATCTATTCCTACACAACACGTCGATCCGAGGGTCTATTGCGACGATGCGCGATATAAATATTTAACAAGTCCTCGCCGCTAACTCTCGTCATCATCAGATACATACATAAACTCATGGCTCCGCATTCTCCGATTTCTAGATAGCATAAGGCCAAAAATGACCGCTGATGGCCTTTTTTTACCAGTGCAGATCTGCCTAACGCTTTGCGGAAGAAATCCAGCTGAAAAACACATCACTGTGTACATCAGCGGCTACTTTTGACTTCACACTGTCTAAAATTATAAAAATTGCCACCGGCATCGGGCACGGGGACCAAGCTGCTGGTGGCTACTATTAATATCACCTAGATATTGTAGGTTTACATTTATATCAGGTAACACAATGTCCAGCAGAGATTAAACTACTGCTTTGGCCAAACTACTGAAAAACCTTTTATCGTCAGTCACAACTTCAATCATACTTAATTCCAGACTCTCAAAAAGGTTCACTTCCGTTTAAAACAGAAGCCCAATTTCGACAGATTTGGTATCAGTGAACTAAGGTCGCGCACTAAGATTTCACCGATTTTTAAATAATGTTTGGCGTTCAAAATGAATAGAGAAACTCTTCTCAAATTATTGTTCAAGATTTTAAGAATACATCATTTAACTACATCAACATCTAACAATTTAAATTGCCGTGTTCATTAGTCCCTATAAATATAAATACCTTATCAACGTAAATACGTTTTTTATTTGTAACTTTTATACAAGTTCATTGATTAAAAATGATTACAATTAAAATGCTCATATTTCTTAAGTAAGAAAGTGATATTATGCTGTCTTAGATCTTTTTCTTTTCTTTTTAGTTTATGTATTTAGTGTACAATAAACATTTCCCTATAAAACAGTTCATTTTATTTTAATTGAATTTTATAGAAGACTAAAATAAAATGAATGTTAGGAATTTTTGAAACAAGTAACAGTTTTATTTGTCAATATAGCATGTCTTTCTAAAACACTATTTAACACACATTAATAATCCCCCCCAGTGGGGTTTCCGCATTGTCGTTGCGGGGGGGCTCAGTAACCGTGGTCACCCTCCCACGGTGAAGCGAAGAGGAACCCCAAGGTGGGGCCGCACGTCAGGGCTTGTGCTTCCAAGCCGACGACGTAGCGGCCAAAAAGTAGGTTGCGGTGAGGTGCATCGCAACTGAGGCGGGCCGCGATGTCGAATGGGAGGCATAGCGGCTGAGGGTTACAGGCTGCGGCGGAGGAGGAGTGCCGGTACTTCTGAGTAGCGCTCTTCCCTTCTGTAGCCTGGACGGGGCCGCCACCGTTTGATGGCGGACGCGGTGGGGCCGCAGGGGAGGAGGAGTGTCGGTATAGCGTTGGCCGCTCTCCCTTATCCCCTGCGGCCGAAAAGTGGTTGGCGGCGGGGCCACTGTACTGACCCGTCGCAGGAGGACGTCAGCAGCAGCTGGTGGGGCCCGCAAGGGCCGATGCCTGCTAGGGGTGCGGGTTGTTCGAAAGAGATACCGCGGCCCCTGGCATACGGGCAGCTGAAGGAACATGGGTGGGTTTTAGTCAGTAAAAGTCTGACACGCCCTCCTGCTCCAACCAGAGCGGGAGAAGTCATTTGATGATTTCCCACCACAAAAAAAAAAAAAACACACATTAATAATTGCTGGAGAAAAGTACAATGTGTTAATTTACTATCGATTAGTGCCATAAGTCAACTACTTATTGCAGGTATGACTTGTAAACTTTATCTTTTTGTAACAAATGGTACTAAGCATAAGCAAATTATTGTGTTTTAAAGGCAAAAATATTTTATATTTAAATTATTAACGACAAAGTAATAATGTACTTACTACTATACATAATCCAGTGAAAGTTTCATGTCGATAGCATGTATAATAATAAAAGATACAAACAAAACAAAAATTGAATCTTTAACCGCGTTTTTCTTATGGGTTGCTCAAGCCTAGTTATTGAACTTCTCATAAGGACGGTAGAACGGCTCAACGTATTTGGATGAAATTTAGCACACAGATTGATTATAACCTGGATAAACACACGGGATACTTTTTATCCCGGTTATACGTTCCCGTGGTTAATTTTTGACCTCCAAGCGGGCGAAGGTGCTGGCAAAAGCTAGTAATCAATAGAATGGGAGGATTATATACATAAGGTTGTATTGATTATTATAATTCTGTATACACATACCTACTGTTGGCTAATTCCACTATTCCCCCTTGAGAGAATCCCCCTCAGGGAGGAAAACTGGACCTAAGTGTAAAAAAAATCCAGAAAGTCCCCTTTTCACTTTTAGTTATTCCACTATTCCCCCTTGAGAGAATTCCCCTCAAGGGTGAAAACTGAACCCTAATGTAAAAAATTCAAGCAATCCCCTTTTCATTTTGGAGTATTCCACTTTCTCCTTCATTTTTAGTATTGGATTTCTACGCTCTTAAAGTAAATAAAAAAATAATGATCAGATACAATGTAATTAACAAAAAAACGACAATATAATATATAATATCATTAATCAGTCTTTTTTTTTCACAGACTTTAGTTATAATAAAATGTGATGAAGAGTAAAAACAATCACAAACAAACAGCGATGAGGGATATCGGTTGATTTTTTTAATTAACACAGTTAAAAAAAAGTACACACAACCTACCTGGAAAAACTGTATTATTTTTGTATTTGGTATTTGAAAGTTTCCCTTAATAACATCACTTTGTTAAATATAAAACAATTAACAAGTTTTCCGGCAATTTGCACATAGTAAAAATGAAGTACAAAGATAAAGAGATTTTCCAGGAAAAGTTCCGTGAGAAATAATACCAATAGTACGTTAGGTATATGTAATGTACTATTAGTATTATTTCTCACGGACCTTTTCCTTTCCTTCCTTTTCCTTGTGATTACATAAAGTGAAAAATAACTTTAATTTCGGAAGGCGGTGACAAAAAATTTAAATACATGTCCAAAGTCACTGACTTCCGAAATTAAAGTAATTTTTCACTTTGTAGTGTTTTTCCCGAAGTCAGTTGACAGTAGGCTCGATGGTTTAACCCATACCTAAATAATAACCGTGTTTTGTTAGAAGACCGATACATGTAGTTTGTACCTGGATTAACACATAGGGTAGGTACTTTTTATCCCGGGTACTTTCCCATAGCATAATTTTCGACCCTCATGCGATTGAAACCGCTGGCAATAGCGTGTGTAGAATTGTTATCTAAGCTGCACGATTTTAAAAGCGTTTTGGGAATAGGAATTTCGCTGCCATATAAAGTATTTTTCTTTAAATAACCTCACACCAATTTTCTTTTAATTTCAGATGATGAACAAAGCAACAGCCGGCATACTTTTACTAAGCTTGCTTGTATCAAGTGAGGCCTTACGAATCTTAGTATGTTATCCTATGACAACGAAGAGTCATAGCATTTTAGGACATGGAGTGGTCAATCGACTGTTGGAAGCTGGTCATGAGGTGGGTACTTCTCATATTTTTGCCTAGATCTATGAAAAGAGACATTATTGCTAATGTGTATTGTAAAGATGTGTATTACAATAATGTACATTATGAAAGCCTTGACAAGAAAGTGCAATTCAACTGGATAATTGTAAAACGCACTCACAGTAGGAATGGATTTCGAAAGACCAACATGTCGGAAATCGCGGCCGTTACCAAGACGAGCGGACAAGTGGGCCACAACAACCACTGCTGTACTTCCTTAATACTGTTAGGTAAATTACAACGTTGATCTAATTGTTGTTTGAAGTGAAAACTTCTTTAGGCGCGTTGGGTATTTTTTGGGGTTATTCCTAAAGTACTCCATGCTTATGTTCTAAAAAGATAAGAACCTCTAATTGCCAAGTTTCTCCAAGGAATTATTATTATTTAAAAATACTTATTATTTTGTTCCCCTTCTGATCCATAGGTATCTGGAATTAATGGACCGGCGGGATTAGTGATGAAATTATTGGAAGATGGATGCAAATCTTTAGGGCGAAGATGTTACAAGCAATTTAGAACCATTTAAGCCATGTTTGTTTTAGACAAATTCTTACCAAATTTTTTTTTAGACAAATTCTCACCATTTTTTTTTCACCAACTTTTTATGGTATTTTTCGAAAATTCCCAAAAATGTAACTAAAATGCTTATTTATGGCCAAACTGAATGATAAATTCATTCATTTTTATTTTTTTTTAATTAAAAAAATGTGTAAGCATCTAACAAAACATGTTTTAGGCCTTTGTGTCGTAAGGCATTTTTTACAGACATATAAAGTTTACTAAAAAAATTAAAAATTCATAAATACTTTTTGTAAACCTTATTTAAAAAAAAAACGGAGGGTTCTTTTTCCGTTCAAACCGTTTTGAAAATATGCTTGTTAATCGTTTTTTCTCTTGAGGTATGCTAGATGCATACGGAGCGAGAGTGCATGGCTAGCAGTCGCCTCCTTCAGCGAAGCAGTTATGCTCGCAAAGAGGGAGGCGGCGCACGTGAGGGAGATGCAGTACATGCGCCCTCACAGCGGTGGCCTTCGCAGGAGACGCCCTGGGCGTCGGGAGTCCCAGGCTGATTCCCGGCCACCCTAGGCACGGGCTTGCGGACGGCTCGTAATGAGTAGCTCGCTGTCCGGTAAGGACCAAGCTCGGGTCGACGGCGCGTTGTGTTCCACGCGCGCCTCAAAGAGCTGTCAGCAGCAACTGATGGGGCCCGCAAGGGCCGATGCCTGCCAGGGGTGCGGGTTGTTCGAAAGAGATACCGCCGCCCCTGGTACACAGGCAACTGAGGGAACACGGGTGGGTTTTAGTCAGTAAAAGTCTGACACGCCCTCCCGCTCCACCCAGAGCGGGAGAAGTTATTTGATGATGTCCCACCCCAAAAAAAAAAAAAAGGTATGCTATATGGATACCTTACAAATTATTGAAATTAGGACCTACAAAACGCCAACCCACTTTTTGTATTTTTTTTATTTGTAAAATTGTACATGTCTCAAAATGTGTTTTAGTCTGATTCCACATAATATTTGAAATAATACTACATTACCTTAGTTTTATCTTAAGTAGTACAAATGTAACTTGATATTTATTATTAGGATTCAAAATTTGTGCTTATGAAAGAAAGACTGACTTTTGGATTTATAAGTAAATACTTTACCATGTTATGTAAAATTTCAAATGATTAT
Source organism: Polymixis lichenea (assembly GCA_949091785.1). Taxonomy (NCBI): domain Eukaryota; kingdom Metazoa; phylum Arthropoda; class Insecta; order Lepidoptera; family Noctuidae; genus Polymixis; species Polymixis lichenea. The sequence continues at coordinate 7,092,264 of OX420952.1, forward strand.
TATTGCTCGAATTTTTTAAATGTTTTGTGTAAGGCTGAATTGCCAGATATGATATTAGATTTTTATTAAGTACTTGTTTTTCATGTTTTTTAGACTTCTGAATCCAGATCCACCACTTTTTTATTTAGTCAGTTGATTTTTTAATATTTTTAATCGTTGAATTAAACAAAAACATGAGACTCAAAATTATTGTTGAATTATATTATAAAGTCTTTTATTAAAAAATGTCTTTAAACTTAAAAATACATTTGCAAAGATTTTAAGCCTAACTGTACGTCAGCTATCGTTTTATAGTAATCCGGTACATAATATATTTACATGACCTTTTTGATTAAAATGGGGTGGAGTACTTTGAGAACATTTTAATATTATCATGGACTTGAATGGAATTGCAGTATGTGTGGCATTAGTTTTAAGAATTAATATAGATATTAAATTCTGTGGGGGACAAACAGGAATAAAAAGTTTCATCTGTCCCCCTGTCAGTGATAGGGGGACAGATGAAACCGTTAAGGAGTGAATAAAGTTCGAACTGTCCCCTCATTGCTAACAGGGGGACAGATCAAACTTTTTTTTCCTATCTGTCACCCTAAGGGGTCAAAGCGGGGTGACAGATCGGAATAATTCATTTAAAATATCATATTTTTCATGGAATAGTTTGGGAACGCTTTTTGGAGTACTATGGGAATAACCCATTGTTTGAGATGGGGAAAAAACAATTGAACTCGCGACACTGGTCAAAAAATACACACGTAATTGTTCAAGTTTTCACTTCTGTCGCCACTGCCGTATGGCCACTGTTTTTTATTTTTATTTTTGCAGGTAGTCCACGTAACATCATTTCCGCGTGATAAAGTGGTGCCGAACCTGAGGGAAATCAATGTGTCGTATATAGCTAAAGAATTTATGAAAAATATTAAGGACAGTAAGTTTAACATAAAACTGTTTTCTCAACAACACTAACAGTGGTCGTTGACCTCCCATAAAGAATATGAAAATTAAGTATTTTATTTTGCGGAGTTTAACTAGCCCATTTAAAATAACCTGCATGTGTATAACATAACACAGATGAAACAGATTTGGTTCCGTGTCGGTGTATTAATGTCATGGTGATTTACAGAAAAAAATGTGTAACCTTGAACTTGTTCCAAAACAAAATATTCTTGCAAATCTAATTTCAGCAATTTCAAAAACTCCTATTAACGGATCTGTGAAGACGGAGGACATCTATGAGAGAGACCTTTGATTATAATACTCTTATTTTTATACGCTTTTTGTACATTTTGTTCCTCTCATACATCCTGTTCTTCCCTTTAAAAATTCTTGTAACCTATCTTGCCAAAGGTTCCCTACGGTCCTAGAAATCCCAAACTATTAGGTCGTGGTGAAACTTGCAGCACAATGCTAGATTTCATCATCATCATCAGCCAAAAGAAGTACACTGCTGGACATAAAACTGTCCTATTGCACGCTCAACTTGTTTTTCGACAACTCTCATCCAACTAATACCAACCACGGTTAGTCGGTCAACCTAGCCTGACGGCAACCTACCTTCGTTTATCAATTCGCGTTCTCCACACAACATCACGTTTTACCCAATGGCCATTGGTTCTACAGCTAATATGGCCGGCTCATTATTTGATTTACAAAAAGCTAAGTAGTCCTTATATTTACAAAACCTTTTAATTTTCAGAGGAAGTTTTGACACTGAAAAACTTAATTGGAAAACAAAACTTTCATGAATCAGTTCTGTTCCTTTACCACGTTTTCACGATCCATAAGGGATTTTTGGAGGATCCAACCGTTGTCAAGATATTCAGTGACCCCGATGAGAAGTTTGATGCTGTTATTTTAGAATGGTTCTTCACTGAAGTTAATTCTGGGTATGTCTAGTTGTATTAACAAAAACTTACTATGTCTCTTATGTCGTTAGGTGGCAAACAAGGTCGCGGTCCGCTTGTTGATAAGTACTCACCAAGGCCGTCTGACATATCAAAGGCATCACACGTGTGTTGTATGCTAGAGACAATCTTAAAATGACTCATATGACAGTAAAAAAAAGTGTTTATTTATTCTCATACAATTGTTTTACAGCACAATATTGCGGCAGCCCCGGTAAGTTAAAAGGATACTTGTGATGGGGCTATCTCGCAACTTCCCATGGGTTACTGGCTACAATATTGAGCCATAACTCATTAAAAAGAAAAGAAAAAGATTAGGAGAACCTAAACTTTTTCTTTTCTTTTTTAATCAGGTAAAGATGTTACAAAATTGTTGTAACATCTAGAACCTAATCTTTTCTTGTTCTGTTATCATGATCTTCTTCCAAATAAATGTCTACTAAATGCCCTGAATGATCTGCTTATAATTTTCCCACTACAAGGACAGGCCAGGAGGTCTGTGAGAGTGAGTAGGCCATAATCCACCATGCAGGCCCCGTGCAGATTGATGAATGTCACATGTCTTCGAATTCTTGGTCTTCAGAAAAGTGAGGAACACCTCATGATGTTTTCCTTCACCGGTTTAAGAGCAATGGTGCTAAAATTATTTACACAAAGTGAAGCCCCTGTCTGGGCTCGAACAGACGACCTAAAACTCGTAAGTCGCGGCCTTTAGCACTGGACCACCACTGCTCTCAAAAAATTCAAATCTTGTTTAGTAAAGGCTACTTAAAGGCTTTTCAAACAGAAGCGACGCGAACAATTTCCATGAAGTTTTCATAAAAAATGTTCTACGAGTGTCACGACACCCTAGTCTGCACGAGCTTTATCTTTAGATTCTTCCGTTATATTTTTTGATCAAATTTTATTGTTCCTGCAACTTGTCGTATGATAGTAATTTACTATGCAGATTTTTTTACTTGACAGAATACCTGCACTGTTCGACTGCCCCTTGATCTGGGTATGTTCTATGGAGCCTCACTGGCAGTCACTAAGAGTAATGGACGGCATCACCAACCCAGCGTACTCCTTGGACCTGTTTACTCATTACAAACTGCCACTGAATTTCTGGCAGAGAGCAGAAGAATTATACAAGCTTGTGAAAAAAAACTTGCAGCTGTAAGTGAAAGTGTTATTTTTAAGCAAATGCTGATTGTTAGTCCTGCCTGAGTGCGTGAAGATACTGCTTTCATGAATTTTGAGTGTTTAATTAACATACGCTCCTCAGCTATGTGCTATTTCAGCACTCAGCGAAATTTCCTATCTGACCTCTTTTGTATGTGCTTCCCCAGGCACAATAGAGGTCAGGGAGTCTGTGCTGAGTTAATTAATCACTACAGTACGATAGTCTGACGTATTAGAGATTTCAATTTGTTGTTCATTACTAACGCACTACCGACATAAAAGTATCCTATCCTATATGACCTATCCCAGTTTATAAACTACCCGTTTGCTAAATGTTATTCAAATATGTGCGTTCAGCCGTGAAAAGGTGGGAGACAACGGACGTATAGATCGCGGCACGTAAGTTGAACAAATAACTGAAGGTAAGAACGCGTGCACTGAAATCACCTTCTAGCACGGTCATTGATGTAACGTGTACTGAAGTTTGGAAATAAATTACAGATCGCGGCACGTAAGTTGAAACTAAATCCGCCATTTTGGTTTAACTTACGGCGCGATCTATAGTTACCTTCCCATTTATAATATTAGTATTTATAAGCAGACGGATGATATCCTCGCTTTACCTCAGGATGGTTGTTTTTGCCACTTTTATGTGGAGAAGTGAATTGTATTATCTGTAAGAAATCAAGCTAGTTAAAACCTAACAGGCCACTTTATAAGCGATAAATGATTTCATTTCTGTAAGTAGTTTTGTACAAACACTTTTACACATCAATCTTAATTTAAAAAGTAAATGATGTCGGCGTTTTACATCTGATTACTCTTGAAGTAAAGCCGAAACAAACACAGAGGTCACAGTTCCTTATAATCTTGATAGTGTGGAGACCATGGATTTGATAGATATTGGTGTTCGATGGAGATTAGTCACTGAAATAGTCTGCAGTCAGTGCACGCATTTGTCAGTAAACAAGCAGCTTAGCTGAGAATTTAAGGTTTAACTTTGCATGTTATCAACTTTATCCCATCCCTATTCCAGATTAGTGTTGTACCAGTTTGAAAAATGGGCTTACAACAGCTATTACCCTGAGATAGCAGCCAAGCGAGGGGTGACGATGCCACCGTACGAAGATGCTGTGTACAACGGATCCTTGATGTTTCTCAACTCACACCCTTCTATAGGAGGAGCGATGAAGCTGCCGCAAAACACTGTGAACATTGCGGGATACCACATCGACAAGACCAAGCCTTTGCCACAGGTAATACTAACAAAATTTCTCCGATAAGTAATCGTGAGCCCAGAAAAAGATGGCGGGATGTGCTGGACACTTTTTTAAAGGATAGGCCCAAAATATTTAGTTTAAATACCTAGAAAAAGAAAAAGAAAAAGGAAGACTTTTGTCCTGAAGTGCAACAGCATTGGCTCAATATAATAACATAACAGGTAAACATGAATCTGCTGTCCTTAATAAAGGTTCTAACCAACTGTACCTACCTGCTAACTGACATTTGTTAAGCACATAATCCCGGTGTGTCCAGTAATGTTTGTTACTATGTGTGACTGATTGACCGAAGGACCTAGTACTTGGGGAAGTAAGACTTGGGGAAAACTATATTGAAAATGTCAGACAACAAGCTTTTGTGAGACCGTTGAGTGCTAATAGCGAGAATGCAGGCGCAGAGAAAACAACGTGCATATAATATAAAAAAATATCAGCAGACTATACATTTATAAATTATAAAAAAATGCGTTGTTTTTATTCTTTCATTATATGGCACCGGAAAGATTTTCATAAATTGTCAAAAGATAATTTTTTTTGGCCCCTTTGATTACTGTACAACAATAGGGAATCACGCGGTACGCTACGTCTCCGAGGATTTTTATCCAGCTGTAATCTTATGCTTTGGATTACTTGCTTACTGCAGCAAAATTAAGTTGTTGGCGTGGCACGTTTAAAACCTTCAGTCGTTGCGCTAAATATTTATGGTGAAAATCGTCTGGGACATTCATCGCAGACGTAACTTCCGCTTGCGGGATTTTCTTTTATAGTTCAAGCATTTAAATAGAGGACTAGATGTGCCTAAGTTTCTCTTAAAGACCGCCGTCCTAGACATTTTCTGAGGAAACGTAACGGCATGGAGATAGGTTCACAGAACAGAATCGGCTTGCCAACTGCTTGTAGAGATGGCGTGGCGAAGAAAATGCGTTTAGCGTACGCACAACTTCTGTTAACGCCTACCCTTCAAGCTGTCAAACAACCCCATTACTTGGACCCGAAACAGTGGCAACCATTACCTACTGAATCATTATATTTCTTATCAAATACCGACTTCGTATTTGCATTCAGGATCTTCAAAAGCTGATGGATGAAGCAAAAGACGGTGTCATGTACTTCAGCATGGGTTCCGTCTTGCAGAGTGATGGTATGTCCGATCAAATGAAGAGGTCTTTACTGAACATGTTCAGCAAATATAAGCAGACCGTCATTTGGAAGTTCGAGGGTGATCTGAAAGATGTACCAGCCAATGTCCATCTGGTTAAATGGGCTCCACAGCCGAGTATTTTAGGTGAGTTTTTTTTTGTAGTTAAGAACCAGATTGCATATTTCATGAATAATGTTAGGCTGATCTTTATAGACAGCTTAACAAAAATTCCAAATCAATATGCATATTAGAAGAAGAAGAAGAAGGAAGAGAGAAGACAAAAGAGAAGAAGGAAGGAGAGAAGTTATTTGATGATTCCCCACCCCCAAAAAAGAACCCATCAATTTGTGGACATTTAGAAGTACCTATCTTAACTTTTAACAACGATTATAAATAAAGGGAAAATTAATACCCGCACACGACTTTTTTAATAACCATTTTGATACATTAATTGCCTCTTTAATTTCAGCTCATCCTAACCTTAGACTCTTCATCTCACATGGTGGCCAGCTTTCGACGACAGAAGCCATCCATTACGGAGTACCTCTGGTGGGTGTCCCGGTGATGTCAGAGCAGGTCCTCAACATGATGGCTGTCCACACCAAGGGATTCGGAATCCATGTCACGTTAGCTGAAGATTTGGCACCAGGACTAGATGCTGCTGTGAAGGAGGTCCTTACCAATGATAAGTAAGTTTAAAAAAATATAGTATAGAAACACTAGCTTTTTTTTTTGATGGTGGGAAATCATCAAATAACTTCTCCCGCTCTAGGTGGAGCGGGAGGGTGTGATGTCAGAGTTTTACTGACTAAAACTCACCCGTGTTCCTTCAGTTACATGTGTGCCAGAGGCCACGGTATCTCTTACAAACAACCCGCACCCTTGGCAGGCATCGTCCCTTGCAGACACCACCAGTTGGTGCTGACATCTCTTTGAGACGAGCGTGGAACACAACGCGCCGTCGACCCGGCTTGGTCCTTATCGGACAGCGAGGTACCCATTACTCGCCATCCGAAAGCTCGCGCCTACGGTGGCCGAGAATCAGCCTGGGATTACCGACGCAACACTAGTTTCTGTCCGCGACTTCGTCTGCGTCAAATTTCTATGCATACTTAGCAAGCTCCTAAGTGTCCTAGCGTGATGTTAGCTTATAGCCTTTCAAAGGAATTTAGCTATCAAATGCAAAAATATTTTTTCAAATCCGACTGGTAGTTCCAGAGATTAGCGCGTTTAAACAAACTCTTTAGCTTAATTATTAGTATTGTAAACAGAGTACATTTTTACCAGTGTGCAAACTGTAACCATGAAAAATCAGCTGTTTGATACATTTTGACCGCGTAATGATGGCACTTTTCTATGAAACAGCTGATTTTTTTGTATAACCGACGAAAAATTTCTGTGCTGGGGCTCTAGAATGATATGCTGAATTCATGGTTACAGTTTGCGCACCGGTTAAAGAATTATCCTGTATAGACTAGAGGAGTTTCAATCGGCTAAAGGTTGAATAAATAGGTACTCACTGTCCCTAAATATGGACCTTGTACCTACTGATTAAAGCAATATTTAACTAGATATACAAATTGACTGCAATTCCAATAATTGAAGTGGCCACTTTGCGGCCCAAATTAAATAACAAAAGTTTTTCTATTCACCTAATATTTCCAAATTATAATTTGCGAGTCTTGGGAAACTTATTGAAATAACGAGCCGAGATTAAACTTCCCATCACCAGAAGTGACGAACCTCCAAACAAATATTCATTCCCCATTTTTAACTTTTTCTAAATCCTTCCTATTCTTCTCACCTCCGTTACAAAGAACTGTTATGTGCAAAGTATATTGCTTCTAGATCCAGCGATTTAGACTGCGACGTATTGGCACGCAGTATGCGCGCCTTAATAGGAGGATGTCCCGTTATGATATCAGTCGGGGTAGCGGCAAATGTACAAGTATCACCCGGGCCCTCGACAAATGGTACTAGATGGAACAGTGGGGTTTTAGTAAGAAGGAGTCCAACATAACCCTCCGTTTATCCCAGACGGAGGATATCCATGAGAATTTCCCAACGGAAAACAAAAAAAAAACGCTGTTACGTCTGTTAATTAATAAATTTAAGAATTGAGATAAAGACGATGAAGTACACAAAAGAAATATTCTAATTATGTCATTCGTCCACAGATACGCCAAAAAAGCCAAAGAATTATCAGCCCTATTCCACGATCGAGAGATGACGCCAGGCGCAGCAGTCGCATATTGGGTAGAATTTATCGTGCGCAACCACGGCGCCCCCCACCTACGCTCACCTGCGCTCAATGTACCACTGTATCAAAAGCTGTACCTAGATCTAGCAGTATTATTAGCTGTAGTTATATTTTTAATTAAAAAAGCAGTAAAGTATGTGTTGAATAAGCGGTCGAAGAAACAAAAGAAGGAGAAGAGTACTTAATGAGTTGTTAATTTTTTTAATAGTTTAATTTATGAGGACAGATAATAATAGAAATGTTTAACAATTGCAATGCGTCCCTCTCAATAAAGTTTTTGGATACTGAAGACCTGATCAAATCATAGAAAATTGTCAATATAAATGTGCCTACCTAAGCCTATTAGGTACATTTAATTCAAATGCTTCTAGCAGTTAAACTTTAAATTTTTGTAAATGTGCATAATTACGATTACAAATATACGATGATAAGTTTATTTTTGTCTTTTAAATTAGATTCAGAACCACATTCACAACAAAGTGTACACTTTTACATAAAACTTTTACTTTTCTTACTTTTACATGCATACCTAACTTGTGATTCTGTCTAGCCTGGCCTTTTCCCACCTACGTAGCTGAATACCAGTATTTTACATAGAGCGACTTCATATCTAACCTCCACAACCCAGTAACTGAGTAACACGATACCTCTTGGTAAGACTGGCTGTCAGACTTTCGGGCGTCTGACGAGCCGTAACGATTGTCAAAGATCTATGAATGAGACTTGAGACTTGAGACTGATGAGCAAATACAAACTAGTGCTAGCACACGTACGAAAGATGTGCCCAACTCTATTCAACCGATATTAAAAGTTGTCAAACATAGCCTGAGGTATCAGTCTGTATTTTATACAACAAGTTATCCATAGCTTTAAACCAATCGAAACCTAAAGTATCCTATAAAATGCATGTTTGTATAGTTTACATATGTAATCAGCAGTCTGGCTTTAAACCAATCGAAACCTAAAGTATCCTATAAAATGCATGTTTGTGTAGTTTACATATGTAATCAGCAGTCTGGCAACTCTTTGATGGTTCAATTACACAACTTCGCTAGGAATTTAGCTGACATTGTTCTTAAAAATCCAGCAGATAAGTTCTTGATTCTCGGTGATTTTAATCAGCCGACTATTGACTGGCACGCAGTGAGTGATGGTGATTATCTGTGCCCTAGCAATTTGCACGGACCCGTCCAGACCTCCTTTTGTGATACTCTTACCACTTGCAATTTGTTACAGTACAATTCTCATCGTAATGTGAATGGCAGGATTCTAGATCTCGTATTATCGAATAACGAAGTTACTGTCACTTGCTGCCTCGATCCTTTAGTGGAGGAGGACTTGCATCATAAGGCACTCTGTATTACTGCTGACTTCGTTCAACTACATCAGCTCCATTCTCGGCCAAGAGTCAAGATATTGTATGATCTTGCTGATTATGATGCCATAATTAGGGAAATGGTGGCTACAGACTGGTCATTGGAGCTAAACTGTAGGACTCTCGAAGAAGCTGTCAATTTCTTTTATGACACTATTAACTTGCTTTACACTAAGTATATACCTACAAAAACTATTGTACCTAGGGGCAAGTATCCTCCTTGGTATAAAAGCCCTCTTATTAAAATAGTTAGGGAAAAGGCTAAATTTCACTCAAAATTTAAAAGGTATGGTAATCTTTCTGATCATCATGCTTTTGTAACTTTACGTCAGCGGGCTAAAGATTTGGAGAAGGTAATGTTTGATAATTATATTGTAAATATTGAACTTGCCATTTCTAAAAATCCAAGGGCTTTCTGGCGATATGTAAAATCGAAGCAACAAACCAACTGTTACCCGTCTGTTTTCAACTTTGGTCAAATTTCATCTAGCAACGGGGAGGAAATTTGTGATATGTTCGGAGACTATTTCTTTTCTAATTTCCATGAACGAAATGACGAAATTCTGTCCACTATGGTGATGGATGAACCTGTTAGTCAGGCTGTTGATTGCGTATCAGATATAAGCTATATTGATGTACGGGAGGAGGAAGTGTTTCGGTTGCTTAAACAAGTGGACCTTCATAAAACCGCGGGCCCTGATAACATTTCACCAATTTTTATATCTAAATGTGCCAAGTGCCTATCCCGTCCGTTAACTATATTATTTAAACGGTCATTTGAATTAGGGGTAGTGCCTACTATCTGGAAGTCGGCGTATATAACACCGATTCACAAAAAAGGAGCTAAGGACAGTATAGGCAACTACAGACCGATTTCCAAACTTTGTGTGTTTGCTAAAATTATGGGGAAAATTGTGCACAGACAACTTTCAGCTTCACTTAAATCTAGTTTCTGTGAACATCAACATGGATTCCTTAAAGGTCGCTCTAGCACGTCCAATCTTGTAGTATTTAGTGACTATCTTTCAGAGCACATGTCCAGACGGTCTCAGGTCGACGTCATTTACACCGACTACAGCAAGTGTTTTGATCGAATTGATCATGCGCTTCTTTTGCGCAAACTCTTATTGGTTGGTGTGAGGGGTAATTTGTTTAGATGGTTCTCGTCATACGTTGAGAATAGGTGCCAGACGGTGGTTCTCAATGGATATACGTCGAGAGCGATGTACATTCCGTCGGGAGTTCCCCAAGGATCCTTGTTGGGACCTCTCTTATTTAATATTTTTATAAATGACGTTGCTTCTTGTTTCCTTAGCTCTAAAGTCTTATTGTATGCGGATGATATGAAAATTTTGGGTCAAGTGGCAACTGTTGAGGACGCACGCCTATTACAGGATGATTTGGACCAGTTCCACGAATACTGCGCTAGAAATAGGTTGGATTTAAATGTATCCAAATGCTATGTGTGTACATTTACGCGTAAGCCAAACCCTGTTATATTTGACTATGGGCTTTCGAATGCTTTGCTAGCTAGAGTGAGTGTCATTAGGGATCTTGGAGTTACTTTTGACTCTAAGCTTCTGTTCGATGCACATATTAATAGCATAGTCAGCAGAGCTTCTAAAGCCTTAGGTTTTATTTTTAGGGTATCTTCTGATTTTAGGAATGTTAAAACAATGAAAATTCTTTATTGCTCATTTGTCCGTAGCCACCTTGAATATGCCTCTCAGGTTTGGAATCCAAATTATAATATATATATTAATCGGCTTGAAGGTATACAAAGGCGATTTTTGAGATACACTCAATATCGCTCAAATACCTATGTTCCGAATTACATAAGTCGGTGTAAAACATTTCATATTCTGCCTCTACATGAGCGAAGGAAAATTGCAGATCTTGCTTTTTTATTTAGTGTTATGAATGGATCTACTGACGTCCCTGAGTTGGTGCGCAAGATAGGGCTTCGCGTACCGAGTGCATTTTTTCGGAGACCACGTCTTCTCCATGTGCCTCAAGTCAGAACTATCTACAGGCAAAACTCGTATGTGATTAGAGCTTGTCGTACTTTTAATGTGGTGTGTCAGGATGTCAACCTGGATTTATTTACTAGTAGTATTAAGGAAGTAAAGAAGACTTTGAATAATTGTTTTTTCGATTAATAACCTTTTTTTTCTCTTTATTATTCTATTTGTTTTGAGTGTACGATAATTCATTTGCGTATTTTTCGTTGCTGTTTTCGTGTGTTTGTTAATATTACTCACATTAATCGTCAGTGGAAGCTTGTAATTGGCCATCGTTTACATATTGTACTAGATATTGAAATGTATTAGCTGTAAGCTTTCCTAAAATGAATAAAATAAAATAAAATAAAATAATAGAATTCGAAACCATATTCAGTGTTAAATTATTTAAAAACAAATTGAGAACCTATTTATTGGGAAAAGGCTTTTACAATATCAATGTATTCCTAGATGACATGAGATTGTAACTTATGATTGATTTATTACTTTGGAATTCATTATTTATGATCTTTTGTACTTGAATTCTTAATTGACCGTTATTGTTTATAATGACTTTTCTAACAGTATTTAATGAATTTATTTTAATTGAAATTGTATGTATCATGTTATTTTTTTTATTTTTCAAGACAATGTATCTATATTTTTATGAAATAAATTACTTATGACGTATGACAGCTGAGTCCAACGGCTTAGCGAGGTTTCCAAGGAACGGAGGAGTCTCAATACGCAATAGATGATCACCCATTGACGGACCGACCGCGACAAGCGTAGCTTACCCTTCGATCGACCCGTGCAGCTGTTATCATTGTCATGTCATGTTGATTATATCTTCATTAACTTTTCATACACAAATTAGTGTAAAACGGTTATCGTATAGATAACGAACTAAACTAATTACCTAAACACAAATATTTAAAAAAAAATACAAGTAAACAGGATAAATAAAACTTAAGATGATTATTACTATTTCAACTTTGTGTTCCTTTAATTATTGTGAACTTTAGCAAGTTACTAAGCATATTGTAAGGACTTGTATCAATAAAAGAATTATTATTACTATTACTGTGTAATTCAACCGTGTCTGCTGTCATTATTATCAAGATGACAGTGCATTCTTTTTATCTCCTGTTTTAATTGCCTATAATTATATAATAGTAGATTTTAGTAATAATTTGATAATAGAATAAATACAGACACGAACATCTTTTATGTAATAAGATGTTCGTGTCTATGTACCACAAAAATCACGAAAATACTACTTTTTGAAATGCCTTAAGGCTTGAGGCAGGTAAACCGCCAACGTGCCTTGCAGCAGGTTTAGCACGAGCACCGTTTTGTCGACGGAAGAAAAGACAAAAATGACGTTCCGCTTAGACAGTACTACGGCAGCAAAGTAGAAAGATTCAACTGCACTTTTTACGAAATTCACTCTTTTACTTGTGTAATTCGACTCAGAATTCCTAGTCATTTTGTTTCTATTGTGTCAATTGTTACTGATATTAAGTGACGTATTTAGTCGTCAGATTATAGAAGGATTTCTACTGTGCGATGTCAAAAATGGAGAAACAAAATGTAATTTCGTATAGAATTAAAGAGCTGTAACTATTCTTCGTAGAAATGGAAAGTGTCATGCTAAGCCTGCTGCTGGTTCCTCTGTGCGGCAAGCCCACCATGCCGCACAGAGGGACCACCGGTATGCCGGCGGGATGTGCGAGGAGCAAGCGTAGTTGGCTTCCGGGATTCACGTGATAAGGGTATGCGGCGTAGTCTCGTAAAAAAATGTCATTCAATTAGAATGACGAAGCTGTATTGCTTTTTTATTGAAAAATTTCACGATTAATAACTAGAAACACACAGTGCACACCACTAACGTTCTTAACGGTTGTCACAAACGCTTATTATTTACAAGCTTTATTTTGTAGGAAATTAAAGTAGTTATTATTTTGTCAAACAAAATGGGAAACTACAGAAAATAAAAACTTTCGATCCAGCGCTGCGTCTTCGAAGGCTAGTAAAAAAAAAAGAATAAGGATGTTTTGACAATATTATTATTTACTTACATTTATTATATTTTACTAGTAATATATTATTAAATTTATTTACTATAGAGTATCTAATATTTGCGGTTTGCAAATATAAGTTTTTTTATCCTTTATTATAAAGAACCCAGTTCTTTATAGTTCATTACAATCTAGTATATAAGACTAATAAGCAATTTTAATCTAACTTAATTTTATACATGATGATTATTTTAAAATTTAGAATAGTGTCCTTTGTACTTTACACAAGTCCGTTCCACTTTCTTAGAGTCTGATATGATAAAATTATAAACACTTTGTTCACGTGTTATTATGTGTTAATGTCACTATTATTTCTATACTTTTTACGCTACACTAACTCAAAAGGTTTTGTTCGTTTTAGTCTTCGCACTATATTTGTTTGGTCTAACAGCTGAATCGCCTAGATGTACACATGTTGATGGAGTCGTTGTTCATGGGCCTCATCAATTTTTTGGATTATGTTGGTGACTGGTTCCATTTTTAGGTCACGATGGAGGTCGTCATTTCTTATATACCAGGGAGCATTAACAATACTCCTGAGTACCTAATTCTGGAATGTTTGTATAATTTTGATATTGGCCGGTTTAGTACAGCCCCACAGTTGGATGCCATATGTCCATATTGGCATAAGAATATGCTTATATAATACAATTTTGTTATGTATCGATAGACAGGAATCCCGTCCAATCAACCAATAAACGTTTTTATAACGCATGTCTATTTCCTGTCTTTTCTTTTTGACGTGCGCTTTCTAGCGCAGTTTCGCGTCAAGCGTTATGCCAAGGCAAAGCTGTATTTGCGTATGGCACTTGTTGGCCATTTATGAAGACTGGGTGGTATTCAATATGCCTGTTGGTGAAATCAATGTGCAGCGACTTTGATTCATTCAATTTGATTCTCCATTTTTGTGCCCAGTCATGAACTTTATTTAGAGCGATTTGTACCTTTTCGATTGCTTCCATATGTCATGACCCAGTAGCCATAATGGCAGTGTCGTCCACAAAGGTTGCAGTAGTATTATTTTCTAGCTCTGGTATATCATACGTGTACAACAGATAGAGCACTGGACCTAGCACACTACCTTGAGGCACACCAGATTTAATAATTTTTAGCTCGGAAAAAGCATCCTCGCGCCTTACTCTAAACATTCTATTTATAATGTATGATTGCAAGATATCGGCAAAATCATTAGGCAGCATTAGTCTTAGCTTGTATATCAAACCCTCATACCAAACTCTATCAAAAACTTGTGCCACGTCTAAAATTACGGTGGAGCAGACTTTTTTATCTTCAAGCGTTCTCTCAATGATGTTGGTAATTCTATGTACTTGGTCTATTGTTGAATGTTTCTCTCTGAAACCAAACTGGTGGTCAGGGATCAGGTTACTCTTGTTTATAATTGGTTTTAGGCGTTTTCAAAATAATTTTTCAAACAGCTTTGATAGTGTCGGCAACTGGTAAATGGGCCTGTTTGATGATGTTTCGTGAAGTGGTTTATCGGGCTTTGCAATCATAATCACTTCAGCAACTTTCCATGGCTCAGGAACATGCTTTAGCACGAATGCAGCATTGATGAGCCTGATAATCTTAACGATGGCTTTACGTGGCAAATGTTTTAGGATTTCACCCGTAATAAGCTCATACCCTGGGGATTTCTTTCTCAAAGAGAGGACTTACCGCCGCAATCATGGCGTGCCCAACACTGGGTTGCGACAATCGCACTGTCCACATCGCCATGAGATCCTGCCGGAGCTCTGTCCGCCGTGCCGCGATTTCCCGCGGCAGCGGAGTTACACCCCGGCGTTTGGCCTCCTCGCGCCACTCCCAAGTGTGCGCGAGGACCTTTGCCTCCAGATCCCATGGCGGCAATCCGGCAAGGACGCCCGCCGCCTCACCGGAGATCGTGCGGTATCCCCGGATCATCCGGATGGCCATGACCCTATGGGCCGCCTTCAACCGGCGTGCTGGTTGGCGCCTCAATGTAGGCGCCCACACCGGCACCCCGTATAGGGCCATGGCCCGCACGACCCCCGCGTAGAGCCTCCGGCAGGAGGCGTTTGGCCCCCCTAGATTGGGCAGGAGCCGCTTCAAGGCAGCCCCGGCCCGCTCCAGTCTGGGAGCCAAACGTCGGAAATGTTCCTCGAAGTTCCACCGGCTGTCGAGGACGAGTCCTAGGTACTTCATCGTTGACTCGACGCCGATGTGAACCCCTCCCACCGTTATCTGGGAACCCGTCAGTGGCGCATTCCGAGGACCATGAAACCACATGGCCTTGGACTTGGGCAAGGCCACCTCGAGTCCCAGTTGCCGGATCCTATCCACGATTGTCGCAACCCCGTGTGCCGCTAAGTCAGCCGCCGCCTGGTACGACCTCCCCTGCGCCAGGACCAGCGTGTCGTCAGTGTAGCAAACTACGCTGACGCCGCTATAGGTCGATTTGCTCGTTGCTTATGGCCCACTTTCCATTTTCATCTCTGATAGGGGGAATTGATATGATTGGCCTTTTTAGTGACTTTGTTGCTTTCCAAAGAGAGTATCGCGTTGTATGATCGCTGTTTAGCTGCCGTAGGTTAGTATTTAGAGCCTCATCTTCAAAGGTTTGTATTGTTCTCTGTTAGTAGTCTTTTCGATAGATTATTCAGAAGTGTTTTATCTTTCGGAAATCTAGTTTGCTGCCATATTTTTTATTTCCTTTACATTTTTAATAAATTGTGGTGTGTTGTTTCATGCACATTGTTGGATATTGTTGCTTAACTTGTTTACTTCAGAATCGAGCTGATCTTTGCCTTTTAATGCAGTTTTTAGGTCAATAATATTTTGTAAGTCTATGCTAAAACATTCCCAATCTGTAAACTTATTTCCCAATGTCAGGTGGTTTTGTCTCAGTAATATTTTGTGATTTAGTTTTAATAATGTTGGAGAGTGATCGGAGTTAATGTGATACCTCTCTTCCACACTCAGATAATTGGTGGATATAATTTTTGACAATGAAAAAGTCAATAACGTCTAGAAGTTTCTGGGGGTCAATCGGCCAGTATGTGGGCTTTCCAGCACTTATGACCTCACAGCTCATATCATTCACTGCACTAAAAAGCTGTCTTCCCTTAGTTGAAGTTAGTCTTGCTCCCAATGAGTGTTCTTAGCGTTAAAGTCACCGTCTAAAATAAATCTCGGTCCAAGGAGTCTGAAGAAGTGTACATATTGTTCTTTGTTTATCATGCCTTGGGGGACAGTATACGGCCGCTACTGTCACATTAAATTTCTTTGTTTTAATTGATACCGCCACAGCTTGATCTAATAATAACTGCGCTACCTCCTCGGGCCGTGTTGTTTGGGTGTAGCGAGTGATGAACCTATATATACCGATATAACCTTTAAACTACAAAAGACTGTTTAGTGAAGTGCGTTTCAGAGATCAAACACAGATCAATGTTTTCTGTGTCTAGGACTACTAGCAACTCATGTAGGTGTTGCAGCAGTCCGTTGGAATTCCACGCCATTTGCTAGTTGGGGTGTCCAACCCCTGTCCTTCCCAGTTGTAGCGGAAATCCCACTAAGTTGACAACACTGCTTTTCTACGATTTCTTCATTGGCCACAGATAACTTGTTTTATAAATTGTTTTTAGGTTTTTTAGCTAATCATTGTATATTTTCACTTGAAGCAATAGTAGACCACCAGTTGTAATTCAAACAATATTAATTTAAAGTAAGGTTAAAAACAAATTTTCACGTTTTCCTTATACAATGAAATGCAAATATTAAAACAATAATTTAAAATGTTGGTCCAATTCAGGGTGGCAGAGACATCGACGCACAACCTGTTACTATGGATTCAGTATATGGTTCTGAAACCCCAAAAAAATTTTTTTCGCCGGTTATTAAAAAAAAGAAATACCCCTGCAATACATTTTGACCGAGTACGTATTACACTTTTCTATGAAGCAGCAGATTTGTAAAAAAAATGTGAAACATAATCAAAATCTCTCATTTAAAATCTCATACAAATTATAAGAAGCTTTATCTGCTAGAAAATGTATTTATAATTCTCTCTTCTTTTTTCTATATGAAAAAAATCTCACCTTAAAATTCCTTACAAAGACTATTTAATAAGGTATTGAGAGAGATTGATATCACATTAGCCATCCAGACGTTAGCTTAGTAGCATTTAACAAAAAGGCATAAAGTCGCCAGCGCGAAATGAAAGATGTTCGTTGGAGCGCATTTCCTTCACTGGAACTTAGACCGTCCACGCCGTTCAAGAGCTTAGATCAGGAGTATGACATTATAAAATAAATTTTAATAATGCCAAGGATAAAATAGTACATTTTGATGCAACTAGGCAAATTTTGTCATAGCGCACATAAACATTTAACGTTTTTCAGTGATTGCTGTTGCTTGGTAAATATTATAATTATGATACGAGTGGTTTATAAATAAGTAATTAGTTATGAATAATTTTGACAATTTTGCTTATGCTTGAGAACGTTTCAGATACTGTCACATAATTTAATATTGATTAATCATTTAACGGCTATTTACGACGATAATCTAATTTCAGAATGGACCGTTTCGTTATGGTGCGCTAAGAAGCAAATGTTTAGGTATTTTACAATAACGCATCGTGGTATCATATTAGGTTCAAAACCCGATGAAAGTTTAATCGATAACCACCAAAATAAATAAATAATGAATAATAGTAATTTTGCAGTTTTAATTAAATTAAAACATAAATGTACGGCTCAGTGGAATATTTTAAATATGGCCCTACGTTTAGGCAGCGCCTTAAGAATTGTTATTATTTAAAACAAAGGGTAATTTCGACATAGAAAGAAACTAAATTTAACATTTGAACAATAGCTAGGTGCACAAAAACATTTAAATATGTTAATAAATTAATTTTACATTAAAACAAAAACAATCAAAACAATTGGTCATATTATCCCCAAGCACGTAATCAAATAAAACTCGAGTCGGTCCACAAATCAATTTTCAATTGAATTAAATTCTCTCGAAGCCATGAATAGTAATTTCAATGCATTTTAATTGACTTTAAACGATTTGCCTATTAGGATATTTTAAAAATTTTCTTTGTAACTTATACCTTTATAGATTTGCAAGTCTATAAACAGATAACGTTTTGAGCATTAAGGCTTCTTCAAACAGCCGCGACGCGACAGCGCGACGCGACACTTGTAGAACAATTTCCATTAAGTTTTCTTAGAAATTGTTCTACGAGTGTCGCGACGCGACCGTCGCCTCGCGCTAGTCTGCACGAGCCTATAGAATAGAGATAACGTCATCATCTGCTTAGCCTTTTCCAACTATGTTGTGTTTGTGTTCCAGTGTAACTGGATACTCGTACAGCTAAATTCCAGTATTTTACATGCAGCGGATACTTATCTGACCTCCACAACCCAATCACGAGGTAATAAGATACCCGTGGTAAGTTTGATTGGAAGACTTTCGGGCTAGTGATGACCCGCAACGACTATCAAAGATCAACGAATGATAGCCGGGACCATCGGTTTAGCGTACTTTCTGAGGCACGGAGGGATCTCGGTATGTAAAGATGATCACCCACCCACGGACAGACCTTGACAAGCGTAGGTTAATCTGATCGATCCACCCGTGTGGCTGTTGTTATTTAAGCACGCCCGAGAGTACAGGTAACAAGTGCGAGTCGAACTAGTTCGCCGAGGGTTCAGTACCTACCCGTTATACCGCCATAATAAAAAAGATATGGGCAAATTTAGATTTACACGGAAACTTGTAAGTACCAAAATGTACACGGACAACAGACGGACAAGAGAGTGATCTTATAAGGGTTCCTTTTTTATCTTTTGAGGCACGGAACCCTAATAAACTTGTTATATCTGACAGTTTGGTAAACATTGAGCGTCGTATAGATTAATTATTAAGTTAGGTAATAGTTTGTTTTTACTTTTATTAAAAATATCAAACTCAAACTCAAACTCAAAGCATTTATTTCAATTAAACCATTTACAGGCACTTTTGAATACCTACTCCAATATCCAATATCCAATATCTTACTTGTAGTGCAGAGACATTACTTAGTTATTATGAAATTATATATTCTGACATTACATACTTATTGATTTGAATTTATGTCATTGTATATGGTATTATTTTGAGTTATTAATGAAATTGTATTTAATGTATTCATGTGAATTTATGAAATAGTATAATTTTAATAATAATTTTGCATGCCTGAATTGGTGCAACACAGTGGACGCATTGACTTGACATCTAGAAATGTATGATTATGTACCTACTGTGTTGACCAATAAACATTTGAATTTGAATTTGAATTTAGTAAAATTGGTATATGATCCTCAGGTAAATGATCCTCACCTTATTGAACATTACCTTCTAGTAAATTGGGTCTTATTAAATAAAATCTTATTCAGAAGATTTAAAACCACTTGTCGAACATTAATCAACATAAAATTCTACTAAAAAATCACATCCAAGCTCCTGAATTACAAAGTACTGTCGCCGACAGCTGTCAAAGTCACAGTGCAATTTAATTAATCCAGTATTACCACGGTGTAGTTAGCAGCGGCAGCATAAGAAGGTAAATTGTTTTTTTTTTTTTATTGTTGCCGAATTTTTTTGGCCGCTGTTTGCAATCGAGCTAATAAATTAAATTAGTTCGGAAATTAAACATTTTTCATTGTTTCCACGCGAAAGTTTTCCGTATGGAAATAGTGAGGTTGACTGCGCTTTTTTTGGTAGTGCTTATTAAAACTAGAGTAATTAAACGTTCAATAAGATTGATCATTTAATCGTCAGTCGTTAAAAAGTCGAGTAGTCGAGAGTAATGAGCAAAGGAAACGTCTTGCTGATACTCAAGTTCGATTCCTCAAGGCCGGTTGGGTTATTCCGCCAGGAAATTCTGAATTTGTTTATTTTTTTCATCATATATTTGTCAGAATATGGTACATTATAACGTCTTAAGATTAGGAAATGGTATCATCACATTCTGCCAAGTGTGGCGTGCAAATATTAATTACTTACATACATTCAAAGATTGTTAGGTTAGCATTAATTACAATTTTAAAATGATGAATAAAAAATTAAAAAAATAAGAAAAATAATTTGAGATAAATGTCAGTTAAAATATAGTTATAATATAATTAAGGTAATAAAATTTTAATAAGCACAATTTATTCAGGATGTCAAAGTATAATTAAATGTCAGATATACAGAATAAAATTTGCAATATTTACCGGAACAATGGCATTAGGTTCGCTCAGTTGCATAGAACTTTTCTAGTCACTAGGGTTTTAAATTTTTAAAACCGTTCCCAAAAACTACAAGCAAACCTCAAAACAAATGAAAACAGCAACAAGATAGCTACTAGTTATTCCAATGAAGACAGTTGTCGGCCTCAAATAGTTTATGTTAAGCGAGTAGCGAGGGAGTGAGGAACAAGACAAACAGGCCTCTTGCTGTGTCTAACCGCATGAGGTAACAGAATCGGCAAGTGGGTAAACTGATAGTGACACACTGGGGGCTTTAACGCTCCACTTATCATCTTCAATGAAAATGTTTCTGGAATTTCTCAGTAGAAGCCCGGAATCTAAGTTTGTCCCCGGTTGATGGCAATGATAATGATAAATGATAATAATGTTTTTTGACACAAATTTTACAAACATTTTAATGAATTCCCTAGCTGCTGTGCTAGTGTACACTGTATTACAGGAGCTAGTGTCTTCCCCTAATTACAATGTTACATGTTATTTATGAAATCCAAAGATTACAAAGCGAATCAAAAGTAATAGAAATAATAAAATAAAATTAAAAGTAGGTAATCTAACATGCATAATTTATATATAGTTGGCTCACTATTACAAGGTTTGGTAATTTTAATGAATTTTGGTAATTAGAATTTTACATTTTTGACTTTAGTAAAATGTATACATAGTAACCCTGATGCTTATAGCATAAGGGTTACTATGTAATTGTACTATGACATTATAATATTATAATCTAAATTATAATATTATAATGTCATAGTACAATTACAAACAACCAGCCAACCAACCAACCAACCATTACCTATTTATGAACTACTTAATGCTTTCTGGGTACAAAAAAAATCATACTAAATTTATTTTCTTAAATATTATCAAAATTAAAATAACTTTGTTCCTTTAAAATAAGTAAAAAGTAAACAGTTTATGTCAAAATATTAATTGTTTTAGATATATTTCTTTCTTTTTTTTTTAAGAACGTTGCCCCACACTAGGAATCACTCCTGTATTGTGGGTGCGTTTACAAACATTTAAATACACATACACAAACAGCCAGACCCGGAACAACTACTTGTAGGTCATACAAATATTTGTTCCGTGCGGGAATCGAACCCGCTACACGCAGCACAGCAGTCAATCGCTTAACCACTGCGCCAACCGTGCTGTCGAATTATAAACTATTACATATTATAAATATTCTAGGTTATCGTGTTTCAGTATCATCAATAATCATTATACATGAATTTCTTTTATCATCATAAAAAGTTAAGTTTGAGCAATATTAAAAAAGTTACAAGTAACATTATTTTTTGAATATTGGCTCATAGTACTCCTTGTCCACAGTAGGCATCCATTAATTGATAGATAGACCGTATATTATCCATTTTAGTCTTGCACAATACAGATCTTTCAATAGATACGGTGCAGTAAAAAAATTGTGTTTTGCATTCCTTTGGGTTGGCTGGGGTCTTATTAACTACAGTGTATGATTCTCCATTGTGTGAACATTTAAAGCTTTCTTCAAATTGTGACTTAGTAAATCGAAGCTCTGTCACTTTGGAAAAAGGAACTAGAGAATATTTTAGCCACGAACAGGCTTCTTAAAAATTCAAGAAATCATTGCTACTCATTTGAATGATAGATAGCTGAATTTACCTGCAATAATAATCTCATGAGAGATATAGGTAAATAATATTCAGCCTTTAGTAGAAGGACCCTATCAATACAGTTGTGTACATTGTCAATTTCTTGAATGCAAAAATGTCCAGGAGTTGAAAGTTTTAAGGCAATTTTTTCCAATGTAGAAAAGTTATCCACAAGCTGTCTCAAAGCAAAACTCACGATTCTGTTGGGGTTCTGTGGAACACAACTATCACTCCATTATATAATTGACGTAAAATGGGAGTTGTCAAGCAAAACCTGTTTGAAAATTTTGTTTACGGCACTTGCTATATCATTATCCGCTTCTTCCAGCAGTGTTCTCACTCCAAATGGCCATTCATGTTGTAAGTAGAAAATTTACTTTTGTGAAAAAAATTGCTTACTTCTGCCTTGGGACAGGATAAAATATTCTCTAGATCATGTTTAACATAGAACCTTGTTGTCCTAAAAATCAATAAAAGTTAAATTAAATGATTCTACGTTTAACATAGAACTTCGTTATTCCTTTTTGTAATAAAAAACAACATAGGTATAACTACGTAAAATTTTGAACATTTTGTAGTAAATAGTGCTGCCATCTAGTAATTAGTTTTTGCAAAATGTAGGTAATGTCACATAGAACCTTGTAATAGTGAGCCAACGATACGTGACCGTAAAATTCGAAATACGGTTAGATCTATCTCGCGAGATTGTGAACTGTCGAAAGATTTTGAACCGTAACATACTGCTTACAATTTATCGCATTATTTTTCGGTAGATTATAATCAATCGAAGTGAAACCGTCAAATTGTGAACTGGTATCAAAACGGATAGTACCTTGCGCTAATACTAAATATAAATAGTCAAGTAACTGCCACTAACTTGGAAGAAGCGCTCGCCGGCCACTGCTGCGGCACCAGTCGCTTCGCTCGCTCAGCTCGCGCGCGGTAGGTCGCAATTCTAACCTAACCATATACTATTCGGTCGGTAAGCAATATGGTGCAGTGCACAATTTATCGACAGCTTATAATCTCTCGAGATAGATTATAAATTAACGGTGTTCACAATCATACGGTGACATTATAAAAAAGGGCTCGCCCCCTATTACATGGAACTTAAACATAACCGGCGAAATCTGTCCTGCTAATTGTAAATGAGTACTTGGAAAAAAGCGGTTTTGAGAAAAACGCGGAAATCTAAAAGTTCATGTAAGTACTGTGAATCTCGCTATCAAAAAAGCATACTTCCAGTACCCAAATATTTATATTTTTCCCATATAGGTTGCCCCCTAAGGATGCCATTTCTGCAAAAAAGTCCAGACCCATAAGTGTCGATTACTGCAGATACAATTAGCAGGGCAGAAATGTGGGCGTGCTACAGTACACCTCTGGCCAACCCTTCGGGGAAATAAGGCGTAATGTTATGTTATGTTATTATTTCCTCGAACGTGTCGGACTCTGTGTCATACTGGCCCTATGCCGGATCAAATTAAATTAGCTAGCGATGCTCCGCAACCATGGTGAATACCGATATCCAAATATCGCACACCTAGATCTAAAGGGAGCTAAGTCAAAAATTGGGAGTTTTAACTTATGCTTACCAATGAATTCCATAACTCACTACCTATCGACCAATAAAACAGATTTTAAAATATTTTATTAGTAGAACTTGCATAGCAAATAACAAACAGATAACTTCTCCAGTGCAAAGGAAAACACGGTAAACAGTTTTTGCCCTTTTCTGAAAAAAGTGCTTTTTTGAGTTAACTCTGTTTAGATCTAGGTGTGCGGTATGATAAAAAAACAGTGGCACTCAAGGAGTGCCGACATAAGTGAAAACTTGAACAATTACTTGTGTATTTTTTAAATCGTCAGGAAATATTTTTGAATCGTCAGATTAAACAACGTTCAACGTACGTCGTGTTCAAGGTTGTTCGTTCGTACGTTCGTGTTGTCATTGGTGTCGGTAGTTACGCGAGTTCAATTGTTTTTTCCCATCTCAAAAAATGCCGAACGTGACTAAGAAGTTTTCACTTCAAAAAAACAAAAATGTTGTGATACCTATTTTTTTCTTAGGGTCAACGAGCTCTGGTGCCAAGTGTAAAACTTAAGTAGGTATGGTTTGAAAACATCAGTTTTTTTTTTGTTTGATTGCGCTAAGATATAGATATCCATAACGTATGTGAGGTTTACATAAAAGAAAAGGATTTTTGATATTTTCAAGTACCTAATTACACTACCTAAAAAAAAATCAAATCGATTTTGTTTTTGTTCTATCGTGTTAGGATATCGATACCCATTAATATTTGTTTATTGAATTGTTCTACGAGAAATAAATCGCTCTGTCGCGTCGCGCCTGTCTGCGGGAGCCTTCGTTCCGGGTGTGTTGGGGTCGGCTACCAGTCCAACCGGATGCAGCTGAATACCTGTATTCTACGTGGAGCAACTGCCTATCTGACCTCCACAACCCAGTTACTGGGTAAGACTACACCCCTTAATAAGACTGGTTGTAAGTCTTTCGGGCTTCTGACGACTCGTAACAACTATCAAAGATCCACGAATGGCAGCCGGGAACAACGCCTTAACATGCTTTCCGAAGCACAGAAGGGTCTTGGTATGTAAAGATACTCATCCACGGACCAACCGCGACAAGCGTAGCTTAACCTGATCCATCGAACCGTGCGGCTGTTATTACTTACCCGCAAGCCGTGTATGTAAACACACCCACATCACGAAACTCCTAATTAGAATCAGTTTAAAAAAAAACAAACGTGACCTCCATTATCAAACCTATCACAGATTTATTCTATTTCCAATGAAACTGTTCCTCCCGTTACACAACGAGCTCATCCACTGAAACTGTAGAGTGGAGGCGGTTACGGCCCGCCCTAAAACAACCAGCCACACGGACTCCTTATTTGAAATGCAAAGGGTCGCATGTTGCCACGCTTGGGACGCTTGGGACAAATCCACACCGGTTTGTGGAGACAGTAATTTGTTTACGGTTTTTCGTGTGTCTGTTGAAAAATGTAAGAAAGATGGGCTGTCTTTCTTGTCCTTGTTACAACGAGCGGTGAAAATGTTTTTAAAGTTTTTTTTTTTGTTTCCCGAGGCTGACTGCGTGTGGTTTTCTTGGTAACCCACTCTTAAGAAGGCATAATTCATAGCTGGCCCCTGGGAACGTATGAACCTAAAACATTACCTGTTTTTTAAGTTTTTTTTTTTTGTTTTCCAGGGCTGACTGCGTGTGGTTTTCTTGGTTTATTTTTCTTGATATAACCCACTCTTAAGAAGGCATAATTCATAGTTGGCACCTGGGAACGTACCTACTTGTATATCATACCTATTACCTGTTTAATAAAAAATGATTTTGCTATATTTATTCGATATTCTAAGCTATACAATGGGTTTTCATGGGATTTTCACCATCATTTACATCATTTATCCTGGTAAGTTTATATGCATGATTTTGATATAGCATTAAAATCGATGCGCTAACTTTTACTATGTATTCAGTACATGCCTTTGAACCGCCGAAAAAAATTTGCAGTTTCATTCATTTTGACCGCATCGGTAGAAACGAAACAGAAGTTTTTTTTTTACAGTCTGTCGTCGGAAAACTTCTATGCTAGGGGAAAATTCATGGTAACAGTTTGCTCAACGTTGCCCCACTCTATTAGTAGAGTGAAATAGTAATAGTATCACGGCCCAATTTAAATTTCAGCTATGGAAAGCAAGGGCTGGTCACATCTCAGAACGTTAGCAAATTTGTTGGTCTCGCACATGCAGATTTTTAGACCAAAAGTGATGATATAATTTTCACGAAGTAGGGTTTGTGCTGGGGTTCAAACTACTCTAAGACCCGTAAGTCAACCATAACCGCTGAGTCACCACGGTTCCGGTCAGGTCCATAAACAGATTACCTTTACTCTTAAGAAAAGAAAGTCCTAAGTCAGTCAGATAAAACATTACGTTCTTTGAGTGTGGAAGTTGTGACTACATTTTTGCATTTGGTTCCCACCTCAAAAAAGGAAATGAAAGTAGAAATATGTAGTAAATAAATTAATAAACAACTAAACTACTTACCAATTTAAATATCTCTGTTCATTGTGAACGTATTCTTAGAGGCCGTATCGATTCAATCGGCAACCGTTTTAATTTAAACGGCATGGCCAGAGATTGCCAGTTTGTGGCGACCGATTGGTTTGCCGAGGACTGGACAATGTTTTCTGAGAGAATTTAATATGAGCAGCTCGTGTTACTTGATTAAGGCCTTTAGAAGACTTTGAAATTCGGTTTATTTGGTATTTAAGTCTGATGGTTTTTCTGTTTATTTTGTTTAGAAAGTAACATAATTATGACACATAAAATTACATAATTAATTACATTACAACTAGCTATATGATTGTAGTACCTAGTGGAAGAACTAAAATGGACAGCAAAGGACGATCCAATTTTCTGCTTCAATGAAAATTTCTAAGGTCACATCGTCACAAAACAAACAATACAAGTAATAGAGACTGCTCCTAACAAAAATCCAGCGAAGTGGGTTTTGGACAAAGCACGATTAAAGGTTCCGTAGTTGGCATGAATTTATCCCACGAACAAAATAATATTTTTGTTCAAAGTTACATATTTGTTGTTAAAAAAATGTTCCCACAATGTAAGTTTTCTATTGCAAAAAAAATTTGTGATAAAAATACGAATTAACAAAACATAAAACTACAAGTTGGGACTTTTTCCTTTACTTGTGCTGTGAGACATTGATTCTTGTTAATGAGTCTAGGCCACCGGGAAGTACCCTATAGGTTTGATTTATTTGCGAGTATCAAAATATGTACGCATAAGCGGCCGTATTTTTTGTTGCGTTGTCTGAGAAGCTAGATTATTTTAGAACACCAAGAAACCGTAGACCTACGTATTTGATGTTAATCTCAACTTGATACCTCCATGCATTCCTGAGAAAATCTCTTGGATCTCGCCAGACAGACAGACATATATACGAACAACGAAGTGATTCTAATAAGGGTTCCATTTTTTTCTTATTTATTTATTTATAAATACTTTATTGTACACCAGAAAATACATTACAAAAGGACCTCCTCCTTTAAGCTACAGAACCCTAAAAAAAACCTGATAATCTTATTATTTTTCTCCTACCTAGCTAAAATCAAGATCTACAAACTGCCTTCACACGAACTCCAAGAAAAATCCTTACCTTTTTCATTTCAGCCAAAATCGAATACGAAACGAATGTAGGAAAACTACAGCATAAATAAACTCTTTCTCTTTTCGTGTATTTCTAGTTCAGGTCGAGTTATTCAATGGTCTGATATCAAAACATTGAATTTCGCGCCGTGCTCGCTCATCAATACAAATGTCTGTTACACTTTGGTGACACACGGACGGGTTTAATGTAAAGCAAATATTTTAGTATTTTATCACCCAAATAAACCAAAAGTGATAAAATACTTAAAATCAACAGTCATATTCAAACTACGCTAAGAGTCGGCAGTTATTGAACATCAAAATTAAATAAGACAATCCCCTAAAAACGCGTGACTTTCACCACTTCCTAGTACTTTAGCTGGGAAGAAGGTGAGAGTTAAAACGGCGGGTGTACCATAGCGGATAAAATTATACCAATTACCAAAAAAAAAAATACCTAAAACGTACTATTTTGTACCTAGTCTAAAAAATCTGTACCTCCTTCAGAACGAAATTATTTCGAAATTAAGGTACACCCGCCATATTGACATCAAGATGGCGGGTGTTCTATAATATTTTATTATTTATCCATTACTCATAAAATATAATCACGCCAAAATTTTTTACCTAAAATGTACCTAGGAAAAACACACTTTGATCACTTGGATAGTTCCTGAGAAATAAAACAACCGAGTCTTGTGTATAAGTAAACACAATAATTATCATGATATACTACAACTACTACTAAAAAAAATGTACCTAAAATGTACTATTTGGTACCTACCAAATAGTACATTTTAGGTACATTTTTTTTGGTAATTGGTATAATTTGATTAGCTATGGTAAACCCGCCATTTTAACTCTCACGGGAAGAAGTAGTAGCGCAGCAAACTCTCTAGCAGCACAGCTGTCTGTTCAGTTTATGTCCATAAAAATTTATAACAAATTGCCAAATGATTTTAGAGAAGTACAGAAAACAAATATATTTATTTATAAACTGAAACAATTTCTAGAATTCAAGACATACTACTCAGTAAAGGAGTTTTTAGAGGACAAATCGATTACAAAATAAAATTATTCTCTCTATAATTCACCAAAAATTATGAAATAAATATAATATAGGTAATACGGAATATAGAAAATCAAATACCTATAAATATGAAAGCACAATTACATAAATAATAACATAATTTAATAATAATGAAAATATTAATTACTAATAATACTAATATGCATAAGCAATACATAAAAATCAAAATAACAAATATACTGCACCTATATACACAAACCTTATACTATATATATCTGTACATAATCATACATATATATAGATAATTATACACCCAATTATACATCTACTAATTTTATTATAATAATGAATTGAATTGCTTGCATTTGTACGTAGCCGTCTTCCTCTCTCCTAGTTTTGCTGTTCCCGACAGGGTCCATATTGATCTTACTGTTTATACCATCTATGTAAAACATATGGAATGCAATAAAGAATTGAGGCAGTTAGAAGAACTTGATTCTATATAATAGTATACTCTTCCAGTAACAAAAAACGAAGAGCATCCACTTTCAACGCACTCTGTGCATTTACCTCTACGTCTGCCGCTAGCGTAGTCCTAGCCGCTGAACGTTAGATGTCTGCTTAGCCATATTTCTTTTACGTTTAAGCTTGTCTTAATTTTAAGCAATGTTTATATGTAATGGCAAACAAATGAAAAACTTGACAGCAACATATATACGTGGTTACGTCTCGTATATTCTGGGAAAGATTGCTGGAGCAAAGATAATATCCACAGATGGAGGTTCACAGACGGCTCAGATCTCAGCGGCACCTCCCCATAGACAAAGGCCCACCTTCCATCCTGCGCCGCATACCCTGTCACCTGTGCATGTGATGATCTTAAGACTGCGTCAGTGAGCGGAGTTCAAGCATCTGAAATTTGGGCCAAGATGTTTGAAGTTTTAGGAATTGATACGTTACGAAGAAGAAAACCACCTTGTTCCTCCCAGATCATCTACTTTACGAGAGGATCGGTGATAAATATGAATATTGATCATTAGTATTGCAAAATTTAGTGTTTGCCTTATTTTTCTTTCTTCGAGCATTACTCTCACTAGTATAAATAGTTTTGAGATATTTAACAACCCCGTTGCCCATTCTCCCTGCTCGTGAGTCAGTCCCAAACTCAATAATACAAGACGATGAACTGCCATCAGTTTTCGGACTGAAGGCGCACTGACTAGGAAGCTGAATGTTGCAGCCTGGTATTTACGTACTCTCAAGTTAGTTCGGCAATGAAGCAGTTTTTGAGCTGTTTATATTTAAGCGACAGGCGTAAAGAGAATGGGTGGGTTGTCTTGATTTATGCTGTAAATAGATGCTATAATATTGGTTAGCTGTCCACAAAATCACAGTTGAACTAACAAGCCGCCTTTGCTTTTCACGGGTGCAATTTTACTGATGCGGTATCATGTCAAAACATCGAGATTTCTTGCTACAGGCTGTTGGCCCTACTTGTTGGCTCCATCGATAAAAACAACTGACTTTAAAAAGAAACCATACAAACTGATAAATAACTTTAATTTCGGGGTTTTTGGTTTTGTGTTTTCGTGTTTTTGCTACCGACTTCAGAAATTAATGTTATTTTTCACTTTCTTTTTAAAGTCGGTTGTGATACACACAAATTCGTATACTTTCACATGCTAAGAAAATAACTGCGGCAGAAAGGTATTATAACATCGGAAAAGATACGTATTATTGAAGCTGTGGCAGCCGAATCTTGCAATCCATCCTTCATAAATGGCTTTGGCGACGGTTTCAGCTGTTATGTCGCACACGGCATGTGCATCATTGTTATGACGTAGCGATGAACGGTTGGCGATGTTTTTAGGGATCAGACGATAGCCGCGTGAATTTGTTCGAAGCGGTGTGACTGTTCGAACGTTGCTGTGGCACTTGATGTATGACGTTGGATCTTGGATCGTTGACACGTAATGCATATTTGAAGCCATGTCTTCACGTCTGTGTTCATGGATGGCCAGAAGTACCTTCTCTGTATGAGCTTTCTCGTAGTTCGTATACCGGGGTGGCTGATACGGAACTGCAGTGGTAGGTGTGGGCGTACGTTGTGGGTTGAAGATTTGCAGTAGATATGCTGGGAAGAGCCAGGTAGCATTATTCTCTTCATTTGTATGTTTGTTTGTTTTGTAATTTCTTTTACATTTTCGTCCTTTTCTTGCGCTTGAGCGAGTGTTTCGTAATCGATCGCGTTCAGACAGCTGATTGCGTCGACACGTGATAATGCGTCGGCGACAACATTGTCTCAGCTGCTTATGTGACGTATGTCGTTCGTAAATTCACTGATGAATGACAGTTGTCTTCGTCGGCGCGGAATCTCAGTATGTGACGAGATTTTTTGCATGGCGTACTGGTGTGGCTTGTGGTTAGTGAATATTATGAGTTCACGTCCTTCAAATATTTTTCTAAAGTGCTTGATAGCCATGTAAATTGCTAGAAGTTCTCTGTCGTAGGTTGAGTAATTTTGCTGAGCCGGTGTGAATTGCTTTGAAAAATAACCTAGCAGTTGCCATTATCCATTGACTTGTTGCTATAGAACGGCGCCTGCACATCGATCGGATGCGTCACACATCAGCCCTAGTGGGGCTAAGAGATGTGGGTGCGACAAACAAATTGTTTCTGTGATACATTTCTTGCAGTTTTCAAACGCTTGAGATGTACACTCATTCCACTGTATTGATGTTTTGTCTCGCTTCTTTGTGTTGTGCAAGGACTTCGCTAAAGGAAAGGGAATTTTGTAAAAAGTACAGCTGTTTGTAATTTGGTGCCGTCGCTATAGATAGCAAAGTGTGTGTGTACTAAACACCTGCGCCCGATCCTTCACGGAGTAGAGGCGTGATGTTATGTTTACCTACTACTAATTGAGCTAGGTGGAGCGAAGATACTCTCTAAGTAAAGACGGATAGGAGTGCCTTAAGATATCCGTATCATCTAGCATCTGGAATACTAGATCAATGATGACACGGTGATGAATTTCGCATATAAAGCGAATCTACCAAATAAAAATCTTAAATTCATTCGTTAACTGATAGATCACGCACAACCTAAACGGCCGGGTTTAGGAAAAATAAAATTTTCTACAAGAGTTCCTTAATAACGAAAGTGAGCACTAAGGAAGGAATTTTGAAAAATCTTAGTGGATTTTGAGTTATTATACAAGATAGCATACCTAACGCAACCGCTATTCAAGCACCGCTCCATACTTCCTTGCACAACACAAAGTAACGACGGCACCAAATTACAAACAGCAAACTTTTTACAAAATTCCCTTTTTTAACCGACTTCCAAAAGGAGGAGGTTCTCAATTCGTCGGAACCTTTTTTTTTTTTTTTTTTTTTTTTTTATGTATGTGTTGTTTACTCGAAGATGGCTGGACCGATTTGGAAATTTTTTTTTTTGTTTGAAAGGGTATACTTCCCAGGTGGTCCCATGATCATCAAGTCAGGATCTGATGATGGGATCCTGGAGAAATAGAGAGAACTCTTCAAATTTTATAGGCACACTTGAAGCAATTTGTGTAGTTTTTGGAAGAGTACTTTCTCGGAGTTGTTCCATTTCAATTTGGTGAAGATCTGATGAAGAACTTCGGAGATAGGCAACGGAACTCCTCAATAAATGATAGCAAATGGACAGGGATTGCTGAAATCTCATGTCTGTCAATTGTTTACACCAGTTAATAACATAACATCACGCCGGTACGCTGTGAAGGGGTAAGCACATGTGAACCACTAAAAAGTGAAAAATAAAAATCTTTTTTCAAAAAAAATAAACAACCGACTTCCAAAAAAACACTAAAAAGTGAAAAATAACTTTAATTTCGGAAGGCGGTGACAAAAAATTTAAATACATATCCAAAGTCACCGACTTCCGAAATTAAAGTTATTTTTCACTTTTTAGTGTCTTTTTGGAAGTCGGTTGTTTATTTTTTTTGTTACATCTTTCGACTGAGAATTTTTTGTTTTATAAAAAGATCCTTCTTCTTCTTAGTTCATGTGAAGGCCGCAGGAATCCACTGGATGCGAGAAGTTCAAAACCAAAGTGGTGAAGCTTGAGGAAGGCCTATTTCCAGCAGTGGACGTCTTTCGGCTGAAATGATGATGATAACGATGACGATGAAATGTTAGACTACTATACCTATTTTAAAGACATGGTAGTGTAGCAGTTAGTTAGTTTACTACCTGCTACAAAGTGTCATAATTTAAAGTAAGATAATTTCTTAGAACTAAATAGTGCTAAGGATTTGAGGTAAGCAGTACCGTGCTACCTTTTACAAATGTAATTTTACGACGTAGTTCAGTAATAAGATAAATACGGTAACTGACATAGTTAGAAGAATTGACAAACTTAAGTGGCAATGAGCAGGGTACAGAACAGATGACCAATGTGGCCGAAAGGTTCTGGAGTGGCAACCGCGTGGCGGAAGACGTAGCGTTAGAGGGCTTCCTAATAAGCTGGACCAATAACCTGGTGACAATCGCAGGAATCCCCCGGATACAAGAAGCACAGAACCGGTCAAAATAGCGATGCTTGAGAGAGGCCTACATCTAGCAGTCGACGTCATTCGGCCGAATTGATGATGATAAATGTATGTAGCATAAATGCAAAACACGGAACCTTTTTACCTAATCCTATAAAAAGGAAGACCAACTCAACCCGTAACATAAAGCTGCTCGAACATAAAATCCGGTTTACTGACAAGTCTAATCAAATAAAAGTGTTAACTGTGTTGGAATGGCCAGATCTAAGAACAAAGTGCTTAGCTCATCAAACCTTTAGCACTACCTGCCTTTGAATGCTTTCAATGTTGCACCTTATCCGGGATTTAAAAGTTTTTCTAGAAGAACTGGAATTACAATTATGACTACAACTATGTATGGGTACTGTAAACAGTGTAGTTAAAGCATAAATATATTACTACTAGCTGACCCGACAGACGTTGCCCTGTCTTAAGGTGAATCTAGTCCACAATTTTCCCATACAAACTTCGGGAGTATATTACTCCACTGTTGGACAATTTACATCAAAAATTAAACATGGTATGGTTTGTCTCATTATTCATATTGTCTGTACGGAAACAGAATACTAAAATAAAAAGCCATTAAAAAGTTAGGAGCCGACAAAGATTCGTTTTTCTTGCTAAATTAACCTAACTTTGGGCGTGATTAAGTAATAAAAGAAGTGTAAAATCTCCAAAACCAAGTCGGTACCGACAAAGATCATATATCAAAAAAATCAATAAACTTTATTGGTTATTGATTTATGCAGTGATTTTTTCATAAGCCCGATCTTCCCAAGGACTTTTCGTAATTTTTACCCGCCTGTGTTACTATAAATGATCCAGCCCCTTACTCAATAACGTTGGGCGTGTAGACTAGCTTCTAACTGTTCATCACCTATACTACCTCTGTCAGACACGATGCTTGATGAGACAGCGTGCTTTTTAGCCAGGTCCACCAGTGAGTTCGAGCCCGCGACTAGATTCATTGGTATAATATTAGAAAAGTTAATATGGTCGTTAAGTTTTCTTATTTTTTTTTAATATTACGCTTATATATATAACTTTCTTATTTATTTCTTTCATAAGAACCTTCTAACAGTAACAACAAACAATAGACTTCGTATTCAAGTAGTAAGTTCAGATCTCCGGTGTGTATGCAGCGTCTCGCCATAGACAGTGACTCACCTGCACACGTGAAGATATTAAATCTTCACTTCGACAGTGTCAGCAAATGGTTTTCGTGTTGCTGAATTTTGAGCCGAACAAATTTAAAAAGCTGTACAGTACAAAGGGACTTTACTTGGCCCTCATCAGCGCCATGGTCTCAATTTCAAAGTTGCACTTTTGAGGTTTCGTGGATTTTTGGGCGAAGAAAATAGAGCTAGTTGTAGCACAATCACTCATTTCAAACGTAACGTAACGTTCTTTATAAAATAATCACCACAAAATTACCGTTACAATAAATCAACAAAAAAAACTTGGGATAAAGTTTAATTTTCATAGTTGTTTAGATCATTTTGAACAGTCTGTTCGTCGCGATATTATTGACGCTGACTGTAGCACGAGTGACCTGTCAATCCCGGCTAATGAGATAAGAATTAATTTTCTATTGTGTGGGCACGCATGCGTGCCTTCCCGTACGTTTCGAGAGACAATCCAATGAAAGCATTGCACGCCTGTGCTATCACGACCGAGTCTCCAAACATGTTGCTAGCAAATCGTCGCTTCAAGCGCACTAGCGCTCGCTGTTGTGTCAGAGTGTCATGTCATCGGATGTGCCATAACAGACACAGATAATTCATGATCACGACACTCTAAACCAGGGATGCACAGACCGCGAACTGCGAGCCGCATGCGTCCCCCCGGCAATGTGCCAGTGGCCCGCCAGCAAAAATATTACCTCGTACATTTGAAGGAAAAATATTGCTCAGGTTTACAAATAATATAGAATCTGGGGCTATTTTTATGTATTTAATTTGTGCTGATGGCCCGCCATTAGTTCATCATTTGTCTAAGTGGGCCATGGTCTCAAAAAGTCTGTGTGTCCCTTTTCTAAACTAACAGTGACATATATAAGTAAATCCAACTAACAAGAATTTAATTATTGAAGCATCGTCCAGTATATTTTTCGCGTTATTTTCGCCATCGACCCGCTAAGAAGAAAATAACTTTTTCCTCCAACTACGGGCTGATATTATTTCGAAATTCACCAAGGTTCTAAATAATCTGTGGTTTTCCCAACTTTCAATACAACGTCCCATATATTTCCACTACACAATGGATCGTGTCCTCATAACGTGGTACTGAGAAACTCATTCAGACTTTATAGAGTAGTGTCGCGTCTACCATGAGACCTTTAAAGGTCTTAAATGTAGTATTTTCCAATGACATAGGGTTTACTGGCAGTGCCTTATTGAAAGCTCTCAGAACTACATATTTCAATAATCTTTCGATATTACTTCCTCAGGGAAAAGTGTGTATATTTTCCAACTGAGACATTCGGATTGGAAAACCAGTAGTTTAGAACCTGCAACAAAAAATATTCTTGTTGAATTCTCTGGTTCTTATAAATAGGAAATGGATCCTACATGAGGTCATTTTAATTAATGACTGGGTACGAACAGCAAAATTAAGAAACAACAGGATTTTTTGTTGTTATGAATGTTCTTGAATAAATGTTGTTTTTTCTGTGCAAGTAAAATAAATACTTTTTTTATTAATTTAATAATAAATAGGTAGGTACTCCTTCTTAATTCAAAAATATGTAACAATTAACAATGAACGCAAGCGATTAACGATGCAGTCATCTTTGTCAATGTGTTTACCAATTTATAACTCGAAAATAACTATTAAACACTCTTATAACGACAGATGTTTTTCAGTACAATGTACCGCTTATTACTGATTGTACCTTTATTTGTTTTCCGAAATATGTAGTATTCGTGTTAACAGCCCATAAAACTACAAGTGTCATCAATACTTGATCCGTTAGCACCCTTTAACACTATAAACTACAGTAACGAATCATAAAGCGGAGAAAAGTGCCTCTAAAAGTGCTATAAACTAGTCGGTATGACCACAGATTTCGAATCGCTAGGTATTAGCACCTCGATTTCCCATCTGGTACCATCGACTTATTTAATGTGCATCGTAAATTGCGCTGCCAATACGGTTTATGGAAACTATTTGGTATAATCCCACAATTATTGAATATTTAGTTATTATTTTTATACTTCCTTAATTTTCAGTTAGATTCATAAATATACCTACTTTTCGAGCATGATCCCCTGCGCTGGCATTATCTTAATGTACATGCGTTTCTTTTTTAATACATCTAGTTGTCTATAAAATTTGTTTTTCTTACCACAAAAACTACTAATTGAACTGTTAACAGTACGGAAATTGAAATTCCCGCAAGATACAAAAGGTACATCTAGCACAATTTTAGCGCCTTTACAAACTATAAGGCAGCGTGAAACAGCACCGTCCGTCCGCAGATTGCTATGAACGGAGTGCCAGGCGTTTCAAATTGCTTTCCACTATGACGGTACATGCAAATAGAACAATCCGGAAAGCCTTTGAGACTGTTTTAAACGAAAATACTTGTAGCTGTTTAATTAAACTGACCGATACGGATTTCGTTGTCAGGTATGATTAACTCGAAAGTTATTAGCTTTAGTTACCTATCTAACCTAAGGTAATCGGTACCTACAGTGGAGTCAAGGAAAGTTAGTGAATTCGTAGCTATGAAAGAGTTCGATTCCTAGATCGGGCAGTAAAGTTTTTAAAATTTAAAAGGAAAACATCATTTTAATCTCAGCAATTAGGGAACGTAAACGGAATCATTGTTGTATACTTAAATCGCTAATAAAAATTGTTACAATCAATGACGTCACACAATAATTACTGCAGTACATGACTGTGCATTGTATAGGATAACCTGCGTATAATTATTACAAAGGTGAACCCCCGAGACCGAAG
Source organism: Polymixis lichenea (assembly GCA_949091785.1). NCBI lineage: Eukaryota > Metazoa > Arthropoda > Insecta > Lepidoptera > Noctuidae > Polymixis > Polymixis lichenea. The sequence continues at coordinate 7,129,157 of OX420952.1, forward strand.
CCATGACCTCAGAGTGTCGCGTTTCAATGCAGTAGCGCTAACCGCAAGGACGTCCCCGTTTACATTATGTGATGACAAAAGACTATATAGTACATGTAGGTAGGCTCCCTTATAGGTGACCCAAATCTTTCTCTTTTTTCATGTATTTAATAACTATTTAATGAAAATTGTGATTTAAATTTATTTGAATCGTAACTACTATTTTCCTACCTATTTTAAACTTTGTTTATTGTAAATTAAATTTAAACGATGTATATTGCATTAAATCTAGAACCTACTCATTGGGAGAATACACTGGCTCCTGTAACACAGATGTTTTTACCTAGATTTTTACGAGGAGTCAGGGATTCATTTTGTACATATTTTTAATAGCAATAGAGATTTTATTATTAGTAGGTATGGTGTATTGTAATACAGTAGGTATTGAAAAATTAATTCAAAAGTTCAAACCTGTCGATCGCGGTGTAAATCATTGCTTTCCAACAGAATCCAACGACGAGCGGCCGTTGTTGTTTTTGGGATTAGGTTCCTACTGTAAAGATCGTAACCTGCACCCTAATTGCGTAACGTAACGCTCGTGCGTTACGTTACGTCAATCATAATCTGAATCATTCATCGCAAGGTCTTTATTGTTAAATTTAAAAAGATGCCTCCAACTGCATGAGATGATTGCATAAAGTATTAAGTATAATAGTCATCCTTTTAAAACCCCATTTTTAAAAATTAAAGTTAAAGTTTTAGGCAGTTGGGTTTTTTGATTTTGTAAATTATTTTTTTATTTCACAGTTTTTAGTTAATATAAATAATTTTTGACGTTAAGAAGACCTATTTATGAAACCATTTATTTTGATACCCCACTCAATAGGTTTTAAGAAAAAAAAAATTTGAAGACACAAATGGCGCTTGGCGCCATAAATCGGCCTTTTTATTTTGATATACCCAGTGTCACTCTCACAATTAAGACGAATCTAACGGCACCTCTCAAGCTGAAATCGATCAAGCCGTTTAGGCTACAGAACGTGCCAAAAAATATACATACATACATACACTCAAAAAACATAATCCTCCTTCTGGCGCAGTCGGGTAAAAATGTGAAATATTGTAGACAAAATACAGGAATAATTACTTGGACTTAAACATCCCGGCACTGATTTACTGGATTTGTTTTCTCCTCTACCGATCGTTATGTTTCCTAACAATGTTGATTTTGCTTATATATATTTGTATCAAACTCAAACTCAAAGCATTTATTTCAACTAAACCATTTATAGGCACTTTTGAATTGTTGAAGTTTGAAATTGAAGCTAGTTCTACATATTCTATCTACATATATGTTAGTATTTATTCTTGTATTTCATAGTGATTTCCTACCTATCTTTCCCGTATGTTACTGCACCTACCATGTTTTGTCTCTGCATCCCCATAAGGGTGACTGGTAAAAAATGCCTTTGGCATTAAGTCCCCCTTTGTACCTACAGTATTTTTTCCACTAGTGTATAAAGTTTTAGTAAAATAAATACCTATGTAAGTTATACGCGTATGATTTTATAAACGTATTTATCGAATCGTTTTTGTTTTCGAAATAGGACATGTTAAAAAAAGTACTCTAGTACCTGTTATTTACTACTTAGTAATTAAAAATACAACAAAACATAGCATAATGCCTGATTCCCCCGAGGGTTTGGCAGAGGTTGTGTGAAAAAGTATCCTACGCGTGATATTATGTCGCAGCCAACTAGCTTAATTAGCCGTTTCGCTAACAGCGCAGCGTTTGGAAGTAGCGCTTGCCGGCCGCTGCTGCGGCACAGCTCGCTTCGCTCGCTCCGCTCGCGCGCCTTTGGTCACAGTTCTAATCTAACCTAACCTAACCCATTTAACTAGGGTGCCCTGGCTTAATTAACCAATTTGGCCTAGGACAAACTCAATCGTTTTTATGCCTTTTTGTTTTTGTTGACATGTTTCACAAAGTTAAAGATAGGTTTCTCTATCCTTACATGTAATGTTTTTGTAGGAAAAAATTCCCTGATCGGATGACGCAATAACCTCCCCTCGTTCCGGTATCCCCGCTGTACTTCAAACATCACGAATGTAATACATTTCCGATTGCTATTTAGGAAATGTATATATTTCCTTGGAAAAGTGCATATTACAAAATATATCATAGATTTCCTGTCTATTTTAAGAATTGTACATATTTCCTAGGAATTGCATACAATGACGGATTACATACTTTTCTTAGTGTACATATATTCTATATTTGTACACTAAGAAATACATACTTAACAAAAAATACATTTAACACTACAAATTGAAATTATTTTTTTATTGGTTAAGTATTTTCTGTGGTTGTTTGGACAACAAAAAATACTAATACTAAATACTATATCCATAAATATATAAATACAACGTGCGGCCTTATCGCTTTCTGCGATCTTTTCCAGGCTACCTAGGAATGGACAGTGATTGCGTGTAGGTAGATGTTATAGGGTGCAAGCCTATTGGCATCAACCGGGCACAAATCCAGACTCCGGATTATTACTGAAAACTTCCTGGTGGAGAAATTTCTTAGAACTTTTGTGGAATTTTATTACAAAACGATTATTTACATCAGTTTGCATAATTATGATTCATTGAGTCTAAATTTTGCATATTAAGTCGCATTGCCCTGGTTAATGAATCGCGACGTTAGTAGAAAATTGATTGCTACTGCTCTTAGACTTGGACACAATCCATGCAAAAAAATTGCCTTCATGATGAAGAAAATCCATCACACAATCACCAAAAACCACACCAATAAATACTTTGACTTTGACTTTGAGGAATATGGAGTTGTCGAAGACCTACAACATTTATTGAATGTGCCTAATATGAGTCCAGTAGAAAGTAACGTCCCTGAATTAGAACAGAACTAATGTAGATGTTGGGCACGCCACAATTGCGGCGATAAGTCCCCTCTTTGAGGAGTGGCTTCAGAGGCGGCATGGCGTCCTCACCTTCCGCCTGACACAGGTCCTTACCGGACACGGCTGCTTCGGGAGGTTCCTGTTTCGGATAGGGCGGGAGGAAACGCCCGGGTGTTTCCATTGCGAAGATCGCCCTGAGGACACGGTGGAGCATACGGTGGAGGTCTGCCCGGCTTGGGCGGAGCACTGCCGTGTCCTCGTGGAGTTGATCGGCGGCGGCGATCTCTCGCGTCCGACCCTGGTCCGGGCCATGGTACGGAGCGAGAGTGCATGGCTAGCAGTCGCCTCTTTCAGCGAAGCAGTTGTGCTTCCCGCTCCGCCGACACGCCCTCCCGCTCCGCCCAGAGCGGGAGAAGTTATTTGATGATTTCACACCCAAAAAAACAAACTAATGTAGATGTTCCATACAATTCTATCCCACCCAACCAAATGGCGACGATGCGGGTTCATTCAAATTCATAGCCCAAGTCTTGTGAAAGTATAATTGTTTAGGGTACGGTGGGACTAATATACGCAATGCGTAAATGCCCCTATAAACAAATAAAGAAAAAAAAGTCACAATGATCGGCAAATTTCGCAGCCGGAAAAACCAAGAAATATAATTATCATAATATTCACTGTTACATGTGTTTGTTCCATATTACGTCAACCTGTTATCTTGGACAAGAGTAATAGCAGCAGCACGTATCGATCGAATAGGTTAAGAATAGAATAGAATAGATGAAAAAACATTAATTCGACACAGACACAATACAACAGCAACAAACATATTAAAAAAGAGCACAATAAACATAACAATATAATTGCAGTAGCGTTGTGCTGAGCGTGCCCATACTGAAAGGGTTACCATCTCAGCATTTGCTGGGCGTCAGACACCCAGCGCTGGTTTTAAGTTGGCACCCCGCAGTGACACACGGACGTGGGTAAATAAAATAGATACGTACTGAATCTATATATACTAATAATAAAGCTGAAGAGTTTGTTTGTTTGTTTGCTTGAACGCGCTAGTCTCAGGAACAACTGGTCCGATTTGAAAAAATCTTCCAGTGTTAGATAACCCATTTATTGAGGACGGCTATATACTATATTATATCATCACGCTAAGACCCTTAGGAGCCGAGCAAAGAGAAAAAAGTCACAAATACGAAGTTCTCGCACGGGCAGGTGAGGCGAGCGACGGGGTCGGTCGGTGAGCAAGAAATTTGACGCGAACGAAGTCGCGGGCAGAAGCTAGTATAATATTATAAAGCTGAAGAGTTTGTCTGTTTGTTTGGTTGAACGCGCTAATCTCAGGAACTACTAGTTCGAATTGGAATATTCTTTTAGTGTTAGATAACCCATTTATCGAGAAAGGCTATAGACTATATAATATCACGCTAAGACCCTAAGGAGCCGAGAAAAGAGAAAAAAATATATTTGAGAATATGTAAATGAATAATGTAAAAGATTTTTTGAGTGCTACTCAGTTCTTGTCGCGGTTGGTCCGAGAATGGTTGACCATCTTTACATACCGTCCGTGCCTTGAAAAGCACGTTAAACCGTTGGTCCCGGCTGTCATTCGTGGATCTTTGACAGTCCTTCCTACGGGTAGTCTACCGGCTGAAATCTTAACAACCAATCCTACCAAGGGATACTTATCGTGTTGACCAGTAACTGCGTTGTAGAGGTCAGATAAGCAATGCTTCACGTAAAATAGTGGTATTCAGCTGCAATCGATTGATTGAATTGATATTAAGCCGATCTCAAAATAGTCAGGAAAACGCCAGGTAAACGATAACCTGGTCTGTGGTCTGTATGAACTAAGTCTTCTTACCAGCCCCGGATCTACGGATCTACTTTAATTTTTCGTTATTTAGTAATTTAGTCCTATTTTTTATGTGCTAATCTAGCCCATTTTTTTCAAACTCGATATAGCACTAAAATCTGACACCCAGTTGGTAACACTGGTCGCCAGAAAACCGAAAGTCTGACAACCAGTCTTACCAAGGGTTATCGTGTTACCCAGTAACTGGGTTGTGGAGGTCAGATAGGCAGCCCCGGCTCTACGATTTTTTCGAACCGGGGCAGATACTTGATTGTGGTGCCCCTCTCTCCAACGTTTGAGATAAATTAATTAGGTGTGGGCCTGTGTGGCGTCTTTTTAATCACACAATTTTATGATTTCGGCGCCCCTTGAAACTGCCGCCGGGGGCGGGTGCCCCGGTTTGGTCCCCCCTATATCCGGGGCTGCTTCTTATACTGAACTGCTCTGCTCGTACCTACACGTAATATCGTTGTGTGGGACTTAAACACCCACTGCTTAATCCGTATAGAAGGGGACCCTCAAAGTGGTTGTTAATCTGTCAAAGGACGCAGAATTGGGACCGAAACTACCTATTCAGTATGGGCTATCTATTCAGTATGGGACTACCTATATCTCTTCTAGAATGTTCACTCTACTGTATGCCTGCTGAGTAATCGAGTAACACACTAACAGTAGTAATGGCTTTCATTTTAACAGTTCAACAACATTCATTGCGTTATTTATATTGTTGAGCAGACAATTTTTTCGAATAAATGAAGCAATGGATCAGCAATATCCTTCAATTCGGGTTATTTGTTTATACGTTTAGTTTAAAATAAACGCGGGTTTTGCAAGAGCCCCCTCGTACTTAAAAAGTACAGCTGGAAGCTGAATATCAATCTATACTATATATTATAAAATTATAAAGCTGAAGAGTTTGTTTGGTTGAACGCGCTAATCTCAGAAATTACTGATTCGAATTCAAATATTATTTTAGTGTCTGCTGGGTAGCCCATTTATCGAGGAAGGCTATAGGCTATTTAACATCACGCTAAGACCCTTAGGAGGCGAGCAAAGAGAATAAAAGTCCACGGACAGGCGAATTGAACCGACGCACTGTCTGGTTCCGGGGAGTAAGAAATATGACGCGAACGAAGTCGCGAGTATTTTATATGGAGCGACTGCCTATCTGACCTCCATCACCCGTTACTGAGTGACACAATACCCCTTAGTAAGACTGGTTGTCAGACTTTTAGGCTTCTGACTACTGAACGACGGTCAAAGATCTATTAATTACAGCCAGGACCAACGGCTTAAATATGACGTCTATTTCATGAAAAAGTCATAGAGACTGATACTGAAAATTGCAAAAATGTAAGAAAATTTGAACAACGCGGGATATCCTGAGCGTTTCGACCCCAACATGCTTTTTGAGGCACGGAGGGGTCTCATATGTCATTTGTAATGAATGGTAAATTGGTCACCCATCCACGAACAGACCGTAAAACTGTTAATATTTAGCGACAGGTGACCCCTCGTAAACAGTAGAACATATCGCACATCTAGATCTAAACAGAGTTAACTCGAAAAGGTCAAAAACTGTTTACCGTGTTCCTGTGCACTGAAGAAGTTATCTGTATACATATTCGCTTTGCGAGTTCTATTAGATAAATATTTTGAAATCTGTTTTATTGGTCGATAGGTAGTGAGTTAAGAAATTCAATGGTAAGCATAAGTCAAAACTCCCAATTTTTGACTTTTTGACTTAGCTCCCTTTTGATTTAGGTGTGCGATATTGTAGTAAAATATCATAATTTAAAAAAAAAACCTGATCACATCGCTAAGGCTGAGCTTTGCTGCAGAAACAAGACAATTAAGGCCGAACACCCACTAAAAACAAATCGTATATCTAATATTGACATAAGAATTACCAACAGGCTTTCAGAATAAAATACAACCATACTACAGTACTCAAATTAAAACTGGCTTCCCAAAACCCATTTACACCGGCATCGTTGCGGCAGCCGTCAAACTCGTAGGAACAAAAAGGTTTCCTCCACAGGCAAGTTGCAAACCGGTCCCCAAAAACAGATGGTCCACATAAGTGCAGTGAATGATGGAAGTTGGAAGGACAAGGGTCGGGGAGCGAGGGACGAGGTAAGCAACAAGTTTTATGCAGATCTTTAAGTCTCGCATGCATCTTAGTCGTACAAGTTCTGGTCCGTATCATCGCTTACTATCAGAGGAGATAGTAGATAAACGTCAGCTTGTCAAAAATATAGAGGTGAAAGGGCATGGTTTCGAACATTTTGTACTGAAAAATGAAAGTGCAAGAAACAAAAAAACGGTTTTCTTACGGGAAATAATACCTTCATAATTTTTTACCATCACAACGAGAGTAATTGTGTACTCTCTTTTATATATGATCATTCCGCTGCTAAATATTACTTATTTAGATTTATATATGTTTACAATATTATGATGCCCATTTATACCATCCATGCCCCATAAGTGTTTGAACGAATGTCCAAATTATTGTTGGCTATTATATAATTTTTGGTACTTTCAAACTCAAATAGCAGCCAGGGGGTTAATTGTAGACTTTCGGTGTACTATTCATAAATATTCAAAATGTCGTTTCCCATGAGAAAACAGCAAGCTGGCTGCGAAAGTAAAAAGTACTATCAAAATCTTATTTTTGTTAATTTCATCACAAAATGATTGTAATTGCATCAGGTGGCAATTGACCGATTTAGTCTAAATTTAACTAAGCAAGTCACGATGATCGAGAGATTTTGCGACCAAGGATTATAAATACTGTGCGTGTGCGTTTTTTTTTTACTACCTGTACGTATAGGGAGATGTAAAAGACGTGTTAAGTTATTATTATTCAGTCCGAACGGAACTATCAATGGTGCTACACGCCACACAGTGGAATTAACAATAAGGAAGGCGGTTAAAAAATACAGTAAATTTTTGACAAAATAGTGTGGATATTTTATAAAGGTATTTATGGTGATCTAAAATCTTTATAAAAGTAGGTGAGTTTTTGTTTATAAAAATAAAGCGGGAATTAGTTGCCTACTTGCAACTGTCTGTAACATATTTTTTTGACTAATTATGTGAGTGATGTGATGAGTCGAAGATCTGAGTACGTACAGTTTATTGTAGCAATAAAATACCTAGAGAAATGTCATATATAGTTTCCTAATGTGCCTACATTAGGAAACTATATATGACATTTCTCTAGGTATTTTATTGCTACTGTATAGACATACAGGGTGGCAGGGACTTGGACAACCATACCAGAATTCCAGGATTCAGAACTTGATTCTGAAAGTGAAAATTTCCTGTAGGTTATTGAAAAAAAAATTGTTTGCCTTACATTGTGACGTACGTGCACGTGTGTAAGTATTGCACTTTTCTATAAAACAGATACTTTTTTGTAATAGCCGACGAAATTTTTTCGTCGCCCTAGAATCATGTGCTGAATTCATAGTTCCAGTTTTGCGCATCGATGTCCCTGCCACCTGCATAATAATAAACTGAATTGTAATAGATGCTGACCATAAGCTTGTTACCATAGTTAGCACGAGTCTGCACCTCTAAAACTAAATTATTTCCTGGACAAAATGTACATATTTCAATAAGACTGTAATGACTAGATAATTATTTTCTAGTAAATGTTTGTTATGTTTTTTGTAAATTTCTCGTTGTTGAAACTATGCTTTGCTTGTGTTGTAAATCTTCGGTTTTATGTGCAGCTAGGTACTTACTTTATTTTTCGGACTTATAACAACACAACACGGATTTTTCGTGTGATCCATCTTTTGAAATAGCTCGTAAGCTTAGTAGATTTCGGACGGCCGCGGCAGTCTGAACCCAATCATCTTTTATTAGGTGAGTCTAAGGCCAAACTTATAATTGTGTTATGTATGATAGGAACAACGCAGTAATTTGTAACACACTTAAAATTGCAATGCCTTTCATTTGGACTGTTCAACAGAATTCATTGTGCTATGTACCTACGTTGCTTAGCTGGGTAATTCCCAAAGTACTCCAAAAAGAGTTCCCAAACTACTCCAAGAAAAATATAATATTTTTAATTAGGTTTCATTCCACTCCATGATAATATTAAAATTTTATCAAACTACTCCACCCCATTTTAATAATTTAAATAAGTACCGGATTACTATAAAAGGGTAGCTGACGTACAGTTAGGCTCAAAATCTTTGCAAATATATTTTAAGTATAATGACATTTTTAAATAAAAGAATATAAATTCTATTATTTAAAAATGTCTTTATACTTTTCAGTTTCAACAATAATTTTGAGTCTTATAACTTTTTTAAATTCAACAATTAAAATATTCAAAAATCAACTGACAAAATTAAAAAAAGTGGTGGCTCTGGATTCAGAAGTCTAAAAAACATGACAACATAATAAAAAAAAACATATCTGCCAATTAAGCCTACCATAAAATATTTAAAAAATTCGACAAATAATCATTTGAAATTATACATAACATGGTAGATAAACTTATAAATCCAAAAGTCACAGTCTTTTTATCATAAACACAAATTTGGAATCCTAATAAAAGTTATCAAATTAAGTTACTACTTAAGATAACACTAAGGTAATGTAGTATTATTTCAAATATGTGGAATCAGACTTAAAACTATTTTCAGACATGTACAATTAAACAAATTAAAAAAATGTATAAAATGGGTTGGAGGTTTGTAGGTTCTAATTTCAATAATTTGTAAGATATCCTCGTAAATTTACCTCAAAAGAAAGAGTGATTATCAAGCATGTTTTCAAAAAGGTTGAAACAGAGTAAACACCCTCCATTTTATTTTTATAGGGTTTACAAAAACTATACATAAATGTTTTTTTTATGAACTTTAAATGTCTGTAAAAAAAATTCTAACGACACAGAGGCCTAAAACATGTTTTGCTAGATTGCTTACACATTATTTTAATAAAATACAATAAAAATGGATTCATTTATCATCCAATTTGGCCATAAATAAGCATTTTAGTTAAACTTTTGGGAATTTTCAAAAAAAATCATAAAACTTAGGTAAAAAAAATGATAAAACTTCGTCTAAGACAACCATGGCTTAAATGGTTCTAAATTGTCTGTACTATATTCGCCCTAAACCTTTGCACCCATCTTCCAATCACCCTGTATAACTATAGGAACTATAAACATTTTTAACCAAAACCATTAACCGGTTGTCATCAACTAATCCCGTCGTCCATTGTTAATAAAGTAAGTCAACTGAATATTAAAAGTGTTTTTTTTTGAGGGTTGGAAATCTTCAAATAACTTTCCCGGACTGGGTGGAGTAGGTGGGCGTGTCAGACTTTTACTGACTAATACCCACTGCATCATCAGAGTCAAAATATGTGGCTTGGTCGTTTCATTACTACAAGAACTTAACAGAAAAATAATGAACAGTGGATACATTTTTCACCTTTCGCCCATATGAATGTAGGGAAATGGCCAAGCCACATATTTTGACTAAGGTGTAGAGTTTGTGAAGTTAGGACTTGTAGAGTTAGGGCTTGTAGAGTTAGAAGCTTGGCTCTACAATAGATCTGAAAACTTTTTGATAGTGCAAGTCATACGGTCTCGTCTTGGCAACATTTTACATGAAAATGTTTTTGGTGTCTCATTTTGTTCAGCATGCCTAAACTGAGATCAGTGTCAATTCATCAAGTGTCAAGTGATCAGTGGCGCTTCCTCCTTACGAAGGTTATCAGACGTTTTCCTCAAACATGTATCTACGTGCTTATCTTCGTACGAAAAACAAATAAACAGTAGGTACTTATTTTAAGTACCGATACCACCGATTTATTTTCATAAATAATATGAATGCGATTAGATATCATTTTCTTGATTGTAATGGTACCAGTTTTATAAAGTGACAATGATAAAATTGGAATGTTTTGACTAATATTAGAGTACTTATCAGGGCTATCACTGTAGCCAAGACGCATTTTTTTTAAATATTTTAGGGTAAATATTCGATACCTATTACATGGTATAATCAGTCTATAATGTTCCCACTGCTGGGACACAGGCCTGGTCTTGGTGAGAGAGAGTGATCCACAGTCCACCACGCGGGCCCACTGCGGGTTGGTGGATGTCACATGTCTTCGAATTTTTAGTTCTAGGACATGCCGTTTTCCTCACGATGTTTTCCTTCACTGTTTTAAGAGCAGTGCTGATGAAATCATTAACATAATGTAAAGCACCTGGGTTTAAACCTACGACACAACCTACAACTCGTAAGTTGGACCCGATACCACTACTCCCTATTATCCTATTACATGGAGCTTAAACAAAATTGGCGAAATGTGGGTGTACTGTACCTACCTCTGCCTAAACCTTGGGAGATCGCGGGCTTGCAGTCGGCTTGCGGGCGTGGAGTCAAAATGAAAATCCAAGATGGCGGCCAAAAATTTTTCAAATTTTCCATCATGGGTGTCGTTTCCGGGTTTCTGGGGGATCTAAAGCCGATGGTGGGGTCAAAGTAAGTACTTGTCGGGTACGTTCCCATGGCATAATTTTCGAGCACCATGCGGCTAAAACCGCTGGCAATAGCGTGTGTAGAATTAATATCTAAGCTGCACGATTTTAAAAGCGTTTTGGGAACAGGAATTTTGCTGCAATACTTTTCTATAAATTACCTCACACCAATTTTCTTTTAATTTCAGATGATGAATAAAACAACAGCCGGCTTACTTTTACTAAGCTTGCTTGTATCAAGTGAGGCTTTACGAATGTTAGTATGCTATCCTATGACATCGAAGAGTCATAGCATTTTGGGACATGGAGTGGTCAATCGACTGTTGGAAGCTGGTCATGAGGTGGGTACTTCTCATATTTTTTTTCTGGGAAAAGTGAAATTATTGCTAATGTGTATTGTAAAGATGTGTATTAAAATTATATACATTATGAAAGCCTTGACAAGAAAGTGCAAATCAGTTGAATTTTTTTAATTGCATAGCAGTAGAGCTTCCGAAAGAGTGGGTCTTAAAATGAACATGAACAAGACAAAGGTCATGTTAAATGCTCATGTAACACCCACTCTCATGATGATTGGAGGCGCTACGCTCGAAGTTGTGGACGAGTACGTTTACCTAGGCCAAACTGTCCAGTTAGGTAGGTCCAACTTCGAGAAAGAGGTCAATCGTCGAATCCGACGCGGCTGGGCAGCATTCGGGAGGCTTCACAATATCTTCTCGTCCCAAATACTGCAGTGTCTCATGATGAAACTCTTTTACCAGTGTGTGTTGCCAGTGATGACCTATGGTACAGAAACGTGGTCGCTCACAATGGGCCTTATCAGAAGCCTTAAAGTCATATAAAGAGCAATGGAGAGGACTATGTTCGGAGTTTCCTTACGCAATCGACTCAGGAATTAAGAGATCCGCAGGAGAACCAAGGTAACCGACATAGCCCGAAGAATTGCCAAACTTAAGTGGCAGTGAGCAGGTCAAATTTCTCGCAGAACAGATGGCCAATGGAGCTGAAAGGTTATGGAGTGGCGACTGTGTACCGGAAGACGTAGAGTGGGAACGCATCCCACAAGGTGGACCGATGACCTTGTGAATGCCAAGACAATCCGCTGGATGTGGGAAGCACAAGACAGTCGAAATGGAGAAGCATGGGGGAGGCCTATGTCCAGTGGACGTCTTTCGCCTGAAATGATGATGATAAACACACTCACAGTAGGAATGGCTTTCGAACTACCACCATGTCCAAAATCGCGGCCGTTAACACTGGGCCACAATAACTCCACTACAACACTGTTGTACTTCCTTAATACTGTTAGGTAATTACAACGTTGATCTAATAATGTAATTTATTTTTGCAGGTGGTCCACGTAACATCATTCCCGCGTGGCAAAGTGGTGCCTAACCTGAGAGAAGTCAATGTGTCGCATATAGCTGAAGTATTTATAAAAGATAATGTGGACAGTAAGTTTAATACAAAACTGTTTTCTCAACAACACTAACGATGATCGTTGACCTCCCGTAAAGAACATGACAATTATTTTATTTTTATTTTATCGTGTTTTGGTACCCATCGCGTCTGTGGAGTTTAACTAGCCAATTTAAAATAACCCTGACATAACATAAGGACAAAATCTGTTTCATCTGTGTTATGTTACATAACACAGATTAAACAGATTTTGTTCCGTGTCGGTGTATTGTTGATGTCATGGTGATTTACAGTAGAAAATGTGTAACCTTGAACTTGTTTCAAAACAAAATATTCTTGCAAATCTAATTTCAGCAATAGGGTATTCCACTCATTTTTGAAAAGTATCTATTAACTAGATTCTAGAGTGCTAATAAACTACTAAAAAGACAACATTTTTATTTAATCGATTAGTGCCATAAAAACGCATTTAAATTTTACATTTTCAAATTTCGCGCGTAAGTTGACGAAAACGCTGGACGCAGTGGACACCATATTGCTCTGTGGGTATGACGTCAGTTTGCTATTTAAACAAATGCGCTGATATTTTATATGACAATTGTTTTTAATTTAAAAAATGATTTATTTTTCTACTTATCGTTGGTTTGCTGTTCCTGAATGCAAAATGTTATTTAAATAAAGATTACTTTGGTTACGAAAATAATAACAGGCCTAGGTTGCTCAGTTGACATGCCATATGACGTAATAACATGGCGGCTGCTATTTCATGGTGTTCAAAAACAGATTAAAAATACTGAAATCTTTAAATTGTATTTTAAAATTTATTTTGTTGAAAAATGTTAGTTTTAGTTGATGAAACAATTCATCAACTAAAACTAACATTTTTCGAATTCATTTTGCCTAAGCTATCTTAATAATCTATTTTTAGATTTTTTCTCGTATAGAGTAAAATACCCCATTACAAAAACTCCTAACAACGGATCAATGAAGACGGAGAACATTTAAGAGAAAGACCATGCAATGAACTGATTTTTTTACCTTGGATTATAATAATAATATATTAGTTTTATACGTTTTTTGTATGTTTTGTTCCTCTCATACCTCCTGTTTTTCCCTTTTGTATGCTTCAGTGTTCCTAACAAGTAAACAATTCTTGTAACCTATCTTGCCAAAGGTTTCCTACGGTCCTCCAAATACCACCGACCACTATTAGGTCGTGGTGAAAGTTGCAGCACATTGCTAGCTTTCATCATCATCCAAAAGTAATACACTGCTGCACACAAGACTCTCTTATTCCACGCTCAACTTGATTTTTACAACTCTCACCCAACTAATACCAACCACGCGAGGTTGGTCGCTCCACCTGGCCTGACGGCAACCTACCTTACGTTTGTCGGTTCGCTTTCTCCACTCAACAACACGTTTTACCCAACGGCCATTGGTTATTATTTGATTTACAAAAAGCTAAGTAATCCTTATTTCCAAAACCTTTTAATTTTCAGATGCAGCTTTCACACTGAAAAACTTAATTGGCAAAGAAAACTTTGGAGAATCAGTTCTGTTCCTTTACTTCGCTTTCACGATCCATAAAGGCTTTTTGGAAGATCCAACCGTTGTCAAGTTATTCAGTGACCCCAATGAGAAGTTTGATGCTGTTATTTTAGAATGGTTCTTTACTGAAATTAATGCTGGGTTAGTCTAGTTATATTCACTAAAACTTAGTTGCCTTGATTATTTCTCCTGTCATTATGTGGCAAACAAGCTAGCGGCCACTAGTTGGTACGTGCTCACCGAGGCCATCTGGAATATCCAAGGTATCACAGGTGTATTGGCATCGTAGACACAATCTTAAAATGTCTCGTAAGCCTGTAAAAAAAGGGATTTTGTTTCTCATACAATTTTTTTACAGCACAAAATTGAGGCAGCCCCGGTGAGTTATAAGAATACTTGTGATGGGGCTACCTCGCACCTTCCCATGGTACTATTATACTAGATACAATATTGAGACATACCTAATTAAAAAAGAAAAGAAAAAGATTAGGTTCTAAGATGTTACAAAGTTGTTGTAACATCTAGAATCTAATCATTTTCTTGTTCTGTTAACATTATCTTCTTCTAAATAAATGGCTCGACTAAACGCCCAAAATAATCAGCTTACAATTTTCCCACTACTAGGACATAGGCCAGGAGGTCTGTGAGAGAGGGTAGGCCATAATCCACCATGCAGGTCCAGTGCAGATTGGTGAATGTCACATGTCTTCGAATTCTTAGTCTTAAGACAAGTGAGGAACACCTCACGATGTTTTTCTTCACCGGTTTAAGAGCAATGGTGGTGACATTATTTACACAAAGTGAAGCGCCAGTCTGTGCTCGAACAGACGACCTAAAACTCGTAAGTCGCGGCCGTTAGCACTGGGCCATCACCGCTCTCGAAAAATCCAAATCTTATTTAGTAAACGCTACTTAAAGTCGTTTTCAAACAGGCGCGACGCGACAGTGCAACGCGACACTTGTAGAACAATTTCCATGAAGTTTGCATAAAAATGTTCTACAAGTGTCGCCACGCGCTATTATGCACGACCCTTAACTTTAGATTCTTCCTTTACAATTTTTGATCGAATTTAATTGTTCCTATAACTTGTCGTATGACAGTAATTTACTATGCAGATTTTTATTTACTTGACAGAATCCCAGCACTGTTCGACTGCCCCTTGATCTGGGTATGTTCCTCGGAGCCCCATTGGCAGGCACTAAGAGTAATGGACGGCATCACCAACCCAGCGTACTCCTTGGACCTGTTTACTCAACACAAACTGCCACTGAATTTCTGGCAGAGAGCAGAAGAATTATACAAGCTTGTGAAAAGAAACTTGCAGCTGTAAGTGAAAGTGTTATTTTTAAGCAAATGCTGAGTGTTAGTCCTACCTGAGTGCGTGAAGATACTGCTTACGTAAATTTTTAGAGCTTAATTAACATACGCTCCTTAGCTTCTGCTATTTCAGCACTCAGCGAAATTTTCTGTCTCACCTCTTTTGCATGTGCTTCCTTTCCTAGGCACAATAGAGGTCAGGCAGTTTCTATTGAGTTAATTAATCACTACACTACGTTTGTCTGATGTAGGTATTAGAGATTTCAATTTGTTGTTCATTACTAACGTACTACTGAGATAAAAGTATCCTATGATATAGTCTACCCGTATGCCAAATGTTATCCAAATATGTACGTTCAGCCGTGAAAAGGTGGGAGACAACAGACGGTTAGATCACTGCACGTTAGTTGAACCAAAATCAGAACAAACAATCGAAGGAACGCGCTCCTAGCGTGCACTCTTTGCCTCGCACGGAAATAGAATGAGGTCACCTTCTAGCATGGTCCTTGATGTACCTTGTACTGAAGTTTGGAAATAAATTACAGATCGCGGCACTTAAGTTGAAACAAAATCCGCTATTTTGGTTCAACTTACGTGCGCGATCTGTAGTTACGTGCCCATTTATAATATTAGTATTTATAAGCAGACGGAAGATCTCCTCGCTTTACCTCAGGTTGGTAATTTTGCCACTTTTGTGTGGAGAAGTGAATTGTATTATCTGTAAGAAACCAAGCTAGTTAAAAACTAACAGGCCACTTTATAAATGATAAATTATTTCATTTCTGTAAGTAGTTTTGTAAATACAAACACTTTACACATCAATCATATTTTAAAAACTAAATGATGTCGGCGTTTTAAATCTGACTACTCTATGAAGTCAAGCCGAAACAAACTCAGAGGTCACATTTTCTTATAATCTTGGTCAGATAGTGTGGAGACCATGGATTTTGATGGATTTTGGTCACTGAAATAGTCTCCAGTCAGTACACGCATTTGTCAGTAACCAAGCAACTTAACTCAGAACTTAGGCTCAAGTTTGTATACCTAAAAAAACAATATTATCTACCTATTCCTTTTCCAGATTAGTGTTCTCCCAGTTTGAAAAATGGGCTTACAACAGCTATTACCCTGAGCTAGCAGCGAAGCGAGGGGTGACGATGCCGCCGTACGAAGATGTTGTGTATAACGGATCCCTGATGTTCCTCAACGCACATCCCTCCATAGGAGGAGCGATGAAGCTGCCTCAAAACACTGTGAACATTGCGGGATACCACATCGACAAAACCAAGCCTTTGCCACAGGTAATTCTAACAAAATTTCACCGATAAGTCATTGTGGGCGCAGAAAAAAGATGGCGGGATGTGCTGGACTCTTTTTAAAAGTATAGGCCCAAAATATGTACTTTAAAGACCTAGAAAGGGAGGCCTTTGTCCTGAAGTGCAACAGCATTGATTCACTATAATAACATGCAAACATAAATCGTCGTCAATAGAGGTTCTAACCAAATTGATTCATCTGGGAAAGTACTGCGGTCTACTTTTCTGCTACTATGCTACTATTTCTGCCTCGACATAGTTGTGTTCTAGATTGACGGGCAACAAAATGTATCCATGGACAAAAATTAATTTGACTATCTACAATTTGTGTTACATAATATTGCATCAATTACCCAGTAACTGGGTTGTGGAGGTCCGATAGGCAGTCGCTCCATGTAAAATAATGGTACTACCCAAGCTGCATCCGGTTAGACTGGAAGACGACCCCAACCTAGTTGGGAAAAGGCTAGGCGGATGATGAATATTGGATCAATGTGTGGCTACAATTAAGTATCCAATGTGTAATAGTACCACACGCATTGGAACTGTTAGATCAGATGCAGACAGCCTAAACGGAGCCTCTCGGCGGGTTGGCCTCGGCATAAATTTGGACAAGACGAAAGTCATGTACAATTCTCACGTCTTGCCGAGTCCAATCCACATCGAAGGGTCGCTACTCAAAGTTGTGAAGAAGTGCCGACAAAAGGATCCGGTTGGGTTGGGCAGCGTTTGGGAAACTACGTCAAGTCATTTCGTCGCCTATTCCGCAATGCTTGAAGACTAAGGTCTTAACCAGTGCGTCCTGCCTGTGATGACACTGACAGTTGGGCTGGTCCACAAATTTACGGTCGCTCAGCGCGCTATGGAGCTGGCTATGCTCGGAGTTTCTTTGAAAGATAAAAATCAGAAATTTAATTATCCGGAAAAGAACCGGAGTTACCGACAAAGCTTGTAGAGCGAGCAAGCTGAAGTGGCAGTGGGCTGGCCATGTTTGTCGAAGGACCGATGGATGGTGGAGCAGACGAGTCCTAGAGTGGAGACCGCGTATCGGCAAACGTAGTGTGAGACGCCCCCCAGCTAGATGGACCGACGACCTTAAAAAGGTGGGTGGGACAGACTGGATACGGAAGGCGGAGGATAGAGTGTTGTGGCGCTGCCTGGGAGAGGCCTATGTCCAGCAGTGGACTGCGATAGGCTAAGTTGATTGATTGAATAGTACCTTTGATTTGTGAATGCACATTGCTACAATAGGAATACTTGTCGATGTGTACATCTTTCACAGGCTAACTGTACCTACCTGCTAACTGGCATTTGGTAAGCACATAATCCCGGTGTGCGTCCAGTAATGTTTGTCACTATGTAAGACATATATTGACCGAAGGAACTCCTAACCCGCATATCTTTACTCGTTTGAGGGACTTGAGGAAAACCACATTAAAAAGTCAGACAACAAGCATTTGTGAGACCGTTGAGTGCTAATAGCGAGGTTGCAGGCGCAGAAAAAACAACGTGCATATAATATGAAAAATACTAGCAGACTGTACATTAGACAATTATAAAAAAAGCGTAGTTTTTATTCTTTCATTATATGGCATCGGAAAGATTGTCATAAATTGTCACAAGAGCATTTTTTTTGCTCCTCTAATTATTTCTAAGCCATACAAAATTATTTATCACACGCCACAAAGCCGTTTCTCACCAACGCTGTTAATACGTAATCACATTAATTCCCTACGGCAAAATAAAATCTGTACGCCTGAGTCGAGCCAAAAGCAACGCGGACGGAATTCATTCTCTAATCTTTGCACCCGTTCAAAAGACTTAGTACAACAATAGGGAATCACGCGGTACGCTACGTCTCTCAGGATTTTCATCCAGCTGTAATCTTATGCTGTGGATTACTTGCTTACTGCAGCAAAATTAAGTTGTTGGCGTGGCACGTATAAAACGTTTAGTCGTTTTTTTTTTTTTTTTGGTTGGGAAATCATCAAATAACTTCTCCCGCTCTGGTTGGAGCGGGAGGGCGTGTCAGACTTTTACTGACTAAAACCCACCCGTGTTCCCTCAGTTGCCTGTGTGCCAGGGTTGTGCTGTTGCTCTTTTCTATGAAACAGCTAATTGTTTTTTATATAACCGACGAAAAATTTCTACGTTAGAATAATTTGCTGAATTCATGGTTACAGTTTGCGCACTGGTTAAAATTTTATCTTGTATTTATGGTGAAAATCTTCTGGGTTTTTCATCGCAGAGGTTACTTCTGCTTGCGGGATGTTTTTATATAGTTCAAGCATTTTCATTAATGAAAACTTTAGACACATCGTTGTCTTCTAAGATGTGTCTAAAGTTCTCTTTTGGACCGCCTTAATAAACGGTTTCTGAGCAAACATCAAGGTATGGAGATAGGCACAAAGCAGGCAACCGGCTGCTTCTAGAGATGTCAGTACTAATAAAAATGCGGGGCGTAGAAATAGCGTTGAGCGTACGCACAACTTTTGTCAACGCCCACCTTCAAACCCGTCAAACAACCCTATTAATTGGACCCTAAACTGGGTCATCCAATCATGAATCATTGTCTTTTGTATCAAATACAACGTATTCCTTTCAGGATCTCCAAAAGCTGATGGACGAAGCAAAAGACGGTGTCATATACTTCAGCATGGGTTCCATCGTGCAGAGTGATGGTATGTCCGATCAGATGAAGAGGTCTTTACTGGACATGTTCAGCAAATATAAGCAGACCGTCATTTGGAAGTTCGAGAGTGATCTGAAAGATGTACCAGCCAATGTCCATCTGGTTAAATGGGCTCCACAGCCGAGTATTTTAGGTGAGTTTTTTTTTATTAATTATGAACCAGATGGCATATGTCATGAATAATGAATTGGTCTAAGTTATTGCCTCTTCTATTTCTAAGCGTATCGATGGCAAAACATTTAAACTAGTTTGGCCAAAAATTCAGCTGCGCAAACTCCGCTCACTGACGCAGTCATATGATCATAAACTGAACAGGTGACCGGGCACGCGGCGCAGGATAGAAGATGGGCCATTGTCTGTGGAGCGGCGCCGCTGACGCACTTGGGATCTGAGGCAACCATTAAACCCCATCTGTGAATATTGTCTTTGCTCCAGCCGAGTTGGGTTCGGAGTAAATTTAGAGATTTCTAAGTCGGCCGTGGTAACGCGTGCCTTCAAGTAAAAGGCTCTCAGATGGTTGGAAGGATGATGGATGGTGGTGGACAGTGATATTGGTTTACTTCAAGAAGATCTACTAGAAATTTTACTATGGTTTTGATGATGAAACATCATCATCATCAGCCTAGAGGAATCCACTATGTCTACTTAATTCATTATTTGGGAATTCTCTGGAGATATTCCCGTTATTTATAAACGTTGCTTAAAGCTAAGTAGTTATTAATATTTGCTTAACCATCAATTCGTGGACGTTTAGAAGTAGGTACCTATCTTAACTTTTGGCAACGATTATAAATAACCCCACACAACTTTTTAATAACAAATTTGATAATTTAATTGCGTTTTTAATTTCAGCCCATCCTAACATAAGACTCTTCATCACACATGGTGGCCAGCTTTCGACGTCAGAAGCCATCCATTTCGGAGTACCTCTGGTCGGTGTCCCGGTGATGGCAGACCAGGTCCTCAACATGATGGCTGTCCACACCAAGGGATTCGGAATCCACGTCACGTTAGCTGAAGATATGGCACCAGAACTAGATGCTGCTGTGAAAAAGGTCCTTGCCAATGATGTGTAAGTTTAAAAAAATATAGTATAGAAACACTGGTGCCGATTCTCTTGTCACAAAATTCTCTAAACTAAACTAAAAATCACCAAAATTTAGTTTATTCCTGTCGCAAGACGATTTCCCATTCTGAAATTGACTAAAGTGACACAACATAACTATATTTTAGTTGGACATCACTAAGATGCACATGCACTGAGTTTTTAATTTAGTGAAAATGGTAATTTTGCTATTCTGTTGTTGTCAATTTCATTATTCTATTCAACATAAAACTTTGATTGTCTAACTAAATCTGACTATTTTTAATCGCGATTAAAAAGGTGTGGAATAAAATTAGTTATCAAGAACTAAAATTTACACCAACACCTTGACTTCGGGCGCAAATACAGAGTCATTTCTTCTTTTGTTTTGCTTATATCTCGCAAATGGTGTGTCCTATCGTTAAAATAATGAAAATTTCAACCCCCTTTATTACACTCATAGGCCTCTAAAACTCAACATGTAGGTAATAATTTTTCATATTTTCCATACAAAAAGTAAAAAAATCGATATAAAACACGTCGAGGCTGCGCCCCCTGCGCGACTCCGGCTCTAAAAAAATCACGGGGTAGGGCAAACAAGTACAACGTTGCGAAGCCAAAAAATACCACATGGAGTCGCGTTTGTCAAATTCGATTTAAGTTGTGTCAAAATTATTTTTAAATTTAGAGATCTTTTTTTGCAGAATAGCTTTATATTCTCATAGCCAAAAGTAAGGAATTTTAGTGATAGTTTAGTTAGTTTAGTTCGGCGTACAAGAGAATCGGCACCACTAGCTTTTTTTTTTATGGTCGGAAATCGTCAAATACCGTCTCCCGCTCTGGGTGGAGCGAGAGGGCGTCTGGCGGGCATCGGCCCTTGCTGATCCCGCCAGTTGGTGCTGACATCTCTTTGAGGCAAGCGTGGAACACAACGCGCCGTTGACCCGGGCTTGGTCCTTACCGGACAGCGAGCTACCCATTACTCGCCATCCGCAAGCCTGCGCCTACGGTGACCGAGAATCAGCCTGGGATTAACGACGTAACACTAGCTTCTGCCCGCGCCTTCGTCTGCGTCAAATTTCTATGGCCACCCCGTAGCATCGCATCGCCCACCCGCGCTGTTTTTTTTTTGTTTTCACTTAACAAGCTTCTAAATGTCCTAGCGGGATGTTAGCTTGTAGCCTTCCTCAGGAATTGAGCTATCCAATGCAAAAATATTTTTTCAAATCCGACTGGTAGTTCCAGAGATTAGGGCGTTCAAACAAACAAACTCTTCAGCTTAATTATTAGTATAATATACAGGATACATTTTTAACCAGTGCGCAAACTGTAACCATGAAAAATCTGCTGTTTCATATATTTTAACCGCGTAGTTGTTACACTTTTCTATGAAACAGCTGATTTTTTTGTGTAACCGACGAAAAATTTCTGTGGTCTAGAATGATGTGTTGAATTCATGGTTACAGTTTGCGCACTGGTTAAAAATGTATCCTGTATAGACCAGAGGAGTTCCAATCGGCTAAAGGTTGAATAAATATACCTACTGTCCAAAAATATGGATCTTGTACCTACTGATAAAAGCAATATTTAACTAGGTATACAAATTGATTGAAATTCTAATAATTGAAGTGACCACTTTGCGGCCCAAAATAAGTAAGAAACGTTTGGCTATTCGCCTATCTTTTCCAAATTATAATTTGCGAGTCTTGGGAAACTTATTGAAATAATCTTATCTTATTGGCTGTCAGTTTCACATACTATTTTTAATCTGTTTGTTTCAGCTGTAAGTCATCCATAGTAAATAAATAAATAAATAAATAAATATAAATAATAATGAGCCGAGATGAAACTTCCCATCGGCAACAGAGACGAACCTCCATACAAATATTCATCCCCCATTTTTAACTACTTTAAAAATCCTTCCTTATTTCTCATCTCCGTTATATTGAAGAACTTTTATGTTGAAAGAATATTGCTTCTAGACCCAGCGATTTAGAATGCGACGTATTGGCACACAGTATGCGCCTACTAAGGCGCGCATACTGTGTGCCAATACGTCGCAGGTGAGGAGGAGGATGTGCGGTCATGGGATCGGCCGCACTTGGTGATGGGGACGCATGCCGAGCTGATATCAGTCGGGGTAGCGGCAAATGTACAAGTATCCCTCGGGCCCTCGACAAATAGTACTAGATGGAACAGTGAGGTTTTAGTCAGTAGGAGTCCAAGATAACCCTCCGTCCAACCCAGACGGAGGGTTTCCATGAGAATTTCTCAACGGAAAACAAAAGAAAAACGCTGTTACGTCTGTTAATGAATAAATTTACGAATTGAGATGAAGACCATGAAGTACACAAATGAAATATTCCAATTTTGTCATTCGTCCACAGATACGCCAAAAAAGCCAAAGAATTATCAGCCCTATTCCACGATCGAGAGATGACGCCAGGCGCAGCAGTCGCACATTGGGTAGAATTCATCGTGCGCAACCGCGGCGCCCCCCACCTACGCTCACCTGCACTCAATGTACCACTGTATCAAAAGCTGTACCTAGATCTTGCAGTATTTTTAGCCGTAGTCATATTTTTAATTCAAAAAGCAGTAAAGTATGTGTTGATAAAGTGGTCAAAAAAACAAAAGAAGGAGAAAAGTACTTAATGAGTTGTTAATTTTTTTATTTGTTTAATTTATGAGTACAGATAATAATAGAAATGTTAATAAAGTTTTTGGATACTGAAGACCTGATCAAGTCATAGAAAATTGTCGAATTAAATGCGCCTATACCTAGGCTTATTAGGTACATTTCATTCAAATGCTTTTAGCAGTTAAACTTTTAATTTTTGTAAATGTAAATGATAACGATTACAAATATACGATGATAAGTTTTTTTATTCTTTTAAATTAGATTCAGAATCACAGTCACAACAAATTGTACACTTTTACATAATACTTTTACTTTTCTTACTTTAACATGCATACCCCCCCCCCCAGTGGGGTTCCCGCATTATCGTTGCGGGGGGGCTCAGTAACCGTGGTCACCCTCCCACGGTGAAGCGAAGAGGAACCCCAAGGTGGGGCCGCTCGTCAGGGCTTGTGCCTCCAAGCCGACGACGTAGCGGCCAAAAAGTAGGTTGCGGTGAGGTGCATCGCAACTGAGGCGGGCCGCGATGTCGAATGGGAGACATCACGGCTGAGGATTACAGGCTGCGGCGGAGGAGGAGTGCCGGTACTTCTGGGTGGGTTTTAGTCAGTAAAAGTCTGACACGCCCTCCTGCTCCACCCAGAGCGGGAGAAGTCATTTGATGATTTCCCACCCACACCCGCCCTCCGCCGACGCCCGGTGCGTCTGCTGCGGATCGGGTTAGCGGAAGCAATCTCCCGCTCCCTCTCCGCAGCCTCCTTCTGCGACATGACTGTTTCGCAGAAGGAAACCATCGCGTCCCAGGACTCCTCGCTGCCGACCATCGAGTCGACAACGGCTGGCAGCGACAGGTCACTGCCGACTCCTGAGATGAGGGCACGGTGCGGCTCCTCCCAAGCGGCACACTCTGCGTGTGCCACGCCGTGTCCTCCCGACAGTCGACACAGTGGTGACACCGAGCGTCCGGCTCCCTGTTTATGCGACACAGGTATTTCCCGAAGCAACCATGCCCCGAGAGCACCTGTGTCACCCGAAACGACAGGGAGCCGTACCTCCTCCCGAGCCAGCGCTCGAGTACCGGCCGGACCGCCCCGATGGTGACGGGGCCGGCGGTAGGGCATGAGAGCCTGTCCCGCCATTCCGCCGCCACCAGGGCTGCGCGAAGCTGTGACCGACGCAACTCCAAATGTCGCTGCGTCAGCCATTCGCCCCGCGCCCTCGAACTTGTGATTCTGCCTAGTCTAGCCTTTTCCCAACTACGTAGCTGAATACCAGTATTGTACATAGACCGACTTCTTAACTAACTTCCACAACCCAGTAACTGAGTAACACGATAACTCTTGGTAAGACTGGCTGTCAGTTGGTAAGACTGGCTGTCAGACTTTCGGTCGTCTGAAGAACCGTAACGATTGTCAAAGATCTACGAATGAGACGAGACTGATGAGCAATGACAAATTAGAGCTAGCACACGTAGGAAAGATTTGCCCAACAAAATTCAACCGAAATTAAAAGTTGTCAAACATAGCCCGAGGTATCAGTCTATATTTTTATACAACAAGTTATCTATAGAATTCAAAACCATTAAAAATAAATTGAGGTCCTATTTATTGGGGAAAGACTTTTACAATATCAATGAATTCCTAGATATAATGAATTCCTATATTTTGACATTTGTATTATTTATGATCTTTTGTATTAGAATTCTTAATTGACCGTTATTGTTCTTATTGAGTTTGCTAAATGTATTTAATTAATTTTGTTTTAATTGAAATTGTATGTGTTATCTAAGTTATTTTTTTTATTTTTCAACACAATGTACCTATATTGTTATGAAATAAATTACTTATGATAGCTGAGTCCAACGGCTTAGCGAAGTTTCCGAGGAACGGAGGGGTCCCGATACGCAATAGATGATCATTACCCATCGACGGACCGACCGCGAAAAGCGTAGCTTACCCTTCGATCGACCCGTGCAGCTGTTATCATTGTAATGTCATGTTGATTATATCTGCATTAACTTCTCATACGCGAATTAGTGTAAATCGTTATCGTGTAGATAACGAACTAAAATAATTATCTACATAATACAAAAAACACAAGTAAACAGTCTACTGCGTAATTCAACCATGTCAGCTGACATTATTATCAAAATGACGGTGCATTCTTTTTATCTCCTGTTTTAATTGCCTTTAATATGTCTCTAATTATATAAAAGGAGATAATAAGAATAAATAGATAATAGAACAAATACAGACACGAACATCTTCTATGCAATAAGATGTGCGTGTCTATGTACATACCACAAAAACCAGGAAAATACTATTTTTTGAAATGCCTTAAGGCTTCAAGCAGGCAAACCGCCAACACGCCGTGCACTAGGCTTAGCACGAGTACATCTAAGACGAGTACCGTTTTGTTGACGGAAGAATAGACAAAAATGACGTTCCGTTTAGACAGTACAACGGTAGCAATAGCAAATAAGAAAAATTCAACTACACTTTTTACGAAATTCACTCTTTTACATAAGTAATTCGACTCAGAATTGATTTGTCATAAGATTTTTTTCTGTTTGATTCTCAATTGTTACTGATTAAGTCACGTATTTAGAGGCAACTACAACAATTTTTCTCAGTGTCGAAGTACCGTATTTTGGAACAAAACATATTACAGTCAAAACTGCCTTAACCATTTCCTTGGTAAAGCCTTATTAACGAAATTATGTGAAATTTGAGAAGATAGCTTTGTTCTTCTATTCATTATCCGTCGAGTAGAAAGTTTGTTGTCAGTGTGATTTTGACAGTTTGGTAAGAAAACTTTCTTCTGAAATAGTCTACATATAAAAGGACCTAAACAAAGATCGTTAGAAATTAAAGACAAATTGCCAAATTGTAGAAGGATGTCTACAGTGCGATGTGAAAAATGGAGAAACGAAATGTCCCTTTGTATAGAAAGAGCTGTCTATTCTTCGTAGAAATAGAAAGCGTCATGCTAAGCTTGCTGCTGACGGGCTCGCCGCTCAGAGGAACCGCCGGTATGCCGGCGGGATGCGCGAGGAGCAAAGGTAGTCGGCTTCCGGGATTCACGTTAAACGTTATGCGGTGTACTCTCGTAAAAAAATGTCATTCAATTGTTATGACGAAGCTGTATTGCTTTTTATTGAAAAATTTCACGATTAATAACTAGAAATATAAACACACAATGCACATCACTAGCGTTTTTAACAGGTGTCACAAATGAAATGATGATCTGCAGCCTGATAATGCCGACGGCATACTCCGGCATAAAATGACGTTTCCTTGTAGACAGTTGACAGTTTTGTACCAAGAAATGTAGACAAGCGATTTCTATTCTACAGAATAGTAGAAATTGAATGCTTCATGATAAGCCAGCTTGAGTGATCCCATTAAGGATAAGTTTTAATCCAGTGCGCAAACTGTACCAATGAATCAGCATGTCATTCTAAACCCCAGCGCAGAAATTTTTCGTCGGTAACACAAAAAAAAATCAGCTGTTCCATAAATTTGGTCGCGTAGCATGCGTAACACCTCGAAATATAACCTCCTCCTTTTTTGAAGTCGGTTAAAAAGTATTCGAGTATTTTGGGTTCTGTTTAGTAGTACCCAGTTGTATTTTGAATAATTTATTTTATTCATGTCATCCACCTAGTGGGTTCTCAACGGCAAGTATGCCGAACTTTCATAGACATTTTACCTATCTAAGTAACCCCTTAAGGGGATGAATCTTAAAAATCTTACCTTAATGCTCACCTACGTTATAAAATGAAATCTTCTTCAAAATTTCATGCTTCTAGATCTACTGATTTACGTTGTGTGTTTCTGTGAATTCAACATTCATGATTATTAACGGATCCTTTAAAAAACCTCGAGTGCGCCTGGTTAAATGACCGACAAACGACGACGTCTATCCAAGATCCGATAGTAACGACATGGTAACTGGACTATACAGGCAATTTGCTAGCCACACCGAACAACTGCATAATACAAGTGACCTCCAATTGACTTCTGTGCGCTCAACGCTATAACATCAATTTAACAATCGAAACGAAGGTCATCGAGCGTATCGCTTTGCTCCTGGCTGGTCTATATTTAACTTTGACTGTTCAGAACAACAGGGGGCCACAAAAAAAAAAAATGATGATTAAACAACTTCTAGGGGGCTCGTGGCTAACTAATAAGACCGCACGGGTCGATCCATCAGGTTAAGGTACGCTTGCTGGGGTTAGTCTGTAGATGGGTGACCATCATAACATACCGAGACTCCTCCGTGCCTCGGGACGCACGTTAAGCCGTTGGTGCCAGCTGTCATTCGTAGATCTTTGACAGTCGTTACGGGTCGCCAGCAGAGCCCCGGTTTGCTCCCCCCCCCCCAGATCCGGGGCTGCAGATAGGCAATCACTCCATGTAAAATACTAGTATTCAGATGTATCCAGTTAGACTGGAAGCCAACCCCAACATAGCTGGAAAAAGGCGAGGCAGATTGGTTGATTAACGAGTACTAAAAGTTACGGTCTAGACTTGAGCTAGTCTACAAAAACGAAACAAGTTTTATCGTAGTTATAAGTATTGCTAGTTTAAGGAGAAAACACCACATGCTGGTTTCCTGCACCACAATTGCGTACCTAACACATTTTCGATCACAATCCGAAGTATTTTGAAGGAAATTCACAATCCATTGCTTCTTATGTGTTAAAAATTCGTCTGCTCGACAACGTAAGTAACGCAATGAACGTTTTAGAATTGTCAAAATGAATGGCATAAAATGGCATTGCCACTGTAAAACATGCTTACAATGGCATACACACAATTGCCCCGCTGGTTGCTCGTGTTAAAATGATTCCATTTAACTTATCTACAAAAACACAAATTGTGTTTTAAGTTTAAATATTTGTTTATGTTTGATTTAATTTAACTCGGATTTGGCCTTGACTTTGTGACTTAATGTACCGTCAACAGGGAAAGCATATGAACATTCAAATCCTGAATGCTTGTTTAATAAAATAAGAACAAATTGCTATTATATTGCAATATCATTTTTATTTGATAAATACAAATACAAATAGTTTATTTTCTTTAACAAATGTGTGTACTACATAGCTAATGATAGAAGTGTCCTTTTAAGCAAATAAAGGTAGGACACATACAGTTTTTGTTGTTAATGTCACCACATTCGTGAACTTTGATCATGAGGTCCTTATTTGGTTGTGTACGATTACATAATATACTTAAGCATATGTAATTTATTTTCGAGGTATTCAATGTCAGCAGATTATTATTTAGCCATTTAGCAATTTGGGCCATGCCCTGTGAAGCACTTTGCGTCATCCCAGGAGCTTCCAGAGAAAACAACAGCCGTGTCGTCGGCATAAGAAAATACTTTGGCGTTATGAATGAATCTTCCTAATACTTACAGAAGTCGTTAAATAATATATGTTAAGAAACGTGTGGACCCCAAGACACTACCCTGAGGCACACCGTATAATACTTCTGCATCATCGCTGACGTATTGCCCCAACTTAACCCTTTGCTTCCTGTTTGAGAGATAATCTTTAAGAGGATTGAGTGAAGTTCCTCTTAGACCTATTTTTTTCAGTTTGCTCACAAGGATTGGTACAGCGACGGTGTCAAATGCCTTTTTAAGATCCAAGAAGATAGTTAAACATCTTTTGCCATTATCTAGTTGATTAGCTACAATCGAGCTTAGTGCGGTAACTGCATCTTCGGTGGATAGATTTTCGACATAGCTGGAAGGACCTATATCGGCTTGTAGTTGTTGACATCGTCTCTATCTCCACCCTTATGAACTGGAGTAATAATAGATTTTTTAAGGGGGACCGGAATGATACCGTCTCTAAAACAGATTTGCAAAATGGGTATTGATTGGGACTGCTTCCTTACGTATGTACTTTAAAAATATTGTAGAGATATTGCCCCTGCCGGCGGCACTATCTGATTTTAGGCTCATCAAAATTCTGTCTAGTTCATTGAGGTTAGTATCTAAGAGTACAAAGGAATTTACTTGTGTTGACAATTGATTAGGTACACAATCAGGGTCACTATTTACGCTAGGCTGAATTTGTTGGGCAAGCTGTTTGCCAATATTTACAAAATATTGGTAACGCATTGACATAAATGTAGTGTAGTTAGTGGTCAGTGATAGTGGTATGAAGGATAGTGATAAATGCGGAAGTCTTTTTTTGTTAATTTTTATCATAACGTAGTCCAGAGTTCTTTTCCTTTTAAATGAAATGCTTATAAAATGCTACTACGCAAAAACTTTGTACCCCTTTTACAAAAATTACGCTGATGGAGGAGTATGAAATTTGGCACTGTAAATATTTATATAGAGAATGAGGCCAAAAAGCTAAAAAAAAAATATTATGGTCAAATTTCTTCCACTGCGCGACCACTGTTCATTAAAAATCGTGTAATTATAATTTACTCCTCTGAAATACTACCTTCTGCTCGGGGCTTCGTCGGCATGAAATTTCTCGTTTAGGAGGGATACACTGAGGTAGCCCGCGAAATCGAATCAATTTTCATCTGTAACTATACAGACTTTTACTGACTAAAACCCACCCGTGTTCCTTCAGTTGCCTGTGTGCCAGGGCCCACGGTATCTCTTTCGAACAACCCGCACCCCTGGAACACACAACCTGACACTGACAAGCAAAAAAATTAAAAAAAGGAATTTAATTAAACATAAAATATAAATATTCTAAGACAGGAGGCAATAGGCTTTTAGTGGAGTCATTTTTGGAATCGGATCAGGAGTTCCGAAGATTCCCCGTACATGTATTATACTTAATATTACAAATAGGTACAGTGACGAGCATTAACATGCAAACGCTTACCAACTTTTAAAAGTGATTTTCTCCTCTTGTACTGATTGTTATTTTATGTTATTTTTTAAATAATATTTTGGAACCTACACTGTAATAAAATACTTAGGTTAACTCAAGCTTGAAATCGTTATTAAAGAGAAAATCGCTTTTGAATTTCGCTATGTGTATACATATTAATGCTCTTGACTGTACCTCTTTATATTATTACAGTATAGTATAAATAATTAGGTTGAACCATTTTTCAATAAATTATTTTTATAACTATTAGTGTATTAGTAAAATAGGTTGGGCGTGGATCAAACCAATGATATCTTCTTGACGACTAATAGACTACATGACGCTCGCTACATTATTTTGTTGACCGTACACTACAACTGTCTGTTGGCAATCCTATATTACTACACAACGAGTTTAAATAATATTATTCAATCGTATTCTCAGCCTTGCGCGGGCACATAAGAGACGCGTTTTAAATATTAGTTTGAATTAAATTTGTTTCTATGCATTTGTGAACAAAGGCTATTTTCTATGCATTTGTGAACTAAAAGTGTGTTACAATGAAGTTATTAGTGCTAATTCCTTTAGTCTACTTTCTTTGTAGTACTGAAGCGTTAAAGGTTTTGGTTTTATTTCCATTTCCTGTAAAAAGTTTGAGCATATTGGGAACAGGTGTTGTGAGGCATCTGCTAAATGCTGGACATGAGGTAATTATTAAGTAATAATGCGTCTTTTAATTGAGATACATTATAAAAAATAAAGTAGGTACCTACTTCACTTATGTACGTCAAATGAAAAATAGATAAAAATAGATACATATTATGTAGTTATAATAACCGAAGGCCGTGTCAACTATTGACAATTTAAATAATTGCCAACAATAGGCAGCTATAGGTGTCTGTATTATTTTTCTCATCAAAATTAATATGTACCTACCTAATAGTCGATAGTCAGACATTTCGTTTTAGTGTTTTTCCAATAACTGGTTCCTAGTACCAAAGCGAACATTTTACAAAAAGGCCTGTAAAAAATAACTTTACGGAATGTTGTACCTACTATTTTTTTAATTACTTCTGCTCTACCTACTTCGTATAAACTGGAAATAACTATCCCTAATAATATATCATTGCAACAACAAAAAAAACTCGATTATGTGGATAAATTATTACGAGAAAATACCTGAAGGCCAAAGTGTAAAATTATCATGTCAGGTATCTATATATCTTACTGGTATTTTTATACTGGTTTAAGAAACTGCGTTGTTTTCTGGTAAGAATGACTAATCGAGGTACCTATATGGTTATATATTTATATTTATATTTATATATACTTTATTGTACACCACAAAAAATACACAACAAAAAAACAAAGTACACTACAAAATATACAATGGGCGGCCTTATCGCTTTCCGCGATCTCTTCCAGGCAACCTTGGCATGGACAGTGATTGGTCTGGACATAAAATAGGGATGTTGTTGGCGCAAATAATAAAAATACAATATATTAAAATAGATACACAGATTTATACATATCCTATATAATAGATACATAAATACATATATACTAAATATAAAAGGAAAGAAAATAAATGATAACTTTACATTGAAATGGAAATTTACATGAAAATTATAGCTAGGTAAGAGAAACAGATAACAACGACAGGTAATGATCCTTTACGAGTCTTTTAAACACATATAACGATTGCGCGCGTTATAGATAGTACTAGATAAGTAAATAGGCAATGTATATATCGTATTACCTACTTGCTTCTGCTCATGACTTCGTTCGCATGGAAGTCGTAAGATACACAATATGGGTTTTAAAATAACAGTAACATTTTTATAAAAACCCCTCAGCCTACGTAGTACTAGTAGGTATTACTTCGGTACTCCGTTTTCACTTGGCGTTGTTTTAGTCTTTTTATCTTTTTCTCTCAAATGAAAAAAGAATTTTCTAAATCCAACTACTAGTGGTTCGCAAGATTAGCGCATTCAAACAAGCTGGTCACCTTTAATAATAGTACCTAAAGATATAGATTATAGATAATGGAGTCGGTAACAGGTGATTAGATACATCAATTAAATACACGCAGATATCTTTAGACAAGCATCTATTTAAACCCGCATCGTGATAAAACTTCCAGCAAGTAATTTTGTTGACTTTATCATTGTTTTAATTAAATACTATGATAAGGCTGAGCACAGAAATGAATCAAGGTTGTCTGTACACAGGCTATTGCTCTATTAACACAGATGGCTCGAACTCTCGCAAGTCTTTAAGTCAAAGTTTATAAATAAAAAAATGTAGGAAATAAACAATAATAAAAAAAGATAAATAAATTACATCTACTACTTAGTGGTCGCCCAGTGGTCGAAATTCGACCATGATTCATTTAAATCTAAAGATATTAGCATTCTGCACTCCTTATCCATATAAACTTTAACCCCCTTATTCATAAACGATGATTAAAGTTAAATAATGATTAGCGTCTGTTTAACCATACATTTTTGACGTTTAAACACCATTTAACATTAATCATCGTTTATGAATAAGGGGGTAACTGTGCGTTCGCGTCAATTTCGTAAAAAGTGATACAAAGTTTTTGCTTCACGTATTAATATAGTATAGATTGTATGCTAGAGCTTAAATGTCCTTTATTAAAAAAAAAACTTTTCTTGACTCAACACAAAACCTACCCATTAATGGAAGACAAAACTATTTTCATTCAGCTGTACATACCTACGTATTATCAAAATACAAATATTTACTAAGTCTGGAAAATCCTTCCACTTTAACCCGTCTGCGAAGATCGCCCTGAGGACACGCTGGAGCATACGGTGGAGGTCTGCCCGGCTTGGGCGGAGCACCACCGTGTTCTTGTAGAGGCGATCGACGGCGGCGATCTCTCGCGTCCGTCCCTGGTCCAGGCCATGGTACGGAGCGAGAGTGCATGGGTAGCCGTCGCTTCCTTCAACGAAGCAGTGATGCTCGCAAAGAGGGAGGCGGCGTACGTGAGGGAGAGGCAGTACATGCGCCCTCACGGCCGTAGCCTTCGCAGGAGACGCCCTGGGCGTCGAGAATCCCAGGCTGATTCCCGGCCACCGTAGGCTGGGCTTGCGGACGGCGTGTAATAGGTAGCTCGCTGTCCGGTAAGGACCAAGCCCGGGTCGACGGCGCGTTGTGTTCCACGCGCGTCTCAAAGAGATGTCAGCAACAACTGATGGGGCCTGCAAGGGCCGATGCCTGCCAGGGGTGCGGGTTGTTCGAAAGAGATACCGCGACCCCTGGCACACATGCAACTGAGGGAACACGGGTGGGTTTTAGTCAGTAAAAGTCTGACACGCCCTCCTGCTCCACCCAGCGAGGGAGAAGTCATTTGATGATTTCCCATCCAAAAAAAAAACCCGTCTGCCTTCAAAGCAAGAGTGAACAGGCATCTACTGAGCATTCCATCATAGACCTCATCAATCGCTTTCCATCAGGCGTGATCGGGGTCAAGAGCAGGCCAATTCAGCAAAATAAATAAAAATACTAACCAGATACCATACATTGATTTAGGAGTTTTGATTATATGATTCATCCATCTATCTGCCATGGCATTGTTATAGAACAAGGCCAACTTGACTCATTGCCTTGCATTGATTGTTTATAGCAACCATTGTCTGTTTTTTGCACCTATTTTTTCCAATCACATTTCGTTCCTGGAAAACCACGATGTTAAAAAAGTGAACTTTAAAGAAGATGAAATCAAGAAACTTTTGTTTTAAGAGGTTGACTATTAAACTGAATACTATAAGCAATCTCGTGCAGTCGGAGGCAATACAGGTCTTTATTATTACCCACCTACCCATTATCACTGTTATTTTAAAACATTGTAAAAGCCAAATATTTTTTAAGAGTAACCGTGGAATTTCTTGCCGGCTCTTCTCCATAGGAAGCAACAAATTGGAACCGTGCACCAAGCTTCTGACGTTACATAGGTGCCCATAGGTTTATGTGAAAAATAATGTTTTGATTTTGTTTAAAAAGAAGATGCCATAATGATGCCTCCTTCTAGTGGAGTCGGGTAATTAAACTAGCTGGCAAAACTCTTCAGATGTGACGGGTATCTTCATATATCTAGACACGGTAAATCAAAATAAAATGTGTTGATGATATTTTATTGGGGTCAACGACTGTAAGTAGCGCAGTTGCTTCAAATATCAGTTTAAAATCAGTTTTATTGGTGTAAACGTCTGACAAGCAGTCTTACTAAGGGGGCTAGTATTACCCAGTAACTGGGTTGTGGAGGTCAGATAGGCAGTTGCAGTTGCAGTT
Organism: Polymixis lichenea; assembly: GCA_949091785.1. NCBI lineage: Eukaryota > Metazoa > Arthropoda > Insecta > Lepidoptera > Noctuidae > Polymixis > Polymixis lichenea. The sequence continues at coordinate 7,163,635 of OX420952.1, forward strand.
GCTGACTGGAATCCGACCATGGTTGGGTCTTTACCCATCATCTGCCTAGCCTTTGCTAGGCAGATGATAATGATTCGTGTAAACATCACAGATGTTATAAAATAAAAATATTGGTTCTTTTTTTAATCGTTTTTAGATTTCGGGACTCATTACGTTTAATTTAATTTGACCTTTCATAGATAAATCAACCCAAATCTATCTTTAGTAATAATTAATACAGTACTTATAAAATTTCCAGGTTACCTACATAACTGTGTTTCCTTTGAAGAACCCACCAACCAAAAACTTCCGACAAATTGATATTAGTGGCAACATGGCTCTGCTTAAGGGTAAGTACCTAACACTTTTCAAAACATGAATCTCGAAAATTTAGTACTAAGTACCTACGCACTACTTTGTTTTCCTAATGTCTTCTTTGGTTAAGAGAAAAAAACTACGAGCCATTGAGCACAAATATTTATAACTAGCTGCGCCCCACGGTTCCATCCACATAAGTCTCGATCCTGTGGGAATATTGGAATAAAAAGTATCCTTTGTACTAACCTAGGTCATGGTCTACCTATGTGTTAAATTTCATCCAAATCCGTTCAGCCGTTTTAGCGTGAAAGCATAACAAACAATTATACAAATAATTATTATTATAATAAAAATATCATTTATTGTTTTCTTACAAGTGTGTTGAAAAAAGTCCTTTGTTATGCGTGAGCACTTATTATTGCAATGCATCAAAATGTAGGTCCCATTACCAAGGTCACTGTAGAAAATGTCTGAATTTTGGTACTGGTCTGGCAGCAGGAATCCACTGGATGCGATAAGCACAGAACTGCTCGAAGTGGTGGTGCTTAGGAGAGGCCTATCTCCAGTGTGTGGACGTTTTACGGCTGAAATGATGATCTTTGTAAGTAACAGTAATGGTATTAATTCTATCAAAAATTGATTCAAATTAACTGCAGCGAAACATTTAAATATGAGAACGTATTCCACATTTGTTTACCGAATGAAGTACCAAGTAAAGAAAAATACATGTGTTGACCGGGCTACGATCACACGAAGACGGCTATTTAGTACATTTTTTTTTCTACCTATAACAACTAAGTATACCTATTTACAGATGATGAATCACTAACAATGGGATACGTGCTGGAACACAAATTAGAAAGAAACGATGCCCTACAAATACAAATGTTTGGTTTAGAAAGCGCGAGATTTACCTTCCAGAATGAAAACGTGAAGAAACTCATACAAGACCCCAACGAGCACTTTGATGCTGTCGTTACGGATTTTTTAGAATCGGAAGTATTTGCAGGGTGAGTGAAAAATATTGTCTAATTTTAGTAACTGACGAAATTCATCATCCTCTTGCCCACAAATAAATTGGGATTGAATACCACAAGAGCAGCGCAGGATGTGTTCTTTATCTACAGTAATCCATATTATCATAAGTGCAACAGATTATCTCATTGCACCTTCCTGTCTATCATTACAATATAGATGATATCACCTTTGACACAATCCGTCTAAAAGAAACAAACGCTTCTCACCGTCAAACTGAAAAGATACTGAGTAAAAAATATTTCTTTGGCCTTCCCTGATCTGTTCGGTAAAGAACTAATATCCAACATTATAGCTGATTCTTTAGAAGTAAGCAATCTTACATATATTACGTGTTTTTCCCATAAGGTAGGCAGAAACAATCAGCAAACAGCAATATTTTCTATGTACTTATAAAGTTTTATAAACTGTTGCATCCAGATTGGCAGTCCTATACGACTGCCCAATGAACTGGCTGTACTCCATGGGAGCTCACTGGCAAGTGCTGAGACTGATCGACCGTGCCACGAACCCTGCTTACGACCCAGACTACTTGTCTCCAGCCATGACTCCCTTGTCTTTTCTGGAGAGAGTCGATGAGTTGTGGTCGAGGATCAAGTGGCAGTTTCTTAAAACGTAAGTCTCTAAAGTTGTTGTGGAAATGGAAGCGGAGACTGTGGGCAGTGACATCTATAAATATTAATGCTGATCCTATATATATCTAGCTATATGTATCTGTATCTCTACCTTCTTAGAAATCTGCTTTGCCAAAAATATCTGTAATGTCTGCTCTTACCTCTCTGTCTCTTCCTAATCGATCTCTCACTACTAAGAATCGTCACTCCTTTTCAATTTTTAAACCGCTTTTATTAGCTTAACCTGTATGTTTGTTTGTATGTAAGCATGGTTGTAACAGACTGGGCACGCCACTATTGCGGCGGTAAGTCCCCTCTTTGAGGAGTGGCTTGAGAGGTGGCTTCCGCCTGACGCAGGTCCTCACCGGACACGATTGTTTCGGGAGGTCCTGTTTCGGATAAGGAGGGAGGAAACGCCCGGGTGTTTCCATTGCGAAGATCGCCCTGAAGACACGGTGGAGCATACGGTGGAGGTCAGCCCGGCTTGGGCGGAGCTCCGCCGTGCCCTCGTGGAGGCGATCGGCAGCGGCGATCTCCCGCGTCCGGTCCTGGTCCAGGCCATGGTACGGAGCGAGAGTGCATGGGCCGTAGCCTTCGCAGGAGACGCCCTGGGCGTCGGGAATCCCAGGCTGATTCCCGGCCACCGTCGGCGCGGGCTTGCGAACGGCGAGTAATGGGTAGCTCGTTGTGCGGTAAGAACAAAGCCCGCGTCGACGGCACGTTGTGTTCCATGCGCGCTTCAAAGAAATGTCAGCAACAACTGATGGGGCCCGCAAGGGCCGATGCCTGCCAAGGGTGCGGGTCGTTCTAAAGAGATACCGTCACCCCTGGCACACAGACAACTGAGAGAATACGGGTGGGATTTAGTCAGTAAAAGTCTGATATGCCTTCCTGCTCCACCCAGAGCGGGAGAAGTTATTTGATGATGTCCCACCCAAAAAATAAAAAATAAAAAGCATGATTGTAACCAACTCCTTTGGACTTGATTTTGACCCACTTTAAACGGTCAGGCTTCATTTAAACTTTGTAGACTTATGAACGACCGATGACAATTCAATAATTAAAAAAAAATCTGATTAAAAAAAATACTTTTATCTTTTATTTTTCAACTGTTTTTCTGCATCTGTTGCACATCTACATATGCTCGAATATTCGATCTGGCAACCGTTTCGGGATTCTCTTACCTAAGGTTTATTTTTATCATCTGAGAAGACCGTATTTTTGTCTGGAAAGTACACGTCTGAAATCGGTATGACCAATCTTCATAACTGTGTTTGTTTATGTGTACTCTGTCTCTTTCTTTTATAAACCTATTTCCTTCTTCAATTCTAGATTCATTACCCAACCCGATGAACGCAAAATCTACGAGCAAACCTTTGGACCGCTGGTCGCCAAACGCGGCCGGACACTTCCAGATTATGAAGATGTCATCTTCAACGCTTCGTTGATCTTGAGCAATGAGCACGATGCTGTTCGTGACCGTCCAAGTACACCTCAAAACTTCAAGTACATCGGTGGATTCCATATTGAAGAGCCTGTGCTACCACTGCCTAAGGTAGGGAAATTGGAAAGAGTATTTTTTAGAAATCCATCCACATTTTTTAACACATGTTAGGTACTCTTTTCATTCGTGAAGGATGGGCGTTTTGAGGGATTGTCTGATAGATTTTGACGTTCGAAAAGTGCTCACTCTCAGCTTAATTTGAATAAATAACTTTTGTTTTTTATTCACTTATTTTTTACTTACATTACTAAAATTTCTTAAGAATGTTTTTAGGTTGCTGGATCAGGTGGTCAGAATGTTGGGCCATAAAAGGGATGAATGAAAGGCAGCTGAGATGAGAATGTTAAGAGGGATGTGTGGTTTTACACGAATGGATAAAATATGAAATGAGTACATAAGACGAATTAAGAAAGTGAAAAGTTGTGTCGAAATTGGTTCTCATGGTATGGACATGTGATCCAGAGGAATGAGGAAAATGTCGTGAGGAAAGTTTTGACTAGGTATGAATGTCGATGGCTTTAAGAGTAGGGGAGACCAAAGAAACGATGGGTGGACTGTGTGAATGATAATATGGTTAGAAAGGGTGTGACTACTGAGATGATCTCTAATAGAGAAGTGCGGAAGAAAAAGACATGTTGCCCCGACCCGGGCAGAAGAATGAGATCATGAATGATGGATCGAGAGCTTGAAAGTGTAAATGGGACTTCAAGATTTAGTTCGTATTCGTAGGAGCTCTGACCACCGGGTTTAAACGTGATTAATTTCAACACCAATGGACGATTTTATAAATATGTATGTACGCTTAAAAAAAGTTAGGTAATTTTTATGTTTTGCCGTATCATGACAAACCAACAATATGATATTAAGCGCTTCGATTCGATAACCTCTTCAACCCTGTTAGTTACATTAATTCTGTTATCATCGATAACTTCAAAACTGTAGCAACATCGTTTTATGACTTCATTATCTAACATACATAATAATGATGACTTTATTAAACTTATGTATATGCCTACCTATTTCTTATCTTTCTCGTATTGATGATAAATTATTTTATTTCTGTAAGTAGGTTCATACAAACACTTTTATATGTCAATAATATTGTAAAAACTAGATGAGGTCGGTGTTTCCTATCTTACTACTCTGAGAAGAAAAGGCGAAACAAACTCAGAGGTCACAGTCACTTTTAAAGTCCAGACATAATCTTGGTCCGATCATGTGACATATATGATCGTAGACTGGTTTAAACAATGGCGTTTAAAGGAAAAACCACACAGATTGTTCTGTCAGTGCACGCATGACGGACGATTATTCATACCGCCCAGTAGTCGAACCATCCTAAAAACAGTATCAGTTTGGAGCCCCGACCCTGGATAGACCCACGTTTTCTCCTGCCCATCTATCTGTACCCTCCAAATGAGGCAAACGACAGAGCAGTCCAGGTCGCTACGTACTACACGCCTACATATTTATATTAATGAAATTATCTACTCTTCATTTCAGGACTTTCAAGACCTCATAGACAACTCCAAACACGGTGTGATATATTTCAGCATGGGATCATTCTTGAAAAGTAATTCTTTGCCAAAACCTTTGATCGCGGAACTTCTGAAGATGTTCGGAGAACTCAAACAGACGGTAATTTGGAAATTCGAGACCGACTTGCCAAATGTGCCGAAGAACGTTCACATTGTGCATTGGGCACCACAGCCTAGCATTTTAGGTAAACAACAAACCAACGCCATATTTTTATTTATATGATTTATTATAGCTTCATGCATCATCATAATCAGCCTTTAATGTTCCCACTGGAGAGGGAGTGGGCCGTAATCCACCATGCGGGGAGAGTGCGGATTGGTAGATGTCACATGTCTTCGAATTTTCGGTTCTAGGACCTGCCGGTTTCTTCACGATGTTTTCCTTCACCGTTTTGAGCTTCATGCACTAGTAAAATATTCAGTACAAAGGCAGCATTGTCTAGCAGTCAAACGTTGACTGAAACTTAATGTTCCTTGCCAACCTTGTTTTTCATGTCATATATACTTAGTAAAATTAGTAGTCGTCGATTACTGCTAGCTTGCCTTTTTAAAATGTGTTCCACGTTATTTGATTTATAGTTATTACCTTTTCTATCCGTACGCATTGCACATCATTATTCAAATCACTGCTGTATGTGTGCCCAACCTAATATTTTCTAAGTGCTTTCTTTTCACTACATGATATATTTATATTACCTTGTATGTGCGCTATATTGCTTTTGCCATACTCTAATAAATGTGTAACTGATAAGTCTAGAAAAACTAAGAAATTTATGAAGTACCACGTCCATCATTTTTAATATTGTACACAAGTATTTAATTATATCTTATTCCCTGTTTCAGCTCATCCAAATGTCAGGATGTTCATCACCCACGGAGGCCTGCTGTCCTCTATAGAAGCCATTCACTTCGGAGTACCAATCATAGGTGTCCCTGTGTTCTTTGACCAGTTCACGAATGTCCAGAAAGCGGTGCAAAATGAATACGCTCTGAGAGTTCCACTGAGTCAAAATCTGCCTAAGGACTTGAAAGTCGCTATTAATGTTATGTTGAAGGATGATACGTAAGTCGTTAAGCACATTTTGATTAATCCATCGAAGTAATTCTTTATTTCTGTTGTTTCTGGCTAAATACTTATATAACATCACACCTTTATTTCCCGAAGCAATAGGGTATGTATTTAATACGACCACGTTTTTCATTTCAGCAATTGTGTTTCAATATTGGTGTACATAAAGTGCAAAATAAAGTATCCTATCGATAAACAGGTTGGCAGGAGCATCGACGTGCAATCTGTAACCACAGATTCAGTGCATGATTTTGACCCTCGTTGAAATTATTAATCATTTATTAAAAATTCTTGAATGAATGTAGCCCCCTGCTACCGTATTGATAAGAACTGTAACTCATTTGGATTTACACCTCGAGATGCTATATCAGCAGGGTTTTGTGATGTGAGGACATGCGGCCATTTACAGTTATTACATAATTCATGAATAAATGCCACTCTGTGTGCTATATTAGTTTCCAACTTTAGTGAAGGCGTGCACAAGCAACCCAGTACAATTTAGAATCCGACCAAAACGCTTTACAGGCTATTTCACAACGCAGTGATTTAGCAACTTTTCCTATTACATAAATGCCAATTACATAGTCTTGCGACTAGAAGAGCACCGCATAATTCCAGCCTGGGTATAATTCACGGTACTGTTGCCTGGAGCAGGGGCAATCTGGGGTTCCGTGTGGTGCCGGACTTAAAGAATAGCACCATCCTATTTCTTCCCGTGGGTGTCGTAGAAGGCGACTAAAGGACTTATTAGAAAATGGGCAGCAGTGTTCTAAATAAAAATCAGCTGATAAGCTCGCGCATAACCGCGCACGATCCCAAGTCCAGGCGGTAACTTTAAGCTTAGGCATCCTTTGTAAAGCGCCGCCAAAATAAAATAAGTATAAACATTACAGAAGCGTCAAACGTTTTAAATTGATGCAAAATAACCAATTTAAGGCGAAAGGTTATTGGTATCCGTTTGCATGTAGGTTGTATATAATCTACGTTCTGGCTTCGGAAGCGTTCCCGTTACACCCTGTATAGTATCATGTATTAGGGGGCCAGCCTATTGCCACCAACCGTGCACGAATCAAGATTTCGGAAAGGTACTCAAAAATTCTCATTGGAAAAACCAAACAACACTGCCCGAACTGCATGGTAAATGCGTAACTCACTCACAATCCCAATGCCACTCATTTTATCATACGGATTTTATAAAAATTGTAATGGAACGGTGGATAGTGAAAACTTCCTTCAAAAACCTTCAGATTTTGATAGAAAGTGTTACTCAATTTGAGAGCTGGGTATCGAGTACAAAATGACTTGTTTAACGGTCGCAAGACATCTCTAATAGTTGCCTTTTTTGTCCACAGCTTCCCCAAGAAAGTAAAGGAGCTATCCTTCATTTACCACGATCGTCTGACGAAACCAGGCGTTGAGCTGGCGCACTGGGTTGAACACGTCGTGCGCACACGCGGTGCCCCCCACCTCCGCTCGCCCGCGTGGGGAGTGCCCCTGTACCAACGACTGTATTTAGACCTACTAGCATTAATACTTGCCTCTGTATCTTTGTTCTTCTATGTTGCCAGCAATTTGTTTAGGAAGAGTCCTAAGAAGAATGATCAGAAGAAAAGGAATTAACGAATTTATTTATCCCTGGCCCTTAGTTTATACCACCTTATTAAAGTCTAGTAGTGCGTTTATTTTTACTCTAGATCCGTGTTTACTTGGTTGGTGATTAGTTGATATTTTTTTTTTTTCATCACACCTTCCTATTTTAATTTTTACGTCGTAATTGTACGTTCATATTTTTTTTTGTAAATTTAGTTTTTCTGTAAGTAAGTGAATTATTGTTAACTCTTAATGAGGAATAATAAAGTTCTAAAAGATCTGTAATGAAAGAATAATGAAGATTTTGTAAAAACTGAAAATAAACCTCGAACCAACCTATAAATGCAGGCAATAATAGTGACGTGATGTATGAAATTAACTTTAAGCTAACCGCTCAATAAGTTGAAGGTGTTGTTAAGTTTCAAATTCTTAAATAAAAATCTTTATTCTATCCTTCGTATATTTCTTATTATTTTTCACCTAATTTTGATACCCATACTTGACATATATCATTAGAAAAATGAAATGAAGCAGTAAGCAATCTTGATTCTCCTACAGAGAACGAACCAACATTAATTAACAAGCCAAGTTCCGTTCATCCATTCACTTCACTTCATGTATGCCAACAACGCACCGCCGAAATCGCTGTTGGAATAGAAGCATGAAAGAAGAATCGCAGGACTACATGTAATCTTCGTATCGCTTTTATACTTCGCGAACATTCGTAAAAATACTCTCAGAAGATCTCGGTCAAATTAAAATAAAACATATTTTTAATAATGAGTTCCGCACAAGCGTTCCTTTTTTTTAAAAAAAAGAGTTTTTTTTTTTAATATTCACCCCCGAAATAGGTTGCTGATGGGATGAACGTTTGTATGGAAGTACGTAATTTTTGTCGATGGGAAATCCCACAGCTAAATGATTACACGTCAAACTCATAAATGACTATGGCCTGGTTTCTCAATAGTCTGATAAGTGATAACTTTTATCTGATAAAGAAACCGTGCCAGATACAAAGAACCATAGGCCCTCAGACCACGGCGCGGGATTACGGTGCGGCACAATCAGCATCTCAAAAGCATCCGCATAAATAGAGCGCAATGTGCGCAGGTGTAAATAGTATCGTCAGTCATCTTTCAGTAGGTCTTTTTGAGCATAGCTTTGTAAAAACCACGTTAAGTCATGCGTGTAAGGTTGAATTTGCCAAAAAAATGTATTTTATCATAATTATAACCACTGACGTATTATAATTGGGGACAGTGATGAGTGTTACTTTTGTTCGAGACTGTGCATCTTGGGTTTTTTGTATACCTATCGAAAATAAGGTCTTCTGATAAAAGTTATGTGAGCTTTGAAAAATCATACATCAATACATCACGTCATCATTATACACCGTTTATACGAAAATACTCCTGAATCCTTTTTGTTAGTAAGCTAATCTAGCGTTAAAACGGTATGGTAATTAACGCTTAGAACCCTTTGATGTGGTGGCCATACGAAAACCTACGTTAAGTACAGACAGAACATACCTACCGAATGTCTCTGAACTGATTTACAATTTTCGAACACAGAGACGCTGCTTTGCGGTACTAAATACTGATGTTTACAGAGACTACACAAGGACATCGTCTATAAATAATGCACCATATACATACTTCATCTTCACTGCTCTCAAAACGGTGAAGGAAAACATCGTGAGTTTCCTCACGATATATTCCTTCACCGTTTGCGAGTATGTCTTAAAAACAAAACTTTGAACGATATAGGCTGATTATGCTATAAGTAACATAATTCAATGATTTCCTCAAGTTCTGAGTTGAGTTGCATGATTACTGACAAATGCATGCACTGATTGGACAGGTCCACTCAATCTGTATGGTTTTGTCCGCAAAAGACCATTTCAGACACAGACCATGTAGATTGACATGGTCTTTAGATGATCTGAACAAGATTACGTCAGGACTTTAAAAAATACCTCTGAGTTTGTTTCGGCCTTTCTTCTCAGATTCGTCAAAATAAACGCCAAATTAGATGATATTATTTTTTATTAATATAATTATGATGGACCTGTAAATGTCTTTCTTAAAACCTACTTATAGAAATAAAATCATTTATCAATTTTCGCGGTTTCCCGAAAATCAATAGGTATTGTAGAGGATATTTACTTAGTGTAAAACCTCACGCACATACTGGCAGCCGATGATTGGGCTATGTCTATGTTCGAGCATTTAGGATATTCTAAAATAGAACGTCAAATAATTTTAAGTAGGTGGTATCCGCTGAGCTTTCATTCTATTGACAGGCGCGTCTTTGTAAGCATCTGAAGGTCTTTCAGAACTCTTGAAATAAACGTGGAGTCCCACAGTTTAAGCGCCCCATAATCTTTTAATTTTATATCCTTACAGACCCGGTGTACCTGGAGGCTCGTCTGAGCCTCCACAGTATTTACTAAATCTTTTAGACATATAGACAAAATATGTCTTTCGGAAATTGATTAGTATTACCGCTTTAGGTGAACCTAGTCCACATTTTTCCCATACAAACTTCGGGAGTGTATTACTCCACTGTTGGACAATGTACATCAAAAATTAAACATGGTATGGTTTTGTCTCATTATTAATGTTGTCTGTACGGAAACAAAATACTAAAATAAAAAGCCATTAAAAAGTTAGGAGCCAACAAAGATTCGTTTTTCTTGCTAATTTAACCTAACTTTGGGCGTGTTTAAGTAATAAAAGAAGTGTAAAATCTGAAAAACCAAGTCGATACCGACAAAGCTCAAATATCTAAAAGTTCAATAAACTTTATTGGTCATTGATTCATGCAGTGGTTTTTTCATAAAACCCGATCTTCCGAAGGACTGTTCTTATTTTTTTAGGCGCCTGTTGTACTATAAATGATCCTGAATCTCACACAATAATGTTGTGCGTGTAGACTAGCGTCTAACTGCACATCACTGATTTTACCTCTGTCGGACACGATGCCTGGTGAGACAGCGTGCTTTTTAGCCAGGTCCATCAGTGAGTTCGAACCCGCGACTAGGTTCCCCTTAACACACTCAAAAATGTTTTTTTTTTTGTAGTTGAATCCACAGTTTTCATTCAAGTTCTTCCGCACAAACAAAAGCTACAAAGTCAAGTCCAGCCTCAGAATCATCACCTCTCACCAAACCCTTTATAACCAATGGTTATTGAGAAATACCATTGTCAACCTTTACTAAATAACATAACATATCATCATGCCTTTTTTCCGCGATGGGTCAGGCAGGGTCCTATATTACACCTACATTTCGCCAGTTATTTTTACGTCTCATGTAATGGGGGCGATCCTATTGTCAACAACGGGCACGAATACAGACTCCGGGTTGCTACTGAGAAATTCCGAACGGAAAAACTCAATAACAGTCCGTCCGACCCGGGAATCGAACCTAGGAGATCATGTTCAGCAGTAGCGCTTGCGACCACTATACCAACGAGATAGTCCTCTACTCCTCTAGTCCGAACTTAAAAATAAAAATGTTATTTACTGGCAAATAATTATCCTTTACATAGGGTTATGCCCGTTTTCTATACAAGCGACACCTAAATGTAATGCATAAAGATGCTCTTACACGGGCAATTTTTTGAGCAATTAATTATTGCTCGGCAATAGTAATGAATCAATCTGGACAAATTAAGTGAAGCAATCTGGAGCAACAATAATAAATTGCGAATGTTTCGGGAATTTTGCTTCTGGTTGCTCCACATATATCATGAGTTTCCGAATATCCAATCGGTTTGGAATTTTTTAGTTCATTTTCTTTCTATCTAGTTTATACGTATAACTACGTCTCGTTTTTGCGAGAGGTACCGGCCGGGGCGGCGGAGGCGGCGGAGGTACTGTATTTCCTAGGTTTGTAAGTTGCTCCATATTGCTTGATATTGTGTGGCCGTATCTCTGGCAACAGGTTCCTAAATGTCGCTATTGTCCTAAATTGCTGGATGTAGTCATGACGCCGACGCACAGCGGATATTTAGACATTCAGGTGTCGCTTACTGTAAGTGCAAATGGACCTTATTATCAGACTTAAATATAAAGAGGAGCACTTCTACGGATACTTGATAACTTGATTAGATTGAAGCACCGGGGTAAAAGTATCCTATATGTTAATTCAGGTTATAAACTGTCAGTTTGGCAAATTTCATCCAAATCCATTCAGCCGTTGTTGCGTGATTTCGTAACAAACATCCAAACATCTTCACAAACTTTAGCATTTATAATATTATTAATAGTAGGATGCACGTCCCTGAATGTATTTATTTATAATATTCTTAAAGTAGGATGCACGTCCCTGAATGTTTTTATTTATAATATTATTAATAGTAGGATGCACGTCCCTGAATTCATTTATTTATAATATTATTAATAGTAGGATGCACGTCCCTGAATGTATTTATTTATAATATTATTAATAGTAGGATGCACGTCCCTGAATGTATTTATTTATCCATATGTAGAAGACAACAATCTAATCAAGTTATCAAGTATCTAGAACAGTACCTAATAGAAGTGCTCCTCTTTATATTTAAGTCTGATAATAAGGTCCTTTGCACTTACAGTAAGCGACACCTGAATGTCTAAATATCTGCTGTGCGTCGGCGTCATGACTACATCCAGCAATTTAGGACAATAGCGACATTTAGGAACCTGTTGCCAGAGATACGGCCACACAATATCAAGCAATATGGAGCAACTTACAAACCTAGGAAATACAGTACCTCCGCCGCCTCCGCCGCCCCGGCCGGTACCTCTCGCAAAAACGAGACGTAGTTATACGTATAAACTAGATAGAAAGAAAATGAACTAAAAAATTCCAAACCGATTGGATATTCGGAAACTCATGATATATGTGGAGCAACCAGAAGCAAAATTCCCGAAACATTCGCAATTTATTATTGTTGCTCCAGATTGCTTCACTTAATTTGTCCAGATTGATTCATTACTATTGCCGAGCAATAATTAATTGCTCAAAAAATTGCCCGTGTAAGAGCACCTATAAGCATTACATTTAGGTGTCGCTTGTATAGAAAACGGGCATAACCCTATGTAAAGGATAATTCTTTGCCAGTAAATAACCTTTTTATTTTTAAGTTCGGACTAGAGGAGTAAAGGACTACCTCGTTGGTATAGTGGTCGCAAGCGCTACTGCTGAACATGATCTCCTAGGTTTGATTCCCGGGTTGGACAGACTGTTATTGAGTTTTTCCGTTCGGAATTTCTCAATAGTAACCCGGAGTCTGTATTAGTCCAGTAGCCAAAAAAATATGCCCTTCGATAATTCAAAAGTTTTTTATTTTCTCTGGGTGGATAAATTTAGTGAATTCAATGCTATGTACAAAAATGCTAACAGTTTAGAGTTATGCAATAGGTATGAAGTAGGTATTTCCTATTATTTCGCGTTAGAACAATAATATAAAACTTAAATTAAAATACTTTACTGATTGTTTATTAATACTATCTAAACTATATTTTAGTGAAAATGCTAACAGATATGTATTGTGGAACAATGGAAAACTGAAAATGTCCCGTAACTCATTCAATAAAAAATTTAAGTTTTTTAAATCATCTCCTTTACGGGCATAGGTATTAGTTACACCTTACAACAAAAGTTCTAACAACTAAGTAATGTGCTGCAAAAGTAATCGTTTTTTTTCGTTGCGATATGCGCAATATTGAATTTAAATTGATAATTTTGCGCCTACATATTCGTAATAATAAACTCAGCTTCCACACAAAAGTTTCAACAAATATGTGCTATGCCTTTTGTTTAATTAATAAAATACAACTTGGGTATTGCGGGGCGCGGTCAGCGCGGTATAGGTACGATAATGCGTGCGGCTAGGTACGACGACACTCCACTGCGGAAGTGCAGATGTATTGAATGAGGCACGAAATCATTTCAATATTCTCACTTCTCACAAATCACTATACTCCGTTCGAAATAAGATTAGACATTTAAATAAACCTTTTGTACAGTCCATTCAACTGATTTTGACTTCTATTGCTTTGGTAGCATGATAAATGGCATCTGCAGTAAGCAGTTGGTATTGTAACCACTTTTAATGTCATCCTTATGCATACGAAATAAAAAACGAAATCGGTTGGTCGGACTGTAAAAAGGTTTGTTTAAATGTCTAATTATATTTCAAATAGAGAATAGGTACTCTGTTCCGGTCCGTGATTTCGGCCGTGTGTAACTAATTATTCATCAACAATTGTCAGAATCCCGTCACTACCGTCTAAAAAAGACTGTTTTGAAAAATACGTTGTTGTTCTGTTCTTAATTTCAAACAACTTAATAGGTACCTACCGACCAAGATCGTAATAATTATGTACACTTTCAATATGTAGCTACTTGTTATAGTGATAGGGGAAGGGCACAGAGACAGAAAGTGGAGATTTCGTTACAAATTTTTTTTTCGGGATAGTTTTCCCGGGAAAAATACATTTATATGTATTTAATATATTAAAAAAATAATTATATTGAAGCGGTAAAATAATTGAATTCAATAAGTAGGTACCTGTTTTTGTTCCATCATTTTAAAAGTACCCTTAAGTGATTCCCAAAAAAAAAATGCTACAAATAACTTCTTAATAAACCTCTTTGTTATTGAGAAACAATATATACTTTATAAAAAGCTTTCGTCTCTTAGTAGACGTTGTGTTTCATGTTGAAGATTCCAGTTCTCCGAGGTTGCAGTTCGCTTCATAATCTGTGCATTCGTTTGGTTTTTATTTTTTCTGGGTGGGAAATCATCAAATGACTGCTCTCGCTCTGCGCGCCGTCGACCCGGGCTTGGTCCTTACCGGACAGCGAGCTACCCATTACTTGTCGTCCGCAAGCCCGTGCCTACGGTGGCCGGGAATCAGCCTGGGATTCCCGACGCCCAGGGCGTCTCCTGCGAAGGTCACGGCCGTGAGGGCGCATGTACTGTATCCTCACGTGCGCCACCTCCCTCTTTGCGAGCATCACTGCTTCGCTGAAGGAAGCGACTGCTAGCCATGCACTCTCGCTCCGTACCATGGCCTGGACCAGGGCCGGACGCGAGAGATTGCCACCGCCGATCGCCTCCATGAGGACACGGTGGTGCTCCACCCAAACCAGACAGACCTCCACCGTATGTTCCACTGTATCCTCAGGGCGATCTTCGTAATGGGAAACACCCAGGCGTTTCCTCCCGCCTTATTAGAAACAGGAACCTCCCGAAACAGCCGTGTCCGGTGAGGAACTGTGTCAGGCAGAAGGTAAGGACGCTATGCCGCCTCTCAAGCCACTCCTCAAAGAGGTGAATTCCTATGCTTTACGTAATCTCTCAAAGGAGGTAAATCAAAAAGTTTTGGTTACGGCGTGTCATGCATATTTTACGTCTGCATTACGATACGGGATTATATACTGGGGTAACTCCACCAACAAGGAGACAGTATTTAGAGCACAAAAGAGATGTGTGACTGTGTGAGAGCGATATACGGTATTCAAAGCACGGAAAGCTGCAAACCGTTCTTTCTGAATTTCCGTATATTAACAGTACCCTGCCTATACATATATGAGGTGGCCGAATTTGTCAAAACAAACTTCCACCTTTTTGAAAAACTACACAATTCTTGACATAAAATAAGCAGTAAGCAACACAAAAAAGCAGTATTCCGTAAAACTTCCTAGAAATGGCACCACATATTTATGATAAGTTACCTAATGCTTTGTTAAGTATTAAAGATACCCATTTATTTAAGAAGCAACTCAATAATCTACTGATAAGTAAGACATACTACACAATTAATGAATACCTCTCTGATAGAAATTTGTGTGTGTAATACTAATAATAATACGTGTAATTAGGGAGAATACCTGAGTTCGTTTTGTTTTTACTTTTATTAAAATTATCATATTTGTAATAGACATTACTTAGTAATTATGACATTATATATTCTGACATTACATACTTATTGATTTGAATTTATGACATTTTCTATGGTATTATTTTGAGTTATTAATGAAATTGTAAAACATATTAAGGTGAATTTATGAAATAGTATAATTTTATTGGTTTAATATAATTTTGCAAGCCTGAGTTGGTGCAACACAGTGGACTGCGTATTCACTTGACATCTAGAAATGTATGATTATGTAATGTGTTGAGCAAAAAATATTTTAATTTTCCGCCGCAATAATGGCGTGCCCAGTGCATTCGTTTGGTTAGATGACTAATTTGGAGAGGTCCACTGCCCGGCGTTTCCTCCCGCCCTATCAATATAGGGCGGGAGGAAACGCCGGGTGTTTTCATTTCCAAGATCGCCCTGAGGACACGGTAGAGCATACGGTGGAGGTCTGCCCGGCTTCCGCGGAGCACCACCATGTCCTCATGGAGGGGATCGGCGGCCGCGATCTCTCGCGTCCGATCCTGGTTCAGGCCATGGTACGGAGTGAGAGTGCATGGCTAGCAGTCGCCTTCTTCAGCGAAGCAGTTATGTTCACAAAGAGGGAGGCGGCGCACGTGAGGGAGATGCAGTACATGCGCCTTCACAGCCGTGGCCTTCGCAGGAGACGCCCTGGGCGTCGGGAATCCCAGGCTGATTCCCGGCCACCGTAGGCACGGGCTTGCGGACGACGAGTAATGGGTTGCTCGCTGTCCGGTAAGGACCAAGCCCGGGTCAACGGCGCGTTGTGTTCCACTCGCGCCTCAAAGAGATGCCAGCAGCAACTGATGGGGCCCGCAAGGGCCAATACATGCCAGGGGTGCGGGTTGTTCGAAAGAGATACCGCAGCCCCTGGCACACAGGCAACTGAGGGAACACGGGTGGGTTTTAGTCAGTAAAAGTCTGACACGAAGAGCGGGAGAAGTTATTTGATGATTTCCCAAACAAAAAAAAAAAAAAACAAAAAAAAGTAGCGCTGAGTACGACTGGTCGGGATATCAACCAAGTGCGGATGGTACCCTGCAGTGTGTTTGGTAGACCGGTAGTAAAAGGGCGATAGTGGGATTATGAAGCCCAGCCACCAACGTTTCGTCACTGCGTTCCACCGAGTCAAGGGCAGCAAGCTGGTATTTTGCTGAGCCATCCCATAAGTGGCTGCAATACTCCACACAAGAACGCACTTGAGATTTATACAGGCTCAAAAGCTGTCCAGGTGTGAAGTATCGCCTCACCTTATTTAGTTCCCATCAAAACACTCGACCAACCCGCACCTGACGATATACTGAAAGTTATATCTTGCAAGTGCAAAGGCACTTGCACGTGTATGAAGGCCGGATTGAAATGTTCTGCTATGTGCGTCTACTGCATAGATAAACCATGCAGCACAGCACACATAATTACAAGCGAGCCTGATTTGGACTCGGCAACCGCGGTCCATATTAGTCATCTAACTAAACGAATGCACAGATTATGAAACCAGGTGCAACCTCGGAGAACAGGAATATTCAACATGAAACACAACGTCTACTAAGAGACGAAAGCTTTTATAAAGTATATATAGTTTCTCAATAACAAAGAGGTTCATTGAGCAATTATTTGTAGCTGATGCTGAACCTTCCATAGCTTCCATGCTAGTCCCCCTTATAGTCTTCTTAAATATTTTTTGTTCTTAGTATGATAGTAAAACTTGTAATTTTTTTTATTTATTATGATTATTTTTTATTAATCGTTTATTTCAGGCTTTAGCACCCATAAAATTATAATTTAAACAAAAGATAAACTAAACAAACGAACATAAAAACAAAGTAAAGAAAAATAACAATACAGCAACCCACCATTTCACACCAAGGAAGCCAAAACAAATGTAACAATGGTGAGTACATTTATTTTGTCTCCCTCAGTAAATGCACAGTATGAAAAACAGCTTTGACAATACTATTTTAACTTGCCACCACACGCGAAAAGAACAACGCCCTGAGCTTCCCCATGAGCGCTAAGAAGTCGGTTACTCTACTCTCAGCAAATATCTCAGTCGCACTGCACCGCCAGGGCAGGTTGAGCATGACCCGAAATGCGTTATTATATTGTACACGAGGCGTGTTGTATGCACTCTTCGTGTACTTGTACCAAAGTTGATTGGTGTAGAACGACTGACAGTAAGCCTGGAACAGAGTTATTTTACTTGTTTCGAGCAATGGAAGAAACGTCTATTTAGCATGTTACTTCTATATGCGATGCTACGTCTATGCCTCTCCAGGTCATCGTCATCCTTAAAATTTTCCGTTATGATGTGTCCGAGATACTTAAACTGACTAACTATTTTTAATTTTAAACCACACAAAGTAATTGGCAAGACCTTATTAGGGCCATTGTCGTGTTTGAAAATCATTACTTCTGTCTTTTTAACATTATAGGTTAATTGGTGTAAGGGAAATTAGTTTTCTGAGGCCGTTGACCGAAGGGCTGAGCAGAACCATGTCAGCTGCATAACTGAGCTTATTTAAAAATTCACCGCCAATATGGCATCCGACTCTTGTGCTGCTCAACTCTTCAATCAGGTCGTTGACATATAGGTTATACATATACTGTCATATTAGTTAAAGTTGGTCTTCTTAATTCATATACGTAAGTCTATTTATATTCGGGTGTTGTGCATTAGGTCTTAGTTATTTTCGCTATTGACAAAATGCAGTTGTATGACTGATTTGGTTCTATAGTTTTGATTATAATAAAAAATTATAATAGCATTATTATTTTATTGCTCCTTATTCAGGAGCTTGATTCGTAATAGCAGCATTGCCGTTATCACACTTTCCTACTACACATAGTAAATTTATCGTCAACTAGTGTTGGGAGTATGTCGTAGGAAGGCTGGCAGATGCCACACGTAATATTTCAGAGCAGTAGATACTAACGTAACAAAGTGATGGCCGCCATACTAGAAAGTGAAACTGTTATTTAGTTACTATTGTACCCAAAGGCACTAGTGTTCTATGAAAATTGCAAAGCACCATGTTTCAAACATCACAATAGGAAGACAGTATTTAGCTAAACTTCGAGTAGCAGAGACAAAAAGTGTAGACTTCCTTACGACAATCTTTTTTCTTTTTCGGGAATTTCTTGTTTCGGTTTTCGGGAGATCACTTAAGGGTACTTTTAAAATGATGGAACAAAAACAGGTACCTACTTATTGAATTCAATTATTTTACCGCTTCAATATAATTATTTTTTTAATATATTAAATACATGTAAATGTATTTTTCCCGGGAAAACTATCCCGAAAAAAAAATTTGTAACGAAATCTCCACTTTCTGTCTCTGTGCCCTTCCCCTATCACTATAACAAGTAGCTACATAGTGAAAGTGTACATAATTATTACGATCTTGGTCGGTAGGTACCTATTAAGTTGTTTGAAATAAAGAACAAAACAACAGCGTATTTTTCAAAACAGTCTTTTTTAGACGGGAGTGACGGGATTCTGATAATTGTTGATGATTAATTAGTTACACACGGGCGAAATCACGGACCGGAACAGAGTACCTAGTGATTTCTGAGAAGAGACGATAATTAAATGATTTCGTGCCTCATTCAATACGTCTGCATTTCCGCAGTGGAGTGTCACCACACTTCGCCGCAAGGCGCGGCGGCGGCGGCGCACGCATAATCTTAGGTACCTGTACCGCGCCCCGCAATACCCCAGTTGTATTTTATTTATTAAACAAAAGGCATAGCACGTATTTGTTGAAACTTTTGTTTGGTAGTAGAGTTTATTATTACGAATATGTAGGCGCAAAATTATCAATTTAAATTCAATATTGCGCATATCGTAAAGTAAAAATACAATTTCTTGTGCAGCATATTACTTAGTTGTTAGAACTTTTGTTGTAAGGTGTAACTAATACCTATGCCCGTAAAGGAGATGATTTAAAAAACTTAAATTTTTTATTGAATGAGTTACGGGACATTTTCAGTTTTCCATTGTTCCACAATACCTATCTGTTAGCATTTTCACTAATATATAGTTTAGATAGTATTAATAAACAATCAGTAAAGCATTTTAATTTAAGTTTTATATTATTGTTCTAACGCGAAATAATAGGAAATATCTACTTCATACCTATTGCATAACTCTAAACTGTTAGCATTTTTGTACATAGCACTGGATTCACTAAAGTTATCCACCCAGAGAAAATAAAAAACTTTAGAATTATCGAAGGTTATGTGGAAAAATTATTGTATCCTTACTGGACTATATTCGTGCCCGTTGTTGACAATAGGATCGCCCCCATTACATGAGACGTTTTCTACTGAGCTATGAGAACCTAGCACTTCAAAGGCATGAAGTGTTTTCTACCGAGTTATGACAACCTGGTACTTTGAAGGCATAAAGTGTTTTCTACCGAGTTATGAAAACCTGGTACTTTGAAGGCATAAAGTGTTTTCTACCAAGATATAACAGCCTGGTACTTTAAAGGCATAAAGTGTTTTCTACTGAGCTATGAGAACCTAGTTCTTCAAAGGCATAAAGTGTTTTCTACCGAGTTATGACAACCTGGTACTTTGAAGGCATAAAGTGTTTTCTACCGAGTTATGACAACCTAGTACTTCAAAGGCATAAAGTGTTTTCTACCGAGTTATGACAACCTGGTACTTTAAAGGCATAAAGTGTTTTGTACCGAGTTATGACAACCTAGTACTTCAAAGGCATAAAGTGTTTTCTACCGAGTTATGACAACCTAGTACTTCATAGGCATAAAGTGTTTTCTACCGAGTTATGACAACCTGGTACTTTGAAAGCATAAAGTGTTTTCTACCGAGTTCTGAAAACCTGGTACTTCAAAGGCATAAAGTGTTTTCTACCGAGTTATGACAACCTAGTACTTCATAGGCATAAAGTGTTTTCTACCGAGTTATGACAACCTGGTACTTTGAAAGCATAAAGTGTTTTCTACCGAGTTCTGAAAACCTGGTACTTTGAAGGCATAAAGTGTTTTCTACCGAGATATGAAAACCTGGTACTTTGAAGGCATAAAGTGTTTTCTACCGAGTTATGACAACCTAGTTCTTCAAAGGCATAAAGTGTTTTCTACCGAGTTATGACAACCTAGTACTTCAAAGGCATAAAGTGTTTTCTACCGAGTTATGACAACCTGGTACTTTCAAGGCATAAAGTGTTTTCTACTGAGCTATGAGAACCTAGTTCTTCAAAGGCATAAAGTGTTTTCTACCGAGTTATGACAACCTGGTACTTTGAAGGCATAAAGTGTTTTCTACCGAGTTATGAAAACCTGGTACTTTGAAGGCATAAAGTGTTTTCTACCGAGTTATGACAACCTAGTGCTTCAAAGGCATAAAGTGTTTTCTACCGAGTTTATGACAACATGGTACTTTGAAGGCATAAAGTGTTTTCTACCGAGTTATGATAACCTAGTACTTCAAAGGCATAAAGGAGTCCGTCGTAGCCACCTCGGACGAGCGACGCGCGCATGTCCTGCGCTTACGCGAACTAGTCATGGCGGAATTAGTAATAATCATTAACGAGATTTTAACATTTGTACAAAATAAAATCGACGTGATAGATGAGCTGAGTGTAATTCAAATATGTGCGAGTAACTTCACCGAAAGTGAAATCGAAGATGGTAAATCGGTGCTGTTTGGTTCACTGTCCCTGAAATGTGTGCAGAGAAATGGTGAAGATAAAAGAAAGAAAAATATTAGAGATGTGATTAAGGCCTTCAAGGACTCTGATCCATCAAAACAACCGGTATTTGTGGCGAAAGATCTTAATCGCTTACCCTCAGTGACGTTTGATTACGTGGATGTGTCTCGGCTTCATAAAGATCTTATTATTTTGAAAAATGAATTGCAGAATGTGCGCGAAAACTCAGTCTCTAAACAAGAGATGAGTTCTTTAGAAACAAGAATGAATACGGAATTTATCGACATTCGAACGAGCATTAGTAACTGTGTTTTGAAGAAATCTGTACCTTACAACGTTAAGAATAAGGACGATAACCGAGCAGTGTCAAGGACTTTGCCGCCTAAGTTACAACAGCAAGCGGCTAGCGAGGGCGTTGATAGTAGTGTACACCTACCTACCTGCGCGGAGCGAGAATGTGATTTATTAACGGCGACGGTTGACACACCGTCTTACCGTGATATTGTGAACAATGTACCTAAACCGAGCGCTAATGATCAACTTTCTATTAATAATGACGATGGATTTACATATGTAGATAGCAAAAAGAAGCGCGCACGCAACAGGAATATGCGTGGGACGGCGACGGCATCGAGTCGCTTACTGGTAGCGGACATTCCGGATGGGGTGTACCTATCAAGACTTAAGAACACGACGACCATTGAGGATATTAAGGAGCATTATACTGTCATTGGGTGAACAATTTATGGATGTTCAAATACTGCCTCAGAGACAAGAAACTAGCTTCCGTTCATTTAAGATTGTTGTTCCCAAGCATAAGATCAGTACATTTTTAAGTGCGGGTTTCTGGCCGAGCGGGATTATTTTCAGACGTTTTCGTGAGCGTACAACTAACGTAAACAAATCATCATAAACATGGATAGTACAAGTTCAGAGATAGTATTGTTATCATTTAATTGCAAATCTTTGAAAAGATCATTACAGCAATTAAGGCACCTATGTAGCAACGCAGATATATTGGCGTTACAGGAAACGTGGCTGCTACCTCACGACCTGGATATTGTTCACAATATTGATAAGGAATTTGGCTGTACAGCTAAATCTTCGGTCGACACCTCCGCCGGTATCCTGCGTGGAAGACCTTACGGTGGACTAGCATTGATGTGGAAGAAACAGCGGTTTCCGGATGTGACTATTGTGGAATGTGGTATCGATAGGTTGATTGCGATCCGTGTTAACAGTGCTGTGGGTTCGTTCTTGGTGTTTAGTGTTTATCTACCAACTGATAAACCAGACAACTTAACTGAGTACACGGACTGTCTTGCCCGTATGAGTGCAATAATAGAAGAATCCGATGTATGTGCTGCGTATATGTTGGGTGACTTTAATGCGCACCCAAATGCGCCTTTTGGTCGTGAATTAATGTTGTTCTGTGACGAGCAAAAGCTAATATGTGCGGATATAGTAATGTTAGGCGTAGAATCGGATACGCATACATTTACTAGTGAAGCACATGGCTGCAACCGGTGGCTAGACCACTGCGTAGTCACGGAGTCTGCTTGGAGCACTGTCAGGTCAGTCAATGTTATTTATAATGTATTCTCTTCGGACCACTTTCCATTGCGCATTGTATGTGATGTGGGTGGGACTGGCAGTGGTCTGGCTGCCGATTGTAGCAAAAATAAATGTAACAAAGTATTGTGGGGAAACAGATCATTTAGCCAGATAAATGGATATAATACCTATTGTGATTTGCACCTGGAGAAAGTAAATGATGTCTTAGGTTGTGTAAATTGTGATAGTAATTTATTATGTGATAAAGTTAAAGGGCATTGCAAGTTTATTGACAAGTTATACTGTGAGATTGTTGCTATCCTCCAGAGGGGGCTAAAACAAATTTTGGGTTGGACTCCGGTGCACGTAGGCCACGTAAACCAGTTACGGGCTGGAACTATCATGTGCAAGAATGCCATAGCACAGCGAAATTTTATTATAACTGGTGGGTTACAGCTGGTAGACCGTCTATGGGTGACTTATACAATAACATGATAATCAAGCGAAAGGTTTTTAAAAACAAATTAAAGTGGTGTCAACGTAATGAAGAATCAATTAGAATGGATGTATTAGCTACACATTGTAAAAGCAAGAATTTTATGAAATTTTGGCAAAGTACAAAAAAGTTGAATTGCAAACAGAATGTACCGTTATCCATAGACGGCCTACTTGGGCCATCACAAATCGCAAACATGTTTGCCAATAAGTTTAAAAATGAGCCCATGCCTGTGGATCCGGCTGGCCATGCTACATATCGCGGTTTGGGTGTGGTTGAGAATTGTGTGGATTTTGAGCAGTTGCAATTTTTACCGCAGGATATTTGTGACGTAATAAAACGTATGAAGCGAGGTAAATCTGCGGGTCATGATAACCTGAGCATTGAACACTTGATTCATGCAAGGAAATTCATACACGTCAAACTATGTACGCTATTCAATTTATGTATTAAGTACTCTTACTTACCTGAAGCCCTAATGAGAACAATAGTTATTCCGATCACAAAAAATAAGACAGGGGATCTCAATTCTGCTGCCAACTACCGACCAATCTCCCTTGGACCGGTCATGGGTAAAGTGTTAAAGCGTCTTGTGCAGCCCTTACTGTTGAAGAGTGCTAGGACAGATGATGCTCAGTTTGGTTTTCGTCCTGGTTTATCCACAAATCTAGCGATATTGTCTTTAAAGCATACTGTGAAGAAAAAAGCATAGTGTGCAGAAAAAAAATTGTGACTTCAAAGTACCAGGTTTTCATATCTCAGTAGAAAACACTTTATGCCTTCAAAGTACCAGGTTGTCATAACTCGGTAGAAAACACTTTATGCCTTTAAAGTACCAGGTTGTCATAACTCGGAAGAAAATACTTTATGCCTTTGAAGTACTAAGTTGTCATAACTCGGTAGAAAACACTTTATGCCTTTGAAGTACTAGGTTGTCATAGCTCAGTAGAAAAAAAATTGTGCCTTCAAAGTACCAGGGTTTCATATCTCGGTAGAAAACACTTTATGCCTTCAAAGTACCAGGTTGTCATAACTCAGTGGACAACACTTTATGCCTTTGAAGTACTAGGTTGTCATAACTCGGTAGAAAACACTTTATGCCTTTGAAGTACTAGGTTCTCATAGCTCAGTAGAAAACACTTTATGCCTTTAAAGTACCAGGTTGTCATAACTCGGTGGAAAACACTTTATACCTTTGAAGTACTAGGTTGTCATAGCTCAGTAGAAAACACTTTATGCCTTTAAAGTACCAGGCTGTCATAACTCTTTGGAAAACAGTTTATGCGTTTGAAGTACTAGGTTGTCATAGCTCAGTAGAAAAAAAATTGTGCCTTCAAAGTACCAGGGTTTCATATCTCGGTAGAAAACACTTTATGCCTTCAAAGTACCAGGCTGTCATAACTCGGTGGACAACACTTTATGCCTTTGAAGTACTAGGTTGTCATATCTCGGTAGAAAACACTTTATGCCTTCAAAGTAACAGGCTGTCATAACTCGGTAGACAACAATTTATGCCTTCGAAGTACTAGGTTCTCATAGCTCAGTAGAAAACACTTTATACCTTTAAAGTACCAGGCTGTCATAACACTTTGGAAAACACTTTATGCGTTTGAAGTACTAGGTTGTCATAGCTCAGTAGAAAAAAAATTGTGCCTTCAAAGTACCAGGTTTTCATATCTCGGAAGAAAACACTTTATGCCTTCAAAGTACCAGGTTTTCATAACTCGGTAGAAAACACTTTATTCTTTCAAAGTACCAGGTTGTTATAACTCGGTAGAAAAGACTTTATGCCTTTGAAGTACTAGGGTGTCGTAGCTCAGCAGAAAAAAAATTGTGCCTTCAAAGTACCAGGTTTTCATATCTCAGTAGAAAACACTTTATGCCTTTGAAGTACTAGGTTGTCATAACTCGGTAGAAAACACTGCCTTTGAAGTACTAGGTTTTCATAGCTCAGTAGAAAACACTTTATGCCTTTAAAGTACCAGGTTGTCATAACTCGGTGGAAAACACTTCATGCCTTTGAAGTACTAGGTTCTCATAGCTCAGTAGAAAACACTTTATGCCTTTAATACCAGGCTGTCATAACTCGGTGGAAAACACTTTATGGCTTTGAAGTACTAGGTTGTTATAGCTCAGTAGAAAAAAAATTGTGCCTTCAAAGTACCAGGTTTTCATATCTCGGTAGAAAACCCTTTATGCCTTCAAAGTACCAGGTTTTCATCATTCAGTAGAAAACACTTTATGACTTCGAAGTACCAGGTTGTCATAACTCGGTAGAAAACACTTAATGCCTTTGAAGTACTAGGTTGTCATAACTCGGGAGAAAACACTTTATGCCTTCAAAGTACCAGGTTGTCATAACTCGGTAGAAAACACTTTGTGCCTTCAAAGTACCAGGTTGTCATATCTCGATAGAAAACTCTTTATGCCTTTGAAGAACCAGGTTCTCATAACTCGGTGGAAAACACTTTATGCCTTTGAAGTACTAGGTTGTCATAGCTCAGTAGAAAAATGTTTGTGCCTTCAAAGTACCAGGTTTTCATAACTCGGTAGAAAACACTTTATGCCTTTGATGTACTAGGTTGTCATAACTCGGTAGAAAACACTTTATGCCTTTGAAGCACTAGGTTGTCATAACTCGGTAGGAAACACTTTATGCCTTCAAAGTACCAGGTTGTCATAACTCGGTAGAAAACACTTTTTGCCTTTGAAGTACTAGGTTCTCATAGCTCAGTAGAAAAAAATTTGTGCCTTCAAAGTACCAGGGATTCATATCTCGATAGAAAACACTTTATGCCTTCAAAGTACCAGGCTGTCATAACTCGGTGGACAACAATTTATGCCTTTGAAGTACTAGGTTCTCATAGCTCAGTAGAAAACACTTTATGCCTTTAAAGAACCAGGCTGTCATAACTCGGTGAAAAACAATTCATGCCTTTGAAGTACTAGGTTGTCATAGCTCAGTAGAAAAAAAATTGTGGCTTCAAAGTACCAGGTTTTCATATCTCGGTAGAAAACACTTTTTGCCTTCAAAGTACCAGGTTTTCATAACTCGGTAGAAAACAATTTATGCCTTTGAAGTACTAGGTTCTCATAGCTCATTAGAAAACACTTTATGCCTTTAAAGTACCAGGCTCTCATAACTCGGTGGGAAACACTTTATGCCTTTGAAGTACTAGGTTGTCTTAGCTCAGTAGAAAAAAAATTGTACCTTCAAAGTACCAGATTTTCATATTTCGGTAGAAAACACTTTATGCCTTCAAAGTATCAGGTTTTCATAACTCGGTAGAAAACACTTTATGCCTTCAAAGTACCAGGTTGTTAACTCGGTAGAAAACACTTCATGCCTTTGAAGTACTAGGTTCTCATAGCTCAGTAGAAAACACTTTATGCCTTTGAAGCAACAGGTATTCATAACTCGGTAGAAAACAATTTATGCCTTCAAAGTACCAAGTTGTCATAACTCAGTGGAAAACACTTTATGCCTTCAAAGTACCATTTTGTCATAACTCGGTAGAAAACACTTTATGCCTTTGAAGTACTAGGTTCTCATAACTCGGTAGAAAACACTTTATGCCTTTGAAGTACTAGGTTCTCATAGCTCAGTAGAAAACACTTTATGCCTTTAAAGTACCAGGTTGTCATAACTCGGTGGAAAACACTTCATGCCTTTGAAGTACTAGGTTCTCATAGCTCAGTAGAAAACACTTTATGCCTTTAATACCAGGCTGTCATAACTCGGTGGAAAACACTTTATGGCTTTGAAGTACTAGGTTGTTATAGCTCAGTAGAAAAAAAATTGTGCCTTCAAAGTACCAGGTTTTCATATCTCGGTAGAAAACCCTTTATGCCTTCAAAGTACCAGGTTTTCATCATTCAGTAGAAAACACTTTATGCCTTCGAAGTACCAGGTTGTCATAACTCGGTAGAAAACACTTAATGCCTTTGAAGTACTAGGTTGTCATAACTCGGGAGAAAACACTTTATGCCTTCAAAGTACCAGGTTGTCATAACTCGGTAGAAAACACTTTGTGCCTTCAAAGTACCAGGTTGTCATATCTCGATAGAAAACTCTTTATGCCTTTGAAGAACCAGGTTCTCATAACTCGGTGGAAAACACTTTATGCCTTTGAAGTACTAGGTTGTCATAGCTCAGTAGAAAAATGTTTGTGCCTTCAAAGTACCAGGTTTTCATAACTCGGTAGAAAACACTTTATGCCTTTGATGTACTAGGTTGTCATAACTCGGTAGAAAACACTTTATGCCTTTGAAGCACTAGGTTGTCATAACTCGGTAGGAAACACTTTATGCCTTCAAAGTACCAGGTTGTCATAACTCGGTAGAAAACACTTTTTGCCTTTGAAGTACTAGGTTCTCATAGCTCAGTAGAAAAAAATTTGTGCCTTCAAAGTACCAGGGATTCATATCTCGATAGAAAACACTTTATGCCTTCAAAGTACCAGGCTGTCATAACTCGGTGGACAACAATTTATGCCTTTGAAGTACTAGGTTCTCATAGCTCAGTAGAAAACACTTTATGCCTTTAAAGAACCAGGCTGTCATAACTCGGTGAAAAACAATTCATGCCTTTGAAGTACTAGGTTGTCATAGCTCAGTAGAAAAAAAATTGTGGCTTCAAAGTACCAGGTTTTCATATCTCGGTAGAAAACACTTTTTGCCTTCAAAGTACCAGGTTTTCATAACTCGGTAGAAAACAATTTATGCCTTTGAAGTACTAGGTTCTCATAGCTCATTAGAAAACACTTTATGCCTTTAAAGTACCAGGCTCTCATAACTCGGTGGGAAACACTTTATGCCTTTGAAGTACTAGGTTGTCTTAGCTCAGTAGAAAAAAAATTGTACCTTCAAAGTACCAGATTTTCATATTTCGGTAGAAAACACTTTATGCCTTCAAAGTATCAGGTTTTCATAACTCGGTAGAAAACACTTTATGCCTTCAAAGTACCAGGTTGTTAACTCGGTAGAAAACACTTCATGCCTTTGAAGTACTAGGTTCTCATACCTCAGTAGAAAACACTTTATGCCTTTGAAGCAACAGGTATTCATAACTCGGTAGAAAACAATTTATGCCTTCAAAGTACCAAGTTGTCATAACTCAGTGGAAAACACTTTATGCCTTCAAAGTACCATTTTGTCATAACTCGGTAGAAAACACTTTATGCCTTTGAAGTACTAGGTTCTCATAACTCGGTAGAAAACACTTTATGCCTTTGAAGTACTAGGTTCTCATAGCTCAGTAGAAAACACTTTATGCCTTTAAAGTACCAGGTTGTCATAACTCGGTGGAAAACACTTCATGCCTTTGAAGTACTAGGTTCTCATAGCTCAGTAGAAAACACTTTATGCCTTTAATACCAGGCTGTCATAACTCGGTGGAAAACACTTTATGGCTTTGAAGTACTAGGTTGTTATAGCTCAGTAGAAAAAAAATTGTGCCTTCAAAGTACCAGGTTTTCATATCTCGGTAGAAAACCCTTTATGCCTTCAAAGTACCAGGTTTTCATCATTCAGTAGAAAACACTTTATGCCTTCGAAGTACCAGGTTGTCATAACTCGGTAGAAAACACTTAATGCCTTTGAAGTACTAGGTTGTCATAACTCGGGAGAAAACACTTTATGCCTTCAAAGTACCAGGTTGTCATAACTCGGTAGAAAACACTTTGTGCCTTCAAAGTACCAGGTTGTCATATCTCGATAGAAAACTCTTTATGCCTTTGAAGAACCAGGTTCTCATAACTCGGTGGAAAACACTTTATGCCTTTGAAGTACTAGGTTGTCATAGCTCAGTAGAAAAATGTTTGTGCCTTCAAAGTACCAGGTTTTCATAACTCGGTAGAAAACACTTTATGCCTTTGATGTACTAGGTTGTCATAACTCGGTAGAAAACACTTTATGCCTTTGAAGCACTAGGTTGTCATAACTCGGTAGGAAACACTTTATGCCTTCAAAGTACCAGGTTGTCATAACTCGGTAGAAAACACTTTTTGCCTTTGAAGTACTAGGTTCTCATAGCTCAGTAGAAAAAAATTTGTGCCTTCAAAGTACCAGGGATTCATATCTCGATAGAAAACACTTTATGCCTTCAAAGTACCAGGCTGTCATAACTCGGTGGACAACAATTTATGCCTTTGAAGTACTAGGTTCTCATAGCTCAGTAGAAAACACTTTATGCCTTTAAAGAACCAGGCTGTCATAACTCGGTGAAAAACAATTTATGCCTTTGAAGTACTAGGTTGTCATAGCTCAGTAGAAAAAAAATTGTGGCTTCAAAGTACCAGGTTTTCATATCTCGGTAGAAAACACTTTTTGCCTTCAAAGTACCAGGTTTTCATAACTCGGTAGAAAACAATTTATGCCTTTGAAGTACTAGGTTCTCATAGCTCATTAGAAAACACTTTATGCCTTTAAAGTACCAGGCTCTCATAACTCGGTGGGAAACACTTTATGCCTTTGAAGTACTAGGTTGTCTTAGCTCAGTAGAAAAAAAATTGTACCTTCAAAGTACCAGATTTTCATATTTCGGTAGAAAACACTTTATGCCTTCAAAGTACCAGGTTTTCATAACTCGGTAGAAAACACTTTATGCCTTCAAAGTACCAGGTTGTTAACTCGGTAGAAAACACTTCATGCCTTTGAAGTACTAGGTTCTCATAGCTCAGTAGAAAACACTTTATTCCTTTGAAGCAACAGGTATTCATAACTCGGTAGAAAACAATTTATGCCTTCAAAGTACCAAGTTGTCATAACTCAGTGGAAAACACTTTATGCCTTCAAAGTACCATTTTGTCATAACTCGGTAGAAAACACTTTATGCCTTTGAAGTACTAGGTTCTCATAACTCGGTAGAAAACACTTTATGCTTTCAAAGTACCAGGTTGTCATAACTCGATAGAAAACACTTTATGCGTTTGAAGTACTAGGTTCTCATAGCTCAGTAGAAAAAAAAATGTGTCTTCAAAATACCAGGTTTTCATATCTCGGTAGAAAACACTGTATGCCTTCAAAGTACCAGGTTTTCATAACTTGGTAGAAAACACTTTATGCCTTCAAAGTACCAGGTTGTCATAACTTGATAGAAAACACTTCATGCCTTTGAAGTACTAGGTTCTCATAGCTCAGTAGAAAACACTTTATGCCTTTAAAGTACCAGGCTGTCATAACTCGGTGGAAAACACTTTATGGCTTTGAAGTACTAGGTTGTCATAACTCGGTAGAAAACACTTCATGCCTTTGAAGTACTAGGTTCTCATAGCTCAGTAGAAAACACTTTATGCCTTTAATACCAGGCTGTCATAACTCGGTGGAAAACACTTTATGGCTTTGAAGTACTAGGTTGTCATAACTCGGTAGAAAACACTTCATGCCTTTGCAGTACTAGGTTCTCATAGCTCAGTAGAAAACACTTTATGCCTTTAATACCAGGCTGTCATAACTCGGTGGAAAACACTTTATGTCTTTGAAGTACTAGGTTGTTGTAGCTCAGTAGAAAAAAATTTGTGCCTTAAAAGTACCAGGTTTTCATATCTCGGTAGAAAACACTTTATGTCTTCAAAGTACCAGGTTTTCATAATTCGTTAGAAAACACTTTTTGCCTTCAAAGTACCAGGTTTTCATAACTCGGTAGAAAACAATTTATGCCTTTGAAGTACTAGGTTCTCATAGCTCATTAGAAAACACTTTATGCCTTTAAAGTACCAGGCTCTCATAACTCGGTGGGAAACACTTTATGCCTTTGAAGTACTAGGTTGTCATAGCTCAGTAGAAAAAAAATTGTACCTTCAAAGTACCAGATTTTCATATTTCGGTAGAAAACACTTTATGCCTTCAAAGTACCAGGTTTTCATAACTCGGTAGAAAACACTTTATGCCTTCAAAGTACCAGGTTGTTAACTCGGTAGAAAACACTTCATGCCTTTGAAGTACTAGGTTCTCATAGCTCAGTAGAAAACACTTAATGCCTTTGAAGCAACAGGTATTCATAACTCGGTAGAAAACAATTTATGCCTTCAAAGTACCAAGTTGTCATAACTCAGTGGAAAACACTTTATGCCTTCAAAGTACCATTTTGTCATAACTCGGTAGAAAACACTTTATGCCTTTGAAGTACTAGGTTCTCATAACTCGGTAGAAAACACTTTATGCTTTCAAAGTACCAGGTTGTCATAACTCGATAGAAAACACTTTATGCGTTTGAAGTACTAGGTTCTCATAGCTCAGTAGAAAAAAAATTGTGTCTTCAAAATACCAGGTTTTCATATCTCGGTAGAAAACACTTTATGCCTTCAAAGTACCAGGTTTTCATAACTTGGTAGAAAACACTTTATGCCTTCAAAGTACCAGGTTGTCATAACTTGATAGAAAACACTTCATGCCTTTGAAGTACTAGGTTCTCATAGCTCAGTAGAAAACACTTTATGCCTTTAAAGTACCAGGCTGTCATAACTCGGTGGAAAACACTTTATGGCTTTGAAGTACTAGGTTGTCATAACTCGGTAGAAAACACTTCCTGCCTTTGAAGTACTAGGTTCTCATAGCTCAGTAGAAAACACTTTATGCCTTTAATACCAGGCTGTCATAACTCGGTGGAAAACACTTTATGACTTTGAAGTACTAGGTTGTCATAACTCGGTAGAAAACACTTCATGCCTTTGAAGTACTAGGTTCTCATAGCTCAGTAGAAAACACTTTATGCCTTTAATACCAGGCTGTCATAACTCGGTGGAAAACACTTTATGTCTTTGAAGTACTAGGTTGTTGTAGCTCAGTAGAAAAAAATTTGTGCCTTAAAAGTACCAGGTTTTCATATCTCGGTAGAAAACACTTTATGTCTTCAAAGTACCAGGTTTTCATAATTCGGTAGAAAACACTTTATGCCTTCAAAATACCAGGTTGTCATAACTCGGAAGAAAATACTTTATGCCTTTGAAGTACTAGGTTGTCATAACTCGGTAGAAAACACTTTATGCTTTCAAAGTACCAGGTTGTCATAACTCGGTAGAAAAGACTTTATTTATGCCTTTGAAGTACTAGGGTGTCGTAGCTCAGCAGAAAAAAAATTGTGCCTTCAAAGTACCAGGTTTTCATATCTCAGTAGAAAACAACTTATGCTTTCAAAGTACCAGGTTGTCATAACTCGGTAGAAAACACTTAATGCCTTTGAAGTACTAGGTTGTCATAACTCGGTAGAAAACACTTTATGCCTTTGAAATACTAGGTTCTCATAGCTCAGTAGAAAACACTTTATGCCTTTAAAGTACCAGGTTGTCATAACTCGGTGGAAAACACTTCATGCCTTTGAAGTACTAGGTTCTCATAGCTCAGGAGAAAACACTTTATGCCTTTAAAACCAGGCTGTCATAATTCGGTGGAAAACACTTTATGGCTTTGAAGTACTAGTTGGTTATAGCTCAGTAGAAAAAAAATTGTGCCTTCAAAGTACCAGGTTTTCATGTCTCGGTAGAAAACACTTTATGCCTTTGAAGTACCAGGTTTTCATAATTCGGTAGAAAACACTTTATGCCTTTAAAGTACCTGGTTGTCATAACTCGGAAGAAAATTCTTTATGCCTTTGTAGTACTAGGTTGTCATAACTCGGTAGAAAACACTTTATGCTTTCAAAGTACCAGGTTGTCATAACTCGGTAGAAAAGACTTTATGCTTTCAAAGTACCAGGTTGTCATAACTCGGTAGAAAACACTTTATGCCTTTGAAGTACTGGGTTGTCATAACTCGGTAGAAAACACTTTATGCCTTTGAAGTACTAGGTTCTCATAGCTCAGTAGAAAACACTTTATGCCTTTAAAGTACCAGGTTGTCATAACTCAGTGGAAAACACTTTATGCCTTTGAAGTACTAAGTTGTCATAACTCGGTAGAAAACACTTTATGCCTTTGAAGTACTAGGTTGTCATAGCTCAGCAGAAAAAAAATTGTGCCTTCAAAGTACCAGGTTTTCACATCTCAGTAGAAAACACTTTATGCTTTCAAAGTACCAGGTTGTCATAACTCGGTAGAAAACACTTTATGCCTTTGAAGTACTGGGTTGTCATAACTCGGTAGAAAACACTTTATGCCTTTGAAGTACTAGGTTCTCATAGCTCAGTAGAAAACACTTTATGCCTTTAAAGTACCAGGTTGTCATAACTCGGTGGAAAACACTTTATGCCTTTGAAGTACTAAGTTGTCATAACTCGGTAGAAAACACTTTATGCCTTTGAAGTACTAGGTTGTCATAGCTCAGTAGAAAAAACATTGTGCCTTCAAAGTACCAGGGTTTCATATCTCGGTAGAAAACACTTTATGTCTTTGAAGTACTAGGTTGTTGTAGCTCAGTAGAAAAAAATTTGTGCCTTAAAAGTACCAGGTTTTCATATCTCGGTAGAAAACACTTTATGTCTTCAAAGTACCAGGTTTTCATAATTCGGTAGAAAACACTTTATGCCTTTAAAATACCAGGTTGTCATAACTCGGAAGAAAATACTTTATGCCTTTGAAGTACTAGGTTGTCATAACTCGGTAGAAAACACTTTATGCTTTCAAAGTACCAGGTTGTCATAACTCGGTAGAAAAGACTTTATTTATGCCTTTGAAGTACTAGGGTGTCGTAGCTCAGCAGAAAAAAAATTGTGCCTTCAAAGTACCAGGTTTTCATATCTCAGTAGAAAACAACTTATGCTTTCAAAGTACCAGGTTGTCATAACTCGGTAGAAAACACTTTATGCCTTTGAAGTACTAGGTTGTCATAACTCGGTAGAAAACAACTTATGCTTTCAAAGTACCAGGTTGTCATAACTCGGTAGAAAACACTTTATGCCTTTGAAGTACTAGGTTGTCATAACTCGGTAGAAAACACTTTATGCCTTTGAAATACTAGGTTCTCATAGCTCAGTAGAAAACACTTTATGCCTTTAAAGTACCAGGTTGTCATAACTCGGTGGAAAACACTTCATGCCGTTGAAGTACTAGGTTCTCATAGCTCAGGAGAAAACACTTTATGCCTTTAAAACCAGGCTGTCATAATTCGGTGGAAAACACTTTATGGCTTTGAAGTACTAGTTGGTTATAGCTCAGTAGAAAAAAAATTGTGCCTTCAAAGTACCAGGTTTTCATGTCTCGGTAGAAAACACTTTATGCCTTCAAAGTACCAGGTTTTCATAATTCGGTAGAAAACACTTTATGCCTTTAAAGTACCTGGTTGTCATAACTCGGAAGAAAATTCTTTATGCCTTTGTAGTACTAGGTTGTCATAACTCGGTAGAAAACACTTTATGCTTTCAAAGTACCAGGTTGTCATAACTTGGTAGAAAAGACTTTATGCCTTTGAAGTACTAGGGTGTCGTAGCTCAGCAGAAAAAAAATTGTGCCTTCAAAGTACCAGGTTTTCACATCTCAGTAGAAAACACTTTATGCTTTCAAAGTACCAGGTTGTCATAACTCGGTAGAAAACACTTTATGCCTTTGAAGTACTGGGTTGTCATAACTCGGTAGAAAACACTTTATGCCTTTGAAGTACTAGGTTCTCATAGCTCAGTAGAAAACACTTTATGCCTTTAAAGTACCAGGTTGTCATAACTCGGTGGAAAACACTTTATGCCTTTGAAGTACTAAGTTGTCATAACTCGGTAGAAAACACTTTATGCCTTTGAAGTACTAGGTTGTCATAGCTCAGTAGAAAAAACATTGTGCCTTCAAAGTACCAGGGTTTCATATCTCGGTAGAAAACACTTTATGCCTTCAAAGAACCAGGTTGTCATAACTCAGTGGACAACACTTTATGCCTTTGAAGTACTAGGTTGTCATAACTCGGTAGAAAACACTTTATGCCTTTGAAGTACTAGGTTCTCATAGCTCAGTAGAAAACACTTTATGCCTTTAAAGTACCAGGCTGTCATAACTCTTTGGAAAACACTTTGTGCCTTCAAAGTACCAGGTTGTCATATCTCGATAGAAAACTCTTTATGCCTTTGAAGAACCAGGTTCTCATAACTCGGTGGAAAACACTTTATGCCTTTGAAGTACTAGGTTGTCATAGCTCAGTAGAAAAATGTTTGTGCCTTCAAAGTACCAGGTTTTCATAACTCGGTAGAAAACACTTTATGCCTTTGATGTACTAGGTTGTCATAACTCGGTAGAAAACACTTTATGCCTTTGAAGCACTAGGTTGTCATAACTCGGTAGGAAACACTTTATGCCTTCAAAGTACCAGGTTTTCATATCTCGGTAGAAAACACTTTATGTCTTCAAAGTACCAGGTTTTCATAATTCGGTAGAAAACACTTTATGCCTTCAAAATACCAGGTTGTCATAACTCGGAAGAAAATACTTTATGCCTTTGAAGTACTAGGTTGTCATAACTCGGTAGAAAACACTTTATGCTTTCAAAGTACCAGGTTGTCATAACTCGGTAGAAAAGACTTTATTTATGCCTTTGAAGTACTAGGGTGTCGTAGCTCAGCAGAAAAAAAATTGTGCCTTCAAAGTACCAGGTTTTCATATCTCAGTAGAAAACAACTTATGCTTTCAAAGTACCAGGTTGTCATAACTCGGTAGAAAACACTTAATGCCTTTGAAGTACTAGGTTGTCATAACTCGGTAGAAAACACTTTATGCCTTTGAAATACTAGGTTCTCATAGCTCAGTAGAAAACACTTTATGCCTTTAAAGTACCAGGTTGTCATAACTCGGTGGAAAACACTTCATGCCTTTGAAGTACTAGGTTCTCATAGCTCAGGAGAAAACACTTTATGCCTTTAAAACCAGGCTGTCATAATTCGGTGGAAAACACTTTATGGCTTTGAAGTACTAGTTGGTTATAGCTCAGTAGAAAAAAAATTGTGCCTTCAAAGTACCAGGTTTTCATGTCTCGGTAGAAAACACTTTATGCCTTTGAAGTACCAGGTTTTCATAATTCGGTAGAAAACACTTTATGCCTTTAAAGTACCTGGTTGTCATAACTCGGAAGAAAATTCTTTATGCCTTTGTAGTACTAGGTTGTCATAACTCGGTAGAAAACACTTTATGCTTTCAAAGTACCAGGTTGTCATAACTCGGTAGAAAAGACTTTATGCTTTCAAAGTACCAGGTTGTCATAACTCGGTAGAAAACACTTTATGCCTTTGAAGTACTGGGTTGTCATAACTCGGTAGAAAACACTTTATGCCTTTAAAGTACCAGGTTGTCATAACTCAGTGGAAAACACTTTATGCCTTTGAAGTACTAAGTTGTCATAACTCGGTAGAAAACACTTTATGCCTTTGAAGTACTAGGTTGTCATAGCTCAGCAGAAAAAAAATTGTGCCTTCAAAGTACCAGGTTTTCACATCTCAGTAGAAAACACTTTATGCTTTCAAAGTACCAGGTTGTCATAACTCGGTAGAAAACACTTTATGCCTTTGAAGTACTGGGTTGTCATAACTCGGTAGAAAACACTTTATGCCTTTGAAGTACTAGGTTCTCATAGCTCAGTAGAAAACACTTTATGCCTTTAAAGTACCAGGTTGTCATAACTCGGTGGAAAACACTTTATGCCTTTGAAGTACTAAGTTGTCATAACTCGGTAGAAAACACTTTATGCCTTTGAAGTACTAGGTTGTCATAGCTCAGTAGAAAAAACATTGTGCCTTCAAAGTACCAGGGTTTCATATCTCGGTAGAAAACACTTTATGTCTTTGAAGTACTAGGTTGTTGTAGCTCAGTAGAAAAAAATTTGTGCCTTAAAAGTACCAGGTTTTCATATCTCGGTAGAAAACACTTTATGTCTTCAAAGTACCAGGTTTTCATAATTCGGTAGAAAACACTTTATGCCTTTAAAATACCAGGTTGTCATAACTCGGAAGAAAATACTTTATGCCTTTGAAGTACTAGGTTGTCATAACTCGGTAGAAAACACTTTATGCTTTCAAAGTACCAGGTTGTCATAACTCGGTAGAAAAGACTTTATTTATGCCTTTGAAGTACTAGGGTGTCGTAGCTCAGCAGAAAAAAAATTGTGCCTTCAAAGTACCAGGTTTTCATATCTCAGTAGAAAACAACTTATGCTTTCAAAGTACCAGGTTGTCATAACTCGGTAGAAAACACTTTATGCCTTTGAAGTACTAGGTTGTCATAACTCGGTAGAAAACAACTTATGCTTTCAAAGTACCAGGTTGTCATAACTCGGTAGAAAACACTTTATGCCTTTGAAGTACTAGGTTGTCATAACTCGGTAGAAAACACTTTATGCCTTTGAAATACTAGGTTCTCATAGCTCAGTAGAAAACACTTTATGCCTTTAAAGTACCAGGTTGTCATAACTCGGTGGAAAACACTTCATGCCGTTGAAGTACTAGGTTCTCATAGCTCAGGAGAAAACACTTTATGCCTTTAAAACCAGGCTGTCATAATTCGGTGGAAAACACTTTATGGCTTTGAAGTACTAGTTGGTTATAGCTCAGTAGAAAAAAAATTGTGCCTTCAAAGTACCAGGTTTTCATGTCTCGGTAGAAAACACTTTATGCCTTCAAAGTACCAGGTTTTCATAATTCGGTAGAAAACACTTTATGCCTTTAAAGTACCTGGTTGTCATAACTCGGAAGAAAATTCTTTATGCCTTTGTAGTACTAGGTTGTCATAACTCGGTAGAAAACACTTTATGCTTTCAAAGTACCAGGTTGTCATAACTTGGTAGAAAAGACTTTATGCCTTTGAAGTACTAGGGTGTCGTAGCTCAGCAGAAAAAAAATTGTGCCTTCAAAGTACCAGGTTTTCACATCTCAGTAGAAAACACTTTATGCTTTCAAAGTACCAGGTTGTCATAACTCGGTAGAAAACACTTTATGCCTTTGAAGTACTGGGTTGTCATAACTCGGTAGAAAACACTTTATGCCTTTGAAGTACTAGGTTCTCATAGCTCAGTAGAAAACACTTTATGCCTTTAAAGTACCAGGTTGTCATAACTCGGTGGAAAACACTTTATGCCTTTGAAGTACTAAGTTGTCATAACTCGGTAGAAAACACTTTATGCCTTTGAAGTACTAGGTTGTCATAGCTCAGTAGAAAAAACATTGTGCCTTCAAAGTACCAGGGTTTCATATCTCGGTAGAAAACACTTTATGCCTTCAAAGAACCAGGTTGTCATAACTCAGTGGACAACACTTTATGCCTTTGAAGTACTAGGTTGTCATAACTCGGTAGAAAACACTTTATGCCTTTGAAGTACTAGGTTCTCATAGCTCAGTAGAAAACACTTTATGCCTTTAAAGTACCAGGCTGTCATAACTCTTTGGAAAACACTTTGTGCCTTCAAAGTACCAGGTTGTCATATCTCGATAGAAAACTCTTTATGCCTTTGAAGAACCAGGTTCTCATAACTCGGTGGAAAACACTTTATGCCTTTGAAGTACTAGGTTGTCATAGCTCAGTAGAAAAATGTTTGTGCCTTCAAAGTACCAGGTTTTCATAACTCGGTAGAAAACACTTTATGCCTTTGATGTACTAGGTTGTCATAACTCGGTAGAAAACACTTTATGCCTTTGAAGCACTAGGTTGTCATAACTCGGTAGGAAACACTTTATGCCTTCAAAGTACCAGGTTGTCATAACTCGGTAGAAAACACTTTTTGCCTTTGAAGTACTAGGTTCTCATAGCTCAGTAGAAAAAAATTTGTGCCTTCAAAGTACCAGGGATTCATATCTCGATAGAAAACACTTTATGCCTTCAAAGTACCAGGCTGTCATAACTCGGTGGACAACAATTTATGCCTTTGAAGTACTAGGTTCTCATAGCTCAGTAGAAAACACTTTATGCCTTTAAAGAACCAGGCTGTCATAACTCGGTGAAAAACAATTTATGCCTTTGAAGTACTAGGTTGTCATAGCTCAGTAGAAAAAAAATTGTGGCTTCAAAGTACCAGGTTTTCATATCTCGGTAGAAAACACTTTTTGCCTTCAAAGTACCAGGTTTTCATAACTCGGTAGAAAACAATTTATGACTTTGAAGTACTAGGTTCTCATAGCTCATTAGAAAACACTTTATGCCTTTAAAGTACCAGGCTCTCATAACTCGGTGGGAAACACTTTATGCCTTTGAAGTACTAGGTTGTCTTAGCTCAGTAGAAAAAAAATTGTACCTTCAAAGTACCAGATTTTCATATTTCGGTAGAAAACACTTTATGCCTTCAAAGTACCAGGTTTTCATAACTCGGTAGAAAACACTTTATGCCTTCAAAGTACCAGGTTGTTAACTCGGTAGAAAACACTTCATGCCTTTGAAGTACTAGGTTCTCATAGCTCAGTAGAAAACACTTTATGCCTTTGAAGCAACAGGTATTCATAACTCGGTAGAAAACAATTTATGCCTTCAAAGTACCAAGTTGTCATAACTCAGTGGAAAACACTTTATGCCTTCAAAGTACCATTTTGTCATAACTCGGTAGAAAACACTTTATGCCTTTGAAGTACTAGGTTCTCATAACTCGGTAGAAAACACTTTATGCCTTTGAAGTACTAGGTTCTCATAGCTCAGTAGAAAACACTTTATGCCTTTAAAGTACCAGGTTGTCATAACTCGGTGGAAAACACTTCATGCCTTTGAAGTACTAGGTTCTCATAGCTCAGTAGAAAACACTTTATGCCTTTAATACCAGGCTGTCATAACTCGGTGGAAAACACTTTATGGCTTTGAAGTACTAGGTTGTTATAGCTCAGTAGAAAAAAAATTGTGCCTTCAAAGTACCAGGTTTTCATATCTCGGTAGAAAACCCTTTATGCCTTCAAAGTACCAGGTTTTCATCATTCAGTAGAAAACACTTTATGCCTTCGAAGTACCAGGTTGTCATAACTCGGTAGAAAACACTTAATGCCTTTGAAGTACTAGGTTGTCATAACTCGGGAGAAAACACTTTATGCCTTCAAAGTACCAGGTTGTCATAACTCGGTAGAAAACACTTTGTGCCTTCAAAGTACCAGGTTGTCATATCTCGATAGAAAACTCTTTATGCCTTTGAAGAACCAGGTTCTCATAACTCGGTGGAAAACACTTTATGCCTTTGAAGTACTAGGTTGTCATAGCTCAGTAGAAAAATGTTTGTGCCTTCAAAGTACCAGGTTTTCATAACTCGGTAGAAAACACTTTATGCCTTTGATGTACTAGGTTGTCATAACTCGGTAGAAAACACTTTATGCCTTTGAAGCACTAGGTTGTCATAACTCGGTAGGAAACACTTTATGCCTTCAAAGTACCAGGTTGTCATAACTCGGTAGAAAACACTTTTTGCCTTTGAAGTACTAGGTTCTCATAGCTCAGTAGAAAAAAATTTGTGCCTTCAAAGTACCAGGCTGTCATAACTCGGTGGACAACAATTTATGCCTTTGAAGTACTAGGTTCTCATAGCTCAGTAGAAAACACTTTATGCCTTTAAAGAACCAGGCTGTCATAACTCGGTGAAAAACAATTTATGCCTTTGAAGTACTAGGTTGTCATAGCTCAGTAAAAAAAAAATTGTGGCTTCAAAGTACCAGGTTTTCATATCTCGGTAGAAAACACTTTTTGCCTTTGAAGTACTAGGTTCTCATAGCTCATTAGAAAACACTTTATGCCTTTAAAGTACCAGGCTCTCATAACTCGGTGGGAAACACTTTATGCCTTTGAAGTACTAGGTTGTCTTAGCTCAGTAGAAAAAAAATTGTACCTTCAAAGTACCAGATTTTCATATTTCGGTAGAAAACACTTTATGCCTTCAAAGTACCAGGTTTTCATAACTCGGTAGAAAACACTTTATGCCTTCAAAGTACCAGGTTGTTAACTCGGTAGAAAACACTTCATGCCTTTGAAGTACTAGGTTCTCATAGCTCAGTAGAAAACACTTTATGCCTTTGAAGCAACAGGTATTCATAACTCGGTAGAAAACAATTTATGCCTTCAAAGTACCAAGTTGTCATAACTCAGTGGAAAACACTTTATGCCTTCAAAGTACCATTTTGTCATAACTCGGTAGAAAACACTTTATGCCTTTGAAGTACTAGGTTCTCATAACTCGGTAGAAAACACTTTATGCTTTCAAAGTACCAGGTTGTCATAACTCGATAGAAAACACTTTATGCGTTTGAAGTACTAGGTTCTCATAGCTCAGTAGAAAAAAAATTGTGTCTTCAAAATACCAGGTTTTCATATCTCGGTAGAAAACACTTTATGCCTTCAAAGTACCAGGTTTTCATAACTTGGTAGAAAACACTTTATGCCTTCAAAGTACCAGGTTGTCATAACTTGATAGAAAACACTTCATGCCTTTGAAGTACTAGGTTCTCATAGCTCAGTAGAAAACACTTTATGCCTTTAAAGTACCAGGCTGTCATAACTCGGTGGAAAACACTTTATGGCTTTGAAGTACTAGGTTGTCATAACTCGGTAGAAAACACTTCATGCCTTTGAAGTACTAGGTTCTCATAGCTCAGTAGAAAACACTTTATGCCTTTAATACCAGGCTGTCATAACTCGGTGGAAAACACTTTATGGCTTTGAAGTACTAGGTTGTCATAACTCGGTAGAAAACACTTCATGCCTTTGAAGTACTAGGTTCTCATAGCTCAGTAGAAAACACTTTATGCCTTTAATACCAGGCTGTCATAACTCGGTGGAAAACACTTTACGTCTTTGAAGTACTAGGTTGTTGTAGCTCAGTAGAAAAAAATTTGTGCCTTAAAAGTACCAGGTTTTCATATCTCGGTAGAAAACACTTTATGTCTTCAAAGTACCAGGTTTTCATAATTCGGTAGAAAACACTTTTTGCCTTCAAAGTACCAGGTTTTCATAACTCGGTAGAAAACAATTTATGCCTTTGAAGTACTAGGTTCTCATAGCTCATTAGAAAACACTTTATGCCTTTAAAGTACCAGGCTCTCATAACTCGGTGGGAAACACTTTATGCCTTTGAAGTACTAGGTTGTCATAGCTCAGTAGAAAAAAAATTGTACCTTCAAAGTACCAGATTTTCATATTTCGGTAGAAAACACTTTATGCCTTCAAAGTACCAGGTTTTCATAACTCGGTAGAAAACACTTTATGCCTTCAAAGTACCAGGTTGTTAACTCGGTAGAAAACACTTCATGCCTTTGAAGTACTAGGTTCTCATAGCTCAGTAGAAAACACTTTATGCCTTTGAAGCAACAGGTATTCATAACTCGGTAGAAAACAATTTATGCCTTCAAAGTACCAAGTTGTCATAACTCAGTGGAAAACACTTTATGCCTTCAAAGTACCATTTTGTCACAACTCGGTAGAAAACACTTTATGCCTTTGAAGTACTAGGTTCTCATAACTCGGTAGAAAACACTTTATGCTTTCAAAGTACCAGGTTGTCATAACTTGGTAGAAAACACTTTATGCTTTCAAAGTACCAGGTTGTCATAACTCGGTAGAAAACACTTTATGCCTTTGAAGTACTGGGTTTTCATAACTCAGTAGAAAACACTTTATGCCTTTGAAGTACCAGGTTTTCATATCTCAGTAGAAAACACTTTATGCT
Organism: Polymixis lichenea; assembly: GCA_949091785.1. NCBI lineage: Eukaryota > Metazoa > Arthropoda > Insecta > Lepidoptera > Noctuidae > Polymixis > Polymixis lichenea. The sequence continues at coordinate 7,206,462 of OX420952.1, forward strand.
TTCAAAGTACCAGGTTGTCATAACTCGGTAGAAAACACTTTATGCCTTTGAAATACTGGGTTTTCATAACTCGGTAGAAAACACTTTATTCCTTTGAAGTACTAGGTTCTCAAAGCTCAGTAGAAAACACTTTATTCTTTCAAAGTACCAGGTTGTCATAACTCGGTAGAAAAAAAATTGTGCCTTCAAAGTACCAGGATTTCATATCTCGGTAGAAAACACTTTATGCCTTTGAAGTACTGGGTTTTCATAACTCGGTAGAAAACACTTTATGCCTTTGAAGTACCAGGTTTTCATATCTCAGTAGAAAACACTTTATGCTTTCAAAGTACCAGGTTGTCATAACTCGGTAGAAAACACTTTATGCCTTTGAAGTACTGGGTTTTCATAACTCGGTAGAAAACACTTTAGGCCTTTGAAGTACCAGGTTTTAATATCTCAGTAGAAAACACTTTATGCTTTCAAAGTACCAGGTTGTCATAACTCAGTAGAAAACACTTTATTCTTTCAAAGTACCAGGTTGTCATAACTCGGTAGAAAAAAATTTGTGCCTTTGAAGTACTAGGTTGTCATAACTCGGTAGAAAACACTTTATGCTTTCAAAGTACCAGGTTGTCATAACTCGATAGAAAACACTTTATGCGTTTGAAGTACTAGGTTCTCATAGCTCAGTAGAAAAAAAATTGTGTCTTCAAAATACCAGGTTTTCATATCTCGCTAGAAAACACTTTATGCCTTCAAAGTACCAGGTTTTCATAACTTGGTAGAAAACACTTTATGCCTTCAAAGGACCAGGTTGTCATAACTTGATAGAAAACACTTCATGCCTTTGAAGTACTAGGTTCTCATAGCTCAGTAGAAAACACTTTATGCCTTTAAAGTACCAGGCTGTCATAACTCGGTGGAAAACACTTTATGGCTTTGAAGTACTAGGTTGTCATAACTCGGTAGAAAACACTTCATGCCTTTGAAGTACTAGGTTCTCATAGCTCAGTAGAAAACACTTTATGCCTTTAATACCAGGCTGTCATAACTCGGTGGAAAACACTTTATGGCTTTGAAGTACTAGGTTGTCATAACTCGGTAGAAAACACTTCATGCCTTTGAAGTACTAGGTTCTCATAGCTCAGTAGAAAACACTTTATGCCTTTAATACCAGGCTGTCATAACTCGGTGGAAAACACTTTATGTCTTTGAAGTACTAGGTTGTTGTAGCTCAGTAGAAAAAAATTTGTGCCTTAAAAGTACCAGGTTTTCATATCTCGGTAGAAAACACTTTATGTCTTTAAAGTACCAGGTTTTCATAATTCGGTAGAAAACACTTTTTGCCTTCAAAGTACCAGGTTTTCATAACTCGGTAGAAAACAATTTATGCCTTTGAAGTACTAGGTTCTCATAGCTCATTAGAAAACACTTTATGCCTTTAAAGTACCAGGCTCTCATAACTCGGTGGGAAACACTTTATGCCTTTGAAGTACTAGGTTGTCATAGCTCAGTAGAAAAAAAATTGTACCTTCAAAGTACCAGATTTTCATATTTCGGTAGAAAACACTTTATGCCTTCAAAGTACCAGGTTTTCATAACTCGGTAGAAAACACTTTATGCCTTCAAAGTACCAGGTTGTTAACTCGGTAGAAAACACTTCATGCCTTTGAAGTACTAGGTTCTCATAGCTCAGTAGAAAACACTTTATGCCTTTGAAGCAACAGGTATTCATAACTCGGTAGAAAACAATTTATGCCTTCAAAGTACCAAGTTGTCATAACTCAGTGGAAAACACTTTATGCCTTCAAAGTACCATTTTGTCATAACTCGGTAGAAAACACTTTATGCCTTTTAAGTACTAGGTTCTCATAACTCGGTAGAAAACACTTTATGCTTTCAAAGTACCAGGTTGTCATAACTCGATAGAAAACACTTTATGCGTTTGAAGTACTAGGTTCTCATAGCTCAGTAGAAAAAAAATTGTGTCTTCAAAATACCAGGTTTTCATATCTCGGTAGAAAACACTTTATGCCTTCAAAGTACCAGGTTTTCATAACTTGGTAGAAAACACTTTATGCTTTCAAAGTACCAGGTTGTCATAACTCGGTAGAAAACACTTTATGCCTTTGAAGTACTGGGTTTTCATAACTCGGTAGAAAACACTTTATGCCTTTGAAGTACCAGGTATTCATATCTCAGTAGAAAACACTTTATGCTTTCAAAGTACCAGGTTGTCATAACTCGGTAGAAAACACTTTATGCCTTTGAAGTACTGGGTTTTCATAACTCGGTAGAAAACACTTTATTCCTTTGAAGTACTAGGTTCTCAAAGCTCAGTAGAAAACACTTTATTCTTTCAAAGTACCAGGTTGTCATAACTCGGTAGAAAAAAAATTGTGCCTTCAAAGTACCAGGATTTCATATCTCGGTAGAAAACACTTTATGCCTTCAAAGTACCAGGTTTTCATATCTCGGTAGAAAACACTTTATGCCTTCAAAGTACCAGGTTTTCATATCTCGGTAGAAAACACTTTATGCTTTCAAAGTACCAGGTTGTCATAACTCGGTAGAAAACACTTTATGCCTTTGAAGTACTGGGTTTTCATAACTCGGTAGAAAACACTTTATGCCTTTGAAGTACCAGGTTTTCATATCTCAGTAGAAAACACTTTATGCTTTCAAAGTACCAGGTTGTCATAACTCGGTAGAAAACACTTTATGCCTTTGAAGTACTGGGTTTTCATAACTCGGTAGAAAACACTTTAGGCCTTTGAAGTACCAGGTTTTAATATCTCAGTAGAAAACACTTTATGCTTTCAAAGTACCAGGTTGTCATAACTCGGTAGAAAACACTTTATGCCTTTGAAGTACTGGGTTTTCATAACTCGGTAGAAAACACTTTATTCCTTTGAAGTACTAGGTTCTCAAAGCTCAGTAGAAAACACTTTATTCTTTCAAAGTACCAGGTTGTCATAACTCGGTAGAAAAAAATTTGTGCCTTCAAAGTACCAGGATTTCATATCTCGGTAGAAAACACTTTATGCCTTCAAAGTACCAGGTTTTCATATCTCGGTAGAAAACACTTTATGCCTTCAAAGTACCAGGTTTTCATATCTCGGTAGAAAAGACTTTATGCCTTTGAAGTACTAGGTTCTCAAAGCTCAGTAGAAAACACTTTATTCTTTCAAAGTACCAGGTTGTCATAACTCGGTAGAAAAAAATTTGTGCCTTTGAAGTACTAGGTTGTCATAACTCGGTAGAAAACACTTAATGCTTTCAAAGTACCAGGTTTTCATAACTCGGTAGAAAAGACTTTATGCCTTTGAAGTACTAGGGTGTCGTAGCTCAGCAGAAAAAAAATTGTGCCTTCAAAGTACCAGGTTTTCATATCTCAGTAGAAAACACTTTATGCTTTCAAAGTACCAGGTTGTCATAACTCGGTAGAAAACACTTTATGCCTTTGAAGTACTGGGTTTTCATAACTCGGTAGAAAACACTTTATGCCTTTGAAGTACTAGGTTCTCATAGCTCAGTAGAAAACACTTTATGCCTTTAAAGTACCAGGTTGTCATAACTCGGTTTAAAACACTTTATGCCTTCAAAGTACCAGGTTTTCATATCTCGGTAGAAAACACTTTATGCCTTTGAAGTACTAGGTTGTCATAACTCGGTAGAAAACACTTTATGCTCTCAAAGTACCAGGTTGTCATAACTCAGTAGAAAAGACTTTATGCCTTTGAAGTACTAGGTTGTCATAAACTCGGTAGAAAACACTTTATTCCTTTGAAGTACTAGGTTCTCAAAGCTCAGTAGAAAACACTTTATTCTTTCAAAGTACCAGGTTGTCATAACTCGGTAGAAAACACTTTATGCCTTCAAAGTACCAGGTTTTCATATCTCGGTAGAAAACACTTTATGCCTTTGAAGTACTAGGTTGTCATAACTCGGTAGAAAACACTTTATGCCTTCAAAGTACCAGGTTTTCATATCTCGGTAGAAAACACTTTATGCCTTCAAAGTACCAGGTTTTCATATCTCGGTAGAAAACACTTTATGCCTTTGAAGTACTAGGTTGTCATAACTCGGTAGAAAACACTTTATGCTTTCAAAGTACCAGGTTGTCATAACTCGGTAGAAAAGACTTTATGCCTTTGAAGTACTAGGGTGTCGTAGCTCAGCAGAAAAAAAATTGTGCCTTCAAAGTACCAGGTTTTCATATCTCAGTAGAAAACACTTTATGCTTTCAAAGTACCAGGTTGTCATAACTCGGTAGAAAACACTTTATGCCTTTGAAGTACTGGGTTTTCATAACTCGGTAGAAAACACTTTATGCCTTTGAAGTACTAGGTTCTCATAGCTCAGTAGAAAACAATTTATGCCTTTAAAGTACCAGGTTGTCATAACTCGGTGGAAAACACTTTATGCCTTTGAAGTACTAAGTTGTCATAGCTCAGTAGAAAAAACATTGTGCCTTCAAAGTACCAGGGTTTCATATCTCGGTAGAAAACACTTTATGCCTTCAAAGTACCAGGTTGTCATAACTCAGTGGACAACACTTTATGCCTTTGAAGTACTAGGTTGTCATAACTCGGTAGAAAACACTTTATGCCTTTGAAGTACTAGGTTCTCATAGCTCAGTAGAAAACACTTTATGCCTTTAAAGTACCAGGTTGTCATAACTCGGTGGAAAACACTTTATGCCTTTGAAGTACTAGGTTGTCATAGCTCAGTAGAAAACACTTTATCCCTTTAAAGTACCAGGCTGTCATAACTCTTTGGAAAACACTTTATGCGTTTGAAGTACTAGGTTGTCATAGCTCAGTAGAAAAAAATTGTGCCTTCAAAGTACCAGGGTTTCATATCTCGGTAGAAAACACTTTATGCCTTCAAAGTACCAGGCTGTCATAACTCTTTGGAAAACACTTTATGCGTTTGAAGTACTAGGTTGTCATAGCTCAGTAGAAAAAAATTGTGCCTTCAAAGTACCAGGGTTTCATATCTCGGTAGAAAACACTTTATGCCTTCAAAGTACCAGGTTGTCATAACTCGGTGGACAACAGTTTATGCCTTTGAAGTACTAGGTTCTCATAGCTCAGTAGAAAACACTTTATACCTTTAAAGTACCAGGCTGTCATAACTCTTTGGAAAACACTTTATGCGTTTGAAGTACTAGGTTGTCATACCTCAGTAGAAAAAAAAATTGTGCCTTCAAAGTACCAGGTTTTCATATCTCGGAAGAAAACACTTTATGCCTTCAAAGTACCAGGTTTTCATAACTCGGTAGAAAACACTTTATTCTTTCAAAGTACCAGGTTGTCATAACTCGGTAGAAAATACTTTATGCCTTTGAAGTACTAGGTTCTCATAGCTCAGTAGAAAACACTTTTTGCCTTTAAAGTACCAGGTTGTCATAACTCGGTGGAAAACACTTCATGCCTTTGAAGTACTAGGTTCTCATAGCTCAGTAGAAAACACTTTATGCCTTTAATACCAGGCTGTCATAACTCGGTGGAAAACACTTTATGGCTTTGAAGTACTAGGTTGTTATAGCTCAGTAGAAAAAAAATTGTGCCTTCAAAGTACCAGGTTTTCATATCTCGGTAGAAAACCCTTTATGCCTTCAAAGTACCAGGTTTTCATCATTCGGTAGAAAACACTTTATGCCTTCAAAGTACCAGGTTTTCATAACTCGGTGGAAAACACTTTATGCCTTTGAAGTACTAAGTTGTCATAACTCGGTAGAAAACACTTTATGCCTTTGAAGTACTAGGTTGTCATAGCTCAGTAGAAAAAACATTGTGCCTTCAAAGTACCAGGGTTTCATATCTCGGTAGAAAACACTTTATGCCTTCAAAGTACCAGGTTGTCATAACTCAGTGGACAACACTTTATGCCTTTGAAGTACTAGGTTGTCATAACTCGGTAGAAAACACTTTATGCCTTTGAAGTACTAGGTTCTCATAGCTCAGTAGAAAACACTTTATGCCTTTAAAGTACCAGGTTGTCATAACTCGGTGGAAAACACTTTATGCCTTTGAAGTACTAGGTTGTCATAGCTCAGTAGAAAACACTTTATCCCTTTAAAGTACCAGGCTGTCATAACTCTTTGGAAAACACTTTATGCGTTTGAAGTACTAGGTTGTCATAGCTCAGTAGAAAAAAATTGTGCCTTCAAAGTACCAGGGTTTCATATCTCGGTAGAAAACACTTTATGCCTTCAAAGTACCAGGCTGTCATAACTCTTTGGAAAACACTTTATGCGTTTGAAGTACTAGGTTGTCATAGCTCAGTAGAAAAAAATTGTGCCTTCAAAGTACCAGGGTTTCATATCTCGGTAGAAAACACTTTATGCCTTCAAAGTACCAGGTTGTCATAACTCGGTGGACAACAGTTTATGCCTTTGAAGTACTAGGTTCTCATAGCTCAGTAGAAAACACTTTATACCTTTAAAGTACCAGGCTGTCATAACTCTTTGGAAAACACTTTATGCGTTTGAAGTACTAGGTTGTCATACCTCAGTAGAAAAAAAAATTGTGCCTTCAAAGTACCAGGTTTTCATATCTCGGAAGAAAACACTTTATGCCTTCAAAGTACCAGGTTTTCATAACTCGGTAGAAAACACTTTATTCTTTCAAAGTACCAGGTTGTCATAACTCGGTAGAAAAGACTTTATGCCTTTGAAGTACTAGGGTGTCGTAGCTCAGCAGAAAAAAAATTGTGCCTTCAAAGTACCAGGTTTTCATATCTCAGTAGAAAACACTTTATGCTTTTGAAGTACTAGGTTGTCATAACTCGGTAGAAAATACTTTATGCCTTTGAAGTACTAGGTTCTCATAGCTCAGTAGAAAACACTTTTTGCCTTTAAAGTACCAGGTTGTCATAACTCGGTGGAAAACACTTCATGCCTTTGAAGTACTAGGTTCTCATAGCTCAGTAGAAAACACTTTATGCCTTTAATACCAGGCTGTCATAACTCGGTGGAAAACACTTTATGGCTTTGAAGTACTAGGTTGTTATAGCTCAGTAGAAAAAAAATTGTGCCTTCAAAGTACCAGGTTTTCATATCTCGGTAGAAAACCCTTTATGCCTTCAAAGTACCAGGTTTTCATCATTCGGTAGAAAACACTTTATGCCTTCAAAGTACCAGGTTTTCATAACTCGGTGGAAAACACTTTATGCCTTTGAAGTACTAAGTTGTCATAACTCGGTAGAAAACACTTTATGCCTTTGAAGTACTAGGTTGTCATAGCTCAGTAGAAAAAACATTGTGCCTTCAAAGTACCAGGGTTTCATATCTCGGTAGAAAACACTTTATGCCTTCAAAGTACCAGGTTGTCATAACTCAGTGGACAACACTATATGCCTTTGAAGTACTAGGTTGTCATAACTCGGTAGAAAACACTTTATGCCTTTGAAGTACTAGGTTCTCATAGCTCAGTAGAAAAAACATTGTGCCTTCAAAGTACCAGGGTTTCATATCTCGGTAGAAAACACTTTATGCCTTCAAAGTACCAGGTTGTCATAACTCAGTGGACAACACTTTATGCCTTTGAAGTACTAGGTTGTCATAACTCGGTAGAAAACACTTTATGCCTTTGAAGTACCAGGCTGTCATAACTCTTTGGAAAACACTTTATGCGTTTGAAGTACTAGGTTGTCATAGCTCAGTAGAAAAAAATTGTGCCTTCAAAGTACCAGGGTTTCATATCTCGGTAGAAAACACTTTATTCTTTCAAAGTACCAGGTTGTCATAACTCGGTAGAAAACACTTTATTCTTTCAAAGTACCAGGTTGTCATAACTCGGTAGAAAAGACTTTATGCCTTTGAACTACTAGGGTGTCGTAGCTCAGCAGAAAAAAAATTGTGCCTTCAAAGTACCAGGTTTTCATATCTCAGTAGAAAACACTTTATGCCTTTGAAGTACTAGGTTGTCATAACTCGGTAGAAAATACTTTATGCCTTTGAAGCAACAGGTATTCATAACTCGGTAGAAAACAATTTATGCCTTCAAAGTACCAAGTTGTCATAACTCAGTGGAAAACAATTTATGCCTTCAAAGTACCATTTTGTCATAACTCGGTAGAAAACACTTTATGCCTTTGAAGTACTAGGTTCTCATAACTCGGTAGAAAACACTTTATGCTTTCAAAGTACCAGGTTGTCATAACTTGATAGAAAACACTTCATGCCTTTGAAGTACTAGGTTCTCATAGCTCAGTAGAAAACACTTTATGCCTTTAAAGTACCAGGCTGTCATAACTCGGTGGAAAACACTTTATGGCTTTGAAGTACTAGGTTGTCATAACTCGGTAGAAAACACTTCATGCCTTTGAAGTACTAGGTTCTCATAGCTCAGTAGAAAACACTTTATGCCTTTAATACCAGGCTGTCATAACTCGGTGGAAAACACTTTATGGCTTTGAAGTACTAGGTTGTCATAACTCGGTAGAAAACACTTCATGCCTTTGAAGTACTAGGTTCTCATAGCTCAGTAGAAAACACTTTATGCCTTTAATACCAGGCTGTCATAACTCGGTGGAAAACACTTTACGTCTTTGAAGTACTAGGTTGTTGTAGCTCAGTAGAAAAAAATTTGTGCCTTAAAAGTACCAGGTTTTCATATCTCGGTAGAAAACACTTTATGTCTTCAAAGTACCAGGTTTTCATAATTCGGTAGAAAACACTTTTTGCCTTCAAAGTACCAGGTTTTCATAACTCGGTAGAAAACAATTTATGCCTTTGAAGTACTAGGTTCTCATAGCTCATTAGAAAACACTTTATGCCTTTAAAGTACCAGGCTCTCATAACTCGGTGGGAAACACTTTATGCCTTTGAAGTACTAGGTTGTCATAGCTCAGTAGAAAAAAAATTGTACCTTCAAAGTACCAGATTTTCATATTTCGGTAGAAAACACTTTATGCCTTCAAAGTACCAGGTTTTCATAACTCGGTAGAAAACACTTTATGCCTTCAAAGTACCAGGTTGTTAACTCGGTAGAAAACACTTCATGCCTTTGAAGTACTAGGTTCTCATAGCTCAGTAGAAAACACTTTATGCCTTTGAAGCAACAGGTATTCATAACTCGGTAGAAAACAATTTATGCCTTCAAAGTACCAAGTTGTCATAACTCAGTGGAAAACACTTTATGCCTTCAAAGTACCATTTTGTCACAACTCGGTAGAAAACACTTTATGCCTTTGAAGTACTAGGTTCTCATAACTCGGTAGAAAACACTTTATGCTTTCAAAGTACCAGGTTGTCATAACTTGGTAGAAAACACTTTATGCTTTCAAAGTACCAGGTTGTCATAACTCGGTAGAAAACACTTTATGCCTTTGAAGTACTGGGTTTTCATAACTCAGTAGAAAACACTTTATGCCTTTGAAGTACCAGGTTTTCATATCTCAGTAGAAAACACTTTATGCTTTCAAAGTACCAGGTTGTCATAACTCGGTAGAAAACACTTTATGCCTTTGAAATACTGGATTTTCATAACTCGGTAGAAAACACTTTATTCCTTTGAAGTACTAGGTTCTCAAAGCTCAGTAGAAAACACTTTATTCTTTCAAAGTACCAGGTTGTCATAACTCGGTAGAAAAAAAATTGTGCCTTCAAAGTACCAGGATTTCATATCTCGGTAGAAAACACTTTATGCCTTCAAAGTACCAGGTTTTCATATCTCGGTAGAAAACACTTTATGCCTTCAAAGTACCAGGTTTTCATATCTCGGTAGAAAACACTTTATGCTTTCAAAGTACCAGGTTGTCATAACTCGGTAGAAAACACTTTATGCCTTTGAAGTACTGGGTTTTCATAACTCGGTAGAAAACACTTTAGGCCTTTGAAGTACCAGGTTTTAATATCTCAGTAGAAAACACTTTATGCTTTCAAAGTACCAGGTTGTCATAACTCAGTAGAAAACACTTTATTCTTTCAAAGTACCAGGTTGTCATAACTCGGTAGAAAAAAATTTGTGCCTTTGAAGTACTAGGTTGTCATAACTCGGTAGAAAACACTTTATGCTTTCAAAGTACCAGGTTGTCATAACTCGATAGAAAACACTTTATGCGTTTGAAGTACTAGGTTCTCATAGCTCAGTAGAAAAAAAATTGTGTCTTCAAAATACCAGGTTTTCATATCTCGGTAGAAAACACTTTATGCCTTCAAAGTACCAGGTTTTCATAACTTGGTAGAAAACACTTTATGCCTTCAAAGGACCAGGTTGTCATAACTTGATAGAAAACACTTCATGCCTTTGAAGTACTAGGTTCTCATAGCTCAGTAGAAAACACTTTATGCCTTTAAAGTACCAGGCTGTCATAACTCGGTGGAAAACACTTTATGGCTTTGAAGTACTAGGTTGTCATAACTCGGTAGAAAACACTTCATGCCTTTGAAGTACTAGGTTCTCATAGCTCAGTAGAAAACACTTTATGCCTTTAATACCAGGCTGTCATAACTCGGTGGAAAACACTTTATGGCTTTGAAGTACTAGGTTGTCATAACTCGGTAGAAAACACTTCATGCCTTTGAAGTACTAGGTTCTCATAGCTCAGTAGAAAACACTTTATGCCTTTAATACCAGGCTGTCATAACTCGGTGGAAAACACTTTATGTCTTTGAAGTACTAGGTTGTTGTAGCTCAGTAGAAAAAAATTTGTGCCTTAAAAGTACCAGGTTTTCATATCTCGGTAGAAAACACTTTATGTCTTTAAAGTACCAGGTTTTCATAATTCGGTAGAAAACACTTTTTGCCTTCAAAGTACCAGGTTTTCATAACTCGGTAGAAAACAATTTATGCCTTTGAAGTACTAGGTTCTCATAGCTCATTAGAAAACACTTTATGCCTTTAAAGTACCAGGCTCTCATAACTCGGTGGGAAACACTTTATGCCTTTGAAGTACTAGGTTGTCATAGCTCAGTAGAAAAAAAATTGTACCTTCAAAGTACCAGATTTTCATATTTCGGTAGAAAACACTTTATGCCTTCAAAGTACCAGGTTTTCATAACTCGGTAGAAAACACTTTATGCCTTCAAAGTACCAGGTTGTTAACTCGGTAGAAAACACTTCATGCCTTTGAAGTACTAGGTTCTCATAGCTCAGTAGAAAACACTTTATGCCTTTGAAGCAACAGGTATTCATAACTCGGTAGAAAACAATTTATGCCTTCAAAGTACCAAGTTGTCATAACTCAGTGGAAAACACTTTATGCCTTCAAAGTACCATTTTGTCATAACTCGGTAGAAAACACTTTATGCCTTTGAAGTACTAGGTTCTCATAACTCGGTAGAAAACACTTTATGCTTTCAAAGTACCAGGTTGTCATAACTCGATAGAAAACACTTTATGCGTTTGAAGTACTAGGTTCTCATAGCTCAGTAGAAAAAAAATTGTGTCTTCAAAATACCAGGTTTTCATATCTCGGTAGAAAACACTTTATGCCTTCAAAGTACCAGGTTTTCATAACTTGGTAGAAAACACTTTATGCTTTCAAAGTACCAGGTTGTCATAACTCGGTAGAAAACACTTTATGCCTTTGAAGTACTGGGTTTTCATAACTCGGTAGAAAACACTTTATGCCTTTGAAGTACCAGGTATTCATATCTCAGTAGAAAACACTTTATGCTTTCAAAGTACCAGGTTGTCATAACTCGGTAGAAAACACTTTATGCCTTTGAAGTACTGGGTTTTCATAACTCGGTAGAAAACACTTTATTCCTTTGAAGTACTAGGTTCTCAAAGCTCAGTAGAAAACACTTTATTCTTTCAAAGTACCAGGTTGTCATAACTCGGTAGAAAAAAAATTGTGCCTTCAAAGTACCAGGATTTCATATCTCGGTAGAAAACACTTTATGCCTTCAAAGTACCAGGTTTTCATATCTCGGTAGAAAACACTTTATGCCTTCAAAGTACCAGGTTTTCATATCTCGGTAGAAAACACTTTATGCTTTCAAAGTACCAGGTTGTCATAACTCGGTAGAAAACACTTTATGCCTTTGAAGTACTGGGTTTTCATAACTCGGTAGAAAACACTTTATGCCTTTGAAGTACCAGGTTTTCATATCTCAGTAGAAAACACTTTATGCTTTCAAAGTACCAGGTTGTCATAACTCGGTAGAAAACACTTTATGCCTTTGAAGTACTGGGTTTTCATAACTCGGTAGAAAACACTTTATGCCTTTGAAGTACCAGGTTTTAATATCTCAGTAGAAAACACTTTATGCTTTCAAAGTACCAGGTTGTCATAACTCGGTAGAAAACACTTTATGCCTTTGAAGTACTGGGTTTTCATAACTCGGTAGAAAACACTTTATTCCTTTGAAGTACTAGGTTCTCAAAGCTCAGTAGAAAACACTTTATTCTTTCAAAGTACCAGGTTGTCATAACTCGGTAGAAAAAAATTTGTGCCTTCAAAGTACCAGGATTTCATATCTCGGTAGAAAACACTTTATGCCTTCAAAGTACCAGGTTTTCATATCTCGGTAGAAAACACTTTATGCCTTCAAAGTACCAGGTTTTCATATCTCGGTAGAAAAGACTTTATGCCTTTGAAGTACTATTTTCTCAAAGCTCAGTAGAAAACACTTTATTCTTTCAAAGTACCAGGTTGTCATAACTCGGTAGAAAAAAATTTGTGCCTTTGAAGTACTAGGTTGTCATAACTCGGTAGAAAACACTTAATGCTTTCAAAGTACCAGGTTTTCATAACTCGGTAGAAAAGACTTTATGCCTTTGAAGTACTAGGGTGTCGTAGCTCAGCAGAAAAAAAATTGTGCCTTCAAAGTACCAGGTTTTCATATCTCAGTAGAAAACACTTTATGCTTTCAAAGTACCAGGTTGTCATAACTCGGTAGAAAACACTTTATGCCTTTGAAGTACTGGGTTTTCATAACTCGGTAGAAAACACTTTATGCCTTTGAAGTACTAGGTTCTCATAGCTCAGTAGAAAACACTTTATGCCTTTAAAGTACCAGGTTGTCATAACTCGGTTTAAAACACTTTATGCCTTCAAAGTACCAGGTTTTCATATCTCGGTAGAAAACACTTTATGCCTTTGAAGTACTAGGTTGTCATAACTCGGTAGAAAACACTTTATGCTCTCAAAGTACCAGGTTGTCATAACTCAGTAGAAAAGACTTTATGCCTTTGAAGTACTAGGTTGTCATAAACTCGGTAGAAAACACTTTATTCCTTTGAAGTACTAGGTTCTCAAAGCTCAGTAGAAAACACTTTATTCTTTCAAAGTACCAGGTTGTCATAACTCGGTAGAAAACACTTTATGCCTTCAAAGTACCAGGTTTTCATATCTCGGTAGAAAACACTTTATGCCTTTGAAGTACTAGGTTGTCATAACTCGGTAGAAAACACTTTATGCCTTCAAAGTACCAGGTTTTCATATCTCGGTAGAAAACACTTTATGCCTTCAAAGTACCAGGTTTTCATATCTCGGTAGAAAACACTTTATGCCTTTGAAGTACTAGGTTGTCATAACTCGGTAGAAAACACTTTATGCTTTCAAAGTACCAGGTTGTCATAACTCGGTAGAAAAGACTTTATGCCTTTGAAGTACTAGGGTGTCGTAGCTCAGCAGAAAAAAAATTGTGCCTTCAAAGTACCAGGTTTTCATATCTCAGTAGAAAACACTTTATGCTTTCAAAGTACCAGGTTGTCATAACTCGGTAGAAAACACTTTATGCCTTTGAAGTACTGGGTTTTCATAACTCGGTAGAAAACACTTTATGCCTTTGAAGTACTAGGTTCTCATAGCTCAGTAGAAAACAATTTATGCCTTTAAAGTACCAGGTTGTCATAACTCGGTGGAAAACACTTTATGCCTTTGAAGTACTAAGTTGTCATAACTCGGTAGAAAACACTTTATGCCTTTGAAGTACTAGGTTGTCATAGCTCAGTAGAAAAAACATTGTGCCTTCAAAGTACCAGGGTTTCATATCTCGGTAGAAAACACTTTATGCCTTCAAAGTACCAGGTTGTCATAACTCAGTGGACAACACTTTATGCCTTTGAAGTACTAGGTTGTCATAACTCGGTAGAAAACACTTTATGCCTTTGAAGTACTAGGTTCTCATAGCTCAGTAGAAAACACTTTATGCCTTTAAAGTACCAGGTTGTCATAACTCGGTGGAAAACACTTTATGCCTTTGAAGTACTAGGTTGTCATAGCTCAGTAGAAAACACTTTATCCCTTTAAAGTACCAGGCTGTCATAACTCTTTGGAAAACACTTTATGCGTTTGAAGTACTAGGTTGTCATAGCTCAGTAGAAAAAAATTGTGCCTTCAAAGTACCAGGGTTTCATATCTCGGTAGAAAACACTTTATGCCTTCAAAGTACCAGGCTGTCATAACTCTTTGGAAAACACTTTATGCGTTTGAAGTACTAGGTTGTCATAGCTCAGTAGAAAAAAATTGTGCCTTCAAAGTACCAGGGTTTCATATCTCGGTAGAAAACACTTTATGCCTTCAAAGTACCAGGTTGTCATAACTCGGTGGACAACAGTTTATGCCTTTGAAGTACTAGGTTCTCATAGCTCAGTAGAAAACACTTTATACCTTTAAAGTACCAGGCTGTCATAACTCTTTGGAAAACACTTTATGCGTTTGAAGTACTAGGTTGTCATACCTCAGTAGAAAAAAAAATTGTGCCTTCAAAGTACCAGGTTTTCATATCTCGGAAGAAAACACTTTATGCCTTCAAAGTACCAGGTTTTCATAACTCGGTAGAAAACACTTTATTCTTTCAAAGTACCAGGTTGTCATAACTCGGTAGAAAATACTTTATGCCTTTGAAGTACTAGGTTCTCATAGCTCAGTAGAAAACACTTTTTGCCTTTAAAGTACCAGGTTGTCATAACTCGGTGGAAAACACTTCATGCCTTTGAAGTACTAGGTTCTCATAGCTCAGTAGAAAACACTTTATGCCTTTAATACCAGGCTGTCATAACTCGGTGGAAAACACTTTATGGCTTTGAAGTACTAGGTTGTTATAGCTCAGTAGAAAAAAAATTGTGCCTTCAAAGTACCAGGTTTTCATATCTCGGTAGAAAACCCTTTATGCCTTCAAAGTACCAGGTTTTCATCATTCGGTAGAAAACACTTTATGCCTTCAAAGTACCAGGTTTTCATAACTCGGTGGAAAACACTTTATGCCTTTGAAGTACTAAGTTGTCATAACTCGGTAGAAAACACTTTATGCCTTTGAAGTACTAGGTTGTCATAGCTCAGTAGAAAAAACATTGTGCCTTCAAAGTACCAGGGTTTCATATCTCGGTAGAAAACACTTTATGCCTTCAAAGTACCAGGTTGTCATAACTCAGTGGACAACACTTTATGCCTTTGAAGTACTAGGTTGTCATAACTCGGTAGAAAACACTTTATGCCTTTGAAGTACTAGGTTCTCATAGCTCAGTAGAAAACACTTTATGCCTTTAAAGTACCAGATTGTCATAACTCGGTGGAAAACACTTTATGCCTTTGAAGTACTAGGTTGTCATAGCTCAGTAGAAAACACTTTATCCCTTTAAAGTACCAGGCTGTCATAACTCTTTGGAAAACACTTTATGCGTTTGAAGTACTAGGTTGTCATAGCTCAGTAGAAAAAAATTGTGCCTTCAAAGTACCAGGGTTTCATATCTCGGTAGAAAACACTTTATGCCTTCAAAGTACCAGGCTGTCATAACTCTTTGGAAAACACTTTATGCGTTTGAAGTACTAGGTTGTCATAGCTCAGTAGAAAAAAATTGTGCCTTCAAAGTACCAGGGTTTCATATCTCGGTAGAAAACACTTTATGCCTTCAAAGTACCAGGTTGTCATAACTCGGTGGACAGCAGTTTATGCCTTTGAAGTACTAGGTTCTCATAGCTCAGTAGAAAACACTTTATACCTTTAAAGTACCAGGCTGTCATAACTCTTTGGAAAACACTTTATGCGTTTGAAGTACTAGGTTGTCATACCTCAGTAGAAAAAAAAATTGTGCCTTCAAAGTACCAGGTTTTCATATCTCGGAAGAAAACACTTTATGCCTTCAAAGTACCAGGTTTTCATAACTCGGTAGAAAACACTTTATTCTTTCAAAGTACCAGGTTGTCATAACTCGGTAGAAAAGACTTTATGCCTTTGAAGTACTAGGGTGTCGTAGCTCAGCAGAAAAAAAATTGTGCCTTCAAAGTACCAGGTTTTCATATCTCAGTAGAAAACACTTTATGCTTTTGAAGTACTAGGTTGTCATAACTCGGTAGAAAATACTTTATGCCTTTGAAGTACTAGGTTCTCATAGCTCAGTAGAAAACACTTTTTGCCTTTAAAGTACCAGGTTGTCATAACTCGGTGGAAAACACTTCATGCCTTTGAAGTACTAGGTTCTCATAGCTCAGTAGAAAACACTTTATGCCTTTAATACCAGGCTGTCATAACTCGGTGGAAAACACTTTATGGCTTTGAAGTACTAGGTTGTTATAGCTCAGTAGAAAAAAAATTGTGCCTTCAAAGTACCAGGTTTTCATATCTCGGTAGAAAACCCTTTATGCCTTCAAAGTACCAGGTTTTCATCATTCGGTAGAAAACACTTTATGCCTTCAAAGTACCAGGTTTTCATAACTCGGTGGAAAACACTTTATGCCTTTGAAGTACTAAGTTGTCATAACTCGGTAGAAAACACTTTATGCCTTTGAAGTACTAGGTTGTCATAGCTCAGTAGAAAAAACATTGTGCCTTCAAAGTACCAGGGTTTCATATCTCGGTAGAAAACACTTTATGCCTTCAAAGTACCAGGTTGTCATAACTCAGTGGACAACACTATATGCCTTTGAAGTACTAGGTTGTCATAACTCGGTAGAAAACACTTTATGCCTTTGAAGTACTAGGTTCTCATAGCTCAGTAGAAAAAACATTGTGCCTTCAAAGTACCAGGGTTTCATATCTCGGTAGAAAACACTTTATGCCTTCAAAGTACCAGGTTGTCATAACTCAGTGGACAACACTTTATGCCTTTGAAGTACTAGGTTGTCATAACTCGGTAGAAAACACTTTATGCCTTTGAAGTACCAGGCTGTCATAACTCTTTGGAAAACACTTTATGCGTTTGAAGTACTAGGTTGTCATAGCTCAGTAGAAAAAAATTGTGCCTTCAAAGTACCAGGGTTTCATATCTCGGTAGAAAACACTTTATTCTTTCAAAGTACCAGGTTGTCATAACTCGGTAGAAAACACTTTATTCTTTCAAAGTACCAGGTTGTCATAACTCGGTAGAAAAGACTTTATGCCTTTGAACTACTAGGGTGTCGTAGCTCAGCAGAAAAAAAATTGTGCCTTCAAAGTACCAGGTTTTCATATCTCAGTAGAAAACACTTTATGCCTTTGAAGTACTAGGTTGTCATAACTCGGTAGAAAATACTTTATGCCTTTGAAGTACTAGGTTCTCATAGCTCAGTAGAAAACACTTTATGCCTTTAAAGTACCAGGCTGTCATAACTCTTTGGAAAACACTTTATGCATTTGAAGTACTAGGTTGTCATAGCTCAGTAGAAAAAAATTGTTCCTTCAAAGTACCAGGGTTTCATATCTCGGTAGAAAACACTTTATTCTTTCAAAGTACCAGGTTGTCATAACTCGGTAGAAAACACTTTATTCTTTCAAAGTACCAGGTTGTCATAACTCGGTAGAAAAGACTTTATGCCTTTGAACTACTAGGTTGTCGTAGCTCAGCAGAAAAAAAATTGTGCCTTCAAAGTACCAGGTTTTCATATCTCAGTAGAAAACACTTTATGCCTTTGAAGTACTAGGTTGTCATAACTCGGTAGAAAATACTTTATGCCTTTGAAGTACTAGGTTCTCATAGCTCAGTAGAAAACACTTTATGCCTTTAAAGTACCAGGTTGTCATAACTCGGTGGAAAACACTTCATGCCTTTGAAGTACTAGGTTCTCATAGCTCAGTAGAAAACACTTTATGCCTTTAATACCAGGCTGTCATAACTCGGTGGAAAACACTTTATGGCTTTGAAGTACTAGGTTGTCATAACTCGGTAGAAAATACTTTATGCCTTTGAAGTACTAGGTTCTCATAGCTCAGTAGAAAACACTTTATGCCTTTAAAGTACCAGATTGTCATAACTCGGTGGAAAACACTTCATGCCTTTGAAGTACTAGGTTCTCATAGCTCAGTAGAAAACACTTTATGCCTTTGAAGCACTAGGTTGTCATAACTCGGTAGGAAATACTTTATGCCTTTGAAGTACTAGGTTGTCATAACTCGGTAGAAAACACTTTATGCTTTCAAAGTACCAGGTTGTCATAACTCGGTAGAAAACACTTTATGCCTTTGAAGTACTAGGTTCTCATAGCTCAGTAGAAAACACTTTATGCCTTTAAAGTACCAGGTTGTCATAACTCGGTGGAAAACACTTTATGCCTTCAAAGTACCAGGTTTTCATATCTCGGTAGAAAACACTTTATGCCTTTGAAGTTCTAGGTTGTCATAACTCGGTAGAAAACACTTTATGCTCTCAAAGTACCAGGTTGTCATAACTTGGTAGAAAAGACTTTATGCCTTTGAAGTACTAGGTTGTCATAAACTCGGTAGAAAACACTTTATTCCTTTGAAGTACTAGGTTCTCAAAGCTCAGTAGAAAACACTTTATTCTTTCAAAGTACCAGGTTGTCATAACTCGGTAGAAAAAAATTTGTGCCTTCAAAGTACCAGGATTTCATATCTCGGTAGAAAACACTTTATGCCTTCAAAGTACCAGGTTTTCATATCTCGGTAGAAAACACTTTATGCCTTCAAAGTACCAGGTTTTCATATCTCGGTAGAAAACACTTTATGCCTTTGAAGTACTAGGTTGTCATAACTCGGTAGAAAACACTTTATGCTTTCAAAGTACCAGGTTGTCATAACTCGGTAGAAAAGACTTTATGAATTTGAAGTACTAGGGTGTCGTAGCTCAGCAGAAAAAAAATTGTGCCTTCAAAGTACCAGGTTTTCATATCTCAGTAGAAAACACTTTATGCTTTCAAAGTACCAGGTTGTCATAACTCGGTAGAAAACACTTTATGCCTTTGAAGTACTGGGTTTTCATAACTCGGTAGAAAACACTTTATGCCTTTGAAGTACTAGGTTCTCATAGCTCAGTAGAAAACACTTTATGCCTTTAAAGTACCAGGTTGGCATAACTCGGTGGAAAACACTTTATGCCTTTGAAGTACTAAGTTGTCATAACTCGGTAGAAAACACTTTATGCCTTTGAAGTACTAGGTTGTCATAGCTCAGTAGAAAAAACATTGTGCCTTCAAAGTACCAGGGTCTCATATCTCGGTAGAAAACACTTTATGCCTTCAAAGTACCAGGTTGTCATAACTCAGTGGACAACACTTTATGCCTTTGAAGTACTAGGTTGTCATAACTCGGTAGAAAACACTTTATGCCTTTGAAGTACTAGGTTCTCATAGCTCAGTAGAAAACACTTTATGCCTTTAAAGTACCAGGTTGTCATAACTCGGTGGAAAACACTTTATGCCTTTGAAGTACTAGGTTGTCATAGCTCGGTGGAAAACACTTTATGCCTTTGAAGTACTAGGTTGTCATAGCTCAGTAGAAAACACTTTATGCCTTTAAAGTACCAGGCTGTCATAACTCTTTGGAAAACACTTTATGCGTTTGAAGTACTAGGTTGTCATAGCTCAGTAGAAAAAAATTGTGCCTTCAAAGTACCAGGGTTTCATATCTCGGTAGAAAACACTTTATGCCTTCAAAGTACCAGGCTGTCATAACTCGGTGGACAACACTTTATGCCTTTGAAGTACTAGGTTCTCATAGCTCAGTAGAAAACACTTTATACCTTTAAAGTACCAGGCTGTCATAACTCTTTTGAAAACACTTTATGCGTTTGAAGTACTAGGTTGTCATACCTCAGTAGAAAAAAAATTGTGCCTTCAAAGTACCAGGGTTTCATATCTCGGTAGAAAACACTTTATTCTTTCAAAGTACCAGGTTGTCATAACTCGGTAGAAAACACTTTATTCTTTCAAAGTACCAGGTTGTCATAACTCGGTAGAAAAGACTTTATGCCTTTGAACTACTAGGGTGTCGTAGCTCAGCAGAAAAAAAATTGTGCCTTCAAAGTACCAGGTTTTCATATCTCAGTAGAAAACACTTTATGCCTTTGAAGTACTAGGTTGTCATAACTCGGTAGAAAATACTTTATGCCTTTGAAGTACTAGGTTCTCATAGCTCAGTAGAAAACACTTTATGCCTTTAAAGTACCAGGCTGTCATAACTCTTTGGAAAACACTTTATGCGTTTGAAGTACTAGGTTGTCATAGCTCAGTAGAAAAAAATTGTTCCTTCAAAGTACCAGGGTTTCATATCTCGGTAGAAAACACTTTATTCTTTCAAAGTACCAGGTTGTCATAACTCGGTAGAAAACACTTTATTCTTTCAAAGTACCAGGTTGTCATAACTCGGTAGAAAAGACTTTATGCCTTTGAACTACAAGGGTGTCGTAGCTCAGCAGAAAAAAAATTGTGCCTTCAAAGTACCAGGTTTTCATATCTCAGTAGAAAACACTTTATGCCTTTGAAGTACTAGGTTGTCATAACTCGGTAGAAAATACTTTATGCCTTTGAAGTACTAGGTTCTCATAGCTCAGTAGAAAACACTTTATGCCTTTAAAGTACCAGATTGTCATAACTCGGTGGAAAACACTTCATGCCTTTGAAGTACTAGGTTCTCATAGCTCAGTAGAAAACACTTTATGCCTTTGAAGCACTAGGTTGTCATAACTCGGTAGGAAATACTTTATGCCTTTGAAGTACTAGGTTGTCATAACTCGGTAGAAAACACTTTATTCTTTCAAAGTACCAGGTTGTCATAACTCGGTAGAAAAGACTTTATGCCTTTGAACTACAAGGGTGTCGTAGCTCAGCAGAAAAAAAATTGTGCCTTCAAAGTACCAGGTTTTCATATCTCAGTAGAAAACACTTTATGCCTTTGAAGTACTAGGTTGTCATAACTCGGTAGAAAATACTTTATGCCTTTGAAGTACTAGGTTCTCATAGCTCAGTAGAAAACACTTTATGCCTTTAAAGTACCAGATTGTCATAACTCGGTGGAAAACACTTCATGCCTTTGAAGTACTAGGTTCTCATAGCTCAGTAGAAAACACTTTATGCCTTTGAAGCACTAGGTTGTCATAACTCGGTAGGAAATACTTTATGCCTTTGAAGTACTAGGTTGTCATAACTCGGTAGAAAACACTTTATGCTTTCAAAGTACCAGGTTGTCATAACTCGGTAGAAAAGACTTTATGAATTTGAAGTACTAGGGTGTCGTAGCTCAGCAGAAAAAAAATTGTGCCTTCAAAGTACCAGGTTTTCATATCTCAGTAGAAAACACTTTATGCTTTCAAAGTACCAGGTTGTCATAACTCGGTAGAAAACACTTTATGCCTTTGAAGTACTGGGTTTTCATATCTCGGTAGAAAACACTTTATGCCTTTGAAGTTCTAGGTTGTCATAACTCGGTAGAAAACACTTTATGCTCTCAAAGTACCAGGTTGTCATAACTTGGTAGAAAAGACTTTATGCCTTTGAAGTACTAGGTTGTCATAAACTCGGTAGAAAACACTTTATTCCTTTGAAGTACTAGGTTCTCAAAGCTCAGTAGAAAACACTTTATTCTTTCAAAGTACCAGGTTGTCATAACTCGGTAGAAAAAAATTTGTGCCTTCAAAGTACCAGGATTTCATATCTCGGTAGAAAACACTTTATGCCTTCAAAGTACCAGGTTTTCATATCTCGGTAGAAAACACTTTATGCCTTCAAAGTACCAGGTTTTCATATCTCGGTAGAAAACACTTTATGCCTTTGAAGTACTAGGTTGTCATAACTCGGTAGAAAACACTTTATGCTTTCAAAGTACCAGGTTGTCATAACTCGGTAGAAAAGACTTTATGAATTTGAAGTACTAGGGTGTCGTAGCTCAGCAGAAAAAAAATTGTGCCTTCAAAGTACCAGGTTTTCATATCTCAGTAGAAAACACTTTATGCTTTCAAAGTACCAGGTTGTCATAACTCGGTAGAAAACACTTTATGCCTTTGAAGTACTGGGTTTTCATAACTCGGTAGAAAACACTTTATGCCTTTGAAGTACTAGGTTCTCATAGCTCAGTAGAAAACACTTTATGCCTTTAAAGTACCAGGTTGGCATAACTCGGTGGAAAACACTTTATGCCTTTGAAGTACTAAGTTGTCATAACTCGGTAGAAAACACTTTATGCCTTTGAAGTACTAGGTTGTCATAGCTCAGTAGAAAAAACATTGTGCCTTCAAAGTACCAGGGTCTCATATCTCGGTAGAAAACACTTTATGCCTTCAAAGTACCAGGTTGTCATAACTCAGTGGACAACACTTTATGCCTTTGAAGTACTAGGTTGTCATAACTCGGTAGAAAACACTTTATGCCTTTGAAGTACTAGGTTCTCATAGCTCAGTAGAAAACACTTTATGCCTTTAAAGTACCAGGTTGTCATAACTCGGTGGAAAACACTTTATGCCTTTGAAGTACTAGGTTGTCATAGCTCAGTAGAAAACACTTTATGCCTTTAAAGTACCAGGCTGTCATAACTCTTTGGAAAACACTTTATGCGTTTGAAGTACTAGGTTGTCATAGCTCAGTAGAAAAAAATTGTGCCTTCAAAGTACCAGGGTTTCATATCTCGGTAGAAAACACTTTATGCCTTCAAAGTACCAGGCTGTCATAACTCGGTGGACAACACTTTATGCCTTTGAAGTACTAGGTTCTCATAGCTCAGTAGAAAACACTTTATACCTTTAAAGTACCAGGCTGTCATAACTCTTTTGAAAACACTTTATGCGTTTGAAGTACTAGGTTGTCATACCTCAGTAGAAAAAAAATTGTGCCTTCAAAGTACCAGGGTTTCATATCTCGGTAGAAAACACTTTATTCTTTCAAAGTACCAGGTTGTCATAACTCGGTAGAAAACACTTTATTCTTTCAAAGTACCAGGTTGTCATAACTCGGTAGAAAAGACTTTATGCCTTTGAACTACTAGGGTGTCGTAGCTCAGCAGAAAAAAAATTGTGCCTTCAAAGTACCAGGTTTTCATATCTCAGTAGAAAACACTTTATGCCTTTGAAGTACTAGGTTGTCATAACTCGGTAGAAAATACTTTATGCCTTTGAAGTACTAGGTTCTCATAGCTCAGTAGAAAACACTTTATGCCTTTAAAGTACCAGGCTGTCATAACTCTTTGGAAAACACTTTATGCGTTTGAAGTACTAGGTTGTCATAGCTCAGTAGAAAAAAATTGTTCCTTCAAAGTACCAGGGTTTCATATCTCGGTAGAAAACACTTTATTCTTTCAAAGTACCAGGTTGTCATAACTCGGTAGAAAACACTTTATTCTTTCAAAGTACCAGGTTGTCATAACTCGGTAGAAAAGACTTTATGCCTTTGAACTACAAGGGTGTCGTAGCTCAGCAGAAAAAAAATTGTGCCTTCAAAGTACCAGGTTTTCATATCTCAGTAGAAAACACTTTATGCCTTTGAAGTACTAGGTTGTCATAACTCGGTAGAAAATACTTTATGCCTTTGAAGTACTAGGTTCTCATAGCTCAGTAGAAAACACTTTATGCCTTTAAAGTACCAGATTGTCATAACTCGGTGGAAAACACTTCATGCCTTTGAAGTACTAGGTTCTCATAGCTCAGTAGAAAACACTTTATGCCTTTGAAGCACTAGGTTGTCATAACTCGGTAGGAAATACTTTATGCCTTTGAAGTACTAGGTTGTCATAACTCGGTAGAAAACACTTTATGCTTTCAAAGTACCAGGTTGTCATAACTCGGTAGAAAACACTTTATGCCTTTGAAGTACTAGGTTCTCATAGCTCAGTAGAAAACACTTTATGCCTTTAAAGTACCAGGTTGTCATAACTCGGTGGAAAACACTTTATGCCTTCAAAGTACCAGGTTTTCATATCTCGGTAGAAAACACTTTATGCCTTTGAAGTTCTAGGTTGTCATAACTCGGTAGAAAACACTTTATGCTCTCAAAGTACCAGGTTGTCATAACTTGGTAGAAAAGACTTTATGCCTTTGAAGTACTAGGTTGTCATAAACTCGGTAGAAAACACTTTATTCCTTTGAAGTACTAGGTTCTCAAAGCTCAGTAGAAAACACTTTATTCTTTCAAAGTACCAGGTTGTCATAACTCGGTAGAAAACACTTTATTCTTTCAAAGTACCAGGTTGTCATAACTCGGTAGAAAAGACTTTATGCCTTTGAACTACTAGGGTGTCGTAGCTCAGCAGAAAAAAAATTGTGCCTTCAAAGTACCAGGTTTTCATATCTCAGTAGAAAACACTTTATGCCTTTGAAGTACTAGGTTGTCATAACTCGGTAGAAAATACTTTATGCCTTTGAAGTACTAGGTTCTCATAGCTCAGTAGAAAACACTTTATGCCTTTAAAGTACCAGGCTGTCATAACTCTTTGGAAAACACTTTATGCGTTTGAAGTACTAGGTTGTCATAGCTCAGTAGAAAAAAATTGTTCCTTCAAAGTACCAGGGTTTCATATCTCGGTAGAAAACACTTTATTCTTTCAAAGTACCAGGTTGTCATAACTCGGTAGAAAACACTTTATTCTTTCAAAGTACCAGGTTGTCATAACTCGGTAGAAAAGACTTTATGCCTTTGAACTACAAGGGTGTCGTAGCTCAGCAGAAAAAAAATTGTGCCTTCAAAGTACCAGGTTTTCATATCTCAGTAGAAAACACTTTATGCCTTTGAAGTACTAGGTTGTCATAACTCGGTAGAAAATACTTTATGCCTTTGAAGTACTAGGTTCTCATAGCTCAGTAGAAAACACTTTATGCCTTTAAAGTACCAGATTGTCATAACTCGGTGGAAAACACTTCATGCCTTTGAAGTACTAGGTTCTCATAGCTCAGTAGAAAACACTTTATGCCTTTGAAGCACTAGGTTGTCATAACTCGGTAGGAAATACTTTATGCCTTTGAAGTACTAGGTTGTCATAACTCGGTAGAAAACACTTTATGCTTTCAAAGTACCAGGTTGTCATAACTCGGTAGAAAACACTTTATGCCTTTGAAGTACTAGGTTCTCATAGCTCAGTAGAAAACACTTTATGCCTTTAAAGTACCAGGTTGTCATAACTCGGTGGAAAACACTTTATGCCTTCAAAGTACCAGGTTTTCATATCTCGGTAGAAAACACTTTATGCCTTTGAAGTTCTAGGTTGTCATAACTCGGTAGAAAACACTTTATGCTCTCAAAGTACCAGGTTGTCATAACTTGGTAGAAAAGACTTTATGCCTTTGAAGTACTAGGTTGTCATAAACTCGGTAGAAAACACTTTATTCCTTTGAAGTACTAGGTTCTCAAAGCTCAGTAGAAAACACTTTATTCTTTCAAAGTACCAGGTTGTCATAACTCGGTAGAAAAAAAATTGTGCCTTCAAAGTACCAGGATTTCATATCTCGGTAGAAAACACTTTATGCCTTCAAAGTACCAGGTTTTCATATCTCGGTAGAAAACACTTTATGCCTTCAAAGTACCAGGTTTTCATATCTCGGTAGAAAACACTTTATGCCTTTGAAGTACTAGGTTGTCATAACTCGGTAGAAAACACTTTATGCTTTCAAAGTACCAGGTTGTCATAACTCGGTAGAAAAGACTTTATGAATTTGAAGTACTAGGGTGTCGTAGCTCAGCAGAAAAAAAATTGTGCCTTCAAAGTACCAGGTTTTCATATCTCAGTAGAAAACACTTTATGCTTTCAAAGTACCAGTTTGTCATAACTCGGTAGAAAACACTTTATGCCTTTGAAGTACTGGGTTTTCATAACTCGGTAGAAAACACTTTATGCCTTTGAAGTACTAGGTTCTCATAGCTCAGTAGAAAACACTTTATGCCTTTAAAGTACCAGGTTGGCATAACTCGGTGGAAAACACTTTATGCCTTTGAAGTACTAAGTTGTCATAACTCGGTAGAAAACACTTTATGCCTTTGAAGTACTAGGTTGTCATAGCTCAGTAGAAAAAACATTGTGCCTTCAAAGTACCAGGGTCTCATATCTCGGTAGAAAACACTTTATGCCTTCAAAGTACCAGGTTGTCATAACTCAGTGGACAACACTTTATGCCTTTGAAGTACAAGGTTGTCATAACTCGGTAGAAAACACTTTATGCCTTTGAAGTACTAGGTTCTCATAGCTCAGTAGAAAACACTTTATGCCTTTAAAGTACCAGGTTGTCATAACTCGGTGGAAAACACTTTATGCCTTTGAAGTACTAGGTTGTCATAGCTCAGTAGAAAACACTTTATGCCTTTAAAGTACCAGGCTGTCATAACTCTTTGGAAAACACTTTATGCGTTTGAAGTACTAGGTTGTCATAGCTCAGTAGAAAAAAATTGTGCCTTCAAAGTACCAGGGTTTCATATCTCGGTAGAAAACACTTTATGCCTTCAAAGTACCAGGCTGTCATAACTCGGTGGACAACACTTTATGCCTTTGAAGTACTAGGTTCTCATAGCTCAGTAGAAAACACTTTATACCTTTAAAGTACCAGGCTGTCATAACTCTTTTGAAAACACTTTATGCGTTTGAAGTACTAGGTTGTCATACCTCAGTAGATAAAAAATTGTGCCTTCAAAGTACCAGGGTTTCATATCTCGGTAGAAAACACTTTATTCTTTCAAAGTACCAGGTTGTCATAACTCGGTAGAAAACACTTTATTCTTTCAAAGTACCAGGTTGTCATAACTCGGTAGAAAAGACTTTATGCCTTTGAACTACTAGGGTGTCGTAGCTCAGCAGAAAAAAAATTGTGCCTTCAAAGTACCAGGTTTTCATATCTCAGTAGAAAACACTTTATGCCTTTGAAGTACTAGGTTGTCATAACTCGGTAGAAAATACTTTATGCCTTTGAAGTACTAGGTTCTCATAGCTCAGTAGAAAACACTTTATGCCTTTAAAGTACCAGGCTGTCATAACTCTTTGGAAAACACTTTATGCGTTTGAAGTACTAGGTTGTCATAGCTCAGTAGAAAAAAATTGTTCCTTCAAAGTACCAGGGTTTCATATCTCGGTAGAAAACACTTTATTCTTTCAAAGTACCAGGTTGTCATAACTCGGTAGAAAACACTTTATTCTTTCAAAGTACCAGGTTGTCATAACTCGGTAGAAAAGACTTTATGCCTTTGAACTACAAGGGTGTCGTAGCTCAGCAGAAAAAAAATTGTGCCTTCAAAGTACCAGGTTTTCATATCTCAGTAGAAAACACTTTATGCCTTTGAAGTACTAGGTTGTCATAACTCGGTAGAAAATACTTTATGCCTTTGAAGTACTAGGTTCTCATAGCTCAGTAGAAAACACTTTATGCCTTTAAAGTACCAGATTGTCATAACTCGGTGGAAAACACTTCATGCCTTTGAAGTACTAGGTTCTCATAGCTCAGTAGAAAACACTTTATGCCTTTGAAGCACTAGGTTGTCATAACTCGGTAGGAAATACTTTATGCCTTTGAAGTACTAGGTTGTCATAACTCGGTAGAAAACACTTTATGCTTTCAAAGTACCAGGTTGTCATAACTCGGTAGAAAACACTTTATGCCTTTGAAGTACTAGGTTCTCATAGCTCAGTAGAAAACACTTTATGCCTTTAAAGTACCAGGTTGTCATAACTCGGTGGAAAACACTTTATGCCTTCAAAGTACCAGGTTTTCATATCTCGGTAGAAAACACTTTATGCCTTTGAAGTTCTAGGTTGTCATAACTCGGTAGAAAACACTTTATGCTCTCAAAGTACCAGGTTGTCATAACTTGGTAGAAAAGACTTTATGCCTTTGAAGTACTAGGTTGTCATAAACTCGGTAGAAAACACTTTATTCCTTTGAAGTACTAGGTTCTCAAAGCTCAGTAGAAAACACTTTATTCTTTCAAAGTACCAGGTTGTCATAACTCGGTAGAAAACACTTTATTCTTTCAAAGTACCAGGTTGTCATAACTCGGTAGAAAAGACTTTATGCCTTTGAACTACTAGGGTGTCGTAGCTCAGCAGAAAAAAAATTGTGCCTTCAAAGTACCAGGTTTTCATATCTCAGTAGAAAACACTTTATGCCTTTGAAGTACTAGGTTGTCATAACTCGGTAGAAAATACTTTATGCCTTTGAAGTACTAGGTTCTCATAGCTCAGTAGAAAACACTTTATGCCTTTAAAGTACCAGGCTGTCATAACTCTTTGGAAAACACTTTATGCGTTTGAAGTACTAGGTTGTCATAGCTCAGTAGAAAAAAATTGTTCCTTCAAAGTACCAGGGTTTCATATCTCGGTAGAAAACACTTTATTCTTTCAAAGTACCAGGTTGTCATAACTCGGTAGAAAACACTTTATTCTTTCAAAGTACCAGGTTGTCATAACTCGGTAGAAAAGACTTTATGCCTTTGAACTACAAGGGTGTCGTAGCTCAGCAGAAAAAAAATTGTGCCTTCAAAGTACCAGGTTTTCATATCTCAGTAGAAAACACTTTATGCCTTTGAAGTACTAGGTTGTCATAACTCGGTAGAAAATACTTGATGCCTTTGAAGTACTAGGTTCTCATAGCTCAGTAGAAAACACTTTATGCCTTTAAAGTACCAGATTGTCATAACTCGGTGGAAAACACTTCATGCCTTTGAAGTACTAGGTTCTCATAGCTCAGTAGAAAACACTTTATGCCTTTGAAGCACTAGGTTGTCATAACTCGGTAGGAAATACTTTATGCCTTTGAAGTACTAGGTTGTCATAACTCGGTAGAAAACACTTTATGCTTTCAAAGTACCAGGTTGTCATAACTCGGTAGAAAACACTTTATGCCTTTGAAGTACTAGGTTCTCATAGCTCAGTAGAAAACACTTTATGCCTTTAAAGTACCAGGTTGTCATAACTCGGTGGAAAACACTTTATGCCTTCAAAGTACCAGGTTTTCATATCTCGGTAGAAAACACTTTATGCCTTTGAAGTTCTAGGTTGTCATAACTCGGTAGAAAACACTTTATGCTCTCAAAGTACCAGGTTGTCATAACTTGGTAGAAAAGACTTTATGCCTTTGAAGTACTAGGTTGTCATAAACTCGGTAGAAAACACTTTATTCCTTTGAAGTACTAGGTTCTCAAAGCTCAGTAGAAAACACTTTATTCTTTCAAAGTACCAGGTTGTCATAACTCGGTAGAAAAAAATTTGTGCCTTCAAAGTACCAGGATTTCATATCTCGGTAGAAAACACTTTATGCCTTCAAAGTACCAGGTTTTCATATCTCGGTAGAAAACACTTTATGCCTTCAAAGTACCAGGTTTTCATATCTCGGTAGAAAACACTTTATGCCTTTGAAGTACTAGGTTGTCATAACTCGGTAGAAAAGACTTTATGCTTTCAAAGTACCAGGTTGTCATAACTCGGTAGAAAAGACTTTATGAATTTGAAGTACTAGGGTGTCGTAGCTCAGCAGAAAAAAAATTGTGCCTTCAAAGTACCAGGTTTTCATATCTCAGTAGAAAACACTTTATGCTTTCAAAGTACCAGGTTGTCATAACTCGGTAGAAAACACTTTATGCCTTTGAAGTACTGGGTTTTCATAACTCGGTAGAAAACACTTTATGCCTTTGAAGTACTAGGTTCTCATAGCTCAGTAGAAAACACTTTATGCCTTTAAAGTACCAGGTTGGCATAACTCGGTGGAAAACACTTTATGCCTTTGAAGTACTAAGTTGTCATAACTCGGTAGAAAACACTTTATGCCTTTGAAGTACTAGGTTGTCATAGCTCAGTAGAAAAAACATTGTGCCTTCAAAGTACCAGGGTCTCATATCTCGGTAGAAAACACTTTATGCCTTCAAAGTACCAGGTTGTCATAACTCAGTGGACAAAACTTTATGCCTTTGAAGTACTAGGTTGTCATAACTCGGTAGAAAACACTTTATGCCTTTGAAGTACTAGGTTCTCATAGCTCAGTAGAAAACACTTTATGCCTTTAAAGTACCAGGTTGTCATAACTCGGTGGAAAACACTTTATGCCTTTGAAGTACTAGGTTGTCATAGCTCAGTAGAAAACACTTTATGCCTTTAAAGTACCAGGCTGTCATAACTCTTTGGAAAACACTTTATGCGTTTGAAGTACTAGGTTGTCATAGCTCAGTAGAAAAAAATTGTGCCTTCAAAGTACCAGGGTTTCATATCTCGGTAGAAAACACTTTATGCCTTCAAAGTACCAGGCTGTCATAACTCGGTGGACAACACTTTATGCCTTTGAAGTACTAGGTTCTCATAGCTCAGTAGAAAACACTTTATACCTTTAAAGTACCAGGCTGTCATAACTCTTTTGAAAACACTTTATGCGTTTGAAGTACTAGGTTGTCATACCTCAGTAGAAAAAAAATTGTGCCTTCAAAGTACCAGGGTTTCATATCTCGGTAGAAAACACTTTATTCTTTCAAAGTACCAGGTTGTCATAACTCGGTAGAAAACACTTTATTCTTTCAAAGTACCAGGTTGTCATAACTCGGTAGAAAAGACTTTATGCCTTTGAACTACTAGGGTGTCGTAGCTCAGCAGAAAAAAAATTGTGCCTTCAAAGTACCAGGTTTTCATATCTCAGTAGAAAACACTTTATGCCTTTGAAGTACTAGGTTGTCATAACTCGGTAGAAAATACTTTATGCCTTTGAAGTACTAGGTTCTCATAGCTCAGTAGAAAACACTTTATGCCTTTAAAGTACCAGGCTGTCATAACTCTTTGGAAAACACTTTATGCGTTTGAAGTACTAGGTTGTCATAGCTCAGTAGAAAAAAATTGTTCCTTCAAAGTACCAGGGTTTCATATCTCGGTAGAAAACACTTTATTCTTTCAAAGTACCAGGTTGTCATAACTCGGTAGAAAACACTTTATTCTTTCAAAGTACCAGGTTGTCATAACTCGGTAGAAAAGACTTTATGCCTTTGAACTACAAGGGTGTCGTAGCTCAGCAGAAAAAAAATTGTGCCTTCAAAGTACCAGGTTTTCATATCTCAGTAGAAAACACTTTATGCCTTTGAAGTACTAGGTTGTCATAACTCGGTAGAAAATACTTTATGCCTTTGAAGTACTAGGTTCTCATAGCTCAGTAGAAAACACTTTATGCCTTTAAAGTACCAGATTGTCATAACTCGGTGGAAAACACTTCATGCCTTTGAAGTACTAGGTTCTCATAGCTCAGTAGAAAACACTTTATGCCTTTGAAGCACTAGGTTGTCATAACTCGGTAGGAAATACTTTATGCCTTTGAAGTACTAGGTTGTCATAACTCGGTAGAAAACACTTTATGCTTTCAAAGTACCAGGTTGTCATAACTCGGTAGAAAACACTTTATGCCTTTGAAGTACTAGGTTCTCATAGCTCAGTAGAAAACACTTTATGCCTTTAAAGTACCAGGTTTTCATATCTCGGTAGAAAACACTTTATGCCTTTGAAGTTCTAGGTTGTCATAACTCGGTAGAAAACACTTTATGCTCTCAAAGTACCAGGTTGTCATAACTTGGTAGAAAAGACTTTATGCCTTTGAAGTACTAGGTTGTCATAAACTCGGTAAAAAACACTTTATTCCTTTGAAGTACTAGGTTCTCAAAGCTCAGTAGAAAACACTTTATTCTTTCAAAGTACCAGGTTGTCATAACTCGGTAGAAAACACTTTATTCTTTCAAAGTACCAGGTTGTCATAACTCGGTAGAAAAGACTTTATGCCTTTGAACTACTAGGGTGTCGTAGCTCAGCAGAAAAAAAATTGTGCCTTCAAAGTACCAGGTTTTCATATCTCAGTAGAAAACACTTTATGCCTTTGAAGTACTAGGTTGTCATAACTCGGTAGAAAATACTTTATGCCTTTGAAGTACTAGGTTCTCATAGCTCAGTAGAAAACACTTTATGCCTTTAAAGTACCAGGCTGTCATAACTCTTTGGAAAACACTTTATGCGTTTGAAGTACTAGGTTGTCATAGCTCAGTAGAAAAAAATTGTTCCTTCAAAGTACCAGGGTTTCATATCTCGGTAGAAAACACTTTATTCTTTCAAAGTACCAGGTTGTCATAACTCGGTAGAAAACACTTTATTCTTTCAAAGTACCAGGTTGTCATAACTCGGTAGAAAAGACTTTATGCCTTTGAACTACAAGGGTGTCGTAGCTCAGCAGAAAAAAAATTGTGCCTTCAAAGTACCAGGTTTTCATATCTCAGTAGAAAACACTTTATGCCTTTGAAGTACTAGGTTGTCATAACTCGGTAGAAAATACTTTATGCCTTTGAAGTAATAGGTTCTCATAGCTCAGTAGAAAACACTTTATGCCTTTAAAGTACCAGATTGTCATAACTCGGTGGAAAACACTTCATGCCTTTGAAGTACTAGGTTCTCATAGCTCAGTAGAAAACACTTTATGCCTTTGAAGCACTAGGTTGTCATAACTCGGTAGGAAATACTTTATGCCTTTGAAGTACTAGGTTGTCATAACTCGGTAGAAAACACTTTATGCTTTCAAAGTACCAGGTTGTCATAACTCGGTAGAAAACACTTTATGCCTTTGAAGTACTAGGTTCTCATAGCTCAGTAGAAAACACTTTATGCCTTTAAAGTACCAGGTTGTCATAACTCGGTGGAAAACACTTTATGCCTTCAAAGTACCAGGTTTTCATATCTCGGTAGAAAACACTTTATGCCTTTGAAGTTCTAGGTTGTCATAACTCGGTAGAAAACACTTTATGCTCTCAAAGTACCAGGTTGTCATAACTTGGTAGAAAAGACTTTATGCCTTTGAAGTACTAGGTTGTCATAAACTCGGTAGAAAACACTTTATTCCTTTGAAGTACTAGGTTCTCAAAGCTCAGTAGAAAACACTTTATTCTTTCAAAGTACCAGGTTGTCATAACTCGGTAGAAAAAAATTTGTGCCTTCAAAGTACCAGGATTTCATATCTCGGTAGAAAACACTTTATGCCTTCAAAGTACCAGGTTTTCATATCTCGGTAGAAAACACTTTATGCCTTCAAAGTACCAGGTTTTCATATCTCGGTAGAAAACACTTTATGCCTTTGAAGTACTAGGTTGTCATAACTCGGTAGAAAACACTTTATGCTTTCAAAGTACCAGGTTGTCATAACTCGGTAGAAAAGACTTTATGAATTTGAAGTACTAGGGTGTCGTAGCTCAGCAGAAAAAAAATTGTGCCTTCAAAGTACCAGGTTTTCATATCTCAGTAGAAAACACTTTATGCTTTCAAAGTACCAGGTTGTCATAACTCGGTAGAAAACACTTTATGCCTTTGAAGTACTGGGTTTTCATAACTCGGTAGAAAACACTTTATGCCTTTGAAGTACTAGGTTCTCATAGCTCAGTAGAAAACACTTTATGCCTTTAAAGTACCAGGTTGGCATAACTCGGTGGAAAACACTTTATGCCTTTGAAGTACTAAGTTGTCATAACTCGGTAGAAAACACTTTATGCCTTTGAAGTACTAGGTTGTCATAGCTCAGTAGAAAAAACATTGTGCCTTCAAAGTACCAGGGTCTCATATCTCGGTAGAAAACACTTTATGCCTTCAAAGTACCAGGTTGTCATAACTCAGTGGACAACACTTTATGCCTTTGAAGTACTAGGTTGTCATAACTCGGTAGAAAACACTTTATGCCTTTGAAGTACTAGGTTCTCATAGCTCAGTAGAAAACACTTTATGCCTTTAAAGTACCAGGTTGTCATAACTCGGTGGAAAACACTTTATGCCTTTGAAGTACTAGGTTGTCATAGCTCAGTAGAAAACACTTTATGCCTTTAAAGTACCAGGCTGTCATAACTCTTTGGAAAACACTTTATGCGTTTGAAGTACTAGGTTGTCATAGCTCAGTAGAAAAAAATTGTGCCTTCAAAGTACCAGGGTTTCATATCTCGGTAGAAAACACTTTATGCCTTCAAAGTACCAGGCTGTCATAACTCGGTGGACAACACTTTATGCCTTTGAAGTACTAGGTTCTCATAGCTCAGTAGAAAACACTTTATACCTTTAAAGTACCAGGCTGTCATAACTCTTTTGAAAACACTTTATGCGTTTGAAGTACTAGGTTGTCATACCTCAGTAGAAAAAAAATTGTGCCTTCAAAGTACCAGGGTTTCATATCTCGGTAGAAAACACTTTATTCTTTCAAAGTACCAGGTTGTCATAACTCGGTAGAAAACACTTTATTCTTTCAAAGTACCAGGTTGTCATAACTCGGTAGAAAAGACTTTATGCCTTTGAACTACTAGGGTGTCGTAGCTCAGCAGAAAAAAAATTGTGCCTTCAAAGTACCAGGTTTTCATATCTCAGTAGAAAACACTTTATGCCTTTGAAGTACTAGGTTGTCATAACTCGGTAGAAAATACTTTATGCCTTTGAAGTACTAGGTTCTCATAGCTCAGTAGAAAACACTTTATGCCTTTAAAGTACCAGGCTGTCATAACTCTTTGGAAAACACTTTATGCGTTTGAAGTACTAGGTTGTCATAGCTCAGTAGAAAAAAATTGTTCCTTCAAAGTACCAGGGTTTCATATCTCGGTAGAAAACACTTTATTCTTTCAAAGTACCAGGTTGTCATAACTCGGTAGAAAACACTTTATTCTTTCAAAGTACCAGGTTGTCATAACTCGGTAGAAAAGACTTTATGCCTTTGAACTACAAGGGTGTCGTAGCTCAGCAGAAAAAAAATTGTGCCTTCAAAGTACCAGGTTTTCATATCTCAGTAGAAAACACTTTATGCCTTTGAAGTACTAGGTTGTCATAACTCGGTAGAAAATACTTTATGCCTTTGAAGTACTAGGTTCTCATAGCTCAGTAGAAAACACTTTATGCCTTTAAAGTACCAGATTGTCATAACTCGGTGGAAAACACTTCATGCCTTTGAAGTACTAGGTTCTCATAGCTCAGTAGAAAACACTTTATGCCTTTGAAGCACTAGGTTGTCATAACTCGGTAGGAAATACTTTATGCCTTTGAAGTACTAGGTTGTCATAACTCGGTAGAAAACACTTTATGCTTTCAAAGTACCAGGTTGTCATAACTCGGTAGAAAACACTTTATGCCTTTGAAGTACTAGGTTCTCATAGCTCAGTAGAAAACACTTTATGCCTTTAAAGTACCAGGTTGTCATAACTCGGTGGAAAACACTTTATGCCTTCAAAGTACCAGGTTTTCATATCTCGGTAGAAAACACTTTATGCCTTTGAAGTTCTAGGTTGTCATAACTCGGTAGAAAACACTTTATGCTCTCAAAGTACCAGGTTGTCATAACTTGGTAGAAAAGACTTTATGCCTTTGAAGTACTAGGTTGTCATAAACTCGGTAGAAAACACTTTATTCCTTTGAAGTACTAGGTTCTCAAAGCTCAGTAGAAAACACTTTATTCTTTCAAAGTACCAGGTTGTCATAACTCGGTAGAAAACACTTTATTCTTTCAAAGTACCAGGTTGTCATAACTCGGTAGAAAAGACTTTATGCCTTTGAACTACTAGGGTGTCGTAGCTCAGCAGAAAAAAAATTGTGCCTTCAAAGTACCAGGTTTTCATATCTCAGTAGAAAACACTTTATGCCTTTGAAGTACTAGGTTGTCATAACTCGGTAGAAAATACTTTATGCCTTTGAAGTACTAGGTTCTCATAGCTCAGTAGAAAACACTTTATGCCTTTAAAGTACCAGGCTGTCATAACTCTTTGGAAAACACTTTATGCGTTTGAAGTACTAGGTTGTCATAGCTCAGTAGAAAAAAATTGTTCCTTCAAAGTACCAGGGTTTCATATCTCGGTAGAAAACACTTTATTCTTTCAAAGTACCAGGTTGTCATAACTCGGTAGAAAACACTTTATTCTTTCAAAGTACCAGGTTGTCATAACTCGGTAGAAAAGACTTTATGCCTTTGAACTACAAGGGTGTCGTAGCTCAGCAGAAAAAAAATTGTGCCTTCAAAGTACCAGGTTTTCATATCTCAGTAGAAAACACTTTATGCCTTTGAAGTACTAGGTTGTCATAACTCGGTAGAAAATACTTTATGCCTTTGAAGTACTAGGTTCTCATAGCTCAGTAGAAAACACTTTATGCCTTTAAAGTACCAGATTGTCATAACTCGGTGGAAAACACTTCATGCCTTTGAAGTACTAGGTTCTCATAGCTCAGTAGAAAACACTTTATGCCTTTGAAGCACTAGGTTGTCATAACTCGGTAGGAAATACTTTATGCCTTTGAAGTACTAGGTTGTCATAACTCGGTAGAAAACACTTTATGCTTTCAAAGTACCAGGTTGTCATAACTCGGTAGAAAATACTTTATGCCTTTGAAGTACTAGGTTCTCATAGCTCAGTAGAAAACACTTTATGCCTTTAAAGTACCAGGCTGTCATAACTCTTTGGAAAACACTTTATGCGTTTGAAGTACTAGGTTGTCATAGCTCAGTAGAAAAAAATTGTTCCTTCAAAGTACCAGGGTTTCATATCTCGGTAGAAAACACTTTATTCTTTCAAAGTACCAGGTTGTCATAACTCGGTAGAAAACACTTTATTCTTTCAAAGTACCAGGTTGTCATAACTCGGTAGAAAAGACTTTATGCCTTTGAACTACAAGGGTGTCGTAGCTCAGCAGAAAAAAAATTGTGCCTTCAAAGTACCAGGTTTTCATATCTCAGTAGAAAACACTTTATGCCTTTGAAGTACTAGGTTGTCATAACTCGGTAGAAAATACTTTATGCCTTTGAAGTACTAGGTTCTCATAGCTCAGTAGAAAACACTTTATGCCTTTAAAGTACCAGATTGTCATAACTCGGTGGAAAACACTTCATGCCTTTGAAGTACTAGGTTCTCATAGCTCAGTAGAAAACACTTTATGCCTTTGAAGCACTAGGTTGTCATAACTCGGTAGGAAATACTTTATGCCTTTGAAGTACTAGGTTGTCATAACTCGGTAGAAAACACTTTATGCTTTCAAAGTACCAGGTTGTCATAACTCGGTAGAAAACACTTTATGCCTTTGAAGTACTAGGTTCTCATAGCTCAGTAGAAAACACTTTATGCCTTTAAAGTACCAGGTTGTCATAACTCGGTGGAAAACACTTTATGCCTTCAAAGTACCAGGTTTTCATATCTCGGTAGAAAACACTTTATGCCTTTGAAGTTCTAGGTTGTCATAACTCGGTAGAAAACACTTTATGCTCTCAAAGTACCAGGTTGTCATAACTTGGTAGAAAAGACTTTATGCCTTTGAAGTACTAGGTTGTCATAAACTCGGTAGAAAACACTTTATTCCTTTGAAGTACTAGGTTCTCAAAGCTCAGTAGAAAACACTTTATTCTTTCAAAGTACCAGGTTGTCATAACTCGGTAGAAAAAAATTTGTGCCTTCAAAGTACCAGGATTTCATATCTCGGTAGAAAACACTTTATGCCTTCAAAGTACCAGGTTTTCATATCTCGGTAGAAAACACTTTATGCCTTCAAAGTACCAGGTTTTCATATCTCGGTAGAAAACACTTTATGCCTTTGAAGTACTAGGTTGTCATAACTCGGTAGAAAACACTTTATGCTTTCAAAGTACCAGGTTGTCATAACTCGGTAGAAAAGACTTTATGAATTTGAAGTACTAGGGTGTCGTAGCTCAGCAGAAAAAAAATTGTGCCTTCAAAGTACCAGGTTTTCATATCTCAGTAGAAAACACTTTATGCTTTCAAAGTACCAGGTTGTCATAACTCGGTAGAAAACACTTTATGCCTTTGAAGTACTGGGTTTTCATAACTCGGTAGAAAACACTTTATGCCTTTGAAGTACTAGGTTCTCATAGCTCAGTAGAAAACACTTTATGCCTTTAAAGTACCAGGTTGGCATAACTCGGTGGAAAACACTTTATGCCTTTGAAGTACTAAGTTGTCATAACTCGGTAGAAAACACTTTATGCCTTTGAAGTACTAGGTTGTCATAGCTCAGTAGAAAAAACATTGTGCCTTCAAAGTACCAGGGTCTCATATCTCGGTAGAAAACACTTTATGCCTTCAAAGTACCAGGTTGTCATAACTCAGTGGACAACACTTTATGCCTTTGAAGTACTAGGTTGTCATAACTCGGTAGAAAACACTTTATGCCTTTGAAGTACTAGGTTCTCATAGCTCAGTAGAAAACACTTTATGCCTTTAAAGTACCAGGTTGTCATAACTCGGTGGAAAACACTTTATGCCTTTGAAGTACTAGGTTGTCATAGCTCAGTAGAAAACACTTTATGCCTTTAAAGTACCAGGCTGTCATAACTCTTTGGAAAACACTTTATGCGTTTGAAGTACTAGGTTGTCATAGCTCAGTAGAAAAAAATTGTGCCTTCAAAGTACCAGGGTTTCATATCTCGGTAGAAAACACTTTATGCCTTCAAAGTACCAGGCTGTCATAACTCGGTGGACAACACTTTATGCCTTTGAAGTACTAGGTTCTCATAGCTCAGTAGAAAACACTTTATACCTTTAAAGTACCAGGCTGTCATAACTCTTTTGAAAACACTTTATGCGTTTGAAGTACTAGGTTGTCATACCTCAGTAGAAAAAAAATTGTGCCTTCAAAGTACCAGGGTTTCA
Organism: Polymixis lichenea; assembly: GCA_949091785.1. Taxonomy (NCBI): domain Eukaryota; kingdom Metazoa; phylum Arthropoda; class Insecta; order Lepidoptera; family Noctuidae; genus Polymixis; species Polymixis lichenea. The sequence goes on from OX420952.1 coordinate 7,245,129, forward strand.
TATCTCGGTAGAAAACACTTTATTCTTTCAAAGTACCAGGTTGTCATAACTCGGTAGAAAACACTTTATTCTTTCAAAGTACCAGGTTGTCATAACTCGGTAGAAAAGACTTTATGCCTTTGAACTACTAGGGTGTCGTAGCTCAGCAGAAAAAAAATTGTGCCTTCAAAGTACCAGGTTTTCATATCTCAGTAGAAAACACTTTATGCCTTTGAAGTACTAGGTTGTCATAACTCGGTAGAAAATACTTTATGCCTTTGAAGTACTAGGTTCTCATAGCTCAGTAGAAAACACTTTATGCCTTTAAAGTACCAGGCTGTCATAACTCTTTGGAAAACACTTTATGCGTTTGAAGTACTAGGTTGTCATAGCTCAGTAGAAAAAAATTGTTCCTTCAAAGTACCAGGGTTTCATATCTCGGTAGAAAACACTTTATTCTTTCAAAGTACCAGGTTGTCATAACTCGGTAGAAAACACTTTATTCTTTCAAAGTACCAGGTTGTCATAACTCGGTAGAAAAGACTTTATGCCTTTGAACTACAAGGGTGTCGTAGCTCAGCAGAAAAAAAATTGTGCCTTCAAAGTACCAGGTTTTCATATCTCAGTAGAAAACACTTTATGCCTTTGAAGTACTAGGTTGTCATAACTCGGTAGAAAATACTTTATGCCTTTGAAGTACTAGGTTCTCATAGCTCAGTAGAAAACACTTTATGCCTTTAAAGTACCAGATTGTCATAACTCGGTGGAAAACACTTCATGCCTTTGAAGTACTAGGTTCTCATAGCTCAGTAGAAAACACTTTATGCCTTTGAAGCACTAGGTTGTCATAACTCGGTAGGAAATACTTTATGCCTTTGAAGTACTAGGTTGTCATAACTCGGTAGAAAACACTTTATGCTTTCAAAGTACCAGGTTGTCATAACTCGGTAGAAAACACTTTATGCCTTTGAAGTACTAGGTTCTCATAGCTCAGTAGAAAACACTTTATGCCTTTAAAGTACCAGGTTGTCATAACTCGGTGGAAAACACTTTATGCCTTCAAAGTACCAGGTTTTCATATCTCGGTAGAAAACACTTTATGCCTTTGAAGTTCTAGGTTGTCATAACTCGGTAGAAAACACTTTATGCTCTCAAAGTACCAGGTTGTCATAACTTGGTAGAAAAGACTTTATGCCTTTGAAGTACTAGGTTGTCATAAACTCGGTAGAAAACACTTTATTCCTTTGAAGTACTAGGTTCTCAAAGCTCAGTAGAAAACACTTTATTCTTTCAAAGTACCAGGTTGTCATAACTCGGTAGAAAACACTTTATTCTTTCAAAGTACCAGGTTGTCATAACTCGGTAGAAAAGACTTTATGCCTTTGAACTACTAGGGTGTCGTAGCTCAGCAGAAAAAAAATTGTGCCTTCAAAGTACCAGGTTTTCATATCTCAGTAGAAAACACTTTATGCCTTTGAAGTACTAGGTTGTCATAACTCGGTAGAAAATACTTTATGCCTTTGAAGTACTAGGTTCTCATAGCTCAGTAGAAAACACTTTATGCCTTTAAAGTACCAGGCTGTCATAACTCTTTGGAAAACACTTTATGCGTTTGAAGTACTAGGTTGTCATAGCTCAGTAGAAAAAAATTGTGCCTTCAAAGTACCAGGGTTTCATATCTCGGTAGAAAACACTTTATGCCTTCAAAGTACCAGGCTGTCATAACTCGGTGGACAACACTTTATGCCTTTGAAGTACTAGGTTCTCATAGCTCAGTAGAAAACACTTTATACCTTTAAAGTACCAGGCTGTCATAACTCTTTTGAAAACACTTTATGCGTTTGAAGTACTAGGTTGTCATACCTCAGTAGAAAAAAAATTGTGCCTTCAAAGTACCAGGGTTTCATATCTCGGTAGAAAACACTTTATTCTTTCAAAGTACCAGGTTGTCATAACTCGGTAGAAAACACTTTATTCTTTCAAAGTACCAGGTTGTCATAACTCGGTAGAAAAGACTTTATGCCTTTGAACTACTAGGGTGTCGTAGCTCAGCAGAAAAAAAATTGTGCCTTCAAAGTACCAGGTTTTCATATCTCAGTAGAAAACACTTTATGCCTTTGAAGTACTAGGTTGTCATAACTCGGTAGAAAATACTTTATGCCTTTGAAGTACTAGGTTCTCATAGCTCAGTAGAAAACACTTTATGCCTTTAAAGTACCAGGCTGTCATAACTCTTTGGAAAACACTTTATGCGTTTGAAGTACTAGGTTGTCATAGCTCAGTAGAAAAAAATTGTTCCTTCAAAGTACCAGGGTTTCATATCTCGGTAGAAAACACTTTATTCTTTCAAAGTACCAGGTTGTCATAACTCGGTAGAAAACACTTTATTCTTTCAAAGTACCAGGTTGTCATAACTCGGTAGAAAAGACTTTATGCCTTTGAACTACAAGGGTGTCGTAGCTCAGCAGAAAAAAAATTGTGCCTTCAAAGTACCAGGTTTTCATATCTCAGTAGAAAACACTTTATGCCTTTGAAGTACTAGGTTGTCATAACTCGGTAGAAAATACTTTATGCCTTTGAAGTACTAGGTTCTCATAGCTCAGTAGAAAACACTTTATGCCTTTAAAGTACCAGATTGTCATAACTCGGTGGAAAACACTTCATGCCTTTGAAGTACTAGGTTCTCATAGCTCAGTAGAAAACACTTTATGCCTTTGAAGCACTAGGTTGTCATAACTCGGTAGGAAATACTTTATGCCTTTGAAGTACTAGGTTGTCATAACTCGGTAGAAAACACTTTATGCTTTCAAAGTACCAGGTTGTCATAACTCGGTAGAAAACACTTTATGCCTTTGAAGTACTAGGTTCTCATAGCTCAGTAGAAAACACTTTATGCCTTTAAAGTACCAGGTTGTCATAACTCGGTGGAAAACACTTTATGCCTTCAAAGTACCAGGTTTTCATATCTCGGTAGAAAACACTTTATGCCTTTGAAGTTCTAGGTTGTCATAACTCGGTAGAAAACACTTTATGCTCTCAAAGTACCAGGTTGTCATAACTTGGTAGAAAAGACTTTATGCCTTTGAAGTACTAGGTTGTCATAAACTCGGTAGAAAACACTTTATTCCTTTGAAGTACTAGGTTCTCAAAGCTCAGTAGAAAACACTTTATTCTTTCAAAGTACCAGGTTGTCATAACTCGGTAGAAAACACTTTATTCTTTCAAAGTACCAGGTTGTCATAACTCGGTAGAAAAGACTTTATGCCTTTGAACTACTAGGGTGTCGTAGCTCAGCAGAAAAAAAATTGTGCCTTCAAAGTACCAGGTTTTCATATCTCAGTAGAAAACACTTTATGCCTTTGAAGTACTAGGTTGTCATAACTCGGTAGAAAATACTTTATGCCTTTGAAGTACTAGGTTCTCATAGCTCAGTAGAAAACACTTTATGCCTTTAAAGTACCAGGCTGTCATAACTCTTTGGAAAACACTTTATGCGTTTGAAGTACTAGGTTGTCATAGCTCAGTAGAAAAAAATTGTTCCTTCAAAGTACCAGGGTTTCATATCTCGGTAGAAAACACTTTATTCTTTCAAAGTACCAGGTTGTCATAACTCGGTAGAAAACACTTTATTCTTTCAAAGTACCAGGTTGTCATAACTCGGTAGAAAAGACTTTATGCCTTTGAACTACAAGGGTGTCGTAGCTCAGCAGAAAAAAAATTGTGCCTTCAAAGTACCAGGTTTTCATATCTCAGTAGAAAACACTTTATGCCTTTGAAGTACTAGGTTGTCATAACTCGGTAGAAAATACTTTATGCCTTTGAAGTACTAGGTTCTCATAGCTCAGTAGAAAACACTTTATGCCTTTAAAGTACCAGATTGTCATAACTCGGTGGAAAACACTTCATGCCTTTGAAGTACTAGGTTCTCATAGCTCAGTAGAAAACACTTTATGCCTTTGAAGCACTAGGTTGTCATAACTCGGTAGGAAATACTTTATGCCTTTGAAGTACTAGGTTGTCATAACTCGGTAGAAAACACTTTATGCTTTCAAAGTACCAGGTTGTCATAACTCGGTAGAAAACACTTTATGCCTTTGAAGTACTAGGTTCTCATAGCTCAGTAGAAAACACTTTATGCCTTTAAAGTACCAGGTTGTCATAACTCGGTGGAAAACACTTTATGCCTTCAAAGTACCAGGTTTTCATATCTCGGTAGAAAACACTTTATGCCTTTGAAGTTCTAGGTTGTCATAACTCGGTAGAAAACACTTTATGCTCTCAAAGTACCAGGTTGTCATAACTTGGTAGAAAAGACTTTATGCCTTTGAAGTACTAGGTTGTCATAAACTCGGTAGAAAACACTTTATTCCTTTGAAGTACTAGGTTCTCAAAGCTCAGTAGAAAACACTTTATTCTTTCAAAGTACCAGGTTGTCATAACTCGGTAGAAAAAAATTTGTGCCTTCAAAGTACCAGGATTTCATATCTCGGTAGAAAACACTTTATGCCTTCAAAGTACCAGGTTTTCATATCTCGGTAGAAAACACTTTATGCCTTCAAAGTACCAGGTTTTCATATCTCGGTAGAAAACACTTTATGCTTTCAAAGTACCAGGTTGTCATAACTCGGTAGAAAACACTTTATGCCTTTGAAGTACTGGGTTGTCATAACTCGGTAGAAAACACTTTATGCCTTTGAAGTACTAGGTTGTCATAGCTCAGTAGAAAAAACATTGTGCCTTCAAAGTACCAGGGTTTCATATCTCGGTAGAAAACACTTTATGCCTTCAAAGTACCAGGTTGTCATAACTCAGTGGTCAACACTTTATGCCTTTGAAGTACTAGGTTGTCATAACTCGGTAGAAAACACTTTATGCCTTTAAAGTACCAGGCTGTCATAACTCTTTGGAAAACACTTTATGCGTTTGAAGTACTAGGTTGTCATAGCTCAGTAGAAAAAAATTGTGCCTTCAAAGTAGCAGGGTTTCATATCTCGGTAGAAAACACTTTATGCCTTCAAAGTACCAGGCTGTCATAACTCGGTGGACAACACTTTATGCCTTTGAAGTACTAGGTTGTCATATCTCGGTAGAAAACACTTTATGCCTTCAAAGTACCAGGCTGTCATAACTCGGTAGACAACAATTTATGCCTTCGAAGTACTAGGTTCTCATAGCTCAGTAGAAAACACTTTATACCTTTAAAGTACCAGGCTGTCATAACTCTTTGGAAAACACTTTATGCGTTTCAAGTACTAGGTTGTCATACCTCAGTAGAAAAAAAATTGTGCCTTCAAAGTACCAGGTTTTCATATCTCGGAAGAAAACACTTTATGCCTTCAAAGTACCAGGTTTTCATAACTCGGTAGAAAACACTTTATTCTTTCAAAGTACCAGGTTGTCATAACTCGGTAGAAAAGACTTTATGCCTTTGAACTACTAGGGTGTCGTAGCTCAGCAGAAAAAAAATTGTGCCTTCAAAGTACCAGGTTTTCATATCTCAGTAGAAAACACTTTATGGTTTTAATACCAGGCTTTCATAACTCGGTGGAAAACACTTTATGGCTTTGAAGTACTAGGTTGTCATAACTCGGTAGAAAACACTTCATGCCTTTGAAGTACTAGGTTCTCATAGCTCAGTAGAAAACACTTTATGGCTTTGAAGTACTAGGTTGTCATAACTCGGTAGAAAACACTTCATGCCTTTGAAGTACTAGGTTCTCAAAGCTCAGTAGAAAACACTTTATTCTTTCAAAGTACCAGGTTGTCATAACTCGGTAGAAAAAAATTTGTGCCTTCAAAGTACCAGGATTTCATATCTCGGTAGAAAACACTTTATGCCTTCAAAGTACCAGGTTTTCATATCTCGGTAGAAAACACTTTATGCCTTCAAAGTACCAGGTTTTCATATCTCGGTAGAAAACACTTTATGCCTTTGAAGTACTAGGTTGTCATAACTCGGTAGAAAACACTTTATGCTTTCAAAGTACCAGGTTGTCATAACTCGGTAGAAAAGACTTTATGCCTTTGAAGTACTAGGGTGTCGTAGCTCAGCAGAAAAAAAATTGTGCCTTCAAAGTACCAGGTTTTCATATCTCAGTAGAAAACACTTTATGCTTTCAAAGTACCAGGTTGTCATAACTCGGTAGAAAACACTTTATGCCTTTGAAGTACTGGGTTGTCATAACTCGGTAGAAAACACTTTATGCCTTTGAAGTACTAGGTTCTCATAGCTCAGTAGAAAACACTTTATGCGTTTCAAGTAAAAGAAAAAAAAAAAAAAAAAAAAAAAAAAAAAAGTACTAGGTTCTCATAGCTCAGTAGAAAACACTTTATGCCTTTAAAGTACCAGGTTGTCATAACTCGGTGGAAAACACTTTATGCCTTTGAAGTACTAAGTTGTCATAACTCGGTAGAAAACACTTTATGCCTTTGAAGTACTAGGTTGTCATAGCTCAGTAGAAAAAACATTGTGCCTTCAAAGTACCAGGGTTTCATATCTCGGTAGAAAACACTTTATGCCTTCAAAGTACCAGGTTGTCATAACTCAGTGGTCAACACTTTATGCCTTTGAAGTACTAGGTTGTCATAACTCGGTAGAAAACACTTTATGCCTTTAAAGTACCAGGCTGTCATAACTCTTTGGAAAACACTTTATGCGTTTGAAGTACTAGGTTGTCATAGCTCAGTAGAAAAAAATTGTGCCTTCAAAGTAGCAGGGTTTCATATCTCGGTAGAAAACACTTTATGCCTTCAAAGTACCAGGCTGTCATAACTCGGTGGACAACACTTTATGCCTTTGAAGTACTAGGTTGTCATATCTCGGTAGAAAACACTTTATGCCTTCAAAGTACCAGGCTGTCATAACTCGGTAGACAACAATTTATGCCTTCGAAGTACTAGGTTCTCATAGCTCAGTAGAAAACACTTTATACCTTTAAAGTACCAGGCTGTCATAACTCTTTGGAAAACACTTTATGCGTTTCAAGTACTAGGTTGTCATACCTCAGTAGAAAAAAAATTGTGCCTTCAAAGTACCAGGTTTTCATATCTCGGAAGAAAACACTTTATGCCTTCAAAGTACCAGGTTTTCATAACTCGGTAGAAAACACTTTATTCTTTCAAAGTACCAGGTTGTCATAACTCGGTAGAAAAGACTTTATGCCTTTGAATTACTAGGGTGTCGTAGCTCAGCAGAAAAAAAATTGTGCCTTCAAAGTACCAGGTTTTCATATCTCAGTAGAAAACACTTTATGGTTTTAATACCAGGCTTTCATAACTCGGTGGAAAACACTTTATGGCTTTGAAGTACTAGGTTGTCATAACTCGGTAGAAAACACTTCATGCCTTTGAAGTACTAGGTTCTCATAGCTCAGTAGAAAACACTTTATGCCTTTGAAGTACTAGGTTGTCATAAACTCGGTAGAAAACACTTTATTCCTTTGAAGTACTAGGTTCTCAAAGCTCAGTAGAAAACACTTTATTCTTTCAAAGTACCAGGTTGTCATAACTCGGTAGAAAAAAATTTGTGCCTTCAAAGTACCAGGATTTCATATCTCGGTAGAAAACACTTTATGCCTTCAAAGTACCAGGTTTTCATATCTCGGTAGAAAACACTTTATGCCTTCAAAGTACCAGGTTTTCATATCTCGGTAGAAAACACTTTATGCCTTTGAAGTACTAGGTTGTCATAACTCGGTAGAAAACACTTTATGCTTTCAAAGTACCAGGTTGTCATAACTCGGTAGAAAAGACTTTATGCCTTTGAAGTACTAGGGTGTCGTAGCTCAGCAGAAAAAAAATTGTGCCTTCAAAGTACCAGGTTTTCATATCTCAGTAGAAAACACTTTATGCTTTCAAAGTACCAGGTTGTCATAACTCGGTAGAAAACACTTTATGCCTTTGAAGTACTGGGTTGTCATAACTCGGTAGAAAACACTTTATGCCTTTGAAGTACTAGGTTCTCATAGCTCAGTAGAAAACACTTTATGCCTTTAAAGTACCAGGTTGTCATAACTCGGTGGAAAACACTTTATGCCTTTGAAGTACTAAGTTGTCATAACTCGGTAGAAAACACTTTATGCCTTTGAAGTACTAGGTTGTCATAGCTCAGTAGAAAAAACATTGTGCCTTCAAAGTACCAGGGTTTCATATCTCGGTAGAAAACACTTTATGCCTTCAAAGTACCAGGTTGTCATAACTCAGTGGTCAACACTTTATGCCTTTGAAGTACTAGGTTGTCATAACTCGGTAGAAAACACTTTATGCCTTTAAAGTACCAGGCTGTCATAACTCTTTGGAAAACACTTTATGCGTTTGAAGTACTAGGTTGTCATAGCTCAGTAGAAAAAAATTGTGCCTTCAAAGTAGCAGGGTTTCATATCTCGGTAGAAAACACTTTATGCCTTCAAAGTACCAGGCTGTCATAACTCGGTGGACAACACTTTATGCCTTTGAAGTACTAGGTTGTCATATCTCGGTAGAAAACACTTTATGCCTTCAAAGTACCAGGCTGTCATAACTCGGTAGACAACAATTTATGCCTTCGAAGTACTAGGTTCTCATAGCTCAGTAGAAAACACTTTATACCTTTAAAGTACCAGGTTGTCATAACTCTTTGGAAAACACTTTATGCGTTTGAAGTACTAGGTTGTCATACCTCAGTAGAAAAAAAATTGTGCCTTCAAAGTACCAGGTTTTCATATCTCGGAAGAAAACACTTTATGCCTTCAAAGTACCAGGTTTTCATAACTCGGTAGAAAACACTTTATTCTTTCAAAGTACCAGGTTGTCATAACTCGGTAGAAAAGACTTTATGCCTTTGAACTACTAGGGTGTCGTAGCTCAGCAGAAAAAAAATTGTGCCTTCAAAGTACCAGGTTTTCATATCTCAGTAGAAAACACTTTATGCCTTTGAAGTACTAGGTTGTCATAACTCGGTAGAAAATACTTTATGCCTTTGAAGTACTAGGTTCTCATAGCTCAGTAGAAAACACTTTATGCCTTTAAAGTACCAGGTTGTCATAACTCGGTGGAAAACACTTCATGCCTTTGAAGTACTAGGTTCTCATAGCTCAGTAGAAAACACTTTATGCCTTTAATACCAGGCTGTCATAACTCGGTGGAAAACACTTTATGGCTTTGAAGTACTAGGTTGTTATAGCTCAGTAGAAAAAAAATTGTGCCTTCAAAGTACCAGGTTTTCATATCTCGGTAGAAAACCCTTTATGCCTTCAAAGTACCAGGTTTTCATCATTCGGTAGAAAACACTTTATGCCTTCGAAGTACCAGGTTGTCATAACTCGGTAGAAAACACTTAATGCCTTTGAAGTACTAGGTTGTCATAACTCGGGAGAAAACACTTTATGCCTTCAAAGTACCAGGTTGTCATAACTCGGTAGAAAACACTTTGTGCCTTCAAAGTACCAGGTTGTCATATCTCGATAGAAAACTCTTTATGCCTTTGAAGAACCAGGTTCTCATAACTCGGTGGAAAACACTTTATGCCTTTGAAGTACTAGGTTGTCATAGCTCAGTAGAAAAATGTTTGTGCCTTCAAAGTACCAGGTATTCATAACTCGGTAGAAAACACTTTATGCCTTTGATGTACTAGGTTGTCATAACTCGGTAGAAAACACTTTATGCCTTTGAAGCACTAGGTTGTCATAACTCGGTAGGAAACACTTTATGCCTTCAAAGTACCAGGTTGTCATAACTCGGTTGAAAACACTTTTTGCCTTTGAAATACTAGGTTCTCATAGCTCAGTAGAAAAAAATTTGTGCCTTCAAAGTACCAGGGTTTCATATCTCGGTAGAAAACACTTTATGCCTTCAAAGTACCAGGCTGTCATAAGTCGGTGGACAACAATTTATGCCTTTGAAGTACTAGGTTGTCATAACTCGGTAGAAAACACTTTATGCTTTCAAAGTACCAGGTTGTCATAACTCGGTAGAAAAGACTTTATGCCTTTGAAGTACTAGGGTGTCGTAGCTCAGCAGAAAAAAAATTTTGCCTTCAAAGTACCAGGTTTTCATATCTCAGTAGAAAACACTTTATGCTTTCAAAGTACCAGGTTGTCATAACTCGGTAGAAAACACTTTATGCCTTTGAAGTACTGGGTTGTCATAACTCGGTAGAAAACACTTTATGCCTTTGAAGTACTAGGTTCTCATAGCTCAGTAGAAAACACTTTATGCCTTTAAAGTACCAGGTTGTCATAACTCGGTGGAAAACACTTTATGCCTTTGAAGTACTAAGTTGTCATAACTCGGTAGAAAACACTTTATGCCTTTGAAGTACTAGGTTCTCATAGCTCAGTAGAAAATACTTTATGCCTTTAAAGTACCAGGCTGTCATAACTCGGTAGAAAACACTTCATTCCTTTGAAGTACTAGGTTCTCATAGCTCAGTAGAAAACACTTTATGGTTTTAATACCAGGCTTTCATAACTCGGTGGAAAACACTTTATGGCTTTGAAGTACTAGGTTGTCATAACTCGGTAGAAAACACTTCATGCCTTTGAAGTACTAGGTTCTCATAGCTCAGTAGAAAACACTTTATGCCTTTGAAGTACTAGGTTGTCATAAACTCGGTAGAAAACACTTTATTCCTTTGAAGTACTAGGTTCTCAAAGCTCAGTAGAAAACACTTTATTCTTTCAAAGTACCAGGTTGTCATAACTCGGTAGAAAAAAATTTGTGCCTTCAAAGTACCAGGATTTCATATCTCGGTAGAAAACACTTTATGCCTTCAAAGTACCAGGTTTTCATATCTCGGTAGAAAACACTTTATGCCTTCAAAGTACCAGGTTTTCATATCTCAGTAGAAAACACTTTATGCCTTTGAAGTACTAGGTTGTCATAACTCGGTAAAAAACACTTTATGCTTTCAAAGTACCAGGTTGTCATAACTCGGTAGAAAAGACTTTATGCCTTTGAAGTACTAGGGTGTCGTAGCTCAGCAGAAAAAAAATTGTGCCTTCAAAGTACCAGGTTTTCATATCTCAGTAGAAAACACTTTATGCTTTCAAAGTACCAGGTTGTCATAACTCGGTAGAAAACACTTTATGCCTTTGAAGTACTGGGTTGTCATAACTCGGTAGAAAACACTTTATGCCTTTGAAGTACTAGGTTCTCATAGCTCAGTAGAAAACACTTTATGCCTTTAAAGTACCAGGTTGTCATAACTCGGTGGAAAACACTTTATGCCTTTGAAGTACTAAGTTGTCATAACTCGGTAGAAAACACTTTATGCCTTTGAAGTACTAGGTTGTCATAGCTCAGTAGAAAAAACATTGTGCCTTCAAAGTACCAGGGTTTCATATCTCGGTAGAAAACACTTTATGCCTTCAAAGTACCAGGTTGTCATAACTCAGTGGTCAACACTTTATGCCTTTGAAGTACTAGGTTGTCATAACTCGGTAGAAAACACTTTATGCCTTTAAAGTACCAGGCTGTCATAACTCTTTGGAAAACACTTTATGCGTTTGAAGTACTAGGTTGTCATAGCTCAGTAGAAAAAAATTGTGCCTTCAAAGTACCAGGGTTTCATATCTCGGTAGAAAACACTTTATGCCTTCAAAGTACGAGGGCTGTCATAACTCGGTGGACAACACTTTATGCCTTTGAAGTACTAGGTTGTCATATCTCGGTAGAAAACACTTTATGCCTTCAAAGTACCAGGCTGTCATAACTCGGTAGACAACAATTTATGCCTTCGAAGTACTAGGTTCTCATAGCTCAGTAGAAAACACTTTATACCTTTAAAGTACCAGGCTGTCATAACTCTTTGGAAAACACTTTATGCGTTTGAAGTACTAGGTTGTCATACCTCAGTAGAAAAAAAATTGTGCCTTCAAAGTACCAGGTTTTCATATCTCGGAAGAAAACACTTTATGCCTTCAAAGTACCAGGTTTTCATAACTCGGTAGAAAACACTTTATTCTTTCAAAGTACCAGGTTGTCATAACTCGGTAGAAAAGACTTTATGCCTTTGAAGTACTAGGGTGTCGCAGCTCAGCAGAAAAAAAATTGTGCCTTCAAAGTACCAGGTTTTCATATCTCAGTAGAAAACACTTTATGCCTTTGAAGTACTAGGTTGTCATAACTCGGTAGAAAATACTTTATGCCTTTGAAGTACTAGGTTCTCATAGCTCAGTAGAAAACACTTTATGCCTTTAAAGTACCAGGTTGTCATAACTCGGTGGAAAACACTTCATGCCTTTGAAGTACTAGGTTCTCATAGCTCAGTAGAAAACACTTTATGCCTTTAATACCAGGGTGTCATAACTCGGTGGAAAACACTTTATGGCTTTGAAGTACTAGGTTGTTATAGCTCAGTAGAAAAAAAATTGTGCCTTCAAAGTACCAGGTTTTCATATCTCGGTAGAAAACCCTTTATGCCTTCAAAGTACCAGGTTTTCATCATTCGGTAGAAAACACTTTATGCCTTCGAAGTACCAGGTTGTCATAACTCGGTAGAAAACACTTAATGCCTTTGAAGTACTAGGTTGTCATAACTCGGGAGAAAACACTTTATGCCTTCAAAGTACCAGGTTGTCATAACTCGGTAGAAAACACTTTGTGCCTTCAAAGTACCAGGTTGTCATATCTCGATAGAAAACTCTTTATGCCTTTGAAGAACCAGGTTCTCATAACTCGGTGGAAAACACTTTATGCCTTTGAAGTACTAGGTTGTCATAGCTCAGTAGAAAAATGTTTGTGCCTTCAAAGTACCAGGTATTCATAACTCGGTAGAAAACACTTTATGCCTTTGATGTACTAGGTTGTCATAACTCGGTAGAAAACACTTTATGCCTTTGAAGCACTAGGTTGTCATAACTCGGTAGGAAACACTTTATGCCTTCAAAGTACCAGGTTGTCATAACTCGGTTGAAAACACTTTTTGCCTTTGAAGTACTAGGTTCTCATAGCTCAGTAGAAAAAAATTTGTGCCTTCAAAGTACCAGGGTTTCATATCTCGGTAGAAAACACTTTATGCCTTCAAAGTACCAGGCTGTCATAACTCGGTGGACAACAATTTATGCCTTTGAAGTACTAGGTTATCATAGCTCAGTAGAAAACACTTTATGCCTTTAAAGAACCAGGCTGTCATAACTCGGTGAAAAACAATTTATGCCTTTGAAGTACTAGGTACTCATAGCTCAGTAGAAAACACTTTATGGTTTTAATACCAGGCTTTCATAACTCGGTGGAAAACACTTTATGGCTTTGAAGTACTAGGTTGTCATAACTCGGTAGAAAACACTTCATGCCTTTGAAGTACTAGGTTCTCATAGCTCAGTAGAAAACACTTTATGCCTTTGAAGTACTAGGTTGTCATAAACTCGGTAGAAAACACTTTATTCCTTTGAAGTACTAGGTTCTCAAAGCTCAGTAGAAAACACTTTATTCTTTCAAAGTACCAGGTTGTCATAACTCGGTAGAAAAAAATTTGTGCCTTCAAAGTACCAGGATTTCATATCTCGGTAGAAAACACTTTATGCCTTCAAAGTACCAGGTTTTCATATCTCGGTAGAAAACACTTTATGCCTTCAAAGTACCAGGTTTTCATATCTCAGTAGAAAACACTTTATGCCTTTGAAGTACTAGGTTGTCATAACTCGGTAAAAAACACTTTATGCTTTCAAAGTACCAGGTTGTCATAACTCGGTAGAAAAGACTTTATGCCTTTGAAGTACTAGGGTGTCGTAGCTCAGCAGAAAAAAAATTGTGCCTTCAAAGTACCAGGTTTTCATATCTCAGTAGAAAACACTTTATGCTTTCAAAGTACCAGGTTGTCATAACTCGGTAGAAAACACTTTATGCCTTTGAAGTACTGGGTTGTCATAACTCGGTAGAAAACACTTTATGCCTTTGAAGTACTAGGTTCTCATAGCTCAGTAGAAAACACTTTATGCCTTTAAAGTACCAGGTTGTCATAACTCGGTGGAAAACACTTTATGCCTTTGAAGTACTAAGTTGTCATAACTCGGTAGAAAACACTTTATGCCTTTGAAGTACTAGGTTGTCATAGCTCAGTAGAAAAAACATTGTGCCTTCAAAGTACCAGGGTTTCATATCTCGGTAGAAAACACTTTATGCCTTCAAAGTACCAGGTTGTCATAACTCAGTGGTCAACACTTTATGCCTTTGAAGTACTAGGTTGTCATAACTCGGTAGAAAACACTTTATGCCTTTAAAGTACCAGGCTGTCATAACTCTTTGGAAAACACTTTATGCGTTTGAAGTACTAGGTTGTCATAGCTCAGTAGAAAAAAATTGTGCCTTCAAAGTACCAGGGTTTCATATCTCGGTAGAAAACACTTTATGCCTTCAAAGTACGAGGGCTGTCATAACTCGGTGGACAACACTTTATGCCTTTGAAGTACTAGGTTGTCATATCTCGGTAGAAAACACTTTATGCCTTCAAAGTACCAGGCTGTCATAACTCGGTAGACAACAATTTATGCCTTCGAAGTACTAGGTTCTCATAGCTCAGTAGAAAACACTTTATACCTTTAAAGTACCAGGCTGTCATAACTCTTTGGAAAACACTTTATGCGTTTGAAGTACTAGGTTGTCATACCTCAGTAGAAAAAAAATTGTGCCTTCAAAGTACCAGGTTTTCATATCTCGGAAGAAAACACTTTATGCCTTCAAAGTACCAGGTTTTCATAACTCGGTAGAAAACACTTTATTCTTTCAAAGTACCAGGTTGTCATAACTCGGTAGAAAAGACTTTATGCCTTTGAAGTACTAGGGTGTCGCAGCTCAGCAGAAAAAAAATTGTGCCTTCAAAGTACCAGGTTTTCATATCTCAGTAGAAAACACTTTATGCCTTTGAAGTACTAGGTTGTCATAACTCGGTAGAAAATACTTTATGCCTTTGAAGTACTAGGTTCTCATAGCTCAGTAGAAAACACTTTATGCCTTTAAAGTACCAGGTTGTCATAACTCGGTGGAAAACACTTCATGCCTTTGAAGTACTAGGTTCTCATAGCTCAGTAGAAAACACTTTATGCCTTTAATACCAGGGTGTCATAACTCGGTGGAAAACACTTTATGGCTTTGAAGTACTAGGTTGTTATAGCTCAGTAGAAAAAAAATTGTGCCTTCAAAGTACCAGGTTTTCATATCTCGGTAGAAAACCCTTTATGCCTTCAAAGTACCAGGTTTTCATCATTCGGTAGAAAACACTTTATGCCTTCGAAGTACCAGGTTGTCATAACTCGGTAGAAAACACTTAATGCCTTTGAAGTACTAGGTTGTCATAACTCTGGAGAAAACACTTTATGCCTTCAAAGTACCAGGTTGTCATAACTCGGTAGAAAACACTTTGTGCCTTCAAAGTACCAGGTTGTCATATCTCGATAGAAAACTCTTTATGCCTTTGAAGAACCAGGTTCTCATAACTCGGTGGAAAACACTTTATGCCTTTGAAGTACTAGGTTGTCATAGCTCAGTAGAAAAATGTTTGTGCCTTCAAAGTACCAGGTATTCATAACTCGGTAGAAAACACTTTATGCCTTTGATGTACTAGGTTGTCATAACTCGGTAGAAAACACTTTATGCCTTTGAAGCACTAGGTTGTCATAACTCGGTAGGAAACACTTTATGCCTTCAAAGTACCAGGTTGTCATAACTCGGTTGAAAACACTTTTTGCCTTTGAAGTACTAGGTTCTCATAGCTCAGTAGAAAAAAATTTGTGCCTTCAAAGTACCAGGGTTTCATATCTCGGTAGAAAACACTTTATGCCTTCAAAGTACCAGGCTGTCATAACTCGGTGGACAACAATTTATGCCTTTGAAGTACTAGGTTATCATAGCTCAGTAGAAAACACTTTATGCCTTTAAAGAACCAGGCTGTCATAACTCGGTGAAAAACAATTTATGCCTTTGAAGTACTAGGTACTCATAGCTCAGTAGAAAACACTTTATGCCTTTAAAGTACCAGGTTGTCATAACTCGGTGGAAAACACTTTATGCCTTTGAAGTACTAGGTTGTCATAGCTCAGTAGAAAACACTTTATGCCTTTAAAGTACCAGGCTGTCATAACTCTTATAGTATCTGTTTATTACTGATACTATACTTACGCTTCTTTTTCATTCATCCACATCATCATTGTTTTATTATCCTTTTACGACTTTCTTACATTATTATATTTCTCTCTTTGTTCTCTGTGCTAACACTCTGCGAATCGGTCTTAAACGATTCGTCTATAAAGAATTACTTGATTTTACATTAGAATTTTCTATATTTTTACATAATAATATTCTTGTTATGACATTTAAGTCAAACACGTCAAACTGATGTCTACTTATCCTTTTAATTGTCTATGCAGTCTATTCAAGGAAGGTTGCATTAAGATTGTACTTACTAAAAATAATTTTATATCGTTTTGAATAGCCTAAATTTGGTTTTTCTATGGAACTACGTTGTCAACTAATTAACAAAATTCTAAATTATTATTATAAGAGTCTTAAAACGCACTCTCGGTTTGTATGAAGGAGGTTTTATATGTCTTGGCCGACTAGACTGGCATACGAGAATATCTATGTCTGAAAAAGAAAAAAGAGAGAGGAATTGAGAATGTCAGCCAAAAACAGTTGGGTATTTTGGAAATTACAATGAAATAAAGCAATAAAATGGAGTTACACATCTGCACTTAATGCCCATTGTCCGTCTATGCCCAAAAATGAAATAGTCCAGATGAGAAACAGACTTCATCTCGCACAACTGGGCAAAAAGCTGATGAAATGGACCGCCCTAGCTACTGGCAAAGAACTCGGAAGACTTTCCATAGACATGACGATAGCCATGAAAGATTACGGGGTGAAGATGAAGCCCGCGTTTATACTGCTGGCCGAATGGAACAGTTACTGAAACTATTCCTAAGCAAGCTTGTGTGACTGCTACTACAACTGCAAGAAGTGTTTCCGGAGTGAAAGTCAAAGATATGCATGTCAAGGAATTGGACTGTGATTATTACCAATAAATAGAGTGCAAAGGTACCTTTTTTATAATTTATCTTGTATTTCTCTTATTAAATTTTAATTGTCTAGTCTATTTATTACCCTTTTATTTGTTAGGGATAGGTAGACACGACAGTTTGGCGCCCAATGTAAAATCAAAACTAGTTACTACTACACACTAAACTATTTTTCAAAATTCTAAAATGTATTATTAGTACTGCTTCTTTTTGACTAACTTATTTGGCTTAATAACTTTTTAATTTCTTTAAGGAGTGATCTTACTCTTATTATTACTTACTTGTCTTCCCTTTTACAACTAATTTACCCTTTTGAACACTCTTCCATACCACTACCCACTGACACAAACCCTCTCATTTACCTTCCTTTTGCACAATTTTTAATGTTTTTGCTATCTTTACATTATGTTTAGTCAATACTCATTATTCATTTTTTTCTTTCTTTCTTCTAAACTGTAGAGTTCTTTTCGGCCCATTATAACTCTATTTAGTTTTTATTTTCTAATTTGTTATCAACTCTAAAGTTGATTGGAGCGGCTAACAACTCCATAAAAATAAGCCCTTGTTACTAACTATCAACACTGAAGTTGATTGGAGCGGCTAACAACTCCATAAAAATAAGCCTTTGTTATTTACTATCAACACTTATGTTGATTGGAGCGGCTAACAACTCCATAAAAATAAGCCCTTGTTATTTTCTATCAACACTGATGTTGATTGGAGCGGCTAACAACTCCATAAAAATAAGCCCTTGTTATTTTCTATCAACACTGATGTTGATTGGAGCGGCTAACAACTCCATAAAAATAAGCCCTTGTTATTTACTATCAACACTGATGTTGATTGGAGCGGTTAACAACTCCATTATAAATAAGCCTTTGTTAAAAATCTTTTCTGGTTAATGGTTTTCGACGAGAGCGGCTAACAACTCCGAAAATAAGCCTACTGTTATTTATTTATCAAGTCGAGTTGTGATCATTGAATGTGAATCCAACCTGACCTAACTTCGTAAGATGTCAGTGTGATTGAAAGAAGTATGTAAGTTATGTGAAAGTTGTTTTATTTAACCTTACAAAATTTTTGTTCTAGGCCAAAAATTTTCTCGGGGTCGATGGGGAAATATAGTATCTGTTTATTACTGATACTATACTTACGCTTCTTTTTCATTCATCCACATCATCATTGTTTTATTATCCTTTTACGACTTTCTTACATTATTATATTTCTCTCTTTGTTCTCTGTGCTAACACTCTGCGAATCGGTCTTAAACGATTCGTCTATAAAGAATTACTTGATTTTACATTAGAATTTTCTATATTTTTACATAATAATATTCTTGTTATGACATTTAAGTCAAACACGTCAAACTGATGTCTACTTATCCTTTTAATTGTCTATGCAGTCTATTCAAGGAAGGTTGCATTAAGATTGTACTTACTAAAAATAATTTTATATCGTTTTGAATAGCCTAAATTTGGTTTTTCTATGGAACTACGTTGTCAACTAATTAACAAAATTCTAAATTATTATTATAAGAGTCTTAAAACGCACTCTCGGTTTGTATGAAGGAGGTTTTATATGTCTTGGCCGACTAGACTGGCATACGAGAATATCTATGTCTGAAAAAGAAAAAAGAGAGAGGAATTGAGAATGTCAGCCAAAAACAGTTGGGTATTTTGGAAATTACAATGAAATAAAGCAATAAAATGGAGTTACACATCTGCACTTAATGCCCATTGTCCGTCTATGCCCAAAAATGAAATAGTCCAGATGAGAAACAGACTTCATCTCGCACAACTGGGCAAAAAGCTGATGAAATGGACCGCCCTAGCTACTGGCAAAGAACTCGGAAGACTTTCCATAGACATAACGATAGCCATGAAAGATTACGGGGTGAAGATGAAGCCCGCGTTTATACTGCTGGCCGAATGGAACAGTTACTGAAACTATTCCTAAGCAAGCTTGTGTGACTGCTACTACAACTGCAAGAAGTGTTTCCGGAGTGAAAGTCAAAGATATGCATGTCAAGGAATTGGACTGTGATTATTACCAATAAATAGAGTGCAAAGGTACCTTTTTTATAATTTATCTTGTATTTCTCTTATTAAATTTTAATTGTCTAGTCTATTTATTACCCTTTTATTTGTTAGGGATAGGTAGACACGACACTCTTTGGAAAACACTTTATGCGTTTGAAGTACTAGGTTGTCATAGCTCAGTAGAAAAAAATTGTGCCTTCAAAGTACCCGGGTTTCATATCTCGGTAGAAAACACTTTATGCCTTCAAAGTACCAGGCTGTCATAACTCGGTGGACAACACTTTATGCCTTTGAAGTACTAAGTTGTCATATCTCGGTAGAAAACACTTTATGCCTTCAAAGTACCAGGCTGTCATAACTCGGTAGACAACAATTTATGCCTTCGAAGTACTAGGTTCTCATAGCTCAGTAGAAAACACTTTATACCTTTAAAAGTACCAGGCTGTCATAACTCTTTGGAAAACACTTTATGCGTTTGAAGTACTAGGTTGTCATACCTCAGTAGAAAAAAAATTGTGCCTTCAAAGTACCAGGTTTTCATATCTCGGAAGAAAACACTTTATGCCTTCAAAGTACCAGGTTTTCATAACTCGGTAGAAAACACTTTATTCTTTCAAAGTACCAGGTTGTCATAACTCGGTAGAAAAGACTTTATGCCTTTGAAGTACTAGGGTGTCGTAGCTCAGCAGAAAAAAAATTGTGCCTTCAAAGTACCAGGTTTTCATATCTCAGTAGAAAACACTTTATGCCTTTGAAGTACTAGGTTGTCATAACTCGGTAGAAAATACTTTATGCCTTTGAAGTACTAGGTTCTCATAGCTCAGTAGAAAACACTTTATGCCTTTAAAGTACCAGGTTGTCATAACTCGGTGGAAAACACTTCATGCCTTTGAAGTACTAGGTTCTCATAGCTCAGTAGAAAACACTTTATGCCTTTAATACCAGGCTGTCATAACTCGGTGGAAAACACTTTATGGCTTTGAAGTACTAGGTTGTTATAGCTCAGTAGAAAAAAAATTGTGCCTTCAAAGTACCAGGTTTTCATATCTCGGTAGAAAACCCTTTATGCCTTCAAAGTACCAGGTTTTCATCATTCGGTAGAAAACACTTTATGCCTTCGAAGTACCAGGTTGTCATAACTCGGTAGAAAACACTTAATGCCTTTGAAGTACTAGGTTGTCATAACTCGGGAGAAAACACTTTATGCCTTCAAAGTACCAGGTTGTCATAACTCGGTAGAAAACACTTTGTGCCTTCAAAGTACCAGGTTGTCATATCTCGATAGAAAACTCTTTATGCCTTTGAAGAACCAGGTTCTCATAACTCGGTGGAAAACACTTTATGCCTTTGAAGTACTAGGTTGTCATAGCTCAGTAGAAAAATGTTTGTGCCTTCAAAGTACCAGGTATTCATAACTCGGTAGAAAACACTTTATGCCTTTGATGCACTAGGTTGTCATAACTCGGTAGAAAACACTTTATGCCTTTGAAGCACTAGGTTGTCATAACTCGGTAGGAAACACTTTATGCCTTCAAAGTACCAGGTTGTCATAACTCGGTTGAAAACACTTTTTGCCTTTGAAATACTAGGTTCTCATAGCTCAGTAGAAAAAAATTTGTGCCTTCAAAGTACCAGGGTTTCATATCTCGGTAGAAAACACTTTATGCCTTCAAAGTACCAGGCTGTCATAACTCGGTGGACAACAATTTATGCCTTTGAAGTACTAGGTTGTCATAACTCGGTAGAAAACACTTTATGCTTTCAAAGTACCAGGTTGTCATAACTCGGTAGAAAAGACTTTATGCCTTTGAAGTACTAGGGTGTCGTAGCTCAGCAGAAAAAAAATTGTGCCTTCAAAGTACCAGGTTTTCATATCTCAGTAGAAAACACTTTATGCTTTCAAAGTACCAGGTTGTCATAACTCGGTAGAAAACACTTTATGCCTTTGAAGTACTGGGTTGTCATAACTCGGTAGAAAACACTTTATGCCTTTGAAGTACTAGGTTCTCATAGCTCAGTAGAAAACACTTTATGCCTTTAAAGTACCAGGTTGTCATAACTCGGTGGAAAACACTTTATGCCTTTGAAGTACTAAGTTGTCATAACTCGGTAGAAAACACTTTATGCCTTTGAAGAACTAGGTTGTCATAGCTCAGTAGAAAAAACATTGTGCCTTCAAAGTACCAGGGTTTCATATCTCGGTAGAAAACTCTTTATGCCTTCAAAGTACCAGGTTGTCATAACTCAGTGGTCAACACTTTATGCCTTTGAAGTACTAGGTTGTCATAACTCGGTAGAAAACACTTTATGCCTTTAAAGTACCAGGCTGTCATAACTCTTTGGAAAACACTTTATGCGTTTGAAGTACTAGGTTGTCATAGCTCAGTAGAAAAAAATTGTGCCTTCAAAGTACCAGGGTTTCATATCTCGGTAGAAAACACTTTATGCCTTCAAAGTACCAGGCTGTCATAACTCGGTGGACATCACTTTATGCCTTTGAAGTACTACGTTGTCATATCTCGGTAGAAAACACTTTATGCCTTCAAAGTACCAGGCTGTCATAACTCGGTAGACAACAATTTATGCCTTCGAAGTACTAGGTTCTCATAGCTCAGTAGAAAACACTTTATACCTTTAAAGTACCAGGCTGTCATAACTCTTTGGAAAACACTTTATGCGTTTGAAGTACTAGGTTGTCATACCTCAGTAGAAAAAAAATTGTGCCTTCAAAGTACCAGGTTTTCATATCTCGGAAGAAAACACTTTATGCCTTCAAAGTACCAGGTTTTCATAACTCGGTAGAAAACACTTTATTCTTTCAAAGTACCAGGTTGTCATAACTCGGTAGAAAAGACTTTATGCCTTTGAAGTACTAGGGTGTCGTAGCTCAGCAGAAAACACTTTATGCCTTTAAAGTATCAGGTTGTCATAACTCGGTGGAAAAAACTTCATGCCTTTGAAGTACTAGGTTCTCATAGCTCAGTAGAAAACACTTTATGCCTTTAATACCAGGCTGTCATAACTCGGTGGAAAACACTTTATGGCTTTGAAGTACTAGGTTGTTATAGCTCAGTAGAAAAAAAATTGTGCCTTCAAAGTACCAGGTTTTCATATCTCAGTAGAAAACACTTTATGCCTTTGAAGTACTAGGTTGTCATAACTCGGTAGAAAATACTTTATGCCTTTGAAGTACTAGGTTTTCATAGCTCAGTAGAAAACACTTTATGCCTTTAAAGTACCAGGTTGTCATAACTCGGTGGAAAACACTTCATGCCTTTGAAGTACTAGGTTCTCATAGCTCAGTAGAAAACACTTTATGCCTTTAATACCAGGCTGTCATAACTCGGTGGAAAACACTTTATGGCTTTGAAGTACTAGGTTGTTATAGCTCAGTAGAAAAAAAATTGTGCCTTCAAAGTACCAGGTTTTCATATCTCGGTAGAAAACCCTTTATGCCTTCAAAGTACCAGGTTTTCATCATTCGGTAGAAAACACTTTATGCCTTCGAAGTACCAGGTTGTCATAACTCGGTAGAAAACACTTAATGCCTTTGAAGTACTAGGTTGTCATAACTCGGGAGAAAACACTTTATGCCTTCAAAGTACCAGGTTGTCATAACTCGGTAGAAAACACTTTGTGCCTTCAAAGTACCAGGTTGTCATATCTCGATAGAAAACTCTTTATGCCTTTGAAGAACCAGGTTCTCATAACTCGGTTGAAAACACTTTATGCCTTTGAAGTACTAGGTTGTCATAGCTCAGTAGAAAAATGTTTGTGCCTTCAAAGTACCAGGTATTCATAACTCGGTAGAAAACACTTTATGCCTTTGATGTACTAGGTTGTCATAACTCGGTAGAAAACACTTTATGCCTTTGAAGCACTAGGTTGTCATAACTCGGTAGGAAACACTTTATGCCTTCAAAGTACCAGGTTGTCATAACTCGGTTGAAAACACTTTTTGCCTTTGAAGTACTAGGTTCTCATAGCTCAGTAGAAAAAAATTTGTGCCTTCAAAGTACCAGGGTTTCATATCTCGGTAGAAAACACTTTATGCCTTCAAAGTACCAGGCTGTCATAACTCGGTGGACAACAATTTATGCCTTTGAAGTACTAGGTTCTCATAGCTCAGTAGAAAACACTTTATGCCTTTAAAGAACCAGGCTGTCATAACTCGGTGAAAAACAATTTATGCCTTTGAAGTACTAGGTACTCATAGCTCAGTAGAAAACACTTTATGCCTTTAAAGTACCAGGTTGTCATAACTCGGTGGAAAACACTTTATGCCTTTGAAGTACTAGGTTGTCATAGCTCAGTAGAAAACACTTTATGCCTTTAAAGTACCAGGCTGTCATAACTCTTTGGAAAACACTTTATGCGTTTGAAGTACTAGGTTGTCATAGCTCAGTAGAAAAAAATTGTGCCTTCAAAGTACCCGGGTTTCATATCTCGGTAGAAAACACTTAATGCCTTCAAAGTACCAGGCTGTCATAACTCGGTGGACAACACTTTATGCCTTTGAAGTACTAGGTTGTCATATCTCGGTAGAAAACACTTTATGCCTTCAAAGTACCAGGCTGTCATAACTCGGTAGACAACAATTTATGCCTTCGAAGTACTAGGTTCTCATAGCTCAGTAGAAAACACTTTATACCTTTAAAGTACCAGGCTGTCATAACTCTTTGGAAAACACTTTATGCGTTTGAAGTACTAGGTTGTCATACCTCAGTAGAAAAAAAATTGTGCCTTCAAAGTACCAGGTTTTCATATCTCGGAAGAAAACACTTTATGCCTTCAAAGTACCAGGTTTTCATAACTCGGTAGAAAACACTTTATTCTTTCAAAGTACCAGGTTGTCATAACTCGGTAGAAAAGACTTTATGCCTTTGAAGTACTAGGGTGTCGTAGCTCAGCAGAAAAAAAATTGTGCCTTCAAAGTACCAGGTTTTCATATCTCAGTAGAAAACACTTTATGCCTTTGAAGTACTAGGTTGTCATAACTCGGTAGAAAATACTTTATGCCTTTGAAGTACTAGGTTCTCATAGCTCAGTAGAAAACACTTTATGCCTTTAAAGTACCAGGTTGTCATAACTCGGTAGAAAAGACTTTATGCCTTTGAAGTACTAGGGTGTCGTAGCTCAGCAGAAAAAAAATTGTGCCTTCAAAGTACCAGGTTTTCATATCTCAGTAGAAAACACTTTATGCTTTCAAAGTACCAGGTTGTCATAACTCGGTAGAAAACACTTTATGCCTTTGAAGTACTGGGTTGTCATAACTCGGTAGAAAACACTTTATGCCTTTGAAGTACTAGGTTCTCATAGCTCAGTAGAAAACACTTTATGCCTTTAAAGTACCAGGTTGTCATAACTCGGTGGAAAACACTTTATGCCTTTGAAGTACTAAGTTGTCATAACTCGGTAGAAAACACTTTATGCCTTCAAAGTACCAGGTTGTCAT
This sequence comes from Polymixis lichenea, assembly GCA_949091785.1. Taxonomy (NCBI): domain Eukaryota; kingdom Metazoa; phylum Arthropoda; class Insecta; order Lepidoptera; family Noctuidae; genus Polymixis; species Polymixis lichenea. Next base: position 7,269,590 of record OX420952.1, read on the forward strand.
AACTCGGTTGAAAACACTTTTTGCCTTTGAAGTACTAGGTTCTCATAGCTCAGTAGAAAAAAATTTGTGCCTTCAAAGTACCAGGGTTTCATATCTCGGTAGAAAACACTTTATGCCTTCAAAGTACCAGGCTGTCATAACTCGGTGGACAACAATTTATGCCTTTGAAGTACTAGGTTCTCATAGCTCAGTAGAAAACACTTTATGCCTTTAAAGAACCAGGCTGTCATAACTCGGTGAAAAACAATTTATGCCTTTGAAGTACTAGGTACTCATAGCTCAGTAGAAAACACTTTATGCCTTTGAAGTACTAGGTTGTCATAGCACAGTAGAAAACACTTTATGCCTTTAAAGTACCAGGTTGTCATAACTCGGTGGAAAACACTTTATGCCTTTGAAGTACTAGGTTGTCATAGCACAGTAGAAAACACTTTATGCCTTCAAAGTACCAGGCTGTCATAACTCGGTGGACAACAATTTATGCCTTTGAAGTACTAGGTTCTCATAGCTCAGTAGAAAACACTTTATGCCTTTAAAGAACCAGGCTGTCATAACTCGGTGAAAAACAATTTATGCCTTTGAAGTACTAGGTACTCATAGCTCAGTAGAAAACACTTTATGCCTTTAAAGTACCAGGTTGTCATAACTCGGTAGACAACAATTTATGCCTTCGAAGTACTAGGTTCTCATAGCTCAGTAGAAAACACTTTATACCTTTAAAGTACCAGGCTGTCATAACTCTTTGGAAAACACTTTATGCGTTTGAAGTACTAGGTTGTCATACCTCAGTAGAAAAAAAATTGTGCCTTCAAAGTACCAGGTTTTCATATCTCGGAAGAAAACACTTTATGCCTTTAAAGTACCAGGTTGTCATAACTCGGTGGAAAAAACTTCATGCCTTTGAAGTACTAGGTTCTCATAGCTCAGTAGAAAACACTTTATGCCTTTAATACCAGGCTGTCATAACTCGGTGGAAAACACTTTATGGCTTTGAAGTACTAGGTTGTTATAGCTCAGTAGAAAAAAAATTGTGCCTTCAAAGTACCAGGTTTTCATATCTCAGTAGAAAACACTTTATGCCTTTGAAGTACTAGGTTGTCATAACTCGGTAGAAAATACTTTATGCCTTTGAAGTACTAGGTTTTCATAGCTCAGTAGAAAACACTTTATGCCTTTAAAGTACCAGGTTGTCATAACTCGGTGGAAAACACTTCATGCCTTTGAAGTACTAGGTTCTCATAGCTCAGTAGAAAACACTTTATGCCTTTAATACCAGGCTGTCATAACTCGGTGGAAAACACTTTATGGCTTTGAAGTACTAGGTTGTTATAGCTCAGTAGAAAAAAAATTGTGCCTTCAAAGTACCAGGTTTTCATATCTCGGTAGAAAACCCTTTATGCCTTCAAAGTACCAGGTTTTCATCATTCGGTAGAAAACACTTTATGCCTTCGAAGTACCAGGTTGTCATAACTCGGTAGAAAACACTTAATGCCTTTGAAGTACTAGGTTGTCATAACTCGGGAGAAAACACTTTATGCCTTCAAAGTACCAGGTTGTCATAACTCGGTAGAAAACACTTTGTGCCTTCAAAGTACCAGGTTGTCATATCTCGATAGAAAACTCTTTATGCCTTTGAAGAACCAGGTTCTCATAACTCGGTTGAAAACACTTTATGCCTTTGAAGTACTAGGTTGTCATAGCTCAGTAGAAAAATGTTTGTGCCTTCAAAGTACCAGGTATTCATAACTCGGTAGAAAACACTTTATGCCTTTGATGTACTAGGTTGTCATAACTCGGTAGAAAACACTTTATGCCTTTGAAGCACTAGGTTGTCATAACTCGGTAGGAAACACTTTATGCCTTCAAAGTACCAGGTTGTCATAACTCGGTTGAAAACACTTTTTGCCTTTGAAGTACTAGGTTCTCATAGCTCAGTAGAAAAAAATTTGTGCCTTCAAAGTACCAGGGTTTCATATCTCGGTAGAAAACACTTTATGCCTTCAAAGTACCAGGCTGTCATAACTCGGTGGACAACAATTTATGCCTTTGAAGTACTAGGTTCTCATAGCTCAGTAGAAAACACTTTATGCCTTTAAAGAACCAGGCTGTCATAACTCGGTGAAAAACAATTTATGCCTTTGAAGTACTAGGTACTCATAGCTCAGTAGAAAACACTTTATGCCTTTAAAGTACCAGGTTGTCATAACTCGGTGGAAAACACTTTATGCCTTTGAAGTACTAGGTTGTCATAGCTCAGTAGAAAACACTTTATGCCTTTAAAGTACCAGGCTGTCATAACTCTTTGGAAAACACTTTATGCGTTTGAAGTACTAGGTTGTCATAGCTCAGTAGAAAAAAATTGTGCCTTCAAAGTACCCGGGTTTCATATCTCGGTAGAAAACACTTAATGCCTTCAAAGTACCAGGCTGTCATAACTCGGTGGACAACACTTTATGCCTTTGAAGTACTAGGTTGTCATATCTCGGTAGAAAACACTTTATGCCTTCAAAGTACCAGGCTGTCATAACTCGGTAGACAACAATTTATGCCTTCGAAGTACTAGGTTCTCATAGCTCAGTAGAAAACACTTTATACCTTTAAAGTACCAGGCTGTCATAACTCTTTGGAAAACACTTTATGCGTTTGAAGTACTAGGTTGTCATACCTCAGTAGAAAAAAAATTGTGCCTTCAAAGTACCAGGTTTTCATATCTCGGAAGAAAACACTTTATGCCTTCAAAGTACCAGGTTTTCATAACTCGGTAGAAAACACTTTATTCTTTCAAAGTACCAGGTTGTCATAACTCGGTAGAAAAGACTTTATGCCTTTGAAGTACTAGGGTGTCGTAGCTCAGCAGAAAAAAAATTGTGCCTTCAAAGTACCAGGTTTTCATATCTCAGTAGAAAACACTTTATGCCTTTGAAGTACTAGGTTGTCATAACTCGGTAGAAAATACTTTATGCCTTTGAAGTACTAGGTTCTCATAGCTCAGTAGAAAACACTTTATGCCTTTAAAGTACCAGGTTGTCATAACTCGGTAGAAAAGACTTTATGCCTTTGAAGTACTAGGGTGTCGTAGCTCAGCAGAAAAAAAATTGTGCCTTCAAAGTACCAGGTTTTCATATCTCAGTAGAAAACACTTTATGCTTTCAAAGTACCAGGTTGTCATAACTCGGTAGAAAACACTTTATGCCTTTGAAGTACTGGGTTGTCATAACTCGGTAGAAAACACTTTATGCCTTTGAAGTACTAGGTTCTCATAGCTCAGTAGAAAACACTTTATGCCTTTAAAGTACCAGGTTGTCATAACTCGGTGGAAAACACTTTATGCCTTTGAAGTACTAAGTTGTCATAACTCGGTAGAAAACACTTTATGCCTTCAAAGTACCAGGTTGTCATAACTCGGTTGAAAACACTTTTTGCCTTTGAAGTACTAGGTTCTCATAGCTCAGTAGAAAAAAATTTGTGCCTTCAAAGTACCAGGGTTTCATATCTCGGTAGAAAACACTTTATGCCTTCAAAGTACCAGGCTGTCATAACTCGGTGGACAACAATTTATGCCTTTGAAGTACTAGGTTCTCATAGCTCAGTAGAAAACACTTTATGCCTTTAAAGAACCAGGCTGTCATAACTCGGTGAAAAACAATTTATGCCTTTGAAGTACTAGGTACTCATAGCTCAGTAGAAAACACTTTATGCCTTTGAAGTACTAGGTTGTCATAGCACAGTAGAAAACACTTTATGCCTTTAAAGTACCAGGTTGTCATAACTCGGTGGAAAACACTTTATGCCTTTGAAGTACTAGGTTGTCATAGCACAGTAGAAAACACTTTATGCCTTCAAAGTACCAGGCTGTCATAACTCGGTGGACAACAATTTATGCCTTTGAAGTACTAGGTTCTCATAGCTCAGTAGAAAACACTTTATGCCTTTAAAGAACCAGGCTGTCATAACTCGGTGAAAAACAATTTATGCCTTTGAAGTACTAGGTACTCATAGCTCAGTAGAAAACACTTTATGCCTTTAAAGTACCAGGTTGTCATAACTCGGTAGACAACAATTTATGCCTTCGAAGTACTAGGTTCTCATAGCTCAGTAGAAAACACTTTATACCTTTAAAGTACCAGGCTGTCATAACTCTTTGGAAAACACTTTATGCGTTTGAAGTACTAGGTTGTCATACCTCAGTAGAAAAAAAATTGTGCCTTCAAAGTACCAGGTTTTCATATCTCGGAAGAAAACACTTTATGCCTTCAAAGTACCAGGTTTTCATAACTCGGTAGAAAACACTTTATTCTTTCAAAGTACCAGGTTGTCATAACTCGGTAGAAAAGACTTTATGCCTTTGAAGTACTAGGGTGTCGTAGCTCAGCAGAAAAAAAATTGTGCCTTCAAAGTACCAGGTTTTCATATCTCAGTAGAAAACACTTTATGCCTTTGAAGTACTAGGTTGTCATAACTCGGTAGAAAATACTTTATGCCTTTGAAGTACTAGGTTCTCATAGCTCAGTAGAAAACACTTTATGCCTTTAAAGTACCAGGTTGTCATAACTCGGTGGAAAACACTTCATGCCTTTGAAGTACTAGGTTCTCATAGCTCAGTAGAAAACACTTTATGCCTTTAATACCAGGCTGTCATAACTCGGTGGAAAACACTTTATGCCTTTGAAGTACTGGGTTTTCATAACTCGGTAGAAAACACTTTATGCCTTTGAAGTACCAGGTTTTCATATCTCAGTAGAAAACAATTTATGCTTTCAAAGTACCAGGTTGTCATAACTCGGTAGAAAACACTTTATGCCTTTGAAGTACTGGGTTTTCATAACTCGGTAGAAAACACTTTATTCCTTTGAAGTACTAGGTTCTCAAAGCTCAGTAGAAAACACTTTATTCTTTCAAAGTACCAGGTTGTCATAACTCGGTAGAAAAAAATTTGTGCCTTCAAAGTACCAGGATTTCATATCTCGGTAGAAAACACTTTATGCCTTCAAAGTACCAGGTTTTCATATCTCGGTAGAAAACACTTTATGCCTTTGAAGTACTAGGTTGTCATAGCTCAGTAGAAAAATGTTTGTGCCTTCAAAGTACCAGGTATTCATAACTCGGTAGAAAACACTTTATGCCTTTGATGTACTAGGTTGTCATAACTCGGTAGAAAACACTTTATGCCTTTGAAGCACTAGGTTGTCATAACTCGGTAGGAAACACTTTATGCCTTCAAAGTACCAGGTTGTCATAACTCGGTTGAAAACACTTTATGCCTTCAAAGTACCAGGCTGTCATAACTCGGTGGACAACAATTTATGCCTTTGAAGTACTAGGTTCTCATAGCTCAGTAGAAAACACTTTATGCCTTTAAAGTACCAGGTTGTCATAACTCGGTGGAAAACACTTTATGCCTTTGAAGTACTAGGTTGTCATAGCTCAGTAGAAAACACTTTATGCCTTTAAAGTACCAGGCTGTCATAACTCTTTGGAAAACACTTTATGCGTTTGAAGTACTAGGTTGTCATAGCTCAGTAGAAAAAAATTGTGCCTTCAAAGTACCAGGGTTTCATATCTCGGTAGAAAACACTTTATGCCTTCAAAGTACCAGGCTGTCATAACTCTTTGGAAAACACTTTATGCGTTTGAACTACTAGGTTGTCATAGCTCAGTAGAAAAAAATTGTGCCTTCAAAGTACCAGGGTTTCATATCTCGGTAGAAAACACTTTATGCCTTCAAAGTACCAGGTTGTCATAACTCGGTGGACAACACTTTATGCCTTTGAAGTACTAGGTTCTCATAGCTCAGTAGAAAACACTTTATACCTTTAAAGTACCAGGCTGTCATAACTCTTTGGAAAACACTTTATGCGTTTGAAGTACTAGGTTGTCATACCTCAGTAGAAAAAAAATTGTGCCTTCAAAGTACCAGGTTTTCATATCTCGGAAGAAAACACTTTATGCCTTCAAAGTACCAGGTTTTCATAACTCGGTAGAAAACACTTTATTCTTTCAAAGTACCAGGTTGTCATAACTCGGTAGAAAAGACTTTATGCCTTTGAAGTACTAGGGTGTCGTAGCTCAGCAGAAAAAAAATTGTGCTTTCAAAGTACCAGGTTTTCATATCTCAGTAGAAAACACTTTATGCCTTCAAAGTACCAGGCTGTCATAACTCGGTGGACAACAATTTATGCCTTTGAAGTACTAGGTTCTCATAGCTCAGTAGAAAACACTTAATGCCTTTAAAGAACCAGGCTGTCATAACTCGGTGAAAAACAATTTATGCCTTTGAAGTACTAGGTACTCATAGCTCAGTAGAAAACACTTTATGCCTTTAAAGTACCAGGTTGTCATAACTCGGTGGAAAACACTTTATGCCTTTGAAGTACTAGGTTGTCATAGCTCAGTAGAAAACACTTTATGCCTTTAAAGTACCAGGCTGTCATAACTCTTTGGAAAACACTTTATGCGTTTGAAGTACTAGGTTGTCATAGCTCAGTAGAAAAAAATTGTGCCTTCAAAGTACCCGGGTTTCATATCTCGGTAGAAAACACTTTATGCCTTCAAAGTACCAGGCTGTCATAACTCGGTGGACAACACTTTATGCCTTTGAAGTACTAGGTTGTCATATCTCGGTAGAAAACACTTTATGCCTTCAAAGTACCAGGCTGTCATAACTCGGTAGACAACAATTTATGCCTTCGAAGTACTAGGTTCTCATAGCTCAGTAGAAAACACTTTATACCTTTAAAGTACCAGGCTGTCATAACTCTTTGGAAAACACTTTATGCGTTTGAAGTACTAGGTTGTCATACCTCAGTAGAAAAAAAATTGTGCCTTCAAAGTACCAGGTTTTCATATCTCGGAAGAAAACACTTTATGCCTTCAAAGTACCAGGTTTTCATAACTCGGTAGAAAACACTTTATTCTTTCAAAGTACCAGGTTGTCATAACTCGGTAGAAAAGACTTTATGCCTTTGAAGTACTAGGGTGTCGTAGCTCAGCAGAAAAAAAATTGTGCCTTCAAAGTACCAGGTTTTCATATCTCAGTAGAAAACACTTTATGCCTTTGAAGTACTAGGTTGTCATAACTCGGTAGAAAATACTTTATGCCTTTGAAGTACTAGGTTCTCATAGCTCAGTAGAAAACACTTTATGCCTTTAAAGTACCAGGTTGTCATAACTCGGTGGAAAACACTTCATGCCTTTGAAGTACTAGGTTCTCATAGCTCAGTAGAAAACACTTTATGCCTTTAATACCAGGCTGTCATAACTCGGTGGAAAACACTTTATGCCTTTGAAGTACTGGGTTTTCATAACTCGGTAGAAAACACTTTATGCCTTTGAAGTACCAGGTTTTCATATCTCAGTAGAAAACACTTTATGCTTTCAAAGTACCAGGTTGTCATAACTCGGTAGAAAACACTTTATGCCTTTGAAGTACTGGGTTTTCATAACTCGGTAGAAAACACTTTATTCCTTTGAAGTACTAGGTTCTCAAAGCTCAGTAGAAAACACTTTATTCTTTCAAAGTACCAGGTTGTCATAACTCGGTAGAAAAAAATTTGTGCCTTCAAAGTACCAGGATTTCATATCTCGGTAGAAAACACTTTATGCCTTCAAAGTACCAGGTTTTCATATCTCGGTAGAAAACACTTTATGCCTTTGAAGTACTAGGTTGTCATAGCTCAGTAGAAAAATGTTTGTGCCTTCAAAGTACCAGGTATTCATAACTCGGTAGAAAACACTTTATGCCTTTGATGTACTAGGTTGTCATAACTCGGTAGAAAACACTTTATGCCTTTGAAGCACTAGGTTGTCATAACTCGGTAGGAAACACTTTATGCCTTCAAAGTACCAGGTTGTCATAACTCGGTTGAAAACACTTTTTGCCTTTGAAATACTAGGTTCTCATAGCTCAGTAGAAAAAAATTTGTGCCTTCAAAGTACCAGGGTTTCATATCTCGGTAGAAAACACTTTATGCCTTCAAAGTACCAGGCTGTCATAACTCGGTGGACAACAATTTATGCCTTTGAAGTACTAGGTTCTCATAGCTCAGTAGAAAACACTTTATGCCTTTAAAGTACCAGGTTGTCATAACTCGGTGGAAAACACTTTATGCCTTTGAAGTACTAGGTTGTCATAGCTCAGTAGAAAACACTTTATGCCTTTAAAGTACCAGGCTGTCATAACTCTTTGGAAAACACTTTATGCGTTTGAAGTACTAGGTTGTCATAGCTCAGTAGAAAAAAATTGTGCCTTCAAAGTACCAGGGTTTCATATCTCGGTAGAAAACACTTTATGCCTTCAAAGTACCAGGCTGTCATAACTCTTTGGAAAACACTTTATGCGTTTGAACTACTAGGTTGTCATAGCTCAGTAGAAAAAAATTGTGCCTTCAAAGTACCAGGGTTTCATATCTCGGTAGAAAACACTTTATGCCTTCAAAGTACCAGGTTGTCATAACTCGGTGGATAACACTTTATGCCTCTGAAGTACTAGGTTCTCATAGCTCAGTAGAAAACACTTTATACCTTTAAAGTACCAGGCTGTCATAACTCTTTGGAAAACACTTTATGCGTTTGAAGTACTAGGTTGTCATACCTCAGTAGAAAAAAAATTGTGCCTTCAAAGTACCAGGTTTTCATATCTCGGAAGAAAACACTTTATGCCTTCAAAGTACCAGGTTTTCATAACTCGGTAGAAAACACTTTATTCTTTCAAAGTACCAGGTTGTCATAACTCGGTAGAAAAGACTTTATGCCTTTGAAGTACTAGGGTGTCGTAGCTCAGCAGAAAAAAAATTGTGCTTTCAAAGTACCAGGTTTTCATATCTCAGTAGAAAACACTTTATGCTTTTGAAGTACTAGGTTGTCATAACTCGGTAGAAAATACTTTATGCCTTTGAAGTACTAGGTTCTCATAGCTCAGTAGAAAACACTTTTTGCCTTTAAAGTACCAGGTTGTCATAACTCGGTGGAAAACACTTCATGCCTTTGAAGTACTGGGTTTTCATAACTCGGTAGAAAACACTTTATTCCTTTGAAGTACTAGGTTGTCATAGCTCAGTAGAAAACACTTTATGCCTTTAAAGTACCAGGCTGTCATAACTCTTTGGAAAACACTTTATGCGTTTGAAGTACTAGGTTGTCATAGCTCAGTAGAAAAAAATTGTGCCTTCAAAGTACCAGGGTTTCATATCTCGGTAGAAAACACTTTATGCCTTCAAAGTACCAGGCTGTCATAACTCTTTGGAAAACACTTTATGCGTTTGAACTACTAGGTTGTCATAGCTCAGTAGAAAAAAATTGTGCCTTCAAAGTACCAGGGTTTCATATCTCGGTAGAAAACACTTTATGCCTTCAAAGTACCAGGTTGTCATAACTCGGTGGATAACACTTTATGCCTCTGAAGTACTAGGTTCTCATAGCTCAGTAGAAAACACTTTATACCTTTAAAGTACCAGGCTGTCATAACTCTTTGGAAAACACTTTATGCGTTTGAAGTACTAGGTTTTCATAACTCGGTAGAAAACACTTTATTCTTTCAAAGTACCAGGTTGTCATAACTCGGTAGAAAAGACTTTATGCCTTTGAAGTACTAGGGTGTCGTAGCTCAGCAGAAAAAAAATTGTGCTTTCAAAGTACCAGGTTTTCATATCTCAGTAGAAAACACTTTATGCTTTTGAAGTACTAGGTTGTCATAACTCGGTAGAAAACACTTTATGCCTTTGAAGTACCAGGTTTTCATATCTCAGTAGAAAACACTTTATGCTTTCAAAGTACCAGGTTGTCATAACTCGGTAGAAAACACTTTATGCCTTTGAAGTACTGGGTTTTCATAACTCGGTAGAAAACACTTTATTCCTTTGAAGTACTAGGTTCTCAAAGCTCAGTAGAAAACACTTTATTCTTTCAAAGTACCAGGTTGTCATAACTCGGTAGAAAAAAATTTGTGCCTTCAAAGTACCAGGATTTCATATCTCGGTAGAAAACACTTTATGCCTTCAAAGTACCAGGTTTTCATATCTCGGTAGAAAACACTTTATGCCTTTGAAGTACTAGGTTGTCATAGCTCAGTAGAAAAATGTTTGTGCCTTCAAAGTACCAGGTATTCATAACTCGGTAGAAAACACTTTATGCCTTTGATGTACTAGGTTGTCATAACTCGGTAGAAAACACTTTATGCCTTTGAAGCACTAGGTTGTCATAACTCGGTAGGAAACACTTTATGCCTTCAAAGTACCAGGTTGTCATAACTCGGTGGAAAACACTTTATGCCTTTGAAGTACTAGGTTGTCATAGCTCAGTAGAAAACACTTTATGCCTTTAAAGTACCAGGCTGTCATAACTCTTTGGAAAACACTTTATGCGTTTGAAGTACTAGGTTGTCATAGCTCAGTAGAAAAAAATTGTGCCTTCAAAGTACCAGGGTTTCATATCTCGGTAGAAAACACTTTATGCCTTCAAAGTACCAGGCTGTCATAACTCTTTGGAAAACACTTTATGCGTTTGAACTACTAGGTTGTCATAGCTCAGTAGAAAAAAATTGTGCCTTCAAAGTACCAGGGTTTCATATCTCGGTAGAAAACACTTTATGCCTTCAAAGTACCAGGTTGTCATAACTCGGTGGACAACACTTTATGCCTTTGAAGTACTAGGTTCTCATAGCTCAGTAGAAAACACTTTATACCTTTAAAGTACCAGGCTGTCATAACTCTTTGGAAAACACTTTATGCGTTTGAAGTACTAGGTTGTCATACCTCAGTAGAAAAAAAATTGTGCCTTCAAAGTACCAGGTTTTCATATCTCGGAAGAAAACACTTTATGCCTTCAAAGTACCAGGTTTTCATAACTCGGTAGAAAACACTTTATTCTTTCAAAGTACCAGGTTGTCATAACTCGGTAGAAAAGACTTTATGCCTTTGAAGTACTAGGGTGTCGTAGCTCAGCAGAAAAAAAATTGTGCTTTCAAAGTACCAGGTTTTCATATCTCAGTAGAAAACACTTTATGCCTTCAAAGTACCAGGCTGTCATAACTCGGTGGACAACAATTTATGCCTTTGAAGTACTAGGTTCTCATAGCTCAGTAGAAAACACTTAATGCCTTTAAAGAACCAGGCTGTCATAACTCGGTGAAAAACAATTTATGCCTTTGAAGTACTAGGTACTCATAGCTCAGTAGAAAACACTTTATGCCTTTAAAGTACCAGGTTGTCATAACTCGGTGGAAAACACTTTATGCCTTTGAAGTACTAGGTTGTCATAGCTCAGTAGAAAACACTTTATGCCTTTAAAGTACCAGGCTGTCATAACTCTTTGGAAAACACTTTATGCGTTTGAAGTACTAGGTTGTCATAGCTCAGTAGAAAAAAATTGTGCCTTCAAAGTACCCGGGTTTCATATCTCGGTAGAAAACACTTTATGCCTTCAAAGTACCAGGCTGTCATAACTCGGTGGACAACACTTTATGCCTTTGAAGTACTAGGTTGTCATATCTCGGTAGAAAACACTTTATGCCTTCAAAGTACCAGGCTGTCATAACTCGGTAGACAACAATTTATGCCTTCGAAGTACTAGGTTCTCATAGCTCAGTAGAAAACACTTTATACCTTTAAAGTACCAGGCTGTCATAACTCTTTGGAAAACACTTTATGCGTTTGAAGTACTAGGTTGTCATACCTCAGTAGAAAAAAAATTGTGCCTTCAAAGTACCAGGTTTTCATATCTCGGAAGAAAACACTTTATGCCTTCAAAGTACCAGGTTTTCATAACTCGGTAGAAAACACTTTATTCTTTCAAAGTACCAGGTTGTCATAACTCGGTAGAAAAGACTTTATGCCTTTGAAGTACTAGGGTGTCGTAGCTCAGCAGAAAAAAAATTGTGCCTTCAAAGTACCAGGTTTTCATATCTCAGTAGAAAACACTTTATGCCTTTGAAGTACTAGGTTGTCATAACTCGGTAGAAAATACTTTATGCCTTTGAAGTACTAGGTTCTCATAGCTCAGTAGAAAACACTTTATGCCTTTAAAGTACCAGGTTGTCATAACTCGGTGGAAAACACTTCATGCCTTTGAAGTACTAGGTTCTCATAGCTCAGTAGAAAACACTTTATGCCTTTAATACCAGGCTGTCATAACTCGGTGGAAAACACTTTATGCCTTTGAAGTACTGGGTTTTCATAACTCGGTAGAAAACACTTTATGCCTTTGAAGTACCAGGTTTTCATATCTCAGTAGAAAACACTTTATGCTTTCAAAGTACCAGGTTGTCATAACTCGGTAGAAAACACTTTATGCCTTTGAAGTACTGGGTTTTCATAACTCGGTAGAAAACACTTTATTCCTTTGAAGTACTAGGTTCTCAAAGCTCAGTAGAAAACACTTTATTCTTTCAAAGTACCAGGTTGTCATAACTCGGTAGAAAAAAATTTGTGCCTTCAAAGTACCAGGATTTCATATCTCGGTAGAAAACACTTTATGCCTTCAAAGTACCAGGTTTTCATATCTCGGTAGAAAACACTTTATGCCTTTGAAGTACTAGGTTGTCATAGCTCAGTAGAAAAATGTTTGTGCCTTCAAAGTACCAGGTATTCATAACTCGGTAGAAAACACTTTATGCCTTTGATGTACTAGGTTGTCATAACTCGGTAGAAAACACTTTATGCCTTTGAAGCACTAGGTTGTCATAACTCGGTAGGAAACACTTTATGCCTTCAAAGTACCAGGTTGTCATAACTCGGTTGAAAACACTTTTTGCCTTTGAAATACTAGGTTCTCATAGCTCAGTAGAAAAAAATTTGTGCCTTCAAAGTACCAGGGTTTCATATCTCGGTAGAAAACACTTTATGCCTTCAAAGTACCAGGCTGTCATAACTCGGTGGACAACAATTTATGCCTTTGAAGTACTAGGTTCTCATAGCTCAGTAGAAAACACTTTATGCCTTTAAAGTACCAGGTTGTCATAACTCGGTGGAAAACACTTTATGCCTTTGAAGTACTAGGTTGTCATAGCTCAGTAGAAAACACTTTATGCCTTTAAAGTACCAGGCTGTCATAACTCTTTGGAAAACACTTTATGCGTTTGAAGTACTAGGTTGTCATAGCTCAGTAGAAAAAAATTGTGCCTTCAAAGTACCAGGGTTTCATATCTCGGTAGAAAACACTTTATGCCTTCAAAGTACCAGGCTGTCATAACTCTTTGGAAAACACTTTATGCGTTTGAACTACTAGGTTGTCATAGCTCAGTAGAAAAAAATTGTGCCTTCAAAGTACCAGGGTTTCATATCTCGGTAGAAAACACTTTATGCCTTCAAAGTACCAGGTTGTCATAACTCGGTGGATAACACTTTATGCCTCTGAAGTACTAGGTTCTCATAGCTCAGTAGAAAACACTTTATACCTTTAAAGTACCAGGCTGTCATAACTCTTTGGAAAACACTTTATGCGTTTGAAGTACTAGGTTGTCATACCTCAGTAGAAAAAAAATTGTGCCTTCAAAGTACCAGGTTTTCATATCTCGGAAGAAAACACTTTATGCCTTCAAAGTACCAGGTTTTCATAACTCGGTAGAAAACACTTTATTCTTTCAAAGTACCAGGTTGTCATAACTCGGTAGAAAAGACTTTATGCCTTTGAAGTACTAGGGTGTCGTAGCTCAGCAGAAAAAAAATTGTGCTTTCAAAGTACCAGGTTTTCATATCTCAGTAGAAAACACTTTATGCTTTTGAAGTACTAGGTTGTCATAACTCGGTAGAAAATACTTTATGCCTTTGAAGTACTAGGTTCTCATAGCTCAGTAGAAAACACTTTTTGCCTTTAAAGTACCAGGTTGTCATAACTCGGTGGAAAACACTTCATGCCTTTGAAGTACTAGGTTCTCATAGCTCAGTAGAAAACACTTTATGCCTTTAATACCAGGCTGTCATAACTCGGTAGAAAACACTTTATTCTTTCAAAGTACCAGGTTGTCATAACTCGGTAGAAAAGACTTTATGCCTTTGAAGTACTAGGGTGTCGTAGCTCAGCAGAAAAAAATTGTGCCTTCAAAGTACCAGGGTTTCATATCTCGGTAGAAAACACTTTATGCCTTCAAAGTACCAGGCTGTCATAACTCTTTGGAAAACACTTTATGCGTTTGAACTACTAGGTTGTCATAGCTCAGTAGAAAAAAATTGTGCCTTCAAAGTACCAGGGTTTCATATCTCGGTAGAAAACACTTTATGCCTTCAAAGTACCAGGTTGTCATAACTCGGTGGATAACACTTTATGCCTCTGAAGTACTAGGTTCTCATAGCTCAGTAGAAAACACTTTATACCTTTAAAGTACCAGGCTGTCATAACTCTTTGGAAAACACTTTATGCGTTTGAAGTACTAGGTTGTCATACCTCAGTAGAAAAAAAATTGTGCCTTCAAAGTACCAGGTTTTCATATCTCGGAAGAAAACACTTTATGCCTTCAAAGTACCAGGTTTTCATAACTCGGTAGAAAACACTTTATTCTTTCAAAGTACCAGGTTGTCATAACTCGGTAGAAAAGACTTTATGCCTTTGAAGTACTAGGGTGTCGTAGCTCAGCAGAAAAAAAATTGTGCTTTCAAAGTACCAGGTTTTCATATCTCAGTAGAAAACACTTTATGCTTTTGAAGTACTAGGTTGTCATAACTCGGTAGAAAATACTTTATGCCTTTGAAGTACTAGGTTCTCATAGCTCAGTAGAAAACACTTTTTGCCTTTAAAGTACCAGGTTGTCATAACTCGGTGGAAAACACTTCATGCCTTTGAAGTACTAGGTTCTCATAGCTCAGTAGAAAACACTTTATGCCTTTAATACCAGGCTGTCATAACTCGGTAGAAAACACTTCATGCCTTTGAAGTACTAGGTTCTCATAGCTCAGTAGAAAACACTTTATGGTTTTAATACCAGGCTTTCATAACTCGGTGGAAAACACTTTATGGCTTTGAAGTACTAGGTTGTCATAACTCGGTAGAAAACACTTCATGCCTTTGAAGTACTAGGTTCTCATAGCTCAGTAGAAAACACTTTATGCCTTTGAAGTACTAGGTTGTCATAAACTCGGTAGAAAACACTTTATTCCTTTGAAGTACTTTGTTCTCAAAGCTCAGTAGAAAACACTTTATTCTTTCAAAGTACCAGGTTGTCATAACTCGGTAGAAAAAAATTTGTGCCTTCAAAGTACCAGGATTTCATATCTCGGTAGAAAACACTTTATGCCTTCAAAGTACCAGGTTTTCATATCTCGGTAGAAAACACTTTATGCCTTCAAAGTACCAGGTTTTCATATCTCAGTAGAAAACACTTTATGCCTTTGAAGTACTAGGTTGTCATAACTCGGTAGAAAACACTTTATGCCTTCAAAGTACCAGGTTTTCATATCTCAGTAGAAAACACTTTATGCTTTCAAAGTACCAGGTTGTCATAACTCGGTAGAAAACACTTTATGCCTTTGAAGTACTGGGTTGTCATAACTCGGTAGAAAACACTTTATGCCTTTGAAGTACTAGGTTCTCATAGCTCAGTAGAAAACACTTTATGCCTTTAAAGTACCAGGTTGTCATAACTCGGTGGAAAACACTTTATGCCTTTGAAGTACTAAGTTGTCATAGCTCAGTAGAAAACACTTAATGCCTTTAAAGTACCAGGCTGTCATAACTCTTTGGAAAACACTTTATGCGTTTGAAGTACTAGGTTGTCATACCTCAGTAGAAAAAAAATTGTGCCTTCAAAGTACCAGGTTTTCATATCTCGGAAGAAAACACTTTATGCCTTCAAAGTACCAGGTTTTCATAACTCGGTAGAAAACACTTTATTCTTTCAAAGTACCAGGTTGTCATAACTCGGTAGAAAAGACTTTATGCCTTTGAACTACTAGGGTGTCGTAGCTCAGCAGAAAAAAAATTGTGCCTTCAAAGTACCAGGTTTTCATATCTCAGTAGAAAACACTTTATGCTTTCAAAGTACCAGGTTGTCATAACTCGGTAGAAAACACTTTATGCCTTTGAAGTACTGGGTTGTCATAACTCGGTAGAAAACACTTTATGCCTTTGAAGTACTAGGTTGTCATATCTCGGTAGAAAACACTTTATGCCTTCAAAGTACCAGGCTGTCATAACTCGGTAGACAACAATTTATGCCTTCAAAGTACTAGGTTCTCATAGCTCAGTAGAAAACACTTTATACCTTTAAAGTACCAGGCTGTCATAACTCTTTGGAAAACACTTTATGCGTTTGAAGTACTAGGTTGTCATACCTCAGTAGAAAAAAAATTGTGCCTTCAAAGTACCAGGTTTTCATATCTCGGAAGAAAACACTTTATGCCTTCAAAGTACCAGGTTTTCATAACTCGGTAGAAAACACTTTATTCTTTCAAAGTACCAGGTTGTCATAACTCGGTAGAAAAGACTTTATGCCTTTGAACTACTAGGGTGTCGTAGCTCAGCAGAAAAAAAATTGTGCCTTCAAAGTACCAGGTTTTCATATCTCAGTAGAAAACACTTTATGCCTTTGAAGTACTAGGTTGTCATAACTCGGTAGAAAATACTTTATGCCTTTGAAGTACTAGGTTCTCATAGCTCAGTAGAAAACACTTTATGCCTTTAAAGTACCAGGTTGTCATAACTCGGTGGAAAACACTTCATGCCTTTGAAGTACTAGTTTCTCATAGCTCAGTAGAAAACACTTTATGCCTTTAATACCAGGCTGTCATAACTCGGTGGAAAACACTTTATGGCTTTGAAGTACTAGGTTGTTATAGCTCAGTAGAAAAAAAATTGTGCCTTCAAAGTACCAGGTTTTCATATCTCGGTAGAAAACCCTTTATGCCTTCAAAGTACCAGGTGTTCATCATTCGGTAGAAAACACTTTATGCCTTCGAAGTACCAGGTTGTCATAACTCGGTAGAAAACACTTAATGCCTTTGAAGTACTAGGTTGTCATAACTCGGGAGAAAACACTTTATGCCTTCAAAGTACCAGGTTGTCATAACTCGGTAGAAAACACTTTGTGCCTTCAAAGTACCAGGTTGTCATATCTCGATAGAAAACTCTTTATGCCTTTGAAGAACCAGGTTCTCATAACTCGGTGGAAAACACTTTATGCCTTTGAAGTACTAGGTTGTCATAGCTCAGTAGAAAAATGTTTGTGCCTTCAAAGTACCAGGTATTCATAACTCGGTAGAAAACACTTTATGCCTTTGATGTACTAGGTTGTCATAACTCGGTAGAAAACACTTTATGCCTTTGAAGCACTAGGTTGTCATAACTCGGTAGGAAACACTTTATGCCTTCAAAGTACCAGGTTGTCATAACTCGGTTGAAAACACTTTTTGCCTTTGAAGTACTAGGTTCTCATAGCTCAGTAGAAAAAAAATTGTGCCTTCAAAGTACCAGGGTTTCATATCTCGGTAGAAAACACTTTATGCCTTCAAAGTACCAGGCTGTCATAACTCGGTGGACAACAATTTATGCCTTTGAAGTACTAGGTTCTCATAGCTCAGTAGAAAACACTTTATGCCTTTAAAGAACCAGGCTGTCATAACTCGGTGAAAAACAATTTATGCCTTTGAAGTACTAGGTTGTCATAGCTCAGTAGAAAAAAAATTGTGGCTTCAAAGTACCAGGTTTTCATATCTCGGTAGAAAACAATTTATGCCTTTGAAGTACTAGGTTCTCATAGCTCAGTAGAAAATAGTGTTACGCGACAACATTAGTTACCACTAGCGCCATCTAGTATCGAGTAGCAGAATTAATAGAATTAAGATCTTTCTAGAAATCTCGATGCTAGAACTTTCGACATCTGTTCAGTCGAGGCCGGTATGAACTCGACAATTCCAGATGTCTCTTTACTAGAATGTTCTATTGGCCCTATAAAAGGCCGGAACAGATCGCGACCCGGGCAGTATTGTCGAGCGATAGAAGCGAAACACATCTAAGCGATCTTCAAGTGCGACTTAGAGTGATCAGTAGTGCAATTGTGTTTTCTAATCAGTGTGTTAAAATTAAAGTGTTAATTTTGGTAATTATATCGGCTGTTTTTGATTGTCACGAACCCCAAGCTCGTAACAATTGGTGTCAGAAGTGGGATGGATGGAATAAAAGTCAGGCCATGACTGCCCTCACCCTAGGCCTGCGCGACCAGGCTTTAACTGTTCTGGAAGCTCTCGGTAAGGAAGTGACTTACGAGCAGCTCCTTGAAGCATTGGAGGCTAGATATGGCGACGCTCACCTGGAACACGTGTTTCGTGCGCAGCTCAAGGATCGTGTGCAACGAAGTAATGAAAACCTGCAGCAGTGGGCCCTTGAAGTGGAGAAGCTGGTTCGTAAAGCGTACCAGTCCGTACCTGCGCTTATTGATGGGAACCTGGTGCAGGCATTTATCGATGGCATTCGCGACCTTGAAGTTAGAGCTGCTGTGAGGCTCGGTCACCACGGAACGCTTAAGGACGCCTTGGCCCATGCACTGGAGGTGGAAGCTGTGCGGCAGGATCATCGTTCCCATCGCGTCAGGGAGGTTGTAGCGGCTTCAGTTCGCGATCGGAATAAAGGATACAGCCCTAGGTGCTACGGCTGTGGGGAAAGGGGCCACCTTCGATCCAGTTGCCCTAAGCGAACTGCAGAAAGGGAAGATGGTCAGTCTCCAGAGGGTAGTGCGACTAACAGCACCGCCCAGCAGCAGCAGGGAAACGAGTAATAGCCAGGACTGCGGGGCGGGTGCTGGCTGATGTTCAAAGAGCCCCAAGGATTTCGATCACACAAACCCATGACGGGAACAGCTTAATCATCAAGGGCGAGGTCAACGGCACGCCTTGTAAACTGACCATAGATACTGGAGCCTCTCGTACGGTCGTCAGTTCCCAAGTTATAAGTCGGTTCCTTGGGGACTCCGCATACAGCCGAAAACGCATTAATTTGGTGACAGCCACCGGTCAGCGCATACCCGTCCGTGGAGAGGAGATGGAGTTGAAGCTAGGCAACAGGATCTACCTGCATAATGTCATCGTGGCTGATATAATGGACGATTGCATCCTGGGCCTTGACTTTATGAGGAAGAATTGTTGTGAGATTGACGTCAAGCAAGGAGTTATGAAATGTGGACGAGAGGAACTTTTTATGGAAGGGGCGTTACCAGGGAATGTGTACAGCCTTAAGAGGATTGTTCTCCCTCCGAGATCAGAAACGATTGTGCCGGTTAGTCTTCCTCGGAATCCTGGGCAAACTCATCGTTGTGTACTCGTGGAAAGGGTAGACAATAACCTTCCATGGAAAGTGGCACGAACTTTGGTCAGAGCCACCGACATCTCAGGGGTACGTGTGCTGAACCTTTGTGATCAGGAACAAATTATTGAAAAAGGCACACTGATTGGTACTTGCGAGCAAGTGGATTGGTTGCGCCGATGCCAATATCTATCGACTGGAACCCCCAGCAAGGATGCACGAACGAGAGTGACCACACTTTTAGAAGACTGTCGCAGCGCTCTATCTCAAAATGAAATGGCCAAGGCGAAGAAGATGTTAATCAAGTACGCCGAAGTTTTCTCTTTAAACGATGCTGACATTGGGAAGACTGGCTTAGTTCAACACAAAATAAATACAGGAGAAGAGGTGCCTATCCGTCAGCGGCCAAGGAGATTGCCGGTAGCGCGTGAAAAGGAAGTGGAAACCATGATTGAGGGAATGGTGAAGGATGGTGTTATTGAACCTTCATCTAGTCCATGGTGTTCACCTGTAGTGCTGGTAAGGAAGAAGGACGGCAGCATGCGGTTTTGTGTTGACTATCGTCGTTTGAATGACGTTACGAAGAAAGACAGCTACCCTTTGCCAAGAATAGATGACACGCTGGACATGCTTACTGGAGTAAAGTGGTTCAGCACGCTGGACCTGAAAAGTGGCTACTGGCAAGTAGAAATTGACCCTAAAGATAAGGAAAAAACAGCATTCTCGACAGGAAAGGGTCTGTGGCAATTTAAAGTTATGCCGTTTGGATTGTGCAACGCTCCAGCAACATTTGAAAGGCTGATGGAACTTGTACTAACCAAGTTAATTGGCGATGCCTGTCTGGTCTACCTGGATGACATCATCATCGTAGGTCGTACGTTTGAAGAACATCTTCAAAACTTGGAACGCGTGCTCATGAAGATCCAGAGTGCCAACCTCAAGTTGAGTCCGAAGAAATGTTCACTATTCAAACGGCAAGTTAGCTTTTTGGGGTATGTAGTGTCGGAAGAAGGTATTGGCACGGATCCAGAGAAAATCGCCGCTGTCAAGGATTGGCCAGTTCCAAAAGACAAGACGCAGATCAGAGCATTTTTAGGGTTGTGCTCTTATTATCGGCGATTTGTTAAGAACTTTGCGGATATAGCCAAACCCCTGCATAAGCTAACCGAGGAAAAGCGACATTTCTGCTGGGATGAAAGTTGCGACATCGCATTCCAGGAGTTAAAGAACCGACTGTGCAAAACACCCATTTTGGGGTACCCTGATGTAGGCGAAGAATTTATAGTTGACACGGACGCAAGTGATATAGGACTTGGCGGTGTGTTGTCTCAACGGAATGGTGATCAAGAGGTTGTGATAGCGTACTTCAGCAAATCGTTGTCAAAGCCGGAAAGGAACTATTGTGTCACGAGACGCGAATTGCTTGCTGTAGTAAAGTCATTGCAGCATTTTAGCAAATATCTTCTGGGGCGGAAATTCCACTTACGAACCGACCATGCTGCACTGAAATGGCTATTGCAGTTCAAAAATCCAGAAGGACAAGTTGCGAGATGGATTGAGCTACTGCAGGAGTACGACTTTGTGGTTGAACATCGCAGCGGTAAATCTCATGGCAACGCAGATGCATTGTCAAGAAGACCTTGTCCTGAAGACTGTAAGCATTGTACTAGGCAAGAGGGTAAGGAAGTGGTACCTGTGAGGATGCTCAGGACAGACCTCAGCAACGAGTGGAAGGAAAGCCTACAACGTGCACAGCAGGAAGATTCGGACATTAAGCCGATTCTGGAGTGGATGAAGGCCAGAGCTCCTAAGCCCAGGTGGAGTGACGTCTCAGCAATGAGTTCGATCACAAAGAGCTATTGGGCCCAATGGGACAGCTTGGTAATTCAGGATGGAGTCCTGTGCCGTAAATGGGAAAATGCTCAGGGAAATAGCTGTCATTTGCAAATGGTTGTCCCTAAAGCTCAAGTACCGGATGTTCTACAGCTGTACCATAATGGTTGCTCAGGAGGTCATCTGGGAGTAAAACGGACTCTGCTAAAGATACGAGAACGGTTTTACTGGATCCACTGTCGGGACGATGTCGAGGACTGGTGTCGCAAATGTACAAGTTGTGCAGCTGTAAAGGGGCCTCAAACTCGTAGTAGAGGTGCATTGAAATTGTACAATGTTGGTGCACCATGGGAGAGGATAGCCCTTGACGTTGCGGGGCCGTTTCCGGAAAGTGAAAGTGGTAACAAGTATTTCATGGTTGTGATGGATTACTTCACTAAGTGGCCGGAAGTCTTCGCCATTCCAAATCAAGAAGCTTCGACAGTTGCGGATAAATTAGTTCATGAAGTCTTCTGTCGTTTTGGAGTACCTTTAGAAGTTCACAGTGATCAAGGAAGGAATTTTGAGTCCCAAATATTCCAGGAAACTTGTCGAGTTATGGGTACTCATAAAACAAGAACAACTTCTTACCACCCACAATCGGATGGAATGGTGGAACGATTTAATCAGACATTAGAGAGGTACCTAGCAAAAGTTGTGGAAAATCGGCAACGGGATTGGGACAAGCACATACAACCATTTTTGTTGTCATATCGAAGCGCTGTTCACGAAAGCACATCGGTGACACCAGCTTTCGCAAACTTTGGCAGAGAATTACGGCTGCCTGCAGACCTGATCACCGGAATACCACCTGATGCCCCACGCAGTATAACCGATTATGCGAATGACTTGCGGAACAAAATGAATGACATTTATGAGCACGTCAGACAATCAGGCCAGCAAATGTCTGAAAAGATGAAAACCCGGTATGACCGCAAAATAAACAATAAAGGGTTTGACGAAGGTTCACTTGTGTGGTTGCACAATCCAATCCGCAGCAAAGGGAAATCTCCCAAGCTTCAAGCTAAATGGGACGGACCGTACCGGATTGTGACAAAGATCAATGACGTAACCTATCGGATACAGAAAGGCGCAAGAGGTACTCCTAAGATCGTCCATGTGGATCGACTGGCGCGTTATTATGGGGCCGATAATGCTCGGGGCGAGCATGTCTTAGGAGGGAGCAGTGTTACGCGACAACATTAGTTACCACTAGCGCCATCTAGTATCGAGTAGCAGAATTAATAGAATTAAGATCTTTCTAGAAATCTCGATGCTAGAACTTTCGACATCTGTTCAGTCGAGGCCGGTATGAACTCGACAATTCCAGATGTCTCTTTACTAGAATGTTCTATTGGCCCTATAAAAGGCCGGAACAGATCGCGACCCGGGCAGTATTGTCGAGCGATAGAAGCGAAACACATCTAAGCGATCTTCAAGTGCGACTTAGAGTGATCAGTAGTGCAATTGTGTTTTCTAATCAGTGTGTTAAAATTAAAGTGTTAATTTTGGTAATTATATCGGCTGTTTTTGATTGTCACGAACCCCAAGCTCGTAACAATACTTTATGCCTTTAAAGTACCAGGCTGTCATAACTCGGTAGAAAACACTTCATGCCTTTGAAGTACTAGGTTCTCATAGCTCAGTAGAAAACACTTTATGCTTTTAATACCAGGCTTTCATAACTCGGCGGAAAACACTTTATGGCTTTGAAGTACTAGGTTGTCATAACTCGGTAGAAAACACTTCATGCCTTTGAAGTACTAGGTTCTCATAGCTCAGTAGAAAACACTTTATGCCTTTGAAGTACTAGGTTGTCATAAACTCGGTAGAAAACACTTTATTCCTTTGAAGTACTAGGTTCTCAAAGCTCAGTAGAAAACACTTTATTCTTTCAAAGTCCCAGGTTGTCATAACTCGGTAGAAAAAAATTTGTGCCTTCAAAGTACCAGGATTTCATATCTCGGTAGAAAACACTTTATGCCTTCAAAGTACCAGGTTTTCATATCTCGGTAGAAAACACTTTATGCCTTTGAAGTACTAGGTTGTCATAACTCGGTAGAAAACACTTTATGCTTTCAAAGTACCAGGTTGTCATAACTCGGTAGAAAAGACTTTATGCCTTTGAAGTACTAGGGTGTCGTAGCTCAGCAGAAAAAAAATTGTGCCTTCAAAGTACCAGGTTTTCATATCTCAGTAGAAAAAGCTTTATGCTTTCAAAGTACCCGGTTGTCATAACTCGGTAGAAAACACTTTATGCCTTTGAAGTACTGGGTTGTCATAACTCGGTAGAAACCACTTTATGCCTTTGAAGTACTAGGTTCTCATAGCTCAGTAGAAAACACTTTATGCCTTTAAAGTACCAGGTTGTCATAACTCGGTGGAAAACACTTTATGCCTTTGAAGTACTAAGTTGTCATAACTCGGTAGAAAACACTTTATGCCTTTGAAGTACTAGGTTGTCATAGCTCAGTAGAAAAAACATTGTGCCTTCAAAGTACCAGGGTTTCATATCTCGGTAGAAAACACGTTATGCCTTCAAAGTACCAGGTTGTCATAACTCAGTGGACAACACTTTATGCCTTTGAAGTACTAGGTTGTCATAACTCGGTAGAAAACACTTTATGCCTTTGAAGTACTAGGTACTCATAGCTCAGTAGAAAACACTTTATGCCTTTAAAGTACCAGGTTGTCATAACTCGGTGGAAAACACTTTATGCCTTTGAAGTACTAGGTTGTCATAGCTCAGTAGAAAACACTTTATGCCTTTAAAGTACCAGGCTGTCATAACTCTTTGGAAAACACTTTATGCGTTTGAAGTACTAGGTTGTCGTAGCTCAGTAGAAAAAAATTGTGCCTTCAAAGTACCCGGGTTTCATATCTCGGTAGAAAACACTTTATGCCTTCAAAGTACCAGGCTGTCATAACTCGGTGGACAACACTTTATGCCTTTGAAGTACTAGGTTGTCATATCTCGGTAGAAAACACTTTATGCCTTCAAAGTACCAGGCTGTCATTACTCGGTAGACAACAATTTATGCCTTCGAAGTACTAGGTTCTCATAGCTCAGTAGAAAACACTTTATACCTTTAAAGTACCAGGCTGTCATAACTCTTTGGAAAACACTTTATGCGTTTGAAGTACTAGGTTGTCATACCTCAGTAGAAAAAAAATTGTGCCTTCAAAATACCAGGTTTTCATATCTCGGAAGAAAACACTTTATGACTTCAAAGTACCAGGTTTTCATAACTCGGTAGAAAACACTTTATTCTTTCAAAGTACCAGGTTGTCATAACTCGGTAGAAAAGACTTTATGCCTTTGAAGTACTAGGGTGTCGTAGCTCAGCAGAAAAAAAATTGTGCCTTCAAAGTACCAGGTTTTCATATCTCAGTAGAAAACACTTTATGCCTTTGAAGTACTAGGTTGTCATAACTCGGTAGAAAATACTTTATGCCTTTGAAGTACTAGGTTCTCATAGCTCAGTAGAAAACACTTTTTGCCTTTAAAGTACCAGGTTGTCATAACTCGGTGGAAAACACTTCATGCCTTTGAAGTACTAGGTTCTCATAGCTCAGTAGAAAACACTTTATGCCTTTAATACCAGGGTGTCATAACTCGGTGGAAAACACTTTATGGCTTTGAAGTACTAGGTTGTTATAGCTCAGTAGAAAAAAAATTGTGCCTTCAAAGTACCAGGTTTTCATATCTCGGTAGAAAACCCTTTATGCCTTCAAAGTACCAGGTTTTCATCATTCGGTAGAAAACACTTTATGCCTTCGAAGTACCAGGTTGTCATAACTCGGTAGAAAACACTTAATGCCTTTGAAGTACTAGGTTGTCATAACTCGGGAGAAAACACTTTATGCCTTTAAAGTACCAGGTTGTCATAACTCGGTAGAAAACACTTTGTGCCTTCAAAGTACCAGGTTGTCATATCTCGATAGAAAACTCTTTATGCCTTTGAAGAACCAGGTTCTCATAACTCGGTGGAAAACACTTTATGCCTTTGAAGTACTAGGTTGTCATAGCTCAGTAGAAAAATGTTTGTGCCTTCAAAGTACCAGGTATTCATAACTCGGTAGAAAACACTTTATGCCTTTGATGTACTAGGTTGTCATAACTCGGTAGAAAACACTTTATGCCTTTGAAGCACTAGGTTGTCATAATTCGGTAGGAAACACTTTATGCCTTCAAAGTACCAGGTTGTCATAACTCGGTTGAAAACACTTTTTGCCTTTGAAATACTAGGTTCTCATAGCTCAGTAGAAAAAAATTTGTGCCTTCAAAGTACCAGGGTTTCATATCTCGGTAGAAAACACTTTATGCCTTCAAAGTACCAGGCTGTCATAACTCGGTGGACAACAATTTATGCCTTTGAAGTACTAGGTTCTCATAGCTCAGTAGAAAACACTTTATGCCTTTAAAGAACCAGGCTGTCATAACTCGGTGAAAAACAATTTATGCCTTTGAAGTACTAGGTTGTCATAGCTCAATAGAAAAAAATTGTGGCTTCAAAGTACCAGGTTTTCATATCTCGGTAGAAAACACTTTATGCCTTCAAAGTACCAGGTTTTCATAACTCGGTAGAAAACAATTTATGCCTTTGAAGTACTAGGTTCTCATAGCTCAGTAGAAAACACTTTATGCCTTTAAAGTACCAGGCTGTCATAACTCGGTAGAAAACACTTCATGCCTTTGAAGTACTAGGTTCTCATAGCTCAGTAGAAAACACTTTATGCTTTTAATACCAGGCTTTCATAACTCGGTGGAAAACACTTTATGGCTTTGAAGTACTAGGTTGTCATAACTCGGTAGAAAACACTTCATGCCTTTGAAGTACTAGGTTCTCATAGCTCAGTAGAAAACACTTTATGCCTTTGAAGTACTAGGTTGTCATAAACTCGGTAGAAAACACTTTATTCCTTTGAAGTACTAGGTTCTCATAGCTCAGTAGAAAACACTTTATTCTTTCAAAGTACCAGGTTGTCATAACTCGGTAGAAAAAAATTTGTGCCTTCAAAGTACCAGGATTTCATTTCTCGGTAGAAAACACTTTATGCCTTCAAAGTACCAGGTTTTCATATCTCGGTAGAAAACACTTTATGCCTTCAAAGTACCAGGTTTTCATAATTCGGTAGAAAACACTTTATGCCTTCGAAGTACCAGGTTCTCATAACTCGGTAGAAAACACTTTATGCCTTCAAAGTACTAGGTTGTCATAACTCGGTAGAAAACACTTCATGCCTTTGAAGTACTAGGTTCTCATAGCTCAGTAGAAAACACTTTATGCCTTTGAAGTACTAGGTTGTCATAAACTCGGTAGAAAACACTTTATTCCTTTGAAGTACTAGGTTCTCATAGCTCAGTAGAAAACACTTTATTCTTTCAAAGTACCAGGTTGTCATAACTCGGTAGAAAAAAATTTGTGCCTTCAAAGTACCAGGATTTCATTTCTCGGTAGAAAACACTTTATGCCTTCAAAGTACCAGGTTTTCATATCTCGGTAGAAAACACTTTATGCCTTCAAAGTACCAGGTTTTCATAATTCGGTAGAAAACACTTTATGCCTTTGAAGTACTAGGTTCTCATAGCTCAGTAGAAAACACTTTATGCTTTTAATACCAGGCTTTCATAACTCGGTGGAAAACACTTTATGGCTTTGAAGTACTAGGTTGTCATAACTCGGTAGAAAACACTTCATGCCTTTGAAGTACTAGGTTCTCATAGCTCAGTAGGAAACACTTTATGCCTTTGAAGTACTAGGTTGTCATAAACTCGGTAGAAAACACTTTATTCCTTTGAAGTACTAGGTTCTCAAAGCTCAGTAGAAAACACTTTATTCTTTCAAAGTACCAGGTTGTCATAACTCGGTAGAAAAAAATTTGTGCCTTCAAAGTACCAGGATTTCATTTCTCGGTAGAAAACACTTTATGCCTTCAAAGTACCAGGTTTTCATATCTCGGTAGAAAACACTTTATGCCTTCAAAGTACCAGGTTTTCATAATTCGGTAGAAAACACTTTATGCCTTCGAAGTACCAGGTTCTCATAACTCGGTAGAAAACACTTTATGCCTTCAAAGTACTAGGTTGTCATAACTCGGTAGAAAACACTTCATGCCTTTGAAGTACTAGGTTCTCATAGCTCAGTAGAAAACACTTTATGCCTTTGAAGTACTAGGTTGTCATAAACTCGGTAGAAAACACTTTATTCCTTTGAAGTACTAGGTTCTCATAGCTCAGTAGAAAACACTTTATTCTTTCAAAGTACCAGGTTGTCATAACTCGGTAGAAAAAAATTTGTGCCTTCAAAGTACCAGGATTTCATTTCTCGGTAGAAAACACTTTATGCCTTCAAAGTACCAGGTTTTCATATCTCGGTAGAAAACACTTTATGCCTTCAAAGTACCAGGTTTTCATAATTCGGTAGAAAACACTTTATGCCTTTGAAGTACTAGGTTCTCATAGCTCAGTAGAAAACACTTTATGCTTTTAATACCAGGCTTTCATAACTCGGTGGAAAACACTTTATGGCTTTGAAGTACTAGGTTGTCATAACTCGGTAGAAAACACTTCATGCCTTTGAAGTACTAGGTTCTCATAGCTCAGTAGGAAACACTTTATGCCTTTGAAGTACTAGGTTGTCATAAACTCGGTAGAAAACACTTTATTCCTTTGAAGTACTAGGTTCTCAAAGCTCAGTAGAAAACACTTTATTCTTTCAAAGTACCAGGTTGTCATAACTCGGTAGAAAAAAATTTGTGCCTTCAAAGTACCAGGATTTCATATCTCGGTAGAAAACACTTTATGCCTTCAAAGTACCAGGTTTTCATATCTCGGTAGAAAACTTTTTATGCCTTCAAAGTACCAGGTTTTCATATCTCGGTAGAAAACACTTTATGCCTTTGAAGTACTAGGTTGTCATAACTCGGTAGAAAACACTTTATGCTTTCAAAGTACCAGGTTGTCATAACTCGGTAGAAAAGACTTTATGCCTTTGAAGTACTAGGGTGTCGTAGCTCAGCAGAAAAAAAATTGTGCCTTCAAAGTACCAGGTTTTCATATCTCAGTAGAAAAAGCTTTATGCTTTCAAAGTACCCGGTTGTCATAACTCGGTAGAAAACACTTTATGCCTTTGAAGTACTGGGTTGTCATAACTCGGTAGAAAACACTTTATGCCTTTGAAGTACTAGGTTCTCATAGCTCAGTAGAAAACACTTTATGCCTTTAAAGTACCAGGTTGTCATAACTCGGTGGAAAACACTTTATGCCTTTGAAGTACTAAGTTGTCATAACTCGGTAGAAAACACTTTATGCCTTTGAAGTACTAGGTTGTCATAGCTCAGTAGAAAAAACATTGTGCCTTCAAAGTACCAGGGTTTCATATCTCGGTAGAAAACACTTTATGCCTTCAAAGTACCAGGTTGTCATAACTCAGTGGACAACACTTTATGCCTTTGAAGTACTAGGTTGTCATAACTCGGTAGAAAACACTTTATGCCTTTGAAGTACTAGGTACTCATAGCTCAGTAGAAAACACTTTATGCCTTTAAAGTACCAGGTTGTCATAACTCGGTGGAAAACACTTTATGCCTTTGAAGTACAAGGTTGTCATAACTCGGTAGAAAACACTTCATGCCTTTGAAGTACTAGGTTCTCATAGCTCAGTAGAAAACACTTTATGCCTTTGAAGTACTAGGTTGTCATAAACTCGGTAGAAAACACTTTATTCCTTTGAAGTACTAGGTTCTCAAAGCTCAGTAGAAAACACTTTATTCTTTCAAAGTACCAGGTTGTCATAACTCGGTAGAAAAAAATTTGTGCCTTCAAAGTACCAGGATTTCATATCTCGGTAGAAAACACTTTATGCCTTCAAAGTACCAGGCTGTCATAACTCTTTGGAAAACACTTTATGCGTTTGAAGTACTAGGTTGTCGTAGCTCAGTAGAAAAAAATTGTGCCTTCAAAGTACCCGGGTTTCATATCTCGGTAGAAAACACTTTATGCCTTCAAAGTACCAGGCTGTCATAACTCGGTGGACAACACTTTATGCCTTTGAAGTACTAGGTTGTCATATCTCGGTAGAAAACACTTTATGCCTTCAAAGTACCAGGCTGTCATAACTCGGTAGACAACAATTTATGCCTTCGAAGTACTAGGTTCTCATAGCTCAGTAGAAAACACTTTATACCTTTAAAGTACCAGGCTGTCATAACTCTTTGGAAAACACTTTATGCGTTTGAAGTACTAGGTTGTCATACCTCAGTAGAAAAAAAATTGTGCCTTCAAAGTACCAGGTTTTCATATCTCGGAAGAAAACACTTTATGCCTTCAAAGTACCAGGTTTTCATAACTCGGTAGAAAACACTTTATTCTTTCAAAGTACCAGGTTGTCATAACTCGGTAGAAAAGACTTTATGCCTTTGAAGTACTAGGGTGTCGTAGCTCAGCAGAAAAAAAATTGTGCCTTCAAAGTACCAGGTTTTCATATCTCAGTAGAAAACACTTTATGCCTTTGAAGTACTAGGTTGTCATAACTCGGTAGAAAATACTTTATGCCTTTGAAGTACTAGGTTCTCATAGCTCAGTAGAAAACACTTTATGCCTTTAAAGTACCAGGTTGTCATAACTCGGTGGAAAACACTTCATGCCTTTGAAGTACTAGGTTCTCATAGCTCAGTAGAAAACACTTTATGCCTTTAATACCAGGCTGTCATAACTCGGTGGAAAACACTTTATGGCTTTGAAGTACTAGGTTGTTATAGCTCAGTAGAAAAAAAATTGTGCCTTCAAAGTACCAGGTTTTCATATCTCGGTAGAAAACCCTTTATGCCTTCAAAGTACCAGGTTTTCATCATTCGGTAGAAAACACTTTATGCCTTCGAAGTACCAGGTTGTCATAACTCGGTAGAAAACACTTAATGCCTTTGAAGTACTAGGTTGTCATAACTCGGGAGAAAACACTTTATGCCTTTAAAGTACCAGGTTGTCATAACTCGGTAGAAAACACTTTGTGCCTTCAAAGTACCAGGTTGTCATATCTCGATAGAAAACACTTTATGCCTTTGAAGTACTAGGTTGTCATAGCTCAGTAGAAAAATGTTTGTGCCTTCAAAGTACCAGGTATTCATAACTCGGTAGAAAACACTTTATGCCTTTGAAGTACTAGGTTCTCATAGCTCAGTAGAAAACACTTTATGCTTTTAATACCAGGCTTTCATAACTCGGTGGAAAACACTTTATGGCTTTGAAGTACTAGGTTGTCATAACTCGGTAGAAAACACTTCATGCCTTTGAAGTACTAGGTTCTCATAGCTCAGTAGGAAACACTTTATGCCTTTGAAGTACTAGGTTGTCATAAACTCGGTAGAAAACACTTTATTCCTTTGAAGTACTAGGTTCTCAAAGCTCAGTAGAAAACACTTTATTCTTTCAAAGTACCAGGTTGTCATAACTCGGTAGAAAAAAATTTGTGCCTTCAAAGTACCAGGATTTCATATCTCGGTAGAAAACACTTTATGCCTTCAAAGTACCAGGTTTTCATATCTCGGTAGAAAACTTTTTATGCCTTCAAAGTACCAGGTTTTCATATCTCGGTAGAAAACACTTTATGCCTTTGAAGTACTAGGTTGTCATAACTCGGTAGAAAACACTTTATGCTTTCAAAGTACCAGGTTGTCATAACTCGGTAGAAAAGACTTTATGCCTTTGAAGTACTAGGGTGTCGTAGCTCAGCAGAAAAAAAATTGTGCCTTCAAAGTACCAGGTTTTCATATCTCAGTAGAAAAAGCTTTATGCTTTCAAAGTACCCGGTTGTCATAACTCGGTAGAAAACACTTTATGCCTTTGAAGTACTGGGTTGTCATAACTCGGTAGAAAACACTTTATGCCTTTGAAGTACTAGGTTCTCATAGCTCAGTAGAAAACACTTTATGCCTTTAAAGTACCAGGTTGTCATAACTCGGTGGAAAACACTTTATGCCTTTGAAGTACTAAGTTGTCATAACTCGGTAGAAAACACTTTATGCCTTTGAAGTACTAGGTTGTCATAGCTCAGTAGAAAAAACATTGTGCCTTCAAAGTACCAGGGTTTCATATCTCGGTAGAAAACACTTTATGCCTTCAAAGTACCAGGTTGTCATAACTCAGTGGACAACACTTTATGCCTTTGAAGTACTAGGTTGTCATAACTCGGTAGAAAACACTTTATGCCTTTGAAGTACTAGGTACTCATAGCTCAGTAGAAAACACTTTATGCCTTTAAAGTACCAGGTTGTCATAACTCGGTGGAAAACACTTTATGCCTTTGAAGTACTAGGTTGTCATAACTCGGTAGAAAACACTTCATGCCTTTGAAGTACTAGGTTCTCATAGCTCAGTAGAAAACACTTTATGCCTTTGAAGTACTAGGTTGTCATAAACTCGGTAGAAAACACTTTATTCCTTTGAAGTACTAGGTTCTCAAAGCTCAGTAGAAAACACTTTATTCTTTCAAAGTACCAGGTTGTCATAACTCGGTAGAAAAAAATTTGTGCCTTCAAAGTACCAGGATTTCATATCTCGGTAGAAAACACTTTATGCCTTCAAAGTACCAGGCTGTCATAACTCTTTGGAAAACACTTTATGCGTTTGAAGTACTAGGTTGTCGTAGCTCAGTAGAAAAAAATTGTGCCTTCAAAGTACCCGGGTTTCATATCTCGGTAGAAAACACTTTATGCCTTCAAAGTACCAGGCTGTCATAACTCGGTGGACAACACTTTATGCCTTTGAAGTACTAGGTTGTCATATCTCGGTAGAAAACACTTTATGCCTTCAAAGTACCAGGCTGTCATAACTCGGTAGACAACAATTTATGCCTTCGAAGTACTAGGTTCTCATAGCTCAGTAGAAAACACTTTATACCTTTAAAGTACCAGGCTGTCATAACTCTTTGGAAAACACTTTATGCGTTTGAAGTACTAGGTTGTCATACCTCAGTAGAAAAAAAATTGTGCCTTCAAAGTACCAGGTTTTCATATCTCGGAAGAAAACACTTTATGCCTTCAAAGTACCAGGTTTTCATAACTCGGTAGAAAACACTTTATGCCTTTAATACCAGGCTGTCATAACTCGGTGGAAAACACTTTATGGCTTTGAAGTACTAGGTTGTTATAGCTCAGTAGAAAAAAAATTGTGCCTTCAAAGTACCAGGTTTTCATATCTCGGTAGAAAACCCTTTATGCCTTCAAAGTACCAGGTTTTCATCATTCGGTAGAAAACACTTTATGCCTTCGAAGTACCAGGTTGTCATAACTCGGTAGAAAACACTTAATGCCTTTGAAGTACTAGGTTGTCATAACTCGGGAGAAAACACTTTATGCCTTTAAAGTACCAGGTTGTCATAACTCGGTAGAAAACACTTTGTGCCTTCAAAGTACCAGGTTGTCATATCTCGATAGAAAACACTTTATGCCTTTGAAGTACTAGGTTGTCATAGCTCAGTAGAAAAATGTTTGTGCCTTCAAAGTACCAGGTATTCATAACTCGGTAGAAAACACTTTATGCCTTTGATGTACTAGGTTGTCATAACTCGGTAGAAAACACTTTATGCCTTTGAAGCACTAGGTTGTCATAACTCGGTAGGAAACACTTTATGCCTTCAAAGTACCAGGTTGTCATAACTCGGTTGAAAACACTTTTTGCCTTTGAAATACTAGGTTCTCATAGCTCAGTAGAAAAAAATTTGTGCCTTCAAAGTACCAGGGTTTCATTTCTCGGTAGAAAACACTTTATGCCTTCAAAGTACCAGGCTGTCATAACTCGGTGGACAACAATTTATGCCTTTGAAGTACTAGGTTCTCATAGCTCAGTAGAAAACACTTTATGCCTTTAAAGAACCAGGCTGTCATAACTCGGTGAAAAACAATTTATGCCTTTGAAGTACTAGGTTGTCATAGCTCAGTAGAAAAAAATTGTGGCTTCAAAGTACCAGGTTTTCATATCTCGGTAGAAAACACTTTATGCCTTCAAAGTACCAGGTTTTCATAACTCGGTAGAAAACAATTTATGCCTTTGAAGTACTAGGTTCTCATAGCTCAGTAGAAAACACTTTATGCCTTTAAAGTACCAGGCTGTCATAACTCGGTAGAAAACATTTCATGCCTTTGAAGTACTAGGTTCTCATAGCTCAGTAGAAAACACTTTATGCTTTTAATACCAGGCTTTCATAACTCGGTGGAAAAGACTTTATGGCTTTGAAGTACTAGGTTGTCATAACTCGGTAGAAAACACTTCATGCCTTTGAAGTACTAGGTTCTCATAGCTCAGTAGAAAACACTTTATGCCTTTGAAGTACTAGGTTGTCATAAACTCGGTAGAAAACACTTTATTCCTTTGAAGTACTAGGTTCTCATAGCTCAGTAGAAAACACTTTATTCTTTCAAAGTACCAGGTTGTCATAACTCGGTAGAAAAAAATTTGTGCCTTCAAAGTACCAGGATTTCATTTCTCGGTAGAAAACACTTTATGCCTTCAAAGTACCAGGTTTTCATATCTCGGTAGAAAACACTTTATGCCTTCAAAGTACCAGGTTTTCATAATTCGGTAGAAAACACTTTATGCCTTCGAAGTACCAGGTTCTCATAACTCGGTAGAAAACACTTTATGCCTTCAAAGTACCAGGTTGTCATAAACTCGGTAGAAAACACTTTTTGCCTTTGAAGTACTAGGTTCTCATAGCTCAGTAGAAAACACTTTATGCTTTCAAAGTACCAGGTTGTCATAACTCGGTAGAAAAAAAATTGTGCCTTCAAAGTACCAGGTTTTCATATCTCGTTAGAAAACACTTTATGCCTTCAAAGCACCAGGTTTTCGTAACTCGGTAGAAAACACTTTATGCCTTCAAAGTACCAGGTTGTCATAACTCGGTAGAAAACACTTCATGCCTTTGAAGTACTAGGTTCTCATAGCTCAGTAGAAAACACTTTATGCCTTTAAAGTACCAGTTTGTCATAACTCGGTGGAAAACACTTTATTCCTTTGAAGTACTATGTTGTCATAGCTCAGTAGAAAAAAATTTGTCCCTTCAAAGTACCAGGGTTTCATATCTCGGTAGAAAACACTTTATGCCTTCAAAGTACCAGGCTGTCATAACTCGGTGGACAACAATTTATGCCTTTAAAGTACTAGGTTCTCATAGCTCAGTAGAAAACACTTAATGCCTTTAAAGTACCAGGCTGTCATAACTCGGTGGAATACACTTTATGCCTTTGAAGTACTAGGTTGTCATAGCTCAGTAGAAAAAAATTTGTGCCTTCAAAGTACCAGGTTTTCATATCTCGGTAGAAAACACTTTATGCCTTCAAAGTACCAGGTTTTCATAATTCGGTAGAAAACACTTTATGCCTTCGAAGTACCAGGTTGTCATAACTCGGTAGAAAACACTTAATGCCTTTGAAGTACTAGGTTGTCATAACTCGGTAGAAAACACTTTATGCCTTCAAAGTACCAGGTTGTCATAACTCGGTAGACAACACTTTGTGCCTTCAAAGTACCAGGTTGTCATATTTCGATAGAAAACCCTTTATGCCTTCAAAGTACCAGGTTTTCATATCTCGTTAGAAAACACTTTATGCCTTCAAAGCACCAGGTTTTCATAACTCGGTAGAAAACACTTTATGCCTTAAAAGTACCAGGTTGTCATAACTCGGTAGAAAACACTTCATGCCTTTGAAGTACTAGGTTCTCATAGCTCAGTAGAAAACACTTTATGCCTTTAAAGTACCAGGTTGTCATAACTCGGTGGAAAACACTTTATTCCTTTGAAGTACTAGGTTGTCATAGCTCAGTAGAAAAAAATTTGTCCCTTCAAAGTACCAGGGTTTCATATCTCGGTAGAAAACACTTTATGCCTTCGAAGTACCAGGTTGTCATAACTCGGTAGAAAACACTTTATGCCTTTGAAGTACTAGGTTCTCATAGCTCAGTAGAAAACACTTTATGCCTTTAAAGTACCAGGTTGTCATAACTCGGTGGAAAACACTTTATGCCTTTGAAGTACTAAGTTGTCATAACTCGGTAGAAAACACTTTATGCCTTTGAAGTACTAGGTTGTCATAGCTCAGTAGAAAAAACATTGTGCCTTCAAAGTACCAGGGTTTCATATCTCGGTAGAAAACACTTTATGCCTTCAAAGTACCAGGTTGTCATAACTCAGTGGACAACACTTTATGCCTTTGAAGTACTAGGTTGTCATAACTCGGTAGAAAACACTTTATGCCTTTGAAGTACTAGGTACTCATAGCTCAGTAGAAAACACTTTATGCCTTTAAAGTACCAGGTTGTCATAACTCGGTGGAAAACACTTTATGCC
Source organism: Polymixis lichenea (assembly GCA_949091785.1). NCBI lineage: Eukaryota > Metazoa > Arthropoda > Insecta > Lepidoptera > Noctuidae > Polymixis > Polymixis lichenea. The sequence continues at coordinate 7,305,028 of OX420952.1, forward strand.
TTTGAAGTACTAGGTTGTCATAACTCGGTAGAAAACACTTCATGCCTTTGAAGTACTAGGTTCTCATAGCTCAGTAGAAAACACTTTATGCCTTTGAAGTACTAGGTTGTCATAAACTCGGTAGAAAACACTTTATTCCTTTGAAGTACTAGGTTCTCAAAGCTCAGTAGAAAACACTTTATTCTTTCAAAGTACCAGGTTGTCATAACTCGGTAGAAAAAAATTTGTGCCTTCAAAGTACCAGGATTTCATATCTCGGTAGAAAACACTTTATGCCTTCAAAGTACCAGGCTGTCATAACTCTTTGGAAAACACTTTATGCGTTTGAAGTACTAGGTTGTCGTAGCTCAGTAGAAAAAAATTGTGCCTTCAAAGTACCCGGGTTTCATATCTCGGTAGAAAACACTTTATGCCTTCAAAGTACCAGGCTGTCATAACTCGGTGGACAACACTTTATGCCTTTGAAGTACTAGGTTGTCATATCTCGGTAGAAAACACTTTATGCCTTCAAAGTACCAGGCTGTCATAACTCGGTAGACAACAATTTATGCCTTCGAAGTACTAGGTTCTCATAGCTCAGTAGAAAACACTTTATACCTTTAAAGTACCAGGCTGTCATAACTCTTTGGAAAACACTTTATGCGTTTGAAGTACTAGGTTGTCATACCTCAGTAGAAAAAAAATTGTGCCTTCAAAGTACCAGGTTTTCATATCTCGGAAGAAAACACTTTATGCCTTCAAAGTACCAGGTTTTCATAACTCGGTAGAAAACACTTTATTCTTTCAAAGTACCAGGTTGTCATAACTCGGTAGAAAAGACTTTATGCCTTTGAAGTACTAGGGTGTCGTAGCTCAGCAGAAAAAAAATTGTGCCTTCAAAGTACCAGGTTTTCATATCTCAGTAGAAAACACTTTATGCCTTTGAAGTACTAGGTTGTCATAACTCGGTAGAAAATACTTTATGCCTTTGAAGTACTAGGTTCTCATAGCTCAGTAGAAAACACTTTATGCCTTTAAAGTACCAGGTTGTCATAACTCGGTGGAAAACACTTCATGCCTTTGAAGTACTAGGTTCTCATAGCTCAGTAGAAAACACTTTATGCCTTTAATACCAGGCTGTCATAACTCGGTGGAAAACACTTTATGGCTTTGAAGTACTAGGTTGTTATAGCTCAGTAGAAAAAAAATTGTGCCTTCAAAGTACCAGGTTTTCATATCTCGGTAGAAAACCCTTTATGCCTTCAAAGTACCAGGTTTTCATCATTCGGTAGAAAACACTTTATGCCTTCGAAGTACCAGGTTGTCATAACTCGGTAGAAAACACTTAATGCCTTTGAAGTACTAGGTTGTCATAACTCGGGAGAAAACACTTTATGCCTTTAAAGTACCAGGTTGTCATAACTCGGTAGAAAACACTTTGTGCCTTCAAAGTACCAGGTTGTCATATCTCGATAGAAAACACTTTATGCCTTTGAAGTACTAGGTTGTCATAGCTCAGTAGAAAAATGTTTGTGCCTTCAAAGTACCAGGTATTCATAACTCGGTAGAAAACACTTTATGCCTTTGATGTACTAGGTTGTCATAACTCGGTAGAAAACACTTTATGCCTTTGAAGCACTAGGTTGTCATAACTCGGTAGGAAACACTTTATGCCTTCAAAGTACCAGGTTGTCATAACTCGGTTGAAAACACTTTTTGCCTTTGAAATACTAGGTTCTCATAGCTCAGTAGAAAAAAATTTGTGCCTTCAAAGTACCAGGGTTTCATTTCTCGGTAGAAAACACTTTATGCCTTCAAAGTACCAGGCTGTCATAACTCGGTGGACAACAATTTATGCCTTTGAAGTACTAGGTTCTCATAGCTCAGTAGAAAACACTTTATGCCTTTAAAGAACCAGGCTGTCATAACTCGGTGAAAAACAATTTATGCCTTTGAAGTACTAGGTTGTCATAGCTCAGTAGAAAAAAATTGTGGCTTCAAAGTACCAGGTTTTCATATCTCGGTAGAAAACACTTTATGCCTTCAAAGTACCAGGTTTTCATAACTCGGTAGAAAACAATTTATGCCTTTGAAGTACTAGGTTCTCATAGCTCAGTAGAAAACACTTTATGCCTTTAAAGTACCAGGCTGTCATAACTCGGTAGAAAACATTTCATGCCTTTGAAGTACTAGGTTCTCATAGCTCAGTAGAAAACACTTTATGCTTTTAATACCAGGCTTTCATAACTCGGTGGAAAAGACTTTATGGCTTTGAAGTACTAGGTTGTCATAACTCGGTAGAAAACACTTCATGCCTTTGAAGTACTAGGTTCTCATAGCTCAGTAGAAAACACTTTATGCCTTTGAAGTACTAGGTTGTCATAAACTCGGTAGAAAACACTTTATTCCTTTGAAGTACTAGGTTCTCATAGCTCAGTAGAAAACACTTTATTCTTTCAAAGTACCAGGTTGTCATAACTCGGTAGAAAAAAATTTGTGCCTTCAAAGTACCAGGATTTCATTTCTCGGTAGAAAACACTTTATGCCTTCAAAGTACCAGGTTTTCATATCTCGGTAGAAAACACTTTATGCCTTCAAAGTACCAGGTTTTCATAATTCGGTAGAAAACACTTTATGCCTTCGAAGTACCAGGTTCTCATAACTCGGTAGAAAACACTTTATGCCTTCAAAGTACCAGGTTGTCATAAACTCGGTAGAAAACACTTTTTGCCTTTGAAGTACTAGGTTCTCATAGCTCAGTAGAAAACACTTTATGCTTTCAAAGTACCAGGTTGTCATAACTCGGTAGAAAAAAAATTGTGCCTTCAAAGTACCAGGTTTTCATATCTCGTTAGAAAACACTTTATGCCTTCAAAGCACCAGGTTTTCGTAACTCGGTAGAAAACACTTTATGCCTTCAAAGTACCAGGTTGTCATAACTCGGTAGAAAACACTTCATGCCTTTGAAGTACTAGGTTCTCATAGCTCAGTAGAAAACACTTTATGCCTTTAAAGTACCAGTTTGTCATAACTCGGTGGAAAACACTTTATTCCTTTGAAGTACTATGTTGTCATAGCTCAGTAGAAAAAAATTTGTCCCTTCAAAGTACCAGGGTTTCATATCTCGGTAGAAAACACTTTATGCCTTCAAAGTACCAGGCTGTCATAACTCGGTGGACAACAATTTATGCCTTTAAAGTACTAGGTTCTCATAGCTCAGTAGAAAACACTTAATGCCTTTAAAGTACCAGGCTGTCATAACTCGGTGGAATACACTTTATGCCTTTGAAGTACTAGGTTGTCATAGCTCAGTAGAAAAAAATTTGTGCCTTCAAAGTACCAGGTTTTCATATCTCGGTAGAAAACACTTTATGCCTTCAAAGTACCAGGTTTTCATAATTCGGTAGAAAACACTTTATGCCTTCGAAGTACCAGGTTGTCATAACTCGGTAGAAAACACTTAATGCCTTTGAAGTACTAGGTTGTCATAACTCGGTAGAAAACACTTTATGCCTTCAAAGTACCAGGTTGTCATAACTCGTTAGACAACACTTTGTGCCTTCAAAGTACCAGGTTGTCATATTTCGATAGAAAACCCTTTATGCCTTCAAAGTACCAGGTTTTCATATCTCGTTAGAAAACACTTTATGCCTTCAAAGCACCAGGTTTTCATAACTCGGTAGAAAACACTTTATGCCTTCAAAGTACCAGGTTGTCATAACTCGGTAGAAAACACTTCATGCCTTTGAAGTACTAGGTTCTCATAGCTCAGTAGAAAACACTTTATGCCTTTAAAGTACCAGGTTGTCATAACTCGGTGGAAAACACTTTATTCCTTTGAAGTACTAGGTTGTCATAGCTCAGTAGAAAAAAATTTGTCTCTTCAAAGTACCAGGGTTTCATATCTCGGTAGAAAACACTTTATGCCTTCGAAGTACCAGGTTGTCATAACTCGGTAGAAAACACTTAATGCCTTTGAAGTACTAGGTTGTCATAACTCGGTAGAAAACACTTTATGCCTTCAAAGTACCAGGTTGTCATAACTCGGTAGAAAACACTTTGTGCCTTCAAAGTACCAGGTTGTCATATTTCGATAGAAAACCCTTTATGCCTTCAAAGTACCAGGTTTTCATAACTCGGTAGAAAACACTTTATGAATTCAAAGTACTAGGTTGTCATAACTCGGTAGAAAACACTTCATGCTTTTATTACCAGGCTTTCATAACTCGGTGGCAAACACTTTATGGCTTTCAAGTACTAGGTTGTCATAACTCGGTAGAAAACACTTCATGCCTTTGAAGTACTAGGTTCTCATAGCTCAGTAGAAAACAGTTTATGCCTTTAAAGTACCAGGTTGTCATAACTCGGTGGAAAACACTTTATTCCTTTGAAGTACTAGGTTGTCATAGCTCAGTAGAAAAAAATTTGTCCCTTCAAAGTACCAGGGTTTCATATCTCGGTAGAAAACACTTTAGCCTTCAAAGTACCAGGTTGTCATAAACTCGGTAGAAAACACTTTACGCCTTCGAAGTACCAGGTTCTCATAACTCGGTAGAAAACACTTTATGCCTTCAAAGTACCAGGTTGTCATAAACTCGGTAGAAAACACTTTTTGCCTTTGAAGTACTAGGTTCTCATAGCTCAGTAGAAAACACTTTATGCTTTCAAAGTAACAGGTTGTCATAACTCGGTAGAAAAAAATTTGTGCCTTCAAAGTACCAGGTTTTCATATCTCGGTAGAAAACACTTTATGCCTTCAAAGTACCAGGTTTTCATAACTCGGTAGAAAACACTTTCTGCCTTCAAAGTACCAGGATGTCATAACTCGGTAGAAAACACTTCATGCCTTTGAAGTACTAGGTTCTCATAGCTCAGTAGAAAACACTTTATGCCTTTAAAGTACCAGGTTGTCATAACTCGGTGGAAAACACTTTATTCCTTTGAAGTACTAGGTTGTCATAGCTCAGTAGAAAAAAATTTGTGCCTTCAAAGTACCAGGGTTTCATATCTCGGTAGAAAACACTTTATGCCTTTAAAGTACCAGGCTGTCATAACTCGGTGGACAACAATTTATGCCTTTAAAGTACTAGGTTCTCATAGCTCAGTAGAAAACACTAAATGCCTTTAAAGTACCAGGCTGTCATAACTCGGTGGAAAACACTTTATGCCTTTGAAGTACTAGGTTGTCATAACTCGGTAGAAAACACTTAATGCCTTTGAAGTACTAGGTTGTCATAACTCGGTAGAAAACACTTTATGCTTTCAAAGTACCAGGTTGTCATAACTCGGTAGAAAACACTTTGTGCCTTCAAAGTACCAGGTTGTCATATCTCGATAGAAAACCCTTTATGCCTTCAAAGTACCAGGTTTTCATAACTCGGTAGAAAACACTTTATGAATTCAAAGTACCAGGTTGTCATAACTCGGTAGAAAACACTTCATGCCTTTGAAGTACTAGGTTCTCATAGCTCAGTAGAAAACACTTTATGCTTTTAATATCAGGCTCTCATAACTCGTTGGAAAACACTTTATGGCTTTGAAGTACTAGGTTGTCATAACTCGGTAGAAAACACTTTATTCCTTTGAAGTACTAGGTTCTCATAGCTCAGTAGAAAACACTTTATGACTTTGAAGTACTAGGTTGTCATAACTCGGTAGAAAACACTTCATGCCTTTGAAGTACTAGGTTCTCATAGCTCAGTAGAAAACACTTTATGCCTTTAAAGTAACAGGTTGTCATAACTCGGTGGAAAACACTTTATTCCTTTGAAGTACTAGGTTGTCATATCTCAGTAGAAAAAAATTTGTCCCTTCAAAGTACCAGGGTTTCATATCTCGGTAGAAAACACTTTATGCCTTCAAAGTACCAGGCTGTCATAACTCGGTGGACAACAATTTATGCCTTTAAAGTACTAGGTTCTCATAGCTCAGTAGAAAACACTTAATGCCTTTAAAGTACCAGGTTTTCATAATTCGGTAGAAAACACTTTATGCCTTCGAAGTACCAGGTTGTCATAACTCGGTAGAAAACACTTAATGCCTTTGAAGTACTAGGTTGTCATAACTCGGTAGAAAACACTTTATGCCTTCAAAGTACCAGGTTGTCATAACTCGGTAGAAAACACTTTGTGCCCTCGAAGTACCAGGTTGTCATATCTCGATAGAAAACCCTTTATGCCTTCAAAGTACCAGGTTTTCATAACTCGGTAGAAAACACTTTATGAATTCAAAGTACTAGGTTGTCATAACTCGGTAGAAAACACTTCATGCTTTTATTACCAGGCTTTCATAACTCGGTGGCAAACACTTTATGGCTTTCAAGTACTAGGTTGTCATAACTCGGTAGAAAACACTTCATGCCTTTGAAGTACTAGGTTCTCATAGCTCAGTAGAAAACAGTTTATGCCTTTAAAGTACCAGGTTGTCATAACTCGGTGGAAAACACTTTATTCCTTTGAAGTACTAGGTTGTCATAGCTCAGTAGAAAAAAATTTGTCCCTTCAAAGTACCAGGGTTTCATATCTCGGTAGAAAACACTTTAGCCTTCAAAGTACCAGGTTGTCATAAACTCGGTAGAAAACACTTTACGCCTTCGAAGTACCAGGTTCTCATAACTCGGTAGAAAACACTTTATGCCTTCAAAGTACCAGGTTGTCATAAACTCGGTAGAAAACACTTTTTGCCTTTGAAGTACTAGGTTCTCATAGCTCAGTAGAAAACACTTTATGCTTTCAAAGTAACAGGTTGTCATAACTCGGTAGAAAAAAATTTGTGCCTTCAAAGTACCAGGTTTTCATATCTCGGTAGAAAACACTTTATGCCTTCAAAGTACCAGGTTTTCATAACTCGGTAGAAAACACTTTCTGCCTTCAAAGTACCAGGATGTCATAACTCGGTAGAAAACACTTCATGCCTTTGAAGTACTAGGTTCTCATAGCTCAGTAGAAAACACTTTATGCCTTTAAAGTACCAGGTTGTCATAACTCGGTGGAAAACACTTTATTCCTTTGAAGTACTAGGTTGTCATAGCTCAGTAGAAAAAAATTTGTGCCTTCAAAGTACCAGGGTTTCATATCTCGGTAGAAAACACTTTATGCCTTTAAAGTACCAGGCTGTCATAACTCGGTGGACAACAATTTATGCCTTTAAAGTACTAGGTTCTCATAGCTCAGTAGAAAACACTAAATGCCTTTAAAGTACCAGGCTGTCATAACTCGGTGGAAAACACTTTATGCCTTTGAAGTACTAGGTTGTCATAACTCGGTAGAAAACACTTAATGCCTTTGAAGTACTAGGTTGTCATAACTCGGTAGAAAACACTTTATGCTTTCAAAGTACCAGGTTGTCATAACTCGGTAGAAAACACTTTGTGCCTTCAAAGTACCAGGTTGTCATATCTCGATAGAAAACCCTTTATGCCTTCAAAGTACCAGGTTTTCATAACTCGGTAGAAAACACTTTATGAATTCAAAGTACCAGGTTGTCATAACTCGGTAGAAAACACTTCATGCCTTTGAAGTACTAGGTTCTCATAGCTCAGTAGAAAACACTTTATGCTTTTAATATCAGGCTCTCATAACTCGTTGGAAAACACTTTATGGCTTTGAAGTACTAGGTTGTCATAACTCGGTAGAAAACACTTTATTCCTTTGAAGTACTAGGTTCTCATAGCTCAGTAGAAAACACTTTATGACTTTGAAGTACTAGGTTGTCATAACTCGGTAGAAAACACTTCATGCCTTTGAAGTACTAGGTTCTCATAGCTCAGTAGAAAACACTTTATGCCTTTAAAGTAACAGGTTGTCATAACTCGGTGGAAAACACTTTATTCCTTTGAAGTACTAGGTTGTCATATCTCAGTAGAAAAAAATTTGTCCCTTCAAAGTACCAGGGTTTCATATCTCGGTAGAAAACACTTTATGCCTTCAAAGTACCAGGCTGTCATAACTCGGTGGACAACAATTTATGCCTTTAAAGTACTAGGTTCTCATAGCTCAGTAGAAAACACTTAATGCCTTTAAAGTACCAGGTTTTCATAATTCGGTAGAAAACACTTTATGCCTTCGAAGTACCAGGTTGTCATAACTCGGTAGAAAACACTTAATGCCTTTGAAGTACTAGGTTGTCATAACTCGGTAGAAAACACTTTATGCCTTCAAAGTACCAGGTTGTCATAACTCGGTAGAAAACACTTTGTGCCCTCGAAGTACCAGGTTGTCATATCTCGATAGAAAACCCTTTATGCCTTCAAAGTACCAGGTTTTCATAACTCGGTAGAAAACACTTTATGAATTCAAAGTACCAGGTTGTCATAACTCGGTAGAAAACACTTCATGCCTTTGAAGTACTAGGTTCTCATAGCTCAGTAGAAAACACTTTATGCTTTTAATACCAGGCTTTCATAACTCGGTGGAAAACACTTTATGGCTTTCAAGTACTAGGTTGTCATAACTCGGTAGAAAACACTTCATGCCTTTGAAGTACTAGGTTCTCATAGCTCAGTAGAAAACACTTTATGCCTTTAAAGTACCAAGTTGTCATAACTCGGTGGAAAACACTTTTATTCCTTTGAAGTACTAGGTTGTCATAGCTCAGTAGAAAAAAATTTGTCCCTTCAAAGTACCAGGGTTTCATATCTCGGTAGAAAACACTTTATGCCTTCAAAGTACCAGGCTGTCATAACTCGGTGGACAACAGTTTATGCCTTTAAAGTACTAGGTTCTCATAGCTCAGTAGAAAACACTTAATGCCTTTAAAGTAACAGGCTGTCATAACTCGGTGGAAAACACTTTATGCCTTTGAAGTACTAGGTTGTCATAGCTCAGTAGAAAAAAATTTGTGCCTTCAAAGTACCAGGTTTTCATATCTCGGTAGAAAACACTTTATGCCATCAAAGTACCAGGTTTTCATAACTCGGTAGAAAACAATTATGCCTTTGAAGTACTAGGTTCTCATAGCTCAGTAGAAAACACTTTATGCCTTTAAAGTACCAGGCTGTCATAACTTGGTAGAAAACACTTCATGCCTTTGAAGTACTAGGTTGTCATAACTCGGTAGAAAACACTTCATGCCTTTGAAGTACTAGGTTCTCATAGCTCAGTAGAAAACACTTTATGCCTTTGAAGTACTAGGTTGTCATAAACTCGGTAGAAAACACTTTATCCCTTTGAAGTACTAGGTTCTCATAGCTCAGTAGAAAACACTTTATTCTTTCAAAGTACCAGGTTGTCATAACTCGGTAGAAAAAAATTTGTGCCTTCAAAGTACCAGGTTTTCATATCTCGGTAGAAAACACTTTATGCCTTCAAAGTACCAGGTTTTCATATCTCCTTAGAAAACACTTTATGCCTTCAAAGTACCAGGTTTTCATATCTCCGTAGATAACACTTTATGCCTTTAAAGTACCAGGTTTTCATAACTCGGTAGAAAACACTTTATGCTTTCAAAGTACCAGGTTGTCATAACTCGGTAGAAAACACTTTATGCCTTCAAAGTACCAGGTTGTCATAACTCGGTAGAAAACACTTCATGCCTTTGAAGTACTAGGTTCTCATAGCTCAGTAGAAAACACTTTATGCCTTTAAAGTACCAGGTTGTCATAACTCGGTGGAAAACACTTTATTCCTTTGAAGTACTAGGTTGTCATAGCTCAGTAGAAAAAAATTTGTCCCTTCAAAGTACCAGGGTTTCATATCTCGGTAGAAAACACTTTATGCCTTCAAAGTACCAGGCTGTCATAACTCGGTGGACAACAATTTATGCCTTTAAAGTACTAGGTTCTCATAGCTCAGTAGAAAACACTTAATGCCTTTAAAGTACCAGGCTGTCATAACTCGGTGGAAAACACTTTATGCCTTTGAAGTACTAGGTTGTTATAGCTCAGTAGAAAAAAAATTGTGCCTTCAAAGTACCAGGTTTTCATATCTCGGTAGAAAACACTTTATGCCTTCAAAGTACCAGGTTTTCATAATTCGGTAGAAAACACTTTATGCCTTCGAAGTACCAGGTTCTCATAACTCGGTAGAAAACACTTTATGCCTTCAAAGTACCAGGTTGTCATAAACTCGGTAGAAAACACTTTTTGCCTTTGAAGTACTAGGTTCTCATAGCTCAGTAGAAAACCCTTTATGCTTTCAAAGTACCAGGTTGTCATAACTCGGTAGAAAAAAATTTGTGCCTTCAAAGTACCAGGTTTTCATATCTCGTTAGAAAACACTTTATGCCTTCAAAGCACCAGGTTTTCATAACTCGGTAGAAAACACTTTATGCCTTCAAAGTACCAGGTTGTCATAACTCGGTAGAAAACACTTCATGCCTTTGAAGTACTAGGTTCTCATAGCTCAGTAGAAAACACTTTATGCCTTTAAAGTACCAGGTTGTCATAACTCGGTGGAAAACACTTTATTCCTTTGAAGTACTATGTTGTCATAGCTCAGTAGAAAAAAATTTGTCCCTTCAAAGTACCAGGGTTTCATATCTCGGTAGAAAACACTTTATGCCTTCAAAGTACCAGGCTGTCATAACTCGGTGGACAACAATTTATGCCTTTAAAGTACTAGGTTCTCATAGCTCAGTAGAAAACACTTAATGCCTTTAAAGTACCAGGCTGTCATAACTCGGTGGAATACACTTTATGCCTTTGAAGTACTAGGTTGTCATAGCTCAGTAGAAAAAAATTTGTGCCTTCAAAGTACCAGGTTTTCATATCTCGGTAGAAAACACTTTATGCCTTCAAAGTACCAGGTTTTCATAATTCGGTAGAAAACACTTTATGCCTTCGAAGTACCAGGTTGTCATAACTCGGTAGAAAACACTTAATGCCTTTGAAGTACTAGGTTGTCATAACTCGGTAGAAAACACTTTATGCCTTCAAAGTACCAGGTTGTCATAACTCGGTTGACAACACTTTGTGCCTTCAAAGTACCAGGTTGTCATATTTCGATAGAAAACCCTTTATGCCTTCAAAGTACCAGGTTTTCATAACTCGGTAGAAAACACTTTATGAATTCAAAGTACCAGGTTGTCATAACTCGGTAGAAAACACTTCATGCCTTTGAAGTACTAGGTTCTCATAGCTCAGTAGAAAACACTTTATGCTTTTAATACCAGGCTTTCATAACTCGGTGGAAAACACTTTATGGCTTTCAAGTACTAGGTTGTCATAACTCGGTAGAAAACACTTCATGCCTTTGAAGTACTAGGTTCTCATAGCTCAGTAGAAAACACTTTATGCCTTTGAAGTACTAGGTTGTCATAAACTCGGTAGAAAACACTTTATCCCTTTGAAGTACTAGGTTCTCATAGCTCAGTAGAAAACACTTTATTCTTTCAAAGTACCAGGTTGTCATAACTCGCTAGAAAAAAATTTGTGCCTTCAAAGTACCAGGTTTTCATATCTCGGTAGAAAACACTTTATGCCTTCAAAGTACCAGGTTTTCATATCTCCTTAGAAAACACTTTATGCCTTCAAAGTACCAGGTTTTCATATCTCCGTAGAAAACACTTTATGCCTTCAAAGTACCAGGTTTTCATAACTCGGTAGAAAACACTTTATGCTTTCAAAGTACCAGGTTGTCATAACTCGGTAGAAAACACTTTATGCCTTCAAAAAACCAGGTTGTCATAACTCGGTAGAAAACACTTCATGCCTTTGAAGTACTAGGTTCTCATAGCTCAGTAGAAAACACTTTATGCCTTTAAAGTACCAGGTTGTCATAACTCGGTGGAAAACACTTTATTCCTTTGAAGTACTAGGTTGTCATAGCTCAGTAGAAAAAAATTTGTCCCTTCAAAGTACCAGGGTTTCATATCTCGGTAGAAAACACTTTATGCCTTTGAAGTACCAGGCTGTCATAACTCAGTGGACAACAATTTATGCCTTTAAAGTACTAGGTTCTCATAGCTCAGTAGAAAACACTTAATGCCTTTAAAGTAACAGGCTGTCATAACTCGGTGGAAAACACTTTATGCCTTTGAAGTACTAGGTTGTCATAGCTCAGTAGAAAAAAATTTGTGCCTTCAAAGTACCAGGTTTTCATATCTCGGTAGAAAACACTTTATGCCTTCGAAGTACCAGGTTGTCATAACTCGGTAGAAAACACTTTATGCCTTTAAAGTACCAGGCTGTCATAACTCGGTAGAAAACACTTCATGCCTTTGAAGTACTAGGTTCTCATAGCTCAGTAGAAAACACTTTATGCCTTTAAAGTACCAGGTTGTCATAACTTGGTGGAAAACACTTTATGCCTTTGAAGTACTAGGTTGACATAGCTCAGTAGAAAAAAATTTGTGCCTTCAAAGTACCAGGCTGTCATAACTCGGTGGACAACAATTTATGCCTTTGAAGTACTAGGGTGTCGTAGCTCAGCAGAAAAAAAATTGTGCCTTCAAAGTACCAGGTTTTCATATCTCAGTAGAAAACACTTTATGCTTTCAAAGTACCAGGTTGTCATAACTCGGTAGAAAACACTTTATGCCTTTGAAGTACTGGGTTGTCATAACTCGTTAGAAAACACTTTATGCCTTTGAAGTACTAGGTTCTCATAGCTCAGTAGAAAACACTTTATGCCTTTAAAGTACCAGGTTTTCATAACTCGGTGGAAAACACTTTATGCCTTTGAAGTACTAAGTTGTCATAACTCGGTAGAAAACACTTTATGCCTTTGAAGTACTAGGTTGTCATAGCTCAGTAGAAAAAACATTGTGCCTTCAAAGTACCAGGGTTTCATATCTCGGTAGAAAACACTTTATGCCTTCAAAGTACAAGGTTGTCATAACTCAGTGGACAACACTTTATGCCTTTGAAGTACTAGGTTGTCATAACTCGGTAGAAAACACTTTATGCCTTTGAAGTACTAGGTTCTCATAGCTCAGTAGAAAACACTTTATGCCTTTAAAGTACCAGGTTGTCATAACTCGGTGGAAAACACTTTATGCCTTTGAAGTACTAGGTTGTCATAGCTCAGTAGAAAACACTTTATGCCTTTAAAGTACCAGGCTGTCATAACTCTTTGGAAAACACTTTATGCGTTTGAAGTACTAGGTTGTCATAGCTCAGTAGAAAAAAATTGTGCCTTCAAAGTACCAGGGTTTCATATCTCGGTAGAAAACACTTTATGCCTTCAAAGTACCAGGCTGTCATAACTCGGTGGACAACACTTTATGCCTTTGAAGTACTAGGTTGTCATATCTCGGTAGAAAACACTTTATGCCTTCAAAGTACCAGGTTTTCATAACTCGGTAGAAAACAATTTATGCCTTTGAAGTACTAGGTTCTCATAGCTCAGTAGAAAACACTTTATGCCTTTAAAGTACCAGGCTGTCATAACTCGGTAGAAAACACTTCATGCCTTTGAAGTACTAGGTTATCATAGCTCAGTAGAAAACACTTTATGCTTTTAATACCAGGCTTTCATAACTCGGTGGAAAACACTTTATGGCTTTGAAGTACTAGGTTGTCATAACTCGGTAGAAAACACTTTATGCCTTCGAAGTACCAGGTTCTCATATTTCGGTAGAAAACACTTTATGCCTTCAAAGTACCAGGTTGTCATAAACTCGGTAGAAAACACTTTTTGCCTTTGAAGTACTAGGTTCTCATAGCTCAGTAGAAAACACTTTATGCTTTCAAAGTACCAGGTTGTCATAACTCGGTAGAAAAAAATTTGTGCCTTCAAAGTACCAGGTTTTCGTATTTCGTTAGAAAACACTTTATGCCTTCAAAGCACCAGGTTTTCATAACTCGGTAGAAAACACTTTATGCCTTCAAAGTACCAGGTTGTCATAACTCGGTAGAAAACACTTCATGCCTTTGAAGTACTAGGTTCTCATAGCTCAGTAGAAAACACTTTATGCCTTTAAAGTACCAGGTTGTCATAACTCGATGGAAAACACTTTATTCCTTTGAAGTACTAGGTTGTCATAGCTCAGTAGAAAAAAATTTGTCCCTTCAAAGTACCAGGGTTTCATATCTCGGTAGAAAACACTTTATGCCTTCAAAGTACCAGGCTGTCATAACTCGGTGGACAACAATTTATGCCTTTGAAGTACTAGGTTGTCATAGCTCAGTAGAAAAAAATTTGTGCCTTCAAAATACCAGGTTTTCATATCTCGGTAGAAAACACTTTATGCCTTCAAAGTACCAGGTTTTCATAATTCGGTAGAAAACACTTTATTTCTTCGAAGTACCAGGTTGTCATAACTCGGTAGAAAACCCTTTATGCCTTCAAAGTACCAGGTTTTCATAACTCGGTAGAAAACACTTTATGAATTCAAAGTACCAGGTTGTCATAACTCGGTAGAAAACACTTCATGCCTTTGAAGTACTAGGTTCTCATAGCTCAGTAGAAAACACTTTATGCCTTTGAAGTACTAGGTTCTCATAGCTCAGTAGAAAAGACTTTATTCTTTCAAAGTACCAGGTTGTCATAACTCGGTAGAAAAAAATTTGTGCCTTCAAAGTACCAGGTTTTCATATCTCGGTAGAAAACACTTTATGCCTTCAAAGTACCAGGTTTTCATATCTCGGTAGAAAACACTTTATGCCTTCAAAGTACCAGGTTTTCATATCTCGGTAGAAAACACTTTATGCCTTCAAAGTACCAGGTTTTCATAACTCGGTAGAAAACACTTTATGCTTTCAAAGTACCAGGTTGTCATAACTCGGTAGAAAACACTTCATGCCTTTGAAGTACTAGGTTCTCATAGCTCAGTAGAAAACACTTTATGCCTTTAAAGTACCAGGTTGTCATAACTCGGTGGAAAACACTTTATTCCTTTGAAGTACTAGGTTGTCATAGCTCAGTAGAAAAAAATTTGTCCCTTCAAAGTACCAGGGTTTCATATCTCGGTAGAAAACACTTTATGCCTTCAAAGTACCAGGCTGTCATAACTCGTTGGACAACAATTTATGCCTTTAAAGTACTAGGTACTCATAGCTCAGTAGAAAACACTTAATGCCTTTAAAGTAACAGGCTGTCATAACTCGGTATAAAACACTTTATGCCTTTGAAGTACTAGGTTGTCATAGCTCAGTAGAAAAAAATTTGTGCCTTCAAAGTACCAGGTTTTCATATCTCGGTAGAAAACACTTTATGCCTTCGAAGTACCAGGTTGTCATAACTCGGTAGAAAACACTTTATGCCTTTAAAGTACCAGGCTGTCATAACTCGGTAGAAAACACTTCATGCCTTTGAAGTACTAGGTTCTCATAGCTCAGTAGAAAACACTTTATGCCTTTAAAGTACCAGGTTGTCATAACTTGGTGGAAAACACTTTATGCCTTTGAAGTACTAGGTTGACATAGCTCAGTAGAAAAAAATTTGTGCCTTCAAAGTACCAGGCTGTCATAACTCGGTGGACAACAATTTATGCCTTTGAAGTACTAGGTTGTCATAACTCGGTAGAAAACACTTTATGCCTTCAAAGTACCAGGTTTCATAACTCGGTAGAAAACACTTCATGCCTTTGAAGTACTAGGTTCTCATAGCTCAGTAGAAAACACTTTATGCTTTTAATACCAGGCTTTCATAACTCGGTGGAAAACACTTTATGGCTTTGAAGTACTAGGTTGTCATAACTCGGTAGAAAACACTTCATGCCTTTGAAGTACTAGGTTCTCATAGCTCAGTAGAAAACACTTTATGCCTTTGAAGTACTAGGTTGTCATAAACTCGGTAGAAAACACTTTATGCCTTCAAAGTACCAGGTTTTCATAATTCGGTAGAAAACACTTTATGCCTTCGAAGTACCAGGTTCTCATAGCTCAGTAGAAAACACTTTATGCTTTCAAAGTACCAGGTTGTCATAACTCGGTAGAAAAAAATTTGTGCCTTCAAAGTACCAGGTTTTCATATCTCGTTAGAAAACACTTTATGCCTTCAAAGCACCAGGTTTTCATAACTCGGTAGAAAAAAAATTGTGCCTTCAAAGTACCAGGTTTTCATATCTCGTTAGAAAACACTTTATGCCTTCAAAGTACCAGGTTTTCATATCTCGGTAGAAAACACTTTATGCCTTCAAAGTACCAGGTTTTCATAATTCGGTAGAAAACACTTTATGCCTTCGAAGTACCAGGTTCTCATAGCTCAGTAGAAAACACTTTATGCTTTCAAAGTACCAGGTTGTCATAACTCGGTAGAAAAAAATTTGTGCCTTCAAAGTACCAGGTTTTCATATCTCGTTAGAAAACACTTTATGCCTTCAAAGCACCAGGTTTTCATAACTCGGTAGAAAACACTTTATGCCTTCAAAGTACCAGGTTGTCATAACTCGGTAGAAAACACTTCATGCCTTTGAAGTACTAGGTTCTCATAGCTCAGTAGAAAACACTTTATGCCTTTAAAGTACCAGGTTGTCATAACTCGGTGGAAAACACTTTATTCCTTTGAAGTACTAGGTTGTCATAGCTCAGTAGAAAAAAATTTGTCCCTTCAAAGTACCAGGGTTTCATATCTCGGTAGAAAACACTTTATGCCTTCGAAGTACCAGGTTGTCATAACTCGGTAGAAAACACTTAATGCCTTTGAAGTACTAGGTTGTCATAACTCGGTAGAAAACACTTTATGCCTTCAAAGTACCAGGTTGTCATAACTCGGTAGAAAACACTTTGTGCCTTCAAAGTACCAGGTTGTCATATTTCGATAGAAAACCCTTTATGCCTTCAAAGTACCAGGTTTTCATAACTCGGTAGAAAACACTTTATGAATTCAAAGTACTAGGTTGTCATAACTCGGTAGAAAACACTTCATGCTTTTATTACCAGGCTTTCATAACTCGGTGGCAAACACTTTATGGCTTTCAAGTACTAGGTTGTCATAACTCGGTAGAAAACACTTCATGCCTTTGAAGTACTAGGTTCTCATAGCTCAGTAGAAAACAGTTTATGCCTTTAAAGTACCAGGTTGTCATAACTCGGTGGAAAACACTTTATTCCTTTGAAGTACTAGGTTGTCATAGCTCAGTAGAAAAAAATTTGTCCCTTCAAAGTACCAGGGTTTCATATCTCGGTAGAAAACACTTTAGCCTTCAAAGTACCAGGTTGTCATAAACTCGGTAGAAAACACTTTACGCCTTCGAAGTACCAGGTTCTCATAACTCGGTAGAAAACACTTTATGCCTTCAAAGTACCAGGTTGTCATAAACTCGGTAGAAAACACTTTTTGCCTTTGAAGTACTAGGTTCTCATAGCTCAGTAGAAAACACTTTATGCTTTCAAAGTAACAGGTTGTCATAACTCGGTAGAAAAAAATTTGTGCCTTCAAAGTACCAGGTTTTCATATCTCGGTAGAAAACACTTTATGCCTTCAAAGTACCAGGTTTTCATAACTCGGTAGAAAACACTTTCTGCCTTCAAAGTACCAGGATGTCATAACTCGGTAGAAAACACTTCATGCCTTTGAAGTACTAGGTTCTCATAGCTCAGTAGAAAACACTTTATGCCTTTAAAGTACCAGGTTGTCATAACTCGGTGGAAAACACTTTATTCCTTTGAAGTACTAGGTTGTCATAGCTCAGTAGAAAAAAATTTGTGCCTTCAAAGTACCAGGGTTTCATATCTCGGTAGAAAACACTTTATGCCTTTAAAGTACCAGGCTGTCATAACTCGGTGGACAACAATTTATGCCTTTAAAGTACTAGGTTCTCATAGCTCAGTAGAAAACACTAAATGCCTTTAAAGTACCAGGCTGTCATAACTCGGTGGAAAACACTTTATGCCTTTGAAGTACTAGGTTGTCATAACTCGGTAGAAAACACTTAATGCCTTTGAAGTACTAGGTTGTCATAACTCGGTAGAAAACACTTTATGCTTTCAAAGTACCAGGTTGTCATAACTCGGTAGAAAACACTTTGTGCCTTCAAAGTACCAGGTTGTCATATCTCGATAGAAAACCCTTTATGCCTTCAAAGTACCAGGTTTTCATAACTCGGTAGAAAACACTTTATGAATTCAAAGTACCAGGTTGTCATAACTCGGTAGAAAACACTTCATGCCTTTGAAGTACTAGGTTCTCATAGCTCAGTAGAAAACACTTTATGCTTTTAATATCAGGCTCTCATAACTCGTTGGAAAACACTTTATGGCTTTGAAGTACTAGGTTGTCATAACTCGGTAGAAAACACTTTATTCCTTTGAAGTACTAGGTTCTCATAGCTCAGTAGAAAACACTTTATGACTTTGAAGTACTAGGTTGTCATAACTCGGTAGAAAACACTTCATGCCTTTGAAGTACTAGGTTCTCATAGCTCAGTAGAAAACACTTTATGCCTTTAAAGTAACAGGTTGTCATAACTCGGTGGAAAACACTTTATTCCTTTGAAGTACTAGGTTGTCATATCTCAGTAGAAAAAAATTTGTCCCTTCAAAGTACCAGGGTTTCATATCTCGGTAGAAAACACTTTATGCCTTCAAAGTACCAGGCTGTCATAACTCGGTGGACAACAATTTATGCCTTTAAAGTACTAGGTTCTCATAGCTCAGTAGAAAACACTTAATGCCTTTAAAGTACCAGGTTTTCATAATTCGGTAGAAAACACTTTATGCCTTCGAAGTACCAGGTTGTCATAACTCGGTAGAAAACACTTAATGCCTTTGAAGTACTAGGTTGTCATAACTCGGTAGAAAACACTTTATGCCTTCAAAGTACCAGGTTGTCATAACTCGGTAGAAAACACTTTGTGCCCTCGAAGTACCAGGTTGTCATATCTCGATAGAAAACCCTTTATGCCTTCAAAGTACCAGGTTTTCATAACTCGGTAGAAAACACTTTATGAATTCAAAGTACCAGGTTGTCATAACTCGGTAGAAAACACTTCATGCCTTTGAAGTACTAGGTTCTCATAGCTCAGTAGAAAACACTTTATGCTTTTAATACCAGGCTTTCATAACTCGGTGGAAAACACTTTATGGCTTTGAAGTACTAGGTTGTCATAACTCGGTAGAAAACACTTCATGCCTTTGAAGTACTAGGTTCTCATAGCTCAGTAGAAAACACTTTATGCCTTTAAAGTACCAGGTTGTCATAACTCGGTGGAAAACACTTTATTCCTTTGAAGTACTAGGTTGTCATAGCTCAGTAGAAAAAAATTTGTCCCTTCAAAGTACCAGGGTTTCATATCTCGGTAGAAAACACTTTATGCCTTCAAAGTACCAGGCTGTCATAACTCGGTGGACAACAATTTATGCCTTTAAAGTACTAGGTTCTCATAGCTCAGTAGAAAACACTTAATGCCTTTAAAGTAACAGGCTGTCATAACTCGGTGGAAAACACTTTATGCCTTTGAAGAACTAGGTTGTCATAGCTCAGTAGAAAAAAATTTGTGCCTTCAAAGTACCAGGTTTTCATATCTCGGTAGAAAACACTTTATGCCTTCGAAGTACCAGGCTGTCATAACTCGTTGGACAACAATTTATGCCTTTAAAGTACTAGGTTCTCATAGCTCAGTAGAAAACACTTAATGCCTTTAAAGTAACAGGCTGTCATAACTCGGTATAAAACACTTTATGCCTTTGAAGTACTAGGTTGTCATAGCTCAGTAGAAAAAAATTTGTGCCTTCAAAGTACCAGGTTTTCATATCTCGGTAGAAAACACTTTATGCCTTCGAAGTACCAGGTTGTCATAACTCGGTAGAAAACACTTTATGCCTTTAAAGTACCAGGCTGTCATAACTCGGTAGAAAACACTTCATGCCTTTGAAGTACTAGGTTCTCATAGCTCAGTAGAAAACACTTTATGCCTTTAAAGTACCAGGTTGTCATAACTTGGTGGAAAACACTTTATGCCTTTGAAGTACTAGGTTGACATAGCTCAGTAGAAAAAAAATTGTGCCTTCAAAGTACCAGGCTGTCATAACTCGGTGGACAACAATTTATGCCTTTGAAGTACTAGGTTGTCATAACTCGGTAGAAAACACTTTATGCCTTCAAAGTACCAGGTTTCATAACTCGGTAGAAAACACTTCATGCCTTTGAAGTACTAGGTTCTCATAGCTCAGTAGAAAACACCTTATGCTTTTAATACCAGGCTTTCATAACTCGGTGGAAAACACTTTATGGCTTTGAAGTACTAGGTTGTCATAACTCGGTAGAAAACACTTCATGCCTTTGAAGTACTAGGTTCTCATAGCTCAGTAGAAAACACTTTATGCCTTTGAAGTACTAGGTTGTCATAAACTCGGTAGAAAACACTTTATGCCTTCAAAGTACCAGGTTTTCATAATTCGGTAGAAAACACTTTATGCCTTCGAAGTACCAGGTTCTCATAGCTCAGTAGAAAACACTTTATGCTTTCAAAGTACCAGGTTGTCATAACTCGGTAGAAAAAAATTTGTGCCTTCAAAGTACCAGGTTTTCATATCTCGTTAGAAAACACTTTATGCCTTCAAAGCACCAGGTTTTCATAACTCGGTAGAAAAAAAATTGTGCCTTCAAAGTACCAGGTTTTCATATCTCGTTAGAAAACACTTTATGCCTTCAAAGTACCAGGTTTTCATATCTCGGTAGAAAACACTTTATGCCTTCAAAGTACCAGGTTTTCATAATTCGGTAGAAAACACTTTATGCCTTCGAAGTACCAGGTTCTCATAGCTCAGTAGAAAACACTTTATGCTTTCAAAGTACCATGTTGTCATAACTCGGTAGAAAAAAATTTGTGCCTTCAAAGTACCAGGTTTTCATATCTCGTTAGAAAACACTTTATGCCTTCAAAGCACCAGGTTTTCATAACTCGGTAGAAAACACTTTATGCCTTCAAAGTACCAGGTTGTCATAACTCGGTAGAAAACACTTCATGCCTTTGAAGTACTAGGTTCTCATAGCTCAGTAGAAAACACTTTATGCCTTTAAAGTACCAGGTTGTCATAACTCGGTGGAAAACACTTTATTCCTTTGAAGTACTAGGTTGTCATAGCTCAGTAGAAAAAAATTTGTCCCTTCAAAGTACCAGGGTTTCATATCTCGGTAGAAAACACTTTATGCCTTCGAAGTACCAGGTTGTCATAACTCGGTAGAAAACACTTAATGCCTTTGAAGTACTAGGTTGTCATAACTCGGTAGAAAACACTTTATGCCTTCAAAGTACCAGGTTGTCATAACTCGGTAGAAAACACTTTGTGCCTTCAAAGTACCAGGTTGTCATATTTCGATAGAAAACCCTTTATGCCTTCAAAGTACCAGGTTTTCATAACTCGGTAGAAAACACTTTATGAATTCAAAGTACTAGGTTGTCATAACTCGGTAGAAAACACTTCATGCTTTTATTACCAGGCTTTCATAACTCGGTGGCAAACACTTTATGGCTTTCAAGTACTAGGTTGTCATAACTCGGTAGAAAACACTTCATGCCTTTGAAGTACTAGGTTCTCATAGCTCAGTAGAAAACACTTTATGCCTTTAAAGTACCAGGTTGTCATAACTTGGTGGAAAACACTTTATGCCTTTGAAGTACTAGGTTGACATAGCTCAGTAGAAAAAAATTTGTGCCTTCAAAGTACCAGGCTGTCATAACTCGGTGGACAACAATTTATGCCTTTGAAGTACTAGGTTGTCATAACTCGGTAGAAAACACTTTATGCCTTCAAAGTACCAGGTTTTCATAACTCGGTAGAAAACAATTTATGCCTTTGAAGTACTAGGTTCTCATAGCTCAGTAGAAAACACTTTATGCCTTTAAAGTACCAGGCTGTCATAACTCGGTAGAAAACACTTCATGCCTTTGAAGTACTAGGTTATCATAGCTCAGTAGAAAACACTTTATGCTTTTAATACCAGGCTTTCATAACTCGGTGGAAAACACTTTATGGCTTTGAAGTACTAGGTTGTCATAACTCGGTAGAAAACACTTTATGCCTTCGAAGTACCAGGTTCTCATATTTCGGTAGAAAACACTTTATGCCTTCAAAGTACCAGGTTGTCATAAACTCGGTAGAAAACACTTTTTGCCTTTGAAGTACTAGGTTCTCATAGCTCAGTAGAAAACACTTTATGCTTTCAAAGTACCAGGTTGTCATAACTCGGTAGAAAAAAATTTGTGCCTTCAAAGTACCAGGTTTTCGTATTTCGTTAGAAAACACTTTATGCCTTCAAAGCACCAGGTTTTCATAACTCGGTAGAAAACACTTTATGCCTTCAAAGTACCAGGTTGTCATAACTCGGTAGAAAACACTTCATGCCTTTGAAGTACTAGGTTCTCATAGCTCAGTAGAAAACACTTTATGCCTTTAAAGTACCAGGTTGTCATAACTCGATGGAAAACACTTTATTCCTTTGAAGTACTAGGTTGTCATAGCTCAGTAGAAAAAAATTTGTCCCTTCAAAGTACCAGGGTTTCATATCTCGGTAGAAAACACTTTATGCCTTCAAAGTACCAGGCTGTCATAACTCGGTGGACAACAATTTATGCCTTTGAAGTATTAGGTTGTCATAGCTCAGTAGAAAAAAATTTGTGCCTTCAAAATACCAGGTTTTCATATCTCGGTAGAAAACACTTTATGCCTTCAAAGTACCAGGTTTTCATAATTCGGTAGAAAACACTTTATGCCTTCGAAGTACCAGGTTGTCATAACTCGGTAGAAAACCCTTTATGCCTTCAAAGTACCAGGTTTTCATAACTCGGTAGAAAACACTTTATGAATTCAAAGTACCAGGTTGTCATAACTCGGTAGAAAACACTTCATGCCTTTGAAGTACTAGGTTCTCATAGCTCAGTAGAAAACACTTTATGCTTTTAATACCAGGCTTTCATAACTCGGTGGAAAACACTTTATGGCTTTCAAGTACTAGGTTGTCATAACTCGGTAGAAAACACTTCATGCCTTTGAAGTACTAGGTTCTCATAGCTCAGTAGAAACCACTTTATGCCTTTAAAGTACCAGGTTGTCATAACTCGGTGGAAAACCCTTTATTCCTTTGAAGTACTAGGTTGTCATAGCTCAGTAGAAAAAAATTTGTCCCTTCAAAGTACCAGGGTTTCATATCTCGGTAGAAAACATTTTATGCCTTCAAAGTACCAGGCTGTCATAACTCGGTGGACAACAATTTATGCCTTTAAAGTACTAGGTTCTCATAGCTCAGTAGAAAGCACTTAATGCCTTTAAAGTAACAGGCTGTCATAACTCGGTGGAAAACACTTTATGCCTTTGAAGTACTAGGTTGTCATAGCTCAGTAGAAAAAAATTTGTGCCTTCAAAGTACCAGGTTTCCATATCTCGGTAGAAAACACTTTATGCCATCAAAGTACCAGGTTTTCATAACTCGGTAGAAAACAATTTATGCCTTTGAAGTACTAGGTTCTCATAGCTCAGTAGAAAACACTTTATGCCTTTAAAGTACCAGGCTGTCATAACTTGGTAGAAAACACTTCATGCCTTTGAAGTACTAGGTTCTCATAGCTCAGTAGAAAACACTTTATGCTTTTAATACCAGGCTTTCATAACTCGGTGGAAAACACTTTATGGCTTTGAAGTACTAGGTTGTCATAACTCGGTAGAAAACACTTCATGCCTTTGAAGTACTAGGTTCTCATAGCTCAGTAGAAAACACTTTATGCCTTTGAAGTACTAGGTTCTCATAGCTCAGTAGAAAACATTTTATTCTTTCAAAGTACCAGGTTGTCATAACTCGGTAGAAAAAAATTTGTGCCTTCAAAGTACCAGGTTTTCATATCTCGGTAGAAAACACTTTATGCCTTCAAAGTACCAGGTTTTCATATCTCGGTAGAAAACACTTTATGCCTTCAAAGTACCAGGTTTTCATATCTCGGTAGAAAACACTTTATGCCTTCAAAGTACCAGGTTTTCATAACTCGGTAGAAAACACTTTATGCCTTCAAAGTACCAGGTTTTCATAGCTCAGTAGAAAACACTTAATGCCTTTAAAGTAACAGGCTGTCATAACTCGGTATAAAACACTTTATGCCTTTGAAGTACTAGGTTGTCATAGCTCAGTAGAAAAAAATTTGTGCCTTCAAAGTACCAGGTTTTCATATCTCGGTAGAAAACACTTTATGCCTTCGAAGTACCAGGTTGTCATAACTCGGTAGAAAACACTTTATGCCTTTAAAGTACCAGGCTGTCATAACTCGGTAGAAAACACTTCATGCCTTTGAAGTACTAGGTTCTCATAGCTCAGTAGAAAACACTTTATGCCTTTAAAGTACCAGGTTGTCATAACTTGGTGGAAAACACTTTATGCCTTTGAAGTACTAGGTTGACATAGCTCAGTAGAAAAAAATTTGTGCCTTCAAAGTACCAGGCTGTCATAACTCGGTGGACAACAATTTATGCCTTTGAAGTACTAGGTTGTCATAACTCGGTAGAAAACACTTTATGCCTTCAAAGTACCAGGTTTTCATAACTCGGTAGAAAACAATTTATGCCTTTGAAGTATTAGGTTCTCATAGCTCAGTAGAAAACACTTTATGCCTTTAAAGTACCAGGCTGTCATAACTCGGTAGAAAACACTTCATGCCTTTGAAGTACTAGGTTCTCATAGCTCAGTAGAAAACACTTTATGCTTTTAATACCAGGCTTTCATAACTCGGTGGAAAACACTTTATGGCTTTGAAGTACTAGGTTGTCATAACTCGGTAGAAAACACTTTATGCCTTCAAAGTACCAGGTTTTCATAACTCGGTAGAAAACAATTTATGCCTTTGAAGTACTAGGTTCTCATAGCTCAGTAGAAAACACTTTATGCCTTTAAAGTACCAGGCTGTCATAACTCGGTAGAAAACACTTCATGCCTTTGAAGTACTAGGTTATCATAGCTCAGTAGAAAACACTTTATGCTTTTAATACCAGGCTTTCATAACTCGGTGGAAAACACTTTATGGCTTTGAAGTACTAGGTTGTCATAACTCGGTAGAAAACACTTTATGCCTTCGAAGTACCAGGTTCTCATATTTCGGTAGAAAACACTTTATGCCTTCAAAGTACCAGGTTGTCATAAACTCGGTAGAAAACACTTTTTGCCTTTGAAGTACTAGGTTCTCATAGCTCAGTAGAAAACACTTTATGCTTTCAAAGTACCAGGTTGTCATAACTCGGTAGAAAAAAATTTGTGCCTTCAAAGTACCAGGTTTTCGTATTTCGTTAGAAAACACTTTATGCCTTCAAAGCACCAGGTTTTCATAACTCGGTAGAAAACACTTTATGCCTTCAAAGTACCAGGTTGTCATAACTCGGTAGAAAACACTTCATGCCTTTGAAGTACTAGGTTCTCATAGCTCAGTAGAAAACACTTTATGCCTTTAAAGTACCAGGTTGTCATAACTCGATGGAAAACACTTTATTCCTTTGAAGTACTAGGTTGTCATAGCTCAGTAGAAAAAAATTTGTCCCTTCAAAGTACCAGGGTTTCATATCTCGGTAGAAAACACTTTATGCCTTCAAAGTACCAGGCTGTCATAACTCGGTGGACAACAATTTATGCCTTTGAAGTACTAGGTTGTCATAGCTCAGTAAAAAAAAATTTGTGCCTTCAAAATACCAGGTTTTCATATCTCGGTAGAAAACACTTTATGCCTTCAAAGTACCAGGTTTTCATAATTCGGTAGAAAACACTTTATGCCTTCGAAGTACCAGGTTGTCATAACTCGGTAGAAAACCCTTTATGCCTTCAAAGTACCAGGTTTTCATAACTCGGTAGAAAACACTTTATGAATTCAAAGTACCAGGTTGTCATAACTCGGTAGAAAACACTTCATGCCTTTGAAGTACTAGGTTCTCATAGCTCAGTAGAAAACACTTTATGCTTTTAATACCAGGCTTTCATAACTCGGTGGAAAACACTTTATGGCTTTCAAGGTTGTCATAACTCGGTAGAAAACACTTCATGCCTTTGAAGTACTAGGTTCTCATAGCTCAGTAGAAACCACTTTATGCCTTTAAAGTACCAGGTTGTCATAACTCGGTGGAAAACCCTTTATTCCTTTGAAGTACTAGGTTGTCATAGCTCAGTAGAAAAAAATTTGTCCCTTCAAAGTACCAGGGTTTCATAACTCGGTAGAAAACACTTTATGCCTTCAAAGTACCAGGTTGTCATAACTCGGTAGAAAACACTTCATGCCTTTGAAGTACTAGGTTCTCATAGCTCAGTAGAAAACACTTTATGCCTTTAAAGTACCAGGTTGTCATAACTCGATGGAAAACACTTTATTCCTTTGAAGTACTAGGTTGTCATAGCTCAGTAGAAAAAAATTTGTCCCTTCAAAGTACCAGGGTTTCATATCTCGGTAGAAAACACTTTATGCCTTCAAAGTACCAGGCTGTCATAACTCGGTGGACAACAATTTATGCCTTTGAAGTACTAGGTTGTCATAGCTCAGTAGAAAAAAATTTGTGCCTTCAAAATACCAGGTTTTCATATCTCGGTAGAAAACACTTTATGCCTTCAAAGTACCAGGTTTTCATAATTCGGTAGAAAACACTTTATGCCTTCGAAGTACCAGGTTGTCATAACTCGGTAGAAAACCCTTTATGCCTTCAAAGTACCAGGTTTTCATAACTCGGTAGAAAACACTTTATGAATTCAAAGTACCAGGTTGTCATAACTCGGTAGAAAACACTTCATGCCTTTGAAGTACTAGGTTCTCATAGCTCAGTAGAAAACACTTTATGCTTTTAATACCAGGCTTTCATAACTCGGTGGAAAACACTTTATGGCTTTCAAGGTTGTCATAACTCGGTAGAAAACACTTCATGCCTTTGAAGTACTAGGTTCTCATAGCTCAGTAGAAACCACTTTATGCCTTTAAAGTACCAGGTTGTCATAACTCGGTGGAAAACCCTTTATTCCTTTGAAGTACTAGGTTGTCATAGCTCAGTAGAAAAAAATTTGTCCCTTCAAAGTACCAGGGTTTCATATCTCGGTAGAAAACATTTTATGCCTTCAAAGTACCAGGCTGTCATAACTCGGTGGACAACAATTTATGCCTTTAAAGTACTAGGTTCTCATAGCTCAGTAGAAAGCACTTAATGCCTTTAAAGTAACAGGCTGTCATAACTCGGTGGAAAACACTTTATGCCTTTGAAGTACTAGGTTGTCATAGCTCAGTAGAAAAAAATTTGTGCCTTCAAAGTACCAGGTTTTCATATCTCGGTAGAAAACACTTTATGCCATCAAAGTACCAGGTTTTCATAACTCGGTAGAAAACAATTTATGCCTTTGAAGTACTAGGTTCTCATAGCTCAGTAGAAAACACTTTATGCCTTTAAAGTACCAGGCTGTCATAACTTGGTAGAAAACACTTCATGCCTTTGAAGTACTAGGTTCTCATAGCTCAGTAGAAAACACTTTATGCTTTTAATACCAGGCTTTCATAACTCGGTGGAAAACACTTTATGGCTTTGAAGTACTAGGTTGTCATAACTCGGTAGAAAACACTTCATGCCTTTGAAGTACTAGGTTCTCATAGCTCAGTAGAAAACACTTTATGCCTTTGAAGTACTAGGTTCTCATAGCTCAGTAGAAAACATTTTATTCTTTCAAAGTACCAGGTTGTCATAACTCGGTAGAAAAAAATTTGTGCCTTCAAAGTACCAGGTTTTCATATCTCGGTAGAAAACACTTTATGCCTTCAAAGTACCAGGTTTTCATATCTCGGTAGAAAACACTTTATGCCTTCAAAGTACCAGGTTTTCATATCTCGGTAGAAAACACTTTATGCCTTCAAAGTACCAGGTTTTCATAACTCGGTAGAAAACACTTTATGCCTTCAAAGTACCAGGTTGTCATAACTCGTTGGACAACAATTTATGCCTTTAAAGTACTAGGTACTCATAGCTCAGTAGAAAACACTTAATGCCTTTAAAGTAACAGGCTGTCATAACTCGGTATAAAACACTTTATGCCTTTGAAGTACTAGGTTGTCATAGCTCAGTAGAAAAAAATTTGTGCCTTCAAAGTACCAGGTTTTCATATCTCGGTAGAAAACACTTTATGCCTTCGAAGTACCAGGTTGTCATAACTCGGTAGAAAACACTTTATGCCTTTAAAGTACCAGGCTGTCATAACTCGGTAGAAAACACTTCATGCCTTTGAAGTACTAGGTTCTCATAGCTCAGTAGAAAACACTTTATGCCTTTAAAGTACCAGGTTGTCATAACTTGGTGGAAAACACTTTATGCCTTTGAAGTACTAGGTTGACATAGCTCAGTAGAAAAAAATTTGTGCCTTCAAAGTACCAGGCTGTCATAACTCGGTGGACAACAATTTATGCCTTTGAAGTACTAGGTTGTCATAACTCGGTAGAAAACACTTTATGCCTTCAAAGTACCAGGTTTTCATAACTCGGTAGAAAACAATTTATGCCTTTGAAGTATTAGGTTCTCATAGCTCAGTAGAAAACACTTTATGCCTTTAAAGTACCAGGCTGTCATAACTCGGTAGAAAACACTTCATGCCTTTGAAGTACTAGGTTCTCATAGCTCAGTAGAAAACACTTTATGCTTTTAATACCAGGCTTTCATAACTCGGTGGAAAACACTTTATGGCTTTGAAGTACTAGGTTGTCATAACTCGGTAGAAAACACTTCATGCCTTTGAAGTACTAGGTTCTCATAGCTCAGTAGAAAACACTTTATGCCTTTGAAGTACTAGGTTGTCATAAACTCGGTAGAAAACACTTTATGCCTTCAAAGTACCAGGTTTTCATAATTCGGTAGAAAACACTTTATGCCTTCGAAGTACCAGGTTCTCATAGCTCAGTAGAAAACACTTTATGCTTTCAAAGTACCAGGTTGTCATAACTCGGTAGAAAAAAATTTGTGCCTTCAAAGTACCAGGTTTTCATATCTCGTTAGAAAACACTTTATGCCTTCAAAGCACCAGGTTTTCATAACTCGGTAGAAAAAAAATTGTGCCTTCAAAGTACCAGGTTTTCATATCTCGTTAGAAAACACTTTATGCCTTCAAAGCACCAGGTTTTCATAACTCGGTAGAAAAAAAATTGTGCCTTCAAAGTACCAGGTTTTCATATCTCGTTAGAAAACACTTTATGCCTTCAAAGTACCAGGTTTTCATATCTCGGTAGAAAACACTTTATGCCTTCAAAGTACCAGGTTGTCATAACTCGGTAGAAAACACTTCATGCCTTTGAAGTACTAGGTTCTCATAGCTCAGTAGAAAACACTTTATGCCTTTAAAGTACCAGGTTGTCATAACTCGGTGGAAAACACTTTATTCCTTTGAAGTACTAGGTTGTCATAGCTCAGTAGAAAAAAATTTGTCCCTTCAAAGTACCAGGGTTTCATATCTCGGTAGAAAACACTTTATGCCTTCAAAGTACCAGGCTGTCATAACTCGTTGGACAACAATTTATGCCTTTAAAGTACTAGGTTCTCATAGCTCAGTAGAAAACACTTAATGCCTTTAAAGTAACAGGCTGTCATAACTCGGTATAAAACACTTTATGCCTTTGAAGTACTAGGTTGTCATAGCTCAGTAGAAAAAAATTTGTGCCTTCAAAGTACCAGGTTTTCATATCTCGGTAGAAAACACTTTATGCCTTCGAAGTACCAGGTTGTCATAACTCGGTAGAAAACACTTTATGCCTTTAAAGTACCAGGCTGTCATAACTCGGTAGAAAACACTTCATGCCTTTGAAGTACTAGGTTCTCATAGCTCAGTAGAAAACACTTTATGCCTTTAAAGTACCAGGTTGTCATAACTTGGTGGAAAACACTTTATGCCTTTGAAGTACTAGGTTGACATAGCTCAGTAGAAAAAAATTTGTGCCTTCAAAGTACCAGGCTGTCATAACTCGGTGGACAACAATTTATGCCTTTGAAGTACTAGGTTGTCATAACTCGGTAGAAAACACTTTATGCCTTCAAAGTACCAGGTTTTCATAACTCGGTAGAAAACAATTTATGCCTTTGAAGTACTAGGTTCTCATAGCTCAGTAGAAAACACTTTATGCCTTTAAAGTACCAGGCTGTCATAACTCGGTAGAAAACACTTCATGCCTTTGAAGTACTAGGTTATCATAGCTCAGTAGAAAACACTTTATGCTTTTAATACCAGGCTTTCATAACTCGGTGGAAAACACTTTATGGCTTTGAAGTACTAGGTTGTCATAACTCGGTAGAAAACACTTTATGCCTTCGAAGTACCAGGTTCTCATATTTCGGTAGAAAACACTTTATGCCTTCAAAGTACCAGGTTGTCATAAACTCGGTAGAAAACACTTTTTGCCTTTGAAGTACTAGGTTCTCATAGCTCAGTAGAAAACACTTTATGCTTTCAAAGTACCAGGTTGTCATAACTCGGTAGAAAAAAATTTGTGCCTTCAAAGTACCAGGTTTTCGTATTTCGTTAGAAAACACTTTATGCCTTCAAAGCACCAGGTTTTCATAACTCGGTAGAAAACACTTTATGCCTTCAAAGTACCAGGTTGTCATAACTCGGTAGAAAACACTTCATGCCTTTGAAGTACTAGGTTCTCATAGCTCAGTAGAAAACACTTTATGCCTTTAAAGTACCAGGTTGTCATAACTCGATGGAAAACACTTTATTCCTTTGAAGTACTAGGTTGTCATAGCTCAGTAGAAAAAAAATTGTCCCTTCAAAGTACCAGGGTTTCATATCTCGGTAGAAAACACTTTATGCCTTCAAAGTACCAGGCTGTCATAACTCGGTGGACAACAATTTATGCCTTTGAAGTACTAGGTTGTCATAGCTCAGTAAAAAAAAATTTGTGCCTTCAAAATACCAGGTTTTCATATCTCGGTAGAAAACACTTTATGCCTTCAAAGTACCAGGTTTTCATAATTCGGTAGAAAACACTTTATGCCTTCGAAGTACCAGGTTGTCATAACTCGGTAGAAAACCCTTTATGCCTTCAAAGTACCAGGTTTTCATAACTCGGTAGAAAACACTTTATGAATTCAAAGTACCAGGTTGTCATAACTCGGTAGAAAACACTTCATGCCTTTGAAGTACTAGGTTCTCATAGCTCAGTAGAAAACACTTTATGCCTTTGAAGTACTAGGTTCTCATAGCTCAGTAGAAAACACTTTATTCTTTCAAAGTACCAGGTTGTCATAACTCGGTAGAAAAAAATTTGTGCCTTCAAAGTACCAGGTTTTCATATCTCGGTAGAAAACACTTTATGCCTTCAAAGTACCAGGTTTTCATATCTCGGTAGAAAACACTTTATGCCTTCAAAGTACCAGGTTTTCATATCTCGGTAGAAAACACTTTATGCCTTCAAAGTACCAGGTTTTCATAACTCGGTAGAAAACACTTTATGCTTTCAAAGTACCAGGTTGTCATAACTCGGTAGAAAACACTTCATGCCTTTGAAGTACTAGGTTCTCATAGCTCAGTAGAAAACACTTTATGCCTTTAAAGTACCAGGTTGTCATAACTCGGTGGAAAACACTTTATTCCTTTGAAGTACTAGGTTGTCATAGCTCAGTAGAAAAAAATTTGTCCCTTCAAAGTACCAGGGTTTCATATCTCGGTAGAAAACACTTTATGCCTTCAAAGTACCAGGCTGTCATAACTCGTTGGACAACAATTTATGCCTTTAAAGTACTAGGTACTCATAGCTCAGTAGAAAACACTTAATGCCTTTAAAGTAACAGGCTGTCATAACTCGGTATAAAACACTTTATGCCTTTGAAGTACTAGGTTGTCATAGCTCAGTAGAAAAAAATTTGTGCCTTCAAAGTACCAGGTTTTCATATCTCGGTAGAAAACACTTTATGCCTTCGAAGTACCAGGTTGTCATAACTCGGTAGAAAACACTTTATGCCTTTAAAGTACCAGGCTGTCATAACTCGGTAGAAAACACTTCATGCCTTTGAAGTACTAGGTTCTCATAGCTCAGTAGAAAACACTTTATGCCTTTAAAGTACCAGGTTGTCATAACTTGGTGGAAAACACTTTATGCCTTTGAAGTACTAGGTTGACATAGCTCAGTAGAAAAAAATTTGTGCCTTCAAAGTACCAGGCTGTCATAACTCGGTGGACAACAATTTATGCCTTTGAAGTACTAGGTTGTCATAACTCGGTAGAAAACACTTTATGCCTTCAAAGTACCAGGTTTTCATAACTCGGTAGAAAACAATTTATGCCTTTGAAGTACTAGGTTCTCATAGCTCAGTAGAAAACACTTTATGCCTTTAAAGTACCAGGCTGTCATAACTCGGTAGAAAACACTTCATGCCTTTGAAGTACTAGGTTATCATAGCTCAGTAGAAAACACTTTATGCTTTTAATACCAGGCTTTCATAACTCGGTGGAAAACACTTTATGCCTTCGAAGTACCAGGTTGTCATAACTCGGTAGAAAACCCTTTATGCCTTCAAAGTACCAGGTTGTCATAACTCGGTAGAAAACACTTTATGCCTTCGAAGTACCAGGTTGTCATAACTCGGTAGAAAACCCTTTATGCCTTCAAAGTACCAGGTTTTCATAACTCGGTAGAAAACACTTTATGAATTCAAAGTACCAGGTTGTCATAACTCGGTAGAAAACACTTCATGCCTTTGAAGTACTAGGTTCTCATAGCTCAGTAGAAAACACTTTATGCTTTTAATACCAGG
This sequence comes from Polymixis lichenea, assembly GCA_949091785.1. Classification (NCBI taxonomy): domain Eukaryota; kingdom Metazoa; phylum Arthropoda; class Insecta; order Lepidoptera; family Noctuidae; genus Polymixis; species Polymixis lichenea. The sequence goes on from OX420952.1 coordinate 7,337,555, forward strand.
CTTTCATAACTCGGTGGAAAACACTTTATGGCTTTCAAGGTTGTCATAACTCGGTAGAAAACACTTCATGCCTTTGAAGTACTAGGTTCTCATAGCTCAGTAGAAACCACTTTATGCCTTTAAAGTACCAGGTTGTCATAACTCGGTGGAAAACCCTTTATTCCTTTGAAGTACTAGGTTGTCATAGCTCAGTAGAAAAAAATTTGTCCCTTCAAAGTACCAGGGTTTCATATCTCGGTAGAAAACATTTTATGCCTTCAAAGTACCAGGCTGTCATAACTCGGTGGACAACAATTTATGCCTTTAAAGTACTAGGTTCTCATAGCTCAGTAGAAAGCACTTAATGCCTTTAAAGTAACAGGCTGTCATAACTCGGTGGAAAACACTTTATGCCTTTGAAGTACTAGGTTGTCATAGCTCAGTAGAAAAAAATTTGTGCCTTCAAAGTACCAGGTTTTCATATCTCGGTAGAAAACACTTTATGCCATCAAAGTACCAGGTTTTCATAACTCGGTAGAAAACAATTTATGCCTTTGAAGTACTAGGTTCTCATAGCTCAGTAGAAAACACTTTATGCCTTTAAAGTACCAGGCTGTCATAACTTGGTAGAAAACACTTCATGCCTTTGAAGTACTAGGTTCTCATAGCTCAGTAGAAAACACTTTATGCTTTTAATACCAGGCTTTCATAACTCGGTGGAAAACACTTTATGGCTTTGAAGTACTAGGTTGTCATAACTCGGTAGAAAACACTTCATGCCTTTGAAGTACTAGGTTCTCATAGCTCAGTAGAAAACACTTTATGCCTTTGAAGTACTAGGTTCTCATAGCTCAGTAGAAAACATTTTATTCTTTCAAAGTACCAGGTTGTCATAACTCGGTAGAAAAAAATTTGTGCCTTCAAAGTACCAGGTTTTCATATCTCGGTAGAAAACACTTTATGCCTTCAAAGTACCAGGTTTTCATATCTCGGTAGAAAACACTTTATGCCTTCAAAGTACCAGGTTTTCATATCTCGGTAGAAAACACTTTATGCCTTCAAAGTACCAGGTTTTCATAACTCGGTAGAAAACACTTTATGCCTTCAAAGTACCAGGTTGTCATAACTCGTTGGACAACAATTTATGCCTTTAAAGTACTAGGTACTCATAGCTCAGTAGAAAACACTTAATGCCTTTAAAGTAACAGGCTGTCATAACTCGGTATAAAACACTTTATGCCTTTGAAGTACTAGGTTGTCATAGCTCAGTAGAAAAAAATTTGTGCCTTCAAAGTACCAGGTTTTCATATCTCGGTAGAAAACACTTTATGCCTTCGAAGTACCAGGTTGTCATAACTCGGTAGAAAACACTTTATGCCTTTAAAGTACCAGGCTGTCATAACTCGGTAGAAAACACTTCATGCCTTTGAAGTACTAGGTTCTCATAGCTCAGTAGAAAACACTTTATGCCTTTAAAGTACCAGGTTGTCATAACTTGGTGGAAAACACTTTATGCCTTTGAAGTACTAGGTTGACATAGCTCAGTAGAAAAAAATTTGTGCCTTCAAAGTACCAGGCTGTCATAACTCGGTGGACAACAATTTATGCCTTTGAAGTACTAGGTTGTCATAACTCGGTAGAAAACACTTTATGCCTTCAAAGTACCAGGTTTTCATAACTCGGTAGAAAACAATTTATGCCTTTGAAGTATTAGGTTCTCATAGCTCAGTAGAAAACACTTTATGCCTTTAAAGTACCAGGCTGTCATAACTCGGTAGAAAACACTTCATGCCTTTGAAGTACTAGGTTCTCATAGCTCAGTAGAAAACACTTTATGCTTTTAATACCAGGCTTTCATAACTCGGTGGAAAACACTTTATGGCTTTGAAGTACTAGGTTGTCATAACTCGGTAGAAAACACTTCATGCCTTTGAAGTACTAGGTTCTCATAGCTCAGTAGAAAACACTTTATGCCTTTGAAGTACTAGGTTGTCATAAACTCGGTAGAAAACACTTTATGCCTTCAAAGTACCAGGTTTTCATAATTCGGTAGAAAACACTTTATGCCTTCGAAGTACCAGGTTCTCATAGCTCAGTAGAAAACACTTTATGCTTTCAAAGTACCAGGTTGTCATAACTCGGTAGAAAAAAATTTGTGCCTTCAAAGTACCAGGTTTTCATATCTCGTTAGAAAACACTTTATGCCTTCAAAGCACCAGGTTTTCATAACTCGGTAGAAAAAAAATTGTGCCTTCAAAGTACCAGGTTTTCATATCTCGTTAGAAAACACTTTATGCCTTCAAAGCACCAGGTTTTCATAACTCGGTAGAAAAAAAATTGTGCCTTCAAAGTACCAGGTTTTCATATCTCGTTAGAAAACACTTTATGCCTTCAAAGTACCAGGTTTTCATATCTCGGTAGAAAACACTTTATGCCTTCAAAGTACCAGGTTGTCATAACTCGGTAGAAAACACTTCATGCCTTTGAAGTACTAGGTTCTCATAGCTCAGTAGAAAACACTTTATGCCTTTAAAGTACCAGGTTGTCATAACTCGGTGGAAAACACTTTATTCCTTTGAAGTACTAGGTTGTCATAGCTCAGTAGAAAAAAATTTGTCCCTTCAAAGTACCAGGGTTTCATATCTCGGTAGAAAACACTTTATGCCTTCAAAGTACCAGGCTGTCATAACTCGTTGGACAACAATTTATGCCTTTAAAGTACTAGGTTCTCATAGCTCAGTAGAAAACACTTAATGCCTTTAAAGTAACAGGCTGTCATAACTCGGTATAAAACACTTTATGCCTTTGAAGTACTAGGTTGTCATAGCTCAGTAGAAAAAAATTTGTGCCTTCAAAGTACCAGGTTTTCATATCTCGGTAGAAAACACTTTATGCCTTCGAAGTACCAGGTTGTCATAACTCGGTAGAAAACACTTTATGCCTTTAAAGTACCAGGCTGTCATAACTCGGTAGAAAACACTTCATGCCTTTGAAGTACTAGGTTCTCATAGCTCAGTAGAAAACACTTTATGCCTTTAAAGTACCAGGTTGTCATAACTTGGTGGAAAACACTTTATGCCTTTGAAGTACTAGGTTGACATAGCTCAGTAGAAAAAAATTTGTGCCTTCAAAGTACCAGGCTGTCATAACTCGGTGGACAACAATTTATGCCTTTGAAGTACTAGGTTGTCATAACTCGGTAGAAAACACTTTATGCCTTCAAAGTACCAGGTTTTCATAACTCGGTAGAAAACAATTTATGCCTTTGAAGTACTAGGTTCTCATAGCTCAGTAGAAAACACTTTATGCCTTTAAAGTACCAGGCTGTCATAACTCGGTAGAAAACACTTCATGCCTTTGAAGTACTAGGTTATCATAGCTCAGTAGAAAACACTTTATGCTTTTAATACCAGGCTTTCATAACTCGGTGGAAAACACTTTATGGCTTTGAAGTACTAGGTTGTCATAACTCGGTAGAAAACACTTTATGCCTTCGAAGTACCAGGTTCTCATATTTCGGTAGAAAACACTTTATGCCTTCAAAGTACCAGGTTGTCATAAACTCGGTAGAAAACACTTTTTGCCTTTGAAGTACTAGGTTCTCATAGCTCAGTAGAAAACACTTTATGCTTTCAAAGTACCAGGTTGTCATAACTCGGTAGAAAAAAATTTGTGCCTTCAAAGTACCAGGTTTTCGTATTTCGTTAGAAAACACTTTATGCCTTCAAAGCACCAGGTTTTCATAACTCGGTAGAAAACACTTTATGCCTTCAAAGTACCAGGTTGTCATAACTCGGTAGAAAACACTTCATGCCTTTGAAGTACTAGGTTCTCATAGCTCAGTAGAAAACACTTTATGCCTTTAAAGTACCAGGTTGTCATAACTCGATGGAAAACACTTTATTCCTTTGAAGTACTAGGTTGTCATAGCTCAGTAGAAAAAAAATTGTCCCTTCAAAGTACCAGGGTTTCATATCTCGGTAGAAAACACTTTATGCCTTCAAAGTACCAGGCTGTCATAACTCGGTGGACAACAATTTATGCCTTTGAAGTACTAGGTTGTCATAGCTCAGTAAAAAAAAATTTGTGCCTTCAAAATACCAGGTTTTCATATCTCGGTAGAAAACACTTTATGCCTTCAAAGTACCAGGTTTTCATAATTCGGTAGAAAACACTTTATGCCTTCGAAGTACCAGGTTGTCATAACTCGGTAGAAAACCCTTTATGCCTTCAAAGTACCAGGTTTTCATAACTCGGTAGAAAACACTTTATGAATTCAAAGTACCAGGTTGTCATAACTCGGTAGAAAACACTTCATGCCTTTGAAGTACTAGGTTCTCATAGCTCAGTAGAAAACACTTTATGCCTTTGAAGTACTAGGTTCTCATAGCTCAGTAGAAAACACTTTATTCTTTCAAAGTACCAGGTTGTCATAACTCGGTAGAAAAAAATTTGTGCCTTCAAAGTACCAGGTTTTCATATCTCGGTAGAAAACACTTTATGCCTTCAAAGTACCAGGTTTTCATATCTCGGTAGAAAACACTTTATGCCTTCAAAGTACCAGGTTTTCATATCTCGGTAGAAAACACTTTATGCCTTCAAAGTACCAGGTTTTCATAACTCGGTAGAAAACACTTTATGCTTTCAAAGTACCAGGTTGTCATAACTCGGTAGAAAACACTTCATGCCTTTGAAGTACTAGGTTCTCATAGCTCAGTAGAAAACACTTTATGCCTTTAAAGTACCAGGTTGTCATAACTCGGTGGAAAACACTTTATTCCTTTGAAGTACTAGGTTGTCATAGCTCAGTAGAAAAAAATTTGTCCCTTCAAAGTACCAGGGTTTCATATCTCGGTAGAAAACACTTTATGCCTTCAAAGTACCAGGCTGTCATAACTCGTTGGACAACAATTTATGCCTTTAAAGTACTAGGTACTCATAGCTCAGTAGAAAACACTTAATGCCTTTAAAGTAACAGGCTGTCATAACTCGGTATAAAACACTTTATGCCTTTGAAGTACTAGGTTGTCATAGCTCAGTAGAAAAAAATTTGTGCCTTCAAAGTACCAGGTTTTCATATCTCGGTAGAAAACACTTTATGCCTTCGAAGTACCAGGTTGTCATAACTCGGTAGAAAACACTTTATGCCTTTAAAGTACCAGGCTGTCATAACTCGGTAGAAAACACTTCATGCCTTTGAAGTACTAGGTTCTCATAGCTCAGTAGAAAACACTTTATGCCTTTAAAGTACCAGGTTGTCATAACTTGGTGGAAAACACTTTATGCCTTTGAAGTACTAGGTTGACATAGCTCAGTAGAAAAAAATTTGTGCCTTCAAAGTACCAGGCTGTCATAACTCGGTGGACAACAATTTATGCCTTTGAAGTACTAGGTTGTCATAACTCGGTAGAAAACACTTTATGCCTTCAAAGTACCAGGTTTTCATAACTCGGTAGAAAACAATTTATGCCTTTGAAGTACTAGGTTCTCATAGCTCAGTAGAAAACACTTTATGCCTTTAAAGTACCAGGCTGTCATAACTCGGTAGAAAACACTTCATGCCTTTGAAGTACTAGGTTATCATAGCTCAGTAGAAAACACTTTATGCTTTTAATACCAGGCTTTCATAACTCGGTGGAAAACACTTTATGGCTTTGAAGTACTAGGTTGTCATAACTCGGTAGAAAACACTTTATGCCTTCGAAGTACCAGGTTCTCATATTTCGGTAGAAAACACTTTATGCCTTCAAAGTACCAGGTTGTCATAAACTCGGTAGAAAACACTTTTTGCCTTTGAAGTACTAGGTTCTCATAGCTCAGTAGAAAACACTTTATGCTTTCAAAGTACCAGGTTGTCATAACTCGGTAGAAAAAAATTTGTGCCTTCAAAGTACCAGGTTTTCGTATTTCGTTAGAAAACACTTTATGCCTTCAAAGCACCAGGTTTTCATAACTCGGTAGAAAACACTTTATGCCTTCAAAGTACCAGGTTGTCATAACTCGGTAGAAAACACTTCATGCCTTTGAAGTACTAGGTTCTCATAGCTCAGTAGAAAACACTTTATGCCTTTAAAGTACCAGGTTGTCATAACTCGATGGAAAACACTTTATTCCTTTGAAGTACTAGGTTGTCATAGCTCAGTAGAAAAAAATTTGTCCCTTCAAAGTACCAGGGTTTCATATCTCGGTAGAAAACACTTTATGCCTTCAAAGTACCAGGCTGTCATAACTCGGTGGACAACAATTTATGCCTTTGAAGTACTAGGTTGTCATAGCTCAGTAAAAAAAAATTTGTGCCTTCAAAATACCAGGTTTTCATATCTCGGTAGAAAACACTTTATGCCTTCAAAGTACCAGGTTTTCATAATTCGGTAGAAAACACTTTATGCCTTCGAAGTACCAGGTTGTCATAACTCGGTAGAAAACCCTTTATGCCTTCAAAGTACCAGGTTTTCATAACTCGGTAGAAAACACTTTATGAATTCAAAGTACCAGGTTGTCATAACTCGGTAGAAAACACTTCATGCCTTTGAAGTACTAGGTTCTCATAGCTCAGTAGAAAACACTTTATGCCTTTGAAGTACTAGGTTCTCATAGCTCAGTAGAAAACACTTTATTCTTTCAAAGTACCAGGTTGTCATAACTCGGTAGAAAAAAATTTGTGCCTTCAAAGTACCAGGTTTTCATATCTCGGTAGAAAACACTTTATGCCTTCAAAGTACCAGGTTTTCATATCTCGGTAGAAAACACTTTATGCCTTCAAAGTACCAGGTTTTCATATCTCGGTAGAAAACACTTTATGCCTTCAAAGTACCAGGTTTTCATAACTCGGTAGAAAACACTTTATGCTTTCAAAGTACCAGGTTGTCATAACTCGGTAGAAAACACTTCATGCCTTTGAAGTACTAGGTTCTCATAGCTCAGTAGAAAACACTTTATGCCTTTAAAGTACCAGGTTGTCATAACTCGGTGGAAAACACTTTATTCCTTTGAAGTACTAGGTTGTCATAGCTCAGTAGAAAAAAATTTGTCCCTTCAAAGTACCAGGGTTTCATATCTCGGTAGAAAACACTTTATGCCTTCAAAGTACCAGGCTGTCATAACTCGTTGGACAACAATTTATGCCTTTAAAGTACTAGGTACTCATAGCTCAGTAGAAGACACTTAATGCCTTTAAAGTAACAGGCTGTCATAACTCGGTATAAAACACTTTATGCCTTTGAAGTACTAGGTTGTCATAGCTCAGTAGAAAAAAATTTGTGCCTTCAAAGTACCAGGTTTTCATATCTCGGTAGAAAACACTTTATGCCTTCGAAGTACCAGGTTGTCATAACTCGGTAGAAAACACTTTATGCCTTTAAAGTACCAGGCTGTCATAACTCGGTAGAAAACACTTCATGCCTTTGAAGTACTAGGTTCTCATAGCTCAGTAGAAAACACTTTATGCCTTTAAAGTACCAGGTTGTCATAACTTGGTGGAAAACACTTTATGCCTTTGAAGTACTAGGTTGACATAGCTCAGTAGAAAAAAATTTGTGCCTTCAAAGTACCAGGCTGTCATAACTCGGTGGACAACAATTTATGCCTTTGAAGTACTAGGTTGTCATAACTCGGTAGAAAACACTTTATGCCTTCAAAGTACCAGGTTTCATAACTCGGTAGAAAACACTTCATGCCTTTGAAGTACTAGGTTCTCATAGCTCAGTAGAAAACACTTTATGCTTTTAATACCAGGCTTTCATAACTCGGTGGAAAACACTTTATGGCTTTGAAGTACTAGGTTGTCATAACTCGGTAGAAAACACTTCATGCCTTTGAAGTACTAGGTTCTCATAGCTCAGTAGAAATCACTTTATGCCTTTGAAGTACTAGGTTGTCATAAACTCGGTAGAAAACACTTTATGCCTTCAAAGTACCAGGTTTTCATAATTCGGTAGAAAACACTTTATGCCTTCGAAGTACCAGGTTCTCATAGCTCAGTAGAAAACACTTTATGCTTTCAAAGTACCAGGTTGTCATAACTCGGTAGAAAAAAATTTGTGCCTTCAAAGTACCAGGTTTTCATATCTCGTTAGAAAACACTTTATGCCTTCAAAGCACCAGGTTTTCATAACTCGGTAGAAAAAAAATTGTGCCTTCAAAGTACCAGGTTTTCATATCTCGTTAGAAAACACTTTATGCCTTCAAAGTACCAGGTTTTCATATCTCGGTAGAAAACACTTTATGCCTTCAAAGTACCAGGTTTTCATAATTCGGTAGAAAACACTTTATGCCTTCGAAGTACCAGGTTCTCATAGCTCAGTAGAAAACACTTTATGCTTTCAAAGTACCAGGTTGTCATAACTCGGTAGAAAAAAATTTGTGCCTTCAAAGTACCAGGTTTTCATATCTCGTTAGAAAACACTTTATGCCTTCAAAGCACCAGGTTTTCATAACTCGGTAGAAAACACTTTATGCCTTCAAAGTACCAGGTTGTCATAACTCGGTAGAAAACACTTCATGCCTTTGAAGTACTAGGTTCTCATAGCTCAGTAGAAAACACTTTATGCCTTTAAAGTACCAGGTTGTCATAACTCGGTGGAAAACACTTTATTCCTTTGAAGTACTAGGTTGTCATAGCTCAGTCGAAAAAAATTTGTCCCTTCAAAGTACCAGGGTTTCATATCTCGGTAGAAAACACTTTATGCCTTCGAAGTACCAGGTTGTCATAACTCGGTAGAAAACACTTAATGCCTTTGAAGTACTAGGTTGTCATAACTCGGTAGAAAACACTTTATGCCTTCAAAGTACCAGGTTGTCATAACTCGGTAGAAAACACTTTGTGCCTTCAAAGTACCAGGTTGTCATATTTCGATAGAAAACCCTTTATGCCTTCAAAGTACCAGGTTTTCATAACTCGGTAGAAAACACTTTATGAATTCAAAGTACTAGGTTGTCATAACTCGGTAGAAAACACTTCATGCTTTTATTACCAGGCTTTCATAACTCGGTGGCAAACACTTTATGGCTTTCAAGTACTAGGTTGTCATAACTCGGTAGAAAACACTTCATGCCTTTGAAGTACTAGGTTCTCATAGCTCAGTAGAAAACAGTTTATGCCTTTAAAGTACCAGGTTGTCATAACTCGGTGGAAAACACTTTATTCCTTTGAAGTACTAGGTTGTCATAGCTCAGTAGAAAAAAATTTGTCCCTTCAAAGTACCAGGGTTTCATATCTCGGTAGAAAACACTTTAGCCTTCAAAGTACCAGGTTGTCATAAACTCGGTAGAAAACACTTTACGCCTTCGAAGTACCAGGTTCTCATAACTCGGTAGAAAACACTTTATGCCTTCAAAGTACCAGGTTGTCATAAACTCGGTAGAAAACACTTTTTGCCTTTGAAGTACTAGGTTCTCATAGCTCAGTAGAAAACACTTTATGCTTTCAAAGTAACAGGTTGTCATAACTCGGTAGAAAAAAATTTGTGCCTTCAAAGTACCAGGTTTTCATATCTCGGTAGAAAACACTTTATGCCTTCAAAGTACCAGGTTTTCATAACTCGGTAGAAAACACTTTCTGCCTTCAAAGTACCAGGTTGTCATAACTCGGTAGAAAACACTTCATGCCTTTGAAGTACTAGGTTCTCATAGCTCAGTAGAAAACACTTTATGCCTTTAAAGTACCAGGTTGTCATAACTCGGTGGAAAACACTTTATTCCTTTGAAGTACTAGGTTGTCATAGCTCAGTAGAAAAAAATTTGTGCCTTCAAAGTACCAGGGTTTCATATCTCGGTAGAAAACACTTTATGCCTTTAAAGTACCAGGCTGTCATAACTCGGTGGACAACAATTTATGCCTTTAAAGTACCAGGTTCTCATAGCTCAGTAGAAAACACTAAATGCCTTTAAAGTACCAGGCTGTCATAACTCGGTGGAAAACACTTTATGCCTTTGAAGTACTAGGTTGTCATAACTCGGTAGAAAACACTTAATGCCTTTGAAGTACTAGGTTGTCATAACTCGGTAGAAAACACTTTATGCTTTCAAAGTACCAGGTTGTCATAACTCGGTAGAAAACACTTTATGAATTCAAAGTACCAGGTTGTCATAACTCGGTAGAAAACACTTCATGCCTTTGAAGTACTAGGTTCTCATAGCTCAGTAGAAAACACTTTATGCTTTTAATATCAGGCTCTCATAACTCGTTGGAAAACACTTTATGGCTTTGAAGTACTAGGTTGTCATAACTCGGTAGAAAACACTTCATGCCTTTGAAGTACTAGGTTCTCATAGCTCAGTAGAAAACACTTTATGCCTTTGAAGTACTAGGTTGTCATAAACTCGGTAGAAAACACTTTATTCCTTTGAAGTACTAGGTTCTCATAGCTCAGTAGAAAACACTTTATGACTTTGAAGTACTAGGTTGTCATAACTCGGTAGAAAACACTTCATGCCTTTGAAGTACTAGGTTCTCATAGCTCAGTAGAAAACACTTTATGCCTTTAAAGTAACAGGTTGTCATAACTCGGTGGAAAACACTTTATTCCTTTGAAGTACTAGGTTGTCATATCTCAGTAGAAAAAAATTTGTCCCTTCAAAGTACCAGGGTTTCATATCTCGGTAGAAAACACTTTATGCCTTCAAAGTACCAGGCTGTCATAACTCGGTGGACAACAATTTATGCCTTTAAAGTACTAGGTTCTCATAGCTCAGTAGAAAACACTTAATGCCTTTAAAGTACCAGGTTTTCATAATTCGGTAGAAAACACTTTATGCCTTCGAAGTACCAGGTTGTCATAACTCGGTAGAAAACACTAAATGCCTTTGAAGTACTAGGTTGTCATAACTCGGTAGAAAACACTTTATGCCTTCAAAGTACCAGGTTGTCATAACTCGGTAGAAAACACTTTGTGCCCTCGAAGTACCAGGTTGTCATATCTCGATAGAAAACCCTTTATGCCTTCAAAGTACCAGGTTTTCATAACTCGGTAGAAAACACTTTATGAATTCAAAGTACCAGGTTGTCATAACTCGGTAGAAAACACTTCATGCCTTTGAAGTACTAGGTTCTCATAGCTCAGTAGAAAACACTTTATGCTTTTAATACCAGGCTTTCATAACTCGGTGGAAAACACTTTATGGCTTTGAAGTACTAGGTTGTCATAACTCGGTAGAAAACACTTCATGCCTTTGAAGTACTAGGTTCTCATAGCTCAGTAGAAAACACTTTATGCCTTTAAAGTACCAGGTTGTCATAACTCGGTGGAAAACACTTTATTCCTTTGAAGTACTAGGTTGTCATAGCTCAGTAGAAAAAAATTTGTCCCTTCAAAGTACCAGGGTTTCATATCTCGGTAGAAAACACGTTATGCCTTCAAAGTACCAGGCTGTCATAACTCGGTGGACAACAATTTATGCCTTTAAAGTACTAGGTTCTCATAGCTCAGTAGAAAACACTTAATGCCTTTAAAGTAACAGGCTGTCATAACTCGGTGGAAAACACTTTATGCCTTTGAAGAACTAGGTTGTCATAGCTCAGTAGAAAAAAATTTGTGCCTTCAAAGTACCAGGTTTTCATATCTCGGTAGAAAACACTTTATGCCTTCGAAGTACCAGGCTGTCATAACTCGTTGGACAACAATTTATGCCTTTAAAGTACTAGGTTCTCATAGCTCAGTAGAAAACACTTAATGCCTTTAAAGTAACAGGCTGTCATAACTCGGTATAAAACACTTTATGCCTTTGAAGTACTAGGTTGTCATAGCTCAGTAGAAAAAAATTTGTGCCTTCAAAGTACCAGGTTTTCATATCTCGGTAGAAAACACTTTATGCCTTCGAAGTACCAGGTTGTCATAACTCGGTAGAAAACACTTTATGCCTTTAAAGTACCAGGCTGTCATAACTCGGTAGAAAACACTTCATGCCTTTGAAGTACTAGGTTCTCATAGCTCAGTAGAAAACACTTTATGCCTTTAAAGTAACAGGTTGTCATAACTCGGTGGAAAACACTTTATTCCTTTGAAGTACTAGGTTGTCATATCTCAGTAGAAAAAAATTTGTCCCTTCAAAGTACCAGGGTTTCATATCTCGGTAGAAAACACTTTATGCCTTCAAAGTACCAGGCTGTCATAACTCGGTGGACAACAATTTATGCCTTTAAAGTACTAGGTTCTCATAGCTCAGTAGAAAACACTTAATGCCTTTAAAGTACCAGGTTTTCATAATTCGGTAGAAAACACTTTATGCCTTCGAAGTACCAGGTTGTCATAACTCGGTAGAAAACACTTAATGCCTTTGAAGTACTAGGTTGTCATAACTCGGTAGAAAACACTTTATGCCTTCAAAGTACCAGGTTGTCATAACTCGGTAGAAAACACTTTGTGCCCTCGAAGTACCAGGTTGTCATATCTCGATAGAAAACCCTTTATGCCTTCAAAGTACCAGGTTTTCATAACTCGGTAGAAAACACTTTATGAATTCAAAGTACCAGGTTGTCATAACTCGGTAGAAAACACTTCATGCCTTTGAAGTACTAGGTTCTCATAGCTCAGTAGAAAACACTTTATGCTTTTAATACCAGGCTTTCATAACTCGGTGGAAAACACTTTATGGCTTTGAAGTACTAGGTTGTCATAACTCGGTAGAAAACACTTCATGCCTTTGAAGTACTAGGTTCTCATAGCTCAGTAGAATACACTTTATGCCTTTAAAGTACCAGGTTGTCATAACTCGGTGGAAAACACTTTATTCCTTTGAAGTACTAGGTTGTCATAGCTCAGTAGAAAAAAATTTGTCCCTTCAAAGTACCAGGGTTTCATATCTCGGTAGAAAACACGTTATGCCTTCAAAGTACCAGGCTGTCATAACTCGGTGGACAACAATTTATGCCTTTAAAGTACTAGGTTCTCATAGCTCAGTAGAAAACACTTAATGCCTTTAAAGTAACAGGCTGTCATAACTCGGTATAAAACACTTTATGCCTTTGAAGTACTAGGTTGTCATAGCTCAGTAGAAAAAAATTTGTGCCTTCAAAGTACCAGGTTTTCATATCTCGGTAGAAAACACTTTATGCCTTCGAAGTACCAGGTTGTCATAACTCGGTAGAAAACACTTTATGCCTTTAAAGTACCAGGCTGTCATAACTCGGTAGAAAACACTTCATGCCTTTGAAGTACTAGGTTCTCATAGCTCAGTAGAAAACACTTTATGCCTTTAAAGTACCAGGTTGTCATAACTTGGTGGAAAACACTTTATGCCTTTGAAGTACTAGGTTGACATAGCTCAGTAGAAAAAAATTTGTGCCTTCAAAGTACCAGGCTGTCATAACTCGGTGGACAACAATTTATGCCTTTGAAGTACTAGGTTGTCATAACTCGGTAGAAAACACTTTATGCCTTCAAAGTACCAGGTTTTCATAACTCGGTAGAAAACAATTTATGCCTTTGAAGTACTAGGTTCTCATAGCTCAGTAGAAAACACTTTATGCCTTTAAAGTACCAGGCTGTCATAACTCGGTAGAAAACACTTCATGCCTTTGAAGTACTAGGTTATCATAGCTCAGTAGAAAACACTTTATGCTTTTAATACCAGGCTTTCATAACTCGGTGGAAAACACTTTATGGCTTTGAAGTACTAGGTTGTCATAACTCGGTAGAAAACACTTTATGCCTTCGAAGTACCAGGTTCTCATATTTCGGTAGAAAACACTTTATGCCTTCAAAGTACCAGGTTGTCATAAACTCGGTAGAAAACACTTTTTGCCTTTGAAGTACTAGGTTCTCATAGCTCAGTAGAAAACACTTTATGCTTTCAAAGTACCAGGTTGTCATAACTCGGTAGAAAAAAATTTGTGCCTTCAAAGTACCAGGTTTTCGTATTTCGTTAGAAAACACTTTATGCCTTCAAAGCACCAGGTTTTCATAACTCGGTAGAAAACACTTTATGCCTTCAAAGTACCAGGTTGTCATAACTCGGTAGAAAACACTTCATGCCTTTGAAGTACTAGGTTCTCATAGCTCAGTAGAAAACACTTTATGCCTTTAAAGTACCAGGTTGTCATAACTCGATGGAAAACACTTTATTCCTTTGAAGTGCTAGGTTGTCATAGCTCAGTAGAAAAAAATTTGTCCCTTCAAAGTACCAGGGTTTCATATCTCGGTAGAAAACACTTTATGCCTTCAAAGTACCAGGCTGTCATAACTCGGTGGACAACAATTTATGCCTTTGAAGTACTAGGTTGTCATAGCTCAGTAGAAAAAAATTTGTGCCTTCAAAATACCAGGTTTTCATATCTCGGTAGAAAACACTTTATGCCTTCAAAGTACCAGGTTTTCATAATTCGGTAGAAAACACTTTATGCCTTCGAAGTACCAGGTTGTCATAACTCGGTAGAAAACCCTTTATGCCTTCAAAGTACCAGGTTTTCATAACTCGGTAGAAAACACTTTATGAATTCAAAGTACCAGGTTGTCATAACTCGGTAGAAAACACTTCATGCCTTTGAAGTACTAGGTTCTCATAGCTCAGTAGAAAACACTTTATGCTTTTAATACCAGGCTTTCATAACTCGGTGGAAAACACTTTATGGCTTTCAAGTACTAGGTTGTCATAACTCGGTAGAAAACACTTCATGCCTTTGAAGTACTAGGTTCTCATAGCTCAGTAGAAACCACTTTATGCCTTTAAAGTACCAGGTTGTCATAACTCGGTGGAAAACACTTTATTCCTTTGAAGTACTAGGTTGTCATAGCTCAGTAGAAAAAAATTTGTCCCTTCAAAGTACCAGGGTTTCATATCTCGGTAGAAAACATTTTATGCCTTCAAAGTACCAGGCTGTCATAACTCGGTGGACAACAATTTATGCCTTTAAAGTACTAGGTTCTCATAGCTCAGTAGAAAGCACTTAATGCCTTTAAAGTAACAGGCTGTCATAACTCGGTGGAAAACACTTTATGCCTTTGAAGTACTAGGTTGTCATAGCTCAGTAGAAAAAAATTTGTGCCTTCAAAGTACCAGGTTTTCATATCTCGGTAGAAAACACTTTATGCCATCAAAGTACCAGGTTTTCATAACTCGGTAGAAAACAATTTATGCCTTTGAAGTACTAGGTTCTCATAGCTCAGTAGAAAACACTTTATGCCTTTAAAGTACCAGGCTGTCATAACTTGGTAGAAAACACTTCATGCCTTTGAAGTACTAGGTTCTCATAGCTCAGTAGAAAACACTTTATGCTTTTAATACCAGGCTTTCATAACTCGGTGGAAAACACTTTATGGCTTTGAAGTACTAGGTTGTCATAACTCGGTAGAAAACACTTCATGCCTTTGAAGTACTAGGTTCTCATAGCTCAGTAGAAAACACTTTATGCCTTTGAAGTACTAGGTTCTCATAGCTCAGTAGAAAACACTTTATTCTTTCAAAGTACCAGGTTGTCATAACTCGGTAGAAAAAAATTTGTGCCTTCAAAGTACCAGGTTTTCATATCTCGGTAGAAAACACTTTATGCCTTCAAAGTACCAGGTTTTCATATCTCGGTAGAAAACACTTTATGCCTTCAAAGTACCAGGTTTTCATATCTCGGTAGAAAACACTTTATGCCTTCAAAGTACCAGGTTTTCATAACTCGGTAGAAAACACTTTATGCTTTCAAAGTACCAGGTTGTCATAACTCGGTAGAAAACACTTCATGCCTTTGAAGTACTAGGTTCTCATAGCTCAGTAGAAAACACTTTATGCCTTTAAAGTACCAGGTTGTCATAACTCGGTGGAAAACACTTTATTCCTTTGAAGTACTAGGTTGTCATAGCTCAGTAGAAAAAAATTGTGCCTTCAAAGTACCAGGGTTTCATATCTCGGTAGAAAACACTTTATGCCTTCAAAGTACCAGGCTGTCATAACTCGTTGGACAACAATTTATGCCTTTAAAGTACTAGGTACTCATAGCTCAGTAGAAAACACTTAATGCCTTTAAAGTAACAGGCTGTCATAACTCGGTATAAAACACTTTATGCCTTTGAAGTACTAGGTTGTCATAGCTCAGTAGAAAAAAATTTGTGCCTTCAAAGTACCAGGTTTTCATATCTCGGTAGAAAACACTTTATGCCTTCGAAGTACCAGGTTGTCATAACTCGGTAGAAAACACTTTATGCCTTTAAAGTACCAGGCTGTCATAACTCGGTAGAAAACACTTCATGCCTTTGAAGTACTAGGTTCTCATAGCTCAGTAGAAAAAAATTTGTGCCTTCAAAGTACCAGGCTGTCATAACTCGGTGGACAACAATTTATGCCTTTGAAGTACTAGGTTGTCATAACTCGGTAGAAAACACTTTATGCCTTCAAAGTACCAGGTTTCATAACTCGGTAGAAAACACTTCATGCCTTTGAAGTACTAGGTTCTCATAGCTCAGTAGAAAACACTTTATGCTTTTAATACCAGGCTTTCATAACTCGGTGGAAAACACTTTATGGCTTTGAAGTACTAGGTTGTCATAACTCGGTAGAAAACACTTCATGCCTTTGAAGTACTAGGTTCTCATAGCTCAGTAGAAAACACTTTATGCCTTTGAAGTACTAGGTTGTCATAAACTCGGTAGAAAACACTTTATTCCTTTGAAGTACTAGGTTCTCATAGCTCAGTAGAAAACACTTTATGGCTTTGAAGTACTAGGTTGTCATAACTCGGTAGAAAACACTTCATGCCTTTGAAGTACTAGGTTCTCATAGCTCAGTAGAAAACACTTTATGCCTTTAAAGTAACAGGTTGTCATAACTCGGTGGAAAACACTTTATTCCTTTGAAGTACTAGGTTGTCATATCTCAGTAGAAAAAAATTTGTCCCTTCAAAGTACCAGGGTTTCATATCTCGGTAGAAAACACTTTATGCCTTCAAAGTACCAGGCTGTCATAACTCGGTGGACAACAATTTATGCCTTTAAAGTACTAGGTTCTCATAGCTCAGTAGAAAACACTTAATGCCTTTAAAGTACCAGGTTTTCATAATTCGGTAGAAAACACTTTATGCCTTCGAAGTACCAGGTTGTCATAACTCGGTAGAAAACACTTAATGCCTTTGAAGTACTAGGTTTTCATAACTCGGTAGAAAACACTTTATGCCTTCAAAGTACCAGGTTGTCATAACTCGGTAGAAAACACTTTGTGCCCTCGAAGTACCAGGTTGTCATATCTCGAAAGAAAACCCTTTATGCCTTCAAAGTACCAGGTTTTCATAACTCGGTAGAAAACACTTTATGAATTCAAAGTACCAGGTTGTCATAACTCGGTAGAAAACACTTCATGCCTTTGAAGTACTAGGTTCTCATAGCTCAGTAGAAAACACTTTATGCTTTTAATACCAGGCTTTCATAACTCGGTGGAAAACACTTTATGGCTTTGAAGTACTAGGTTGTCATAACCCGGTAGAAAACACTTCATGCCTTTGAAGTACTAGGTTCTCATAGCTCAGTAGAAAACACTTTATGCCTTTAAAGTACCAGGTTGTCATAACTCGGTGGAAAACACTTTATTCCTTTGAAGTACTAGGTTGTCATAGCTCAGTAGAAAAAAATTTGTCCCTTCAAAGTACCAGGGTTTCATATCTCGGTAGAAAACACTTTATGCCTTCAAAGTACCAGGCTGTCATAATTCGGTGGACAACAATTTATGCCTTTAAAGTACTAGGTTCTCATAGCTCAGTAGAAAACACTTAATGCCTTTAAAGTAACAGGCTGTCATAACTCGGTGGAAAACACTTTATGCCTTTGAAGAACTAGGTTGTCATAGCTCAGTAGAAAAAAATTTGTGCCCTCAAAGTACCAGGTTTTCATATCTCGGTAGAAAACACTTTATGCCTTCGAAGTACCAGGCTGTCATAACTCGGTAGAAAACACTTCATGCCTTTGAAGTACTAGGTTCTCATAGCTCAGTAGAAAACACTTTATGCGTTTAAAGTACCAGGTTGTCATAACTTGGTGGAAAATACTTTATGCCTTTGAAGTACTAGGTTGACATAGCTCAGTAGAAAAAAATTTGTGCCTTCAAAGTACCAGGCTGTCATAACTCGGTGGAAAACACTTTATTCCTTTGAAGTACTAGGTTGTCATAGCTCAGTAGAAAAAAATTTGTCCCTTCAAAGTACCAGGGTTTCATATCTCGGTAGAAAACACTTTATGCCTTCAAAGTACCAGGCTGTCATAACTCGTTGGACAACAATTTATGCCTTTAAAGTACTAGGTACTCATAGCTCAGTAGAAAACACTTAATGCCTTTAAAGTAACAGGCTGTCATAACTCGGTATAAAACACTTTATGCCTTTGAAGTACTAGGTTGTCATAGCTCAGTAGAAAAAAATTTGTGCCTTCAAAGTACCAGGTTTTCATATCTCGGTAGAAAACACTTTATGCCTTCGAAGTACCAGGTTGTCATAACTCGGTAGAAAACACTTTATGCCTTTAAAGTACCAGGCTGTCATAACTCGGTAGAAAACACTTCATGCCTTTGAAGTACTAGGTTCTCATAGCTCAGTAGAAAACACTTTATGCCTTTAAAGTACCAGGTTGTCATAACTTGGTGGAAAACACTTTATGCCTTTGAAGTACTAGGTTGACATAGCTCAGTAGAAAAAAATTTGTGCCTTCAAAGTACCAGGCTGTCATAACTCGGTGGACAACAATTTATGCCTTTGAAGTACTAGGTTGTCATAACTCGGTAGAAAACACTTTATGCCTTCAAAGTACCAGGTTTCATAACTCGGTAGAAAACACTTCATGCCTTTGAAGTACTAGGTTCTCATAGCTCAGTAGAAAACACTTTATGCTTTTAATACCAGGCTTTCATAACTCGGTGGAAAACACTTCATGCCTTTGAAGTACTAGGTTCTCATAGCTCAGTAGAAAACACTTTATGCCTTTGAAGTACTAGGTTGTCATAAACTCGGTAGAAAACACTTTATGCCTTCAAAGTACCAGGTTTTCATAATTCGGTAGAAAACACTTTATGCCTTCGAAGTACCAGGTTCTCATAGCTCAGTAGAAAACACTTTATGCTTTCAAAGTACCAGGTTGTCATAACTCGGTAGAAAAAAATTTGTGCCTTCAAAGTACCAGGTTTTCATATCTCGTTAGAAAACACTTTATGCCTTCAAAGCACCAGGTTTTCATAACTCTGTAGAAAAAAAATTGTGCCTTCAAAGTACCAGGTTTTCATATCTCGTTAGAAAACACTTTATGCCTTCAAAGTACCAGGTTTTCATATCTCGGTAGAAAACACTTTATGCCTTCAAAGTACCAGGTTTTCATAATTCGGTAGAAAACACTTTATGCCTTCGAAGTACCAGGTTCTCATAGCTCAGTAGAAAACACTTTATGCTTTCAAAGTACCAGGTTGTCATAACTCGGTAGAAAAAAATTTGTGCCTTCAAAGTACCAGGTTTTCATATCTCGTTAGAAAACACTTTATGCCTTCAAAGCACCAGGTTTTCATAACTCGGTAGAAAACACTTTATGCCTTCAAAGTACCAGGTTGTCATAACTCGGTAGAAAACACTTCATGCCTTTGAAGTACTAGGTTCTCATAGCTCAGTAGAAAACACTTTATGCCTTTAAAGTACCAGGTTGTTATAACTCGGTGGAAAACACTTTATTCCTTTGAAGTACTAGGTTGTCATAGCTCAGTAGAAAAAAATTTGTCCCTTCAAAGTACCAGGGTTTCATATCTCGGTAGAAAACACTTTATGCCTTCGAAGTACCAGGTTGTCATAACTCGGTAGAAAACACTTAATGCCTTTGAAGTACTAGGTTGTCATAACTCGGTAGAAAACACTTTATGCCTTCAAAGTACCAGGTTGTCATAACTCGGTAGAAAACACTTTGTGCCTTCAAAGTACCAGGTTGTCATATTTCGATAGAAAACCCTTTATGCCTTCAAAGTACCAGGTTTTCATAACTCGGTAGAAAACACTTTATGAATTCAAAGTACTAGGTTGTCATAACTCGGTAGAAAACACTTCATGCTTTTATTACCAGGCTTTCATAACTCGGTGGCAAACACTTTATGGCTTTCAAGTACTAGGTTGTCATAACTCGGTAGAAAACACTTCATGCCTTTGAAGTACTAGGTTCTCATAGCTCAGTAGAAAACAGTTTATGCCTTTAAAGTACCAGGTTGTCATAACTCGGTGGAAAACACTTTATTCCTTTGAAGTACTAGGTTGTCATAGCTCAGTAGAAAAAAATTTGTCCCTTCAAAGTACCAGGGTTTCATATCTCGGTAGAAAACACTTTAGCCTTCAAAGTACCAGGTTGTCATAAACTCGGTAGAAAACACTTTACGCCTTCGAAGTACCAGGTTCTCATAACTCGGTAGAAAACACTTTATGCCTTCAAAGTACCAGGTTGTCATAAACTCGGTAGAAAACACTTTTTGCCTTTGAAGTACTAGGTTCTCATAGCTCAGTAGAAAACACTTTATGCTTTCAAAGTAACAGGTTGTCATAACTCGGTAGAAAAAAATTTGTGCCTTCAAAGTACCAGGTTTTCATATCTCGGTAGAAAACACTTTATGCCTTCAAAGTACCAGGTTTTCATAACTCGGTAGAAAACACTTTCTGCCTTCAAAGTACCAGGTTGTCATAACTCGGTAGAAAACACTTCATGCCTTTGAAGTACTAGGTTCTCATAGCTCAGTAGAAAACACTTTATGCCTTTAAAGTACCAGGTTGTCATAACTCGGTGGAAAACACTTTATTCCTTTGAAGTACTAGGTTGTCATAGCTCAGTAGAAAAAAATTTGTGCCTTCAAAGTACCAGGGTTTCATATCTCGGTAGAAAACACTTTATGCCTTTAAAGTACCAGGCTGTCATAACTCGGTGGACAACAATTTATGCCTTTAAAGTACTAGGTTCTCATAGCTCAGTAGAAAACACTAAATGCCTTTAAAGTACCAGGCTGTCATAACTCGGTGGAAAACACTTTATGCCTTTGAAGTAGTAGGTTGTCATAACTCGGTAGAAAACACTTAATGCCTTTGAAGTACTAGGTTGTCATAACTCGGTAGAAAACACTTTATGCTTTCAAAGTACCAGGTTGTCATAACTCGGTAGAAAACACTTTGTGCCTTCAAAGTACCAGGTTGTCATATCTCGATAGAAAACCCTTTATGCCTTCAAAGTACCAGGTTTTCATATCTCGGTAGAAAACACTTTATGAATTCAAAGTACCAGGTTGTCATAACTCGGTAGAAAACACTTCATGCCTTTGAAGTACTAGGTTCTCATAGCTCAGTAGAAAACACTTTATGCTTTTAATATCAGGCTCTCATAACTCGTTGGAAAACACTTTATGGCTTTGAAGTACTAGGTTGTCATAACTCGGTAGAAAACACTTCATGCCTTTGAAGTACTAGGTTCTCATAGCTCAGTAGAAAACACTTTATGCCTTTGAAGTACTAGGTTGTCATAAACTCGGTAGAAAACACTTTATTCCTTTGAAGTACTAGGTTCTCATAGCTCAGTAGAAAACACTTTATGGCTTTGAAGTACTAGGTTGTCATAACTCGGTAGAAAACACTTCATGCCTTTGAAGTACTAGGTTCTCATAGCTCAGTAGAAAACACTTTATGCCTTTAAAGTAACAGGTTGTCATAACTCGGTGGAAAACACTTTATTCCTTTGAAGTACTAGGTTGTCATATCTCAGTAGAAAAAAATTTGTCCCTTCAAAGTACCAGGGTTTCATATCTCGGTAGAAAACACTTTATGCCTTCAAAGTACCAGGCTGTCATAACTCGGTGGACAACAATTTATGCCTTTAAAGTACTAGGTTCTCATAGCTCAGTAGAAAACACTTAATGCCTTTAAAGTACCAGGTTTTCATAATTCGGTAGAAAACACTTTATGCCTTCGAAGTACCAGGTTGTCATAACTCGGTAGAAAACACTTAATGCCTTTGAAGTACTAGGTTGTCATAACTCGGTAGAAAACACTTTATGCCTTCAAAGTACCAGGTTGTCATAACTCGGTAGAAAACACTTTGTGCCCTCGAAGTACCAGGTTGTCATATCTCGATAGAAAACCCTTTATGCCTTCAAAGTACCAGGTTTTCATAACTCGGTAGAAAACACTTTATGAATTCAAAGTACCAGGTTGTCATAACTCGGTAGAAAAAAATTTGTGCCTTCAAAGTACCAGGTTTTCGTATTTCGTTAGAAAACACTTTATGCCTTCAAAGCACCAGGTTTTCATAACTCGGTAGAAAACACTTTATGCCTTCAAAGTACCAGGTTGTCATAACTCGGTAGAAAACACTTCATGCCTTTGAAGTACTAGGTTCTCATAGCTCAGTAGAAAACACTTTATGCCTTTAAAGTACCAGGTTGTCATAACTCGATGGAAAACACTTTATTCCTTTGAAGTACTAGGTTGTCATAGCTCAGTAGAAAAAAATTTGTCCCTTCAAAGTACCAGGGTTTCATATCTCGGTAGAAAACACTTTATGCCTTCAAAGTACCAGGCTGTCATAACTCGGTGGACAACAATTTATGCCTTTAAAGTACTAGGTTCTCATAGCTCAGTAGAAAACACTTAATGCCTTTAAAGTAACAGGCTGTCATAACTCGGTGGAAAACACTTTATGCCTTTGAAGAACTAGGTTGTCATAGCTCAGTAGAAAAAAATTTGTGCCTTCAAAGTACCAGGTTTTCATATCTCGGTAGAAAACACTTTATGCCTTCGAAGTACCAGGCTGTCATAACTCGGTAGAAAACACTTCATGCCTTTGAAGTACTAGGTTCTCATAGCTCAGTAGAAAACACTTTATGCGTTTAAAGTACCAGGTTGTCATAACTTGGTGGAAAATACTTTATGCCTTTGAAGTACTAGGTTGACATAGCTCAGTAGAAAAAAATTTGTGCCTTCAAAGTACCAGGCTGTCATAACTCGGTGGACAACAATTTATGCCTTTGAAGTACTAGGTTCTCATAGCTCAGTAGAAAACACTGTATTCCTTTAAAGTACCAGGCTGTCATAACACGGTGAAAAACACTTTATGCCTTTGAAGTACTAGGTTGTCATAGCTCAGTAGAAAAAAAATTGTGCCTTCAAAGTACCAGATTTTCATATCTCGGTAGAAAACACTTTATGCCTTCAAAGTACCAGGTTTTCATAATTCGGTAGAAAACACTTTACGCCTTCGAAGTACCAGGTTCTCATAACTCGGTAGAAAAAAAATTGTGCCTTCAAAGTACCAGGTTTTCATATCTCGGTAGAAAACACTTTATGCCTTCAAAGTACCAGGTTTTCATAACTCGGTAGAAAACACTTTATGCCTTCAAAGTACCAGGTTGTCATAACTCGGTAGAAAACACTTCATGCCTTTGAAGTACTTGGTTCTCATAGCTCAGTAGAAAACACTTTATGCCTTTAAAGTACCAGGTTGTCATAACTCGGTGGAAAACACTTTATTCCTTTGAAGTACTAGGTTGTCATAGCTCAGTAGAAAAAAAATTGTGCCTTCAAAGTACCAGGGTTTCATATCTCGGTAGAAAACATTTTATGCCTTCAAAGTACCAGGCTGTCATAACTCGGTGGACAACAATTTATGCCTTTAAAGTACTAGGTTCTCATAGCTCAGTAGAAAACACTAAATGCCTTTAAAGTACCAGGCTGTCATAACTCGGTGGAAAACACTTTATGCCTTTGAAGTACTAGGTTGTCATAACTCGTTAGAAAACACTTAATGCCTTTGAAGTACTAGGTTGTCATAACTCGGTAGAAAACACTTTATGCTTTCAAAGTACCAGGTTGTCATAACTCGGTAGAAAACACTTTGTGCCTTCAAAGTACCAGGTTGTCATATCTCGATAGAAAACCCTTTATGCCTTCAAAGTACCAGGTTTTCATAACTCGGTAGAAAACACTTTATGAATTCAAAGTACCAGGTTGTCATAACTCGGTAGAAAACACTTCATGCCTTTGAAGTACTAGGTTCTCATAGCTCAGTAGAAAACACTTTATGCTTTTAATATCAGGCTTTCATAACTCGGTGGAAAACACTTTATGGCTTTGAAGTACTAGGTTGTCATAACTCGGTAGAAAACACTTCATGCCTTTGAAGTACTAGGTTCTCATAGCTCAGTAGAAAACACTTTATGCCTTTGAAGTACTAGGTTGTCATAAACTCGGTAGAAAACACTTTATTCCTTTGAAGTACTAGGTTCTCATAGCTCAGTAGAAAACACTTTATGGCTTTGAAGTACTAGGTTGTCATAACTCGGTAGAAAACACTTCATGCCTTTGAAGTACTAGGTTCTCATAGCTCAGTAGAAAACACTTTATGCCTTTAAAGTACCAGGTTGTCATAACTCGGTGGAAAACACTTTATTCCTTTGAAGTACTAGGTTGTCATAGCTCAGTAGAAAAAAATTTGTCCCTTCAAAGTACCAGGGTTTCATATCTCGGTAGAAAACACTTTATGCCTTCAAAGTACCAGGCTGTCATAACTCGGTGGAAAACACTTTATGCCTTTGAAGTACTAGGTTGTCATAGCTCAGTAGAAAAAAAATTGTGCCTTCAAAGTACCAGGTTTTCATATCTCGGTAGAAAACACTTTATGCCTTCGAAGTACCAGGTTGTCATAACTCGGTAGAAAACACTTTATGCCTTTAAAGTACCAGGCTGTCATAACTCGGTAGAAAACACTTCATGCCTTTGAAGTACTAGGTTCTCATAGCTCAGTAAAAAACACTTTATGCCTTTAAAGTACCAGGTTGTCATAACTTGGTGGAAAACACTTTATGCCTTTGAAGTACTAGGTTGACATAGCTCAGTAGAAAAAAATTTGTGCCTTCAAAGTACCAGGCTGTCATAACTCGGTAGAAAACACTTCATGCCTTTGAAGTACTAGGTTCTCATAGCTCAGTAAAAAACACTTTATGCCTTTAAAGTACCAGGTTGTCATAACTCGGTAGAAAACACTTTATGCCTTTGAAGTACTAGGTTGTCATAACTCGGTAGAAAACACTTTATGCCTTTGATGTACTAGGTTCTCATAGCTCAGTAGAAAACACTTTTTGCCTTCAAAGTACCAGGTTGTCATATCTCGGTAGAAAACACTTTATGCCTTCATAGTGCCAGGTTTTCATAACTCGGTAGAAAACACTTTATGCCTTTGAAGTACTAGGTTGTCATAACTCGGTAGAAAATACTTTATGCCTTCAAAGTACCAGGTTCTCATAGGTCAGTAGAAAACATTTTGTGCCTTCAAAGTACCAGGTTGTCATAACTCGAAAGAAAACACTTTTCGCCTGTGAAGTACTAGGTTGTCATAACTCGGTAGAAAACACTTTATACCTTCATAGTACCAGGTTCTCATAGCTCAGTAGAAAAGTCTTTGTGCCTTCAAAGTACCAGGTTGTCATAACTCGGTAGAAAACACTTTATGCCTTTGAAGTACTAGGTTGTCATAACTCGGTAGAAAACACTTTATGCCTTTGAAGTACTAGGTTGTTATAACTCGGTAGAAAACACTTTATGCCTTTGAAGTACAAGGTTCTCATAGCTCAGTAGAAAACACTTTGTGCCTTCAAAGTACCAGGTTGTCATATCTCGGTAGAAAACACTTTACGCCTTCATAGTACCAGGTTTTTATAACTCGGTAGAAAATACTTTATGCCTGTTAAGTACTAGGTTGTCATAACTCGGTAGAAAACACTTTATGCATTTGAAGTACTAGGTTGTCATAGCTCAGTAGAAAACAATGTATGCCTTCAAAGTACTAGGTTGTCATAACTTGGTAGAAAACACTTTATAAATTTCAATTACTAGGTTGTCATAACTCGGTAGAAAACACTTTATGACTTTGAAGTACTAGGTTGTCATAGCTCAGTAGAAAACACTTTATGCCTTCATAGTACCAGGTTCTCATAGCTCAGTAGAAAACACTTTATGCCTTTAAAGTACTAGGTTGTCATAGCTCAGTAGAAAACACTTTATGCCTTCATAGTACCAGGTTCTCATAGCTCAGTAGAAAACACTTTATGCCTTTAAAGTACTAGGTTGTCATAGCTCAGTAGAAAACACTTTATGCCTTCATAGTACCAGGTTCTCATAGCTCAGTAGAAAACACTTTATGCCTTTGAAGTACTAGGTTGTCATAACTCGGTAGAAAACACTTTATGCCTTTGAAGTACTAGGTTCTCATAGCTCAGTAGAAAACACTTTATGCCTTTAAAGTACCAGGTTGTCATAACTCGGTGGAAAACACTTCATGCCTTTGAAGTACTAGGTTCTCATAGCTCAGTAGAAAACACTTTATGCCTTTAATACCAGGCTGTCATAACTCGGTGGAAAACACTTTATGGCTTTGAAGTACTAGGTTGTTATAGGTCAGTAGAAAAAAATTTGTGCCTTCAAAGTACCAGGTTTTCATATCTCGGTAGAATACCCTTTATGCCTTCAAAGTACCAGGTTTTCATAATTCGGTAGAAAACACTTTATGCCTTCGAAGTACCAGGTTGTCATAACTCGGTAGAAAACACTTAATGCCTTTGAAGTACTAGGTTGTCATAACTCGGTAGAAAACACTTTGTGCCTTCAAAGTACCAGGTTGTCATATCTCGATAGAAAACTCTTTATGCCTTTGAAGTACCAGGTTCTCATAACTCGGTGGAAAACACTTTATGCCTTTGAAGTACTAGGTAGTCATAGCTCAGTAGAAAAAAATTTGTGCCTTCAAAGTACCAGGTTGTCAGAACTCGGTAGAAAACACTTTTTGCCTTTGAAGTACTAGGTTCTCAGAGCTCAGTAGAAAAGTCTTTGTGCCTTCAAATTACCAGGTTGTCATAACTCGGTAGAAAACACATTATGCCTTTGAAGTACTAGGTTGTCATAACTCGGTAGAAAACACTTTATGCCTTTGAAGTACTAGGTTGTCATAACTCGGTAGAAAACACTTTATGCCTTTGAAGTACTAGGTTGTCATAACTCGGTAGAAAACACTTTATGCCTTCAAAGTACCAGGTTGACATAACTCGGTAGAAAATACTTTATGCCTTTGAAGTACTAGGTTCTCATAGCTCAGTAGAAAACACTTTATGCCTTTAAAGTACCAGGCTGTCAAAACTCGGTGGAAAATACTTTATGCCTTTGAAGTACTAGGTTGTCATAGCTCAGTAGAAAAAAGTTGTGCCTTCAAAGTACCAGGATTTCATATCTCGGTAGAAAACACTTTATGCCTTCAAAGTACCAGGTTTTCATAACTCGGTAGAAAACACTTTATGTCTTCAAAGTACCAGGTTGTCATAACTCGGTAGAAAACACTTTATGCGTTAAAAGTACCAGGTTGCCATAACTCGGTAGAAAACACTTTATGCCTTTGAAGTACTAGGTTGTCATAACTCGGTAGAAAACACTTTATGCCTTTGATGTACTAGGTTCTCATAGCTCAGTAGAAAACACTTTTTGCCTTCAAAGTACCAGGTTGTCATATCTCGGTAGAAAACACTTTATGCCTTCATAGTGCCAGGTTTTCATAACTCGGTAGAAAACACTTTATGCCTTTGAAGTACTAGGTTGTCATAACTCGGTAGAAAATACTTTATGCCTTCAAAGTACCAGGTTCTCATAGCTCAGTAGAAAACATTTTGTGCCTTCAAAGTACCAGGTTGTCATAACTCGAAAGAAAACACTTTACGCCTGTGAAGTACTAGGTTGTCATAACTCGGTAGAAAACACTTTATGCCTTCATAGTACCAGGTTCTCATAGCTCAGTAGAAAAGTCTTTGTGCCTTCAAAGTACCAGGTTGTCATAACTCGGTAGAAAACACTTTATGCCTTTGAAGTACTAGGTTGTCATAACTCGGTAGAAAACACTTTATGCCTTTGAAGTACTAGGTTGTTATAACTCGGTAGAAAACACTTTATGCCTTTGAAGTACAAGGTTCTCATAGCTCAGTAGAAAACACTTTGTGCCTTCAAAGTACCAGGTTGTCATATCTCGGTAGAAAACACTTTATGCCTTCATAGTACCAGGTTTTTATAACTCGGTAGAAAATACTTTATGCCTGTTAAGTACTAGGTTGTCATAACTCGGTAGAAAACACTTTATGCATTTGAAGTACTAGGTTGTCATAGCTCAGTAGAAAACAATGTATGCCTTCAAAGTACTAGGTTGTCATAACTTGGTAGAAAACACTTTATAAATTTGAATTACTAGGTTGTCATAACTCGGTAGAAAACACTTTATGACTTTGAAGTACTAGGTTGTCATAGCTCAGTAGAAAACACTTTATGCCTTTAAAGTACTAGGTTCTCATAGCTCAGTAGAAAACACTTTATGCCTTCATAATACCAGCTTCTCATAGCTCAGTAGAAAACACTTTTTGCCTTTAAAGTACTAGGTTCTCATAGATCATTAGAAAACACTTTATGCCTTTAAAGTACTAGGTTCTCATAGCTCAGTAGAAAACACTTTATGCCTTTAAAGTACTAGGTTCTCATAGCTCAGTAGAAAACACTTTATGCCTTCAAAGAACCAGGTTGTCATAACTCGGTCGAAAACACTTTATGCCTTTGAAGTACTAGGTTGTCATAACTCGGTAGAAAATACTTTATGCCTTCAAAGTACCAGGTTCTCATAGCTCAGTAGAAAACATTTTGTGCCTTCAAAGTACCAGGTTGTCATAACTCGAAAGAAAACACTTTACGCCTGTGAAGTACTAGGTTGTCATAACTCGGTAGAAAACACTTTATGCCTTCATAGTACCAGGTTCTCATAGCTCAGTAGAAAAGTCTTTGTGCCTTCAAAGTACCAGGTTGTCATAACTCGGTAGAAAACACTTTATGCCTTTGAAGTACTAGGTTGTCATAACTCGGTAGAAAACACTTTATGCCTTTGAAGTACTAGGTTGTTATAACTCGGTAGAAAACACTTTATGCCTTTGAAGTACAAGGTTCTCATAGCTCAGTAGAAAACACTTTGTGCCTTCAAAGTACCAGGTTGTCATATCTCGGTAGAAAACACTTTATGCCTTCATAGTACCAGGTTTTTATAACTCGGTAGAAAATACTTTATGCCTGTTAAGTACTAGGTTGTCATAACTCGGTAGAAAACACTTTATGCATTTGAAGTACTAGGTTGTCATAGCTCAGTAGAAAACAATGTATGCCTTCAAAGTACTAGGTTGTCATAACTTGGTAGAAAACACTTTGTAAATTTGAATTACTAGGTTGTCATAACTCGGTAGAAAACACTTTATGACTTTGAAGTACTAGGTTGTCATAGCTCAGTAGAAAACACTTTATGCCTTTAAAGTACTAGGTTCTCATAGCTCAGTAGAAAACACTTTATGCCTTCATAATTCCAGCTTCTCATAGCTTAGTAGAAAACACTTTTTGCCTTTAAAGTACTAGGTTCTCATAGATCATTAGAAAACACTTTATGCCTTTAAAGTACTAGGTTCTCATAGCTCAGTAGAAAACACTTTATGCCTTTAAAGTACTAGGTTCTCATAGCTCAGTAGAAAACACTTTATGCCTTCAAAGAACCAGGTTGTCATAACTCGGTCGAAAACACTTTATGCCTTTGAAGTACTGGGTTGTCATAACTCGGTAGAAAACACTTTATGCCTTTGAAGTACTAGGTTCTCATAGCTCAGTAGAAAACACTTTATGCCTATGAAGTACTAAGTTGTCATAGCTCAGTAGAAAACATTTTGTGCCTTCAAAGTACCAGGTTGTCATATCTCGGTAGAAAACACTTTATGCCTTCATAGTACCAGGTTGTCATAACTTGGTAGAAAACACTTTATGCCTTTGAAGTACTAGGTTGTCATAACTCGGTAGAAAACACTGTACTAGTTTGTCATAGCTCAGTAGAAAACGCTGTATGCCTTCAAATCATCAGATTGTCATAACCCGATAGAAAACACTTTATTATTATTCACCTGTACACTGGATGAGTTCACAAGAGCGACGTACTGTGTAGCATGTAAGGTATGGTTAAGTATATTTTGAGTTACTTTGACGCATTAGATTTATTATGATCTATAATGGCAAAGGAAACATGTCGTAAATAAATAAATAAATAAATTATCAATGTTAACAATTGCCCGTTCCTTCAACACCCAATTGTTTACTTATTACACAGAAGATATATTAATTTTATCATTTGACTGACAGAAATAATTACGACTATCCGTAAGTCCCTTTAATGTCAATGCCAGGACCAACTGCCACACAGAGTATTTTTACAATCTATATTATATACTACTTGTGCCCGTGGCTTCGCCCGCGTGGATGTTGGAAATTATCCCACGGGAACGTGCTACCGGGACAAACAGTTGCCGATCATCGGTTCAGCCGTTTCGGAGATAAGCCGGATCAAATAAAAAGAGAGTCAAAAAAATATATTTAAAAAAGTTGAATGTACCGTATAAACTATCATAATTATAAAATAAATAAATAAAACAAAATAAAATTCATATAATTCAGGCAAGTTTTTACACATACAGCCATAGTATTCGAATCAATTACATTAAATTTTAAATAGATATTAAATTAAGGCTAGGTTGTTCCGGCCTGTGGGCCTTTGAAACGCTACCTCCGCCTCCCCCAAATGCAGCGCGACGTATTTATTTACGATGAACTGTCAACCATTTAGCAAAAAATCCATGCCATAGTATAACATGTTGCAGTTGATCAACGGAATTATTTTTGCTTATGTTCGATATTTTTTCCTTAGTTTTAGATACATTTTATGGTAGAACTAAATACATATAAATAAAATTGGAGTGTCTGTTAGTAATATTAAAATAACCGCTTTTTGCTACATGCATATGAATATAATGTACGGTAAATATACCAAAACGTATTTTTTGTCTGTCTGTCTGTTTGTTCCCGCTAATTTCTGAAATGGCTGGACCGTTTTTGACGGGACTTTCACTGGCATGTAGCTGATGTAATAAGGAGTAACTTAGGCTACTTTTATTTTAGAATTTTTATTTGTTTTTATTGATTCCATATCCTGTAAGTTACCTAATGAGCGTTTTCAAATGATCAGATACCGACGCCAACCCGATACCGATAAGATAGCAGCTATACACAAACCGATATAATTATTATCGGCCCGATGATATTGGTGAATATCGATGACCATCGCGAGTCACCAAACGACTACAATACAGTAATTACCGACGTCTCGAAGTCGGCAGCGCGCATAAGCGTGTTCAAGTGAAAGAATGGCTGGTTCTCTCACCCCGCACTGCGTATTCACTGGTAGAAATTGTCCGATACCGGTGTCAGACACTGTCTGCGACGATATAATTGACAATAACAACTAATTATGTAAAAGCGTTTAGTACTAAACGTATGCGAAAATCTGACCACCGATATTGTGGCGTTGTCGGAATCGGCTTATGTGCTGTGTTGTAATTTAATGTAATTGCTAATGTGATGTGATCAACTAATTTTATTAATGAAACAAAAGCAAAAAAGTATTTTCATTCAAAACTAGCTTTGCCTGAGGTTGGTAGTTCCAGAGATAGAGATTTCAAACATATATAAAAAACCGGACAAGTGCGAGTCGGAATCGTCCACTGAGGGAGATCCGTACAAATTTGTAGGTACCATATTGTAATAAAAAAGTTATGGGCAAATTTAGATTTTCGCGAAAACATGTAAGTATCAAAATTTACTTTAATTTTCAACTTTTTATTTTTTAGAATTTTTCCTTTATTTGTGCTGTAAGATCTTACTTTTTGCCAAATTTCGTGATTCTAGGTCAACGGGAACTACCATATAGGTTTTCGACCCAAAACCTATTAGTAGTTGGGTACTTCGGTTGACCTAAAAAAAGTTGAATAATAAGGTAAATTTTGGTACTTACAAGTTTTCGCAAATCTAAATTTGCCTATATGTTTTTATCGTGTTGACTCAGGACCTTGATTTTTATACACCTAATAGGGACTATAGACTTCAGCAACTGGTATAAATTTCAACTAGCTAGCTAGTTTAGATTTTCTCAGGAACGGGTGGCTCTAGAGCCACCCGTTCCTGAGAAAATCGGAAGTGACAAACGGACAGACAGACGGACAGACGGGAAGGGTTCCTTTTTTACCTTTTGAGGTACGGAACCCTAAAAACAAACTCTTCAGCTTTATTATTATTATGATTGCTACGGGTTCCGACCTCAGGACCAGCTGCTTCTCACACGGACAATTACTGTACGTCAATTGCTCCCGCGTCACCAATCCTCCGCGAACGATGTCGCGAGCAGAAGCTAGTTACAGATACACATGAATTTTTGGTAGTAAGGTGAAAATAAATAATTGCACCATTGCAATAGGAACCCTTGTGCAATTCGTTCTATGAGAAAATAAAAGTCTTTAAACCGAAATCATGCTTCCAGACCTTTCAACCAGCGACTTTCCAACACAAGTGTTAGTTGTCAGTGAATTTGAGAATTTGAATTTGAACTGAAGGAACACGGGTGGGTTTTAGACAATAAAAGTCTGTCACGCTTTCCAGAACGGGAGAAATCATTTGATGATTTCCCATCCAAAACAAAAAAAAAACCAATGTGCGATTTATTCTTTGAGAAAATAAATATCTCTAAACCGAATTCATGCTTCTCAGACCCAGAGGTTATGGCGAAGCGTTAGTAATCAGTAACTGTAAAAAATTGATTTAATAGACAAGCCGTGTGCCCAACGGCCCAACGGTATTTCTCTGCGACGAAAATGGTAGATTTCCATACAAATTTTCATCCACTATTTAACTTCTTTAGTGGCAGAATTTTCAAAGATCCTGAATTTCAGATTTGTATAAAGTAGAATCGGCTAAAAATCGTCGTACTGTTTCCCTTATACTGTAACCAAATTCTTTTGTTTTTGATGTTTGCCACCGCTCATAAAGAACCATAAATATTGTGAGCACATGTGAAGGAACAATTGCCGTACTCTATTGTCTAGTGACGTACCTACTGCTCCAGCTATAATTGATCGAATCTATTATTTCAGGACATCAAAATTAAATTTGTATATATTTTTTATCCGTCCTCGGACTTGTCGTTAAGTTATACTGTTAGCGCATAACCACTGCCTTCACACGGCGCTATTTTTCAAGCACGTTATAATATGTTATCGTATAGTGACAGTGACTTTTGGTATTCAAAACTGAAAGTTGTTCACTCACAGCCAATATGATAAAATCACCGATCCTAGAAAAAATCTTGTGTTGCTACATACTGCGGACAAATTGTTTACCATGTGATAATAATAGTAGCGAACACAGGTCGGTGGAGAGTAAATATCATAGTTGATATGGATGAATCTGATTTTAAAAATCTTAGAAATTTTTTTTTTGTACAAACTTCTTCATAAACGACGATAAAACATTACATACGACTCTCACTTGACTATTATTTTATCGATATTAATTTGTAATGTGTCAACACTATTTTAAGATGACAATTAAACGTCATTATATTTACTAGAATCAATCACATTTTCGAAAACAAGTTTATGAATTAAAACTATAATATAATTACAAGATATTTTTTGTGAGTTATCCCGATTTCATAATTTAATTTGTTATTATTTTATTCGATTTTTTTGTACAGGCGCAGGGTGAGCGCGTTTTTGAAAATTTTGACACAGGTCCACCCTCTATGACGTCCCGCAGGACTCTGAGCGCGAGCCGATTTAGCCCGATTTACTGTTTTTGAGTTTGTTAAAAAAAAATCTATTAAACTAAAAATTTCAAATTTTAATTACCCTCCTAAGGATCTATCTATGACATATATTTTTTTCAGGGCCTAAATATACGAATTTGATCATTTAATCTTGATTCTGAAACAGGCAATTTCGGAAAACCCCCCGTTAATAGATGTTGCATGATGTTGATGCATTTTGTAAAAGGCTGTTATTTTGACATTAAAAACAACCACTTCAATTTTATTTATTTTTGTACTATAAATACATGTAAGATTCGTGATAGAATCATATCTAATCGTTCACACAATGTATCTGCAGGCTTAGCATGACGCTTTCTATTTCTACTCTAAAAATAAATGTATTTATACAAGACTAGCTTTTGCCAGCGGCTTTGCCCGCGTCGAGATCGGATTTTATCTCACAGGAACGTACTACCAAGGTAGAAAGTATCCTATGTATGGAAATAGCTACATAGTTTTTTATTTATCTCAAGTAAACCAATTACAGTTAAATTAAATAATTAGACATTATGAACAAGTATATAAGGTAAAAAACGAAAGAGCTCACTGGGCATCAAAGAATTCGTCCGCATCGCTGTCAGTGGGAAAAGTGCCCAAAAGGCTGGCAGCGTTACCACGTTGGATGGCAATGCTGATTCTTTGACCTAAGAATAGGCCAGCCCTTTGGTCACGTGAAGAGTCGACCAACCGCTTGGCGATGTCCCGAAATACTCGATGAGCACTCGGACCCCACGGCCCTAGTGTTTCAACCCCAAACGGCTCAAACATATAGCTCCCAATAAGGTTGTTATATTTGCGCCGTTTGAGGCTTTCTGCACCTGCAGCAGCCGCACCAGCACAGCCCGCCGTGCTCAGAAGATGGGATGGCGCGAGGGTGTCGACACAGGTTGCATCCCACACCAAAGGCCTACCCAACTTCCAACGCATTATGGTCATTCCGTCTGGGCTCGGAAAAATCGGATGGGTAGTGTGGCTTGCAGCCACGAGCGGTCGTCCAATGCCACATTTAAAATGGATGTTAAAGTGCTTTGAATAATTTGATCGATTTTGTCTAAAAGTTGTGGTTGCTTCCATCAAGGGGAAGAGCGGAGAAAATACATGAAATTTGAGCCGAAACAGCAGTATCTGATAAGGGTGAAAGCCGAATGTAAATTAATTTTAGAAAGTCTATCCGAAATATCATTGAAATGTTTAATTTTGTCGTCAATGAAATGTGAAAAACTGTCTTCTAGAATTGGGGAACCTAGGAGGTGCAGTGAACTTTTTTCCAAAACTTTGATATCTGGGGCGATTGAATTAAATTTGTGTATAGTCGGTTCTCTTTCGGTATTGTCACTAAGGTAAATTTCGCATTTTGAGTTGTTGAGGTCAAGGCCGATGGCTGCTGCTTTAAAAATTGAAAATCTTTTAGAACGGTGTCTACGTCACCTCCTAGCGTTCCATCATCTAAGTACCACACATTAAATTTTGAATTTAGTTGTTTTATTATGGGATGGATAGCCAAACTGAAAATGACTGGCCCGAGAGGATCACCTTGTTGGCATCCGACTGCAGATACCAAAACGAGGTCTTTATATAATAATTTTGATGGATACCTGTAGCACTGCCACATAAAACGATAAATTTCTGGTAACTCTTTTTTTACTTCAGCCAACAAAGTGTCCCTGTTAACGGAGCTGAAGGCGTTCTTAACGTCAACCTTGAGAATGACCTCACCTTTACCGGTATTTAAAAAACTAGAAAGATCATGTACGGCAGCCTCGCAGCCACCTTTGGATCCAAAGACAAGCTGTAGGGGCTGGAACTTTTTTGACAATATTTCGCCGAACAATTTGCAGCAAATTTTGGCTGCCGTACGCCTGTAGGTGCATCCAACGGCAATGGGTCGAATTCCGCCGTCCCTTTTGCGCAGGGCACATAAGTTGGCCCCGTACAACACATCGGCGACGGCATCATTCACACCGCCGTTGAGCATCAAGTTGATTAGAGCCGCAAGCTCCTTCAAAAGCGACTCACCAGCTTCCCCGACGCCTGAACTCAATAAATCCTTTAGATGCTGAGGAGTCAAGCCATCAAGGCCGCCAGCGGAACCACTTCGGAAGGAGCTCACGGCTGCAAGCAGCTGGGGGGCAGAAATATTAAAAGGGGTTGATTCCGGATTGGGAGGGAGGGGAGGGTCGGGAAAGGTCAGATCATCCGCAGGCGCTGGATGTTTACTCTCCAGGGCTGAAAGAGTTTCTGGAGAGTAGGGCGCCACCACATCGCTACTGAACAGTAGCCTGGCAGCTCCCCTGATGTCACCGTCACTTATTTTGGATTCTACGTATGAACATATGCCTCTTCGTGAAGGGTTATTGAAAACCGGTAATTTAGGATCTAAACTAAGGGTCGAATTGATGCAGTTATCTTTAATTTGGTTTGTTAATGTTTTTTTAGTTGCCAAACTTTTTTGGACATGCAGAATTCTATAAGGGAAGGTGAGTAGTTGCTCCCAGGCGCTATAAGAATTCTCCTGGGCCGCAAGGCGGAGACATCGCGCCAAACTTAGAGCAACAGATCGCCTTGCGCCCCGGGGAACTCTCTTTAAGACAGGGGTAGAATTTTTTAAATTTGAAAGTGTTTTCGAAAGGGTTTGGTCAGAATTAATTGAAGTTGTGGCTGGGGGGCCCAAGGGTACACTGTGAGGTTTGTGAACCTTGCCATAGTGTATCCGTAGCCCCCGTTCACCTTTGAAGAAGCGTGGTTGGGAGCAATGGGGACATCTCACCTGAACATCGAGCGATGTGGCAGGTTGACTGGCACTAGTTTCACCGTCGCGACAGGCGGCATTTAACATTAGGATAAATAAACTTACCTAAAACAAAACAAAATATCAATAAGTATCGTATAAAAAGCACTAAAATTAATCTATACACTATTTACACTGCTAAAAAATCCATAATAAAACACAAAAGTCAAAATAACTGGAAATTGTAGGACACGTCACTACACTGATGGATGACGGATGTGCCACAGACGCGCGGGCCTAGGGCACCGCGGCGCCGCGCGTGCCTGGCGTACCTTTTGCGCCCTGATGACTGGTTCCTGCGGGCCTCGCGTCGCGTATTGTTGCGTCGTTATACAGGCGTAGGCGTCGGGTATACTTTGTCAAAACTTCAAAATAGGTAATTACGGCATGGAATTCGGAAGTACTAAATATTATATACTAGTCTATTTAATTTTGAATTGTAAGCGCCGGAAAAAAGGTCTTAGACTTATTGTGACCCCAGACCGAAAGAGTTGGTGATTTTTTTATTTTATTGTGAAGAGTAGGTGGATTGTTTTAAGAATGATGGCACTTTTATGTCGTAAAAGGGCAGTTATTAATATTAAAATAGAATAAATACATTTTTTTTCTACGTGTCAAACTGACACCTATGTATTTTCTACCTGTGTGCAAAATTTCACCCAAATCCGTTCAGCCGTTTATGCGTGATTGAGTAACAGATATCCAAACATCTATACCATCCAAACATACAAACTTTCACATTTATAATAATACCTGGATGACCGACCTTTGCTCGGTTTTTTTTTGGCTTGACGTTTTCTAAAAATTATACCTAGCAAGATCGATTTATCGCCCCCGAAACCCCCTGCATACAATGAAATTTATTCATGAAAATCGTTGGAGCCGTTATCGAGATTCAGATTTTAGAGGTACATATACAAGAATTGAAGAACTATCATTGTCTTTAAACGTATTAGATTTGTTCGCGACGATGCGTCACTACATAGTTATATAGTTTGTTTTTGACATTAACGTAGATTCATAGTGATAAGAGTGATAGTTAAACCAATAAACAGTAGTGACTAAGCGACTAGTATAAGATAACCGTAAGTACCACCCCTGCAAACCTCATTTGAGTGGGCTATATAGCTGTGACTTATAGTTTTGGTTGCGTCCAGGTAACCTAGTACCGAGACCTAGCCCTGGAGGTAACTTTCAATAATGTAAACCTAAGATAAAGCCCACTTAATTGAGTTTGTATGTCGTGTTACTTTAGTTAAGTAATTCTTAAGACTTGTGTTTTTGCTAACCCTCTTTCAGGGCGCGTCACGCCCTGGAAGCCATAGTTGTATAGTTTTAAATATCAGATTGTTTTAGGTCTACAGACCAGCCTGAGATATCTATAATTGGATTTGAAATCCGTTCAGTAGTTTTCGAGGAAATCAACTTATAAAATAAATTTATTAACATTTTTCAGATTTTTTCGGGTTTCCTCGAAATATTCTTACAGTATGGAAAGATATAGTTGATATGGATATCTTAGGAGACGGGGAATTTCATGGGAAATGCAACGATATGTAACACGCCTTATATATTTTAATGAATTGATATGTTATATGCATAATTCCATCATGGATGTAATGAAATATAGAACAAATAAAACTTAAAAACAGGAAGCAATTTGCGGCTCTCATTACGGTAAAGATTCATAGTACCTGAGTAAACGTGTAATTTCTGGTAATTTTTAGTCATCGGCAAGATTTTTATTTAATTCTTAAATTAATTAATAGATAGATATAGTTCAAGTAGTGCTCTGAAATTGCTTCCTGAAATCATAAAAAACTTGTGTTATTAATCAGGTAAGGTACCCCTTGTACGGAGTCCAAAAACGCCCCCTTCCTAGACGAAAGTCTGGAAACTATTTCTATAAGAATGAGTCTTAAACGTTGGTACATATGGTAACGTCATGAAGCTTGGAAGATAGTAGCCGTCCTGAAGATATCTGGAATCTATAGGTGCAGGACGTCAGCGCCGCGCGGACCGGGAGCCCTACACACACAGTGGGACAGGCATACACCCTCCCCACACAGCCCTCGCGTCCAAGCGATCACGCCCGTCCGGCACAAGATTAGTAGGACTATCAATATCCCCTACGCAAAGACTTGCGTTTATTTTTAGCTACTGTGACGAGAGCACTGACTGATGCGCTGGTCAGTGAGAGATCCACTAGATGAAAGTAGCAGAAATCGGAATTTGCCCAAGACAATGACGATGATAGCAAAGCCATATCCGCATATCGTACCGCTATATTGAAGACTGAGGTCATTGGGGTGCCAAGACGTGGAACTGACAGTACCTAGTCGTGTTGGTGAGACCAATATTCAGGATCGCTCAGCGTGCTACACCGAGCTCTCTCTTTGAAGTTCTCTGAACTTCTAGCGTTAATTGAAACGTGACAGTTCTAGCTAGAATGAGCGGTTCGCGCGCTAATTTAGGTTTTTCCTTCTTATTATTAAAACAAATACACATTTTTGAAATGTAAAATGTATGTTAATGACACCGTAACATTATAAACATCATTAGTTTATAACCTATCACTTGATCTTCAACGCAACGCTTACGGCCGAGAGTTGAAAATCAAAAACTGTGTTTTTTCGACGCACTGAGACTCATTCGCGCTATATAGAATTCTCATTCTGAACGCTTGGTTCAACATCGAGTGTGGACAATCTAGTGATAAATTTTATGTTAACTTCGACTAAGGACGTAACGCATTTCTCCATTTATTTTTAGACGACTTCAAAATTGGGAGGAGGTTCTCAATTCAAACTGGATGTTTTTTTTTTCATGTTTGTTACCTCAGAACTTTCGCCTGGGTGAACCGATTTTAATAATTCTTTTTTTATTTGAAAGCTGGTGCTTGTGGTCCCATTTTAATTTAATATAGATCTGATGATGCGTTTCGGAGACAGACAACGGAACTTCAAAAAATAACAGTAAATCAACCGTGATTGCTGCTATTGCATAAATATGCATTGCTTTGACCCCAAGGATGATGAAATTTCGAATTAGTGGGGTAGGTACTATAACTAAAAAGTGAAAATAAAAACTTTTTCCAAAAAAAAAAACAAATGACTTCCGAAAAAACACTACAAAGTGAAAAATAACTTTAATTTCGGAAGGCGATGACAAAAAAATTAAAAACATATCCAAAGTCCCGACTTCCGAAATTAAAGTTATTTTTCACTTTGTAGTGTTTTTTCGGAAGTCGGTTGTTATTTTTTATGTAAAAAGTACCATATACATTTTTTTATATTATTAAAAAGAAAAGTCCTGACTCACTCTGTGGTATAAAAGTGGACTGTATGTTAGGGGCAAAGGTTTATTGCCGTTTTATTACAAAATTATAACGTCCCGGAAAAAACGATTAAGTGGTCATTGGACATAGCCGTGTTGCCGTCGCGCCGCGGCGACCAAGACGCCGCCTGCTCGCTCATGATGCACCGCGCGCACGGTGCTGGTTTCGAATCACACTGACTGACTCGCACAAAACAATGAAAGTGGAAAAACTATGTCAAGTGGGGTATCATTAAATAGGGCTACAAAAAGGTTTGGTTTCTCTACTCATTTCTCATTTTGAACGACCGTTTAGAATCTATAATGATTTAAAGTTAGTTAGCAACCATTCTCATTCAATTTTTTTATTTTTTATTAGAGCGATGTTAAAGTTCTTCTATTTATATCGTAAAGTAAGTAGGTATTGTTAACGTGAACATTTTTAAATTGTTTAATAGTAAACCCCTTAAAATAATATTTTCTTGTTTCCATCTTTTGTTAGTCATCATAGTTAGTAAAATTTTTACGCAGTCGGGTTTTGTATGGAAAACGGGACAACACGTCTATCGGGTCACGGGAGTAACGGTGGAGTTTCTTGCCCATTCTTCTCCATACGAAACTATATTTTGGAAGGTGCGACTAGAATCAATTCTATTTTAATGTAGGTAAATGTTGACGTTCAAAAATTCCTTTTAAGTGCCTATTTGAAATAAATGCTTTGACTTTGACTTTGGGTCAGCTAGTTACATGATATAAATTACTGAAACCAAACTTTTTTTTCATGGTATCTCGTAGTTAACCTTGACAGGTCATAACTACTTAACCGGACTTTCCTGTGGCTGCCTCTGGCAACTCAAGCCTCCAGCCAGGGGCAAATTACTTAAATTACTGAGCGATTGCATGCTGAGGGCTCCGCTGGACCGGACCTCGGCACAGGGCAGGTCACTGGGGCAGACAGGAATATGGGACAGGCTGGATCTGATTAGGATCTGAAGCCAAACCAATCTTAAGATACTATATATACTTAAGTAAACTGCTGAATCAAAGATGACACATCACAAATTGGTAGGTGTTCAGTTTAATAACAAGTAATATTAACTGATAAAATCGACGTATTATAATAGCATTGTCATGATAATTTATCAAAATCTTGAGACGTGCGCATTTGTAAACTATTTATTAACTAAAGAGTCATCGAGACATCCTGTTTTTGCTAGGAAACATACCTTGACGTGCTGAATGGAAGCAACGCAAGGTGATGCAGCAAAATAACGTTTAAAAAAACAGTTTGTGTCATATGACATTAATTTGTTGATTATTTGTGTCAATTTCTTAAAGTTTCATCATAATCCTGGCTCTATCCTATTGTATTTGGTTACGTAGTTTTTATCATACTTAAATCTACACTAATTTTATAAAGAGGAAAGATTTGTATTTTTGTATGTAACGAATAAACATAAAAACCACTGAACCGATTTCAAAAATTATTTTGCCGTTAGAAAGTTACATAATCACTGAGTAACATAGGTTATATTTATTACTAGAAAAAATTAGAGATCCTTAGAAATCTCTACTAAACCAACCCAAGGTGTAAAAAAATTTGCCATAATATGTCTTTCATCGCATGCGCTGCGGAAAGTATTCATGATAGAACAAAAAAAATCTATAATATTATAGAACATATCAATATCTACAAAACATTTCGGGAAACCATATGTCCAACTATTGTAGTTACGTCAGTATAACTACTTTTTTACATTTTAAAAGTTGATAGAAATGCCGATCAAAACCAGACCATGTTATCCATACCTTTGTAATAATTAAAAAAAAAAAAATTGTTTCGTATTCAAGAATGTTTCAATAACTGTTGATTACTTTTTTAATTATTAAAACCGGACATTCCATTCAAAAGTTATTATGAAATTACTGATTAAAACCCACCGATGTTCCCTCAGTTGCCTGTGTGCCGGCGGCCACGGTATTTCTTTCGAACAACCCGCACCCCTGGCAGGCATCGGCCCTTGCGGGCCCCATCAGTTGGTGCTGATATCTCTTTGAAGCGCGCGTGGAACACAACGCACCGTTGACCCGGGCTTGGCCCTTACCGGACACCGAGCTACCCATTACTCGCCATCCGCAAGCCCGCGCCTACGGTGGCCGGCAATCAGCCTGGAATTCTCGACGCCCAGGGCGTCTCCTGTGGAGGCTAGGGCCGCGAGGGCGCATGTACTGCCTCTCCCTCACGTGCGCCGCTTCCCTCTTCGCGAGCATTACTTTTAAAAGCAGCCCCAGCCCGCTCCAGTCTGGAAGTCTTTGTTTTTATTTTGAACATTTGGACAAATTAAGTCATGGACGTTTTAATTAGCATACTTATAAGTTAAATTATCTTTATATATCCCAAAATGTTTTAAAAAAAAATGTCCACCCGTGCGAAGCCGGGACGGGCCGCTAGTCTTTAAGTAAAAGCGTACTCGCCCAACTCGGGGTTCATTTCTTTTCAGCCAAATCATCTTTAGCACATCTCTTTTGGTCTTAGTCTTTCCTTACAGCCATTCACATAATTTTACATAAATACTCAATACCCAATACTCAATTCTTTATTGAATTCCATATGTTTTACATAGATGGTATAAGCAGTGAGATCATTAAGGACCCTGTCCGGCACAGCAAAATTAGGAGAGAGGAAGAGGGCTCCGTACAAATGCAAGCAATTCAATTCATTATTATAATAAAATTATTAGATGTATAATTGAGTGTATAATTATCTATATATATGTAAAATGATGTACAGAGAGATTATATAGTATAAGGTTTGTGTACATAGGTATAGTATATTTGTTATTTTGATTTTTATGTATTGCTTATTAGTATTATTTGTAATTCATATTTTCATTATTATTAAATTATGTTATTTATTTATGTAATCGTGCTTTCATATTTATAGGTATTTGATTTTCTATATTTCGTATTACCTATATTGTATTTATTTCATAATGGTGAATTATAGACAGAATAATTTTATTTTGTAATCGATTTGTCATCTAAAAACTCCTTTACTGAGTAGTATGTCTTAATAATAACTCTATTTTTATTCCATTTGTAACTATATTACGCTATCGCCCATTGCATTCTAGTAGTGCCGTTTACGTTTGCACTTATCTTAAGCATTGCCGCAGTTAACTATTAATAAATAAGAAATAAATCAAACAAAAAAAACAAAACAAAAGCTTTAATAGAAAAACAAATAAAAATTAGAAAATAATCTTCAATAACTTTAAAATAAGAATAGAGTGATTAACCGAAAAAAAACATTTTGTAAAAAAGGGTGGAGTGCTTTGTACGGTATTATCATAACTAGTCGTAGATCGAAATTTATTGAAATATGCAGAAATTCATAAGTTTATCAAAAGATTAGCTTTCATCAGAAGATGTCATCTTCTCCATATTAACTTAAACTATTCCGAATTTCATACTCTTCCGTCCGCGTAACTTTTTTAATATGTAGGTAGAAAGGTACAAAGTTTTTGCTTCACGTATTATTATATAGATGACTTTTTGACCAATATCTGTCAATAAAATATTTATAAAAATTGACATTAAGCACGCCACGCTTTTATTACGATGTATGCTTTTTTTTTGTTAATCACTCTATTCTTATTTTAAGAAGAAGATAATGAAGATTATTTTCTACTTTGGAGTTTGGTTTAAAGATATTTATTCTCAAAAAAGTCACAAAGTCACTAACATGAGAACAAGGCTTAAAGTAAATTATTTATATAACGTGTAGGGTAGGGTATATATGTTGCAGCCATCTGGTTAAATTATCCAGCTAATTGGATGTTTAGGCCATTTATTAAACGCCGGGCATCCAATTGGATGCCTATGCCGATAGTTAATTGAACTAGAATCATTCAACGTTTAACAACTTGGCGTATTGAAACTCAGGCCTTTGAAGATGACTGACCAAGACTCAGCCAAGTGATTCAAATTTAGTTCAGTTTTGTTTTCCACTGAGGCGCTAGTAGTCACCAAAACAAATATGGCGTCAATGACGCAAACCGTGAATGTTATTTTCCGTTCTTGTGTGCAATTTTAAGTAAATTAAAGGGTGATATTGTCAAAATAGTATTAAAACATGGAGGCGCCAAATAATGCTACGTCTTTTGCAAGTTTTCACGGAATATTTGAGTCTAAAAAGACTGAACTTACTGACTGACCTAATTATTACTGAATAATATTCGTGTTATGTAGGTACTTTGCTGTGAACCTACATTTCA
The DNA here is from genome assembly GCA_949091785.1 of Polymixis lichenea. NCBI lineage: Eukaryota > Metazoa > Arthropoda > Insecta > Lepidoptera > Noctuidae > Polymixis > Polymixis lichenea. Next base: position 7,381,612 of record OX420952.1, read on the forward strand.
CTATTACTAGTTACTTAGTGGTAGGTATTGGTAAAAAGTAGTCGTACATAATTTACGAACTCATAGTCACCCAAACCAAACATCACAAATTCATCAATATCCAATTTAACTAAATGACTACACGACATTCAGTCATCTGGTTAAACGTTGCGCTTATGACTTGGCTAGACAACTAGCCAAGTCATTTCAGCTTCAGCTTCAGCTGTTTAATTGGATGCCAGCGTTTAATAAACCGCCTAGGCGTCCAACTAGCTGGCTGATTTAACCAGATGGCTGCGACATACCACGCAAGGGCACGGTTTCTTTGGATGATATCAAACGATATTGGAAAGATTTTTTAATCCTGTCCTTACATGTTCGGAAGTTATGAGATTTTTTTAATACATTGATACTAGAAACCGAACTTTTCAAATTGAAAGAAACACATCACTCGGAAGAGATTTATCGTGATATTAGCAAGTAACGTGGAAAGTTATTGCCCTACGTAGTGCGGTGACACGTTTGTTATGATTTGAACTTAAGAAACTTATGAAACCGAAAATTTGGTATCAATTCTTAGAGTATTTTATTTTGAGCTGAAACTATGTATAGTGATTCTATACCTGCTGTTATCTTTAGTGCTTAAGGATAACAATAGGGTTTCTGTTACACCCTGTATAAAAGTCGTCACAGACGTCATTGCAGTCATACTGATTATGAAAAGGCGTAATTTGTCATTAAATATGCAGCTCTTTGAGTTTGCATGCATTGAATGAATTTAATGAGTTTTACTTTTATTTATTTATTTATTTATTTATTAAAACTTAATGCACAAGTAAAAAAATACTGTACAAAGGCGGACTTAATGCCTGAGGCCTTTCTTAACTTTTCACATTCGTTTATTTTATTATATAATTGAGCTCCTTCAAAAGTTAATTTTTTTTTGCCAAACTATAATAGTTCTCATCTTCGGTAAGATTAGAATAGTAGCTCGGCGAGTGCTATGTTGAGTTACTTATTAAACGATAAGTTAGTCTGTATACTTTGGTTGAATGCCTTCCGAATGAAAATACATGTATTGTAAATATATAATTGTCTAATGTTAATTATTTTAATTTCTTCATACATTTTGGATGTTGGTAGTTAAAAATCATTTTTATTATTTTGTTTTGTGCGACTTGAAGGCTAGCTAGCTTCGTCTTGGCCGCATTGCCCCAAATTTTAACCAGATACAGTAGGTGTGGTTTTACCAAGGTGTTTTAGATGGTTTGTCGCAGTCTATGTGGAATACATCACACTATATTTTGGAGTGACCCAAGTTGTGACGTAAGCTTTGTTTTTATATGCTCCATGTGGATAACCACGATAGAAAACTGTCCATTCTTAGTCCAAGATATTTTTCACAATATTTATGTTGCAAATATTATTGTTAACTAATGGATTATGTGGAGGTATTATTTTATTTTTTCCTTTAAACAAGATGCAGGTAGTATGTTTTTGAAATATTTATAATCAATAAATTGTACTGAAACCATGGAAAAAGGGTGTTTAATTCATCTTGAGCCTGTAAGTGTAGACTACTGATGCGTTCCAGGACCCTATCTACGTGTGTAAGGAAACTCTGGAAATAATACTAGGACTGTAGATGAACACTAGTATATTATAATAGTATTAAATGTGACAAATAGGTAGGTCGCGACGCGTACAGTGCTCGTGTGTCTCGAACCGTCGTCCTTTCGGATTGTCCCGATCGTTGCGTCGGCGCCGCTCGTCCCCGTGGCCGCCCCTCCTCCTTCGTCTACTTCATACCCCTCCGTCGTCCGGCCGGTTAATACCAAACATAGTCCCGGCGTTGAAGAGAGGTCTTCAATATTATGGAGTAGTAGGCAGCGGGCATAACGTATTGTAAGCTCGACGAATGATCCCCTTCTTCGTCTTGATGTCCGCTACCCTCGCGATGCCGTCTCTCCCTGGGATTAGACGAACTACTCTCCCAAGAAGCCATTGTAGTGGTGGAGCAGTCTTATCTTTGATAAGCATAAGCACCAAGGCGCCTTCTTTAAGTTGTCCTCTGGATGTACACCATTTTGTCCTTTGCTGTAGCCAGAAAATGTATTCATTAGCAAATCGTTTCCAGAAATGTTGCTTTAAGTACTCAATGCGCTGGAACCGTTGCAAGTTGCTGATGTTTTGGCTGAGTATCTGTGGATGAGGCAAAGAGATGAGTGGTCTTCCAATGAGGAAATGAGATGGAGTAAGCGGAGCAAGGTCAGAGGGGTCATTGGACAAGGGTGTGAGTGGTCGAGAGTTCAGTATCGCTTCCACCTGAGTAAGGCATGTGGACAGTTCCTCGTACGTTAGGTGTGTTAAGCCTAATATCCGTCGTAAGTGGTGCTTAACAGATTTTACTGCCGACTCCCACAATCCTCCAAAGTGTGGCGTGTACGCAGGAATAAAAGAAAAGTTTATACCTGATTCAGCCATCTCAAACGTATAATCCTGTTTTAAAATATTAGAAAGCTCGTTGAAGGTGCCAACAAAGGTAGTCCCATTATCTGAAAAAATAGATTTTGGTTTACCCCTACGAGCTGTAAATCGGTTAAGAGCTGCGATAAAGGCTTCCTTCGTAAGGTCCGAGACAAGTTCCAGATGGACCGCCCTTGTAGCTAGACAGACAAAAACGCATATATAGGCTTTAATTAGTCGACAACCTCTCCCCTTACGATCAGCAATCATTATGGGACCAGCATAGTCAGTGCCTGTTTCAAGAAACGGATACTCCAACTGAACTCTTTCCCTTGGCAATTGTCCCATTTCAGGTTGAATGGTCTCGCCCTTAAATCGCATACATTTTACACAAGTTCGTACAGTTCTTCTCGCCAAGTTTCTACCACCTAGTGGCCAGTATCTGTGCCTGACAGTTGCAAGCAACAGTTGTGGACCTGCATGGAAAAGGTTTAAATGATAAGATTTAAAAATTAGCACAGTTAAATGGTGTTTACTGTCTAAAAGTACGGGATGTTTTGTGGTATAATCATAGAATGAATTGTTAAGCCTACCCCCGATTCTAATTATGTTGTTATCTAAGTAGGGTGATAGTGAAAGAAGACGATTTTTATGAGGTAACTGTTTACCCAATTTTAGTAATTGGTACTCTAGTTGAAATGACTCATTCTGTGCAACTCTAATAAGGAAATTAGAAGCAAAAGTTAATTCAGAGCTTGTTAGTGAGCCGTACAACCGTGCTTGAGAATTCTTCATATTATTTATAAATCTGTGTATGTAGGCTGTGATACGTTGAAGTCTAAAATAATTTGATGAATTGCTAATTAATAAATTAAATGTTTGATTACCTTTATTCAAATTAACATCCTGAGAATGTAATGAAGTGATGGTTTCTGGTAGCACATTACTACTATTTGAATTAGGCTTAGTAGGCCATTGCAATGGATCCAGTAGCAAGAATTGTGGTCCGGACCACCATAGACTTGTATTGCCTATCTGGTCTGCGCCAATCCCACGTGACACAAGATCGGCAGGATTATCCTTGGAAGGTACATAGCGCCAGTCATTATCACCATAACCTTCCAGTATCTCGGAAACTCTATTCCTAACAAAGGGCTTAAGCAATGCAGGTGATGAAGCGAGCCATCCCAGAACGATCATGGAATCACACCAAAATATATTTTTCACCGACTGAAAGGTGACAGAACTGAGTACCTTTGTACAGAGCCGTGTTCCTAGCAAGGCACCACAGAGTTCCAGGCGTGGTATAGTAGTGACCTTAATTGGAGCCACTTTACTCTTGGAAGCGTAAAGGTTTACACTAACCGACCCATCTGTGCTAATAGAGCGAACGTAAAGACACGCTCCGTACGCCTTCTCTGAAGCGTCTGAAAATATATGAAATTCAATCGATATGGGTGAATCGCACGTAATTCTTCTAAGAATATCTAGATTATTAAGATGAGATAGTATATGTGTGAAATTTAGCCACACCTTACGTATATCATCATGTACCTCCTCGTCCCATGAACTTTTAGTAACCCATAGTTTTTGCATGAGGAGTTTTGCTTCAATTATGCAAGGTGTGACAAGTCCTAATGGATCAAATATTTGTGACACTATTGAAAGGATGATTCTTTTTGTTATAATTAAATCTGTATTTGTAGTGTCGATTGAAAATGTGAGTTGATCAAGAGCATATTGCCAATGGAGTCCTAATGTTTTTGATAATTCATTGGCGCTTAACTCAACTGTATTTGGTGTATCATGTGTGGGTGTGTTATGATCCTGCGTTATAGATGTAAGAATGTGTATATTATTCGATCGCCATTTTCTTAGATTAAGCCGTGCTGTATTCAATGTTTTGATCACACTATGACAAAGTGTAATTGTATCGGAAATTGTGTCTCCCCCAGATAGAAAATCGTCTACATACAAATCGTCAGCCCGCCGCGTAGCTTCGTCTGAGGTTTCTGTGGATAGTTGTTTCAGACATCGCGTTGTAAGAAAAGGCGCAGAAGCTGTGCCATAAGTGACGGTGTTCAAAGTGTAGGTTTTAAGTTCATGTGAGGAATCAGACCTCCATAGAATTAATTGTAAAGGCCGTTGTGTATCAGTTACATAGATTTGACGGAAAAACTTTTCAATATCAGCAGATACTACATACTTATGCTGACGGAAGCGTAGAAGAATAGATAGTAAATCATTTTGCACTCTCGGTCCAACAAATTGTATCTGATTAAGTGATTTGCCTGACGTTGTCACCGCTGAGGCATCGAATACCACCCTAAGTTTGGTTGTCGTACTTTGCTCTCGGACAATACCATGATGTGGCAAATGATAATGATCCGGTAAACTTGATCGATGTTCAAATATACTCATGTGTCCTAGAGTCTCGTATTCTTCAATGAACGCTACATAACGCTGTTTAAACGATGGATCCCTATCAAACCTACGTTCCAGTGATAGAAAGCGGCTCTTGGCCATGTCGTATGAATTTCCTAATGCCTTAGGAGATTCTTTAAGTGGAATGGTAACTATAAAGCGCCCGTCTGTGCTGCGCTTCGTATTTTGTATAAATAATTTTTCACATTTGTTTTCCTCAGGCGTATAATTATATTGAGGTGATATTGTGTCTAATTCCCAAAAACGTGTAAGAGTTGTTTCTGTCTCGTCTTGTATAGTCATACAGGTTACTTCCGAAGTACTAGGCTTGTGTATAGTACCCGATATTAGCCAACCAAACCTTGTTTCAAAAAGTATTGGATTATGTTTCCCTAATTGTATGCGATTGGTTCCTATAACACTCCAAAATATGTCCGCCCCCACTAATATATCGATGGAAGAAGGAACGTAAAACGATGGGTCAGCTAAACATATTCCAGATGGCAACGGTATGTCATGTTTATTTATGTATGAATGCGGTATGGATGTAGTTATAATTGGCAAAATTAAACAGTCAATTTCCACCATAAAGTCACTATTTGACGACCTAATTTGAAGAGTGCAAGATTGAGTTGGGTTCGCAGATTGATTGTTTATTCCAGTCACTTTAGAACTAACAGTACGAATTGGCAAATTAAGCTTACCCGCCAAATCCTGGGTTATGAAATTCGCCGTGCTACCATTGTCCAGTAATAGTCTAGCACGATGTGGCTTACCCTCGTGGTCCATGGCATAAACCTGGGCTGTGGATAACAACACATGTCGTGACAAATGTCCTTGTCTATTATTTGCCGATAATACTACATTTTCAGTAACGGTTGATGAGTGTCCCTGCGTTTGTGTGTCATTATGAATATGTATCAGTGTATTATGTTTCTTTTTACAGTATTTACAACCACTGAGCTTGCATGTCTTGTTCTGATGACCTGGTCGGAGACAGTTAAAGCAGACCTTGCATTCCCTAACTTTCTGTAGTCGATCTTGTGCAGATAGTTCTTTGAATGCTTCACAATGATAAAGGTAGTGCTCTGTATTACATATTTTGCAAATATATGGCTTTATGGGATTCTGTTTTTTATCATCAGAAGTCTGAGAGACGACAAAGCTCTTTTCTTTATTATCGGTCTTCGCTGGAGCTATACTAAAATTTTTAGACTCTTCAAGAGTTTCTAACAGGTTTGACCTATTTCTTAGGAATGTTAGAAATGCACTCAAGGTTGGAGTATCAGTTAGAGTATTCCTATGCTCTTCCCAATGTCTGCTTGTAACCGTATCTAATTTAGACGATACAATATAAATAACTAACGTGTCCCAATGATCCACCGGCTGTTTTAAGGTCTGTAATGCTTGTAGATTTTTGTTAGTTACGTATATAATACGTCTGATACCTTCGCTCGATTCCTTTTTATAGATGCAACAGCAAACAAAGCTTTTACGTGATTATTAATCAGCAGTTGTTTATTGTCGTATCGTTCACACAACAATCTCCAAGCATTTTTATAGTTTTCTGAGTTAAAGTCTAAACTTTGAATAACTAGTGCGGCACTTCCATGAAGAGACGTCCGCAAATAGTGGAACTTATTGATTTCATCAATGCTGTGTTCGCTGTGAATGAGAGAGATGTACATATCCTTAAATTCTAACCAGTCTTTATATCCCCCCCCAAAGCGTGGTAAATTAATCTTAGGAAGTCTTACGTGATTCTGTCTGTGTGTAACTACAGTGCGGCCATCAACAGAACCTACCTCGGACGCTAAATTCGAAGTTGGTTGGTTTGTGCGGTGCTTTGTAATTAGAACACGGGCCGCCGCAACCTGGCTGTTGTAATGATTCTCGAACTGCTCGCGTTCCATGTACAGCTCATCAGGGGTATCCGACAACGTCTCCAGTTGACTCTGAAATTCGTCATAAAGATCGTATGAGGACTCCATTCTACTAATTCTCATTTCGAGTTCCACTAATTGAGCATCACTAAGTTGTTGACATGATTGAGCAATTGACGAAAAGGTTGTGAACTGCGTCAGCTTAGCCTTTATAGAAGCACGCTTCTTAATGAGTTCCTTTATTTTAGCATCACTTGACATTTTTAAAGAATTTTCCTTTAACCTGGGTTATAGGAAGAAAACATATAAAAGAAAATACAGGCCTTGAATGTAACTATAGATTGTGACAGACTGAAATGTGAACTTAAAGTAAAAAAATACGAAGAATAATAAAATAGCTACTATTATTATTTGTTCCTCTCCCCTTTCACTTTAATAAAATGTATAGTAAAAGTTGGCTACCGCAGGTTGCTATCAAAAACCGACTAGGCGTTAAGCTCAGCCAAAATTAAAGTTCATTTGGAAACGTTGTTATCAAATTAAAACATATTTTGTAACCAACAGTAGGTATGCAATACTTAATTGATTTACTGCGAATATGGTTGAAAAGAAAGGAAAAAGAAGTGAACAAACCAATGATTTGTTTCTACCCACAACGAAAAAAAAAACAAAACGGAAAGAAGGCGAACAAGCTGACTAAGAATGATACTACTATAAATATGCAAACGTACAACACAGCACAGTGAATACACTATTACCACTAATGCACTAAGACAATAGAATTGTTATGACACGTGAATGTATAAATGGTATAACTACCATGACCTTGGTTAATGATTATGGGAATGAAATAAGGTCTATGACAATCTGAACCGCTACGATGAAATGGGAATGTATATGGATGAATCAAATAGGTATGTGTATGAAAATACTACTAAATAAGGATGAATAAAATGGATAAGGAATTGGAAAGATCTCACGTATCTTTAGCCATCCGTGCTATGAAATGACTAGGCGTATTATAACGCTCCGGTCAAAGTCCAATGTTGACTCGTGCCCCTTCTCTTGACTGACGACTGCTGACGTTGTGGATCTGATGTCCGAAGTCCGTTGGGCACCGAAGTGAAGACCAGGCTTACGTGCACCGATGACTTTAGCGGCCACTCCACTCAGACAGACGTGAAAGGATCTTGATGATAAAGGCAGTTCTTGAATGTTCTTCACAATACTCCTCCGGGCACGTAACTAACTGACGATGTTATCTTGAAGTTGCCTAGTTTGAACGCCCGAAGATTTGAATTCTTGAAAATCGCGTAACGGACGAACCACCTACTTAGACGTTTACTTTTAATACTGTAAGTAGCTCGAAGGACCATATGATGCGTTCCAGGACCCTATCTACGTGTGTAAGGAAACTCTGGAAATAATACTAGGACTGTAGATGAACACTAGTATATTATAATAGTATTAAATGTGACAAATAGGTAGGTCGCGACGCGTACAGTGCTCGTGTGTCTCGAACCGTCGTCCTTTCGGATTGTCCCGATCGTTGCGTCGGCGCCGCTCGTCCCCGTGGCCGCCCCTCCTCCTTCGTCTACTTCATACCCCTCCGTCGTCCGGCCGGTTAATACCAAACAACTACTAAGCAAGAATAAATAGATATAATGTACTTTGATAACTTTTAATACACAGCCAATTAATTAATTACAATGACAATTATAAACAGTATAAAATGATGTTTCTACGACGAAGCGCGAGTAAAAAGTGAGCCCAGCCCACTCAGCTCCGAGCTTTTTAAAATCTTGGTTTTCCTGCGCCAAAGTGCCGTCAGCCAAATGACTCGCCAGCAACGTTCCAACATCCGGTGCGACGTAGGTGGCAGCACTGGACCCACGGTGCGTCGCTTGACTCGCGCTATGTTTGGTCACCGGTAGCAGTGGCGCCAACATCCGGCCCTCCTGAAGCGTGTCTGTCCCTAGACACATCGTCATCTGTAATTTGAGAGTAAACATGTTAGCTTTTATGACTATAATAGGTATTATATTACGTTATGTTGAATGAGTTCCCACCACTGAGCCCATGAGAAGCACATACAAAAGTGTGATCCCTGACTTCGCACCACCATGCTCAGACTCGCGGTCCACATGGTAGATGAAGCTTTCCAGTTCATCCACTTTTATCTGCATGAACCACATTTTTGCCCACAACAAGCTCAAGGTCGAACCTCACTTGTTTCTGTAGTGGAAACGCCATTACAACTGTAATATTTCTATTCCATAAAGTGTTATTTGTTAAACTGATTATTGCAGAACAAAATATTGTACAAGTTTTATTTTAATATTAGTAATCATTTAGAACCAAAATGTAAATGTGTTATTATATTTTAAATAAACAATAATTTTACCTTTTGACGTTTTATTAAATTAGTATTTTGTACATACCAACCACGCCAACATCCTTATCCCAATCGGTTATCTTAATCCATGGTTTCATGTTTTCTACACAGGTAGTACCAGAATATTTCTTGTGTGATCGCTCGCTACCTATTATGTCAACTATGTGGTATCTATCTTTCCCGAGTATTTTTGTAACTTTGAAGGGGCCCTTGAATACCGGTAGGAGTTTAGTACTGCTGCCATTACCAGCCTGGCTAGACACTTTTACGAGAACCAAGTCCCCAATCTCATATTGTTTGGCCACACATCGTTTTGCATCAAAACTTTCTTTTTGATGTCTAGCATCTAGTTTTATTCGTGTGTCGATATCCCGTCGCAGCTGTGTGACATCTACAACTTCTTCGTGCTCGGGTAAAAATATGTCGCTCTCTGTTCTAAGGCGGTACCCAAAAAATGCTTCACTGGGGACTGCATTGATGGTTTTCTGCAATGTGCTATTTATACCTTGTTGTAAACACGTTAAAACATCATCCCAGTGTGTGTAGTCGTTATCTGCGCCCAATGAACGCAGTGCCTCTACTATTGTTTTATTGTAGCGTTCGACTTGTCCGTTCGACCTCGGCATGCCAGTTGCTATAGTGTGTGCACGAATGTTTTTGCAATCACAATATGTTTGAAATGCCTTTGCCGTAAAAGCAGGACCAGCGTCAGTAATGAGTCTCCGCGGATTGCCAAAAATCTTAAACAAGTGGTCTAATTCTTTTATGACACAAGCTGTGCTTGTATCACGCACCGGAAATACAAATACAAATTTTGTAAACGCATCTACAAACACCAGGATATGACAATTGCCCTCTGATGATTTCACAAATGGACCCACATGGTCCATATGGAGGGTATGAAAGGGGCGAGCATATTTTGGAATTGGAAACAACTGACCTTCCTTTTTACCACTTTTATTTTTATTGTATAGGCAGTGCAAACAATTTTTTATGTATTTAGTTACTGTTTTTTTCATTTTAGGAAACCAATATTTATGTTTAATTCTTTCTAACGTTTTGTCTACAGCGAAGTGACCTATTTTGTCATGATTGTACATAATTACTTGCCAGATACAATTTTTTGGAACGACCCACCTTCGACCTATTTCAGTGCGGCGGTAGATTTTGTTTCCAAGCAATTCGTATTCGTTAAAAACATTCCGATTCGTATCGGCCTCTCCTGATAGTAAAATATCTCTGATTTTACAGAGATTTGAGTCTTGTTCCTGAACACTTAAAAGCCAGTCAGCTTCGGTGATGGACATTACCATTTGTTTTTCACAAACTTCACCACTATAGGAAGGGTTTCTGCTAAGTGCATCAACATGTTGCATTTTAGCACCGGGTCTATGACAAATCTCAAAGTCAAATTCTTGAGTCAGGAGCACCCACCTGGCTATTCGTGGCAACACTTCTTTTTTTGTAAGCGAGTATCTGACGGCATTACAATCCGTAATTAATTTAAACTTACGACCCAATAAATACAAACGAAATTTTTGAAATGATGCCACTATAGCAAGAAGCTCGAGCTCAAACGAGTGGTAACGCTTTTCCTCGTTGGTAGTTTGCCTGCTATAATAATATATCGGTCGCTCACCATGTTCATGCACTTGTACCATAATTCCAGCTACCCCCTCCCTACTTGCATCTGTATAAAGTATAGTTTCTTTTTTAGGATCAAAGATAGCTAAGGTAGAATCGCAAGTTAAGGCTTCTTTTAATAGATTTACCGTGCGATCTTGTTCGTTTGTCCATTGCCACCTTTGGCCTTTTTTTAATAATTTTGTAAGTGGGCTACTTAGTATTGCACAGTCCTTAATAAACTTACGGAAATAGTTAACTAAGCCTAAGAACTGACGCAGCTGATGAACCGTTTTGGGTACTTGGAACTGCTTTATAGCATCAATTTTCTTTGGTGTGGGTTTGATACCGTTACCATTTACCTCATATCCAAGAAATGTGATTTCCGTTAAAAAGAAAGAACATTTTTTTATGTTAAGAGTCAAACCGCGTTCTTTAAATATTTTTAGTACTGATTCCAGGATGTTTATGTTTTCTTCAACGGTTTCTGATACGATTAAGGGTGTTTCGCGTGGTTCGTGCAAATTCGTTGACATTTCTCAATTTCAAATTAATTGTCAAATAACTTTGTTTTTTTGTCTAATATCATTAATATACAGATAACCCTTCAAAATTTTGTGGGTTATACTTTCCTTCTAAAGATAGCAATAAAATTATTAGCATATAAAAAATTGTAATGAAACGGTAATGAGAACGTCAGCGAAGGGAATGATTTTGTGACATTGAATGAAGGCTTAGAGCTGCGACGGTAATGAAGATAAACGGAAGGCAATGATACAACCCACTGTTAAACAAAAATGTATTTTTATTACTCATAAAATCAATGAACTAAATTGCTGTACCTAATTAAATTAAACGTACTTCTTTAAAAATACCTACTTAATCGTCAAAACATAATATAGGCCATTTCTCCTTGCCTTTCTAGTGAATTTACACGTTTCTATATTTATAATCTTTGGAAACTGAGATCAAAATCAAAAGTCATTTTCAACAAAAACTAAAAATCAGACTTACTAATAATTTAACAAGAATAAACTTATTTAGTAAGTATTTAATATAAAAAAACGCCACATGTTTTCATTCATCTTTCGTATTAGAAAATAATTGTATCATCATCATCATCGGTGTAACTCAAGTCAAGTCGTTTTTTCTTCTCTTTCTCACATATTTCATTTTTATTTTCTTTGGCGTCATCTTCATTATCATTATTACACATAATGAATTTCTCAAAATCTGTTTGATAAGTTTTATTATCCGTTTTCATTGTAGCCAGATTCTCCTTATTAATATAAAACTTTCTATTTACCCAATCAGTCACATTAATATTCGATAGTATTTTGACTTTCGGTGAGCAGGGCTTTGACTTACGGTGAGACTTATCTTCGAAGTTGATCGATGAGTCGGAACAAATATTAGCAAAACCTGTATCGTTTATTTCTTGGATAAGTTCTGGTGTTGTATTCTCATCAAGAAAACTCTGGAATTGGTTAGTATTGACGACTTCGTAAGAAGGAACATCATAATGTCCAATATGTTTGCCGTGACTGCAAATCTCTTTATTGCCACAACGAAAACAACTTAATTTCCTTAGACTAATTTTAGAGCACCCATAGGACCAAAGTGCTTGATGCACCATCATTGTGCCTTTGGCTGGTTGTAGGGCAGTAGGAAAACTTCTTGCTACAATGTCGTTTCTTGTAACAATTCGAATCTCAATCTTAACTCTAGGTCCAAGACAGGCTAAAAATGTTTTTAATGAGTCCACGTCACCGCCGAAACGGACTACTTGGTCTGCTGTTCGTTTGAGAACAGCACCAACTCCGTCTGGCGCACCTTTGCCATGTCCCGCTTCTAAGTAGTTCCAGCTCACAGATTTCAGTTGCGGATAATCACGATACAGTTGGCTAATCATATAAAAAATAAAGCGATTTCTATACTGACTTGTTGGGCTATCAGATATGAAATTAACTGTATCAATTTGGGATGAAATCTCCGATACGTACCCAATGGTCGGTAATAAATGTGCCCAGATAGCCGCAGCATCGTGTTGGGTACATTCACTTACAGTGCAGAAGCTATATTGTTTTTGAATTCCAACTTCTGGGTCAATCAAGTAGATGACACATGTGTGCAGTGACAATTGCTTTCTACTACCACCAAAGTGAAAACTCTGAATTTCTTCGTTATATTTAACGCAGTAATTTTCGCTGAAGTCAACGTGAACCACTACCTCCTGTGGTGTAAGATTATTTTTAAGCTCTTTAATATTTCTATACTGAGACAAAATATTAGTGCAGTGTTTCATATAGCCCACAAGAGTATTTTCTAATTGGAGAATAATATTTCGTGGAAAATCAAATAATATTTCTTTTTTTGTTATTAATTTGGTTTTCTCCGCATCTTTTACATAGTATTTTTCATAGCAACTACACCACTGATAATATTTAATTTTTGTGTCATTCTGGAATTCGGCGTAATCTAAATTTTTCAATTGACATTTTTCACATGATCGATTCAAACAATTTTCATCATTAATGTCGCAACATAAGCTTTCTAAAATACCTGTTCCGTTAGATTCTTTTAGTATTTTATTTGTATTAAGACATTTTATCAACAAATCTGTATTAATATGAACTTTGCAAGCACATGTATTTCTGGTGGACTCCTTTGGGTATAAAACCCAAAATGGGCGATATTTACAAAAAGTTTGATACGTTACCTTGCAATTCGAATTGTGCGTAAACTTTTTGTAAAGATTAGTCAATGTGTCCGTTAGGTATCTTTTTTGCTTTCTTGTTTTGTTTTTAGTAATGTATTCCTTTTTATCAGCTGCAATTCTAGTCACTTCATCATCGTCAAAAAACTCTAAAATTAGTTGCTCTGTCAAGTTTTCATTCTTAGCTGTTTTATTTTCTTTTTTATCTCTTACTGTGAATGTTTTTGTTTGTGTCAATAGCTTAAATTTCTTGAATTTGTCTTTTTCTAACATAACCACATTAGAAAACTCTTTCTTGTCCTTTTTTCTCAAGCACTTGTAGCCTTCCCCAACACTTCTTGTTAGAATTTCCCCAAATATTAGTTTCTTTTTAATTTCTTCACGCTTTTCTATGTTCACATTTTCAACCAAATGTTCTATTTTTTCTTCAGTCGATGCAATTACATTTTTTTTGTTATTTTTCATTATTCTATGTAGCATTTTCCTAACTGCATCTCTCTGTTTCTTCGTTTTTTCAATTTCTCGTTTCAAAATACCTATTTCTTTTTTGTGTCGGTAGCGAAGCTTTCTTATAAATACATTCTTTTTGAGACACTGTTGACAAAAATGAGTATTACCGGAAACCGAACAATTTATAGATGAATTAGGTATGGGGCTCATGGTTGGTCGAGCGAGAGGATCTTGTTCAGCTGGGAGTACTTCAGTGTCACTATTTGGTGGAGAATTATCTAGTAATAACTGCTGAAAAGCTTTTTCTTTCTTTTTTCTTTCGTAATGACGTTTAGAATTTATTCTCCATGTTTTTCTCTTAACTCTCAATTGTCTAGGTGTCATATCTTCTGCACCATTTATTTTTCTCTGTTCTTTTCTTTTAAGATACCTTGCTCTTTCTTTTGCCTTCAGTTCTGCATACTTTTCGGGATCTTTCTTAATTTCCGCATACTTTTGTTTCTTTTGTAATCGATCGCGCTCTCGTTTCTGTTCTAATGTTTGTTTGGTTTTCTTTGGCATTTTTTTTTATAATCTGTAAAGACAAGACATATTACTAATTAAGAGTTGTAATAAAGAGTTTAAATACTCAGGAGCTAATTTTTAGCAACTTCAAATAACAAAGTAACATGTACCTATTCATTCTTTATTATTATTATTCATTGAAGTATCAATACTATTGTGTAAAGATAAAAATACTACGGGTGGGACTAGAGACTGCAACCACACCGAAGTACAAACATAATCAAAATAGAATATAATTTAATATAATAAAGTACAAACATAACATATTCAAAAGGTTCGCACTATAAAATAAAAGATAATTGACATAAAACAGTTTCTAATTACCATCGTTCTGACCTCATTACCATCGATCAACAAAACGAAGGTAAACGAAGGCAGTGAGGAAGAAAGTAATGAGGTTTGAACCATTTATCTAATTTATCCCTAAATAATATAAAAATTACGAACCACTTGAATATTATAAACTACGTAGGTAATTATTAGAAATGATAATTAGCTACAAAGTAAACAAAATCTTAAGTACTTACTTTGTAATATGGACGATAGGAAAGAGAACAATTCCAGAATAATCAACTCCCGCGCAACTTTACACGAAAATATTTTTTTACCACGGCCAAGCGTCCAACTGCTACGACGTTTGCTGGGTGACTGAGAAGTGCGCGGGGCGCAGCATGTCGTCTCAGAAGTATTTACGGTCATACAACGACTGTAATTTTGATTTTCTTTCAAACCGAAGGTAATCAGAAAAAATACATATTAAAAGTTCTATGAAAAAATTAAATATTTTATAGCGGGTTATCGGTATTTATTTTAGATGTAAACGTTATGCTTTTTAATAAAGTTTCTTAAAATGGCTACTTTGTTTATATTTAATATTGATATTTATGGTTAAAATACAAATTTATCTAGGAGAATAGTAAATGGACGCCGAAGGAAATGAGAATATGTAAAGTTTTTTATGTATAACTTATTAACTACGTTATTTAGATCTGTAAATGATACATGCACATTGTATAATTTTATTACGTTTGATTCACTTTAAAAGGAATGTAGATATACAATGAATAAGTAAATATTTTTTCACTGGACGTGTAATATGCACGAAAAATGAGAAACACCCTTAACACGTCGTCTAAATATACAATGACATTTTTGAAGCGTAAATTACCCAAAATCTTCTCGTTCATCATGCGTTGAAAAACGGATGGTCCATTCGACAGCCCAAATGGCATACGCAAAAACTCGTAATGTCCATCTTCCGTTATGAATGCAGTTTTGTCTATTGAAGCCTCATTTACACGTAACTGGTAATATCCACACTTCATATCTAAGCTAGTAAAATACTTGCATCCTTTTAATCTATCTAACAAGTCCTCTATGCGTGGCATAGGGTATTTCTCTTTAGTAGTTATTTTATTTAATAACCTGTAATCCACGCATAGCCGCTTTTCCCCCCCTTTTTTTTCTACTAATAGTACAGGACTAGCGAATGGGGACTTGCTTTCGCGAATGATGTTATTTTTAAGGAGCTCGTCAATTATTTTACGTAACAATGTCCTATCAGGCTCTGATAACCTATATGGCCTAGTGTAAATAGACTTGTTCGATTCAAGTTCGATATCAATTTCAAAATTTTTAATTTTACCTAATGAACTTAAATCAGCCGCGATTGTTTCGGGATATTTTTCAAACAAATACTTTAAAGAATCATGATATTTATCCGGTACGTTGAATACTACTTTATTAGACAAAACTACAGACACGTTCACGGTTTTCTGAAAAGTCAGTTGATTTCCTATTCTCATGTACATAACTGACGTATCCTCGGTCACATTCCGGCCTATCAGGACGTCACCACCCGATAACACGTCAATAATATAGAAATCCACACTTCCGAATTCTATACCGTCTAAAATCAGAGAAGTCGTTACGTAATCTTCTACCAAAACCACAGAACAATTTGAGAATCCCTGCAAATGAATCGGTATTGCCAACTTTAGTATCGTTAACTTTAACTGTTTTACTAAATGCGAAGTTATTAGGGAGCAGTCACTGCCCATGTCAATAAATACTTTTTGAGAAAAGCCCCCTATACAGGCAACTTTATTAAATTTATTTTTATTTTCACCAGACTTGATAAATTTTACTTCTTTTTTTACTTCGTCAGATTTTTTGTTTCGACAATAGTTTTCTGAATGTCCCTTCTTACTGCAATATTTACATATTTCTGTACACTCATTCCGTTTGTGACTACCCCCACATCCGAAACAAGTTATCTGCTTTGTGGTTCTGGTAGCCGTTAAACTTTGATTTGACATAGCAGTACGACTCGATTGTTCCGATTTCAATGAATTTCCTAGATCGATTCGTTTAAACGAGGATTGAGGCGCCTTATGTTCACTGACAGCGCCATGACTCGTGTTACGAGAACTACTTAACCGACCGTGGAGAAAAGATGCAAGTTGGTCGCATGTATTTATACTTCCGGCATCCACCGACGCACTTATGTTAGGATCGTCGATGTTGCCCGTAATGATAGAAATGATGTCCCGATCGGAAAAATTCACACCTAACTTGTCAATTTTACATTTTTGTTGAAAGTAAAATTCATACAAATGTTGCTGTGTCGGTTTACAATCAATGATTTCTTTAAGTAACGCGAACATGTTACGTTTTGTTTGAAATGTAAACGATATTTTATCTCGCCATTGTTTCCATTTCCAACTAGCCCAACTACTCTCATTTTTTAAAAAGGACTCATACCAAGTTTTTGCCGTTCCTTTGAATTTATTGACAGCCTGGTAAATTATCACCTGATCCTTCCAATTGAATGTTTTAGCATGCAAATCAACAATATTGAGCCAATTATTTACTTTATCTGTAAGGGGGTCAAATTCTGGTACCATTGAGTTCAAAACCATACTATAGCAACCCGCTACTTGACTATCGACTGATTTCTTTGTTTTTTTACGAATGGGTGAAGGCGTGTAGCTTCTACTGGACTTACTGCTTGTCGATGATGATGATGATGAAGATCTTGTACGTTTCCTCCTTTTTCGTTCCCGTAGACGGGTAAGTGACTTTCGGCCCATTTTTAGGCGTGATTTCGAAGCACTTCTGATGTAAGTGTAGACTACTAAGCAAGAATAAATAGATATATGTACTTTGATAACTTTTAATACACAGCCAATTAATTAATTACAATGACAATTATAAACAGTATAAAATGATGTTTCTACGACGAAGCGCGAGTAAAAAGTGAGCCCAGCCCACTCAGCTCCGAGCTTTTTAAAATCTTGGTTTTCCCGCGCCAAAGTGCCGTCAGCCAAATGACTCGCCAGCAACGTTCCAACATCCGGTGCGACGTAGGTGGCAGCACTGGACCCACGGTGCGTCGCTTGACTCGCGCTATGTTTGGTCACCGGTAGCAGTGGCGCCAACAAGCCTGTGAAACTAGGTCATGGATGTCAATTATGTATTCAAGAGAAAACTGTCGCATATAGTAAAACAAGGACTTGGGTGTAAATACATGGAAATGTTGATATTACGTAATCATTACGTATTTTTGCTACGTCATCATCAGAAGTGCCGAAGTCATTACGTCGTATATAGTACGAAGAAAATATCCTTTTAAGTAACTTCAATCGGAAGGTACCTTGGAAGGCACTTCAGAAGATTAATCAGCAATTTATAAATGGGTCATATTCAAAATAATTTTATATTTACTACTGTCTTAATGTCCAACCCAAATATTTTTATAACGAGATATAACTGACTAGAATTTCATAAGCAAACAGTTTAAATGTTTATTTGAGCTTAAAAAAAAACAATGAAAAACTTGAAACAGCTAAACAATTAATTTAAAAAAATTAAACTAGACATGGCGTAGGTTCCATTTCATACAAGTATTCAATGTCCAGGTCTTTGACGGTAAAGTAAAAAAAAAAATTTAACTATTAACCATTACAAAAAAGTAAAAAAAAACTATATTCAGAGAATGTTGTTTAAAATTTCAACACATCACTAAACAAAATTTAAAAATACTATATAATGTTCTTCAAATTTATTTTTATATGTCTCCTGATTTTACTAATTTCTGTTATTCTTCTCTGTTATTCTATTTTAACATTATATCCAGGGTAATAAATAAATTTTGATATACTGGGAACATTAGTTCACTAGCTGTTACTATACGACGTAAGAATAAATGCTCGGCCAATTTTGTTCAATATAGTTTTTCAGCTCATTTCGTCGTCGAAGAGAATTAGACTTTTAAAAGTAGTGTTCAATGTGATTTGTTTAAAATAGCGGTAAGTAGTTACTGTTTTATTACTTATACTAGGAAAGGCTTTGTATTGTGATATTTGTTATAAATATAAAATATTCGTTTATCATGTGAATTACTGCGGAAATAAATAGATTTGTAGGTTAGACACGTGCAATTAATTCATATACGTTATTTTGTCTGTTACTTTTTCTGTTACGTAACAGATATTAATCATAAGGCGTAATTCACACTGTCTTATGTATGAATTAGTAAGTGTGTAAATGTATGAAGTATTGATGATGATTGACTAATTAAGGATATTTTGTTACAATAAAAATATATACATAAATTTAGTTTAGTATTCGTTTTTATTGTAAAAAAATAAACGTTTCTTGCATGGAGGTTGTATTTTGTGAGTATTTTTTAAATTAATTTCTAGAAACTCTTTTTCATTAAAAAAACTAAATTGTTAATACTGTAAGTGCTTAGTCAGCTAGTAAAAAAGCGGGCTACCGTACGAAAAGTAACATTCATACAGAACTCTAATTGTCCGTATTTATGCAAAAGGAACCACCCAGCAAACAGGCACTTTTGAGATATCAAACGATTTACAAAAACATGTGCAGCTCAGTTAGATGAAGTAAAATTACTATTTATTTCATTTAAATTTATTGATAAATTTATCATTTAAGTATGTGTATACAATTTTTCTGTGAATTCTTTTAAACTTTCTAGATAACTAAGAAAATGTGCATGTGGTTCCTTTTAACATTTACTAATTGATGGGTTTCCTCATACACAAAAAAGAACCACAACCCAGGGATGTACTGATATAAATGAAATTATGTATTTATATTATCATTTTTAAGCTTTAATTCTCAAAAAATGACAAATAATACATGAAGACAATAATAATAATTCGACGTTATCATCAAATGCATCTTCTTCTTCTACCTGCTGTAATAAAATAAAACTAAAACTTTAAAATCTTAACAACAAAACCGCATGGTTTTATATGTATATGGCGACAGCAAAGTATTATTAGTTCTTATAAAGTTGTATCCCCACTAGGCGACATTTGCCGAGCAACGAGTGTCCCCGGAGACATCAGGTGACGACGCTGCCAGACGAAGACGAGACATCAGACAACATGTGTCCAATCGTCAAATGTCGTCAAATGGGGGCGTGGCTTTAAATTACTTCAGAAAGTACTATGTCATGCGCCATGTACCAAAATCATGAGCAACAGTGACCAAACCTAGCAAAAAAACTAAATGAGCTTGTTAAAATTTTGAATTTCGTGGGCTAGGGCGAAGTAATCCACCTTGTTCCGCACAAAACAATGGCCTCGCGAGTTTTAAAATCAAACAAATAATTAAATAGCTGTCCCACCACCGCAGTAAACCACGGATAATTAGCTGATCGACAACAGTACTGTTAAACCATCGACAGGTTAAAAAAAAAAAAAATATCGATCGAACCGCGTCGGTAACTCCGACAGTCCAATATTTTAAAATACGGTATAGTAGTTTAATCCCACGAAGGCAGATGAATCGTAACAAAATTACTCTTATGTCGACTTCATAAAAGTCACGTAACCCGCCTTCGTGAGATTAAACAACCATACTTACTGTATTTTAACGAAACTATAGCTCCAATTTTATCTATAAAATGTTTGCCTAATCCGCAGTGAACATCTCTTGTATCTATATACTTACTTGTTGCAAAATCTTTTTATCACTCCACAATCGGGAATTAATCAAATGTGGATAAAACGTACATCTCAGATTCATTAAGTATTTAAATGCATTAAATAAAACTGCTTATCTGTTTTATTTTCATGTTCATCTCTTCGGTGTTCATCTCCAATGCTTTATTTACCAATTGCTTACCTTTACTCAACATTTACCCGCTTAATTTTAAGAGAAATAAAAAAAAAAACAATAGAACTTTCTTCGCAGAGAAAAAAAAACGGTCGTCACGCATTTGAACTACTTTGTTGAATGTCACCTATTTTGACAGATGTTTGACTTTAAAACTTAGTTACTGCACTTTGAGCCATAAATTCAATGAAATATAGCAAATATTTCGTTGTTTAAAGATGAGATGCATGTAACATGTCATTTCATTTGGTACCTTTGAGCGATGATGGGATTCAAAACGTTATTTCACAGAGTACATTATTATATCGTTATTTGCATAATGGAATCACATACTAGGGGTTCTACTGTTTTACAATATCCTATTTATAAATGATAGAACCGAATGGTCCCCTTTTGCATAAAAATATTAGCAATGAAATTATGAATTTATTTTACGCATAACGGAACCACAGAAACTTGGTTCCATTTCGTGTCATAAAAATAATCGTAAGTAATAGAAACATGTGTAATGTATAATGGGACTAAGTATATGTGGATCTGTTTTGTATAAAATGACATGGTAGTAATATCGTCTATTTATTTGAACAATCGAGTCCCGTTGTCCTGTGGTTCGGTTTTGCTTTATATGTAATGTTTGTTTTTGCTGTTGGTTCTTTTCTGCTTTTTGTAAACCTTGTTTCCAAAGGGAAAATTGTGTGGTTCTTTTTTGTATTAGAATTTTAGACCACTTATAAATAAGATTCTTACAAAAACGGAAAAAACGAAATTTGTCATGTGGTTCCATTTTGCATAAATACGGACAATTATTAAAATTATGCTTTAAACTGCTTTACGAATTGTTCATTGATTTATGGCAATTATACTAGAATACACTCACCAAAATGTTGTTTCATTAGTACCCACCTATAGTTACCCGCCCCGGCTCCGCACTCGAAGCCCGTTATACCCTAATCTTAGTATGTGAACTGTAATAGGTACGTATAGGTAGTGATAGTGATGATGATATTATACTATTCTAGATGTTTTAATTAGCTCAACGTTAATTATGTATTTTACAAGCGTGTGCTATTTAAACTTGCCCTAATAATTCCTTTCTGTTATTTTTCTGTTACAATCAAATAATATTCATATCAGTTTCCTATCCGTAACTTACAATTATTTTGAATATGACCCAAATACCTACAAGCAACAAATGTTGATTGCACGTATGGACTGTATTATCTTTATAGTATTTTATTTATTTTAATAATAACAAAATAGGGGTTATAATGTCTAATACGGGTTCCGTAAAGATTTCGAACAAGAGTGAGATAGATGACAGTATTGAGTGATATTAACCGCCAAATATAACGTAAATGTGTTTTATTTACGACATGCTTATTTTATAAAAATATATTAAAATAAGAAAAGGGGGGAAATTATAATGCCCCTCTATAGAGTGGTGTACTCGTTTCAGTATAACGGCTGATTACAGTAGCATTAACCCTGTGTTTCGACACGTTATGTTTTTTTGGCAATTTTGCGATTTTTAATATGATGCGTAGCAACTGTTTCTCTAACTTTTAAGGAAAATATTCTTCACGTTTTTAACCAACGAAGACGATGGTCTAGCAAGCATCATTTTGAATGTAGTCTGTTTTGATTTTATTGTATTTTATTTTACCTAGTAACCGCCTGATATAACTAACGAACAAGAATAATTATAGCTTTTAAAACTCAGTGACTACACTCGATTGTATTGCCGTAGTCAGTTGAGTACGGCCGGCGGCGCTAAATGGGTAATAATTTCTTCTAAACTTTAAGCAGTATTAAACTTGAGTGTATGAAACTGAATAGTAACTTTAGACTGTGTGTGTCTGATCAGATGCTTACATTTCTAGAATATTTTAATTTAAATCGTTTCAAGAAAACAAACAAATTATCATAACGATCTGTGATCTCCGTCTAATTTATGAAAAAAATAACTAAGTGTTTTTTAGTTATATGTTACCAAAAAAAAATACTACGTTCTAAAACTGAAAGCCTGTGTAATCTTGATAAACGTTTTAATATCACCATTAACGTTAACGCATCCCTATAACACATCAACAAAAAGCCTACGCGAAGATCCACTAGTTTATTGGCTGTATGAGAATCACGCGCAGCATTCTAAATTTAAACGCAGTCGGCTTGGTCACTCCGCGGTGTGTTGACCAATAGGTTAGAGCGTGAAAAACTAATTTAAATATCGATTTTGTGAATATAGAACATTTCATCTTAAATATTTTTTTAACGGAATGTAATTAAAAATATTAGTAAGTTATTTAAAGTGATATTAAAATACTGTGTTTTTTTTATATAAAAAAACAATCTTTGAAAAAACTTGAATTCATTGAGAAACATCTTCGATTATTTTTCATAAAATGGAAAAACTAAAGTGCTTAATGTTTGGTATACTACTAAGTTTATCCCTATGTGATGCAGCCAAGATCTTGGCTGTCTTTCCAATTCCAAGTCCTAGCCACGGTATACTTGGAGAAAATATGGTTAAACACCTTCTTGATGGGGGACACGAAGTAAGTATATTTGAAATAATGTTTATCCGTGTTTTGTCTCTAAAAAATATCAACTTTTAGGTCTTCCTTCTCCATAGTGATCAACGTTTTGGAATGCGCGCAGACCGACTTTTTACAATTCTAAAGTTCCTGTAAATGGTTGAATTGAAATAAACGCTTTGAGTTTGAGTAGAATTTTGAGGATTTATCTAATCAAAGTCATTTCATTTATTTCAAATAGGTACATAAAATGCACTTTTGAACGTAATAATTTACAAGAAAATAGAATTGATTCTAGTTGCCTCTTCCGAAAATTAATATTACACTCAAGTCGTAACACGATTTAAAAAATTCGACAATATCAGTTATCTTATGTTGTCTAACTCGTTTCCTGTACGAGGAATAAATACATTTATTATCTCTAAATGCGTGTAGTGATGAAATATGTAATTTTACGTAGTGGACATCGTTTATTTATTAATTACTATTCACAATTACGTAAGTATTTGCAACTCAGATAAGTTTGTAATTTCACAATTCTTAGGGCAATATGGTTTTTTTTTTTCAAGCTGGGAAATCATCCAATGACTTCTCCCGCTCTGGATGGAGCAGGAGGGCGTGTCAGACTTTTACTGACTAAAACCCACCCGTGTTCCCTCAGTTGCCTGTGCGCCAGGGGCCGCAGTATCTCTTTCGAACAACCCGGACCCCTGGCAGGCATCGGCCCTTGCGGGATCCACCAATTGTTGCTGACATCTCTGACGGCGCGCGTGGAACACAACTCGCCGTCGACCCAGGCATTTTTTTTTTAACGTGGAGAAATGCCTACTACGCTACCACGGGGAGATAGCGCAGTTATGTGGGACTGTAACCCCCTAAACTCCACGGTGTCCTCCAGTGCCGCTTGAGGCGGGAACACGGAACAGTGCAAGCCATTCGCGAACCCGCCACGGCTGTCCGTCACCGGACCCTCTTCGGAGGAGGACACATGGCACGCCGTAACCACCCCAGGAACCAAATAGCATACGGGCCCCAGACAACCCCGTGTCTGGCACCCTTGGTCCCCCTGCAACGGGTCAGCACAGTGGCCCCGCCGCCTACCACTTTTCGGCCGCAGGGGATAGGGAGAGCGGCCAACGCTTTACCGACACTCCTCCTCCCCTGCGGCCCCACCGCGTCCGCCATCAAACGGTGGTGGCATCGTCCAGGCCGCGAAAGGGAAGAGCGCTACTCAGAAGTACCGGCACTCCTCCTCCGCCGCAGCCTGTAACCCTTAGCCGCGATGCCTCCCATTTGACATCGTGGCCCGCCTCAGCTGAGATGTACCTCACCGCAACCTACTTTTTGGCCGCTACGTCGTCGGCTTGGGGGCAAAAGCCCTGACGAGCGGCCCCACCTTGGGGTTCCTCTTCGCTTCACCGTGGGGATGACCATGGCTACTGAGCCCCCCCGCAACGACAATGCGGGAACCCACTGGGGAGGAGGGCAAGATGGTCAGACCACACTTTAAGATGGTCAGACCACAGTTTAATTTTACTTTCCCAAGTATTAAAATAAGCGTCTCATACGAATTTTAACTTTATTTGTATGAAATTCGTGTTCTTATTCGTATGGAATGCTTGCTCACATTCAGTTATGGTAGTATGAACATTATAAATACAAGAATAAAGTTTACGTTCGCCTGAAATGCTTACTTAGCAACGTTGAGTCAAAGAGCGGTCTGTGAATCTTGCGTTGTCTGGATAAGTGATGACTTCTTACTTATTCATATTTTTCTACAATATCATTACCACAATGGCATTCTAACATGTCTGCACTGTGCACGTACCTTTATATATTCAAGACAGGTTACATTAGTCACATCAGAGCACACACTCCTAACCGTTGTGTTCCACGCGCGCCTCAAAGAGATGTCAGCACCAACTGGTGGGGCACGCAAGGGCCGACGCCCACGATGCCAGGGGTGCGGGTTGTTCGAAAGAGATACCATGGCCCCTGGCACACAGGCAACTGAGGAAACAAAGATGGGTTTTAGTCGGTACAAGACTGACACGCCTTCCCGCTCCACCCAGAGCGGAAGAAGTTATTTGATGATTTCCCACCCTCAAAAAAAAAACACATAATAGTTGAAAACAAAGACAGTCACCGTAGCCAAAATTGCCATGATTCATTCATTTCATTCACTTGGTTCTCTGCCTCTAAGTAAAAAAAAGCCCTATTGCCCAGCTACTACCTATAGTAACTTTTATTTTCTTTGGTCTAACATCTTGGATGCAAAAAGACACATGACGAAGCCGACGAAGCTCACTTGTACTCCCCGTCACTGTTATCATTATTTTGTAACGGACCATACCTGGAAAACTTATGATTACAGAGATATTGAAGGTAGAAATTCCAACTTTCTCCGACGTTTTTTTACGAATACAAGTTTTGATGTTAGAATACACCTTTAAAAAACTCTACGACCCCTGTCCAGTTGCATGCATCCCATAAGCACAATATTGAGAGTGTGTTCTCACACCAAAAATAAAAGTCGTATCCCAGTGACTGTTTTTGTGCAGTTGTTACCAAGTGTACAGAATGCGTAGTTGACTGCTGTGTTTTTACAGGTGAATTTTTAATCACCGTTTAAATTGAAAAATTTAAACGGTGACTAAAAATTCACCCTGTTTATATCGGGAAGTGTAGTGATTTAGACGCCCTTAAGAAAGTGTCTGGGATAGACTGGACGCTGAAGGCGGAGGACAGGGTGTTGAGGTGTAGCCAAAACAAAACAAACAAAACAAAAGTGTGTAAACAAAAGTTCTCCTCAAAATCATCACCCTTATACCTAAAACCCTTATTTAAATTATTAGTATTGGCGTGTGCTAGCTGACTTAAGGCAAATTTAACGTTTCGTAATGTTAATTACATACTATTGTATAGAATCAAGTTCTTCTAACTTAACAGACAGCTGTGCTGCTGGGGAATTTGTTGCGCCACTTCTTGTTCCCAGCTAAAGCACTAGGAAATGGTGAAGGGAGGGCGTTTTGGGGGGACTGTCTAATGTAATTTTGAGGTTCAAAAAGAGCTGACTCTCAGCCTAGTTTGAATAAATGGCTTTTGATTTTATTTTGATTTGATTTAATGCAATCAATAATCGTGAAGCTACATTTAAATAACTAAAGAAGTTACAAAACTTACTTGATTGGAAGTTTCTAGTGCTGAAACCAATTGTTTAATTCCTAGAGCATGAAAAAAATATCTAACTATATCACCGTTAATTAACATCAACTCCAGCTAATAATATCAAATACTCGAGACGATATCAAACAAACTGTTAACGTTAAAATAACCTAACCTAACCTAAACTACCTACTACGATGGGAGGCGGCGCTCGTGAGGGAGATGCAGTACATGGGCCCTCAGGGCCGTGGCCTTCGCAGGAGACGCCCTGGGCGTCGGGAATCTCAAGCTAATTCCCGGCCACCGTAGGCACGGGCTTGCGGACGGCGAGTAATAGGTAGCTAGCTGTCCGTTTAGGACCAAACCCGGGTCGACGGCGCATTGTGTTCCACGCGCGCCTCAAAGAGATGTCAGCAACAACTGATGGGGCCCGCAAGGGCCGATGCCTGCCAGGGGTGCGGGTTGTTCGAAAGAGATACCGCGGCCCCTGGCACACAGGCAACTGAGGGAACACGGGTGAGTTTTAGTCAGTAAAAGTCTACCACACCCTCCTGCTTCACCCAGAGCGGGAGAAGTCATATGATGATTTCCCACCCAGAAATAAATCGATCCCTACATACTCCTTTTGCTACGCTCCCGACCGAATATCACCAGTAAAGTCTCTATACGACCTTCTAGGATGTCCCCTTCCGGTGTTTCGGTATTTTGAGCGGTATTTTGTCCTTGTAAATACGTTTTGACCTAATTTTTCTTATTTACAGGTGACATACATAACGCCTTACATCAAAAAGCAGTCAACTCATCCGAAACTACGTTTAGTAGATGTCTCTGAAAACCAAAACTTTTTCAGCGGTAAGTAGGTACTTGAACATTGTAGTTGAACTAAGCCGATTTGATTGTGTGGTTGTATCATTTACTAGCGTTTGTGATGCGATGTCGGAAAATATCCCACGGGAACGCACTACCGGGATTAAAAGTACCTTACGTGTTAATCCAGGTTAACAATGTGTAAACCATCGGGCCGTGGGGTCCGATTGCTCATGCTCTCTTTAACGAAATCTCGAAACGGCTGGTTGACACTTGCCGTGACCGAAGGGCAAGTTTCTACCTTGGTCAGAGGCTAAGCATTGCTAAATAACGTGGAAATGCCGCCAATCTATTGGATACTTTACCAATCGACAGCGATGCGGATCAATTTTTGGCACTTTATTTTAGTTCGTTCGTTTTAGTTAAGTAAGGATATAGGAAATATGTTATTTTTTCATTAATTATCGTATTAATTCTGTAATACACTGTTTTTATATAACTTTATTGGTTTCCGCGGCTCAAGCCTTTTAAGCTTTCAGTCGTCATATTTTTTTCCAAGATCTTCAACATTATCGTGATATTTCAGCCAATTTACATACAACTGTAATGAATTTTCACCCAAACCTTTCTCATGAATTGCTCCGTCCATTAGCTGAAAATCTTATGAAAATCCGTTAGGTAGTTTTTGAGTTTATCGCGTTCAGACAGACAGACGTGCCGGGGAGCCAGGATCCAATCTTCCAATCTTGCTTTTTCACAGAGAAATTATTGGACGTGAAACAGATCATGAGTGGGGCAATGGACTTACAAGACACAGACATTATTTTCGAGATGATGATGTCCATAGCTTCATTAACGTTGGCCAACGAGAATGTACAGAACTTTTTAAAAGACCCTACAAACAACTTCGATGTCATCATTGGAGAATATATGTTCACTGATTTGTATTCTACGTAAGTAACATTTGGATTCCATTTACATTTCATACTGCCATTGTTTAACGAGAAACCAAATTTCAACCAACTCACAGAAAAATTAAACCGCAACAGATAAGAGAATATATAGTACCTACGATAAAAACGTACACAAGCATGCAACGCTAGCAATTTGAATGTACATTCAAAACACATGGCCGATAAAGATGAGCGGACAAGACCTGCTATTTGCATAACTAATAATCAGGTAAAGATTACTCAGACTAATCTTGCTAAAAGCAAATAATTGCTTAAAGCTAACAGTAACTAAAGCTAGTCTAAAATATTATGTTCCAATAATTCTAAATCAGATAAAAAGCACAACTAGTTATCGACACGGAACTAATCTTGATTGCCTGACTCATTCGGATGCGACAAAACAGCTTGGACCCTTCACAAGACCAAGTTTCTTAGGCACTCATATAACAATCAAGCTGTTTATAGTATATTATGGTTAGACTGGAAGCCGACCCTAACCCCAATAAAGCAAAAAGCTTCAAAATCCTCGAATCATTTCGTTGAACACCTCTAATAAAAACCGATGCATAAGACCTTCGATAGCTCGCATGCAGAAGATCAGAACTCGAGATTATCAGTTTTCAGATATTTTACTTGAGCATGACATATATTTCCAGATTGCCAGCAGTACTCCAATGTCCGTTCATCTGGTTCTCAACCATCGAGCCACACTGGATGATTCTGAACCTGGTGCATGGTCCTCCGAACCCAGCTTACAATAGTGACTACCTGCAAGCACAAGTGCCACCGTACTCCTTCAAAGGCCGAGTTCTGGAGCTGTGGACGCAATTGAAAGGACTTTATCTACATAATGGGTGAGTATTCTTATATCTGAACTGATAAGACTTGTGGCGGTCAGATAAGCAGTCCGTCATGACATCCATCATGGTAGCCAATCTCAACAGAGACAACCATCTTTCAACTTTTTTGAGATAACCATCTCGAAAGGACATCATTTTTGATTTCTAAATGGATTTGTTCCATTTATAAATCAAAAAGATGTTCTTTTGAGATGTTGTTAATCTTCATTGGCGAAGAATTGAAAGAGTTAACATTTCCTTCTAGTAATTAATAGACTTAGTCAATGGCAATCTAGATTGTATCAGCCCAGAACTGAGTTTAGCGTTATTAATTAATTAGCCGTTATTATGTATTTTAGTCAACTCTATTGATGTCATGTTACACTTTATTTCTATAAATATAACACCTGAATACAAATCAAGATAACAAGGCAAGATATCTTGTGCTTTACAAACACCATGATGTCAGCTGACGACGTACGAACGAGTTGATTCATCTCATAATAAACAGGAAAAACTAGTGGTAACTGCTTTTTATTTTAAAATGTTGTAAATCCCGTATTTCTTAGAAAAATAAAGAAACATATATGTTAAAACACACATCTACACTCATACCGAACTGAACATAAATAGACACTGGCAAAAAATAAATCACGGTGACACTTCGAAATATTGTCGTTTTTTCTATAATTTTATAGCCCTTCCATGAGGAAGGGCTATAAAATTACTAAGTAATACGTTTACCTGAAGTGATTTGTCTTAGTCATTATGAAATGACTAAGACAAATCACTTTAGGTACACGTATTACGAATAATAATGATATCAGATTTTTATTTCATAAATAGTATTAAGCTTAATCAGAATGACTTGCTGGAATTGAGAGCACATTGTAGGTACTATCTGATCTGTTTCACAGCCACAGCTAGCCAGCATCGTTTTTACTCGTTTAGCTTGTTCCAACACAAGCCACACAGGTCTATCGATCAAGTTAAACTACACTTGCCGTGGTTGGTCCGCGAAGGGGTGGCCCACTGCACACAC
The DNA here is from genome assembly GCA_949091785.1 of Polymixis lichenea. Lineage (NCBI taxonomy): Eukaryota > Metazoa > Arthropoda > Insecta > Lepidoptera > Noctuidae > Polymixis > Polymixis lichenea. Next base: position 7,411,602 of record OX420952.1, read on the forward strand.
CGGGACCCCTCCATTCCTCGGAATCTTTAATTGTATCCGTTGGTCCCTGCTGTCATTCGTAGATCTTTGATAGACGTTACTGGTCGTCAGAAATCCGAAAGCCTCACAACCAGTCTTATCAAATAGTAGCCTATTACTCAGTAACTAGGTCGTGAAAGTCAGATAGGCAGTCGCTCCATGTAAAATACTGGTACAAGCTGCATCAGGTTTTACTGACAGCCGACCCTAACATAGTTGGTAGTAAAACTTACGTCTTTCGTTTTCATTTCAGAGCCTTCTACGCCAAAGAAGAGGAAGTTTACATGAAACTAATCGCTCCTATCATTAAGGAGCAAGGTAGACCAGTACCATACTACAATGAGCTAAGATACAACGCATCTTTGTTACTGGGCAACTCGCAGGTGGCTATTGGAAGCTCCGTACCTTTGCCACCAAGCTACAAGCATATTGGAGGGTACCATATCGCTGAGCCAGTCAAACCTTTACCGGAGGTGGGTGAAGCTATTATTCTATCCGTAAAACCTGGTCTTTTGGACTGTGGTCCTTACTAGAAAATGGTGTTCTTTAATCCGTAAAATAAAAACAACGATACCATTTTTTGGAATTCATTCGGTACTGACTCAAATGGACAAGTTCATATTGCCTGTAGGTTACGCAGAAAATGTTCAATATTTTTAAATACGGCTTCATTTTAAGACACATTTCTCTTAATTGTTGGTCCCATTCTGTCATCACTTGTTAATAATAAATGCATACTTTCCCAGGACCTAAAGAAAATTATGGACAGTGCCAAGAACGGTGTGGTTTACTTCAGTTTGGGATCAAACCTGAAAAGCAAGGACTTACCAGATTACCTAAAGCAAGGCCTATTAAAGGTGTTTGGAGGACTGAAACAGACAGTGTTGTGGAAATTCGAAGAAAATCTACCTGGCACGCCGAAGAATGTCCATATAGTGCAGTGGGCTCCACAGCAGAGCATTTTAGGTAATGTTCTGACATTTACAAATCTGACACATAGGCACATGATTACCAATTAGCGTAGGAAAGGTGAAAGTGACTAACAAATTCCAAGTATTGTACATTAAGATGTCTGGAGACTTCCAAATATGCCAAGCTTTGATTAAGATAAATGTTTTGGCCATTATAGATCATTTAGCAGAGAGTTAAGTGTTAAGCTGTGAGCCAATAAGATGTGATAACATAATGTTCCTAACATAAACTTTGAGACGGATGCAAATGCTTACAATCAAACATCAAGGTTTTGTGGGTGGGAAATCATCAAATGACTTCTCCCGCTCTGGGTGGAGCAGGAGGGCGTGTCAGACTTTTACTGACTAAAACCCACCCATGTTCTCTCAGTTGCCCGTGTGCCCGAGGCCGCGGTATCTCTTTCGAACAACCCGCACCCCTGGCAGGCATCGGCCCTTGCGAGCCCCACCAGCTGCTGCTGACGTCTCCCTGCGACGGGTCAGCAGTGGCCCCGCCGCCTATCACTTTTCGGCCGCAGGGGATAGGGAGAGCGGCCAACGCTATACCGACACTCCTCTTCCCCTGCGGCCCCACCGCGTCCTCCATCAAACGGTGGCGGCCCCGTCCAGGCCACGGAAGGGAAGAGCGCTACTCAGAAGTACCAGCACTCCTCCTCCGCCGCCGCATCCTGTAAACATCAAGGTTGAATGAAATGTGGCTAATATTTTCAATGAAAAATACATGTAATTCACCACTACAATTAGATATACAGTAATGCCATGGCAGTTTAAAAACAATTAATAATGATGATGTGTGTATTTTTTGTACAATTTGTAAACAAATGGCTTTTGTCGTTAGCCGGTGTACCTACAAAGTGTAAAAAACATGCACAGTGCATAATTGTGGTTAACAATCATCTTCTTGCGAATGAATGCATGTGTGTTTATGATATAATTCATGAATCGTTGGATTCAGTTGGATTGCACAACCACGAGTGTTTTTGGAACTTTCCGAAAACACTCAAGCCACGAGTGTTTTTGAATCATCAACTACATATCGTCATAACTAGCCTTCCGTACTCCAGTTGGCCTCTTTTTATTTGCTCAATCTAACAATCAATTAATCTTAGCCGCTGAGCTCACTCAACGGTTTTTGTTGGGAAAAAAGGTAAAATACTAGCGTATTTCAGTGTTCGATATGTTTTATTAAATAGCTGATAAGATCACGTTTGACCACTATCTCACCCGATGGTGAGCGATGATGCTGTTAATGATGGTGCACGCTAGCTCATCAGTTTTTCTGTGTCATTTACCCATATGAAAATTTCTTCTCCTCCAGCCCACCCGAACCTGGTTCTCTTCGTCACCCACGGAGGCCTCCTCTCCGTTACCGAGGCTATCCACTTCGCTGCTCCTCTAATCGCCATTCCAGTCTTCGCAGACCAGTTCCTCAACGCAAACCGAGCACAACAAAAGGGCTATGCTGTGAAAGTAGACCTCTCTTACCATCTGCATGAGGATCTGAAGGTGGCTCTAGACAAAGTTCTTGGAGATCTTCCGAAGTAAGTAGATATTTATGTTCTTTTACCTTAACTGTTTCATACTCTTCATTTTGACTATTGTTCCAATACGCGAGAAATACAGATCTTTGCAGTACTACATGCCCGTTCCCTTTTCACGGCAGATGACTACTATCTGTACGGCATGAAAGATTTATCAATTTCTTATCATGTAGCTTAAGAATGTGTTGCTATTTTAGCTCCAAATAAATTGTTAATTAATGACTGTTCTGCAAGATTATATTATAGGTACCTTCGTCAGCCAACAAGCTGATTCAGGCGCAGTCCGAGGGGTGGGGGGTCCTAGGGGTCATAACCCCTCCCCTCCCCAAAGCTGTAAACGTAAAGCTTAAAATAGTAATTATTTGAAAATATAATACATTTTCTTATTAATATGTAGGTAGTCTTTGTCTGTAACCCCCCCTCCTCTCCAAGTCTGGCTGTGACCGCGCCTGAGCTGATTGCGATAATGATCTACTTGCCACAGGTACTGATCATGACTTTTCTTCCACAGATATACCGCAAGAGTTAAAGAGCTATCAATAGCGTACCATGACAGTCCAATGAAGCCAAAGGAAGCTCTAAACTTCTGGGTTAACCATGTAGTTCGGACAAAGGGAGCTCCTCACTTGCGGTCAGTGGCTCTGCAAGTACCACTCTACCAAAAAGTGTATCTAGATCTACTAGCAGTGATTTTGTTAGCTTTTGTAGTTCTACTGTTACTGGTTCAGAGGATTCTTTGTTTAGTGACGGGCAAGACGAGCACGAAACTGAAGACAAATTAAGCTGGTTTTAATGATGTAGAAGTTATCGGTACAGGCAACAAACATATTCAGCAGACATTTCTATTTAGCAGTTTTGTGTGTACTGTATGTATTCCAAGGATTACGCCCGCTTAGTTCATAAATTGCCAAAGGTAATCAACGACTTCAAAACATCGTTCTATTTCTGTCAATCGTTTGAAGATGACAGACACAGATTGATGTTTTGAATACGTATTTTCCTGACATGAACACTCAGCGTATTGTATAGATGTTTAATTTGGTCTGCAAAACTTACTCGTACTTTTGTTGCCTGTACAATAAGCATCAAATAAAATAGTAGAGGACTAACCCATCATCATCAATTATAGTGATGTATTACCGGATAAACTAAATCGGTCTAACAAATAAATTATCAGCAGTACGTCAATGATCAAAGTCAGTCTTAGTATGTTATGTTAAGAGCTCAATGTTTATACAGAACAAAATTATTTCAAATTATCCGGCAAAGTCACAGTTTTGGGATCTTTAATTGAACACATTTGTATCATAATTGTCGTACCGTGGTACTCTTTTAAGGTTTCCCCAATTCATTTGATATAACCCTATAATGTTACCTCAATAGACGTTAAAAAATCCACTTATCTGACTTCCTATTTTTCTAACTATGGTTTAAGTAAATACTTCAGATCAATGTTTGTATTTTTTATAGGTTGTATTTTTATGAGTTTTATGAGTTTATTGTTATGTTTAATCGTGTGTTGTGTACCTAATTAAAGAAAGTGTGGAATACAATTTGTTATATTTAAAACCTTCTTGTTTCTCTAAAATGTTAGTTGTATTCATCGATATTCCCGAAAACGAGCTTTTCATTATAGTTTTCTCCGTAAAGTCTATACAAGTCGCCAACACGTCTTGAGCATGCGTGCATTCTCTATATGAAAGACGGCCCTTTTCATGCATTGGAACAGTAAAAGCCTGGTATTATTATTATATTACATTGAATTATCTCCAATATTTCAGTGTTTTCGTTTAACGCTCATTGCTCGTTCCTTAATACCCAGATAGTGTACAGGAAGGGCTTATGGCTAAGTAGTCACACATGTGGCCGTCTCGGCGCCCCCGAAGGGGGCGCGAGGATTCGGTTTCGGGACTTTTAGCCCCTTGACCTAGGGGTTGTTCTCTCAGTCCCCAAAATTGGGGACCCGTCTTGGGTTTTTCCCTCCTCTCCTGAGGGATGACCCGGGGGAAAACTCTTTGCACACCTAGTCTTCTAAGAATAAAGAAATAGTCCAGAATGAACATAAGTGCCATGCAAGGCGCGTGAATCTCTGTGAGCGAGTTTGTGAACGAGTTGGTTTGGGACGGCGAGAGACGACGGACGGAGTTGATATATCAGGTTAGTAAAGTTAAGCGAGATATTCTAAGCGAGGTAAAATAGTGTTGTGAGCTGTGAGGGATGGTGCAGGGAGAAACTAGTAATAGACGCAGTATTTCGTAAGTGAGATGTATTCTAATTCACCCCAAGGAAGGTAAGTGGTAAGTGCCAACTACAATCTTTAGTAACAGTGTGTACATTGTAGTAACGGAGATCTCATTTTATTGTTCTTGCAGGTTGATTGTATATTGTGAATTTTACCTAACAGACTGGTGATATCGCAGTGGAGCTATTAATATCATTTATTTTAGTATGGCTTAACTAATTTTACGTGCTAACTGACTTTATAATGGATGTCATTTTCTCTTGTATTACGTGTCCACTTCCTAATCCGTACCTCGGCGGACATTTGTCATTTGCCGTCGGTTATAGGGAGAATGGGGAAACCCTTCCGCTAAACTTGACATTGAGCATTAAAGCTCTGACTTTTGACGACTGTTGACCTATGGACGCATCACATTGGGAAGGTGGAACCGTAAATAACTCATTTTAATCAAACTAGGCTATAAAGCCGATCTATGTTTGCGTTATAAACCAAGCAAACGTGATGATTTCTGTTTCCAAAAAGGTCTCGCCATAGGACGCGTTGCGTGAGGCTTGTTGTATGTGCACTTCCGGGAGCGGGGGTAGGCTTAGCACACTTTCCCTAAAATGCATTGGTAGTCGTTCTAAGAACGCTGGAGATCGTATCTCGTTACAACCCACTCCCGACTGTTTGTGAGCCTATTTCTGAATCATGAAATCTGGATGCACTGCATCCTCTAAATGGGGAAGAGTAAGGAGATGTGAAATGATGAAATTCCATTCAGGCAGGCACCAAGAACGATCGCAATGAGTTTTGCTAGAGACTGAGTCTACGGTGCGCTTGTGCTAGTCTTGTAATATCTTGGAAAGGGGATAGACTGTCACAGGGGTGACATTCACATGAGTACGTGTTAGTTGGTCTTCGCAGTACGCTGTCTTAGGATTGAGTAAGACATTTAATTGCTGCTTATGGAGCGTGTTTTGTAAGAATCGTATTAGTGTCCTCAGAGGTTCTCAGCGTTAGGTCTAACAGAGCACATACAGTAAGTAGTCATAAGTCCACTAACATACTAAGCATGGCGTCCTCACCTTCCACCTGACGCAGGTCCTCACCGGACACAGTTGTTTCGGGAGGTTCCTGTTTCGGATAAGGCGGGAGGAAACGCCCGAGTGTTTCCATTGCGAAGATCGCCCTGAGAACACGGTGGAGCATACGGTGGAGGTCTACCCGGCCTGGACGGAGCACCGCCGTGTCCTTGTGGAGGCGATCGTTGCAAGGATCTCTCGCGTCCGGCCCTGGTCCAGGCCATGGTACGGAGTGAGAGTGCATGGGTAGCCGTCGCTTTCCTCAGCGAAGCAGTGATGCTCGGAAAGAGCAAGACGGCGCACGTGAGGGAGAGGCAGTACTACTTCTCCGCAGGAGACGCCCTGGGCATTGGGAATCCCAGACTGGTTCCCGGCCACCGTAGGCGCGGGCTTGTGGACGGTGAGTAATGGGTAGCTCGCTATCCGGTAAGGATCAAGCCCGGGTCCACGGCGCGTTGTGTTTCACGCGCGCCTAGAAAAGATGTCAGCACCAACTGATGGGGCCCGCAAAGGCCGATGCCTGCTAGGGGTGCGAATTATTCGAAAGAGATACCGCGGCCCCTGGCGCACAGGCAACTGAGGGAACACGGGTGGGTTTTACTCATTAAAAGCTCGGGAAAAGTAATTTGATGATTTCCCAGCCAAAAAAAAAAACTAGCATAGCGTAACATTGTTATTAACTCGCGGTCCAGGCCGTACCTACAGCTGTTTGTATTAGTGATGTATCAACACAGAACGCACACCTCAGAACTCACACACAGGTGTTGAATGAAACAAAAACCATACCGTCGCACAGAGTACGTAATTACGTATGACCTGGGTCGGTTCATAACATTGCTAAAATTCACATACTCACATCAAATTCCGATAGCTCGTAGCGTCTCATCTTGTATTAAGAAACTGGTCTGGGTTCAAATCTTGCAATTAAACTTAGATTTTTCTTATCAACCATTATCTTCATCTGTTCTTTTATTATTCGATAAATGAAGAAACGAGACTAATAATGTATTTTCTTTAATACTTATTTTGATAATTAAATAAATAATTAAGAATAAAATGTTTAATATGCTTACAAAATATTTATTCGTTTTAATTTTATGAAGTATAAACATAATTAAAAGTCGGTTACAGAACTTAGCGATGGAAAGTTTAAAACTCACATCAAACGTGTCCTTATCAAAAAAGCATATTATAAGATGAAAGACTACGTTGAAGACAAGGAAATTTGGCATTAATTCCTTCTTCACATGTGGCTTCCCTGGTACCTCATTAGCAGCCTATCTATGTGAGCGTCTATTAACTGCTCCCAAATTACAATGTTAATTTTATTAATTTTATTTTTTACACTTTCTGACATATTCTCGTCATTATTTGACATTATACAACACTTGTAATATCGAGTATTTATTAGTGATTCTCATGGAAATCATATCACTTGGTTTAAATAGGTTCATTTTACTTATATAGATTCTTTTACATATTGTGAATGAGAGAACGTTGTAGGCCTACAGACGACATTTGTCCTTTATATACGATTTTCTATCCTTTATTTTCATTCCTCTAAGAACCTGGTACCTAATATCACTGTAATTTGAGAATATTATAAAAGCCTTTTTATAAGAGTAACCGTGGAGTTTCTTGCCGGCTCTTCTCCATAGGAAGCGACAAATTGGAACCGTGCACCTAGCTTCTGACGTTGCATAAGTGCCCTTGCAGGTTTATGTGAAATAAAATATTTTGATTTTTGATTTTGAATAGTAACTTTTTGTTAAAACAGTTTATTTTCTCATAAAGAATAATTTATTGAAGTAAAGTAGCTAATTGGTGAAATATGATAATCAGGCTTAAAATATTGTATCTTAGTAATATAATAATATTGTGCTGTAATTACTATTGTGTGTGGGTACTCTAAAAAAACTACAATAATCTACGCAAATCTACCCACTTAGATATAACAAATGCAGACGCGATGTCACAACACAATTAGATGACTCAGTAATACTACTTTTATCCTACTGGTTGTGAGTTCGTTCTATCCCAAACCTCAAAGTTAATATAAAAGTTGCGGAAATGAGATTTCTTCATAACATAACGCCTAGCAGTCGCCTCCTTCAGCGAAGCAGTTATGCTCGCAAACAGGGAGGCGCACGTGAGAGAGATGCAGTACATGCGCCCTCACAGCCGTGGCCTTCGCAGGAGATGCCCTGAGCGTCGGGAATCCCAGGCTGATTCCCGGCCACCGTAGGCACGGGCTTGCGGACGGCGAGTAATGGGTAGCTCGCTGTCAGGTAAGGACCAAGCCCGGGTCGACGGCGCGTTGTGTTCCACGCGCGCCTCAAAGAGATGTCATCAGCAACTGTTGGGGCCCGCAAGGGCCGATGCCTGCCAGGGGTGCGGGTCGTTCTAAAGAGATTTCATCGCCCCTGGCACACAGGCAACTGAGGGAACACTGGTGTGTTTTAGTCAGCAAAAGTCTGACACGCCCTCCCGCTCCGCCCAGAGCGGGAGAAGTTATTTGATGACTTCCCACACAAAAAAAAACGCCTGTATTCTCTCAGAGGGGTTGGGCAATAGTGTATTAGTACACCCACAATTCGCCAGTTATGTTCAAGTTACATAAAGACTGGAAGTAATAATCTAATTAGGGTGATCGTCTTACGTTTTTAGTTGCACTTTTTTATTTATTTTCTTATTTATGTACCTATAACTACATACAAAACTATGTACCGACTACGGTACGTACCGAGAGATGAAAATCTAACTAGTAAATCACACTGTTAGATTTTCAACGTGCTGAGTTGCACTGTGTTGGATTCTCAACCTTCGGCTTACTACCGAGAGTTGAAAATCCAGAGCGCGAAAAATCCCGCCGCGATATTATTACGTCTGTGTGAACGTGGACTTATTATTATATTTTTCTTTCTAACTGTTTATGACATAGATAAGTGTTACCTATCATGGTTTTCGAGGCCGCTGATCAAAATGTTAGTCCAAGATAGATTTGTGACGGCCTCCCTAAAAAACGGCCGCAGTAACATGAAGGCTTCCGTAATATGACGGCCGCAGTACCATGACGGCCACAGTAATATGACGGCTGCAGTAACATGATGGCCTCCGTAATATGACGGCCGCAATTTTGTGATGGCCTCCGTAAAATGACGGCCGCAGTTGTGTGATGGCCTCCGTAAAATGACAGCCGCAGTAACATGACGGCCTCCGTACTACGACGGCCGCAGTAACACGACGGCCGCAATAACATGACGGCCGCAGTAACATGACGGCCTCCGTAATTTGACGGCCGCAGTAATATGACGGCCGCAGTTTTGTGACAGCCTCCGTTAAATGACGGCCACTGCTTGTTGTGCAACGGGTGAACTTCCAGGGGTTTAGGTGACCACATCTATTTCATGTTCAGTCCAAGGGCTAATATGGACCATGTGTCCAAAAGGAGCATGATGACGACGAAAGCCGCTGAAAAGCCGCTTCATAACGTATATCAGTTCGAGAGAACTGCAAGGGACCATGAGTCCAAAGAGTATGACGTCGACGGGGGCAGCTGAAAAGCTGTTTGCGTCACTTTATGAAAGTTTTGCCCTAAGTACTCCGAGTGTTGATGTGAGGTATTGTTTGAGTAACAGTTGCTTTGACACCGGTTACGCCAGCGCATGGGTTACTCGTACATTTATATAATAATACAAGTACTTTGAATCTCTCGATAATTTATTAGCTTTCTAAAACCACATCAATGTATTTCCATAAATATGAATTCCTAAGTAGGTACTATTTACCATTTCTTTCAATCCTTTCCTTGCCCTTTTGATGAGGCAAGGCTATTTGGAATTCATTTAGTCTATATCGGTGGGAGGATGACCCGTCTGGTGACGAGCTCTACAGGCCCGTTCGGGGAGGAGTGTAGCCCTTCCACCTTAGGAGGAACCAGCCTAAGAACTAATATTAACATAATTAGGAAAAACTAAAGTTTGATCAGACTGGGGTGATTTAGGAACACTTTAGACTTTCCATAGCTGAAATCTACTATTGGGGCTGCAATACTAATAGTATTTCAATCTACTAATAGAGTGGTAGGGGCAACGTCGAGCAAACTGTTACCATGAATTTTCCCCTAGCATAAAAGTTTTCCGACGACAGACAGTGTAAAAATAAACTTCTGTATCGTAGAAAACTGCAATACCGATGCTGTCAAAATGAATGAAACAGCAAATTTTCTCGACGGTTCTAAAGCATGTCCTTTATCCATAGTAGAAGTTAGCGCATCGATTTTAATGCTATATCAAAATCATACACACTGACCTTCCAGGATAAATGATCTAAATGATGGTGAAAATCCCATGAAAACCCATTGTATAGTTTAGAATTACGAATAAGTATACTTATTCGTATTTCTATATTTTTTATTAAAAAGGTAATATGAAGGATTAGGTACGTTCCCAGACGCCAGCTATGAATTATGCCTTCTGAGTGGGATATACCAAGGAAAATAAACCAAGAAAACCACACGCAGTCAGACCTGGGAAACAAAAACAACTTTGAAACATTTTCACCGCTCGTTGTAATAAGGAAAAGAAATACAACCCATCTTGCTTACACTTTCCAACAGACACACGAAAAATCGTAAACAAATTACCGTCTCCACAAACCGGTGTGTATTTGTCCCAAGAGTCCCAAGCGTGGCAACATGCGATGCCTTTGCATTTCAAACAAGGAGTCCGTGTGGCTGGTTGTTTTAGGACGGGCCGTAACCGCCTTCACTCTACAGTCTCGGTGGATGAGCTCGTTGTGTAACGGGAGGAACAGTTTCATTTAGAAATAGATAGAATTCAGAAATAAAATAAAACTGTGATAGGTTTGATAATGGAGGTCAGATATTTGTGTTTTAAAGTGATACTAATTAGGAGCTTCGTAATGTGGGTGCGTTTACATACACGGCTTGTGGCTAAGTAATAACAGCCGCACGGTTCGACCGATCAGGTTAAGCTACGCTTGCCGCGGTTGGTCCGATCTTTACATATCAAGACCCTTTCGTGCTTCGGAAAGCACGTTAAGGCGTTATTGGTCCCGACTGCCATCCGTGGAACTTTGACAGTCGTTACGAGTCGTCAGTAGCCCGAAATAATTTTTGGGTGGGAAATCATCAAATAACTTCTCCTGCTTTGGGGGACGCGGGAGGGCGTGCCAGACTTTTACTGAATAAAATCCACCCGTGTTCCCTCAATTGCCTGTGTGCCAGGGGCCACGGTATCTCTTTCGGACAACCTGCACCTCTGGCAGGCATCGGCCCTTGTGGACCCCACCAGTTGGTGATGACATCTCTTTAAGGCACGCGTGGACCGCAACGCGCCGTCGACCCGGACTTGGTCCTTACCGGACAGCAAGCTACCCATTACTTGCCATCCGCAAGCCAGCGCCTACGGTGGCGGGGAATCAGTCGAGGATTCCCGACGCCCAGGGCGTCACCTGCGGCGACTAGGGCCGTGAGCAATATACTGCCTCTCCCTTACGTGCGTCGCCCCCTCTTAACGAGTATTACTGCTTCCCAGAAGGAGGTGACGGCTACCCATGCACTCTGGCCTGAACCAGGGCCGGACGCGAGAGATCGCTGATCGCCTCCACGATGACACGGCGGTGCTCCGCCCAAGCCTGGCAGACCTCGTTCGTATGCTCCACCTTGTCCTCTAGCCCGAAAGACTTACAAGCAGCCTTAGTAAGGGGTACAGTATTACCCAGTAACTGGGTTGTGAAGGTCAGATAGGCAGTTGCTCCATGTAGAATAAAGGTATTCAGATGCATCCGGTTGGACAAGTAGCCGACCCCAAGACACACCCGGAATGAAGGCTCCCGCAGAAAGACGTGACGAGACAGAGCCACATGTTTCTAGTAGAACAATTCAATAAACAAGCTTTGATGGGTATCGATATCTAAACACGATAGAATAAAAACAAAATTGATTTGATGATTTTTTACACCTAGTATTAATTACTAGAAAATTTCAAAAAATCTTTTTTTTTATGTAAACCTCACATACGTTACGCATGTCTCTATCTTAGCACGATAAAACAAAAAAAAAATGATATTTTCAACCCATACTTTAGTACTACATCAACACCAGAGCTCGTTGACCCTAAAAAAAAAAAGATCACAGCATTTTTGTTTTTTTTTAATGAAAACCTCTTTAGGCGCGTTGGGCATTTTTTGAGATGGGAAATCGACCAAGTCGACAATCTGCTTCAACCAGACTTTTCAAGGGGTATCGTATTACCCAGCAATCGGGTTGTAGAGGTCAGATAAGTAGTCGCTCCCTGTAAAGCACTTGAATTAGGCTGTATTCCGTGAGACTGGAAGCCGTCACCGAAATAGTTGGGAAAGACTTGGCTTCATGCTTAAATTGCAAGTCTATAAACCGGGTATAAGTTACAAAGGAAAAGTTTAAAATATTTTAATAGGCAAATCGTTTAAAGTCACTTAAAATGCATTGAAATTACTATTCATGGCATCGCGAGAATTTAATTCAATTGAATATTGATTTGTCGACCGAGTCGAGTTTTATTTGATTATGTGCCTGGGGATAATATGACTAACTGTAAAATTGTTTTATTGTTTTTATAATGTTTTTATTTGTTTAGAATTTAGTAACATTTTGAAATGTGTTGGTGAACCTAGTTATTATTTCAAAGGTTCAATTATTATTTTTTTCCATGTCGAGCTTACCCTTTGTTTTAAACAATAACAATTCATAAAGCGATGGCCAAACGTAGGACACCGTAAAATGGTATTTATTTCAATCTTTTGCCACCGCCTTCCGAAATTAAAGTTATTTTTCACTTTGTAGTGTTTTTTCGGAAGTCGGTTCTTTCTTTTTATTTTATTTAATCATTTAAATCAGAATTCATTAACATTCCATAACTTGTTCGTAAAAATACTTAAAACTATGTTAGTAATATAATTAATTATTGTAAAAAACTGAGCTATTAAATTCGACATTATAAAAAAAATTGAGCTACTTTACATTATAGAGGGCACCACCCAAGCCGTGAACTGTATTACAGTGCTTCACAACCGGGCAATCAACCCTTTCCAATATGGTATTCAGAAGGCTGTTTGTGATGCCCCGCACACGGCGCATCAGGGAGGCCACTCTGTTACGTACGATCGCCCTAAAGCAATCCGTTTTGTCCTTAGCAAACATACCTGATGCACTGCAAAAGCGAGGTATCCCCAACAGCATCCTGAAACCATTATTGTATAGGACCCGTAGGGCATTGAAAGATCCACGCGTATACCGGACCCACAGGGTGCAGGTATAAAATGACTGGCAGTAAGCCTTAAAAAGAGCAATTTTCACGTCTCGTGAACACCGTGCAAACCTGCGCGCCAGCATATTGCATCTCACCACCAACGCCCTACGTTCCTGCTCTATATCCAAATCATCTGACAGGTCCTCGTTGACCCAGTGCCCCAGGTACTTGAATTTAGTGACCCTACTTTTAGGCATTCCTCCAAGTGTGACTGGTGGAACAGTTTTCGGACACTTAATAATAAGTAGTTCACTCTTCTTACTGTTATACCTGAGGCCATGTAACCTCGCGTACCTCTCACAGATCCCAATGAGGATGTTTAGAGCTCTGACCGATGGGCTCAGCAGGACCATGTCGTCAGCATAACTAATGTTGTTCATACATACACCATCCACTGAACAGCCGACACCAGCCCCGCTGAGCTCACCTACCAGTCCATTCACGTAAAAGTTGAAGAGCCGTGGTGAAGTCAGGCCTCCCTGTCTCACTCCACACTCTAACCTATACTCTGATGAACATGAGCCCGCCCACTTAACACTATTGGTTTGGTTGCCATACCAATATCTTAATATATTTATAATTCCACTGGTGGATGTGCTGGTTTCCCTCCGGAGCTTATCCCACAACACGTTATAGGACACCAGGTCAAATGCCTTCGACAGGTCCAAGAAACAACCGTAAATAGGCTTGTAATATAGTACTGGACAGTATGCTTGAGTCTCAGCACTGCAGTTTCAGTCGATTGTCCAGCCCTGAAACCAAACTGGGCCTCGTGCAGATTTATATGCTCACTTAGGTGTTTATCAAGCAAACCGTCCAGCACTTTGGCGATCACCGTAGCCCATGAGATGGGTCTGTAGTTGTTCCTGTCGGCAGCATCACTCGTCTTATTTTTAAGTATAGGTATCACAGTGGTTACCAAAGAATCCTTCGCCTTCCCTTGAGTACCAATAATAATCTATTTCTCAATCGCTTGCTCTGTACCAAGTTCCAATTTTCATCCGTAAAGGTTGTAAACTCGCCTCCGTTTTGTGTTACTTGCGAGTAAGTAAAGCGCTTGCTATGATTCACCGGCACTGCCCTCTCCGCTTTACGCGCCGTTGAGGCCACGAGTGCGCACACGCTGGTGTTTCAAACATCGTCACCTGCGACGAAACCACGGTAGGGGCCTCCACGCGCTTGCACTCGCCTATTCCCTTCACTTTGCTTGACGTCTCATCTTGCGCAACAAGGACGAATGGTTCCCGAGGCTTAGCGTGCGACAAGAACAGGTTTAAAGTCCCGTTGCTTGGACCTTGAGCTTGTTTCTCGGACATCACACAAACAGCTGTTTTTGTATTTAACCGCTCTGGTGTAATTATTAAGTTTTCTTGCGACACATTCACAATGCCAATTGGGCCACTATTTGATTCAAAATTTTCAAACCGTAACAAGTTAAGTACACGTTCTTGGTAGCCATTCACCAGTGACGTTTGTTTCAAGTTAAACAGTTCCATACCTACTCAATTTCTCCACTTGTTCAGCCGTTGCATACTCATCCCTTATCAATTGTATTTGATCTTTTAGTATTATGATGTCTTTAAGCAATCTCGTGACATCAATATGGTCGAAAGTGACCGGCGGTAACTTTCTAAGTTCTCGAGCAACAAAAATGGGAATACACACCGCCGCGGTACACTTAATGAGGGATATGATATCCTCCAGGTCTCGTTGTACCTTTAACTCTGCTTTCCCTTTTCTTTTCACTTTCTTCTCCTTTGTCTATACTGACTGGTACAACAAATCTTTTGCAACCACTGTTTCGTCCGAAGAAAACTCTGTCGCGCACAAGCGAACGATGCTTTCCTCATTCATCACATCCACTTGATTTTGTATAAACGCCAGCACTTCACTAATAACTATATTGCAACTACAACATTTTACTATATCCGTCGACATTTTACCACAAAACGCGCACGACATGTGCTCTGCTCGGTGACAGATCGAGACTCAACTTTTTGGAAAAAGTTTTTATTTTTCAGTTTGTAGTTTATAGTACCTACCCCACACTAATTCGAAATTTCATCATCCTTGGGGTATTCTCAAAGCCAATCAAATCTAAGGGATGCATATTTATGCGATAGCAGCAATCGCCGTTGATTTGCTGTCATTTTTGGAAGAGTTCCGTTGTCTGTCTTCGAAACTCATCTCATCATCAGATCTATATGAAATTCAAATGGTACCATTTCGGGATAAACCCCTTTCGAACAAAAAAATAATTTTGCAAATCCTTTTACACATGACGGAGTTATGCCCGAAAATACATAAAAAAATATATAAACACACTGAATTGTTAACGTCCTCCTTTTTGAAGTCGGTTAAAAAAAGACTGTGTTGTCAAATGTTCCAAAAAAATAACTAAGTACCTATTCAAAAATATTTCATAAAACATCATGATAAAACAATCGCAAAGAGAATAGAATTGGATAGACATTTTATTTTGCAAATATAGGTAATAATTATTAGGCGCTCAAAAAATGTTTTCGTCGTAGGTATAAGCCTGAAAATTTTCCGGGTCCGCAAGGGCCGATGCCTGCCAAGAGTGCGGGTTGTTCGAAAGAGATACCATGGCCCCTGGCACACGCCCTTCTGCTCCACCCAGAGCGAGAGAAGTTATTTGATGATTTCCCTCAACTCAAAAAAAGCCTATGTTTGCTCCTTTGTCAAGAGACCAAACCTTTTGGTCGATTTTGATGATTCTCACGTCAATCTATTTGTAATATTCTTGTGAGTGTCACTAAGCACAAATTAGAGTACCTAATCAAAATTCAATATGGCGACCACCAAACGCCATATTGTGAAAAACAAATCAATGAAAGTCGATGTACTTACGTCAAGTGGGGTATCATTGAATAGGTCTACAAATAGGTTTGGTTTTTTACTCACTTTTCATTTTGAATTACCATTTAGGTTCCATGTTTGACGATTTATTAGTTAGCAACAATTCTCACTCAATTTTTTTTTAGGGGTGATAAAGTTCTTAAATAATTGTATAGTAAGTAGGTCCGGTCCGGTCCGTGTGGTGCCGGAAGTAAAAGAATAAATAGCACCATCCCATTTCTTCCCGTGGGTGTCGTAGAAGGCAACTAAGGGACTTGCTAGAGAATCAGCGTTCTCTATGCAGTTTAGCACGATACTGCGATCCCCAACCCGCCTGCCAAGCGTGGCGATTATAGAATTTTTGGGGAGACTTATGTCCAGCAGTTGACGTCTTTCGGCTGATATGATGATGATGAAGTAGGTATTGTTAACGTGCAAAATAGCTATTTTAATAAAAAAGTAAGTTAAAAAATCCAAAAACCCTGTTATCAAAAATACTTATTAAATACTTACGTACTTATTAAGTTAATTAATAAATCTCGCAAAATAAAATTTTCTTGTTTCCATCTTTTGTAAGTCATTATAGATAGTAAAATTTTTACGCAGTCGGGTTTTGTATGAAAAACAGGACAACACGTTTATCGGGTCAGCTAGTTACATGATATAAATTACTGAAACCAAGCTTTTTTTTTATGGCATCTCGTAGTTGACTTTGAGAGGTCGTAACTACGGACTTTCCTGTGGCTGCCTCAAGCTAACTCAAAGCGTCCAGCCAGGGGCAAATTACGCATGCTGAGGGCCCCCTGTGGGGTACGGACTTCGGCTCAGGGCGAGGACAGCAATTTGGGACAGGCTGGATCTGATTAGGATTTGAAGCCAAACCAATCTTACGATACTATATACAATATGTAACAAAAACCCTGTTGTTCCCTCTACCCACGTTTTCAGAATCGGTATACATACGTAATAAAGCAAGTCATTTATAAAAACTGTTCAACAAAAATATTTAAAATAAATATTTAATTATGAATATTTGTAAAGTTTAACTGATTTTGATTAGATCAAAGAAAGCCGCCGAGTTTGTAGTCTATTGTGCGAAATAAGGATACTTGTAAAATCACATATTGTAAACATTTTTTTCGAATATGTCGATTTTAATAGTTATTTGATACTGAACTCTCGACCAGCCAATGCTTATTTTTTAAATTATAACTTCGTAAATGTTGTGCTTGTAGGTAAGTGTATACGTCCCTAAAAGGAACAACAGGGTTTTAGTTACATATTGTATACTTAAGTAAACTGCTGAATCAAAGATTGGTAAATTGGTAGGTGTGCATTTTAATAATAATATTAACAGATAAAATCGATGTAATATAATACCATAGTCACGATAATTTATCAAAAACTTGAGACGTGCTTATTTAAACTATTTAATAAGTACAGTCTCACCTAAACATCCTGTTTTTGATAGGCAAAATATTTTGACGTGCTGAATGGAAGCAACGCAAGATGATACAATAAAATTCGCTTAAAAAAATACAGTTTGTGTCATATGACATTAAACTGTTGATTATTTGTGTCAATGTCTTGAAGTTTCATCATAATCCTGGCTCTATCTTAATGTATTTGGTCACGTAGTTTTTATCATACTTAAATCTTTAGGTAAAAGCGTACTCGCCCAACTCGGGGTTCACTTCCTTTCAGCCAAATCATCTTTAGCACTTCTCTTTTGGTCTTAGTCTTTCCTTACAGCATCACATAATTTTACATAACTCCATCTTTATTCTACTAACTATGTTACGCTATCGCCCATTGCATTCTAGTAGTCCCGTTTCCGTTTGCACTTAACTTAAGCATTGCCGCAGTTGACTATTAATTTTTTATTTTTTTTAATACTTTATTAAAAAGAACCCAGTTCTTAGTAATTCATTACAATCTAGTCTATAAGACTAATAAGCAATTTTAATCTAACTTAATTTTATACATGATGATTATTTTAAAACTTAGAATAGTGTCCTTTGCACTTTACACAAGTCCGTTCCACTTTCTTATAGTGTGATATGATGAAATTATAAACACTTTGTTCATGTGTTATTATGTGTGTCATTGTCACTATTATTTCTATACTTTTTACACTACACTAACTCAAAAGGTTTTGTTCACTTTAGTCTGCGCACTATATTTGTTTGGTCTAATAGCTGAATCGCCTCGATGTTCACATGTTGATGGAGTCGTTGTTCATGGGCCTCGGCAAATTTTTGGATTATGTTGGTGACTGGTTCAATTTTTAGGTCACGATGGAGGTCGTCATTTCTTATGTACCAGGGAGCATTAACAATACTCCTGAGTATCTTATTCTGGAATGTTTGTATAATTTTGATGTTGGTTGGTTTAGTACAGCCCCACAGTTGGATGCCATATGTCCATATTGGCATAAGGATATGCTTATATAATAAAATTTTGTTGTGTATCGATAGACAGGAATCCCGTCCAATCAACCGATACATGTTTTTAAAACGCATGTCTAGTTCCTGTCTTTTCTTTTTGACGTGCGCTTTCCAGCGCAGTTTCGCGTCAAGTGTTATGCCAAGGTATTTGGCTGTATTTGCGTATGGTACTTGTTGGCCATTTATGAAGATTGGATGGTATTCAAAATTCCTGTTGGTGAAATCAATGTGAAACGACTTTCATTCATTCAATTTGATTCTCCATTTTTGTGCCCAGTCATGAACTTTATTTAAAGCAATTTGTACCTTTTCAATTGCTTCCATATGGCATGACCCAGTAGCCATAATGGCAGTGTCGTCCGCAAAGGTTGCAATAGTATTATTTTCTAGCTCTGGTATGTCATACGTGTACAACAAATAGAGCACTGGACCCAGCACACTACCTTGAGGCACGCCAGCTTTAATAATTTTTAGCTCAGAAAAAGCATCCTCGTGCCTTACTCTAAACATTCTATTAGTAATGTATGATTGCAAGATATCGGCAAAATCATTAGGCAGCATTAGTCTTAGTTTGTATATCAAACCCTCATGCCAAACTCTATCAAAAGCTTGTGCCACATCTAAAAATACGGTGGAGCAGACTTTTTTATCTTCAAGCGTTCTCTCAATGATGTTGGTAATTCTATGTACTTGGTTTATTGTTGAATGTTTCTCTCTGAAACCTAACTGGTGGTCAGGGATCAGGTTACTCTCGTTTATAATCGGTTTTAGGCGTTTTAAAAATAATTTTTCAAGCAGCTTTGATAGTATTGGCAACAGGGAAATGGGCCTGTATGATGATGCTTCGTGAGGTGGTTTACCAGGTTTTGCAATCATAATCACTTCGGCAACTTTCTCAGGCTACATGGCTCAGGAACATGCTTTAGCACGAATGCAGCATTGATAAGCCTGGTAAGCTTAACGATGGCTTTACGTGGCATATGTTTTAGGATTTCACCCGTAATAAGGTCATACCCTGGGGATTTCTTTTTTAAGCTTATGATTTGAATTTCCTTTGCAACTTCATTCGGGGTCACAAGCTTAATTCTCTTATCTTGCAGAATATTGTCAAACTGCAGGTTGTCTACATACCCGTCATTTGGCTGAAAGGTTTCATCTAAATGATATGCAAATCTAAGGGCTTTTTGCTCGTTGCTTATGGCCCACTTTCCATTATCATCTCTGATAGAGGGAATTGATGTGATTGGCCTTTTCAGTGACTTTGTTGCTTTCCAAAGAGAGTATTGCGTTGTATGATCGCTGCTTAACTGCCGTAGTCTAGTATTTAGAGCCTCATCTTGAAATGTTTGTATTGTTCTTTGTAGTCTTTTCGATAGGTTATTCCAAAGTGTTTTATCTTTCGGAAATCTAGTTTGCTGCCATATTTTTCTTTGATTCCTTTTTTCATGTAACAGGTCTATTATTTCCTTTGGGTAGGTATTTCCTTTACATTTTTTTATAAACTGTGGTGTGTTGTTCCATGCACATTGTTGGATATTGTTGCTAAACTTGTTTACTTCGGAATCGAGCTGATCTTTGCTTTTTAATGCAGTTTTTAGGTCAATAATATTTTGTAAGTCTATGCTAAAACTTTCCCAATCTGTAAACTTATTTCCCAATGTCAGGTGGTTTTTTCTCAGTAATATTTTGTGACTTAGTTGTAATAATATTGGAGAGTGATCGGAGTTCATGTGATACCCCTCTTCCACACTCAGATAATTGCTGGATATATTTTTGACAATGAAAAAGTCGATAAGGTCTGGAAGGTTCTGGGGGTCAGTCGGCCAGTATGTGGGTTTTCCAGTACTTATGACCTCACAGCTCATATCATTCACTGCACTAAAAAGCTGTCTTCCCTTAGTTGAAGTTAGTCTCGATCCCCAATGAGTGTTCTTAGCGTTAAAATCACCGCCCAATATAAATCTCGGTCCAAGGAGTCTGAAGAAGTGTACATATTGTTCTTTGTTTATCATATGTCTTGGGGGACAGTATATGGCCGCTACTGTCACATTAAATTTCTTTGTTTTAATTGATACCGCCACAGCTTGCGTGTCTGGCTCCTCGTATTTACACTGTTCGTAATGACAGATATTTTCTCTAATAATAACTGCGCTACCTCCTCGGGCCGTGTTGTTTGGGTGTAGCGAGTGATAAACCTTATAACCTTTAAACTTTACAAAAGACTGTTTGGTGAAGTGCGTTTCAGAGATCAAACACACATCAATGTTTTCTGTGTCTAGGACTACTAGCAACTCATGTTGGTGTTGCAGCAGTCCGTTGGAATTCCACGCCATTATTTTGAGTGTGTTATTCATTAGTGATTTTGTACAGTGCTTGATTCTAATTTCTCTAGTCTCTTGTCAAATGAGGATATGCACTTCAAGATCTGGTTGAGCTTGTCGTCTAGACTGGATGGTATGCTTGGTTTTACTGCTTGTGCATATGAGGCACTTTTGGATGTATGTGCACTTATTGCGGTTGTCTGTGCAAACTGCGCATTTTGTTTTGTTGTCTGTTTGTCGGTGTTTCTAACAATTTGCTTAACGGCAGGGTTGTTAGTTGGATTCTTTTTTGCGTGTTTGTTCTTCATCATTTGCATCTCCTTGGCAACTAAACACCCTCTGTAGTTGGCTGGGTGAGGTAAGCCACAGTGGACACACTTAGGTTTTTCTTGTGCAGGTTTCTTACAATCAGCTGTGAGGTGTTTACCTCTACATTTAACACACCTTGGCTCTTTTGAGCAATACTTTTGGGTATGACCATAGGATTGGGATCTCTTACACTGCGGTATTATTTTTGACGTTTTAAGGGGGTGTATCTCTACTTTACACCCTAGGATATGTTAAATTCCGTATATTTTATTGACTTCTTCGTCATTCTTGAACGATAAAATAAACATGTTCAGCGGTTATTTTGTTCTCCAGCTAAGCTTGTTAATTGCATTTTCTATCTGAAATCCTTGCGACGTTAAGTCATCTTTAATCCGATCCGGTAAGCAGGAAGAATGCAATTTTTTCGCCACAACTCTTATTGGCCTACTCTGCTTATCCTCGTATGAGTGCCATAAGCAGTTATTTTCTGTTAAGCGTCGAGAAATCACTCTGTAGGACTCTTCAGTTTTGGCATTTACTTTCACACTATTACCGCTTAACATTTTGGCGGTAAATGTTTCTACTGGCTGAGATTCAGTTTAAAAGTCGTAGAATGTTTGGTAATTCTTAACACCGTCCACCACAATCGGAGGCGGCGGTAGAATCTTTTTAGTAGGTGCCTTCTCTTTGCTGCTGGGTTGCTGCTGCTGAGCGCTAGTTTTAGCTTGTTGTAGTGATGGTGGAGTAAGGGTGGTGTTCAACTTCCTTTTCTTCCTGTTTTTAGCCCTAATCCACCCAGTCTCTTTGGCAAGTTCATCCTCATCCGTGCAGTACTCAACTTCACTTTTAGTAGGATGATCAGGTGTTATGGCCTCACTGACCTGTTTATCTGAGGGTTCTCCTTTTTCTTGTGCTTTTAAGCATTTTAATTGACCTTGAAGGTCTTGTACCTGTTCCTGCAAGCTTTGTATGTGGCCGTTCAGTTGACATACCATTTGTTGCAGGTTTTCTCTGTCCGTTTCCTCCTGGATGTAACAGTCATACAACTGCCTTTCCAGATCGGTTTTTATTTTAATAGACTGTTTTGCAGCCATATTTACTTTTAAGGTGAGCGTGACACCTAAACAATTATAAAAAACACTTCATGTCGTTTTCCGCACTTGTAACTGGGTCATCGCGGTGGCCCCGATAGATCGACGTACACCGCGACGACGGTGTAGTGATGCGACTGCAAAATACTCTTAACTAGACCACGCGCGCGTGATCGGTACGTCCGTTCGCAATAGTAGTTGAACACGAATTGACTATTAATAAATAATAATTAAATCAAACAAAAAAGAAAACAAAAGCTCTACTAGAAAACAAAACTAAAAAGTAGAAAATACTATACGATCAAACGAACTTCTTAAGTGAAGTTCGATCAATATAATATGAGTGGTTACATTTGATGATATAAATAAACCGGAGCCCTTTGATCTACAAGGCAACACTCCCACGCTTTTAAAAGTTATTTATAATTAGAATAACGAATCGATTTCTTTTAAATAATAATCGATTAAAGTATCGACTCGTCTACCCTACACTATGCTAGACGGTGACAGCTCATTCTTTTAGAGTTGCGACTTGAGTTCAAGTCCTCTCGTGTTATAATAAAACTGAACTGGGTTTTGGATGGGTTAGGTATTTATATCTTCAAATGAAACCACTCATATTATATCGATAGAACTTCACTTAAGAAGTTCGTTTGATCAAATATATTATTTCGTGGTTTCATTTTCGATATAACTAAAGGGGTAGATGTTCAGAGACGTGATATTTTTACATTTGTTTATACCTTTTGGACAGGTGTCTAACAATTAAAACACGAGATAACATAAATTATAGATTTCTTATATCGAATGATTCAACAAACAAATATTTTACAATCACTTCATTCGTAACTATTTCGATAGGTATTCATAATCATGGGTATAGTAGTGTAAGCAAACGGATTTTGCAAAATTAGATTTTTCAACAATAGGCCGATTATAAAACTTAGCAAAAGCCTGGGAGGACCCAGTCCAGCCGGCAGATTTTCGAATGAGATCAAAACTTACCCCTGTCGTGCGCGCCGTTGACGTGGCAGCATGGCGGACGCTGTGTGCGCCGTAAACTGACACGTCAATGCCACTCACATACAACATCTGTTTGATCCACCTGCATATAGTCTGTTCTGTCGCGTTCGTGTAGGGACGCTTCACAGTAATTAAGAGGTGATCTGTGTCTGAAGGCCGTTAGGCCGTCGTTGCAGACATTGTATAGTCGACAGGCGTTGTGGCTAGGCAAATAGAAAGATTTTATAGAAAATATGGTAGATAAATACAAAACCGGCTGGTCCCGTCCTATCCCAGAGGTTTTAATAATATCCGTTACAACAATCTCGATACCGTTTGAAAGGATTTTAATATTACTTATTTTAATGAAGGAAAAGTTTGTACTCTGTGTGCAGTGCACCGACCCAGTAAAACAACAAGTTAATTTTTTGTGTTAATTTTTCTAAATTAAGCTGAGTATGTGGAGCCCTTTCCGAAATATGGTCCAGCACTATTTAAGGATCCCAAGTAGTTGAGTATTTGGGCAAAGATGTGCTCCGTTTGAATATCCCTTTGAAGAGGCGTTTAACGCCTCTACGCCGTCTGAAGCTAAGTTTCTCCTATGAGCAAGGGTAGGGCTGAACGGTGGCTGCTAATCGTGTCGTAAGACGCACCTTTATCTGTTCAGTTAAAAAAGTGACTATGTGAGGGATGGAACTCTCGAACACATTCCGATTATGGTCCCTACAGTACTACCACCACAACTTGTAACAAACGCTATATTGCTTTAGTGTACTTTCTGATAGTGAGGCGATCATCAAGCGCAGGGCGACTGGCGACGTACCGCGGCGGGAGAACGCGAGCCTGAGAGCAGCGCTGCTCCCAGGGAAAGCGTCTGGCGGAGCGGGTGTCGTTGTCTGAATTGCGACTATAATCATTTTGGGTCCAGTTCTAAGAAAACAATTTCTCCAACTAATAGATCCATAGGATACCAAACCTGTGCAGACCACATTGGGAAAACCAAAATACCGGTAGCTTTATCCTGTATAATTTTTTGTATGCAATTTAATAACAGAAAAATGGTGGGAAAGCATTGAATAATTTCGGGAACCAGCTTATCGTAAATGCGTCGACGGCTATCGCATCTGGGTCCTGTTTCCATGACACATATTCGTGACACTTGGCATCGATTCGAGAAGCAAAGAAGTCAATCTCTGGTTGACCTAAACATTCTTCAATATACTTAAATGCAGGTTGTGGAAAATACCATTTAACGTCGCGGTTCACCCTGCGCGACTCTTTGTCAGCCTCGACGTTGTCTTTTGTGTTTATATCCGAAGAGAATAACCACAGGTTTCGCGTCCCGGACCATTGCCAAATATCACGAGAAAGTGCGTTTAAGTGTGGGAATTGAATACCACCCATGCGGTTTATATAACTTATCGCGGTAGTGTTATCCACACGAAGCAGGATAGCACAGTCAGTTTGGTCCCGAGAAAAACATTTAAAGGCGAACATTTATACGGCTAATAGGTCCAAATAATTAATAAGAAAACTAGTTTCTTTCCAAGCACCATTGACTAAATGCACCCCAGCCTGTGCGTGACGCGTCAGTGTTAATTTCTAGCGCATAGCTTTGGGGCTTTAGTGGGTTATTTACTTTGTAAATATTTTGAGACCTTTGTCCTTTGACCTTTGAGTTTAGATGTTATGAGGAAGTTTAACTTTAACGTCAACTGTGCCGTGTTTTTGTAGAAACAAATATTTATTTCTTTCGAATAGCTTTGTATACAACCAACCGTAATGCACCGCTGGGCACGCTGTTATGAATTAGGAGACATTTCTAATAGAAACTACTTGTTGCGTTTGTCTGGAGGTAACGATAAAGTCAGTAAGATCAGTGGTGTCATAAATGATTCCTAAAAATTTGCATGATATTTGAGGTTGCTCCCTAAACAAAGCAAATCGTCATAATAGGATACAGATAGAAACCCGCGATTACGTAAAAAAACTTACCTCTCTGACCATCTTCGTAAATCACCAAAGGAGCTATGGTGAGCCCATAGAGTAATGCGTTAAACTCGTAAGTTATTGTTTTGTTTGAGTTTTACGCGGTATAATGGAATCGAAGGTATTTACGAAATTGCTTAGCAACAGGAATAAGTAAGTATGCTTTCTCTATATTTACGGTCGCCATGTACCAGTTTGATTGTAGTTATTTATTGGCAGTTCTACTATCCTCCATTTTATAAGGTTTTTTAGGTATGAATAGACTTAAAGATTTTAAATTCAGAATAAACCTTTTACCACCGTTGTACTTTGGAGCTACAAATGTACTAGAAATAAACTGATCTGAACTGGGCTCAACCTGTGAAATAGCACCTAGTTCAGTTAAATTCTTGACAGCTGACATGTCACGCTGTTCACTTAATGACCACGTAATTCGAGGGATACAAGTTTGAAACGGCTCACATTTATGCGGAATAGGTATTTCCTTCATGATCCAATTATGGATACTGGTATTATTAATAATGTGGGTCCAACAATTATAGAAGTGTTTTACCCTTCCTGCATGTGTTACTGGCGTCCTGTGTTACTGGCGAGCAGGAGCACGTGACCTGTTCTGGTGCGCCTTGGTTAGTAACGCCGTTGCCGTTGTCGCTGCAGATCGACGTGCTGACGTGGGGAATCTCCTCTGACGCCCTTGCCCCCTCTGTTCGTTGGGTGACTAGAAGGTCCGGCCCAGTTTCCCTGGAACTGATGGCGCGCAGACATTGTGTTTTTTGTGTTTTGGGCCTGGGCATTAGTATTAGATTTCACTGGCAGTGGCACAGTCTTCTTTATATGTAGACCCTGTTTTGGACTGTGGTTTTAAACGCCTTTATCCGATAAAGTAGAACCAAACAACGTCTCATCTCGCTCGCTGTCCTGTATGATACTGAGGAAAGGCTTTGCTAGGCCGGATGTAACCATTTTGATCCGAGCTTGAGTTTTGGAACTATGTAAAACACATAAAATGCGACAGCCATCACTTAGTGTTTGATCGCTTCGATCTTGTTGCCACTGGTTATTAGTGACGTCATCGCCTTGATAATAGCTATAATACCTGCACCCAATTGTTGTTGAGATACCTGGAGCAGCGGCTGAGGTCTCAATGTTTAATTTTGGCACTTGAAGTAATGTACAATTACTGGGTATGAGATATTGTTTTAATATTTTTTCTCTAATTTCTTTAACCATTCCCTTTTTCATCATAACTGGGTTAAGTTGTTATGTATTTCCTGGCCCCATATAGGTCCTTCATCAGTTGCCTCGCCAAGAGCGGACAGGATCTCTGGATCCAATGGAGATTCAGGAAGCCCTGCTGGCGCCGGCGGCACACAACATTTTGTCGTAAAAAGGGTGGAGTGCTATGTACGGTATTATCATAACTAGTCGTAGGTCAAAATATATTGAAATATGAAGAAATTCATTAGTTTATCAAAAGATTAGCTTTCATCAGAAGATGTTATCTTCTCCATATTAACTTAAAATATTCCAAATTTCATATTGAAGAGTATGAAATTTGGAATAGTCTAAGTTAACGTCCGCGTAACTTTTGTAATAGGTAGGGCGGATGTTACAAAGTGTTTGTTTGATTAACGTATTATTATATAGATGACTTCTTTGACCAATATCTGTCAATAAAATATTTTTAAAAATTGACATCAAGCACGCCACGCTTTTATAACGATAAATGTTGTTTTTTTTATCACTCTTTTCTTATTTTAAAGATAATGAAGATTATTTTCTACTTTCAAGTTTGGTTTAAAGATATTTACTCTCAAAAAAGACACAGTCACTAACATGAGAACAAGACTTAAAGTAAATTATTTGTACAACGTGTAAAGGAAACGGAAACGGAAAAAAAAATTGCTACTTTAACCAAGTTAAAGTAGCAAAATTTTTAGGGATTTACATTGACCGACAGCTAAACTGGCAACCACAAGCAGAGGAAATTTGCAAAAGGATGAATAAAGCGGCATATGTCCTTTCAAAGTTGTCCAAAAAAGTTGACATTCAAACAACATTGGTAGCTTATCATGGTTTGGTTGCATCAGTTCTAAGATTTGGCATTATCTATTGCAGCTCAAGGGTATATCGCAAAAACGTTGCATTAGAGCGATGTGTGGTATGAAGATCACTGACAGTTGCGAACCAAAGTTTAAGTCCCTAAATGTGCTTATTACATTTCCGTCATTATATGTTCTGGAAATGGCCATATTTGTAAAGACCAATGAAAACCTATTTCCTACTATGTCAGACACTAGAAAACGACTTGTCTGAAACCAATACAAAAATTTATTACAAATCGAGTCCTGTAACACAGCGCTATTGAGAAAAAGTGTTATTTGTATGGGTCCTGCCATACACAATAAATAGCCAGATGTAATGAAAAATGAAACAATTAAAAACTTTAAAAAGAAATTGGTGGCCTCCCTAATAGAAAAATGTTATTATTCGATTAATGATTTTTTAACGGACAAAACTTGTTAACCAGCAATGTGTATTATAAATATAATTAATGTTATCTTGAAAATATGGATCTGATTAACATTTATTTTTAATTTTATTCTATTTCTATAGCAACATTGTAATTTGACATTTTTCAATAATAACGAATGTTTGTATAATTGTAATAATTCTAACTAAGACATTTTAATTTGTAATTAGCTTTTTATCATTTTTTTTAATTTTTGCGTGCCTATTTCCAGGCAGAACGTACATGGATGGCACTCTCTTATCTACTCCACCTGTACTTCAATGTAACTTACATTAGTTGCAAATAATGATTGATTGATGGATGGATTGATACGTATTTTTGCTACGTCATCGTCAGAAGTGCCGAAGTCATAACCTCGGAAACAGTACGTAGAAAATATCCTTTTTAAGTATCTTCAATCAGAAGGTACCTTGGAAGGTACTTGAAGATTAACCGGTACTTATAAATACCTACAATCAATAGATATTGATTGCACGTATGTAGTGTGTTATCGTTATTGTATTTCATTTATTTTAATTATAACAAAGTGGGGGTGTCTAGTACGGGTTCCGTAAAGATTTCAAATAAAAGTGAGATAGATGACAGTATAGAGTGACACTAACCGCAAAATATAAAGTAAATGTGTCTTTTTTTGGAAATACTTATTCTATAAACCAACAAATTAAATACAAAAGTAAGATGCCATGACGGTTTGTCTGGTATATTTAACAAATGCACGTAAACGGTCTTTTTTATTATTAAAAACAAAAAAAGGGAAGTTAATAATTCTGCCCCCCTTTGAAATGGTGTACTCATTTGAGTAAAACGGCCGATTACAATAGCGCAAGCCGTGTGTTTCGACACAACATGTTTTTTGTCAATTTTGTGATATAGGTATGTATAGTGCATAGCAACTAATTCTCAAACCTTTGAGAAAAATACTCTACACATGTCATTTTGAGGCAAGCCTTGAACCAAGGAAGACCTTGGTCAAGCAAGCATCATTTTGAATATAACCTGTTTTGCCTGTTATATTACAAACGAACAATAATAATTATAGCTTTTAAAAGTGTCAACACCTCAGTGACTACACTCGACTGTATTGCCGTAATCACTTGAGTACGGCGGCGCTAAATGGGTTGTATTTTTTACTAATCTAATAATTTCTTCTCGTTTTTAGGCAGTATTAAACTTGAGTTTACAAAACTGAATAGTAGCTTTACACTGTGTGTGTGTCTGATCAGATGCCTCAATTTTTAGAATATTTTAGTTGAAATCGTTCCGAGAAAACAACCAAATTATCAGACCGTTATGTGATCTCCGTCTAATTTATGATTATTCTAACAGGAAAAAAAATACTAAGTGTTCTTCATTTAGGTACATAACATGTACCAAAAAAATTACTGCGTTCTAAAACTGAAAGCCTGTGAAATCTTGATAACCGTTTTAATATCACCATTTACGTTAACGCATCCCTATAACACATCAACAAAAAGCCTTCGCGAAGATTCACTAGTTTAATGGCTGTATGAGAATCACGCGCAGCATTCAAAATTTAAACGCAGTCGGCTTGGTCACTCTGCGGTGTATTGACCAATATTTTAGATCGTGCAAAACGAATTTAAATATCGAATATGTGATTATAGAACATTTCATCTTAAATATTTTGGTAACGGAATATAGTAAGTTCAAACTTCGAAAATACTCGAATTCATTGAGAAACATCTTCGATAAATTTCCAGAAAATGGAAAAACTAAAGTGCTTATTGTTCGGTATACTACTAAGTTTATCCCTACGTGATGCAGCCAAGATCTTGGCTGTCTTTCCAATTCCAAGTCCTAGCCACGGTATACTTGGAGAAAATATGGTTAAACACCTTCTTGATGGGGGACACGAAGTAAGTACCTGAGGAATAATGTTTATCTGTATTTTTTGTCTCTAAAAAATATCAGCTTTTAGGCCCTCCTTCTCGATAGTGACCTACGTTTTGGAATGCGCGCTGACCGACTTTTTACAATTCTAATGTTCCTGTAAATGGTTGAATTTAAATAAACGCTTTGAGTTTGAGTAGAATTTTGAGGATTTATCTAATCAAAGTTATTTCATTTATTTCAAATAGGTACATAAAATCCACTTTTGTACGTCATCATTTACAAGAAAATAGAATTGATTCTAGCTGCCTCTTCCAAAGGGTAGTTTTGTATGGAGAAGTACGAGCAAGAAACTTAACTGTTACTCTTTTAAAATGTATGACAATATTTTGTATCCACTAATTATATATTATGGAGACGGTGTACCTAGAACAATATTACTATCCCACAATACATAAAAAAAGATAAACAGTGAAGCAAAATTATGTAAATTTATAGCTTATTATTTTCCGAGTGACTAATAACTTAAAAGTCGACTAAATGTTTGCAACAAATAAAATAACTTGCCAGCGATTAAATATTTTCGCGACTATTATATTATGTAAGGTTCAAAATTAAAGGTGTTATAAAAACTAAAAACTAGCAGCTGCGTTTAGGTAGCAAATAAACTATACCAGTCAAATAAAATATTAGGCGAGGAGCTATAAATAATGACTTGGCGACTAATAATGTTAGTAGGGTGGCAAAAAACTAGGTTCTTCAGGTTGACAGAAACGAATCGCTATAAATCCGACTCCATGCAGTCTTGTCTGCCCTACCCCTAGAGTGTAATTTAGAATCGCGTAGGCACGGAGGGGCGAGGCGGCCCGCGAGCTGAGGAGCGGGTGGTTGTTACACTCGCCGCGGCGGCTGAGGCTGGCCGGCGAAGCCGGCCAGCAAGCCGAAGCCGCGGTGGTGAGTGTTAAACCATCTGCGACGATAAGTTCGCGAGGGACCGCCGTAGCCCCGCAGCGCCGGAGCCGTGACAGAAACTAAGCTAGAATATAAGCTAGTTTATATTTATTCTTCATACAAACAATTTTAAATAGAATCTGATTTATATTATTTATGAATGCCCATTTTCTATTTTTTTTTTGCCATTAAGTTTCCGCTTAGATATTAATTCAGTTCCCAAAAGAAAAACTTGATGCTAGTTTAAATTAAAACGGAGCTTATTACTGATATATTAATATGCTACCTATTACTTATTACGATACTCCTTATTAGCTGCCAACCCATTATATATGGTACCCACTCTATTTTTTTTTAAAACCTATATTCATTTTACTTAGTTGCCGCATTAAATACATGCCTAAATTTATTACGTTATTGAGTTCTAATCTTGTCTATTTGATTTTGATTATGTAAAGGCGTATTTTGATGTTGTTTTTTGTAACGGTACGATTAGGTTTGATGGCATACCTTACCTGCTTACCTGGACTTGTGTTACTAGTTTTTTTTTTTTTATGAACTCCAAAGTTTTTTTTTTTTTGTGGGTGTACTAATACACTATTGCCCAACCCCTTTGAGAGAATACAGGCGTTTTTTTTTTTTTAGAGTGGGAAATCATCAAATAACTTCTCCCGCTCTGGTTGGAGCAGGAGGGCGTGTCAGACTCTTACTGACTAAAACCCACCCACCCACGGGCAGCTGAAGGAACATTCCTTCAGCTGCCCTTGGGAGGGTGACCACGGTTACTGAGCCCCCCCACAACGACAATGCGGGAACCCCACTGGGGGGGGAACTCCAAAGGTTGATTTATCATTAACTGTTATGTGTTGGGTCTATCAGTAAAAACAGTCGAGTTTGTTCAGATAGCATGTCATCATAAGGGTTACATAATTATGTCAAGATGTTCATTATGTACGGTCACTAAAAGTGATATAACCAGGATCGTCGGAAATAGCTGAAGTTTAGTAAGAAATCGATGGATGTTTCCAAATAAAATTAAGTTTAACGTATAGAAATGAAACAGTTCATGCCTTATGATTATGATTTTTTTTCTATACTTGTAAGTATATATTATTATTTTAAGACGACTAGTTTTGAAATTATATGTATCAAATTAAATTTCATTTGAAAATATCTATCGGTTTCTTACAAAACTTCAACTATAAACGACGATCCTAGCTACTTATCTCGTAACGTACCCAGTAACTTAGTGACATATTTCGTAGTTGTTTGTTAAGTAAATGAAGTAAAACTGACCAATTTCATTTAATATTGAGAAAGTTATGGATTCAAAATTAATATTACACTAAAGTCGTAACACGATTTTAAAAAATCGACAATATCAGTTAACCTATTTTGTCTAACTCGTTTCCTGTACGAGGAATAAATACATTTATTATGACCAGAGGTCGGAGTAGGTAGATTAATTTTATATACTTACGTCAAGATATTATAATATGGACATGCCATTTTATCCATAATGTGCGGGAAGTAGGTACCTACCGGAAAAAGTTCCGGAATTGGAATTATGGAATAAAATAAAATAAAAAACATACAGATAGGCTAACAAAATCGTTTATTATATGAATGATTGATTGAATTCAATGAACAATTATTTTTAATTAAACAAAAACGTAGATTGATATTATTAATACGTTTTTCACCTTAAACACAAATTCGTGCTAATTTCAAAATTCCGGAACAAATATCACAATAAATATGAAGTTCCGGTATTTTGGAGGCATATTCATATTATCCTCTACGTTTGACGTCAACGACCTTAAATCAATCTACCTACTCCGACCTCTGATTATGACTTAATGCGTGTAGTCATAAAAAATGTAATATTACGGTGTGGACATCGTTTATTTATTAATTATTCACAATTACGTAGGTATTTTCAACTCTGATAAGTTTGTAAATTCACAATTCTTAGGGCAAGATGGTCAGACCACAGTTTAATTTTACTTTGCCAAGTATTAAAATAAGCGTCTCATACGAATTTTAATTTTATTTGTATGAATTTCGTGTTCTTATTCGTATAGAATGCTTGCTCACATTCAGTTATGTTAATATGAACATTATAGGTATAAGAATAAAGTTTACGTTCGCATGAAATGCTTACTTAGCACGTTGAGTCAAAGTGCGGTGTGCGAATCTTGCGTTGTCTGGATAACTGATGACTTCTTACTTATTCATTATTTTTTTCTAACGTGTCTGCACTGTGCACTTACCTTTATATTCAAGGTAGGTTACATTAGCCAAATGAGAGCACACGCTCGTAACCGTTGTGTTCCACGCGCGTGTCAGAATATCGGTGGTATATAATATAAGTGTATATATATAAAACAAGTATCAAGCTTTGAATATCAGAATGGTTACTGCTTATTTACTGTATATGAAGATTCTTATGAATAAGGTTTGTAGGGAAAGAATTTAATGAAGTAAAGCACAGAAAGACAAGACTAGACATTTGTTTCAATTAGGTTTGTCAGTATTTTAATCAGAAAGCTAGTCGGTAAGTCCCCTCTTTGAGGAATGGCTTGAGAGGCGGCATGGCGTCCTCACCTTCCGCCTGACACAGGTCCTCACCGGACATGGCTGTTTCGGGAGGTTCCTGTTTCGGATAGGGCGGGAGGAAACGCCCGGGTGTTTCCATTGCGAAGATCGCCCAGAGGACACGGTGGAGCATACGGTGGAGGTCTGCCCAGCTTGGGCGGAGCAACGCCGTGTCCTTCTGGAGGTGATCGGTGGCGGCGATCTCTCGCGTCCGACCCTGGTCCAGGCCATGGTACGGAGCGAGAGGGCATGGCTGGCAGTCGCCTCCTTCAGCGAAGCAGTTATGCTCGCAAAGAGGGAGGCGGCGCACGTGAGGGAGATGCAATACATGCGCCCTCACAGCCGTGGCCTTCGCAGGAGACGCCCTGGGCGTCGGGAATCCCAGGCTGATTCCCGGCCACCGTAGGCGCGGGCTTGCGGACGGCGAGTAATGGGTAGCTCGCTGTCCGGTAAGGACCAAGCCCGGGTCGACGGCGCGTTGTGTTCCACGCGCGCCTCAAAGAGATGTCAGCAGCAACAGAGGGGCCCGCAAGGGCCGATGCCTGCCGGGGGTGCGGGTTGTTCGAAAGAGATACCGCCGCCCCTGGCACACAGGCAAATGAGGGAACACGGGTGGGTTTTAGTCAGTAAAAGTCTGACACGCCCTCCCGCTCCACCCAGAGCGGGAGAAGTTATTTGATGATTTCCCACCCAAAAAAAAAAAAAAAAATCAGAAAGCTAGTCGTCCGTTCGAAACTAGGTCTTCATGGAGAAGAAGGACAACAAACTCCATGGAAACAGTATTGAAGTATTTCATCAACACATCACTTACATTGCTATGAATTATCATTATTCTACATACATTTAACTTCAACCCTTGGACCATTGTTCAAGATAACTCGGCATTATTATAACTTAATAACAATAGCTAGAAATAGATTATGAATATTCCATTCACATGATTAAACATTAGCAATATTAACAATAATGTAACATATAACAACATTGCTATATTATGCAACAATTACGGTATAATATCAAATTTCAAATTACTTAACTAACATGACATCTGGTTGATCTATTCCACACAACAACAGCAGCACTATAGAACTAACCAACAGAACAACTATCGAACAACTGACCCGATCGGCGGCGGCGATCTCTCGCGTCCGACCCAGGGGGCCTACTCCCTAAGCGAAAGCCGTAGTATCGGCCGTCGTTACGAGCGCTTCGCTCTCTGTCTAACTTACGGTAGGTCCGCAAGTGAGACGGAGAACGAAGCGCCCGTAACGATGGCCGATACTACGGATTTCGCTTAGGGAGTATTCCCCCTGGTCCAGGCCATGGTACGGAGCGAGAGTGCATGGCTAGCAGTCGCCTCCTTCAGCGAAGCAATTATGCTAGCACAGAGGGAGGCGGCGCACGTGAGGGAGATGCAGTACATGCACCCTCACAGCCGTGACCTTCGCAGGAGAAGCCCTGGGCGTCAGGAATCCCAGGCTGATTTCCGGCCACCGTAGGCACGGGCTTGCGGACGGCGAGTAATGGGTAGCTCGTTGTCCGGTAAAGACCAAGCCCGGGTCGATGGCGCGTTGTGTTCCACGCGCGCCTCAAAGAGATGTCAGCAGCAGCTGATGGGGCCCGCAAGGGCCGATGCCTGCCAGGGGTGCGGGTTGTTCGAAAGAGATACCGCGGCCCCTGGCACACAGGCAACTGAGGGAACACGGGTGGGTTTTAGTCAGTAAAAGTCTGACACGCCCTCCTGCTACACCCAGAATGGGAGAAGTTATTTGACGATTTCCCACCCAAAAAAAAAACAACTAACCCGATAACTTCATTACAATCCTTTTTATATCCTACTAATGTCAATTTACGTTACATCTCCCGCCATTTTTGAACAAGTTTCAGATTAATTACACATTTCGGCTTAATAACTTCTAACACAGATAATAATAAACAAAGGTTATGTAGTGAAACCATTATAAAACATTTTATGGTAATTAAGGAATTGAATAAGAACTGATTTGTAATTTAAGACAATTAAAAGTATTAATATGAACTAACAATATTGTGCCAGTCATTTGAATCAGCCTATTATATTAAATAATTATAGAAAACCTAAAATAT
Organism: Polymixis lichenea; assembly: GCA_949091785.1. Classification (NCBI taxonomy): domain Eukaryota; kingdom Metazoa; phylum Arthropoda; class Insecta; order Lepidoptera; family Noctuidae; genus Polymixis; species Polymixis lichenea. The sequence goes on from OX420952.1 coordinate 7,446,808, forward strand.
ATTACAAGTATAATTAAATACTACGTAATCATTTATGGTAACAATATTTAAGTTATTTTCACAAGTTAAGGCAGTTATTTTTGTAAACATGTATTCAAATTAGGTACTTCTACATTTGTGCTCCCACGGCTTATTTTAATTACTGAATTGTTATTTTATTTTTGTTTTAATTACGGACGCTTTAATGTGCACGTCTTTTTACATCGTTCTCACATTGATAATTTCAACATAATGATGTAACCAACTTTTTGTAACAATACCCTGATTTTAAAACAGTGTCCATGGAGTTTCTTGGCCGTTCTTCTCCATAGGTATCTACGCTTTGGAATGGGCAAATAGCTTCATCTTTCTAACTCACCGACCTTGACAATTCAAAAGTGCCTGTAATTGGTTTATTTTAAATAAATGCTTTGAGTTTGAGTTTGAGTTCAAGGCTTAGTTAATGTGACAGATGACATTATCCACCAAACAATATTACAATATCAAAACGAACAATCTAACACGGCCAAACTGACAAGTACTTCGTTCTCGAAGTACTATGAATCTACCGTCTCACAAAAACGACAGCACTTGATAGCTGACCATTTAAACTTATACATTATATTAACATACGAAATTAAAACCTTAGATAAAGTATAATTTTTACAAGTCAAGCCAGTTATTTCCTGGAAACACTATCTAGTCAAATTAGGTACCCCAAGGCCTCGTTAATGTGACAGATGTCATTATTCAACAAACAATATTACAATATCAAAATGAATGATCTAACATGGCCAGACTGAAAGTACTTCGTCTTCGAAGTACCTATGAATCCACCTTCTCACAAAAACGACAGCACCCAATAGTGACCAATCCAACAAAAAGTCGTACATTGTTTCTCATTTTATGTTTTTACCTCCCTAATGTAATAGAAACATTTAACAATTTTGTCATAATGAATCACTTATCGGTTTAATTAAGTTTACAAAACAATTGTTATTGCAACAATTCAGTAAGTCATTCATGTGTAATAGAGATGCATCTCAGCACATGACGTGATCATTCGAATAATTAATCGCGCGGTCAATCTGACAATATCGTTAAAAACTATTCAATAAACGCATTTTCTATTAATAATTTCATACATTTTTCAAAATCAAAATCAAAATATTTTATTTCACATAAACCGGCAAGGGCACTTATGAAACGTCAGAAGCTAGATGCACGGTTCCAATTTGTCGCTTCCTATGGAGAAGAGCCGGCAAGAAACTCCACGGCTACTCTTTTAAAAATAATTGGGTTTTACAATGTTTTCAAATTACAGTGATATTAGGTATGGGAGGACAATGCAGGCCTGTCAATAAGTACCAGGTACCTAGAGGAATGAAAATAAAGAATAGAAAATCATCTATAAATCTAGTCTGTAAGGCCTACAGCGTTCTCCCATTCACAATATGTAAAAGAATCTACATTAGTAAGATCAACCTGTTTATACAAAGTGACATGATTTTCATGAGAATCACTAACAAATAGTTGATAATTGAAGCGATGTATAATGTCAAAAATGAAGAGAATATGTCAGAAAGTGTAAAAAATAAAAATACTAAAAATTAACATTGTAATTTGGAAGCAGTTAATAGACTTTCACAAAGTTATGCTATTAATGAGGTACCAGGGAAGCCACATGTGCCGAAAGAATGAATGCCAAATTTGTTTGTCTTCAACGTAGTCTTTTATCTTATAATATGCTTTTCTGATAAGGACACGTTTGATGTGAGTTTTAAACTTTCCATCGCTAAGTTCTGTAACCGACTTTGGCAACTTGTTATAGAAGCGGATACTGTTTATTAGAAATGACTTGCTAGTTTTAGTTAATCTAAATTTTGGAATCACAATTTCATCTTTACTACGTGTATTTAGATTATGGAAGTCGCATCTTTTTTTGAAAAGACCTAAGTTTTTGCGAACATACAGGATATTCTCTAGGATATAAAGAGAAGGCAGAGTTAGTATACAAATTTCATTGAATTTGTTTCTAAGAGACTCGCGAGGCTCCATTTTTATAGTTTGCGCGGATTGCCCTCTTTTGTAAAATGAAAACTGAATCTACGACAGCTGCCGATCCCCACAGCAGAACGCCATAAGACATAATACTGTGAAAATAAGCAAAGTATAGTACTAACCTAGCTGTGGCTACATCAGCCAACTGCCTTATTTTTCTTACTGCGTAAGCAGCTGAGCTTAATCTACTTGAGAGAGCTCTAATGTGGGCACCCCATTGCAATTTTGAATCTAAAGTAATTCCTAGAAATACAGTTTCGGAAATAGCATCTAGTTTCTTGCCATCAAGTTTTAAATTTAGACCTACTTGGGGTACAATTGGTGATGAGAACTTAAGACATTTAGTTTTGTTTGCATTGAGTAAAAGATTATTAGCCGCAAACCATTTCGAGAGAACAGCTAAACTATCCTTGACATGTAAGACATCTGTATCTTTCCTATCTATTCTAAAAATAAGAGAGGTGTCATAAGCGAATAAAATTATATCCGAGAAGTTTGCCATCAGGTAAGGAAGGTCATTAATATAAACTAGGTATAAAAAAGGGCCAAGAATTGAACCTTGAGGCACGCCCATTATAGTATCTGTTTATTACTGATACTATACTTACGCTTCTTTTTCATTCATCCACATCATCATTGTTTTATTATCCTTTTACGACTTTCTTACATTATTATATTTCTCTCTTTGTTTTCTGTGCTAACACTCTGCGAATCGGTCTTAAACGATTCGTCTATATAGAATTACTTGATTTTACATTAGAATTTCTATATTTTTACATATTAATATTCTTGTTATGACATTTAAGTCAAACACGTCAAACTGATGTCTAGTTATTCTTTTAATTATCTATGCAGTCTATTTAAGGAAGGTTGCATTACGATTGTAATTACCAAAAATCATTTTATATCGTTTTGGATAGCCTAAATTTGGTTTATCTATCTAACTACGTTGTCAACTAAATAACAAAATTCTAAATTATAATTATAAGATTCTTAAACGCACTCTGGGTTTATATGAAGGAGGTTTTATACGTCTTGGCCGACTAGACTGGCAGATGAGAACAGATATGGCTGAAAAAAAGAAAAGGAGGAGGAATTGTGAATGTCAGCCAAAACAGTTGGTATTTTGGAAATTACAATGAAATAAAGCAATAAAATGGAGTTACACATCTGCACTTAATGTCCGTTGTCCGTCTATGCCCAAAAATGAAATAGTCCAGATGAGAAACAGACTTCATCTCGCACAACTGGGCAAAAAGCTGATGAAATGGACCGCCCTAACTACTGGCAAAGAACTCGGAAGACTTTCCATAGACATGACGATAGCCATGAAAGATTACGGGGTGAAGATGAAGCCCGCGTTTATACTGCTGGCTCGTGCGCGGTATTTCGTCCCGGGCGTGAATGGAACAGTTACTGAAACTATTCCTAAGCAAGCTTGTGTGACTGCTACTACAACTCCAAGAAGTGTTTCAGGAGTGAAAGCCAAAGATATGCATGTCAAGGAATTAGACTGTGATTATTAACAATAAATAGAGTGCAAAGGTACCTTTTTATAATTTATCTTGTATTTCTCTTATTAAATTTTAATCGTCAAGTCTATTTATTACCCTTTTATTTGTTAGGGATAAGTAGACGCGACACCATCTTAACTAGAGACCCCGAGGACGTTGCCCCGTTAACATTTACTTTTTGCTGCCTGTTTGATAAATAGGAAAGTAGACATAGCCACTTCGACCAATACTTTACTTTGGAAGTAATAACTTTTATACCTAACAAGGAACCAAAGTATAGTGAATTATTTCCAACAAATTAATCTTAGGGGAAATCTTAGTTTTGGACCATTACTATATAGAAGAAAAAAGAAAGAAAGAAAAATGTTTATTCTGCACAAACAAAACGCATATTACAAAAAAAAAAAATATGCTGAGAAACTTAAAATGCACACATACAATTTAGACAAAAGCCCCGTATCCAAGTTGGAAGGTTATACAATATTGTCCATTGACTGTTAATGTCAGTCAAGGCTTGGGACCATAGACAACATATATACTGCGTTACGGCGCCGGTAGTTATATAATATCCATCAAAACAAAAACAAAATGCCGATAGCAGAGTGCATTATACTACTTCATACCAAAAAAACCACAAATTTTAAAACAACAAAGCCGTGCGTCGTATCTGTGCAAGAACAGGTCGTTGCTCAGCAAAATGCTGTGACTTCGGACGGACCTAGTGTCAACAGCGCTGTTTTTCAGAAACAACCTTTTGGAGTGACGTAAAGACGCTCGCTCATCGTGTGATCTAACATGTTACATTATCGGGTAAGTGCAATTTTCCATGAAAAACTTAAGTAATAGCTGAGCCTACCACTTGTAAATATAAAACATATCTGTTATATACGGAATAAATTATAATTATTGATTAAAATACATAAAATAAAACAATGAAACAGTGCTAATAAATATTAATGCTAAATAATAAATTTAAATGTCGTGTACCATGGGAGCTGTAATGGTATGGCGGCCATTTGCGTGCCCTTCGATCAAAGCACAGTTCCCAACCAATTGGTATAGCTTATAATAGTGTTAATAAAGATAATTTTGATTTTAGTGGGATTTTCTTTTCGATGTACGAAGAAGCAAGATACACCTACATAACCAATCAGTTAAAAACCAAACCAAGAACTCAAGTGACATTAACACAGACCGGACCCAGCCAGGGCAGAATCAGACAGAGGCCACACACACTGTTGGAAAGCCAAATCCATTGCCTGTAGGCCGTGACCCTCGAGGTAAGTATAAAAAAAAAAAAAAAAAAAGGAGTTGTTAGATCCTAGCTAAATCATGTGGATTGTTGTATCTGCATGAAATATATCTTTAAAATACTCAAAAAGTGCTTTTTCGTTCTCAGGACTCTTACTGGCGGAGGAAGGTTATTCCAACAGTGCGTGGCCGCATATCTGAAGCTCCCCCTGAATGCCATGGTTCTATGTTTTGAGGAGCAAAGAGGTTTGGTAGAAAAACGTGGTTCGTATTTACTTTGTCTCCACTTTAACTTCTCAAACAAATAGTGTGGTTTTTGTGTAGTGACTACTCCAAAGAGTAAACTAGCCATATGTAACTTTCTCCTAGCAGCCATTTTCAAAATATTATTTTCGTTTATAAATGGAGTGACATGACTTCTACGAGGTATCTTTACACAGAAGCGCGTACATGCATTTTGTATGCGTTGTATTAGCTTCTCCGTTCTTGATAAAAGACACGGGCCATACACAGTATCACAATAGTTAAGTCTTGATAAAATTAGGCTATCCACTAATTGTTTACGCAAATCAACACTCAAGAAGTCTCTTATTGAATATAGGAGTTTCAATCTATAAAAGCAATTCCTCATGGAGTTACTGATGTGCTTCTCAAATCGTAGTTCTGGATCCATGGTTAACCCAAGGTTGCACGCTATATCCACCCTTTCAATTTTTTCCCCCCTGATAACGACTTCTGGCCTGGCTGACAGTATTGCACTGATCATTTTCCTACTTCCTAAAACCATAAATTTAGATTTCAATGGGTTTAATACTAGTGAGTTATTATCTGACCATAGCGCTACCCTTTCCAAATCGGCATTGATTTTTTCTACTGCCTCTAATGTATTTGCTGGTTTAAAAGTTATATATAATTGGATATCATCAGCGTACATGTGATACCTACAATACTGGAAAGACTTAATAATATCAGCGCTGTAAAGAATATACAGAAGGGGCCCTAAGATGGAACCCTGAGGCACACCGCGTAGCACCTGACGAGGGGGGGATGATATCCCCGATCCATCCTCCTTCTGAATTTCAACGAGCTGTGACCTATTTTGCAAGTAGCTAGCAAACCATTGTATTGTTTCCGTTGCAAAACCATAATAGGCCAACTTGGAAAGTAGTAGATTGGTGTTTATTGCATCAAAGGCCCGTGAAAAATCAAGAAGTGCAAGGATTGTTCCCTCCCCCCTGTCTCGTGCCTCTAGGATATTCCCAACTACATCAGAAAGGGCTGTGGCCGTCCCACGGCCCTTTCTAAAACCAGACTGCAGGTCAGGGAGCATATTGTTTGCTTCTAAATATTCCAACATTTGGTTATAAACCACCCTCTCTAAGACCTTAGATAAACAAGGCAAAATGCTAACTGGACGTAGATCTTTAAAAGAACTTGGGTTACTGACTTTAGGTAGAGGACGCACAATAGCACACTTCCATAATTCAGGAAAGGTGTTGGTATCTATCGACTTATTTACTATTGTGGTGATAGCCTGAAGGGTGGTTGGTAACGTTAGTGTTATCATATCAAGACTCACTCCATCAATCCCTTTAGCGTTAGACCCCAAACTCTTAATAATTTTAGAAATTTCTTCCTCATTAATATTTCTTAGCTTGAATTGAGTTTCACCAAACTTATTCGTATCGAAATATGAAAGCTGCGATTTGGGCAGTATGCACTGCCCTGGTACGTTCAGGAATGCTTTGTTAATCTCGTCTGGGTCATTAAATTGTCCGGGAAGCATACCTTCACTATGTTCAGAGAACACATCTGTCTTAAGATTTTTCCAAAGCTTTTTGGGGTTTTTTATTTGACCATTAATGTGTCTGTCAAAGTACACCTTCCTTTCCTGCATTAGCGCTGTAATAGCTTGTTTTTTTAAATCCAAATAATAGTTTTTTGTAGTATCTAGCCTGTCCATGTGATAGTTATTTTTTGCCTCGTCTCGCAGTTTAAACATTAATTTAATATTATCCGTTATCCACGGCGTGGGACGGTCTCTAAATATCTTACTCTTTATGGGAGCATGTAAGTCATACAATTGGGTGATGAAGACATTAAAGTGTTCTACCATGTTGTCAACATCCGACAGTGAGTCAATTTCAAACCATGGTATCGATTTCAAATCTACCTCAAAGTAATCCAACAATATGTCCCTTAGAGGCCGATATACAATTAGCCTAGGTTTGCTTTTTACCTTTTTTATGACAGTATCACAAACAATAAACGAGTGATGACCAAGTTCACTGATATGACTGACTAGCACACTACGAACCCCTACATCGGTACAGATCACATCAATGAGAGTACTACTATCTCCTACAAAATGAGTTGGCGACTGTACTACCTGAGTTAGATTGGTATAGTTTAGGAATTCCATCATATCTTTAACTTTTGCATTGTTTGTATCTAATAGATTAACATTGAAATCCCCCAGTAATACCAAATGATCGTAAGGTGCCAATGCGCTAATACTGTCAGTTATTCCATCCAGAAATTTTGGCAACTCGAACCAGGGTGGCCTGTATGCAGTGCCAATCAACAATTTTCTGCCATTGAAAGAAAGGTTCAACCACATCTGTTCCACATCAGACTGCACTGAGTGGGGTAGTACGCGCGCCCTAACTCCTGTTTTTATGTAAAACGCTACTCCTCCGCCTCGGCCCCCGCGTATATTCGCTGGGCGCGGCACGTGCTTCAGCCTATATCCCGGAACCCTGGACGCGCGCCCCTCTTCCCCAGGTTTCAACCACGTTTCGTTGATAGCCATTATATCCACTGCGTGTTGTGACATGGCAATCAGAAACTCGTCCTGGTTAGTTGCCAGAGAGCCCGCATTGAATAAACCAAACTTTAATGATTTTGACTTAGTCATGTTATATAATGAGAAATGGCTGTATGGGTGTAGGTATATAGTAATGGTAGTATTTTATTTATGTATTTGCTATAGTAATTTTGTTTATTCCTTTTGTGTAAATAATTATTGTACATAAGTTGCAGTCTGGGTAGAAAATAAATAACTGTGTTACCTTTAAAATAATGTTCCCATTCAAAATAAATTGCAAGTAATATATAAATATTGTTTGTAAATAATGTTTTTAGTGTGTAGATAGTAATATATGTAAATAATATAACTATGTTCCTTACATTATAGTAGTACTCACTCTGATACTCCCCCTTGTTCAGATTACGACAGATACGACACACAGACACCATGTTTAATAAATTATTATAAATAAAAGAGCTATTTTCTAATACAAAATAACGAGCCTCTTTGACAAATGGTCTAATTATTAGTGTCCACGTATGGTCCAATAAATTGAAGAATGTCTTCCTCAGATGCGATCCTGTGAGTGGATTCTCCAGGCTTTTGCCGGACCAAGATGCGACCGCGCTTCGTCCATACGAATCGCCATCCATGAATCGCTGCGGCGGCCCTTGTCTGACGAAATAACTGCTGGTTGAACCTGGTCAGCCTCTCATTGACAAAGACGCGCACAGGTTTCCCAGAGAGTCCGAGGTTCTCTGTTGTAGCGTCACGTCGCACGCGGGCACCGTTCAACACGGCGTCACGCTGGTCACGACGAGCGAGACGCACCATAATAGCTCGAGGGCGGGGCACTGTAGATGTTGTGGGGCTTGACGCCTTTATGTGCCTGCCGCCAACTCGCTCCGCGCACACGATGTCGCGGTCCTCCAAAGTGACCCCTAGCTTTGTGGCAATTAGCTGGCACAAGTGTGTCGGGTTTTCCGCTTGCGACTCAGGCACGTTCGCTATCATTAAGTCATTTGCCATCAGCTCTTGGTCCCTGTCATTAAGGTCCCTCTTGAGCTGCAGAACCACACTCTCCACCGCACCTAAATTTGTCGGATTGCATCCTGCATCGTGACGCTTTTCAAGTGCCTCCAACCTGGACTCAATCCCATCCATCCGGGTGTGACTCGAGTCGTTAGACGCCTTCAACTCTGCCACGTCTTTCCTTAGCTCCATGACCTCAAATCGCAAGGTGCGCAGCTCCTCAACTACCATTTTCAAAGCGGAGCCGACGTCCTGTGGGAATTCGGGCATCCCCTCCAAAGCGGTCACGATTGGGGGAGGCGTCAAAACCTGCAAGAGCGTCTCCACCAGCAGAGGCGACGCTGGGGCAGTAATAGACTGAGGCGTCAACGGTGCGGCAGCTGACAGAGACGACGGCGATGCGGCAGTAGACAGATGCGCCGGCGTTTCGGCAGTTAGCACAGGTGTCATCGGATGTACCATCACTGTTGACGGCGTGAGCGTCCCGGGCTCCAGCGTTGCCACAGCTGGCGGCGTTGTCATTGACGTGGACACCAGGTCCACACCCTGTACTTCCGCCACACAACCTCTTACCGGCGTTTCGGCCTTGTTATCCCTGCGGACGTTTTTCTTACACTCAGGGCAATGCCAGGCGGAGACCAGAGGACCTTTCGTAGGGAGACCGACGCACACCCTGTGATACGGTACGCTACATTTTGTGCACCTAGCTGTTTCAGATGCTGACAAAAATTTTCCGCATGCACCGCACTTTACCGGCATTCTTGCAAAGGCTGTATAAATGTTCAATGAACCTCTTTATGGGGAACACAAAGTTTGTTTACTTTTTGATCTGACGTCAATAAAAAAAAACGTTGACAGTAGCAACACACTAATTATATGGATATTGTGGGTATATAAATATGACTTGCAGATTTCTTATTTGATTACGGACGAATTATGCACTTTAGGAGCCCTCTCGAGATCTCACTACACTGTATGTTCTGTATTGGTTTGTTAAACACTTTATTAAATAATTTTAAGAACTTTATCGTCGTTATTTTATTTTATTACCACAAAAGAATCAGTCAACGATCCCGCCAGTACAAACGTCAAAACGTCACTCTATATGATGTATATGATGCTCACTACTTTGAAAAATACAATGAATTGGTTTGAAAAATGTAATGAATTAGTCCTAGTAAAAGTGTGGTTTTAGAAGTGAAGACTTAATTGGCTGTCAGTATCACATACCATTCTTTATTTTTGTTTTTTTGTAGCTGTAAGTCATAGTTAACAAATAAATAAAAGAAGCCACGCCCCCAATTCATTTCACCAGGTTTTGTTGGCAACTTTGGACCAGAGTCGATGGAGACTGATTGTCCGCTGGTCCAGCGACCATGATCCTCTGTAATGAGGGACCGATTGAATTTTTTTCACGACGATAAATAAAGTACCAACTATTTGTTCAGACTTTCTACTAATACTTGGCATTTTTGTTTTTCGTTAAAATTATCTCCGAAATAATTTTGTAAACATCAGAACCTTACACAAGTACCTAGTTTTAAATTACCGTGACCACTTGAATAGTATTTAAATAATTCTCAAATTAAATCGTTTATAAAGTACTTGTACACTATAGTATCTGTTTATTACTGATACTATACTTACGCTTCTTTTTCATTCATCCACATCATCATTGTTTTATTATCCTTTTACGACTTTCTTACATTATTATATTTCTCTCTTTGTTTTCTGTGCTAACACTCTGCGAATCGGTCTTAAACGATTCGTCTATATAGAATTACTTGATTTTACATTAGAATTTCTATATTTTTACATATTAATATTCTTGTTATGACATTTAAGTCAAACACGTCAAACTGATGTCTAGTTATTCTTTTAATTATCTATGCAGTCTATTTAAGGAAGGTTGCATTACGATTGTAATTACCAAAAATCATTTTATATCGTTTTGGATAGCCTAAATTTGGTTTATCTATCTAACTACGTTGTCAACTAAATAACAAAATTCTAAATTATAATTATAAGATTCTTAAACGCACTCTGGGTTTATATGAAGGAGGTTTTATACGTCTTGGCCGACTAGACTGGCAGATCAGAAAATCGATGGCGGATGACAGGAGAATCGAAAAAGAAAAAAAGAAGAGCAGCGAGAGCGGGTCAGAGAAAAAAAAGGAGAGAAATTAAGAAAAGTGGGTGAGACCGAGCTGAAGGCTGCGTTGATACTGCTGGCTCGTGCGCGGTATTTCGTCCCGGGCATGAAACAGTTACTGAAACTATTCCTAAGCAAGCTTGTGTGACTGCTACTACAACTCCAAGAAGTGTTTCAGGAGTGAAAGTCAAAGATATGCATGTCAAGGAATTGGACTGTGATTATTACCAATAAATAGAGTGCAAAGGTACCTTTTTTATAATTTATCTTGTATTTCTCTTATTAAATTTTAATTGTCTAGTCTATTTTCTACCCCTTTTATTTGTTAGGGATAGGTAGACGTGACAACACTTACATCCAAAATATGTTCGTTACCTTAATTTATTCAACAATAATTTCTAATTCCACGATAGAAACAGCTTTACCGACTTAGCATTGTATATTTGTTTGTAAAGTCAATTATTGCAGAATGATATTCAGCCATCATCTGACATTTCAGACCGAATTAATAATGTGACACCGACAGCGTTAATTTTATTTTACATTTTTAATAATCTATTTATATTTCATAAAATGGCCAGTCCATTGAAAATAATAGATTTGGGTTGATTTTAACTCGACAGTAAAGGTGCATACTATTTTGATCGGTGTTACGTAATCAGATATAATCTCCCATATGACAATCTGCTCAGTACCGTAGCTTTAAGAGGTGTGATACATCTTGACTTGATAAGAAAATAATTTGAGAACTGAAGAAGAACAACAGATCATATCGTACCTTAAACAAAATAGTAAAAGTACGTCATAACCATTATTACATTTAAAATTCACTATACGTTAGTCTATAAATAAAATAAAATAATAATCCATTATCGTAATATATAATCTATGTCCATGTATCCTATAAACGTTCGCCTAAACTGAAATGCACCAAAATGATCATCAAAATGCCAATAAATTTGAAAATGTGTGTGTGTGAACTGTACTTGTCTCAAAAGCAATAAGAGGAATATTCATATTATTATCATTGGTCTATGACCCCATGTTAAAGCCACACCTGCTGTACGTGAGTACGCTCGGTAACACCAGGCCTATGACCTCAGCAGATATTTCTATTAGTCTATGACCCAAGTGATGTTAAAGCCACACCTGCTGTACGCGAGTACGCTAGTAACACCAGGCCTATGACCCCAGCAGATATTTCTTTCATTTACTTGACAATTAAATCAACCTCTAAATTGTAAGTTATCAGCTTATCATATCAGCTTTGTTTTTTTTTATATTTTATTTTTACTTTGCATTGTTTGATAAACCCAGGTCACACCAGCTAAACCAAACTAAGTTATTAAGTTTGTCTGTCTTTCAAATCTCATCCCTGTGAGCACTGGAAGTTCCAATCGAATACAACATACAATTTCATAATGATGTCCTTATTACAAAAACCTCAAGCCAATTCCAAATATCATAAAATACCAAAGGCAAAAGGGAAAAGAAAGAAAATTGCATTAAGTACATACTCTACTATATGATCACTTTCATAATTAAACAAAGAATAATTATAAATTCGGGGTCTATCACCACATCCTAAAATATTTTTCATATTTATTCCGTTATGCAATTATTTTCAAAATATTTGAAATACCTTAGGCGTACACCGTTCATGGCATGTTTCGAAGCTACTACTGAATAAGCTAGGAACTATCAACATTTAAATTATGTAGGAGCAATGAGTCTTATCTATAGTGTATTCAAATCAAATTATTGCCACTTGAATTTCAGCTAAAGCGTAGTGCAATTTGAAATTTATTAAATAGAGCTTTACATGTAGGTGCTAAAGCTATTTTTAACTTCTCATTTGTCTACATATTTGGAAACTAATTAGCAGACGCAGATTTTGTGGTTGTTTATTTTTTTCTCATCATGACATGGTGAAAGATATTTTATCTATTTATTTATCCGGAAACCTAATCAAGTGTTTATTGTACAATGCAATTAGTTATGTATCACGGACCGAAAGTAACTGTTTGATCTTGTACCAATTAACAATTTCCAAATTACTACTTTTTTCTTCTTTCTCTTTCCTCGAACTATTGTATCTCTTAATTATACTTTAAAGCAATTGGTTCAATGATAAATAAGTAGTGAACGGTCAAAACATACTAATTTCCGTCCTTAATAAGCCAAGCATGAACCAAATGCTCGATAAACAATTAATGATGTAAAAGTATTTCGGAATACCGAATATTTCAATTTAATCATCTTATCCATTTGTAAATGTAAAACAGCCTCTAAGGGCCTTACCGACTTAAGCTACTTCTTATTTCGGGAAAGCTTCCCGATTCTTCTCACACCAGGCCGAGGTTCCACAGTCTCAAAGCTTACATAGTAACTTGCAGCTCCGCAGCTCCGATGTCAGAGGCAGCAAGATGTCATCATTATGGTGTGAGTGAAGTCAGGAACCCGCCAACCAACGGTTTCCAAAATATGCTCAGCACCTCCAACATCGATCATGAAAATGGCAAAATAAAATGCATTAGTAAGTGGTTTTAAAAGGCAAGAGAACTATCCCACTTCTGATGTCAGAATATCGGTGGTATATAATATAAGTGTATATATATAAAACAAGTATCTAGCTTTGAATATCAGAATGGTTACTGATTATTTACTGTATATGAAGATTTTTATTTATAAGGTTTGTAGGGAAAGGATTTAATGAAGTAAAGCACAGAAAGACAAGACTAGACATTTATTTCAATTAGGCTTGTCGGTATTTTAACCAGAAAGCTAGTCGTCCGTTCCGAAACTAGGTCTTCATGGAGAAGAAGGACAAGAAACTCTATGGAAACAGTATTGTATTTCATCAACACATCACTTACATTGCTATGAATTATCATTATTCTACATACATTTAACTTCAACCCTTGGACCATTGTCCAAGATAACTCGGCATTATTATAACAATAGCTAGAAATAGATTATGAATATTCCATTTACAAGATTTAACATTAGCAATATTAACAATAATGTAACTTATATAACAACATTGCTATAATAAGCAACAATTATGGTATCATATCAAATTTCAAATTATTTAACTTACATGACATCTGCACCCTAATTGCGTAACTCACGATTAATAATAATCTGTTTCGTTTTGAAACAGATTGTTAAACCATTGCTTCATATGTTCGAATAATGTGTCTGCTCTACAACGTAAATAACGCAATGAATATTGTTGAACTGTCAAAATGAAACCGATTATGATTAATCGTGAGTTACGCTATTAGGGTGCTGGTTGACCTATTCCACACGACAACAGCACTATAGGAGTAACTAACAGAACAACTATCGAGCAACTGACCCGATAACTTCATTACAATCCTTTTTATATCCTACTAATGTCAATTTACGTTACATCTCCCGCCATTTTTGAACAAGTTTCTGATCGTCACACATTTTGGCTTAATAACTTCTAACACAGATAATAATAAACAAAGGTTATGTAGTGAAACCATTATAAAACATTTTATGGTAATTAAGGAATTGAATAAGAACTGATTTGTAATTTAAGACAATTAAAAGTATCAATATGAACTGACAATATTGTGCCAGTCATTTGAATCAGCCTATTATATTAAATAATTATAGAAAACCTAAAATATATTACAATTATAATTAAATACTACGTAATCATTTATGGTAACAACATTTAAGTTATTTTCACAAGTTAAGACAGTTATTTTTGTAAACATGTAGCCAAATTAGGTACTTCTACATTTGTTCAAGGCTTAGTTAATGTGACAGATGACATTATCCACCAAACAATATTACAATATCAAAATGAACAATCTAACACGCGCCTCGAAGAGATGTCAGCACCAGCGGCCCGCAAGGGCCGATGCCTGCCTGGGGTGCGGGTTGTTCTAAAGAGATACCGCGGCCCCTGGTACACAGGCAACTAAGGAAACAAGGGTGGGTTTTAGTCAGTACAAGACTGACATGAAGAGCGGGAGAAGATATTTGATGATTCCCACCCTCAAAAAAAAAACATAATGGTCGAAAACAAAAACAGTCACCGTAGCTGGAATTGGCATGATTCATTCATTTCATTCACTTATTTATAAGTTTATTTAACGGTTCTCTGCCTCTAGGTTTAAAAATGCCCTATTGCCCAACTACTACCTATAGTAACTTTTATTTTCTTTAGTATAAGATATCGGGGGCCAAGAGACACTTGATGGAGCCGACGAAGCTCAATTGTACTCTCCGTCACTGTTATCATTTTTTTGTAGCGGACTATACCTGGGAACCTTATGGTTACAGAGATATTGAAGGTCAAAATTCCAACTTTTACTGTAGTTTTTTTACGAGTACAAGTTTTTGATGTTAGAAGACAACTTTAAATACCCCCACGACCCCTGTACCGTTGCATGCATCCCATAAGCACAATATTTAGCGTGTTATATTGCGCAATACAACAAACAGCTTTTCACAACAAAAATAAAAATCGTTTCCCAGCTATTGTTTTTGTGCAGTTGTCACCTAGTGATAGAATGCGTAGTTGACGGCTATGTGATGGGCCTTTAAATTTTTCAGGGTGGAGTGGGGGTTTTTTTTCGTGGTAGGGTGGGGTGAAATAGAACAACTTTCTCCAAGGAACATGGGTTGAAATCGGACTTCCCATACAAAATCAATAAGCTGAATATTGATTTTGCATGGGAGGTCCGATTTTTTTTTTCATTTTTCATAGTAGTCGAGTGCGATAGGCAGAGTTGAACATACAAACAAAAGAACTGCTCAAAATCATCACCCTTGTACCTAAAACCCTTATTGTAAATTATTAGTCTTAGCGTGTGCTAGCTGACTTAAGGCAAATTTAATGTTTTTCGTGTTACGTAATGTTAATTACCTACTATTGTATAGAATCAAGTTCTTCTAACTTAACAGACAGCTGTGCTACTAGGGAGTTTGTTGCGCCACTTCTTCTTTCCAGCTAAAGCACTATGAAGTGGTGAAGGGCGGGCGTTTTGGGGGGACTGTATTATGTAATTTTGACGTTTAAAAAGAGCTGACTCTCAGCCTAGTTTGAATAAATGGCTTTTGATTTCATTTAATCCATGCAATAATCGTGAAGCTACATTTGAATAACTAAAGAAGTTACAAAACTTACTTGATTGAAAGTTTCTAGTGCTGAAACCAATTGTTTAATTCCTAGAGCATAAAAATATTATCTAATTATATCACCGTTAATTAACATCAACTCCAGCTAATATTATCAAATACTCGAGACGATATCAAACAAACTGTTAATATTAAAATAACCTAACCTAACCTAAACTACCTGCTAAGATCCCTACATGCTCCTTTTGCTTCGCTCCTGACCTTTCTGTTGAATATCACCAAAAAAGTCTCTATACGACCTTCTAAGACGTCCCCTCCTGGCGTTTCAGTATTGTGAGCGGCATTTTGACCTTGTAAATAAGTTTTGACCTAATATTTATTTATTTACAGGTGACATACATAACGCCTTTTTTCAAAAAGCAACCAACTCATCCGAAACTACGTTTAGTAGATGTCACGGAAAACCATAACTTTGTCAGCGGTAAGTACATGAGCATTGTAGTTGAACTAAGCCGATTGAATTGTGTGGTTGTATCATTTACTAGCGTTTGTGATGCGATGTCGGAAAATTTCCCACGGGAACGCAGTACCGGAATTAAAAGTGCCTTACGTGTTAATGCAGGTTAAGAATGTATTAACCCTCAGGCCGTGCGGTCCGAGTGCTCATGCTCTATTTTTTGAGTTACAAACATCCAAACATCTAATATCCAAACATACAACATTTCACATTTATAATATTCGTAGAAGACGTAGAAGTCCGCAGCAATAACGTTACGTTAGAAAATATAAAAGCGCACATTAGCTATCATTTCAGTCGGAGCACTTCCGACGTTTGGCTCCCAGACTGGAGCGGGCAAGGGCTACCTTGAAGCGGCTCCTGCCCAATCTAGGGGGGCCAAACGCCTCCTACCGGACCGCTCTACGCGAGGGTCGTGTGGTCCATGGCCCTATACGGGGCACCGGTGGGGGCGCCTACATTGAGGTGCCAACCAGCCCGTAAGTTGAAGGCGTCCCATAGGGTCATGCCAATCTGGATGGTCCGGGGGTACCGCAAGATCTCCGGTGAGGCGGCGGGCCTCCTTGCCGGATTGCCGCCGTGGAATCTGGAGGCAGAAATCCTCGCGCACACTTGGGATTGGCGCAAGGAGGCCAAACGCCGGAGTGTAACTCCGCTGCCGCGGGAAATCGTGGCACTGCGGACAGAGCTCCGGCGGATTTCCTGGCGACGTGGAAAGTGCGATCGTCGCAACCCAGTGCTGGGCACGTCACGATTGCGGCGGTAAGAGTGTTTCCATTGCGAAGATCGCCCTGAGGAGACGGTGGACCATACGGTGGAGGTCTGCCCGGCTTGGGTGGAGCACCACCGTGTCCTCGTGGAGGCGATCGGCGGCGGCGATCTCCCACGTCCGGCCCTGTTCCAGGCCATAGTACTGAGCGAGTGCATGGGTAGCCGTCGCTTCCTTCAGCGAAGCAATGATGCTCGCAAAGAGGGAGGCGGCGCACGTGAGGGAGAGACATTACATGCGCCCTCACGGCCGTAGCCTCCGCAGGAGATGCCCTGGGCATCGGGAATCTATGGCTGATTCCCGGCCACCGTAGGCGAGGGCTTGCGGACGGCGAGTAATGGGTAGCTAGCTGTCCAGTAAGGACCAAACCCGGGTCGATGGCGCCTTGTGTTCCACGCGCGCTTCAAAGAGATGTCAGCACCAACTGATGTGGCCCGGAAGGGCCGATGCCTGCCAGGGGTGCGGGTTGTTCGAAAGAGATACCGCGGCCCCTGGCACATAGGCAACTGAGGGAACACGGGTGACTTTTAGTCACTAAAAGCCTGACACGCTCTCCTGCTCCACCCAGAGCGGGTGAAGTTATTTAATGATTTCCCACCCAAAAAAAAAACGTGTTTCACTTCAAAAAAATGGAGCAGTGAATGTTTTATTATAAGGGGTAGCAAGAAGGTTAATTAATTATTTCATCATCATCATCACCATTTCAGCCAAAAGACGTCCACTGCTGGACATAGGCCTCCCCCAAAATGGCTTTAATCACCACGCTTGGCAGGCGGGTTGGCGATCGCAGTATGGGATAAAATGCATAAAGAACGCTGCTGCCCATTCCCTAGTAAGTCCCTCAGTCGCCTTCTACGACACCCACGGGGAGAAATGGGTTGGTGCTATTCTTTTACGTCCGGTACCACACGGAATTAATTATTTAGCATAGCATAATAGTACCGTAGTAGGCAGTACCGCATGTATGTCTTTAAATTATGGTACACCTTTGCAGAGTCTACAGGTTTAAGTATCTTGGTCATATATCGACTCCCTATCTCAAAGACGATGATGATATTGAACGCGAGCGGAGGGCGTTGTCGGTTAGAACGAGCATGCTGGCTGGCAGGTTTGCACATTGCTCATTTCCTGTTAAAACCGCGCTCTCTTGAGGCTACTGTACTGCTTTTTACACGTGCAGCCTGTGGGCTAGATGTTCGCAAAGATCGTACAGCGCTCTCCGCGTTCAATATAACAATGCATTTAGGATACTGGTGAGGCTGCCCCGTTTCTGTAGTGCATCAGGGATATTCGCAGATGCGCGTAACAAAGCGTAAAAGGGTAAAAGGTGCACTTCCCTGGTGCACAGGGTGCGGGGCTGCTCCAATAGTGTCTTAAGCATGGTTGCGAGTCGCCTGGACTGTGTATACGTGGGTCACTGTTGTGCCATCTCTCATGGGATGTTGCAACGGTGACCAACCGTTATTTCTTGTATAGTTTTCCTTGTTTTGTGTATAGTCTGTGTTTACTAACATAGCCGAAAGTTTCACCAACAATCTTGTTGCGTCTTGGTTACTCCAATAAATCATTATTATTTTCTATTCTATAATCATAATCAGCCTATGATGTTCCCACTGCTGGGACACAGACCTCTCGGCGAGAGAGAGTAGGCCATAATCCACTACGCGAGCCCAATGCGGGTTGGTGGAGCTCTTACCAATCTCCAATCCAATCTTCCAATCTCGCTTTTTCACAGAGGAAATATGGGACGTGAAACAGATCATGAGTGGGGAGATGGACTTACAAGACAAAGACATTATTTTCGAGATGATGATGTCCATAGCTTCATTTACGCTGGCCAACGAGAATGTACAGAACTTTTTAAAAGACCCTACAAACAACTTCGATGTCATCATTGGAGAATATATGTTCACTGATTTGTATTCTACGTAAGTTACATTTGGATTCCATTTACATTTCATACTGACATAGCTAAACAATAAACCAAAGTAAACTCACAGAAAAATTAAACCGCAGCAGATAAGAGAAAATACAGTATGATAAACACGTACAGAAGCATGCAACGCTAGCAATTTGAATGTGTATTTAAAAAACATGGCCGATAAAGATGAGCGGACAAGACCTGCTATTTGCTTAACTAATAATCAAGTTAAGATTACTCAGACTAATCTTGCTAAAAACAAATAATAGCTTGAAGCTAACAGTAACGAAGAGGTAGTCCAGAATATTAAGCTCCAATAATTCGAAATCAGATAGAAACTAAAAACAGTTATCGACACAGAACTAATCTTGATTTTCTGACTCCTTCGGATGAGACAATACAGCTTGAAGCACTCATATAACAATTAAACTGTTTACAGTATATTATGGTTAAGGTATGATTCCAACCTCCACTGCACGCAGCAGTGCTGCCGCAGCAGTGCTACCACTGTGGTGTTGCTCAGCAGTGCTGCCTGCCATGCTGATTCCGAGCAAGACGGCAGTGTTGCGCTCTCTGCGCTTCTGAATCAGAGAAATTCATCTTTTTGTTGCCAATTTACTTGTCAACATTCACGTAGGTACTTATCGCTGCGGTGGCGATTCTGCTGCGCAGCAGTGCTGCCACTGCATTGCTGCTGCGACATTGCTGCGTAGCTCGGAATGTAATCTCATATAAACTTATAGAGAATATATGTGGACCAGTAGTGCTGCGATAGCACTGCAGCGTACAGTGGAGCTCGGAGTCATACCTTTAGACTGGAAGTCAACCCTAACTTAGTTGGGAAAGGGCTAGACAGATGATGACAATGATAACAATTAAGCTGCTTACAGTACATTATGCATAACATATAGGGGCTTAGTAATGCTAACCTAACCTAACAGTCGTAAGGGTCAATCGATCAGGTTAAGTTAGGTTTGCCGCAGCTGGCCATCTTTGCATACCAAGACCCTCCACTGCAGGCCCACCGTACCCCTGGCCGTACCCCTGGTGTTACGGGTGGGTGTTTTAAAATTAAACGATACCACCAGTTAGTAGTGTTGTATCACTAGTTAAAACCACTTTTGAGAACAACAATTTAATTTAGTAATTAAGTTGTTATGTGCCTAATTGTTTTAATGCCTGACCAATTGAAATTTCTTTATTTACAATTTGTAACGTTACGTCAGTAACGATGTCATCATTGATGATTCGATCCTTTCTTCTTTTTTTGGAGTCATCTGTAATGTATGAATATGCTCCAATACTTTGAATAATCGCATCAATGTCACAGTATTCTTGTTGACACGTTTATTAATTTTGGAGTGAAACGTCTCTAAAATGTTGGTGGTTCTATGGTGTTCACCAAATACACTTATTACAGTAGATGAATTAAACCAATATGTTTCTAAGTATTTAATACATTTTTCCATTTGTACCATGCCATCAGATTCAGATTTCACATACTCAAAGCCATGTTGAATCTGGTAGTCAGAAAGAAGTGGCAAAGCACTGGTTTATTTTTCGTACATCCAAAAGACTTTTCCTTTCTTCCAAATGTAGCGAGTCCAATGGTAACAGCAGCCTCGCAATGTAACATTTACGAATATATATATAATTTCAAAATGGCGTTCATCGCTGCTCTTTCGTAGTCTGTGTGAATTTTACGTGGGTTCCACTCGGGTATTTGAGACTTTATCATGTTAAACAAAATAATGTAACGTTTTTCTTTTCGGTCCGACACAAGTGCGAATAATAAGGGCTTCTCATTAGTAGTTTCCACATCACTTCCCAGGTCATCATAAAATGTGAAAATGGTATTTGGCAACTGTAGAAGTACCGTCAACAAAATATTCCATAATATTTGGAATTACTTGTTTCGAGCAAAAAACTATAATACGATTTTGCTTGTCTGAGTCGTCACAATAATAATTATAATCTGCCAAAATGAAATCATGATTCTGGACTGGAACTTCTATTTCACTCAAATGGTGGGATACAGTTTTAGAAAGTTGTTCAGATTTGTTCCTAGCGTTCTGAAGAAAGTATTTCACGCCTTCATACCGAGGATATTTCGCAAACACAAAATTCATCCCCATGTCTTTAAAATCTCTCTTTTTCTTGTCGTATAAATTGTTCAATAGGTACATCAGATGAAACTATTTTTTTTAGCAAATTACACTTTTCCTTCAATATGTCATTACCAGAGGTCGGAGTAGGTAGATTGATTTTATATACTTGCGTCAAGATATTATAATATGGACATGCCATTTTATCCATAATGTGCGGGAAGTACCGGAAAAAGTTCCGGAATTGGAATTATGGTATAAAATAAAATAAAAAACATACAGATAGGCTAACAAAATCGTTTATTATATGAATGATTGATTGAATTCAATGAACAATTATTTTTAATTAAACAAAAACGTAGATTGATATTATTAATACGTTTTTCACCTTAAACACAAATTCGTGCTAATTTCAAAATTCCGGAACACAATAAATATGAAGTTCCGGTATTTTGGAGGCATATCCATATTATCCTCTACGTTTGACGTCAACGACCTTAAATCAATCTACCTACTCCGACCTCTGGTCATTACTCAATGGATCTACTTTACAGGTATGATCTTTATTCTAATAATTTTATTATCCTTAAAAACGTAAAATAAATAAGAAAATTAAATCAAAAACTACCTTTCTAATCGTTACAGTGCCACAGAAATTAATTTTACTGTAAGATGAAAACTGCCACAACATGGAGCCGTTTGAATAAGTTTTGTGGCGATGATAACGGTATTTGCCAAAAAGAAGGGCGTTTCAGCCATTTACTTGAATAAAATCTATTTCAGTATCGTCCATTATACGTATTATTTTCAACGTTTACAATTCAATTTAATTTGTATTAGTTTCACAATAACAAAAACTCTGAAACTGTCAACTGTCACGAACGCTTTGAAAAAGTTATAAGTATATAATACTTAAGGAATTATGCATTAGCTAAGTACCTAACTAATGAATGAGTCATTAACATAATATGCGAGTTATCTCATACAGCTCATCAGCACTACGGTCACTTCATACTGTGGTATCGTTTAACTTTAAAATACCCACCGTACCACCAGGGGTACAGCCAGCGGTACGGTGGGTCTGAAGTGACACCCTCCGTGTCTCGGAAAGCACGTTAAGCCGTTGGTCCCGGCTGTCATTTGTGGACCTTTGACAGTCGTTACGGGTCGTCAGAAGCCCGAAAGTCTGAAAACAGTCTTACCAAGGGGTATCGTATTACCCAGGTACAGGGTTGTGGATGTCAGGTAGGCAGTCGCTCCGTGTAAAATAAGTACTAGTGGTAACCGGTTAGACAGGAAGCCGACTCCAGCATAATTTGGCAAAGGCTAACAAATGATGATTATGCACTATGAAACAAAAAAAGGGATAGGTATAAAGCAAAGTAAAAGTTTCAAAATCCTCTAATCTTTTCTTTGACCACGTCTAATTAAAACCGATGCACAAGGCCTTCCCTAGCTCCCATCCAGAAGATCAGAATTCTAGATTATCAGATCTTTAACTAGAGCATGTAAATTTCCAGATTGCCAGCAGTACTCCAATGTCCGTTCATCTGGTTCTCAACCATCGAGCCGCACTGGATGATTCTGAACCTGGTGCATGGTCCTCTGAACCCAGCTTACAAAAGTGACTTTATGCAAGCACAAGTGCCACCGTACTCCTTCAAAGGCCGAGTTCTGGAGCTGTGGACGCAATTGAAAGGACTTTATCGACATAATGGGTGAGTATTCTTATGTCTGAACTGATAAGACTTGTGGAGGTCAGATAAGCGGTCCTTCATGACATCCATCATGGTCGCCGATCTCAACATAGTTGGGAAAAGGCTAGGCCTTGTTTTTTTTGAGAGAACCATCGCGAAAGGACATATTTTTTTATTTCTTAAAGGATTTGTTCCATTTAGTTCTTTTTGATTCCCATCAAAAAGATGTTCTTTTGAGATGGTTGTTAATCTTCATTGGCGAAGGATTGAAAGAGTTAACTTTTCCTTTTAGTAATTATTAGACTTGGTCAATGGCAATCTAGATTGTTTCGACCTAGAACAGAGTTTAGCGTTATTAATTCATTAGCGTTATTATGCATTTTTATCAACTCTATTGATGTCATGTTACACTTTATTTCTATAAATATAACACCTGAATAAAGGCCAAGGTAAAAAGGCAAGATATCTTGTGCTTTACAAACACTATGATGTCAGCAGACGACGTACGAATGAGTTTATTCATCTCAAAATAAATTTGAAAAACTAGTGGTAACTGGTTTTTATTTAAAAATATTGTAAACCCTGTATTTAATATAAAAATAAAGAAATATATGTTAGAACACATCTTTTTTTTTCATAATTATAACGCCCTTCCTCATGACTAAGACAAATCACTATACACGTATTACGGATAATAATGATAACAGACACTTAATTCATAAATAGTGTTTTACTATCATCATGACTTGCTGGAATTGAGAGCACATTGTAAGTACTTGGGTACAGCCAGTCTTTGATTTGAAATTTGCGGCCTGCCTGAACTGTTTCACAGCCACCGCCAGCCAGCAACGTTTTTGCTTGTTTACAACGTTTTTCGCCGCACGAGTCGATCGATCAGCTTAAGCTACGCTTGCCAAGGTTGGTCCGCGAAGGGGTGGCCCACTGCACATATCGTGACTCCACCGTGACTCGGAATCTTTTGTCGTGGCCTTTCGTCCCGGCTGTCTTTCGTAGACCTTTGGTAGTCATTACGGGTCGTCAGAAACCCGAAAGTCTGACAACCAGTCTTATCGAATAGTAGCCTATTACTCCGTAACTAGGTTGTGAGGGTCAGGTAGGCAGTCGGTCCATGTAAAATACTGATACAAGCTGCATCAAGTTTGACTGACAGCCGACCCCAACATAGTTGGTAGTAAAACTTACGTCTTTCGTTTTCATTTCAGAGCCTTCTACGCCAAAGAAGAGGAAGTTTACATGAAACTAATCGCCCCTATCATTAAGGAGCAAGGCAGACCAGTACCAAACTACAATGAGCTAAGATACAATGCATCTTTGTTACTGGGCAACTCGCAGGTGGCTATTGGAAGCTCCGTACCTTTGCCACCAAGCTACAAGCATATTGGAGGGTATCATATCACTGAGCCGGTCAAACCTTTACCGGAGGTGGGTGAAGCTATTATTCTATCCGTAAAACCTGGTGTTTTGGACCGTGGTCCTTACTAGAAAATGGTGTTCTTTAATCAGTAAAATAAAAACAACGACACCATTTTTTGGAATTCATTCGATACTGACTCTAATGGACAAGTTCATATTGCCTATGTGATTCAATAGGTTATGCAGAAAATGTTCATAAATGTTTTTCTCTTAATTTTTGGTCCCTTTCTGTCATCACTTGTTAATAATAAATGCATACTTTCCCAGGACCTAAAGAAAATTATGAACAGTGCCAAGAACGGTGTGATTTACTTCAGTTTGGGATCAAACCTGAAAAGCAAGGACTTACCAGATGACCTAAAGCAAGGCCTATTAAAGGTGTTTGGAGGACTGAAACAGACAGTGTTGTGGAAATTTGAAGAAAAGCTACCTGGCGTGCCGAAGAATGTCCATTTAGTGCAGTGGGCTCCACAGCAGAGCATTTTAGGTAATGTTCTGACATTTACACATCTGTCACATTGGCCCATGATTACCAATTAGCATAGGAAAGGTGAAAGTGACTAAGAAATCCCAAGTATAGTGTATTAAGATGTCTGGAGACTTTCGAGTACGCCAAGCTGTGATTAAGATAAATGTTTTGGCCAATCGAGACCATTAAGCGGCGAGTTATGTGTTAAGCAGTAAACCAACAAAATGTGACAACATAATGTTACTAACATAAAATTTTGAGACGGATACAAATGCTTACATTCAAACATCAAGGTTGAATGATATGTGGCTAATGTTGTCAATGAAAAACACATGTAATTCACCACTAGAAATA
Organism: Polymixis lichenea; assembly: GCA_949091785.1. Classification (NCBI taxonomy): domain Eukaryota; kingdom Metazoa; phylum Arthropoda; class Insecta; order Lepidoptera; family Noctuidae; genus Polymixis; species Polymixis lichenea. The sequence continues at coordinate 7,471,993 of OX420952.1, forward strand.
GATAAACAATAATGGCAATGCAGTTTATAAACAATTAAGGACGTGTTTACGAATTGACGCAGTTCAATTTTAGGTATTAAATCTTACTACTACATATGCACGGCTCACACTTACAGCGATTTGCGTGAAGCGGTGAAATTATGAGTAAACTGACATTGCTTGATACTTGAGCCTACTTTTATTAAATTTTTAGCTATGTTTTTTTTATAATTGCGTTGATTTTTTTCAAAAAAGTTTGTAACGTGATGTGTTCATAAAAGTTTAAAAGTATTTAATTTAATTGCACACTGATTGAATGGTAAGCAAATACTTGCAAAAGTACCTATGTTTTTACAATTTGCGCGACAAGCTGGTTGCTTATAATATGTTATTTGTTTTATTTAGTATTTCATCATTATAATAAATTTGTTATGGTATCAAATGCAAGTGGGTTCTCGAAAACAAGAGAGCGAAGAAAGAAGAAAGAAAATGCGTTTATTTGTCACACACACTGGGCCAATATACTTATACAATATTCATTGCATCATAAATGTTTAAAATAATAGTTTGCACGCTAACAAAAACAATGCAATGGATATTGTTGGACCACCAAATTGGAATGGATTGCCCTTCCAAGTGTGTTACGCATTTAGGAAGCCGGGCTAGGAGCTAGTAAATGATAAAAATGAATAAAACCAACGAAAAAAACTTTTTTAAATCAATTCTTTGTTATCATCATATTAATATGACGATGTGAAGAATGTTCACGTGGTTCCATATTTCTTTTGACTCCTGGATCGATCAATTCTGGAAAGAAGCAGTTCTTCTCTTCTACAGGCATGAAGTTACTTAAAAGATTTTTTCCCAAACGTCTTAAGGCTTCGTAAGGCTTTGGCATCAAAATCAAAATCAAAATATTTTATTTCACATAAACCTGCAAGGGCACCTATGAAACGTCAGAAGCTAGGTGCACGGTTCCAATTTGTCGCTTCCTATGGAGAAGAGCCGGCAAGAAACTCCACGGCTACTCTTTTAAAAATAATTGGGTTTTACAATGTTTTCAAATTACAGTGATATTAGGTTTGGGAGGACAATGCAGGCCTGTCAATAAGTACCAGGTACCTAGAGGAATGAAAATAAAGAATAGAAAATCGTCTACAAATCTAGTCTGTAAAGCCTACAGCGTTCTCCCATTCACAATATGTAAAAGAATCTACATTAGTAAGATCAACCTGTTTAAACAAAGTGACATGATTTTCATGAGAATCACTAACAAATAGTTGATAATTGAAGCGATGTATAATGTCGAAAATGAAGAGAATATGTCAGAAAGTGTAAAAAATAAAAATACTAAAAATTAACATTGTAATTTGGAAGCAGTTAATAGACTTTCACAAAGTTATGCTATTAATGAGGTACCAGGGAAGCCACATGTGCCGAAGGAATGAATGCCAAATTTGTTTGTCTTCAACGTAGTCTTTTATCTTATAATATGCTTTTTTGATAAGGACACGTTTGATGTGAGTTTTAAACTTTCCATCGCTAAGTTCTGTAACCGACTTTGGCAACTTGTTATAGAAGCGGATACTGTTTATTAGAAATGACTTGCTAGTTTTAGTTAATCTAAATTTTGGAATCACAATTTCATCTTTACTACGTGTATTTAGATTATGGAAGTCGCATCTTTTTTTGAAAAGACCTAAGTTTTTGCGAACATACAGGATATTCTCTAGGATATAAAGAGAAGGCAGAGTTAGTATACCAATTTCATTGAATTTGTTTCTAAGAGACTCGCGAGGCCCCATTTTACAGATTGCGCGGATTGCCCTCTTTTGTAAAATGAAAACTGAATCTACGTCAGCTGCCGATCCCCACAGCAGAACGCCATAAGACATAATACTGTGAAAATAAGCAAAGTATACTAACCTAGCTGTGGCTACATCAGGCCTTATTTTTCTTACTGCGTAAGCAGCTGAGCTTAATCTACTTGAGAGAGCTCTAATGTGGGCACCCCATTGCAATTTTGAATCTAAAGTAATTCCTAGAAATACAGTTTCGGAAATAGCATCTAGTTTCTTGCCATCAAGTTTTAAATTTAGACCTACTTGGGGTACATTTGGTAATGATAACTTAAGACATTTAGTTTTGTTTGCATTGAGTAAAAGATTATTAGCCGCAAACCATTTCGAGAGAACAGCTAGACTATCCTTGATATGTAAGACATCCGTATCTTTCCTATCTATTCTAAAAATAAGAGAGGTGTCATCAGCGAATAAAATGATATCCGAGAAGTTTGCCTAAAGGTAAGGAAGGTCATTAATATAAACTAGAAATAAAAAGGGCCAAGAATTGAACCTTGAGGCACGCCCATCTTAACTAGAGACCCCGAGGACGTTGCCCCGTTAACATTTACTTTTTGCTGCCTGTTTGATAAATAGGAAAGTACAAGATCAGCAGCTCGTCCACGAATTCCGTAGTGGTGTAATTTACAGATGAGTGTATTGTGGTCAACGCAGTCAAACGCTTTTGAGAGGTCACAGAAAATGCCAATTGCATCCTGGGACTTCTCCCAGGATTCCAAAATGTGACTAACGAGTTTTACTCCCGCGTCAGTCGTCGACCTACCTTTCGTGAAACCAAACTGTCGACTATGTAAAATCCCATTTGAGTTAAAATATGACAACATCTGGCAAGGATATAGGTATATAATTAGAGGGAGAGATTAGAATTTAAAAATTGGTACTACTTTACTATGTTTCATTAAGTCAGGAAACGTACCGCTGTCTAAACATTGATTAAATATGCCAGTTAGGACAGGGGCAATTGTGTCAATGATACCTTCAAGAACCTTAACGGAAATCCCCCATAAGTCTTCAATGTTTTTTTAAATTAAGACTTTTAAATGCTGTTTTAATTGTGACAATAGAAATGGGTTTGAATTCAAAATTTGGAATGTCCTTACTGATGTTTTCTTTAAGAAGTGATTCAGCTAATACAGATGATGAGGGTAGAGATTTCGTAACCTCTATTGGGATGTTGGTAAAGAAATTTTCTAGAGTCTCAGCAACTTTTAACTTATCTGAAATGGTTTCATTATCAATTTTTAGACGTAACTCATTCTGATCTCGCTGTTGTGTGTTTCCAGTTTCTTTGTTAATTACCTGCCACACGGCCTTTATTTTATTTTTAGAAATATAAATTTTGTTACTTATTAATTTAGATTTAGCTTGAGCGCAGACTCTTTTGAATATCTTAGAATAGTTTCTTACATAATTATGAAGGGCCTGATCAGAAGTCAGTGATTTTTCGTGATACAAATTGTATAAGACATCTCAGCTTTTTCTAATGCCAGCTGTGGCCCATTCGCTAAATTTTGGTTTAGGAGTGATTGTAACTTTTTTTACCGGACATGCTTTATTGAATTCTTGGCATACTGTAGAAAAAATGTGCTATAGTTTATATTGGGGTCTTGTGAATCAATACTTGCTGTTGAGAGATTGCTAAGAAAATTATTTTTAAACGTTTCCAATTTATTTTTAGTCAGAGGTCTCAATTCAATGGTTTTATCTAGGTGTAATTTTGTATCTAAATCAAACGATACAAGCTGACCACTATGGTCTGACCTAACGCCACTAATCAAGGACAAGTCCTTTATTTTGCAATTAGTAAATATATTGTTTATGCATGAAGCTGTGGTTGCTGTTATTCTAGTCGCTTCATTAAATATACATTTTAAATTGAATGATTTAAACAATGAGATAAGCTTACATTTTTCTGGTGAGTTAACTAATAGGTCAATATTTAGGTCACCACACACGAAGACTAATTTATCATCTTTAAAAAGTTGACCTAATATTTCCTCCATTATGATCAAAAATGATGACAAGTTTGAGGCTGGTGGTCTATAAACAGATTAGAAAGTATGGCCCTCAACCTCCGCACATGCTACCTCACATAAGCGATCAACAGAGCAAGCATCTAAAACAATAATTGCGTTATAAGAGGCCATCCATAAATTACGTCACGTTTACCTCAATGTGTGACGTAATTTATGGATGAGAGGTCAACGAAATGTGACATTGTGTGACAAGGGCCAGGGGGGGTCAAAAGCTTTGTGACGGCACATGTTAAAACCTAAAATACTAAAACTCTACTTGCCTACTCTTACTTCGGAATATAAAATTGAAAAATATGTGACGTCACACAAGAGGGAGGGGTTTTCACAAGGGTGACCACCTGCGACAAATTCGGGGTGGTCAAAAACGATAAAATTTGTGTGACGTAATTTATGGATGGCCCTTAGGAGCTAAATAAACTGTAAAGATTCATGTCAGGTAGCTCTATTAGTTTATTACTTCCGGTAGCAGTCTTCAAAGTACACCTTTAGGTCTACCGTCGTCCGGACATAAGATCTCAACGTATCTAACAAAACGACCCCAAACTCGGCACATCTAGCTCTACTCGCCTACTAGTTACAGTAGCAGTCTTCGAAGTACACATTCAGGTCACTCCATCAAGTCAGGAGGTAAGATCTCAACATAACTAACAAAATGAGCCCAAACTCGGCACATCTAGCTCTACTCGTCTATTAGTTCCATTAGCAGTCTTCGAAGTACACATTCAGGTCACTCCATCAAGTCAGGAGGTAAGATCTCAACATAACTAACAAAACGAGCACAAACTCGGCACATCTAGCTCTACTCGTCTATTAGTTCCAGTAGCAGTCTTCGAAGTACACATTCAGGTCACTCCATCAAGTCCGGAGGTAAGATCTCAACATAACTAACAAAATGAGCCCAAACTCGACACATCTAGCTCGACTCGTCTATTAGTTCCAGTAGCAGTCTTCGAAGTACACATTCAGGTCACTCCATCAAGTCAGGAGGTAAGATCTCAACATAACTAACAAAACGAGCCCAAACTCGGCACGTCTAGCTCTACTCGTCTATTAGTTCCAGTAGCAGTCTTCGAAGTACACATTCAGGTCACTCCATCAAGTCAGGAGGTAAGATCTCAACATAACTAGCAAAACGAGCCCAAACTCGGCACATCTAGCTCTGCTCGTCTATTAGTTCCAAGAGCAGTCTTCGAAGTACACATTCAGGTCACTCCATCAAGTCAGGAGGTAAGATCTCAACATAACTAACAAAACGAGCCCAAACTCGGCACATCTAGCTCTACTCGTCTATTAGTTCCTTTAGCAGTCTTCGAAGTACACATTCAGGTCACTCCATCAAGTCAGGAGGTAAGATCTCAACATAACTAACAAAACGAGCCCAAACTCGGCACGTCTAGCTCTACTCGTCTATTAGTTCCAGTAGCAGTCTTCGAAGTACACATTCAGGTCACTCCATCAAGTCAGGAGGTAAGATCTCAACATAACTAACAAAACGAGCCCAAACTCGGCACATCTAGCTCTGCTCGTCTATTAGTTCCAGGAGCAGTCTTCGAAGTACACATTCAGGTCACTCCATCAAGTCAGGAGGTAAGATCTCAACATAACTAACAAAATGAGCCCAAACTCGGCACATCTAGCTCTACTCGTCTATTAGTTCCAGTAGCTGTCTTCGAAGTACACATTCAGGTCACTCCATCAAGTCAGGAGGTAAGATCTCAACATAACTAACAAAACGAGCCCAAACTCGGCACATCTAGCTCTACTCGTCTATTAGTTCCATTAGCAGTCTTCGAAGTACACATTCAGGTCACTCCATCAAGTCAGGAGGTAAGATCTCAACATAACTAACAAAATGAGCCCAAACTCGACACATCTAGCTCTACTCGTCTATTAATTCCAGTAGCTGTCTTCGAAGTACACATTCAGGTCACTCCATCAAGTCAGGAGGTAAGATCTCAACATAACTAACAAAACGAGCCAAACTCGGCACATCTAGCTCTACTCGTCTATTAGTTCCAGTAGCAGTCTTCGAAGTACACATTCAGGTCACTCCATCAAGTCCGGAGGTAAGATCTTATCATAACTAACAAAACGAGCCCAAACTCGGCACATCTGGCTCTACTCGTCTATTAGTTCCAGTAGCAGATTTCGAAGTATACTTTCAAGTCACTCCATCAAATCCAAAACAAAATGATAATTTGAATTTATGATCCCTACTTACTTCTAGCAAAAGCATAAGAAATTTGAATAAAATCTTACCTTAGTTGTCCGTCCGTAGTCGGTGAAGTATCAAGTTTATTACGTCAATTGTTTTGTATTCGTACAGCTATCTTTTTCACTACGAGCTGCTACTTACAACCGACACAGTGTCCACTCACGACGGCGGCCGAGCGCTGACTAATATTTCATTACAAATTTTTGTGCAATAAATCAAGACAAGGACCAGTAAAATAACCCTTATTTCAATTCAATAAGATTCACGCGTAGAAGCTAAATATGCGAAAATATTGATTTGATTTTTATTTTTTTCTGAGACTATTTATTACATTTTGATAGTTCTTTTTTACCTCATTTTGAGTTGAATATGTCTACTTACATAAAATATTTTTAAATAATTGAATTTAAGTTATTAAATAGGAGAAAAATCTTCCTAAACTCAACACTTTATTGTCAATGTTGTGTGAAGAGGTAACGGAAATTATTTTTTACAATGGTAAAAACCAAAATTTTCAAGTACAAAATTTACCACTTTTGAAGATGAAAAAATAATCTATCTTTGGCAATTATTATTTACATTTCGTTTAGTATCATTTTGCCGCAAAATGCACCGAAAAGCTGCTTATTTTTGTCAGATTTGTAAACGCACCCATAAGATGTGTTGTATTTTTTGTATAATTTGTAAACAGATGGCTCTTGTCGTTAGCCTGTGTACCGAAACTGTAAAAAACATGCACAGTGAATAATTGTGGTTAACATTAATCTTCTTGCGATCTATATGAACGCATGTGTGTTTATGATATTATTCATGAATTGTAGGATTCAGTTGGATTGCACAACCACGAGTGTTTTTGGAAGTTTCCGAAAACACTCAAGCCACTAGTGTAATGTAGTGTGTGTGTGTGTATGATGTGTGTGTAGTTTTGAATCATCAACTACATTTCGTCATAATTAGCCTACAGTACACCGCTCGGCCTCTTTATTTGCTCAATCTAACAATCAATGAATCTTTGCCGCTGAGCTCACATAACGGTTTTTGTTGGGGAAAAAGGTAAAATACTAGCATATTTCAGTGTTCCATATGTTTTATTAAATAGCTGACAAGATCACGTTTGACCACTGTCTCACCTGATGGTAAGCGATGATACTGTTAATGATGCACGCCAGCTCATCAGTTTTTTCTGTGTCATTTACCCATACGAAAATTTCTTCTCCTCCAGCCCACCCGAACCTGGTTCTCTTCGTCACCCACGGAGGTCTCCTCTCCGTTACCGAGGCTATCCACTTCGCTGCTCCTCTAATCGCCATCCCAGTCTACGCAGACCAGTTCCTCAACGCAAACCGAGCACAACAAAAGGGCTATGCTGTGAAAGTAGACCTGTCTTACCATCTGCATGAGGATCTGAAGGTGGCTCTAGACAAAGTTCTTGGAGATCTTCCGAAGTAAGTAGACATTTATGTTCTTTTAACTTAACTGTTTGATACTCTTCATTTTGACTATTGTTCCAATACGCGAGAAATACATCTGTACATTTCTCGCGTATTGAAACGCGCATGTAGTACTGCAAAGATCTCTTTGCAGTACTACATGCCCGTTCCCTTTTCACGGCAGAAAACTAATATCTGTACGGCCTCTACCTATCGAATTATCAATTTCCTATCATGTGGCTTTTTTTTTTGGGTGGGAAATCATCAAACAACTTCTCCCACTCTGGGTGGAGCGGGAGGGCGTGTCAGACTTTTACTGACTAAAACCCACCCGTGTTCCCTCAGTTGCCTGTGTGCCAGGGGCGGCGTTATCTCTTTTGAACAACCCGCACCCCTGGCAGGCATCGGCCCTTGCGGGCCCCATCAGTTGCTGCTAACATCTCTTTGAGGCGCGTGTAACACAACGCGCTGTCGACCCGGGCTCGGTCCTTACCGGACAGCGAGCTACCCATTACTCGTCGTCCGCAAGCCCGTGCCTACGGTGGCCGGGAATCAGCCTGGGACTCGCGACGCCCAGGGCGTCTCCTGCGAAGGCCACGGCTGTGAGGGCGCATGTACTGCATTTCCCTCACGTGCGCCGCCTCCCTCTTTGCGAGCATAACTGCTTTGCTAGAGGAGGCGACTGCTAGCCATGCACTCTTCCTATCATGTGGCTTAAGAATATGTTGCTATTTTAGCTCCAAATAAATTGTTAATTAATTACTGTTCTGCAAGATTATATTATAGGTACCTTCGTCAGCCAACAAGCTGATTCAGGTGCAGTCTGAGGGGTGTGGGATCCAAGGGGTCATAAACACCCCCAAGGCCGTAAACGTAAAGCTTAAAATAGTCATTTTTCGAAAATATAATACATTTTCTTATTAATATGTAGGTAGTCTGTGTCTATGACCCACCCGCCCCTCCCAATGTCTGGCTGCGACCGCGCCTGAGATGATTGCGATAATGATTCGCACTGATCATGACTTTTCTTCCACAGATATACCGCAAGAGTTAAAGAGCTATCAATAGCTTACCATGACAGTCCAATGAAGCCAAAGGAAGCTCTAAACTTCTGGGTTAACCATGTTATTCGGACAAAGGGAGCTCCCCACTTGCGGTCAGTGGCTCTGCAAGTACCACTCTACCAAAGAGTGTACCTAGATCTACTAGCAGTGATTTTGTTAGCTTTTGTAGTTCTAGTGTTAGTGGTTCAGAGGATTCTTTTTTCAGTGACGGGCAAGAAGAGCACGAAACTGAAGACAAATTAAGTTGGTTTTAATGTTGTAGAAGTTATCGGTACAGGCAACAAACTTATTCAGCAGATATTTATATTTAGCAGTTTTGTGTGTACTGTATGTATTCCAAGGATTAAGCCCGCTTTGTTCATAAATTGCCAAAGGTAATCAACGACTTTAAAACATCGTTCTATTTCTGTCAATCGTTTAAAGATGACAGACACAGGTTGATGTTTTGAATACGTATTTTCCTGACATGAACACTCAGCGTATTGTACAGATGTTTAATTTGGTCTGCAAAGGTCTCTCGTCCTTTTGTTGCCTGTACAATAAGCATCAAATAAAATAGTAGAGGATTAACCCATCATCATCAATTATAGTGATGTTTTACCGGATAAACTAAATCGTTCTACTTGAATATGCTAAGTCATGAACAAATAAATTATCAGCAGTACGTCAATTATCAAAGTCAGTCTGTATGTTATGTTAAAAGCTCAATGTTTATACAGAACAAAATTACTTCAAATTATCCGGCAAAGTCACAGTTTTGGGATCTTTAATCGAACACATTTGTATCATAATTGTCGTACCCTGGTACTCTTTTAAAGTTTCCCCAATTAATTTGATATAACCCTATAATGTTAGCTCAATAGACGTTTCCAAAAAGGGTTCGGCGGGGCTTTAGCGGAGATCCACTTATCTAACTTCCTATTTTTTCTAACTGTGGTTTAAGTAAATACTTCAGATGAATGTTTGTATTTTTATAAGTTAAGTTTATTGTTATGTTTAATCGTGTATTGTATACCTAATTAATGAAAGTGTGGAATGCAATTTGTTATATTTAAATCCTTCTTGTTTCTCTAAAATTTTAGTTGTGTTCATCAATATTCCCGAAAACGATATTTTCATTAAAGTTTTCTCCGTAAAGTCTTTACAAGTCGCTAACCCGTCTTGAGCATGCGTGCATTCTCTATATGAAAGACGGCCCTTGTCGTGCATTGGGACAGTAAAAGCCTGGTACTATTATTATATTACATTGAATTATCTCCAATATTTCAGTTTTTTCGTTTAACGCTCGTTGCTCGTTCCTTAATACCTAGATAGTGTACAAGAAAGGCTTATGGCTAAGTAGACACATATGTGGCCGTCTCTGCGCCTCCGGAGGTGGCGCGAGGGTTCGGTTTCGGGGCTTTTAGCCCCTTGACCGAGGTGTTGTTCTCTCAGTCCCCAAAATTGGGGACCCGTCTTAGATTTTCCCCCCTCTCCTGAGGGACGACCCGGGGGAGTACTCTTTGCACACTTAGTCGCCTAGGAATAAAGAAATAGTCTAGAATTAATATAAGTGGCACGCAAGGCGCCTGAATCTTAGAGAGCGAGTTTGTGAACGAGTTGGTTTGGGACGGCGAGAGACGACGGACGGAGTTGATATACCTACCAGGCTAGTAAAGATAAGCGAGATATTCTAAGCGAAATAAATTAGTGTTGTGAGCTGTGAGGGACGGTGCAGGGAGAAACTAGTTATAGACGCAGTGTTTCGTAAGTGAGTTGTATTCTTATTCACCCCAAGGAATTACCTGGTAAGTGCCAACTTCAATCTTTAATAATAGTGTGTACATATTAGTAACGCAGATCTCGTTTTTTTTTTTACGTACTTTACGTACTTCAGATAATTCTAACTAAGCATAAAACTCTATCTTTCAACCCACAGAAGACAAAAGGCAGAAGGAAAAACACGGTTGCTCCCACTGTCTCAGTTAAGTCTACATTCACGAAAAGACAATATCCGAGGCAATCATCCCATTTATACAATCTACTTAATAAAGAACTTGATATATACCTACTAACTTATCGCGAATGCAAAAAGGTTTTATCGAAATGGCTTAAGTCAAAAACCTATGACAAAGTAGAAAATATGATGCAATCAATGCGACTATAAGTAATTAAATATAATATACTACGCTATGTTATTTCTACTGCTAATGGAAGATAATGTCCTAGGGACATTATTCTCACGTACACATTCACCACCAGTACCTCCACACTATCTCCACACATAACTACAACTACAGAAATAATGATAAAATGTACATAACTTTGAATAATGATAATATAATCTTAGTGGATAACGTACAATTTTTAGGCATTCATATTGACGAAAGTTTAAACTGGAAAAAGGAACTATCAGCAATAGAAAGCTCAATTAGTGCTGCTTGCTATGCCCTTAGAAGTCTGAGAGAGGAGATCACTATCGAACAATTAAAAGTAGTGTACTATTCGCTTGTAGAGTCGAGGCTCAGGTACAGTATTTCTCTATGGGGAGGTAGTTACGCGTACAATTTGAACACAGCTTCTGTGGTTCAAAAAAGGGCCTTAAGAACCATAGTGAGAATTCCATAATGGGTTTCGTGCAAGGAGTACTTTAAAGATCTACAGATATTGACTGTGCCGTGCTTGTATATTCTAGTAGTACTCACTGACCTAATGAAAAAACTAAACAGGATCGAAACAGCAGAAGAAAGAAATAAGCGAGAAGCTACAAGGCGTAAGGACCTGCAGTATGACATACATCCATTTATGAAAGTGGTTAGTCATACGGCAAGGTTTCAATCGATCAAATTGTACAATAAACTACCTACAGAATTAAAGTCCTTATACAACATAAACTCGTTTAAGCGGCAAGTTAAATCTATTCTGGTTGCAAAATGCTATTATGCTGTTGATGAGTTTTTCGCTGATGTGTTTTAGCTAGACCATTATTATTACTGAATAGAACATAATTATATCATTTCGGAGATTCTGACATCAATTAATTTAATTTTAATTTTAATTGTAACATTGTACACTGGTGCTAGTAAAGGTGTGTGTGGGTTTTAATGTTATTGTGCAATAGTGTGTGGTTCTGACATGTTTTTATTGATATATTGAATTTTAGATAATATATTTTTGTTCTGGATGGGAATGTTGGGGAGTTAAATTGTTATTCTATTTGTTTTCTTAAATATAAATAGCCTGGATAGTGGACATTGTAAATTAATTTTATTTTTTTTATTAATAGAAATTAAATGAAATTATTAGGTAGGTATTAGTGACATATATTTAGTTCTTTTTTATCCTCGTTGACTTTGTTTTTAATTTTGAACTTTTATGAATGTAAATAATACTAGTGTAGGTAGAAATTGAGATTGAATTGAACTAATTTATTTATGTGTTTATCTTGTTATTATTTTAATTATTTGCGTATTTTAATTTTCTTTGTAAAACATTCAGACACAATGTAAATTGTTATTGAATAAATGAAATGAAACACACATTCCACCGCGCTTTTTGATCTTTTTATTTTTTATTCTTTTATTTTATTGTTTTATTGGTATAAGTTTATATAATTAATTTGGCTAAATAATAGGCTAAATAACTTAAAAGAAATTAGATAACCTGGGGAAGGGCGGAGCATCCTAACACAAGCAAACTATTTGCTTAACAGGATTCTCCCCATTGTAACTAGCTTAAGTTATTGAAGTTGATGCAATAAACATTTTTAATTTTTAATTTTTAGAAGCGAAAACTTCTTTAGGGGCATTTTTTGGAATGAGAAATCGACAAAGTCGACAATCTGCTTCAACCAGATTTTTCAAGGGGTATCGTATTACCCAGTAATCGAGATGTAGAGGTCAGATAAGTAGTCGCTCCCTGTATAGCACTGGAATTCAGCTGTATCCCGTGAGACTGGAAGCCGTCACCGAAATAGTTGGGAAAGACTTGGCATCATGCTTAAATTGCAAGTCTATAAACCGGGTCTAAGTTACAAAGGAAAAGTTTAAAATATTTTAATAGGCAAATCGTTTAAAGTCACTTAAAATGCATTGAAATTACTATTCATGGCATCGCGAGAATTTAATTCAATTGAATATTGATTTGTCGACCGAGTCGAGTTTTATTTGATTACGTGCCTGGGGATAATATGACTAACTGTAAAATCGTTTTGATGGTTTTGATATTGTTTTTTTTTTGTTTGGAATTTAGTAACATTTTGAAATGTGTTGGTGAACCTAGTTATTATTCGAAGCTTCAATTTACAATACAGTACAATGTCTTTCCATGTCGAGCTTACCCTTTGTTTTAAACAATAACAATTCTTAGGGCGATGGCCAAACGTAGGACACCGTAAAACGGTAAGTTTTATGTCACACAGTTAGTGGCATATTGCTACATATTATTAAAAGCTAGAAAAACATTTTCCAAACAAAAAACAACCGACTTCCGAAAAGACACTACCAAGTGAAAAATAACTTTAATTTCGAATGTCGTTGTCTTTGGATATTTTTTTTTAATCTTTTGTCACCGCCTTCCGAAATTAAAGTTATTTAGTTATTTTTGCAGTGTTTTTTCGGAAGTCGGTTCTTTCTTTTTTTGGAAAAAGTTTTTATTTTTCACTTTGTAGTAATAGAAATTTCATCATCCTTGGGGTATTCTCAAAGCCAATCAAATCTAAACAATGCATATTTTGCGATAGCAGCAATCGCGGTTGATTTGCTGTCATTTTTGGAAGAATTCTGTTGTCTGTCTTCGAAACTCATCTCATCATCAGATCTATATGAAATTCTAATGGTACCATTTCGGAATAAACACCTTTCGAAAAGACTTGCAAATCCATCTATACATGACGGAGTTATGCCCAAAAATACATTAAAAAAAATATAAACACACTGAATTGATAACCTCCTCCTTTTTGAAGTAGGTTAAAAAACACTGTGTTGTCAAATATTCCACAAAAATAACTAAGTACATATTCAAAAATATTTCATAAAATATCATGCTATAACAATCGCAAACAGGATAGAATTGAATGGCAGTCAACTGAAAGAACATAGGTGGGTTATAGTCAGTAAAAGTGTGACACGCCCTCCTGCTCCAACCAGAGCGGGGAGAAGTTATTTGAAAATTTCCCACATAAAAAAGCCTATGTATGTATTTTTGCTCCTTTGTCAAGAGACCAAACTTTTTGGCCGATTTTGATGATTCTTACGTCAATCTATTTGTGATATTCTTGCGAGTGTCACTAAGTACAAATGAGAGTAATCAAAATTCAATATGGCGACCACCAAACGCCATATTGTGACAAACAAATCCATGAAAGTCGATGAACTTACGTCAAGTGGGGTATCATTGGGAGGAGTTCACATCGGCGTCGAGTCCACGATGAAGTACCTAGGACTTGTCCTTGACAGCCGGTGGAACTTCGCGGAGCACTTCCGACGTTTTGTTTCGGATAGGGCGGGAGGAAACGCCCGGGTGTTTCCATTGCGAAGATCGCCCTGAAGACACGGTGGAGCATACGGTGGAGGTCTGTCCGGCTTGGGCGGAGCACCGTCGTGTCCTCGTGGAGGTGATCGGCGGCGGCGATCTCTCGCGTCCGACCCTGGTCCAGGCCATGGTACGGAGCGAGAGTGCATAGCTAGCAGTCGCCTCCTTCAGCGAAGCAGTTATGCTCGCAAAAAAGGAGGCGTCGCACGTGAGGGAGATGCAGTACATGCGCCCTCACAGCCGTGGCCTTCGCCTGAGACGCCCTGGGCGTCGGGAATCCCAGGCTGATTCCCGGCCACCGCAGGCACGGGCTTGCGGACGGCGAGTAATGGGTAGCTCGCTGTCCGGTAAGGACCAAGCCCGGGTCGACGGCGCGTTGTGTTTAACGCGCGCCTCAAAGAGCTGTCAGCAGCAACTGATGGGGCCCGCAAGGGCCGATGCCTGCCAAGGGTGCGGGTTGTTCGAAAGAGATACCGCGGCCCCTGGCACACAGGCAACTGAGGGAACACTAGTGGGTTTTAGTCAGTAAAAGTCTAACACGCCCTCCCGCTCCACCCAGAGCGGGAGAAGTTATTTGATGATTTCCCACCCAAAAAACAAAAATAAAAGTGGTGTATCATTGAATAGGTCTACAAAAAGGTTTGGTTTCTTACTCACTTTTCATTTTGAATTACCATTTAAGTTCCATGTATAACGATTTATTAGTTAGCAACAATTCTCACTCAATTTTTTTTTTTTAGGGGTGATAAAGTTCTTAAATAATTGTATAGTAAGTAGGTCCGGTCCGGTCCATGTGGTGCCGGACGTAAAAGAATAGCACCATCCCATTTCTTCCCGTGGGGGTCGTAGAAGGCAACTAAGGGACTTGCTAGAGAATGGGCAGCAGCGTTCTCTATGCAGTTTAACACAATACTGCGATCCCCAACCCACCTGCCAAGCGTGGCGATTATGGAAAATTTTTGGGGAGGCTTATTTCCAGCAGTGGACGTCTTTCGGCTGATATGACGATGATGAAGTAGGTCTTGTTAACGTGCAAAATAGTTATTTTAATAAAAAAGTTGTCAAAAAAGTAAATTCAAAAATCCGAAAACCCTGTTATCAAAAACTATAGTACTTATTAAGTTAAATAGTCAATCTCGTAAAATAAAATTTACTTGTTTCCATCTTTTGTAAGTCATTATAGTTAGTAAAATTTTTACGCAGTCGGGTTTTGTATGAAAAACAGGACAACACGTTTATCGGGTCAGCTAGTTACATGATATAAATTACTGAAACCAAGCTTTTTTTTATGGCATCTCGTAGTTCACTTTGAGAGGTCGTAACTACGGACTTTCCTGTGGCTGCCTCAAGCTAACTCAAAGCGTCCAGCCAGGGGCAAATTACGCATGCTGAGGGCCCCCTGTGAGGTACGAAATTCGGCTCAGGGCGTCACTGGGGGGAGGACAGCAATTTGGGACAAGCCGGATCTGATTAGGATCTGAAGCCAAACCAGTCTTACGATACTATATTGTAGAAGATAGGAAGATATGAAGAGGGGGAAGACCTATATAAGGCGGTGCGGCACTAGCCCCGGCCCGACTCTGCGCGCGACGCTCGCCCCGAACGGACGTGTTGTGAAGTGCTCCTGCCTGCTGCGTGACTCACCTCTCGCCGCTATCAAGACTCGCTGCGCCCCGCTGCGAACATTGTAGCCGCCCCGGCTACAGACGATTTAATTAATTGGTGAATTTATTTCACTGATTAATTCAGTCTAAACTGTCTTTTTCAAGACATATTATTTCTTTGTCGGAGAAAGCTTCGTGTAAATTCACTTGGCCCTCTCCGGGTAAAATCCACTGTTTTTGTGGTCCTCGGTTGAAACCTCACGGTGTCAACGAATCCGAGGGGGTGTTGACCCGACTCACCCGCCGAACCCCTTCAGGGCTAGGCATCAATCGGACGGGTCCCAGACCACCGGCCTTGGGGGATCTCCTAGTCGGTACTGGTGACAGTTTTGCCTCCACAGCAACTCACCCAGTGTCTTTGGGGTGTCTCTACACCCCTCGCATTGGACGTCAGGGCCCTGTTGCACATTAAGATTGGCAACAGGTTTACAAGCTTAGGGCTCACCAATAGGTACACACCCCCCTGCCTACACCCGGCAGGGAGGGCCACACATCCCCGGGCTATCCTCCCGGGGAAGTAGCCGTTAGGATTTGTTAGGAGTTTTATAGGGACTTAGGCCACTCCCTATGAGTGAATATTAGGCCCCCCCACCATGGCCAGTAACATGGCACCCCCCCCGTCCAAGTCAGATTGGCTGACTGGACTTCGTCATTTCATCGCTACGGATCCAAGTTTCGCGCGAGAGCTCGGAATTGTCCTCCGCCCAATAGCGCACCTTATGTTCCCCGCGAACATCGCAAAGCCCATTCCCGAGACCATCACTTTCCCCGATGCTCCGGAATCCCCGGCATGCCCGCCCTCCCCGGCTTTTTCCGAAGAACCTCCGGAAGAGATGGACGCTGAAGACGTCCCGTCAGACACGGACACCCTTACCGGTGATTCCGAATTAGTAGTAGTAGAAACTAACGCCCCGCCCGCTTCCGAATCTTCTCCCTCATCCACCGAGGAGGTATTTACCACCGTCGAGGGAAAAGGGAAGAAGAGGAAGAAGAAGTCTTGCGGTAACTCGCAAGCCGCGAAAATTCCTTTGACCGACGTCTCAGCGTCCCTCCTCGCGCGCCCCCCCACCCCGCCGCCGTCGACCTCCGCCGCGGCCCCCACTCCGATCGCGACCGCACCCACCGCCGCGCCCCGCACCGCTGCGGGGAAAAAGGTGCCCCCTCCGCCCCCGGTGTTCATTCAGGACAAGGGCAAATGGACCGACGTGTCCAAATGGTGTGCCGAGGCTCGCATAGCCTACACCAACGCTAGGACCACGACCCAGGGAATCAAGGTGACCGTCCCGACGTCCCGCGACTACAGGGACCTCACCAAGCTTCTCCGTTACAGAGGTGTATCGTTCCACACATACGCCCTGCCGGAAGACCGACAAACAAGAGTTGTCATAAAGAAGCTTCCTAAAGAAATAGAGACCGCGGACATCAAGGCCGACCTTGAGTACCAAGGCGTCCCCGTTCTAGAGGTGCACCGCATGCACCGAGCCCGTCACGGCATGCCATTCGATATGGTATTAGTCGTCTGCCCTCCCTCAGAGGGACATAATCCGATATTCCAAATAAAAACGGTATGCAACCTCTCGGGCATCAAAATAGAGAAACCGCGAAAAACAGGCATTATCGGTCAATGCCATCGCTGTCAATTATATGGCCACGCGCAGTCTCACTGCAACGCCAAACCTAGGTGCGTAAAGTGCCTAGGCGACCACGGCACAGCCGACTGTGCCCGTCCTAAGGACCGTGCCCTCTGCACGGAACCACCCAGTTGCGTCCTCTGCGGCGAGTCAGGCCATCCGGCCAACTATAGGGGGTGCTCGAAAGCACCCAAATCCTCATCTCCCAAGCTAGCGAAGCGTGCAGACGCCCGCCAGCAAAGGGAAGCCCCGACCGCGAGATTACCAGATCGTCTCAGCCCCCAGAGGCCGAGTCCCTGGAACTATCTGAACCATCAGCAGGCGTTCCCTGCGTTGGCTTCAACTAGGCCCACGCTCGCTCCAATCCCACCGCTCGTAGACCCGCGTACCGGCGCCCCCGCGCTAACTACTCGGTTCCCCTACCCCCACGCGCCCGTCTCCATCGCGTCCGCCGTCGCCGCGCCCGCCGCCGCCGCAACCGCCGCCGTCGCACCCGCCGTCGTCGCGCCCGCCGCCGTCGCGCCCGCCGCCGCCGCCGCCGTACCACCCGCAGCGCGCTCCGCAGCGCGTCAAGCCGCTCGCCCACCAGTCGCAGTAAACCAGCACCCTGGTCCCGCGACCATGAACCCTATGGACGTGTTCAACAAAATCAACAGCACGTTCTTAAGGTTCTTCTCCCCTCGTGCCCTCCGCATGGCACAGGAGCTCGATGCAGCCACTAGGGCTGGAGATTTTAATCAGGTTTACGCGATCTACAACGCGTACCCGGACATTACGCAGTCCGTGTTCGATACCCAACAAAAACTAGGTACCCACTATGTCTAACAAAATAGTCGCGCGTATCAAACCCCGATCCCTAAAGCTAGGAACATTCAACGCAAACGGTATCCAATCCCAACGTGATGAGATCGCCCAATTCCTCCGCGACCATCAACTAGACGTACTACTAGTACAAGAGTCATTCTTAAAACCCTACAATCGCGACCCGAAAATTGCAAACTATCGTGTAGTGCGCAACGACAGGTCGCGTTGTCACATGGGTGGAACACTCATTTACTATAAAAGGTCACTACACTGCATCCCTATGGATCCCCCCACCCTTACCCGATTAGAAGTTTCGGTCTGCCGACTAGGCTTGACGGGCCACCAACCTGTCACAATAGTCTCAGCCTATATCCCGCCCACTTCTCAAGCAGAAGATTTCCAACCAATCGCCGATGACCTCGCCGTGCTGTTAGAATTGAGTGACTCTGTTATCATAGCAGGCGATCTCAACGCTAAACATCCCGCATGGAATAGTAACACTTCATCGACTAGAGGAAGACGATTGTTCGACCTCTGTTCCTCACTAGTCTTTGACGTCGTCGCCCCGATGACTCCAACTCACTTTCCCCACAACGTAAATCGTAGGCCCGATGTACTCGACATTGCCATTCTGAAGCGAATCAACTTAAGGTTGGATTCCATAGAAGCAATAAACGAGCTCACCTCCGATCACCGTCCGGTAGTCATGCACCTGGCCCCTCGCACGGGTCTCCCAGGATCTGACCATCCCCCCCTCACCAAAGTGGTAACGGACTGGAGGCGAGTAGGCGATTCGCTGAAAACCAACACATCCCCCCACTTGAATGCCATCCCCGATCACTTTGACTCTATCGCCGACACAACGGCCGCGATCGACTCATTCACGGGTCACGTACAATCTGTCCTGAACGACTGTTCAAGGGAAATTCCTGAGGTGGAAGACCACCGATGGAAGTTGCCGGACGATGTACGCGAACTGCTAAATGAGAAGAACGCAGCTGTTCGTGCCTACAGTAACTTTCCCTGCGATGCGAACAAGGCTCACATGCGCTATTTACAGAGATCTGTAAAGACACGCATGCAGGAGCTGCGTGACGCTAACTGGGACAAGATGCTGAGCGAATTAGAGCCAACGCATCTAGCCTTCTGGCAACTTCAGAGGAACCTCAAATCCCGAGAAGTCGCCACCATGCCTCCCCTGACCCGGCCCGACGGCACAGTCGCGTTCGACGACATCGAAAAGGCCGAGTGCCTTGCCGAGAGCCTCGAAGCCCAATGCACGCCCAGTTCGCTACCAGTAGACCAGGCACACCTCGCTGAGGTGGACGCCGAAGTCGAACGTAGAGAGTCCCTCCCGCCCGTCGAGGACCCTGATGATCCATTACCTCTCGTCACCCCGGACGAAGTTCACGAGATCATCAAAGGTCTGAAACCCCGAAAGGCCCCCGGCGCTGACGGAATCACCAATAGGGTGCTCCAGATGCTGCCCGCTCACCTGATCATGCTCTTGGCCACCATCTTCAATGGAGCCTTGAGCAATAATATCTTCCCGCAAGCATGGAAGGAAGCCACGGTCATCGGCATCCCAAAACTTGGCAAGCCCAAGACCGAGCCCACGAGCTACCGCCCCATCAGTTTACTGAATTCGCTCGGTAAAATCTACGAGAGACTTATTTATAAGCGACTCAGAAATTTTGCCGAGACGAAAGGCCTCATTCCCGACGAGCAGTTCGGTTTTAGAACCCAACACTCGTGCGTGCAACAGGTCCACCGCATCGTAGAAGACATAAGCGCTGGCTTCCAGCGCGGTACGTTGACCGGTGCAGTATTCTTCGACATAGCGAAAGCCTTCGACAAAGTCTGGCACAACGGCTTATTATATAAGCTGTACAAACTCGGTGTGCCCGACCGTCTCGTGCTCATCCTACGAGACTTTTTGTCGAACCGCACCTTTCGGTATCGAATAGAGGGAGCGATTTCATCCCCTCACCCCATACGCGCCGGCGTCCCTCAGGGCGCCGTGCTGTCCCCTCTCATATTTACGCTATTCACTAGCGATATCCCCAAACGTAGACTGGCAAAGTTGGCGCTTTTCGCCGACGACACAGCCATTTACTACGCTGGGAAAAATCCCGACGCGATAGCCTCCAGGCTCCAAACCGCAGTCAACGTTCTTGGCGCGTGGTTTAGAAAGTGGAGGATCGAAGTCAATCCCGATAAAAGTCAAGCGGTTCTCTTCTCGAAACCTAGACACAAACCCGACCCCCCCCGGCCCATCTCCATGTTTGGCAAGCCTATCCCTTGGGAGAAGCAAGCCAAGTATCTAGGAGTGATTATGGATCAGCACATCACCTTCTCAGAGCACATCAAGAAGGCGCGCTCGCGCGCCGCCTTCGCACTGGGAAGGTTGCAATCTGTTCTTAATGCACGCAGCAAGTTGTCACTAAGGTGCAAGTTGCGAATATACACGGCGTGCATAAGGCCAATCATGACCTATGCTAGTGCAGTCTTTGCACATACAAAGCCCCGTTACATCCATAGGATGCAGACGCTTCAAAACCGTTTCCTTCGCCAAGCTACGGGCTCGCCATGGTACGTTAGGAACGAGATCCTCCATCTCGACCTCAAAGTCCCCACGATAGCTCAGTTCCTTAAACGCAATTCAAAGCGTTTCTTCGAATCCGCCGCGCAACACCGCAATCCTCTGATTGCAAAGGCCGCCAGTTATGTCCCCAGCAGAATCAGTCGTATTCGCCGGCCGCGACATGTCCTCTCCGACCCTGATGACCCCATCACTATTCTACAAGAAAGCAGTAGGGCCACCAGTACAGCTCGCAAACACAAACAACCGTCCTTCCGACCTCGCCGCCGAGGTCCTCGCGTCCCGCGAAGACCCCGAGTAAATGAAACCCCCCCCAACCGTCCCTTGCCCGCAGAAGTGCCAGCCCGCGCCGAAGCTGTGCAAGTAGAGTTAAAATCCCCATGATCTAATAATAAGAAAAATTATTTGATCCAGCCTGTCCCCACTTGCTGCCCTCCCTAAAAAGTGACTCCCTGAGCCGAGGCTCGTACCCCGCAGGGGGTGCCCTCAGTGCGCAGTTGCTGTAGGTTTAGTAATTAGTTTGTAAGCCCTGGCTGGAGGCTCTTAGCTTAAAAACTAAAAGTCACCGCAGGAAAGCCCGGTTAAGCAGTCACGGCCTCTCAAGGTCAACTGCGAGATGCCATACCCAAAAAAAAAAAAAAAAAAAGCCCCGGCCCTTTTTTTCGCTTGGAGCCGTCGTGGAAACAACATCGTGAGAACGTCACTCTGTCGGTTACATTTTAAATTGTGTCCGTGTTCGCGCCATAATTTGTTAATTCTGTTAGGAGTGTATTTTTCATTTAGTTAATTTGTTATTCGATTCTTGGTATTAAATTGTTGTTAGTTTGATTTGTTTATTTGAATCATTTCCCGTAGGTATTTCTAAAATTATTTTAAAAAAGTCACTTCTGGTCTAATTTCCAAGATCAGAAGTGGGATTCTTCCCATTTCCATTGTCCACTGTTCGCTCGGTGTTAATCACAAATCCCCCAATTTTTTATTTTCTGTGTCGTTTTATTTTTTCTATCGTGGACTTAGTGGCTGCATTATTTTACCTGTGTGTGGTTACTTTTGCTGAGTGTTATACGTTTGATTGTTTGTTAGTCGGTTGGTCTGTTGTTTTCAGTTGTCTTGGGTTAGGACGTTAGGATGGCAGACCGCAAACGCGATCGTAGTCGCAGTCGCTGCAGCAGCCGCGATAATAGCTCGCGTCGCGACTATAGTCCTCATCACGACCGTCGCGATTCGCGTTGCAATAGTCAGGAGCGGCAAAATAGTGGGTACCGCGAGCGATCCCCTAATGAAAACGATACGTTTAGGGTCGAGATACAAGCGATGATGTCTCGCCTTAAAGCGCTAGAAGACAAAACGAGGGCTTCACCCTTGCCAGTGCGTATGTGTGACCGTGATAAAACTTTAGTATTTGATAGTGTACGTGGCCGACAGGCATTGTGGCGCCAGCGAACACCGTCGCAGGAACAAAATGAGTTACGATCGCCAGCTCGAATAGAATCGCGTAACGTGCGTCATTCGTCACCACCGGAGCGTCGCCGTTGTCTAGTTTCACCGTTGCCTGGAAATACTGTGTCTCGACATATGTCACCGTCTCGCGGATATAACTACCGTCGTTATTCGCGTTCTCGTCCTAGAACACCGCCGTTACGTGTATCTGAGCAGGCGTCGGTACATGCGTCAGACCGTCTGATTAGGAACGTGAATGATAATTCAAATTCAACACAAGCTACAGTAACCGATCGTATCGTGGATGCTATTAGGTCAATTAATACTGCGGGCAGATCTCAGCATTTTTATATTTCAAATTTTGATCCTACCCTACATAATATTGATGATTGGTGTGCGGAGGTCGATCGCGCTAAAGTTTTAAACAGTTGGAGTGATTCCGAATGCTTGTCGCGTATTGGTAATTGCTTGAAAGGTGACGCTCGAGCATGGCTTAACGAATGGGTAACTAATGACCGATCGTGGAGCAACTTCAAAAAAGAATTTAAACCTTTGTGCCCTAGAGTACTAGACGTCGCGAATATTTTATATGACGTAATGACTAAAAATTCGGATAACTATTCTACGTATGCGGATTACGTGCGTTGGTCATTGCTCCGTTTACGAGTAGTGCGGGGGCTTAGTGACGAGCTAATTTCGGCGATAATAGTACGCGGTATCACTGATCCCAACATAAAAGCGTCGGCGACGAACGCCAAGCTGTTGCCCAATGACTTAGTTGAATACTTTTCGATCTACGTTAAGCCAAATAACACTAATGCGTCAAAAAGTTCCGCGTTTCGTTCTGTGAGAGATAAACAAACTACAGATTTTTCTCGTAAGCGTAATCTAAATGATGTCAAATGTTATTCTTGCGGTGAATCAGGACATAGACAGGCAATGTGCATTAAGAAACCGAGAACTGATCAACTGCCGAACGGTCCGTCAAATAATTCTACGACTAACCCTACGTCTGCTTTTGTACAGACTAGGTCCGAAACATGTAATTTTTGTAAGAAACCGGGTCATAAAGCCGAAAATTGTTTCGCTAAGCAAAGATCGGAAGCTGCAAACAAAAGTAGTGTTAACTTCTGTAACGAGTTTGTAAACACCAAGAATAGTGATGTTGTTGTAGCAATTATACAAGACGTAGCGGTCGATGTTTTGATTGATAGTGGGTCCACTATATCCTTAATTTCGTCTTCGTTGCTTAAGCATTTTAATTGTTCACGTAAGCCAGCGCTTCGTATTTTGAAGGGGTTAGGTACTCAAGAGGTAGAGAGTACAAGTTACGTGACGTTACCTATTGAACTTGACCGCTTAACCCTCGAGGTAGATTTGTTTATTGTGTCCGCCGAATATATGAACGCGCCGGTCATAGTAGGAACGGATGTTCTTAATAGGGACGGTGTTAAGTACGTTCGCACTAAAGATTGTCAGTCACTTACAAGAAGCGTTAATAACTTGCATAGGGTAGGGAACATACAATCCGAGACTTCAATTCCAATCAATACACCCCTAGTTGACGGTCACTTGGATAAGTTGTTGGAAATAATTAATAATTTCTCTCAGTATTTTATTTCCGGTACTGCAACATCTACTGTAAATACAGGATGTATGTTTATTAAGCTTAATACCAGCAGTCCCGTTTACTATCGGCCGTACCAACTTTCTCACGCTGAGACTCTTCGTGTCCGTGACATAATTAAAGACTTGTTGGATAAAGGAATTATAGAGGAATCGGAGTCTGAATACGCAAGCCCGATTCTTCTAGTTAAAAAGAAAGACGGCACAGATAGAATGTGCGTGGACTTTCGTAAATTAAACGAAATAACTATTAAAGATCGTTTTCCGTTGCCACGTATAGATGACTATATAGATCGTTTAGGGCATAATAAATATTTCAGTTCCCTTGACATGGCAACCGGATTTCACCAGATTCCATTGGACCGGGACTCAGTTCCGCTTACGGGTTTTGTCACGCCAGAGGGGCATTATCAATATTTGAAGATGCCTTACGGTTTAGCGAATGCTCCAGTAGTTTATCAACGTATAATCACAAAAACACTTCGCGAACTAATTGAATCCGGTGATATCCTTGTCTACATAGATGACATTCTAATCATGAGCCGGAGCATTAATCAGGCCCTTGTTCTGCTACAAAAGGTTCTTGACACATTGACTAAAGCTGGGTTTTCCATCAATTTGAAAAAATGCTCGTTCTTGGCCACAGAGATTGAATATTTGGGTAGATCAATTTGTGAAGGTCAGGTTAGGCCGAGTCATCATAAAGTAAGGGCTTTGATTGACTCAGCCGAACCGCAAAATGTAAAGCAGGTTCGCCAATTCATGGGCTTAACCAGCTATTTCAGGCGGTATATAGCTGGATTTGCCCAGAAAACCGCATGTATTGCGGCACTCACTAGAAAGGGAGTACGTTTTAATTGGGGAGTCGCGGAACAGGCTGCTCGTAAGTACATTGTGGAATGTCTAACGAGCGAGCCGGTACTTGCAATTTATGACCCTTCATTACCCATAGAAGTCCACACAGACGCGAGTTCAATTGGGTATGGAGCAGTCTTGATGCAAGTGCATGAAGGTAATCGTAAGCGAGTGGTGTCCTACTTTAGTAGGCTTACTCAGGGAGCTGAGAGCAAATACCACTCATATGAGCTTGAAACTCTTGCGGTGGTAAAAGCTCTTCAGTATTTCAGGCATTATCTTGTGGGTGTACGATTCACTGTTGTTACCGACTGTAACGCATTGAAGCTTACACAACGTAAGAAAGATTTGTTGCCAAGAGTGGCTCGGTGGTGGGTATACCTCCAAGATTTTGACTTTAGTCTAGACTACAGGAAAGGTAGCCTTCTGTCCCATGCCGATTATCTTAGTCGGAATCCAGTCAATGTGTGCAAGGTTCAAAAACCTTTGAATTGGGCGCGGATTGCTCAGGCTTCCGATGAGGAGACTCGGTCTCTTATTCAAAAATTGGCGGATGGCCAATTAGACTCCAGCCGTTATATTTTAAAAAACGACATCCTTTATGTAAAGTTTGCACCTACTGGTGAAAATCCCAAATTCCTTTGATGTATCCCAAAAGGTCATAGACTTAGCCTGTTACGAATTTTCCATGATGAACATGATCATCCCGGTGTCGATAAGACCGTTGACCTTGTCACGAAACACTTCTGGTTTCCAGGGCTGAGGGCTTTTGTACAGAAGTATGTAACACACTGTTTAGTGTGTCTTTCCCATAAGAAAGTCCCCCGAGCCCCTTTACAGCCCATTCACTCTTGGGAAAAACCGGATTCACCTTTCGAAACTATCCATTTAGATTCCTTAGGTCCTCTTCCCGAAGCCGATGGTTATCGCCATGTTCTTATAATTATAGACGCATTTTCTAAATTCTGTTTGTTATACCCTATGTACCGACAAGACGCTGACGAACTAAATCGCCATTTCACCAATATGATCTCCCTTTTCGGAACTCCTAAGCTAATAGTAGCCGATAGAGGTCGCATGTTCCAGAGTACCGAATTCTTAAATTGGGTCAAAGTCATGGGTTGTGACACTCACCTTATAACCCCTGAAATGCATCACTCTAACGGGCAGGTTGAACGATATTGTCGCACTGTGCTTAACATGGTTCGTATTGAGTGCAACCATCGACAGGAAAAGTGGCCGAGTGTCATGTGGAAACTGCAGTTAATTCTCAATATCACAAAACATAGAACAACTCAGTATTCGGCTTTGAACCTATTGATAGGTATTGAGGCTGCGACGCCACTCATTCGTAGCTTGGTTCGCGATGTGGCCTTTGAAGGTTCCAGCCCTAATCGGGAAGCTCTTCGCGAAATGAGTCGTCAAAGAGCATCTGAACGTCTCCGTTCAAATCAAGGACAACAGGACGCCTATGTTAATCAAGGGCGAAAACCACCCCGTGTTTTTAAACTGAATTCTTTCGTTTTTGTGAGAAAACAGGCCCAATCTACTGGGAAGCTGGATTCGTGCATGCGAGGGCCTTATCGCGTGGCGAAGGTACTCCGACACGGTCGCTATGAGTTACATCTCTTGGCTGGCTCGTATGGCAAGTCGACACAAGCAGCTGCGGAATATATGGTCCCGTGGCAAGGGGAATGGACTCCCGACGTGTGTTCTGCTTTCTTTAGCGGTGAGTGCTTTCTTTAGTTGTGTAATGAGTTTTGCTTACTGACTTATTTGATATCATTGTTTGTAAATTTAGAGGTTTCTATTAACCTAATAAGTCCATTTTTGTTGGGATTGATAATGCTGAACGATGTTGAAGGGAAGTCGAGTCTTGCAATTTGAAATAGGCCTGTCTTGGAGCGCATCGGACATGCTATCTCAATTTGACGGATACACTTCAAGTGAGGTACGGTTTCATGTTATTGGATGGGCCTCTGTCTTGGAGCGCATCGGACATGCTACCTAGTATATGGAACATACCTTTGTAATAACTCATGAAGGGGTACTGTCTTGGAGTAGCCTTATCGGACCTACGGTGTTGGAGTAGCCGTATCGGACCTGTGTGGTCTTGGAGTAGCTTTATCGCACCTATGGTCTTGGAGTGGTGTTCTCAGACATGTAATCCTGGAGCTGTGGTACACGTAGAGTCTGGCTATGGGTTGGTCTCTGACTATCGTGTTTAGTGGGAATACGTGCTTGTCGATAAGCATCATATGTACTATGATATGTCTGGGATTGGTTTGAAACGTGCTTGTATGTGAACCGACTCACACACGCAAAGTTATGCCTCACGCAGGTCTCTAACGAGTCGTGAGATGGCGATCTTCCGACAAGTCCCGCCCCGGGTGGTTGGTTTAGATATTTGTATGTATCACACCTATTGTGCGTAGGCTATGCTAGGCTAGCCCAAAGTTATTATGCTGTTGAAATGAGTGGTGTTGAAAAGAGCTATCTTATCAATAACTATTTTGCTAACAATGGCTGTTTTGTTATTTTACAAAATTGATTCTTGTGTGGTCTGTTTGTTTCTTTTGCAGAAAACGAGGAGTCTGAACATGCTATTGATGAAGCTGAGCCAGTTGATGACGAACCAGGACCTTGCACCTCTGGCACGCAGAAGCAGATGGAGATGCCCATCAGCACGTCACCTGCAAACAGTGAAGACTCGGGACCTTCTATGCCAACGTTAGAGATAGATCTTCGAAGCTAGAAGATAAAGGAGTCCGAGGGCGGTCTCCAGTCAGGAAAGGCCGTGTAGAAGATAGGAAGATATGAAGAGGGGGAAGACCTATATAAGGCGGTTCGGCACTAGCCCCGGCCCTTTTTTTCGCTTGGAGCCGTCGTGGAAACAACATCGTGAGAACGTCACTCTGTCGGTTACATTTTAAATTGTGTCCGTGTTCGCGCCATAATTTGTTAATTCTGTTAGGAGTGTATTTTTCATTTAGTTAATTTGTTATTCAATTCTTGGTATTAAATTGTTGTTAGTTTGATTTGTTTATTTGAATCATTTCCCGTAGGTATTTCTAAAATTATTTTTAAAAAGTCACTTCTGGTCTAATTTCCAAGAATATATACTTAAGTAAACTGCTGAATCAAAGATGACACACCAAAAATTGGTAGCAGTGCAATTTAATAATAATATTAACTGATAAAATCGATGTAATATAATATCATAGTCATGATAATTTATCAAAAACTTGAGACGTGCATATTTAAACTATTTAATAAGTACAGTCTCATCTAAACATCCTATTTTTGATAGGCAAAATATCTTGACGTGCTGAATGGTAGCAACGCAAGATGATGCAGTAAAATTCCGCTTATAAAAATACAGTTTGTGTCATATGACATTAATTTGTTGATTATTTGTGTTAATTTCTTGAAGTTTCATCATAATCCTGGCTCTATCCTAATGTATTTGGTCACGTAGTTTTTATCATACTTAAATCTTTAGGTAAAAGCGTACTCGTCCAACTCGGGGTTCATTTCCTTTCAGCTAATTCATCTTTAGCACATCTCTTTTGGTCTTAGTCTTTCCTTACAGCCATTCACATAATTTTACAGAACTCTATCTATTTTCCATTTATAACTATGTTACGCTATCGGCCATTGCATTCTAGTAGTGCCGTTTTCGTTTGCGCTTAACTTAAACATTTGACTATTAATAAATAATAATTAAATCAAACAAAAACGAAAACAAAAGCTTTAATAGAAAACAAAACTAAAAAGTAGAAAATACTATGCGATCAAACGAACTTCTTAAGTGAAGTTCGATCGATATAATATGAATGGTTACATTTGATGATATAAATAAACCGGTAGTCCTTTGACCTACAAGGAAACACTCGCTCGCTTTTAAAAGTTGTTTATAATTGAATAACGGATCGATTTCTTTTTAAATAATAATCGACTAAAGTATGGACTCGTCTACCTAACACTATGCTAGACGGTGACAGCTCATTCTTTTAGAGTTGTGACTTGAGATCAAGTCCTCTCGTGTTATAATAAAAAATGAACTGGGTTTTGGGTGGGTTGGGTATTTATATTTTCAAATGAAACCACTCATATTATATCGATCGAACTTCACTTAAGAAGTTCATTCGATCATATATATTATTTCATGGTTTCATTTTCGATATAAATAAAGAGGCAGACGTTCAGAAACGTGTGATATTTTACATTTGTTTTATACCTCTTGGATAGGTGTCTAACAATTAAAACACGAGATAACATAAATCATAGATTTCTTATATTGAATAATTCAACTAACAAATACATTACAATCACTCCATTCGTAACTATAGGTATAGCAGTGTAAGCAAACGGATTTTGCAAAATTATATTTTTCTACAATAGACCGATTATTAAACTTAGCAAAGGCCTGGGAGGACGCAGTCCAGCCGGCAGTTTTTCGAATGAGATCAAGACTTAGCCCTGTCGCGCGCGCCGTTGACGTTGCAACATGGCGGACGCTGTGTGCGCCGTAAACTGACACGTCAATGCCGCTCGCATACAACGTCAGTTTGATCCACCTGCTTATAGTCTGTTCTGTCGCGTTTTTGTAGGGACGCTTCACAGTAATTAAGAAGCGATCTGTGTCTGAAGGCCTTAAGGCCTTCGTTGCTGACTTGTAGTCGAATAGCGTTGTAGCTGGACAAATAGAAGGATTTTCTAGAAAATATGATAGGTAAATACAAAACCGGCTGGTCCCGTCCTATCCCAGAGGTTTTAATAATATCCGTAATAACGATCTCGATACCGTTTGAATTGATTTTAATATTACTTATGTTAATGAAGGAAAAAGTTTGTACTCTGTGTGCAGTGCACCAGACCTATTAAAACAACAAGTTTTATATATACAGGGTTATTTGTAAAACAGCGGTAACCTCTCAGGACTATATTACTAACATCATAAACAACAACTTTTGTTCTACGACAAAAAAAAAAAATCAAATATTTCGTTGTCCTATGTAACACATTTCAACTCTGTATTTTGCTGTACCTACATACATTGCCGCGCAATGTCCTCGTAGTAATATTTTTGGGTTAGTAACTCGCTACGCTACGGTTCCCGCCTTTTTACGCAAAAGCCAAATTATACCTACAATCGAACATTTGACATGGAAATAACCTTGATATTTCACGGTACCTATGCACTAAACACCGTAATGAAAACAAACTAACAATGACATCTCACATTTTCTGTAAAGTTACAACGGTATAGCACTTGATAAAAGTATTTTGTATACGTACGTTTGGGAATCGTATGGCGTATTGGCGACACGCTTCCGAAACATTGTCATCACACCTAGCTAGCATTCGCACCATTTCCGTGTACTCGACATTGGAATATTGATACGCCATCATGTAAAGATAATTACGTATACGTCTGCACTGCCGAATTTCACTACAAGGATCCGTAATGACGCGACGCAAGCGCATCAAAGCAAACGAATGACTGAAGGCCGCCCGTAAATAGGTCAAGTTCAAGCGCCCCCGCCGCCCCCTCCCCCGCTCCCCTCGCTATTGTCGGTACTACCTATCGCTTTCTTTTGCTTCGCATAGACTTCGTAACATTTAGAGCGTTGAATTTAAATATTTTTATTTTTGTATGTAAATCTGATGAATTAAAATATGATGAATTTTTAAAAGTCATAGAACAAAAGTTGTTGATTATGATGTTAGTAACGTAGTCCTGAGAGGTTACCGGTGTTTTACAAATAACCCTGTATATTATGTCAAAATTCCATATTCATATAAATTTAATATTAGTGTGGCGCTATCTACAATGCCACATGCGAACTACGCATCAAAGACTTTACGTAACACAAATCCTTTTCTCTAAATTAAGCTGAGTATGTGGAGCCCATTCCAAAATATGGTCCAGCACTATTTGAGGATCCCAAGTAGTTGAGTATTTGGGCAAAGATGGTCTCAGTTTGAATATCCCTTTGAGGAGGCGTTTAACGCACTCGTCTGAAGCTAAGTTGTTTCCTATGAGCAAGGGTAGGGCTGAACGGTGGCTGTTAATCATGCCGTAAGACGCACCTTTATCATACTGTTCAGTTAAAAAAGTGACTATGTGAGGGATGGAACTCTCGAACACATTCCGATTATGATCCCTACAGTACTGCCACCACAACTTGTAACAAACGCTATTAACAATTTAATAACAGAGAAAATGGTGGGAAAGCATAAAATAATTTTCTAAACCAGCCTATCGTAACTGCGTAGACGGCTATCGCATCTGGGTTCTGTTTCTATTACACATATTCGTGACACTTGGCATCGATTCGAGAAGCGAATAAATCAATCTCTGGGTGACCTAACATTTTTCAATATATTTAAATGCAAATAATTAATGTCAAAATTAATTTCACTTTCTTTCCAAGCATCATTGACTCGTACCCCGTTACTAAATGAACCCCAGCCTGTGCGTGACGCGTCAGTGTAAATTTCCAGCGCATAGCTTTGGGGCTTTAGTGGATTATTTACTTTGTAAATATTTTGAGACCACCAAGGAAACTTTTTTTTGGAATAATACGATGACTTATTCATAAACAACTGACTTTAAACTAACTAAGTAAACAAATAAATACAAAAACACAAGGACACTTAGGCGTCGACGTATTCGTCCGCATCACTGTCATCAGGAAACGTGCCCAGAAGACTGGCAGCATTGCCACGTTGAATGGCAATGTTAATTCTTTGGCCAAAGAATGACCCAGCCCTCTGGTCACGTGAAGTGTCGACCAACCGGTGAGAAATTTCCTTAAAAAGGAGACGTGCACTCGGGCCCCATGACCCGAGCGTTTCGACCCCAAACGGCTCAAAACTGTAATTACCCATAAGGTTACAGTATTTACGCCGCTTGAGGGTCTCAGCAGCCGCAGCAGCGGCACCAGCACAGCCCGCCGTGCTAGGAACATGAGATGGCGCAAGGGTGTGAGGAAACTTAACTTTAACGTCAAATGTACTGTGTTGTTGTAAAAAACAAATATTTATTTCTTTCTAATAGCTTTGTAAACAATCAACCGTAACGCACCGCTGGGCACGCTGCTGCGAGTACTCCTATCAATTGGGAGAAATTTGTAATTGAAACTGTGGGTAGATTGGAATAATTTTGTACTAAACAGGCTAACTTGCTGCGTTTGTCTAGAGGTAACGATAAAGTCATATCAGTGGTGTCATAAATAAATCCAAAAAAATTGCATGATGTTTGAGGTTACAAATTGCTTTTTTCGTAATTAGGTATTACGAATTCGAAGCATTCTAGTAATGCTACCGTTTCCTTTACATTACGAAGACATTCTTCGTAACTGCTCCCTAAACAAAGCAAATCGTCTATTTATTTCGTCGATCCTATTTAGGATACATATAGAAAACCACATTTACGAAAAAAACTTATAACCTCTCTCGTAGTTAAACACCTAGGAGCTATGGCGAGCCCATAGAGTAATGCGTTAAACTCGTAAGTTATTGTTTTGTTTGAGTTTTGCGCGGTATAATGGAATCAAAGGTATTTACGAAATTGCTTAGCAACAGGAATACGTAGGTATGCTTCCCTCATATCTACGATCACCATGTACCAGTTTGATTGTACTAATTTACAGGCAGTTCTACTATACTCTATTTTAAAATGTGTTTTAGGTATGAATCGATTTAAAGATTTTTAATCCAGAATAAACCTTTTACCACCGTTGGACTTTGGAGCTAAAAATATACTAGAAATAAACTGATCTGAACAGCGGGCCTAAAAAAGCCAAATTAAGCCATTCCTCTAAAAGTGATTCATTTCCTGAATTCCCCTATGATTCTGCTTTTTGACATTATTTTACTTTAATAAAGCAATTCATCATTTGGTGACCATTTTACGAATTTCCATGCAAAACTGTCAAATAGATGAATTGCGTACTGTTTACGCATATAATATTATGAATTGTCAGTTTGTGACCATTTTACGATTTTGAATATGATTCATAATATGATCATATAATGATTCTGCCAAAGTGGCCTTTTTAGACCCCTTGGGCTCAACCTGTGAAATAGCACCTAGTTCAGTTAAATTCTCGACAGCTAATAACATGTCAAGCTGTTCACTTAATGACCACGTAATTCGAGGGATACAAGTTTGAAACGGCTCACATATAAGCCGGAATAGGTATTCCCTACATGATCCAATTAAGAATACTGGCATTATTAGTAATGTGGGTCCAACAATTATAGAAGTATTGAACCTTACCTGCATGTATACCTGTGTTACTGGCGTGCAGGGGCACGTGACCTGTTCTGGTTCACCTTGGTTAGCGACGTCGCTGTCGCTGTCGCCGCTGCTGATCGACGTTCTGACGTGGGGCTTCTCCTCTGACCCCCTCGCACCCCTTGTTCGTGGGGAAACGAGAAGGTCCGGCCCAGTTTCCTTGGAACTGATGGCGCGCAGACATTGTGTTTTGGGACTAGGCATTAGTATTAGATTTCACTGGCAGTGGCTCAGTTTTTTTATCTGCAGACACTGTTTTTCAATGGATTTAGACGCCTGTATTTTATCCGGTAAAGTGAAACCGGACAACGTCTCATCTCGCTCGCTGTCCAGTATGACATTGAGAAAAGGCTTTGCTAGCCCGGGTGTAACCGAGCCTGGGTTTTGGAACTATGTAAATCACATAAAATGCGACAGCCATCACTTAGTGTTTTGATCGCTTCGATCTTGTTGTCACTGGTTATTTATTAGTAACGTCATCGCCTTGCTAATAGCTGTAATACCTGCACCCAATGATTGTTGAGATGTCTCAACTTTTTTGTCGCGTAAACTTATCATTTCTGGAACAGCGGCTGAGATCTTAATGTTTAATTTTGGCGCTTGAAGTAATGTACAATTACTGGGTATGAGATACTGCTTTAATATTTGTCTGTTATTTCTTTAACCATTCCCTTTTTAAATAATGGTAACCATAACTGGGTTAACTTATTATGTATTTCCAGACCCCATATAGGTCCTTCATCAGTTGCCTCGCCAAGAGCGGACAGGATCTCTGGATCCAATGGAGGTTCAAGAAGCCCTGCTGGCGCCGGCGGTGCCGATGGTAATGACTTCAAATCATCCTGTTGAATTGAAAGACTCCGGCGAAATGTCAGGCCGAGGCCCATCGGGGTCAAGTATTACGACTGTATGTTCAGGCCCGAGAGCAGGTTGTGGCTCAATTTCTATGGGTGGTTGTGATACATCCCACATCGCCGTTTCGTCTTCTAAAGGAAAAAATAATAATCGTAACTCAACTACATGTATGAAGGAGGTACGTCATAAGGTAACAGTTCTGAATTCGAATCTATTACCAATTTATTTGTAACGCCTCGTTCGTTTAAAGAATCTATGGCGGGTTGCATATTTGCCGCATTCAAATTTGGATCTATGGCAAATTACTACTATCAAGACTTTCACTTTGACCAGACCTTGTATAGTAGGAGTAGCAGAGATTAATAGTAATGTGGCGGACATCTACAATGTCCCACATACGAAACTTTAAATCAACAAATGTGAAAAACACAAAAAGTACCTAAAGTGGCGCCATCTACAATGCCATATGCGAACTACTCAAGACTTGACGTCACACCGCAACTACATCGCGCAAGCAGTTTACCGAGCGATCTACATATATACAAGATCCCGACATCAATCGTTGGGCAGTTGCCCACCAGACACAACACCCGTCTGGTCGGAGGATCCTCCTTTACTATAGAGTATGAGTGAACTTTACACCCTGTTCCTCATACCTCTATACTGGTGACCCCGGGAATGAACGTCAAAGCAGCCTTCGTGCAACAACCTCAGCGTGACGTCACACCATCATCACTTCCTCAAGCTTTCGAGCAGCGACTCACATAGCCTGCCAGCACCCACGGCTTCAACGGGTATCCTTACCACCTGCATGCAGCGAACCACATACCTGGTCATCACCCACAGCCTCATTAGCCTCAACAAGCGACCACGGCACTACAGCTCTTCGGCCGGTGGGGAGCTCGATCTCCCGGTCGACAACAGCAACCAGCCACATCGCGGCGCTGTACCACGACCAGGCTGAAAGCCAGGCTTTTTGGCTTTAGTAAAAGGAACGCCCTTTTACTAAAGCCGAAAAGCCTGGCTTTCAATTTAAAATTAAAAGTAAATTTATCATTTATCAATCATGTCACAAGAATTGATAAGAATAATAACATTCAAACTCCTCGCGTCGCACCGCGTATAGCCGGCCGCGCGCTAAACGTAGGTACGATGCGACGTTGCGAGATTTACCTTTACGCGAGATATTCATAGAATAATATTTTGATTTTGCGCTGTTCTCATAATTACACAACGCAGCCAGACCACCAGGCCGCAGTTGCGATATCGCTCTAATGCTGTAGCGTAAAACAGGATGCGAGATCGTACCGGTGTATGAAAACAAGTGACAAAAATATATCGGTCTCGCTCGCACCTTAGGGCTTGCAATTTAGCTTCCGGATTTTTTTAATTTGTGAAGAAATTGCTAACGTTTTTCATAACATTAGTATGTACTCATATTGCAAATTGTTCTGATTTTTAACTTGGCTTTTGACTTTTTATGAATGGAAGAAGCGCGCGTGAGTAATGCGCAACGCGTGGTTTTCGAATGAATGAAAGATGCTATTTCAAATTAGTTACGATTTCGTTTGAGTGGCTTGACGCGCCTTTTTTTTTGTTTTGTAATTCGTTCATTTTTATTTTCTGTGGAGTTAAGTGTTGTGATTAGTTTTTCTGTGATTACCTTTTAGTTGAAGTGATTACAGTTTTCTTGGCATCCAAATGAATACGGAAACGCAATGCAATTGTTTCTTGTGAAGGATTAAAGTGTGTGCAATCGTTACTCGGAAAAGTTACATACGTTGAGTTTTACAGGCAAATATGATCCCGTTACTTCTTCCAAACCTAAATCAGGGAGATTTGAGTATTTTTCAGAAATATAAATCGCATATTAGGCATTTTAGTTGACCAGTATACATGACTCATTGGATTGTAGGCTGCTATCAATTCCAAAAATTACTTTTGCTTTACTGCCTAGATGTATGTTTCTGTAGATCTAACTAGTAAAGCCTTCCGAGTGCTTTGATGTTTGTCATCTGTTTGTGGTAAAGAAGCGAAGAATGAAGAGTTATAATTATGCCTGTCCGCATTGTAAGTAATTCTATATATTATCATCATCGTAAACAATGTGTAGTTAGAAATTATTCAATTTATTTGTCCGCCATCTAGTGGCCGGATTGTACTATTTTGACTTTAGCGACTTGCGAGCGAGTGAAATATGACATAACTCGAATAGCTCTATTGTGCCAATCATGATAATGATACATAGATGGCTCTTATACGTCGTATCATATTTTACACAAGAGTCGCGATTTTGTTAGGATTACCGGTACTCTTGGTACTTAATTTATTAATATCACGCCACGCGCCTGTATTCACCGCAGGTTTACGCAGAGGCATTCCTATTTAGCCTAGGTAACAGTACACTAACATTTTTACAGTTGTGTTTCTTGTTGTTTATAATAATTATTAAAATATTGATTTATACTTAATAAAAAATGGTGGTATCAAAAAAACATTTTTACAGGCAATAGCAATATTACTTACTATTATGAAATACGAATATTTTTAAGTACTGCGATACGGCAGATAGGTAGTGTTTTTTATTTGTTATAAGTATGTCGGCTTGCCCTATGTTTGACCCCTAGGCACGCCACTGACCACGACGCACCGGAGCAGGGCCAGCCCCGGCTCACTGGGGTTCGCACCGCCGCAGTTGGTTACGACGCACTGGAACTACAACTGGCACTGGCAAGCATTATAATATGCACTAACTTCGCCCACTATCGACTTCCGATCTCCGGAGGGAAGTGTGGCGGACATCTACAATGCACCACTTACGAAACTTCAAATCAACAAATGTGGAAAACACAAAAAGTAAAGTAGCGCTATCTACAATGCCATATGCGAACTACTCAAGACTTGACGTCACACCTCAACTACATCAACTACATCGCGCAAGCAGAGTTTACCGAGCGATGTATATATATACAAGATCCCGACAACATGTGCGTTGGATCATTAAGTTCCCTTCAAAATATTTGAACTGAATGGTGCTGATCCACACGTCATGTTCGAGAACGGGCGCCGCCAGTAGGGACTGGTCATCTCCTAGCTCCCACGGCTTATTTTAATTTCTGAATTGTTGTTTTATTTTTGTTTTAATTTTGGACGCTTTAATGTGCACGTC
The DNA here is from genome assembly GCA_949091785.1 of Polymixis lichenea. Classification (NCBI taxonomy): domain Eukaryota; kingdom Metazoa; phylum Arthropoda; class Insecta; order Lepidoptera; family Noctuidae; genus Polymixis; species Polymixis lichenea. The sequence continues at coordinate 7,509,044 of OX420952.1, forward strand.
TTTTTACATCGTTCTCACATTGATAATTTCAACATAATGATGTAACCAACTTTTTGTAACAATACCATGATTTTAAAAGAGTGTCTATAGAGTCACTTGCCCGTTCTTCTCCATAGGTACCTACGCTTTGGAATGGGCAAATAGCTTCATCTTTCTAACTCACCAACCTTGAAAATTCAAAAGTGCCTGTGATTGGTTGATTTGAAATAAATGCTTTGAGTTTGAGTTTGAGTCATTGTATGTTCTGGAAATGGCCATGTTTGCCCAAGACCAATAAAAACCTATTTCCTACTATGTCAGAAACTAGATAACGACCTGTCCGAAACCAATACAAAAATGTATTACAAATCGAGTCCTGTAACACAGCGCTATTGAGAAAAAGTGTTACTTGTATGGGTCCTGCCTTATACAATAAATTGCTAGATGTAATAAAAATGATGCATTTAAAAACTTTAAAAAGAAATTAGTGGCCTTCCTAATAGAAAAATGTTATTATTCGATTAATGATTTTTTAATGGACAAAACTTGTTAATCAGCAATGTGTATAATGAATACAATTAATGTTATCTTGAAAACATGGACCAAATTTACATTTATTTTGAATTTTATTCTATTTCTATAGCAACATTGTAATTTGTAATTAGCTCCTTAACATTCTTCATATTTTTGCGTGCCTATTTCCAGGCAGAATGTACATGGCACTCCATCTTCTCCACCTGTATTTCAATGTAACCTACATTCGTTGCAAATAATGATTGATTGATGGATTGATTGATACGTATTTTTCCTACGTCATCGTCAGAAGTGCCAAAGTCATAACGTCGTAGACAATATCCTTTTTAAGTACGTTTAATCAGAAGATACCTTGGAAGGTACTTGAAGATTAACCAGACCTTTATAAATACCTGCAATCAATAGATATTAATTGCACGTATGTAGTGTGTTATCGTTATTGTATTTCATTTATTTTAATTATAACAAAGTGGGGGTGTCTAGTACGGGTTCCGTAAAGATTTCGAACAAGAGTGAGATAGATGACAGTATAGAGTGACATTAACCGCAAAAGATACAGTAAATGTGTCTTATTTACGAAATACTTATTTTATAAACCAACAAATTAAATATAAAAGTAATACGCACACACGCAACCACAACGGTTTGCCTGGTATATTTAACAAATGCATGTAAACGGTCTTTTTTATTATTAAAAACTAAAAAAGGGAATGGAAGTTACATCTTATTTACAATATGGAATACTATAAATAAATAAATAATAATTCTGCCCCCCTATGAAACGGTGTACTCATTTGAGTTTGTCGTCACAGGGGCTTGTCGTAGATACATCTGCCAGGCTGGCAACACTGGCAATGTTTACTAGACCCGCGTATTTAAAATCTGAAATTAATATTAAATACATTCTTAATTGACTAAAAAGTAGGAGAAATCAGTGCAATAACTATAACTTACAAGTGACATTATTGGTGACTGTTGACGACAAGTGTATTTATAAAAGAAATCAACAGTAATAAGTGACGGTTCAAAACTCTTCACATACAATAATACAGTGTTACAACAACAAATCACTACAACAGCATCCTAGTTTATTTCAAACAATGAAGATGAGTGCAGTTTTATATTATAAATAGTGCAATTATTACAAAAGACGACAATAATAACACCGTTAAGAGAAATATTTCAAAAATTTACCTTTGGACTCTAATGAATGTTCGACAACTAGCGCCGGAACAGCACCGCGCGCTGACTAGACGAACCAATATAGTACAGCTATTTAACGCCAGTGGACGCAAAACAAACAATTAGGGATACCACTTAAAAATATTTTATTACTTGGTAGAAAATAAATAATTTTTGAACACTTCGGAGATTAGTGAGGAACAATTGAAGATGAATTTCCTAGAAAATATTACCTTTCGTCGTACTAGAACCAAGTCAGATTCAATACTAAATGACAGTGACGCAGTCTCTGCACAAACAATAAATGAAACCGGAAACAGTGTCCCGGAATTATCGGATGACGAAGACTTAGGACTTATTAAAGAATTGCGTGAACAAGTCACGAATCTCACAATAGAATTTCAGACTGCTCGTGGAAAGATCGAGGCTCTTTCCTTAGAAAATAGTAGCTTAAAACGTTTAAATAACGACCTGAAAAAAGATAATGACACATATAAAACAATTAATGATAATTCACCTAAAATTAATCAACCTATTACGAAAAAGAGAATTTACAGCAACAAACAAAGCAAAAAACAGTCTCAAATATGTACTCTTGAAAACAATAACCCTGAAAAAAACATTGAAGCTGTAACAACACAAAATAGATCCGAAAAGGCCGAGATGCAGGAAATTTGTACAAAGCGCAATAAAATCTGTATCTTAAGCACAGACAACAAAAACAAAATACTTAACATTGCAGTAAATACATTTAATAAGTGTGACATTTGCCATTACATCACACCACACAGTAATATGCAACGTCTTCTGAATGGAATTCAATCAAAACTATCAAACTTCACCGTAGAGGACTATTCAAATCAAATCAAATCAAAATATTTTATTTCACATAAACCTGCAAGGGCACTTATGAAACGTCAGAAGCTAGGTGCACGGTTCCAATTTGTCGCTTCCTATGGAGAAGAGCCGGCAAGAAACACCACGGTTACTCTTTTAAAAATAATTGGATTTTATAATGTTTTCAAATTACAGTGATATTAGGTATGGGAGGACAGTGCAGGCCTGTCAATAAGTACCAGGTACTTAGAGGAATGAAAATAAAGAATAGAAACTGTAGGCCTACAACGTTCTCTCATTCACAATATGTAAAAGAATCTACATAAGTAAAATCAACCTATTTAAACCAAGTGATATGATTTCCATGAGAATCACTAATAAATACTCGATAATACAAGTGTTGTATAATGTCAAATAATGAAGAGAATACGTCAGAAAGTGTCAAAAATAAAAATAATAAAATTAACATTGTAATTTGGAAGCAGTTAATAGACGCTCACATAGTTATGGTGCTAATGAATTACCAGGGAAGCCACACGTGCAGAAGGAATGAATGCCAAACTTCCTTGTCTTCAACGTAGTCTTTTATCTTATAATATCCTTTTTTGATAAGGACACGTTTCATGTGAGTTTTAAACTGTCCATCGCTAAGTTCTGTAACCGATTTTGGCAACTTGTTATAGAAGCGGATACTGTTTATTAGAAATGACTTACTAGTTTTAGTTAAACTAAATTTTGGAATCACAATTTCATCTTTACTACGTGTATTTAGATTATGGAAGTCGCATCTTTTTTTTGAAAATACCTAAATTTTTGCGAACATACAAGATATTTTCTAGGATATAAAGAGAAGGCAGAGTTAGTATGTCAACTTCGTTGAATTTGTTTTTAAGATAGTCGCGAGGCCCCATTTTATAGATTGCGCGGATTGTCCTCTTTTGTAGAATGAAAACTGAATCTACGCCAGCTGCCGACCCCCACAGCAGAACGCCATAAGACATAATACTGTGAAAATAAGCAAAGTATACTAATCTTGCTGTGGCTACATCAGTCAACTGCCTTATTTTTCTTACTGCGTAAGCAGCTGAGCTTAATCTACTTGAAAGAGCTCTAATGTGGGCACCCCATTGCAATTTTGAATCTAAAGTAATTCCTAGAACAGTTTCCGAAATAGCATCTAGTTTCTTGCCATCAAGTTTTAAATTTAGCCCTACTTGGGGTACATTTGGTAATGAGAACTTTAGACATTTAGTTTTGTTCGCATTGAGTAAAAGATTATTAGCCGCAAACGATTTCGAGAGAACAGCTAGACTATCGTTGACATGTAAGACATCCGTATCTTTTCCATATATTCTAAAAATAAGAGAAGTGTCATCAGCGAATAAAATTATATCCGAGAAGTTAGCCATCAGGTAAGGAAGGTCATTAATATAAACTAGAAATAAAAAAGGGCCAAGAATTGAACCTTGAGGCACGCCCATCTTAACTAGAGACCCCGAGGACGTTGCCCCGTTAACATTTACTTTTTGCTGCCTGTTTGATAAATAGGAAAGTACAAGATCAGCAGCTCGTCCACGAAGTCCGTAGTGGTGTAATTTACAGATGAGTGTATTGTGGTCAACGCTGTCAAACGCTTTTGAGAGGTCACAGAAAATGCCAATTGCATCCTGGAACTTCTCCCAGGATTCCAAAATGTGACTGATAAGTTGTACTCCCGCGTCAGTCGTTGACCTACCTTTCGTGAAACCAAACTGTCGACTATGTAAAATCCCATTTGAGTTAAAATGTGACAACATCTGGTCCAGCATAATTTTTTCATACATTTTGCTCAATGGTGGAAGCACAGATATAGGTCTATAATTAGAGGGATCACTCCTACTACCCGATATGAAAATCGGTTCTACTTTACTATGTTTCATTAAGTCAGGAAACGTACCAGTGTCTAAACATTGATTAAATATGCCTGTTAGGACAGGGGCAATTGTGTCAATGATATCTTCAAGAACCTTAACGGAAATGCCCCATAAGTCTTCAGTGTTTTTTATGTTAAGACTTTTAAATGCTGTTTTAATTGTGGCAATAGAAATGGGTTTGAATTCAAAATTTGGAATGTCCTTACTGAAGTTTTCTTTAAGAAGAGATTCAGCTAATACAGATGATGACGGGAGAGATTTCGTAACCTCTATTGGGATGTTGGTAAAGAAATGTTCTAAAGTCTCAGCAACTTTTAACTTATCTGAAATGGTTTTATTATCAATTTTTAGAGCTAACTCAATCTGATCTCGCTGTTGTGTGTTTCCAGTTTCTTTGTTAATTACCTGCCACACAGCTTTTATTTTATTTTTAGAAATACAAATTTTGTTACTTATTAATTTAGATTTAGCTTGAGCGCAGACTCTTTTAAATATCTTAGAATAGATTCTTACATAATTATGAAGGGCCTGATCAGAAGTCAATGATTTTTCGTGATACAAATTGTATAAGATATCTCAGCTTTTTCAAATGCCAGCTGTGGCCCATTCGCTAAATTTTGGTTTAGCAGTGATTGTGACTTTTTTTACAGGACATGCTTTATTGAATTCTTGGCATACTGTAGAAAAAAATGTGTCATAGATTATATTGGGATCTTGTGAATCAAAATTTGCTGTTGAGAGATAGCTAAGAACATTATTTTTAAACGTTTTAAATTTATTTTTAGTCAAAGTTCTCAATTCAATGGTTTTAGTAGAGATATTAAAAACACGATTATGTATACGCAGACAAAAGTAATTCAATGTTCAGAATACAGTAGGTACTAAAAAATCCACAGAATGTAAGGAACAACACCATTCAAACGTAACTCAAACGAATAACTCTGAGTTTTTTCTTTTATAATCACATGTTAATTATCCATCAAAATATTGCTGGTCTTTTAAACAAATCTGATAACTTAACATTAAATATTCAAGAACTATCACGCAGACAAATAAATATCGACATAATATGCCTTACAGAACATTTTGTTATCTCTGGTCAGGAAAGTTTAATCAATATACCAAATTATAAACATACCGCCTTCTACTCTAGGAAACACCAAAGGCGAGGAGGATCATGTATTCTAATTAAGAATTGTTACGAATATAAGGAGCTTCACGATGTAATGAAACTTTCTATAACAGGAGTTTTCGAATGTAGTGCAATAGAACTAATCAAACAAAAAACTATAATTGTATGTGTATATAGATCACCAAATAGATCTAAAATTAGTGTATTTTTAGATGCTATGGACTCTGTATTAAAAAAATTGTGCTATAAATCTAATATAAGGGTAGTTTTATGCGGAGACTTTAACATAGATATCCTCAAACGCAATAGAATCATCCTGGACTTTGAATTTCTTCTTCTAAATTATAACCTTAAACTGCAGATACGGCAACCGACGAGACCAAAAAGTCAAACATGTTTGGATAATTTTGCTTATAACTCTAATTTAAAATGTAAAAGTGAGGTAGTTGATTTTGCTTTGTCTGATCATTCATCTGTGCTACTAAAAGTACAAGTCAGTAAAACTTGCAAATTAAGTTACTGGCGCACTCAAAAACGGGATTACTCAAGGGAAAACCTAGTTAAATTTAAAAATTATTTAACAGATCTATCTTTTCAGATGTTTATAGTGAGAACAATGCTAATGAAGCATATGATAATTTTATAGATATTTTTCTTGAACTTTACAATCAATGTTTTCCAATGAAATGGGTTAAAATTAGATCAGAAGGAAAAATTAAATGGATCTCAAAAGGTATTAGACTATGTAGTAAGAACCAAAGAAACCTATTATGGAAATATAGAATGAATCCTTCACATGAGAATAAAACCACATTCAAAACGTATTCACAAAGATTCAAAAAGATTATAAAACTAACACAAAAGGCTCAGAATAATTACACAATTAATAACGCTCATAATAAATGCAAAGCGGCATGGCAAATAATTAATAACACCAAATATATGAAAGAACCAATTACGAAAATCATTAAGCAAAATATTTTGATTACAGATCCCTATGACATAACATCATCTTTCAATGATTTCTTTATTGATCAAGTACAAAATACATCGGGGAAAAAATCAGCCGAAAGAATTATTCGTTTAAACAGGATCCCGAATTCAATATTTATGTCACCGATAATACCAGACGACATAACTAGAATAATCAGAAGTCTTAAAAATACAAAAAGTCACGGATATGACGGTATTACGACAGAGGTGCTTAAATTCGTTAGTGATACTATAGCTCCACCTTTATGTCACATTATGAACAGTAGTATTGCTTCGGGTATTTTCCCTACTAGTATAAAAAGAGTTATAATAAAACCTATACAGAAAAAGAATAACAAAGAGGAAATGGCCAACTATAGACCTGTAGCGTTAATCCTTATATTATCTAAAGTATTTGAGAAGATCATTTACGAATCATTACACACATTTTTAAACAAACATAATATGTGCAATGCATGCAATGAACAAATGGGTTTTAGGAAAAATAAAAATATTAATATGGCAATATTCAATTTCTTAAGCAATATAATACCAAGTGTAGATAATAAGACTCCTGTATGTGCTATATATACCGATATGACCAAGGCTTTCGACTACGTTAATCATGACGTCCTTCTGGAAAAACGAAATAGTTATGGTTTAAGGGGAAATGTCCTGGACTTAATAAGCTCATATCTTACTGGCCGAACTCAACATACAGAAATATCCAGAATATGCCTTGAAATCAAATGTAAGCTTAGATATAGATCAGCCGGTAGGGAGGTTAAATATGGTGTACCGCAAAGAAGTGTCTTGGGACCTCCTCTATTTCTTTTATATATAAATGACTTGCGACGACAGACACGACAACCTATGGTACTATTTGCAGACAGAAAACTACGAAAGGGAAATTAATGAAACGTTAGAAACAATTATAAACTGGCTTGAAACAAATAACTTAATAATAAATCTAAAAAAGACAAAAGTAACTCACTTCGACCAAAGGATACGCGCTGATGATATTAATGTTAGTTATGATGGTCAAAAAGTGGATACAACTTGTTTAGCAAAATTTCTAGGCATCCTGATTGACAACAATTTGACTTGGAAACCGCATGCTGATGACGTATGTAAGAAGTTAAATAAATCAGCCTACGTACTGTATAACCTATCACACAAAGTTAGCAATGATACACTTCTACTAGCTTATCATGGACTGGTTGCGTCAGTGTTAAGATTTGGAGTCATGTTTTGGGGTAATTGTAGTGAGAGGGAGGTAATTTTTAAAGCCCAGAAACGGTGTATTAGATCTATGTCAAACCTTAAAAGCACAAACAACTGTGAACCTGTGTTTCGGTCTCTGAATCTGCTAACTTTTCCATGTTTATATATATTAGAGGTGGCAATTTTTGTAAAAGCCAACATAGACTTATTTCCGTCACTGGCCAATATAAGAACACGTAATGGCCCCTTGCGATCCCAATATAAGAACTTGCTACATTCGGGTAATTACAAAACAGCACTGTTAAGGAAAAGTATTATGACAATAGGACCTATCATTTATAATAAAATACCTCATAGTTTTAAGGATTATTCAGTAAAATATTTTTAAATCTAAGGTTACTGCGCTACTATTAGACAATGAATGTTATTACTCAGTGAAAGACTTTCTAAATGATATAAATTTACCCTGATTATGATTGTTACATTTAATTACAAAGTTGACCAATTATGACTTATGTACCCGACTATATTAATATTAATTGACATCACTTTAATTTCTGTTTTGTTTTGCTGACATTATTTAATTTGTATTAATAGTTTACTTTATGTACCTAATAATTTGCACGCCGTAAGGTAGACTGTAGCCGATCTCATCAATTTATGTACAACATCTTATATCTGTACCTACATTCATAGCAAATAAAGTTCTGATTCTGAGTACAGCGGCCGATAACAATAGCGCAAGCCGTGTGTTTCGCCACAACATGTTTTTTGTCAATTTCGTGATATAGGTATGTATAGTGCATAGCAACTAATTTTCTAGCCTTTGAGGAACCAACGAAGATCTTGGTCGAGCCAGCATCATTTTGAATATAACCTGTTTTGCCTGTTATGACAAACGAACAATAATAAGTATAGCTTTTAAAACTCAGTGACTACACTCGACTGTATTGCCGTAATCAGTTGAGTACGGCGGCGCTAAATGGGTTGTATTCTTTACTAATCTAATAATTTCTTCTCGTTTTTAGGCAGTATTAAACTTGAGTTTACAAAACTGAATAGTAGCTTTACACTGTGTGTGTGTCTGATCAGATGCCTCAATTTCTAGAATATTTTAGTTGAAATCGTTCCGAGAAAACAAGCAAATTATCATAACGTTATGTGATCTCCGTATAATTTATGATCATTCTAACAGGAAAAAAATTAATAAGTGTTCTTCATTTAGGTGCGTGTTAAGTACCAAAAAAAATACTGTGTTCTAAAACTGAAAGCCTGTGTAATCTTGATAGACGTTTTAATATCACCATTTACGTTAACGCATCCCTACAATACATCAACAAAAAGATCCGCGATCCGCGCAGATTCACTAGTTTATTGGCTGTATGAAAATCACGCGCTTGGTCACTCCGCGGTGTGTTGACCAATATTTTAGATCGCGAAAAACGAATTTAAATATCGAATATGTGAATATAGAACATTTCATCTAAAACATTTTGGTAACGGAACATAATTTAAAATATAGTATGTTCTTTAAAGTGGTATTAAAATACTGTTTTTTTTTTTTAAATAAATGAGCAAACTTCGAAGAAACTCGAATTCATTGAGAAACATCTTCGATAAATTTCCAAAAAATGGAAAAACTAAAGTGCTTATTGTTTGGTATACTACTAAGTTTATCCCTATGTGATGCAGCCAAGATCTTGGCTGTGTTTCCAATTCCAAGTCCTAGCCACGGTATACTTGGAGAAAATATGGTTAAACACCTTCTTGATGGGGGACACGAAGTAAGTATCTTAGGAATAATGTTTATCTGTGTTTTGTCTCTAAAAAATATCAACTTTTAGGCCCTCCTTCTCGATAGTGACCTACGTTTTGGAATGCGCGCTGACCGACTTTTTACAATTCTAATGTTCCTGTAAATGGTTGAATTGAAATAAACGCTTTGAGTTTGAGTAGAATTTTGAGGATTTATCTAATCAAAGTTATTTCGTTTATTTCAAATAGGTACATAAAATGCACTTTTGTACGTCATAATTTGCAAGAAAATAGAATTAATTCTAGCTGCCTCTTCCAAAAGGTGGTTTTGTATGGAGAAGTACGAGCAAGAAACTTAACTGTTACTCTTTTAAAATGTTTAACAATATTTTGTATACACTAATTATATATTATGAAGACGATGTACCTAGAATAATATTACTATCCCACAATACATAAAAAAAGATAAACAGTGATGCAAAATTATGTAAATTTATTACGTTATTGAGTTCTAATCTTGTCTATTTGATTTTGATTATTTATAGGCGTATTTGGTGTTATTTTTTGTAAAGGTACGATAAGGTTTGATGGCATACCTTACCTGCTTACCTGGACTTGTGTTACTAGTTTTTTTTTTTTAATAATCCCCAAGGGTTGATTGATCATTACCTGTTAAAACAATCGAGTTTGTTCAGATATCACGTCATCATAAGGCTTACATAATTATGTCAAGATGTTCGGTATGTGCGGTCACTAAAAGTGACAAAACCAGGATCGTCGGATATAGCTGAAGTTTAGTAAGAAATCGATGGATGTTTCCAAATTAAATTAAGTTTAACGTATTGAAAAGAAACAGTTCATGTGTTCATTGCATAATGTTGATTTTGGTTTGCCGAGATTTTTTGTAAGAAAACAACCTGTAGTTATTATGAAGGTTTATTCGCAACTAACTAGAACATAGTCCCCCCCAGTGGGGTTCCCGCATTGTCGTTGCGGGGGGGCTCAGTAACCGTGGTCCCACCTCCCACGGTGAAGCGAAGAGGAACCCCAAGGTGGGGCCGCTCGTCAGGGCTTGTGCCTCCAAGCCGACGACGTAGCGGCCAAAAAGTAGGTTGCGGTGAGGTGCATCGCAACTGAGGCGGGCCGCGATGTCGAATGGGAGGCATCGCGGCTGAGGGTTACAGGCTGCGGCGGAGGAGGAGTGCCGGTACTTCTGAGTAGCGCTCTTCCCTTCCGTAGCCTGGACGGGGCCGCCACCGTTTGATGGCGGACGCGGTGGGGCCGCAGGGGAAGAGGAGTGTCGGTATAGCGTTGGCCGCTCTCCCTATCCCCTGCGGCCGAAAAGTGGTTGGCGGCGGGGCCACTGTACTGACCCGTCGCAGGAGGACGTCAGCAGCAGCTGGTGGGGCCCGCAAGGGCCGATGCCTGCTAGGGGTGCGGGTTGTTCGAAAGAGATACCGCGGCCCCTGGCATACGGGCAGCTGAAGGAACATGGGTGGGTTTTAGTCAGTAAAAGTCTGACACGCCCTCCTGCTCCAACCAGAGCGGGAGAAGTCATTTGATGATTTCCCACCCACAAAAAAAAAAAAAAAAAAAAAAAAAACTAGAACATAGTGGACTGTAAAAATACATGTATAGATAGCTACTACTAGACGTATCTATGTATAGGCTCACGACACAAAACGCTAATCTATTTGGACATTCCGCCCGCCAAAGAACCGTAGTTCTTTAATTATACTTTAACAAAAAAAAACTGAAACTAAAACAATGACAACTAGAAATACTTATGCATAAACTTAACAAATAACAAGTATAAATACAAACTCAAGAAACATTTCTCTCAAAATCTTAATCATAAAACAGTTTAAACAACCTGTATCGTTGTTATTTGTAGTAAATACATTCAAGCAAAGCAGCACGTGCGGCTCAGCCCGGATGTTCAATTAGGTACATTGATAACAAACACGTTTTATAAGTAGGTCATTAGTACTGTACGTATAGCTCAACCGAAATACTTAACGAAGCAGGTAAAGAGTAGGCTTGGGAGAACACATCATATTACATAAAATAACATAAATACATTGGCTTGTTTAAACTTCATTTGGACATAAAAGGTAGGTAAATAAATTCTGAACTTTAAACAATGTAACAGGGAAAATAAACAAATTTCATTTAGTTATAATACAAATTTTACTCACTGGACGCTTATATTCTCCGGTTTTACACTTTACTGATACGACTCGACTGACATGATTAGGTCCAGGATATTTTTTGATAATTTTACCAAGTAACCATTTAGCTGGCGGTATATTGTCTTCTTTTAGAACAACAATATCGCCTATTTCTGGTTCCTCACGTTTAGTGTTCCATTTATACCTTTGATTGAAATTAACTAGTTATTCCAAAAATCTCTTACAATTTTATGCGTTAATCGCCATATATCCAAACCAACAACGTTACAATTAGTGTAATCCTCATCTGTAATATTTATCAATGGTTCGCCTACCAAGAAATGACCTGGTGTCAAAGGTAGAGGGTCGTTTGGGTCATTGCTCAACAAGGAAATCGGTCTCGAGTTTAAACACCCCTCCACTTGCGCCAGGGCAATCGACACTTCTTCATATGTAAGTGTAATATTTCAAATTCAAATTCAAATTCAAAATAATTTATTTACAAATATGGGTAAACAATATGCAGATGTTTTACATTCATGTAATAGTTGTGTATCACATTATTAGTAACACCATATTTTACCTTTCGGCATGCAAACTAGGTAGGTACATAGAATGAAAACATTAAAAAAAAAATGAAAACTGAACAAAATAATAAGAATGAGATCAATAACACTTGTTTAAAAAGAAATCTTATACTTTATCCTGCAAATATTCAGATACACTGTAATATGCTTTATGTATCAAAAAGCTTTTTAGTTTTTTCTTGAACGTGTTAGGCGATGACGCCTCCATTAAATATTTAGGTAGATGATTGTATACACGGGGAGCCATGCAAAATATACTATTATTAATTAAAAGAGTTGTTTTATTGTTAGGACAACAAATTTTACTGTTGTGTCGTTTACTTTTATACCTTTCAAAGAAAGTATCGTTAGATCTTACAAAATTAATAATTTCATAAATGTATATGCATGGAAGTGTAAGTAGTTTAAGATTTTTAAAATATTCTTTGCAACTATCTGTTTGTTTAAGTTTACAAATTGAACGGACACATCTCTTCTGAGCCTTAAACGCATCATCCTTATGTACAGAATGTCCCCAAAACATTATTCCATACCTTATAATGGATCCCACATAACCATGGTATGCAGACAGAACAGTCGATATATCAGCCATTTGGGAAAGCATATGTAAGGCATACGATTGTTGATTTATTTTTAAGCATAGATTCTCAATGTGTGATTTCCAATTTAGACTGCAGTCAATATTTAAGCCCAAAAATTTTGTAGTGTCTACGTGAGAGACTTTTTTATTTGAGTATTTGATGCTAATGTCACTAAACTGTGCAACCCTATTGCGAAATATCATTATATTAGTTTTATCAAAATTTAACTTCAAATTGTTAGATGTAGTCCATTCTATAATTGTTTCCATGGCTTCATTAATATCTTGTTCTAGTGTCATTCTGTCTTTACCATTAAATACAATGGTACAATCATCAGCAAAAAGAAATGTAGGTTGTTTTATAATTTTTGGTAAATCGTTGATGTAAATAATAAATAACAATGGTCCCAATACACTTCCTTGTGGGACTCCTACACATACACACCTTTTTTCTGATGTAAAATGAACCTCTTTATTGATTTTTGGGCATATTCGAGTAATTTGGGTAAACTGCTTTCTATTGCTAAGATATGACTCAATAAGTTTAAGAACATTACCACGAACTCCATACATGGCTAACTTCTGCAAAAGTATTTTATGATTAACACAATCAAATGCTTTGCTGAAATCCATGTAGAGTGCACAAACTGGGTTTTTTTTATCAACATTAATCATTACCTTCTGGAGAAAGTTATAAACTGGTGTATTTATGGTTTTATTTTTGCGAAATCCAGTTTGCTCGTCGGTTAGAAGATGTTGCGATTCAAAAAAATTGTATAATTTGTTGTGTATGACTTTCTCAAAAACTTTAGATAATACTGGAACTAAAGCTATAGGGCGGTAACAGGACATTGAAAAATTATTGTCTTTTTTGAAAAGTGGTTTTATTAATGTAGTCTTTAGTTTCTCTGGAAATACTCCGTTAAATATTGCCAAGTTTATAATATGACATAGTATGTCAGAAATTTTAAGAGAAACCAGCTTCAATATTTGTGTTGAAATCTGGTCATATCCGGTGCTGCTAGTATTTTTCATATTATTTATTATTCTTTGAATTTCACTTGGGCTGGTCGGACTCATGAACATAGAGTTTGGATTGCGAGGTATTTGTAAATTTGTGTCGCTTATAGTTTCTCCTTTCAAGCCATCAATAAAGAAGTCGTTAAATAAATTTGATATAGTTACGGGATTGTCACTATAATTTTTGCCATCGATGCTTATTTTTTGAATTTCACTTTTAGGTACATTTACTGTTGAATTTTTAATAACTGTCCACGTTGCTTTGCACTTATTGTGAGCTGTTTGAATAAAATGATTGTTTTGGGCTTTTTTTGTGGAATTTATGATGTGTTTTAATCGACTTGAGAGAGACTTGAAGCTTTTTTTATTTTCCTTTGTACGATTTAGGCGATAGCGCCACAGCAGTTGACGTTTACGCATACAACATTTCTTTAAACCATTGCTTATCCATCTCGGTCGACAATGTGAGGTTATTTTCGTAAGTATCACTGGAAAGCATAAGTAGTAAAATAAGGAAAATAGGTCAAAAAATAGGTCAAAAGCTTCGTTTGAATCATGAGTTTCAAATACTTCAGAGAATGTGAGAGAATTAATGTAATACATAAATTTATTTATGTTTTCTTGACTATAATCACGTATTTCAATGTACCAGTACTTTAATGGACTGCTTTTTTGTACAGGGCATGATAATATTTGGGCTGTATGGTCAGATAATGCCAACTCCAAGACTTTGCCCTTACACCCACGGATATTAGTTAAATATTGTCAATGCAAGTTCCGCTCGCTAATCTAGTGGGCTCATCGATGGATATTTTAAGATTATAACTAGTTACCGTTTCCAAAAATGATTTGGTTAAGTTATTTTTATTTAATATATTTATGTTAAAGTCACCACATATTATAATTTTCTTTTTATTACTGCAATATTTATTAAGCAAAGAATTAAGAGATGTAAAAAATGTTTCTATGGCCTCATGTTTTGACTTTGGAGGACGATAAATACAGAACACAATAATGTTGTAATGTAGGAGTTCTATACCAGAGCATTCTATGATACTTTCAGAACAGTATCTTTTTAAACCCTCAATTGGTTTAAAACTGTGAGTGTTTCGTACAAGTATACAAGAACCACCTCGTCTATTTTTTCGAAAATTGGAGGATGTGAGAGTAAAATTAGGTATTGTAAGTAAATGTGTGTCTGTATGAGCCATATTATGCTCTGTGAAACATAAAATATCGAATGCCTTTTTTTCATCCTCAAGGGATGCTAAAGATAATGATAGAAGATCAGATTTTGCAATAAGTCCGTTTATATTTTGATGAAATATAGTAATTTTGTTAGGGTCGAAAAAACATATTAGGTGTGTGACAGTTAGCAGATGTATTTTCCTTTGTATCTGTTTCTAAGCCTGAAGATATATTTTGAGTGTATATGCATATTTGCTCATTAACTAATTGTTCCAAATTATTAAAAACATGTTGCATTCCATAGTTATTAAGCAAGCCAGTGCGTCGTGAAAACATGGTATAATCAGCAGATAAATCTAAGTTAGTGTCAAATAATGTTACATAGTTATGTGTGTGATTATCTAAATACAGTAAGTTATTAAAAGTTTCAACTCGACCATTGAATATTGATGAAAAGTTGCGACATCTATACGTAGGTAAGCATAATAAAACATTCGTGTGCCGCACTGTTAACAAAGTTTCACGAATATTTACAATCATATCGAAATAGTTCATAGTTTTTTAAAGTCCTCATCACCAATAAGTATCATGCAGTAATCTTCTTTTGAGTAGTCTGTAAGTTTTGTGTTTAAATCCCTGATAAGTGTCTGGATTCCACAATAGGGTGTCAGATAGTGGCATAACTGATAACTCTGGAACTTTTCTTCAGCTAACGGGTAACGGGTAACGGGTTATTTTTGTTACTGCTTATAATGCATAATTTACGTTTCTTTGGGCATAATTCTATCTTCATTCCTTTGGTTGGTTGTGTAGTTTGACAATTTGTTGGAGACGTACATTCTGGAGCCATGGTATGACTTTCAACTGAGAACTTGGGTATATTTAATTTCTTCGATTGTTTACAATTCTTCGGGGTAGATTGTTTGGGACTTAGACTTGGTGTACTACTTACCATTAGGTAATTATTACTGTTTGAGATAGTTTTCTTTAAATCCATATTTTCTTTTGACAGCTCATTTATTTTACCATGGGCTACCTTTAAATCCGAATTAAGTTTCTCAATTTGCGATTTCAGTTCTCGAATTTCATCATTCTCATAATCTGAGGTATTTGGTATGCTATTAGTAGTGCCATCTAGTGTCATGCTGCTTGTATTGTCATCATTCATCGATGTTTCCAACATTGGCCGATTACGTCGTGGTCTACGCAGCGTTATATTCCCAAGGAAATTCATTTTGAAGAAATTGTGGGAAATATTGTTTTAATTTCACGATAACAATCCAGATATAATTATTCCGTAAGAACATACAAAAAGAGAAACAGTCCCAGGGCGGGGATCCGGCCAGTACACAAGCCGCCTCGTAGGAGATCGTGCGATACCCCCTAATGACTGTGACGGCCATCGCTCGCTGTGGCCTTCGCAGGACAGCGATGCTGCCGGCCGTCAGGTCAGCCGCCCAGATCCGGGCCCCATACAGGGCCATCGATCGCACGATCCCCACGTAGAGCCGTCAACAGGCGGCGCTCAGGCCCCCCAGATTAGGAAGCAGCGTTGACAGCGCCCCAGCCATGCCCATCAACTTGGGCACCAGCCGCTGGAAGTGGGGACCAAAATCCCACCGGCTGTCGAGCACCAATCCTAGGTATTTCATGGTGGACTCGACAGCAATTCGAGACCCCCCGACCACGATGTGTGATCCCAGCGGCAGCGCCCGCCGGGGGCCGTGAAAGACCATGGCCTCCGACTTGTTGAGTGCCACCTCCAGGCCTAGGCGCCGTATGCGGGTCACGACGTGTGACACCGCAGCCGTCGCCAGCAACGCTGCCTCCCTGTACGAGCTCCCCCGGGCCGTGACCAGCGTGTCATTCGCATAACATGTCAAGTCTACGCCCGGCTGGAGCTCGCCCCTCAGCACCCAGTCGTACCCGATGTTCCACAGGAGCGGTCCCACGACCGAACCCTGTGGAACACCGCACGACATGCGGCGCTGGTTTCCGCCATCACGTCCCGTGTAGGTGACACAGCTTTCCGCCAAAAAATAACCTAACCTAACCTACCTGATAAAATCCCTACATGCTCCTTTTGCTTCGCTCCTGACCTTTCTGTTGAATATCACCAACAAAGTCTCTATACGACATTCTAGGACGTCACCTCCTTGCGTTTCGATATTGTGAGCAGCATTTTGACCTTGTAAATAAGTTTTGACCTAATATTTATTTATTTACAGGTGACATACATAACGCCTTTTATCAAAAAGCAACTAACTCATCCGAAACTACGTTTAGTAGATGTCACGGAAAACCATAACTTTTTCAGCGGTAAGTACATGAGCATTGTCGTTGAACTAAGCCGATTTGATTGTGCAGTTGTATTATTTATTAGCGTTTGTGATGCGATGTCGGAAAATATCCATCGGGAACGCACTACCGGGATTAAAAGTACCTTACGTGTTAATGCATGTCAACAGTGTATTAACCCTAGGGCCGTGGGGTCCGAGTGCACATGCTCTCTTTTTTGAGTAACAAACATCCAAACATCTAATATCCAAACATACAAAATTTCACATTTATAATATTCGTAGAAGACATAGAAATCCGCAGCATAAACGTTACGTTAGAAATTATAAAAGCGCACATTAGCTATCATTTCAGTGGGAGTACTTCCGACGTTTGGCTCCCAGACTGGAGCGGGTAAGGGCTGCCTTGAACGGCTCCTCCCCAATCTAGGGAGGCCAAACGCCTCCTACCGGAGGCTCTACGCGAGAGTCATGTGGTCCATAGCCCTGTACGGGGCACCGGTGTGGGCTCCTACATTGAGGCGCCAACCAGCCCGCAAGTTGAAGGCGTCCCATAGGGTCATGCCAATCTAAATGGTCCGGGAAAACCGCAAGATCTCCGGTGAGGCGGCGGGCCTCCTTGCCGGATTGCCGCCGTGGGATCTGGAGGCAGAGGTCCTCGCGCACACTTGGGATTGGCGTGAGGATGCCAAACGCTGGGGCGTAACTCCGTTGCCGCGGGAAATCGTGGCACAGCGAACAGAGCTCCGGCGGATTTCATGGCGACGTGGAGAGTGCGATCGTCGCAACCCAGTCCTGGGCAAACCACGATTGCGGCGGTAAGTCCCCTCTTTGAGGAGTGGCTTGAGAGGCGGCACGGCGTCATCACCCTCCGCCTGACGCAGGTCCTCACTGGACACGGTTGTTTCGGGAGATTCCTGTTTCGGATAAGGCGAGAGGAAACGCCCGGGTGTTTCCATTGCGAAGATCGCCCTGAGGATACGGTGGAGCATACGGTACAGGTCTGCCAGGCTTGGGCGGAGCACCACCGTGTCATCGTGGAGGCGATCGACGGCGGCGATCTCTCACGTCCGGCCCTGTTCCAAGCCATGGTACTGAGCGAGTGCATGGGTAGCCGTCGCTTCCTTCAGCGAAGCAGTGATGCTCGCAAAGGAGGCGGCGCACGTGATGGAGAGACATTACATGCGCCCTCACGGCCGTAGCCTCCGCAGGAGATGCCCTGGGCGTCGGGAATCCCAGGCTGATTCCCGGTCACCGTAGGCGCAGGCTTGCGGACGGCGAGTAATGGGTAGCTCGCTCTCCGGTAAGGACCAAACCCGGGTCGACGGCGCGTTATGTTCCAAGCGCGCTTCAATGAGATCTCAGCTCTCTCACCAACTGATGTGGCCCGGAAGGGCCGATGCCTGCCAGGGGTGCGGCTTGTTCGAAAGAGATACCGCGGCCCCTGGCACACAGGCAACTGAGGGAACACGGGTGGGTTTTAGTCACTAAAAGCCTGACATGCCCTCCTGCTCCACCCAGAGCGGGTGAAGTTATTTAATGATTTCCCACCCAACAAAAATAATGTTTTACTTCAACAAAATGGAGCAGTGAATGTTTTATTATAAGGGGTAGCAAGAAGGTTAATTAATTATCTCATCATCATCATCATCACCATTTCAGCCAAAAGACGTCCACTGCTGGACATAGGCCTCCCCCAAATTTTGGTTTTGCCTTAATCGCCACGCTTGGCAGGCGGGTTTGCGATCGCAGTATGGTGATAAAATGCATAGAGAACGCTGCTGTCCATTCTCTAGTAAGTCCCTTAGTCGCCTTCTACGACACCCACGGGGAGAAATGGGATGGTGCTATTCTTTTACGTCCGGCACCACACGGAATTAATTATTTAGCATAGCATAATAGTACCGTAGTATGCAGTACCACATGTATGTCTTTAAATTATGGTACACCTTTGCAGGGAGTCTACAGGTTTAAGTATCTTGGTCAATATTGACTCCCAATATTGATCTCAAAGACGATGATGACATTGAACAGGAGCGGAGGGCGTTGTCGGTTAGAGCGAACATGCTGGCTCGCAGGTTTGCACGTTGCCCATTTCCTGTTAAAACCACGCTCTCTTGAGCCTACTGTACTGCTTTTTACACGTGCAGTCTGTGGGCAAGATGATCGCAAAGATCGTGCAGCGCTCTCCGCGTTCAATATAACAATGCATTTAGGATACTGGTCAGGCTGCCCCGTTTCTGTAGTGCATCAGGGATATTCACAGATGCGCGTAACAAAGCGTAAAAGGTGCATTTCCCTGGTGCGCAGGGTGCGGGGCTGCTCCAATAGTGTCTTAAGCATGGTTGCGAGTCACCTGGACTGTGTATACGTGGGTCACTGTAGTGCCGTCTCTCATGGGATGTTGCAACGGTGACCAACCGTTATTTCTTGTATAGTTTTCCTTGTTTTGTGTATAGTCTGTGTTTACTAACATAGCCGAAAGTTTCACCAACAATCTTGTTGCGTCTTGGTTACTCCAATTAATCATTATTATTTTCTATTCTTTAATCATAATCAGCCTATAATGTTCCCACTGCTGGGAGACAGACCTCTCTGTGAGAGACAGTGGACCACGCGAGCCCAATGCGAGTTGGTGGAGTTCTAACCAATCTCCTATCCAATCTTCCAATATTGCTGTTTCACAGAGATAATATTGGACGTGAAAGAGATCATGAGTGGGGCGATGGACTTACAAGATACAGACATTATTTTCGATATGATGATGTCTATAGCTTCATTAACGCTGGCCAACGAGAATGTACAGAACTTTTTAAAAGACCCCACAAACAACTTCGATGTCATCATTGGAGAATATATGTTCACTGATTTGTATTCTACGTAAGTTACGTTTGGATTCCATTTATATTTTATACTGATATAGTTAAACGAGAAACCAAACTAAACTCACAGAAAAATTGCAGCAGATAAGAGAAAATACATAATGATAAAAACGTACACAACCATGCAACGCTAGCAATTTGGATTTTTATTCAAAAAACATGGCCGATAAAGATGAGCGGACAAGACCTGCTATTTGCATAACTAATAATCAAGTTAAGATTACTCAGACTAATCTTGCTAAAAACAAATAATAGCTTGAAGCTAACAGTAACGAAGAGGTAGTCCAGAATATTATGCTCCAATAATTCGAAATTAGATAGAAACTAAAAACCATAGCCAAAAACAGTTATAGACACAGAACTAATCTTGATTGTCTGACTCCTTCGGATGAGACAAAACAGCTTGAATCACTCATATAACAATTAAACTGTTTACAGTATATGGTTATTATGGTTAAGGTATGATTCCAAACTCTGCTGCACGCAGCAGTGCTACCACTGTGGTGTTGCTCAGCAGTGCTGCCTGCCATGCTGATTCCGAGCAAGACGGCAGTGTTGCGCTCTCTGCGCTTCTGAATCAGAGAAATTCATCTTTTTGTTGCCAATTTACGTGTCATTCACGTAGGTACTTATCGCTGCGGTGGCAGACGCGTCACTACTGATCTGTCGGCGTTGGGGCGACACTGCTGCGTAGCTTGGAATGTAATCTCATATAAACTTATAGAGAATATATGGGGACCAGTAGTGCTGCGGTAGCACTGCTACGTGCAGCGGAGCTTGGAATCATACCTTTAGACTTACAGTTTATTATGCATAACATATAGGGGCTTAGTAATAACAGTCGTAAGGGCCAATCGATCAGGTTAAGTTAGCTTTGCCGCGGCTGACCATCTTTGCATACCAAGACTCTCCACTGCAGACCCACCGTACCCCTGGCCGTACCCCTGGTGGTACGGTGGGTGTTTTAAAATTAAACGATACCACCAGTTAATATTGTTGTATCACTAGTTAAAACCACTTATAAGAACAACAATTTAATTTAGTTATTAGGTTGTTATGTGCGCAATTTTTCTAATGCGTGACCAATTGAAATTTCTTTATTTACAATTTGTTACTGTACGTCAGTAACGATGTCATCATTGATAATTTGATCCTTTCTCCTTTTTTTGGAGTCATCTCCAATGTATAAATATGCTCCAATACTTTGAGTAATCGCATCAATGTCACAGTATGCTTGTTGACACGTTTATTAATTTTGGAGTGAAACGTCTCTAAAATGTTGGTGGTTCTATGGTGTTCACCAAATGTATGTTTACAGTGGATGAATGCGTCTTAAACCAATATGTTTCTAAGTACTTAATACATTTTTCCATTTGTACCATGCCATCAGATTCAAATTTCACATACTCAAAGCCATGTTGAATTTGACAGTCAGAAAGAAGTGGCAAAGCACTCGCCAGGGCAACTATTCTTTGTCCTCGTTTATTTTTCGTGCATCCAAAAGACTTTTCCTTTCTTCCAAATGATGCAAGTCCAATGATAACAGCAGCCTCGCAATGTAACATTTGGGAATACTTTCAAAATGGCGTTCATCGCTGCTCTTTCGTAGTCTGTGTGAATTTTACGTGGGTTCCACTCGGGTATTTGAGACTTTATCATGTTAAACAAAATAATGTAACGTTTTTCTTTTCGGTCCGACATAAGTGCGAATATTAAGGGCTTTGCATTAGTAGTTTCTACACCACTTCCCAGGTCATTATGAATATTATATGATTGTGAAAATGGTTTTTGGCGACTATAAAAAAGTACCTTCAACAAAATATTCCACAATATTTGGAATTACTTCTCGCGATTCTTTCGAGCGAAAAACTATAATACGACTTTGCTTGTCTGAGTCGTCACAATAATAATCTGCCAAAACGAAATCATGATTCTGGACTGGAACTTCTATTTCACTCAAATCGTAGGATACAGTTTTAGAAAGTTGTTCAGATTTGTTCCTAGTGTTCTGAAGAAAGTGTTTCACGCCTTCATACCGAGGATATTTCGCAAATACAAAACTCATCCCCATGTCTTTAAAATCTCTCTTTTTCTTGTCGTATAATTGTTCAATAGGTTCATCAGATGAAACTAAAGTTTTTCGCAAATTACACTTTTCCTTAAATATGTCATTTCATTACTCAATGGATCTACTTCACAGGTATGATCTTTATTCTAATAATTTTATTATCCTAAAAAAAAATTAAACAAACAAGAAAATTAAATCAAAAACTACCTTTCCAATCGTTACAGTGCCACAATAATTAATTTTACTGTAAGATGAACACTGCTACAACATGGAGCCTTTTGAATAAGTTTTGTGGCGATGAAAACGGTATTTGCCAAAAAGAAGGGCGTTTCAGTTATTTATTTAAATGAAATCATTTTCAGTATCGTCCATTAATGGTACTTTTTTCTACGTTTACAATTTAATTTAATTTGTATTAGTTTCACAATTATTCTTCAACAAAAATTCTGTAACTGTCAACGGTCACGAACGCTTTGAAAAAGTTATAAGTTTTATGTATAATATGTACGGTTTAACTAAAGAGTTCCAAGCGCACAGTACTTAATATACAATGTTGCCTCATCAATACTTAAGGAATTATGCATTAGCTAAGTACCTAAATAATGAATGAGTCATTAACATAATATGCGAGATAACTCATACAGCACAGCACTACGGTCACTTCATACAGTGGTATCGTTTAAATTTAAAATACCCACCGTACCCCCAGGGGTATGGCGAGGGGTACGATGGGTCTGCAGTAAGACCTTCCGTGCCTCGGAAAGCACGTTAAGCCGTTGGACCCGGCTGTCATTTGTGGACCTTTGACAGTCGTTACGGGTCGTCAGAAGCCCGAAAGTCTGAAAACAGTCTTACTAAAGGGTATCGTATTACCCAGATACAGGGTTGTGGATGTCAGATAGGCAGTCGTTTCGAGTGAAAAAGGTACTCGTACTCAGCTGCAACCAGTTAGACAGGAAGCCGACCCCAGCATAATTTGGCAAAGGCTAAGTAAATGATGATTATGCACTATAAAACAAAAAAAGACATATGTATAAACCAAAGTAAAAGTTTTAAAATCCTCTACCCTTTTCTTTGACCACATCTAATTAAAACCGATGCATAAGGCCTTCGATAGCTCCTATCCAGAAAATCAGAACTCTAGATTATCAGATCTTTAACTAGAGCATGTATATTTCCAGATTGCCAGCAGTACTCCAATGTCCTTTCATCTGGTTCTCAACCATCGAGCCGCACTGGATGATTCTGAACCTGGTGCATGGTCCTCGGAACCCAGCTTACAACAGTGACTATCTGCAAGCACAAGTGCCACCGTACTCCTTCAAAGGCCGAGTTCTGGAGCTGTGGACGCAATTGAAAGGACTTTATCGACATAATGGGTGAGTATTCTTATGTCTGAACTGGTAAGACTTGTGGAGGTCAGATAAGCGGTCCTTCATGACATCCATCAAGGCTAGGCCTTGTTTTTTTTTTTTTGAGAGAAATATCTCGAAAGGACGTCTTTTTAACCAACTTCCAAAAGGAGGAGGTTCTCAATTCGTCGGAACCTTTTTTTTTATGTATGTTCCCCGATTACTCGAAGATGGCATGACCGATTTAGATTTTTTTTTTCGTTAGAAAGGGTATACGTCCCAAGTGGTCCCATGATCATCAAGTCAGGATCTGATGATGAGATCCTGGAGAAATAGAGAGAACTCTTCAAATTTTTTATAGGCACACTTGAAGCAATTTGTGTAGTTTTAGGAAGAATACTTTCTCGGAGTGGTTCCAGTTCAATTTTGTGAAGATCTGATGAAGAACTTTGGAGATAGGCAACGGAACTCCTCAATAAATGACAGCAAATGGACTGGGATTGCGCAAATGTCATGTCTGTCTATTGTTTACACCAGTTAATAACATAACATCAGGCCGGTACGCTGTGAAGGGGTAAGCACATGTGAACCACTAAAAAGTGAAAAATAAAAAACTTAAAAAAATAAAATAAACAACCGACTTCCAAAAAAACACTACAAAGTGAAAACTAACTTTAATTTCGGAAGGCGGTGACAAAAAAAATATATTATATCCATAGTCACTTCCGAAATTAAAGTTATTTTTCACTTTGTAGTGTTTTTTTGGAAGTCGGTTGTTTATGTGATTTCTAAATGGATTTGTTCCGTTTAGAAATCAAAAAGATGTTCTTCTTTGGCGAATCAAAATCAAATCTTCAATGGCGAAGGATTGAAAGAGTTAACATTTCCTTTTAGTAATTAGGTATTATATAGACTGGGTCAATGGCAATCTAGATTGTTTCAACGCAGAACTGAGTATAGCGTTATGAATTCATTAGCGTTATTATGCATTTTTATCAACTCTATTGATGTCATGTTACACTTTATTTCTATAAATATAACACCTGAATAAAAGCAAAGGTAAAAAGGCAAGATATCTTGTGCTTTACAAACACTATGATGTCAGCAGACGAGGTACGAATGAGTTTATTCATCTGATAATAAACAGTAAAAACTAGTAGTAACTGGTTTTTATTTAAAAATATTGTAAATCCTGTATTTCATAGAAAAATAAAGAAATATTTGTTAGAACACATCTTTTTTTTTCATAATTATAACGCCCTTCCTCATGACTAAGACAAATACACGTATTACGGATAATAATGATAACAGACACTTAATTCATAAATAGTGTTTTACTATCATCATGACTTGCTGGAATTGAGAGCACATTGTAGGTACTTGGGTACAGCCAGTCTCTGATTTGAAATTTGCGGTCTGCCTGAACTGTTTCACAGCCACCGCCAGCCAGCAATGTTTTTGCTGAAGATTCTTGGCCGACAGAGACCGCAAGGACAACACCAGAAGAGCCTTCCGATGAAGAGAAGACGCATTACGTGAGCGACAAGGGAAGACTGAAGCTCGCAGAGGGTCTGCCTGATCCAACTACGTTCTCCAACTGGGATCGACTTCGATACTCAACAGCACGTGTTCTGCAGTTTATTCAACTCTGCAGAGCCACCAAACGTAGAGTCAACTACAGAAGAACGAAGAAGAACAAAGAAGCAGATCCCACCTGGAAGAAGAACAAGGCTACAGTTAAACAACAGGCGCCCACGATGGCAAAGTCATCACAAGGTGGAAGGAAGCGGCTACCAGTCACAGCCGAGCAGCTCAAGACAGCCGAAGAACTCCTGATGCGGTCCTCTCAAGAAGAATCCTTCGCAGAAGAAATAGATAGTCTGAACAACGGGAAACCGATCAACAAAGAAAGCCGCCTTCACCAGCTCAGCGTCGAGTCCATAAATGGCGCACTGAGACTCAGAAGCCGTATTCGAGCGGTCCAGGACGTGAAGGAAGAATCCAAGAACCCGCTGGTAATCGACGGTGATCATCCTACAGTCAAGCTCTGGGTACAGGCTGTACATCGACAACTCCATCACGCTGGTGTAGAAGCCACAGTAAACGAGTGCAGGCAACAGTATTGGGTACTACGACTGCGCCCTATCACACGCACAATACTGCGAACATGCCTATTCTGTAGAATGAAGACACAAGTACCGCCGCATCCAAGAACCGGGGACCTACCAGCGTGTCGTTTAGCTCATCACAAGCGACCCTTCACCTTCACTGGGGTCGACTACTTCGGACCTCTCTCAGTGACCGTCGGACGAACTCGACAAAAAAGATATGTGGCCATCTTCACATGTCTCACGATGCGAGCCATACATCTGGAAGTCGCCGGCTCGCTTAGCGCCGACTCCGCGGTGATGGCAGTTAGAAGAATGATCGCACGAAGAGGTTGCCCAACTGAAATATGGTCGGATAACGGCACCAACCTGAAGGCCGCCGACAAGGAACTACGACAGGCGATCGACGCAGCGACTGCAGAAGAAGCAGCGAAGATGACCATCTCCTGGCGCTACATACCGCCTGGAGCTCCGTTTATGGGCGGAGCCTGGGAGCGAATGGTTCGCTCCGTCAAAACGGCTCTCACCGCGACGTTACATGAGCGTCATCCGACAGAAGAGGTCCTCACGACTCTACTAGCGGAAGTAGAGAATACAGTTAACAGTCGTCCGCTGACTCATGTCTCAGTCAGCCCAGAAGATCCAGAAGCCCTAACTCCCAATCACTTCTTGTTGGGAGGGCCAGGGCGCGTGCCACAACCAGGCACTTTCACCGAACAAGACACCCTTTCACGATCCAGCTGGCGAGCCGCGCAGAGGCTAGCGGACATCTTCTGGCTACGCTGGGTGAAGGAGTACCTCCCTGAGCTCCAACACCGGCGGGAGCCCCATGGACGAGGTCAAGCGGTGCAGGTCAACGATCTCGTGCAAATCGTCGACCCGAACCTTCCCCGCAACGTGTGGATCCGTGGAAGAGTCGTCGCTACGTACCCAGGCCCCGACAACGTCGTGCGGACGGTGGACGTGCAGACCAAGGGAGGTGTTCTGCGCCGGCCAGTAAGGAAGCTAGTGATCCTGCCCCTGACTACAAGCAACGAGCCCGCACCGGAAGTTGATACGACGCGGTCGCACGGCGGGAGTGATGTGCGGGACAAGCGATAGAACAGTGTACATAATAGAATAGTGTATATAAAGTGATACATAGACGCTCATAAGACAGTACAAAGTGAATAAGTTTACTATAATTTAGTCATTCGTATAAGTTGTGTGATTGAGTACTAGGGGTAAGCAGTAGTTCAAGTGTTTATGTTATATTTTATATCGTCTTAGTTGATTTTATATTTTTCTTAGATAGTTCTTATTACATAGAGTCCGATTATATATAGTTTTACCTATGTAAAATTAATAAAGTTAGCAAAAAACGCAAATAATGTAGCGCGGTCCTCGTTACGGTAAAGGGTCGAGGTATTTAAGTTAAAAATGTTCAATATAGTGCCTCGCTCTGATTGGTTGATGTTTTGCGCGCGTTTTTTTATAATATTGTGCCTATCCCTAATTAGCTGACGCCTTTACCCGCGCTTTTTTGTAATTATGATTGGTCAAATCGATATTTTAAATCCTTGCAAAATTGTATAAAAATAGGAACATTTTTGTCATTCAACACATTCAGCGGCGAACTACCTAGAACAAAGTACTCCAAATATAGAAGCAAGAAGTCTCCAGTGGTTTCATTCCCCACCAACCCAGCACACAAATGCGGCTATAGGCCACACAAACCTGCTCCACTGGTAGATGCAGGACCACGATTCGAGGACTGAGCAATTACTCCAGACTTAATAAATTCTCTCCTGCGTTGTCTGTAGCAGTCAAGTAGTTTTCCTTTGGCTGAAGTTTTTTGCCCTGGATTGAAGCTCATGAATGGTATGAAATATACAGATAAGTTTTCTTTTCTAAATACTGTCGGCACGTCATATGCTAATTGGTATAGCCTACTGCTCTTAATTTTTAAGTTCGGGTCATTTTTCAACTCATTATCAATAACAATATTGCATAATTTTCGTCTTGAGGCATTGTTTAGCAGTCCATTTTCTTGGAATCTCAACAGCAGTGATTTTCCCTCGTTACATGCACTCAAGATATTGTATAATTCCTGAAATAACATGGAACATAATATTATTGTACTTTTCTGTACATTATTAAATTATTAAATAATATCTAAGCACTTTAATCCTTTCACCACATTTGGTTTGAAAGAATTTGTGACATCAGTAGTAGGAATTAGCATCATCTTTCTAGCCATTTCCGAACTATGAATTAATATCAACTTTTTTCCATGTAACAATAAAAATAATAGAATACATAAAGTTCTTAATAACCTAAATAGTATATAAAGTTCTGTGATAACTGATTGAGTAGTGACTGACAATCAGCGCACTGCCTTAACCAGCAGGATGATGATGATTCCCTTTGTGGCGTAGTAAGAAAGGAATTACCGACAATGAACCCGTAAGGGGGTGCAGCGGGAAGATGAAGTTTCATGGTAAAAAATTAACTTTTATAAGACCATAAAAAAATTAAATGTGGAACAGATTACTTACACAGGATGTATTTGGACTTGTGCCTTCAGTATTATCCACTTCCAGTGCTATGGGTTCCGAATCATCCAAAGTTATTGCAGAAGATTCAAGAGTGTTCGGATTAAAAATGAAATTGAGGACACTATCTGTAAGGACCGGCTCCTGGTCCTTAGAAATCTGAAACATATACAAAAAATTTAATTGAGACTAATCATCTCCCAAAAGGAGAGGCTGATAAACATTACATACATCTACAGATGGACAGATAGATATTAGCATACCTTTATAGGTATGTATACTATAACTACAGGCAAGCGGACAAAATATTCTCACAGTGAGGGTTACTTTTAAATTAGGCATTTATTGAATAAATTAAAATATTTACATTAGGTATATAAACTATGAATCTAACTATTTATACTATGTACTTACTATATCCTAACTTTTTTATTGTACACAAATAAAACAGTTGTTAGACAAGGATGGTAGGTTCTCTAAGACCAAACCTTAGAGTGACAGAGAGATTCGACAATGAGGACAGAAACTAAGTGTACAACAGACAACAGGATTTATAATACTTATACAAATTACATGGTATATACATAGGGACATAGGTATTTAAATTAAAGAAATATGTGTACAGCACACAATACATAAACTATTACTACATACCTACATAAATAATTAAATAGGGTTTTAACTATTTAGGTAGGTTCCTACATATAAAGTACAGAATCCACTATAAATCAATCAAATAATCTTTTTTGACGTGACAACGTCTTATAAATTGGTTTGCCGGGTGACACTTCAAGAAACTGCGTTACGCTCCGCTCACGTTATGCGCTCACAATGAGAGCGAGTGAGAGGCACGCGTCCCTTCCACTCGGGCATGGTTAGCCCGCCTAAGAGCGAGAGAGACAGACATAAATATTATTATTTATGTCTGTCTAATACAATTATTTTACCACTCAAAGTCGTTGTCACGTAAAACTTTCGCCCGTATACCGACTTTACAGGCAACCAATTTTTTTTTAGTTTTGTCATTAAGTAGAACTTTTCTGGAGTTCAAAAACATGGTGTTAACTTACTGATACTTGATTACTAGCTTCTGATAATGTTCTTAACATTTTGATTTGTGTAGTTAGTTTGGCCCTATGGCCAATGATAGGTATTAGGTCTTTTATGTCGTTTTCTGATAGCATTTGAAGTGTCTCTAAATCTATGGCTTGTTCTGCAAATATTAGTAACAGCATTTTTGAATAATTATGTACACACACCACACAATAGGTATACGATCTGTGCAAATACAATAATTCAAGAAGAGATATCTATTTGGAAGAGCGAAGGATTAGATAGGGTATTTGGTGGTGCAAGCAATCCTTTTTTACTTGACCTGAGGAGCAAGCAGAACACACTAGGAACAGAACACACCACCGCCACATCGCGTAAATCGAAAAGTGGTATCTAGACTACCCAGTACAACCCTATCAACTAAATAGCTAGGTTGTTGTAAGTTATAACCTAGCTATTTAATAATGTAGGTACCTAATTACTACAGTTAAACCTAACTAAGTAATTACCAGATTCAATAATGTACTTACCCCGGAACTTGTTTATGTACATTTCAAGGCCCCACTGCCGTAGATAGTCATCCACAGGCCGATCAAGATAGTCTTCGTCCATCAGTGGTCTTCGAAGGTCTTTCAGTAATTTCACGAACATAAAAGCCAGCACCCGCAACGTAGGTAGATTTATAGAAGTTATTACCTTTATTTTTGAATGTCGATACCTTTGAATGTAAATAGGTAAAACTTCTTTACTTTCTTTAAAAAATTAACTTGACCCGCGCGCGCAACACGTACACCTTCGATCAATCAACGCAAAAAAAGGAAAAAGAAAACATAGTGTGCACTCGGCACACTTGCACAGCTACTTCACGCGAAATGCACTATCTTAAGCAGATTACGACAGGTTTTTTGTGGAGCGGCTACTACATAAATAGTAAAAAGTACTCTGTGGGTGGGGTGGCGGTTACAATACAAGCAAAGCGTTCCGTTACACGTTACAATGTATTTGTAACAAATAGTTGTTTACTAAATTTATTCATAGCCAAAGTCTTGCAAAGCAGCACACTGACCGTGCGTGTTTTATCTACAAAGTCAGTTATGTATTTATAACAGAGCGTTAGGTTAAAATAGCAATTTTTTTTTGGTAATAGATACACAAAATTGTTATGTAGAATGCTTTTACTATATGCAGTCAATGTCATTAGGCTTAATATTGTCGAAGAGTTTTGATAAATCGCGTACTAAGGTGTGGTTACAGATTAACGAATCAGTTTGTTTAAAGAAGTTCGGTAATTATCAACAAAAATATTGATTAAATATAACCGAATTAAACTTAACAAAACCAGTTTGGGGCTTGTTACATAAACCAGTTTTATTATTTTAAATGAATTTTATTTTTGAATAAACAAATTTCGTTTATTTCTAAAATAGCCAAAATTGGTTCTGTTATTTCTTTTTTTCAGTGTATAGACTGGGTCAATGGCAATCTAGATTGTTTCAACCCAGAACTGAGTATAGCGTTATTAATTCATTAGCGTTATTATGCATTTTTATCAACTCTATTGATGTCATGTTACACTTTATTTCTATAAATATAACACCTGAATAAAAGCAAAGGTAAAAAGGCAAGATATCTTGTGCTTTACAAACACTATGATGTCAGCAGACGAGGTACGAATGAGTTTATTCATCTGATAATAAACAGTAAAAACTAGTAGTAACTGGTTTTTATTTAAAAATATTGTAAATCCTGTATTTCATAGAAAAATAAAGAAATATTTGTTAGAACACATCTTTTTTTGTTCATAATTATAACGCCCTTCCTCATGACTAACACAAATCACTATACACGTATTACGGATAATAATGATAACAGACACTTAATTCATAAATAGTGTTTTACTATCATCATGACTTGCTGGAATTGAGAGCACATTGTAGGTACTTGGGTACAGCCAGTCTCTGATTTGAAATTTGCGGTCTGCCTGAACTGTTTCACAGCCACCGCCAGCCAGCAATGTTTTTGCTTGTTTACAACGTTTTTCGCCGCACGAGTCGATCGATCAGCTTAAGCTACGCTTGCCAAGGTTGGTCCGCGAAGGGGTGGCCCACTGCACATATCGAGACTCCACCGTGACTCGGAATCTTTTGTCGTGGCCTTTCGTCCCGGCTGTCTTTCGTAGATCTTTGATAGTCATTAC
Source organism: Polymixis lichenea (assembly GCA_949091785.1). Taxonomy (NCBI): domain Eukaryota; kingdom Metazoa; phylum Arthropoda; class Insecta; order Lepidoptera; family Noctuidae; genus Polymixis; species Polymixis lichenea. The sequence continues at coordinate 7,540,609 of OX420952.1, forward strand.
GGGTCGTCAGAAACCCGAAAGTCTGACAACCAGTCTTATCGAATAGTAGCCTATTACTCCGTAACTAGGTTGTGAGGGTCAGGTAGGCAGTCGCTCCATGTAAAATACTGGTACAAGCTGCATCAAGTTTGACTGACAGCCGACCCCAACATAGTTGGTAGTAAAACTTACGTCTTTCGTTTTCATTTCAGAGCCTTCTACGATAGAGAAGAGGAAGTTTACATGAAACTAATCGCCCCTATCATTAAGGAGCAAGGCAGACCAGTACCAAACTACAATGAGCTAAGATACAACGCATCTTTGTTACTGGGCAACTCGCAGGTGGCTATTGGAAGCTCCGTACCTTTGCCACCAAGCTACAAGCATATTGGAGGGTACCATATCACTGAGCCGGTCAAACCTTTACCGGAGGTGGGTGAAGCTATTATTCTATCCGTAAAACCTGGTCTTTTGGACCGTGGTCCTTACTAGAAAATGGTGTTCTTTAATCAGTAAAATAAAAACAACGACACCATTTTTTGGAATTCATTCGAAACTGACTCTAATGGACAAGTTCATATTGCCTATATGATCCAATAGGTTATGCAGAAAATGTTCAATATTTTTTCTCCTAATTTTTGGTCCCTTTCTGTCATCACTTAATAATAAATGCATACTTTCCCAGGACCTAAAGAAAATTATGGACAATGCCAAGGACGGTGTGATTTACTTCAGTTTGGGATCAAACCTGAAAAGCAAGGACTTACCAGATGACCTAAAGCAAGGCCTATTAAAGGTGTTTGGAGGACTGAAAGAGACAGTGTTGTGGAAATTCGAAGAAAATCTACCTGGCGCGCCGAAAAATGTCCATATAGTGCAGTGGGCTCCACAGCAGAGCATTTTAGGTAATGTTCTGACATTTACACATCTGACACATAGGCACATGATTACCAATTAGCATAGGAAAGGTGAAAGTGACTAAGAAATCGCAAGTATTTATATTACATTAAGATGTCTGGAGACTTCCGAGTATGCCAAGCTGTGATTAAGATAAATGTTTTGGCCATTATAGATCATGTAGCGGCGAGTTAAGTGTTAAGCTGTGAGCCAATAAGATGTGATAACATAATGTTCCTAACATACAATTTTGAGACGGATGCAAATGCTTACAATCAAACGTCAAGGTTGAATGAAATGTAGCTAATGTTATCAATGAAATGAAAACACGTGTAATTCACCACTAGAATTAGATACACAGTAATGGCATGGCAGTTTAAAAACAATTAATGATGACGATGTGTGTATTTTTTGTACAATTTGTAAACAGATGGCTTTTGTCGTTAGCCTGTGTACCTACAAAGTGTAAAAAACATGCATAATGAATAATTGTGGTTGACATTAATCTTCTTGCGATATATATGAATACATGTGTTTATGATATTATTCATGAATTGTTGGATTCAGTTGGAATGCGCAACCACGAGTGTTTTTGGAAGTTTCCGAAAACACTCTAGCCACGAGCGGTTTTGAATCATCAACTACATACGAGTATCGTCATAATAAGCCTACAATACTCCACTCGGCCTCTTTATTTGCTCAAACAATCAATGAATCTTAGCCGCTGAGCTCACTCAACAGTTTTTGTTGGGAAAAAGGTAAAATACTAGTGTATTACAGCGTTCCAAATGTTTTATTAAATAGCTGATAAGATCACGTTTGACCACTATCTCACCTGATGGTAAGCGATGATACTGTTAATGATGGTGAACGCTAGCTCATCAGTTTTTTCTGTGTCATTTACCCATATGAAAATTTCTTCTCCTCCAGCCCACCCGAACCTGGTTCTCTTCGTCACCCACGGAGGCCTCCTCTCCGTTACCGAGGCTATCCACTTCGCTGCTCCTCTAATCGCCATCCCAGTCTTCGCAGACCAGTTCCTCAACGCAAACCGAGCACAACAAAAGGGCTATGCTGTGAAAGTTGACCTGTCTTACCATCTGCATGAGGATCTGAAGGTGGCTCTAGACAAAGTTCTTGGAGATCTTCCGAAGTAAGTAGACATTTATGTTCTTTTAACTTAACTGTTTGATACTCTTCATTTTGACTATTGTCCCAATACGCGAGAAATATAGATCTTTGCAGTACTACATGCCCGTTTTCCCTTTTCACGGCAGAAAACGACTATTTGTACGGCCTCTACTTATCGAATTATCTATTTCTTATCACGTGGCTTAGGAATGTGTTGCTATTTTAGCTGCAAATAAATTGTTAATTAATGACTTTTCTGCAAGATTATATTGTAGATACCTTCGTATAAACCTGCGGAAAATATAATACATTTTCTTATGTAGGAAGTCTTTGTCTGTGACCCCCCAAAGTCTGGCTGTGACCGCGCCTGAGCTGATTGCGATAATGATCTACTTGCTACAGGTACTGATCATGACTTTTCTTCCACAGATATACCGCAAGAGTTAAAGAGCTATCAATAGCGTACCATGACAGTCCAATGAAGCCAAAGGAAGCTCTAAACTTCTGGGTTAACCATGTAGTTCGGACAAAGGGAGCTCTCCACTTGCGGTCAGTGGCTCTGCAAGTACCACTCTACCAAAGAGTGTACCTAGATCTACTAGCAGTGATTTTGTTAGCTTTTGTAGTTCTACTGTTAGTGGTTCAGAGGATTCTTTGTTTAGTGACGGGCAAGAAGAGCACGAAACTGAAGACAAATTAAGCTGGTTTTAATTTTGTAGAAGTTATCGGTACAGGCAACAAACTTATTCAGCAGACATTTCTATATAGCAGTTTTATGTGTACTGTATATATTCCAAGGATTACACCCGCTTATATCATAAATTGCCAAAGGTAATCAACAACTTTAAAATATCGTTCTATTTCTGTCAATCGTGTGAAGATGACAGACACAGGTGATGTTTTGAACACTTATTTTCCTGACATGAACACACAGCGTATTGTATAGATGTTTAATTTGGTCTGCAAAGCTCACTCGTACTTTTGTTGCCTGTACAATAAGTAACAAATAAAATAGAGGATTAACCCATCATCATCAATTATAGTGATGTTTTTTTTATAAACTAAATCTGTCTACTTGAATATTCATGAACAAATAAATTATCAGCAGTACGTCAATTATCAAAGTCAGTCTTAGTATGTTATGTTAAGAGCTTAATGTTTATACAGAACAAAATTACTTCAAATTATCCGGCAAAGTCACAGTTTTGGGATCTTTATTCGAACACCTTTGTATCATATTTATCGTACCCTGGTACTCTTTTAAGGTTTCCCCAATTCATTTGATGTAACCCTATAATTTTAGCTTTATGCATTATACGTTAAAAGATCCAATTATCTGACTTCCTATTTTTTCCAACTGTGGTATAAGTAAATACTTCAGATGAAAGTTTGTATTTTTTATGAGTTAAGTTTATTGTTATGTTTAATAGTGTGTTGTGTACCTAATTAATGAAAGTTTGGAACACAATTTGTTATATTAAAAACCTTCTTGTTTCTCTAAAATTTTAGTTGTATTCATCAATATTCCCGAAAACGATATTTTCATTATAGTTTTCTCCGTAAAGTCTATACAAGTCGCCAACCCGTCTTAAGCATGCGTGCATTCTCTATATGAAAGACGCCCCTTGTCGTGCATTGGGACAGTAAAAGCCTGGTATTATTATTATATTAGATTGAATTATCTCCAATATTTCAGTGTTTTCGTTTAACTCTCGTTGCTCGTTCCTTAATACTTAGATAGTGTACAGGAAGGGCTTATGGCTAAGTAGACACACATGTGGCCGTCTCTGCGCCCAGGAAGGGGGCGCGAGGATTCGGTTTCGGGGCTTTTAGCCCCTTGACCGAGGGGTTGTTCTATCAGTCCCCAAAATTAGGGACCCGTCGACACGGAAATTAACGACCCGGTGGGAGTACTCTTTGCACACTTAGTCGCCTAGGAATAAAAAAATAGTCTAGAATGAAGATAAGTGGCATGCAAGGCGCGTGAATCTCAGAGAGCGAGTTTGTGAACGAGTTGGTTTGGGACGGCGAGAGACGACGGATGGAGTTGATATACCAGGCTAGTAAAGTTAGGCGAGATATTCTAAGCAAGATAAAATAGTGTTGTGAGCTGATTGTAATTCACCCCAAGGAATTACCTGGTAAGTGCCAACTTAATTTTTTTATAATAGTGTGTAAATTGCAGTAACGGAGATCTCGTTTTGTTTTTTAGAAGTGAAAACTTCTTTAGGGGCGTTGGGAATTTTTTGGAATGAGAAATCGACAAAGTCGCTCGTCGACAAAGTAACAATCTGCTTCAACCAGACTTTTCAAGGGGTATCGTATTATCCAGTAATCGAGTAGTAGAGGTCAGATAAGTAGTCGCTCCCTGTAAAGCACTTGAATTCAGCTGTATCCCATGAGACTGGAAGCTGTCACCGAAATAGTTGGGAAAGGCTTGGCTTCTTGCTTAAATTGCAAGTCTATAAACCGGATATAAGTTACAAAGGAAAAGTTCAAAATATCTCTATAGGCAAATCGTTTAAAGTCACTTAAAATGCATTGAAATTACTATTCATGGCATCGCGAGAATTTAATTCAATTGAATATTGATTTGTCGACCGAGTCGAGTTTTATTTGATTACGTGCCTGGGGATAATATGACTAACTGTATCGTTTTGATTGTTTTGATAATGTTTTTTTGTTTAGAATTTAGTAACATTTTGAAATGTGTTGGTGAACTTAGTTATTATTTCACAGGTTGAATTTAATTTCTTTCTATGTCGTGCCTACCCTTTGTTTTAAACAATAACAATTCTTAGGGCGATGGCCAAACGTAGTACACCTTAAAACGGTATTTATTTTAATCTTTTGTCACCGCCTTCCGAAATTAAAGTTATTTTTCACTTTGTAGTGTTTTTTCGGAAGTCGGTTCTTTCTTTTTTTTTGGTAAAAGTTTTTATTTATGACTGTAGATAAAGTACCTACCCCACACCAATTCGAAATTTCATCATCCTTGGGGTATTCTCAAAGCCAATCAAATCTAAAAGATGCATATTTATGCGATAGCAGCAATCGCGGTTGATTTGCTGTCATTTTAGAAGAGTTCCGTTGTCTGTCTTCGAAACTCATCTCATCATCAGATCTGTACGAAATTCAAATGTGACCATTTCGGAATAAACACCTTTCGAAAAAAAAATTGCAAATCCATCTATACACGACGGAGTTATGCTCCAAAATACATTAAAAAAATATAAACACACTGAATTGATAACCTCCTCCTTTTTGAAGTCGGTTAAAAAAAGACTGTGTTGTCAAATGTTCCACAAAAATAACTAAGTACCTATTCAAAAATATTTCATAAAATATCATGATAAAACAATCGCAAACATAATAGAATTGGATAGACATTTTATTTTGCAAATATACGTAATAATTATTAGGCGCTCAAAAAATATTTTTGTCGTATAAGCCTGAAAATTTTTCGGGTCCGCAAGGGCCGATGCCTGCCAGGAGTGCGGGTTGTTCGAAAGAGATACCATGGCCCCTGGCACACGCCCTTCTGCTCCACCCAGAACGGGAGAAGTTATTTGATGATTTCCCACCTCAAAAATAACCCTATGTTTGCTTTTTTGTCAAGAGACCAAACCAATTGGCCGATTTTGATGATTCTCACGTCAATCTATTTGTAATATTCTTGCGAGTGTCACCAAGCACAAATGAGAGTACCTAATCAAAATTCAATATGGCGACCACCAAACGCCATATTGTGAAAAACAAATCAATGAAAGTCGATGAACTTACGTCAAGTGGGGTATCATTGAATAGGTCTACAAAAAGGTTTGGTTTCTTACTTCCTTTTCATTATGAATTACCATTTAGGTTCCATGTATAACAATTTATTAGTTAGCAACAATTCTCACTCCATTTTTATTTTTTTAGGGGTGATAAAGTTCTGAAATAATCGTATAGTAAGTAGGTCCAGTCCGGTCCGTGTGGCACCGGACGTAAAATAATAGCACCATCCTATTTCTTCCCGTGGGTCAAAATCAAAATCAAAATCAAAAGTCATTTATTCAAATTAGGCTGAGAATCAGCACTTTTCGTACGTCAAAATTACATAAGACAGTCCCCCAAAACGCCCGCCCTTCACCACTTCCTAGTGCTTTAGCTGTGAAGAAGAAGTGGCGCAACAAACTCCCCAGCAGCACAGCTGTCTGTTTAGTTAGATAGACTTGATTCTATACACAGGTAGGCTGAGTAATCAACATTACGAGACACAGAACTTAAAAAATTATCATATATCAGCTAGCCATGCCAATATACCAACAAATAAAATGAAAACTTAACTCAAGCACAAAAAATAAAAAGTAAACAAAGCATATACCAAAATAAAAGCCTCCTGGTATAAATGGCGTGATACCTTACATATATAATGCTGGATTATGTTTACAAATGATAACCTAGGACCATCGACGTAAAATAAATAAGCAGGTAATTATTAGCAACAATAACAAAATCATGGTCAGCAAGACGACCAGTCACCACAAGCAGCACCCGTTCACGAGCATAACGCAAAGATCAGCCATTACCCCCCTCGCCATATTTGAGGGAAAGAGGTAACCCGATCCCCAACGCTACCGCAAGCGGTGACATCTACGGGAGCATGACGAACTTGCTGACGGTTACTCAGGCAAGAAAAGAATTATCAATTGTCGAGGTCGCTAGCGAACCATAATGCCATTCAACTCATCATAAAAAAATATATTATTGTTATGAGTAGATCATGTCAATAACTAATGAAAAAAAATAGATTATAATTTTAAATAATTTTATGAACCCATATAACCTGTCTCTAGGTACGATTCTGGAGAAAGAACATAAACATTTTCATGAGTTAATCACAGCGACCAACTATTTTTGTCATTTAAATAGTCGTTGATGGAATAGTAAGCCTTTAAACACGGTTGGATTTTATTTGAGCTTTAAACGCATCAAAAGGCAAATCTAGCAAAGCAGAGGGAAGCTTGTTATAAAAGTTTATACCAAGCCCAACAAATGAATTATGAACCTTATGAAGCCGGTGAAAAGGAGCACGTGTTTGTCGTTATTTCTTGTGTTTACGGTGTGAATATCACTGTTTCAGTGTACAAGTGTATAATTTAAAAATAAATATATAAGATATTGGCAAAAATGAATTGTGATGCTACCGTGAGAATACCAATTTCTTTAAAAAAGTCCCTCAACGAAACTCTGGCACCTAGCTGGTAAATTGCTGGACCGGCACGTTTTTGAAGCACAAATATATTTTGAATATCAGCAGCTTTGCCCCACAGCAAAATACCGTAAGACATAACGCTGTGAAAATAACTAAAGTAGACCGAGCTGTATCGACGTCAGTGTATTGTCTTATTTTTCCGACGGCGTAGGCAGCTGAACTGAGCCTTCCTGCTAGGCTTGATATGTGTAATCCCCATTGAAGTTTGGCATCTACTGTTATGCCCAGAAAAACTGCCGAGTCTACAGTCTCAAGCACCTGTTTATTTAAGACAATGTTGGGGCCTAGATTTCTAACATTCGGTAAGGCAAACTTTAGACATTTTGTTTTCTTGGCATTGAGAACTAGGTTATTTGCCGTAAACCAATCCGTAACCATTGAGAGTGCACTGTTTACGTCGTCAAAATCTTGTATATTCCTGTCTACTTTAAAAATAAGAGAAGTATCATCTACAAACAGTACGACATCACAAATATCCTTTAAATAAAATGGGAAGTCATTGATATATTAGGTTGGGGAAAAAGTCTTTTCGCATTATAGTATGTATGAACTTGTAATAAAATCTCTTTGGGTATACTATTTGTATCTGGCTGGTTTTGGTATCATTGAAAGTTTAAATTTTAAAGAACATAATTCCAAATTCAAATTAGGAAAATGTGTGATTTTCATTTGTTTTTCGTACCGTCAAGATGAGTGAATCTAATGAAGAAATTCGATACATTTTAAAATTTTACTACAAAAAAGGTAAAAATGCAACGCAAGCCGCGAAAAAAGTTTGCGATGTTTATGGACCTAGTGTAGTGTCTGTGAGAGTAGCACAAATTTGGTTTAAGCGTTTTCAATCCGGAAATTTTGATGTCAAAGATGCACGTCGCTCTGGTCGCCCTATTACGGATAAAATGGATGCCATTTTTAAAAAAGTGGAGCAAGATCGGCATACCAGTAGTTACGACGTAGCTGAAGAACTGGAAATTGACCACAAAACAGTTTTGGCGCATTTGAAAAAAACTGGGTACACAAAAAAGCTCGACATTTGGGTACCTCACGAGCTCACTGAACGAAACCTAATGAACCGTGTACTCATTTGTGATTCTTTATTACGACGTAATGAAACCGAACCATTTTTGAAGAAGCTGATAACTGGTGATGAAAAGTGGATCACGTATGACAAGAACGTGCGAAAAAGGTCGTGGTCAAAGGCCGGTCAGGCTTCACAGACTGTGGCGAAACCCGGGTTAACTCGCAACAAGGTGATGCTGTGTGTGTGGTGGGATTGGAAGGGCATTATTCATTATGAGCTGTTACCACCAGGCAGGACCATCGATTCTGAACTCTACTGTGAACAACTGATGAGATTAAAGCAAGAAGTTGAGAGAAAGCGGCCGGAATTAATCAACAGAAGGGGTGTGGTTTTTCATCATGATAACGCTAGACCTCACACATCTTTAGCCACCCAACAAAAATTAAGAGAGTTTGGCTGGGAGATGTTAATGCATCCGCCGTATAGTCTTGACCTTGCACCTTCAGATTTCCACCTGTTTCGGTCTCTTCAGAATTCTTTAGGCAGTGTCAGGTTAACATCACGAGAGGACTGCCAAAACCAATTGTCGCGGTATTTTGACCAGAAGTCCCAAAATTTCTATAGCAATGGGATCATGTCCCTACCTACAAGATGGCAAAAAGTTATCGAACAAAATGGTACCTACATACTTTAGTTAAATGTAAACAAACTTTATTAAAAAATGTTTTGAATTTTCTTAAAAAATGTGAAGAAACTTTTTCCCCAACCTATTACACTAAAAACAAGAATGGGCCGAGTATTGAGTCACACCTAATTGAACTGGTAGCCCGGATGATTTTACTTCATTAACTTCTACACATTGCAACCTATTATGTAAATAAAAAATTATTACGTTTAAAGCTTCGTTATGGACACCGTAATAACGCAGCTTACGCAAGAGCGTCTCATGGTGCACGCAATCAAAGGCTTTGGAGAGATCACAGAAGACTCCAATAGCATTTTGCGATTTCTCCCATGCGTTAAATATGTGTTTCATCAGAGCAACACCCGCATCGGTAGTCGAACGACCTTTTGTAAAACCATATTGCACATTATGAAGGAGGCTATTTAAATTAAAATGTCTTAGCAACTGCTTGAGTCTCAACTTTTCGAATGTTTTGTTAAATGCAGGTAAGATAGAAATAGGCCTGAAATTACGAATGTCATTTTTATTACCTGATTTAAATAAGGGTATGACTTGGTAACACTTCATGAGGTCAGGAAAAGTCCCTGAATCAACACATTTATTGAAAGTGACAGCTAGATAGGGGGCTACGGTGTCTATAATATTACTTAAAAGCTTAATGGAAATACCCCAGAAATCACCAGTGTTTTTAGACTTAAGTGTGTTAAAAACATTAACTACATCACGAGGTGTTACATGATCGAAACTGAATAGGTCGCTACATTTAGGCACACTACTACGCAAAAGGTTTTCAGCTTTAGACGGGGATGAATTTAGGGAGCAAGTCGTAGTTACAGGTATGTTGGCAAAAAAACCCATTCAATGCCTGTGCTACGTCAGCTTCCTTATTAACTAATTTGCTGTCGACCATAATCTCAAGTTGTATTTCTTGTTTAACTTTTATACTCGTTTCATTGTTAATGATTTTCCAAGTGGTTTTTACTTTGTTATTAGAATTTTTAATTGTATCGATTAAAAAATTTCGATTTTGCAAAAGCACTAATCTTTTTAAGTAATTTTGAATAGTTTTTGACATGTTCTAGGAAAGGAGTATCAAACCTGTATTTTTTTAAACCATATAACTCGTATAGTCTCGATCTACTTTTGTAAATACCTGGAGTAGCCCATTGGTTAAAGCCAACAGAGGTGCCATTAATGTTAATGGTTTTGGTCTTGAAAGCAGATTGGTACTCTTTTTGCACAACATCAAAAAGGGCTCCATAAATTTCATTAGCATTCTCGTGGTGTGCTATGGAGGGTGTAATTCTACGAGCTATATTATTTTTAAACTTGTTGCAACGACTAGCTGTATAAGGCCTGCATTCAAACGTATGCGACTTTTTATATAATGGCATTGCGAAGCTAGCTAATAAACCACAGTGGTCAGATGTTAAGTCCGTTAACACTAATTTATGTTTGGCATCACAATCACTAAATATATTATCAAGACATGTTGATGAAGATGCCGTGATCCGAGTAGGTTCAAAAAACAAGTTAATTAAATTAAAAGGTCTGAACAGATTGAGAAGTCTAAAACTTAATGGAGTAACATCTAAAAGATTTATATTAAAATCACCACATAAAATTATACTTTTATTACTTGATTTTAACTTATTGAGTGAATCCTCCATTACCGATTCAAAACGAATGAAATCCCCAGAGGGGGGTCGATAAAACGCAAATTATAACGTATCGCTCGAGTTCAACACAAGACAACTCAATAGTGCGCTCAATAGAAAGATTAACTAAATCTAAACGTTGTTTACATTTCAACTTGTTTGAAACAAGAACTAAAGATCCACCGCGAATAGCAGTTTTTCTTACAAATGCACTTTGTACAGTAAAATTATCATCATTGATAAACACTACTTCATGTTCTTTCAACCAGTGTTCAGTCAAACATAGCAGCTGAATATCACAGTTCTCTATAAATTAATAAGCTTAACTCTAGCTCTTTGCCGGACAGACCCTGCATATTTTGATGAACAACATTCAACATATGCGGCTCACCCGTTGTCGCACCTAATAGTTTAAACTAGTAGGCGAATCTAAAGTAGTGTTAGTACCTACTACTACTAACTACTACTACTACTAACAGTAATCATACAAGACTTCGACATACCATTTATGTCTGGGTTTATATAAGCTAATAGCCTCGCTATTTTATGTCTAAACCTAATTGGCAGATACACTGTATTCCTTGTCGATTTCAACTTATCAACAAAATTGTTGGTGTAAAAAAATATAAGTTTATCACTGTAGTGACTTACTAGGAACTACATATGATTATTAAGCATATGCATATAATTATTTTTTCTATTAGATAATCTCTCAAAATATGGGAAAGCACACAAAATAATTTTGTTACAATTCATCTTTAAAATCTCAGTAACACTATCAGTGATATCTTCTTTTTTTATCTGTAAACTATTACCCACAAGTACAGTTATGTTGGTATTACAATCATATTGATTTCTTGTAATTTATGTCATTATTTCTTTGTAGGATTTCCCAGGTAAACAATTGTTTTGAGTAGAAATACTCAAGTTGTTGCTAAGTAATTTCCCTAAACCTCTTCCTATACTATCAGAAAACATAGCTGACTGATAACAAACTCATTTATTTATTTATTTTTAAAACAAATTTCAAAATCAACTTACGACTTTTAATAAAACTCTAAACTTCAAAAATACCAAGCAACACTAACTCTATTAACTGAAGTCAGACTGCAGAATTATATATAATACCTACCCATTAATTATCAAACTAAACCCAAAATACAAAATCAGACTTATCACAGAATGTTAATATTTAAATATAACTAACAAAATTCAACAAAACTCTTGCGAATACACTCAAATTGCACTAAAATATGTCAATTCTCTCATGCACTTCGTTTAGTACACTTATTGTGCGGGTGAGGGGTGTTTTTGACAGCAGATTGGTTTTGGCAGCAGGCACGGCCAGCAGTGGCGGTCGCCGCCGCCGCTACACGTACCGGTCTGGCACGCACAGCTTCAAGTGACGCAGCACACCCGGGTTATGATCTACTCTACGCAGGAGCTTTAGCGCATACGCCGCAAGTGTAAATTCCCGGCACACTCTGAGTTCATTGTACCCCACCATACCCAGTACAAACAGTGTAGGATACATCAGCGGGTAAAATGGATAAACCCCATAAAGTTTAAAATACAAGTGTCTTGTAAATTTATTCTGCACTCGCTCCAGCAAGATATTATATTTCGCTTCATGAGGCGCCCAAATCACCGCACTGTGTTCCAAGTGACTTCTTACCAAAGCGTCATACAGCACCCTGAGCGTGGTAACGTTCGTGAATCCCTGCGACTGTCTCAACACGAAACCCAGGTTTCTGTACGCCTTTTTGCAAATCTTAACTATATGATCCCGGAAAGTTAGATCCGGGGTAAGCAGTACTCCTAGATCACGTACCTGAGACACTCGCTGCAGCGGCGCTTCCTCTACTTTGTATCCGTAGGCTAAGGCAGTCTTCGCGCGCGTAAATGTCATCACTGAGCATTTCGCTGTGTTGAAATAGAGTTTATTTCTATGGCTCCACTCTATCACTCTATCTATGTGTTCGTGCAATCTCTCACAGTCCGACTCACCCTTGACCTCGAGCAGCAATTTGAGGTCATCCGCAAACAATAAACATAAACTATGTTTGACTACGTCAGGTAAGTCATTTATCATTAAAATTAATTCGAGAGGACCCAAATTGCTGCCCTGACTCACGCCTGACCTGGTGTAGTATGGCTCGGATTCGAACCCGTTGTAGTCAACGTACTGCTGTCGGTCTTTCAAGTAGCTGGCGAAGAACTGTAGTAGGTGCGGAGTGCAGCCAATTTTCGCCAGCTTCATTAGCAGTACATCATTGTCGACGGTATCAAACGCCTTTTTAAAATCAAAATATGCCGCGTCTACCTGTACACCAGCATCGACAGCCGGCACCACCCTCGCCATGAAGTTAAGCAGATTAGTGGCAGTGCTACGCGCCGGCTGGAACCCGTGCTGCGCGTCCGATAGCTGTGCGCTCACTTGAGCCTGCACGCAGCGTTGGATGGCCGACTCGAATACTTTTGCAGGTGTCGACAACACTGCCACCGGTCTGTAGCCACTGACATCCGGACCTGACTTACCCTTCGGAACCGGAATCACTCGCGTGATTTTCCACCTAGGCGGAAACGTTGCTTGTTTTAAATAAGTATTAAAGATATGATGCAGGGGCTCAGCCAGCACCCTGCCGCAGTCTCTGAACAGAAAAGTTGGAATGCCATCGGGGCCAGATGAGCGCTTTGGCTTGAGCTTTATGAGGGCTTCCCTTACGTCTTGAAGACCGATGGTCTCAATGTGCACTCGCAAACTGTTCGTTTCCGCCTCCGCCCCCGCCGCCCGCGCCTCCAGCCGCGGCCGCTCTTTATTATACACCGATTCAAAAAATGACGCAAATTGCCGAGCACACTCCTCATACGAAAGTTGTTGACCATCCTTTATGATAATTTGCCTGTTTAACCTACTTCGTTTGGACCTAATATACTGCCAGAATGATTTTGGCTCTTTTGAAAATTGGTTTTGTATTTTAAACTTGTGTTCTTTGCGTGCAATTTCAATAGATTTTTTAATACGAGCTCTGTACTTTGAAAATTCAGAATAATCGCTATCCAGCTTTGTTTTTTTTAACATTTTATGAAATCTGGCTTTATTCTTTAAATCTCGTATAATATCTGCGGTGTACCATTCCGGATAAACGTATTGAGAATTTTCACGTTTGAGTTTTTTCCAGGGCACACATCTATTCAAAATATCAGTCAGTTTATCATAAAAAATATTCAACATATCCTCCAAATCATGCATGTCGTAAATCATACTCCAATCGGTGGAAGCCAACATAGAGTATAGCAACTCGTAGTCGGCTCGATAGAAGTTCCACTGCGGCCTAACACTGCGTGCTGTGGGACTGCCGCCAGCAGAGGACGCGGGCGGGGCGGATGCGGTGGGTGCGGGGAGCGTGCGCGCACAGTGTACGTCGACCGCGAGCGGCGGGTGATGCGCGTCAACGGGCACGAGCGCGTCGTCGGCCGCTACCACCGACACCTCCCCGCTAAAACCTGTGCTCAGAACCAAATCCAACTGACGACCCAGATGGTTTGGCACTGTGTTACTTTGAGTGACTTGAATACTACAAGGGGTAACACTACTAGCTACTGACTGATCTTGAGATGGTACTTGCACAACATCAGGAATATCATGGTTGGGGTTACAGACCAGAGACTCACAACTTGGGACGGGTCCTCCGTTGCCTCAGGCTGGAGGGCATCAAGTTTGGTTTCACTTTGACAAGAACACTGAGTGTTGCTGAAAGTCAGCGAGTCCACTCTGTCTACCAACTCATTAGTGGCTAGGATATGTTCCTTAATTTGGTGCTGAGAGCATACATATTTATTATAAAGGGACTTAGTGAGTCATCAAGAACTTCAATTTCTGACTGTAAGCGTTGAGTGTCTATTTCATAAATATTTATACTATCTTCTAATTTAATTTCGCAATTCTTCAATTTATTTACAAGAGAAACACGTTCTTTCCTTAGTTGAATATTTTTGGAATTGTGTTTTTGATGTTTCTTGAATTTATTACATTTTTTAATGATTTTATTCAATTTTGCATATTTTTTTTATTTTTTTTACTAATTTTATGACTATAGTTATGTTTTAGTAAGGAATCCTCTGTGAGGTCAATCGTTGTTATGGATTGAGGGTTATCATTGGTATTTAACAATTCACTAAACAAATGGTTAGTTTGTTTGACCTGAGTACGCTCTATATTATTTTGTGATTCTAGAATTTTTACATTTGCATGGATTAATTCATCTTCTAGGTCCCTAACCTTATACAAAGCCTCCTCATACAAATTGCTGCAGTTGTTGAAACCATCTGTGACCACCATTTGTTGATCCCGTTCAGCCACAACTGTGAAGTATTGAAGATGGTAAGTCCACAAGCTCCTGTTTTAAGCTTGTGTTTTTGTGGACAACTTTCTCGACTTCCTTCTCACTTTCCTCTCTCTCATCGAACAGCTCTTGACGTTTGCTTCGTGAAGCCTGGAGCTCGTGAAGGGTTGTTCTCAATTTAAGCTCCAACTCCTGAGCCGCAGCCTTACGGGTCATCACAGGCATGGTTTCAGGAATAAGTATTGGAAGTATAATGAAAGGAACGGTGAGAACTAAATAGACAGACAAAAACAAAAAGGGAACGCTAGAAATGAAAGGAAAGATGGGAGAACTTAGTGCTGCTTAATAGAGTAACGAGATAGGCGGCTGAATCAAATTAACATGCAACTAATACCTATGAGTAGATCAAGTACGAAGTTACATTGATTCTTTTGACTTAAGATTTTACTTTTGTTTATGTGGGTAGTAAACCTAATTTGAAACAAAAAAAAATGTAGTTTTGCTTAAAGAATGCAATTTAACCAAAAAAATCTGATACCAAGACTAATTGCATGAGTTTAATGCAAGTAATTGCAAGCAGGTTGAACATCAGCTGTTCGTGTTATGTTACCGGTACGGTGTGTAACCAAACACTGTGTTTTACTACGTAAATTTGCAGGAAAACAATAATCCGTAGTATTTATGCAATTATTTTACATTTGGTTATATTAATAGACCATAATTACACTTAAAAATAAATAAAACTAATTACAAAATACGGAACGAAATTTTGACATTTCACTTGGGCAGTGTTGCCAATGTACTGTACTATGATGGTGACGTAGAAGGCAACTAAGAGACATGCTAGAAAATGGGCAGCAGCGTTCTGTATGCAGTTTACCACCATACTGCGATCCCCAACCCGCCTGCCAAGCGTGGCGATTATGGAAATTTTTTGGGAATGCTTATGTCCAGCAGTGGACGTCTGCCGGCTGATATGATGATGATGAAGTAGGTCTTGTTAACGTGCAAAATAGTTATTTTAACAAAAAAGGTGTAAAAAAAGTAAATTTAAAAATAAAAAACCCTGTTATCAAAAATTATAGTACTTATTTAGTTAAATAGTCAATCAAAATCGTAAAATAAAATTTTCTTGTTTCCATATTTTGTTAGTCATTATAGTTAGTAAAATTTTTACGCAGTCAGGTTTTGTATGAAAAACAGGACAACACGTTTATCGGGTCAGCTAGTTACATGATATAAATTACTGAAACCAAACTTTTTTTTTCATGGCATCTCGTAGTTGACCTTGAGAGGTCGCAACTACTTGAACGGACTTTCCTGTGGCTGCCTTAAGCTAACTCAAAGCGTCCAGCCAGGGGGCAAATTACGCTTGCTGAGGGCCCCCTGTGGGGTACGGACCTCGGCACAGGGCGTCACTGGAGGGAGGACAGCAATTTGGGACAGGCTGGATCTGATTAGGATTTGATGCCAAACCAATCTTACGATATTATATGTACTTAAGTAAACTGCTGAATCAAAGATTAGTAAATTGGTAGGTGTGCATTTTAATAATAATATTAACTGATAAAATCGATGTAATATAATATCATAGTCACGATAATTTTTCAAAAACTTGTGACGTGCATCTAAACATCCTGTTTTTGATAGGCAAAATATCTTGACGTGCTGAATGGAAGCAACGCAAGATGATGAAGCAAAATTCCGTTTATAAAAATATAGTTTGTGTCATATGACATTAATTTGTTGATTATTTGTGTAAATTTCTTGAAGTTTCATCATAATCCTGGCTCTATCTTAATGTATTTGGTCACGTAGTTTTTATCATTCATAAATCTTTAGGTAAAAGCATACTCGCCCAACTCGGGGTTCACTTCTTTTCAGCCAAATCATTTTTAGCACATCTCTTTTGGTCTTAGTCTTTCCTTACAGCCATTCACATAATTTTACATTACTCTATCTTTATTCCATTTATATCTATGTTACGCTATCGCCCATTGCATTTTAGTAGTCCGGTTTCCGTTTGCACTTAACTTAAGCATCGCCGCTGTTGACGATTAATAAATAATAATTAAATCAAACTAAAACGAAAACAAACGCTTTAATAGAAAATCAAACTAAAAAGTAGAAAATACTATACGATCAAAGTCCTCAATCTTCAATTACAAACGTCGGACTTTAAAGATATTTATCGTCCTTTTGCAAAACCGAACGTACAGAAACCGATTGTCGTTGAATTCACCTCAGTCCTTACAAAAGAGAGTGTTCTAAACGGTGTTAAAAACCTAACACTGTCGGAGAAGACCGAAAAGTTAAATACTAACTTAGTCAGCCTTGATAACCCCCCGAAACCGATCTATATATCAGACTGTTTAACACCAAAGGGCAGGCGACTATTTTTCTTGACGCGTGATTTTGCAACTACTTATAAATATACCTACAGCTGGACTTCTTATGGATTTTTTTTTTGCGAAATAAAGAGGGTATGCCGCACATCCGAATTAACGAACGAGACATCACTAAGCTTAAGGATGAACAGAACGCCACAGAATGACTATGCCCACATTATCATGTTCTCTATGTACGATCTCAATCCATAAGCTCTAGTTTAATATACCTAGGTTTTTTTATTATTGCATGTTAATTACGTAGAAAATACTTTTTGTAATACCAATACTGTGATTCACCAATCATTCAAACACTCCACACAATTACTTAGCTACTTTAATAACAGCCTAATCTACAAAATACGTACTATTACATTCGCGCATCATTTTATGTCGTTTATAATTCAATACATCGCATTTATTTACATCCTGTTGGAAAATTTATAGCAATAACGACGTTACTTGTTTTGCTCAATGGCTACTGAATAACACAATCAAATTGTTTATCTACAAATATTCTAAGTTACCTTTAATTGATCATTTGCTTATATATGGTATTAAAAATGCTTGATATTTCTAACGAAATTGATGACATATCAGTGTCAAATTCAGTTACGTGTCATGTCGAGGAGTGTAGAAGTTTGATCCCCCGACCGAATGACTGTTTAACTGTTGTTACCCAAAATATTCGCAGTCTGTCTCGAAATTTTTACGCATTTGCGGTGTTTCTGTCTAGATTGGATATCGGCTGTGACATTGTTATTCTGACAGAGTGCTGGTTATCATGTAACCCCGTATTACCTCATCTCGACGGATATAATCGATTCTCTTCAAATGATTTTGCGAATCAAAATGACGGAGTAACAGTTTTTCATAAAATAAGTCTCCACGCTACTTGCGAAGCTCTTCGCAAGTAGCGTGGAGACTTTGGCATCGCGAACGTTAAAAAAATACCTTATTTTTAAATTGGAACAAGGAACAAAAACAATCCAAGATAGGAGCGCGTGCACTCGTTGCCTCGCACAGAAAAAGAATGAGGTGTCACCGTCTAGCATACTGTAGGTAGAGATTTTCATTTAAAAAGAAATCGATTCGTTATTCTAATTAGAAATAACTTTTAAAAGCGTGCGAGTGTTGCCTTGTAGGTCAAAGGACTACCCATGCTATGGCAACTAGGAGTAAAGTCAAAATTGCGTTTTTTTATTGAAAACAGCGCCATCTATCATAACAATAGGGGAACAAAATATTTAAAGATTGCGGTGTTGCTATGGGTAAATATACTATTCCTATACTGGGAGTTTCCTTACTAATGAAAAAACATAAATCAAGAAATAAAATTATGATCACATGTTATTAAGGTAGTAAATTTTGAAAAATAACAGAATATATCAATTTGAGCATAAAGAGGTTTTTATTATCAGCATAATAATGTAAAAATTATATTTTGGCATATAAAACGTGCGAAATTGTATTTTTATATGGGCACACTTCAATTGCAAATGGCTTGGTGCATGTGAGTTGTAATTGCTTGCGCACATTTAATTTCCTTTTGCAATAAAGTCCTCGTTGTTTCGCAAGTGCATTTGCTATCCACGTTGAGTTGAGCTGCTGTTCCTCCGACTCCGTGTTGCTGTGCCCCGTTACAATTCGTTCGTTCGCTCGTGTTGAGCACGCGTTATTGTAAACAATATCCTGAACTTGTGAAGTTACTGTGGACTCTGGGCATAGGCACTCTTTAGAGTTTGGACCTGTAATTGCGAATAGTGAACAGTGAACTTCCACCATGTCACAAAATTCTTGCTGTGTTACTGGTTGCCATGTGCTGTGGTTAGGAGAGACGGTAAGTTTTTTAACCTTTATTTTTGGCCAAACCGGCTTACACTCTATTCGTCACTATGTTTCATATACCCCTATCCCTATTGTAATAGATCCAGGCTAAATTAAATGAACCGTGTAGCCTAAGGATATCAAAGTCAATACGTTTGCTATGAATTGCCTTGATTGTTGTTCTTATTCACTCAGGGAACCAACCTATAACCAATGGCCCAATGCCAGAGTACAACCTTTCATCTGATCTTACCATGGCTAATCAGTGGTTTACAGAACTGTTTGTACAATGTAAATAATATAAATATTTGAATTGAGACCCTACTTGATAATGTATTATGTGAAATATAAATTTCCTTCTGTCCCAATCTCCCAAGTGGACTGCTATTATTTTGCCAAGTTAATTACAGTAGTGGACAGATAATTAGATACACTATGTGTGACTTTTATTTTTAGTACAAATTTACTTGATAATAATGTTTCACGTATCATAGAGGGCTGAACATGAAGCATGAGCATGAAGTATTATAATGTCAGTTTTGGAAATATCATACAACCATTTATGTAAAAATTGGTACATTTGATAAAATATACCCCATTCTTCCTGGCTTGAGACACCGTAAGCAATCTTACTATGTCCTTTTGTGGTAAAATATGAAATTATCTAATGTAAAAAAATTCAAAACATACTTTAGAAATAAGTGTTTCAAGTAGATCAGCAGTACACTATTGCTTTGTCAGAAATTTTTATGAATGTTTAGAAAGTAATTAAATTTAATATTGTTTATAATTATGTACTTTGTCTGAAGCTCTGCTGAATAAGGTATAGTTCCTTCAGTGATTGATTTAAGTTACACACCTAATTGTTTCATGTTTTCAGGGGTGCCTCTACACCGGTTCTCGAATCCAGACACAAGTGCAGAGAAATTTAAAACTTGGATTTTAAGCATTGGTGGTGAAATAGCTCTATTGGATCATCCGACTATCTATAGCAACAAACGTGTTTGTCATAGACATTTTGAAGAAATTCACAGGTATCCAACTGGAAGACTGTCTAAATTGGCAATTCCAACACTACATATGCCAGGTAATACTATTAATTGGTAACTATAAATATATTTATTTTTATCAATGTATTTATTTTGTTGAAACAAATCATAATTTAATAGATTTTCAAGCTCAATTATTTGGTGAAGCAATGGTTATGTCAACCTCTGATATCTCCCAAGGAAATCAATTATAGGAATCAGGTATGTCTGTAATTACAAAAAATAATTAATTCAATCAATCAAATATATTTTTATTGTACAGCATTATCAGGTACTTATGAATAGTCAGAGTATAGTTGCCTCGTTCCAAAGTGTTGATTTCCTATGGAGACAAACAGGCAAGATACTCCATGGTTACTCTTTGAAACTCGGAAATATTGTGTAATGATAATAAGTAAATTTATACATTGATCTCAAACAAAAATTATGTGAGACATCAAAACTGTTAGTTCAGGTTTCTTATCTTCTTTATAAACTAGTGCATGATTGCTTTTGGGCCTGAACTATACTAGATATTTAAATATATTTCAGAAAAAGAACTCATTGAAGCTTTAATAAACAAGCCGGCCCTAGCTTCAACAAACATTAAGCCCTTATAAGCAAGCTGGCCTTAGCTTCCACATCAAACGTTTTAAGGACACCATCAAGCGATTTGATTTGGTATCAGGTGTGTATTAGTTCTATATAAATATACTAATATTATTAAGAGGTAAAGTTGACTGTAGGAGCTAATCTCTGCCAGTACACAATGATATTTTTATGTTCAAATCTTTTTTGTATTGTATAGATACTAAACATATTTATAATATAAGCACTTTAATAATAACTATGAATATTGTATTTACAGAACATCAAAATGTTATACAACCTGACCAAACTCAATGCCGAGAGCGGAAAAGAACAAAGACAACTAAATCAAAAGGTACGTAGGTATAATTCATTTAACATAAGTAAAACAGTTAATTACTGAATTGCATGATTAAAATCGAATAGAGATCCAGGCCTCTAGGTTATAGGTAGTAGTAGTAGACTAGTAAGTATAGTTGTAAGTCTTACTAATAAATTACTAATACGATTTTAAAATCTTGAATATGTTTATCTTTTTTTAAAGTTTGATTGTTATTTTTTTTAAAGGAAAATAACTTGTTTTTCAGGTCCTTGTGTAACTTTGGCACAACATAAGGAAAGTGAAAGATGAGATGATCGTTGACATAACGGTCCCGCATGACAGGAACCTCGTGAAAGCCGAGAAAGATAAGCAAATCAAGTATCTTGACTTGGCTCGCAAGGTTGCCGATATGTGGGATGTGGACTCAGCGATCATTGTACCGATAGTCATAACAGCCAAGGGTTTGATAGCAAAGAGCCTCGACCAACACCTAAGGAAGCTCTCGTTGGGCAGCTGGGTCAAGGGCTTGATCCAGAAAGCGGTACTCCTGGACACGGCTCGCATTGTTAGGAGGTTCCTCTCTAGAGCCCTGACCGCCGGGTAGCTTGGACACTGTTTCCGATACCGATGGGCTACTATTTTTTCTAATATTTAAAAATGTAATATAAATGTATTTATTGAAATAAAGAAAATAATGTAATTTTATTACCACTATGTATTGTTTTTTGGAATACCTTTAAAATTCTTCCCATAAGCGTCACATGACATATAAGTACGTACCTACTATGCAGCGTACAGTACAGCAGTTATAATAACAGCGATTTACAATCAACTTCATCTTTACTTTCCATGAGCAACTTTACCAATGAGAACTGTTCTTATTTCTCTCTATATCCAAAAATCTGTTGCCGCTATTTAATATCGAAGCGATACAGAAGTAGAATAATCTACTAATTGTAACAAATTTTAAGTTAACGAGAGATATTTTAATAATTCAGTTCTCATTGGTAAAGTTGCTCATGGAAAGTAATGATGCCACAGTTAACGGTACCAATCTATGTATATAGATATATTTATATTCATTAGTTCCCTTAACGAAAAACTAGATGGCGCTGCGTTTGTCACTTGCTAATATTAAAAAAAAAGTGGAGCTGCCTGTCTATTGCCAGTATACTATTGTAGTCTTTGGGACTACCTGTTTATTTATGTCGAAAAAGAAACCACGAAATATTATATTCAATGACTATTAAAAGAATAGAGTGATTTACCAAAAAAAAAAACATTTTGTCGTAAAAAGGGTGGAGTGCTTTGTACGGTATTATTATAAAGATGACTTCTTTGACCAACATCTGTCAGTAATTTTTTTATAAAAATTGACATCAAGCACGCCACGCTTTTATAACGATAAGTGTTTTTTTTTTTCTTTATGACTCTCTTCTTATTTTAAAAGCATTCACATGAGAACAAGACTTAAAGTAAATTATTTATACAACGTGTACCTAAAGGAAACGGAAACAGAAAAAATGTTTGCTACTATGTAACACAGCGCTATTGAGAAAAAGTGTTATTTGTATGGGTCCTGCAATACACAATAAATAGCCAGATGTAATAAAAATTATACATTAAAAAAAATTAAAAAGAAATTGGTGGCCTCCATAATAGAAAAATGTTATTATTCGATTAATGATTTTTAACGGACAAAACTTGTTAATCAGCAATGTGTATAATAAACATAATTAATATTATCTTGAAAACATGGACATAATTTACATTTATTTTTAATTTTATTCTATTTCTGTAGCAACATTGTTGATATTTTTCAATATTAACGAATGTTTGTATAATTGTAATAATTCTAACTAAGACATTTTAATTTGTTATTAGCTTTTAATTTTTTTTATAATTTTTGCGTGCCTATTTCCAGGCAGAATGTACATGGCACTCTCTTATCTACTCCACCTGTATTATAATGTAACTTACATTCGTTGCAAATAAATTATTGATTGATTGATTGATACGTATTTTTGCTACGTCATCGTCAGAAGTGCCGACGTCATAACATCGTAGACAATATCCTTTTTAAGTACGTTCAATCAGAAGGTACCTTGGAAGGTACTTGAAGATTAACCAGCACTTTATAAATACCTACAATCAATAGATATTGATTGCACGTATGTAGTGTGTTATCGTTATTGTATTTCATTTATTTTAATTATAACAAAGTAGGGGTGTCTAGTACGGGTTCCGTAAAGATTTCGAACAAGAGTGAGATAGATGACAGTATAGAGTGACATTAACCGCAAAAGATAAAGTAAATGTGTCTTATTTACGAAATACTTATTCTATAAATCAACAAATTAAATACAAAAGTAAGACGCCATGACGGTTTGTCTGGTATATTTAACAAATGCACGTAAACGGTCTTTTTTATTATTAAAAACAAAAAAAGGGAAGTTAATAATTCTGCCCCCTATGAAATGGTGTACTTATTTGAGTACAGCGGCCGATTACAATAGCGCAAGCCATATGTTTCGACACAACATGTTTTTTGTCAATTTCGTAATATAGGTATGTATAGTGCATAGCAACTATTTTTCTAGCCTTTGAGGAAAATATTCCACACATTTTGAAGCAAGCCTTGAACCAACGAAGACGGTGGTCGAGCAAGCATCATTTTGAATATAACCTGTTTTGCCTGTTATTACAAAGGAACAATAATAATTATAGCTTTTAAAACTCAGTGACTACACTCAACTGTATTGCCGTAATCAGTTGAGTACGGCGGCGCTAAATGGGTTGTATTTTTAACTAATCTAATAATTTCTTCTCGTTTTTAAGCAGTATTAAACTTGAGTTTACAAAACTGAATAGTAGCTTTACACTGTGTGTGTGTGTGTCTGATCAGATGCTTCAGTTTCTAGATATTTTAGTTGAAATCGTTTCGAGAAAACAAGCAAATTATCATAACGTTATGTGATTTCCGTATAATTTATGATCATTCTAACAGGAAAAAAAAATACTAAGTGTTCTTCATTTAGGTAGGTACATGTTAAGTACCAAAAACAATACTGCGTTCTTAAACCGAAAGCCTGTGTAATTTTGATAAACGTTTTAATATCACCATTTACGTTAACGCATCCCTATAATACATCAACAAAAAGCCTACGCGCAGATCCACTAGTTTATTGGCTGTATGAGAATCACGCGCAGCATTCTAAATTTAAGCACAGTCGGCTTGGTCACTCCGCGGTGTGTTGACCACTAATTTAGATCGTGAAAAACGAATTTAAATATCGATTTTGTGATTATAGAACATTTCATCTTAAATATTTTTTTAACGGAACATAATTTAAAATATAGTAAGATTTTTAAAGTGATATGCAAATACTGTTTTTTTTTAGTAAATATAATAATAACTTTGAAAAAACTCGAATTAATTGAGAAACATCTTCGACAATTTTTCAGAAAATGGAAAAACTAAAGTGCTTAATGTTTGGTATACTACTAAGTTTATCCCTATGTGATGCAGCCAAGATCTTGGCTGTCTTTCCAATTCCAAGTCCTAGCCATGGTATACTTGGAGAAAATATGATTAAACACCTTCTTGATGGGGGACACGAAGTAAGTATCTGAGGAATAATGTTTATCTGTTTTTTGTCTCTAAAAAATATCAACTTTTAGGCCTTCCTTATCGTTAGTGATCCATGTTTTGGAATGCGCGCTGACCGACTTCCTATGAATGGTTGAATTGAAACAAACGCTTTGAGTTTGAGTAGAATTTTGAGGATTTATCTAATCAAAGTCATTTAATTTATTTCAAATAGGTACACAAAATGCACTTTTGTACGTCATCATTTACAAGAAAAGAGAATTGATTCTAGTTGCCTCTTCCAAAAGGTAGTTTTGTATGGAGAAGTATGAGCAAGAAACTTAACTGTTACTCTTTTAAAATGTATGACAATATTTTGTATACAATAATTATATATTATGATGACGATGTACCTAGAATAATATTATTATCCCACCATAGTTAAAAAAGATTAACAGTGAAGCAACAAAGATAGATAAATTAATTACATTATTGAGTTCTAAACTTGTCTATTTGATTTTTATTATCTATAGGCGTATTTTGGTGTTGTTTTTTGTAAAGGTACGATTAAGTTTGATGGCATACCTTACCTGCTTACCTGGACTATGTTACTGGGTATTTTTTAATAAACTCAAAAGGTTGATCATTACCTGTTGGGGTGTTGGTTCTATCAATAAAAACAATCGAGTTTGTTCAGATATCACGCCACCATAAGTCTAACATAATTATGTCAATATGTTCGGTATGTACGGTCTTTAAAAGTGACATAACCACAATCGTCGGATACAGCTGTAGTTTAGTAAGAAATTGATGGATATTTCCAAATAAAATTTAGTTTGACTTATAGAAAACAAATAGTTCATTCCTTATGATTATTTTCTTTTTCTATACTTATACATAGACGAGTAGTTTTGAAATTCTGTAAATATCTGTCTGTGTATCAAATTAAACATCATCAATTTCTCACAAAACTTCAACTATAAACGATTATCCTAGTTACTTATCTCTTTTGGTGACCGTACCTACCTACTTACTTACTTACTTATTTCGTAGTTGTTTGTTATGTAAATGAAGTAAAACTGACGAATTCTATTCAATATTGAAAATATCGTTAAGGTTTCATAATTAATATTCCACTCAAGTAGTGACGCGGTTTAAAAATATCGTCAATATCAGAATAAATACATTTATTATCACTAAACACGTGTAGTGATAAAATATGTAGTATTGCGTTATGGACATCGTTTATTTATTAATTACTATTCACAATTACGTAGGTATTATCAACTCTGATAAGTTTGTAATTTCACAATTCTTAGAGCAAGATGGTGAGACCACACTTTTTACTTTGCCTCTGCTTTAAGTATTAAAGTAAGCGTCTCATAAGAATTTGTACTTTATTTGTATGAGATTCATGTTCTTATTCGTAAGGAATGCTTGCTCACATTCAGTTATGCTAATATGAACATTATAGATATAAGAATAAAGTTTACGTTCGCATGAAACGCTTACTTAGCAACGTTGAGTCAAAGTGCGGTCTGTGTATCTTGCGTTGTCCGGATAACTGATGACTTCTTACTCATTCATATTTTCCTACAATATCATAACAACAATGACATTCTAACGTGTCTACCTGGGAACTTGGGTACGTGGACTATACCTGGGAACCATATGGTTACGGAGATATTGAAGGTCAAAATTCCAACTTTTACTGACGTTTTTTTACGAATACAAGTTTTTGATGTTAGAATACAACTTTTAAAAACCCCACGTCAACTCTACCGTTGCTTGCACCCCATAAGCACAATATTTAGCGTGTTATATTGCGCAATACCACAAACAGCTTTTCACGCCAAAACTAAAAGTCGTTTCCCAGCGATTGTTTTTGTGCAGTTGTTACCTAGTGGTAGAATGCGTAGTTGACTGCTATGTGATGGGCCTTTTTATAGGTGAATTTTTAGTCACCGTTTAAATTTTTCAGGGTTATAGTACTCGTGAAGTAGAACAACTTTCTCCGAGGAATATGGGTCGGAATTGGACTTCCCAGACAAAATCAATAAGCTGAATATTGATTTTGCATGGGAGGTCCGATTTTTTTTTCATATTTCGACCCATATTCCTTGGAGAAAGTTGTTCTATTTCAAGGGTACTATCACCTTGAATAATTTTTACGGTGACTAAAAATTCACCTTGTATACATCGTGACATTTTAGTCGTCTTACAACGGCAGCCCACTTCATGATGTATCCAATGTCTACTAATCATTTATAAAAAAAAGATATTTTTGGACATATATGAATAATAATAAAAAAAATATAATTCACTAAGACGCATGATGTAGTTTTGATCACCCTGTTATGGAGATGGAATGAATGATGAAATGTAATGGTATTATGGTAGGTAGGTAGAAATCTTCTACGGTTTGTTACGTAAACATTATTAACAGGGAGGGTGTTTCATAATTCTGAAGCATTATTTATTTTTCTTAATACCTATTAATTAATGGTACCTACCTAAAAAAAAATTTATCGCACCTGTAGGTATTTTATGTCGGATACATTGGGTGGACCACCTTTGTAAGACGACTAAAATGCCACGGTGTATATCGGGAAGTGTAGTGTTTTGGACGTCCTCAAGAAAGTGTCTGGGACAGACTGAATGCTGAAGGCGGAAGACAGGGTGATGTGGTGCAGCCTGGGGGAGCCCCTATGTCCAGTAGTCGACTGCCATAGGCAGAGTTGAACATACAAACAAAAGATCTCCTCAAAATCATCACCCTTATACCTAAAACCGTTATTTAAATTATTAATCTTGGCGTGTGCTAGCTGACTTAAGGCAAATTTAATGTTTTTTTTTGCGTTTCGTAATGTTAATTACCTACTATTGTATAGAATCAAGTTCTTCTAACTTAACAGACAGCTGTGCTACTGGGGAGTTTATTGCGCCACTTCTTCCTCCCAGCTAAAGCACTAGGGAGTGGTGAAGAGAGCATTTTGGGGGGACTGTCTTAAGTAATTTTGACGTTCAAAAAGAGCTAACTCTCAGGCTATTTTGAATAAATGGCTTTTGATTTGATTTAATCCATGCAATGATCGTGAAGCTACATTTGAATAACTAAAGAAGTTACAAAACATGCTTGATTGAAAGTTTCTAGTGCTGAAACCAATTGTTTAATTCCTAGAGCATGAAAATATTATATAATTATATCACCGTTAATAAACATCAACGCCAGCTAATATGATCAAATACTCGAGACGATATCAAACAAACTGTTAATGTTAAAATAACCTAAACTACCTGCTACGATACCTACATGCTCCTTCTGCTTAGCTCCCGACCTTTCTGTTGAATTTCACCAATAATGTCTCTACACGACCTTCTAGGATGTCCCCTTCCGGCGTTTCAGTATTTTGAGCGGTACCTATTTTGACCTTGTAAATACTTTTTCACCTAATATTTATTTATTTACAGGTGACATACATAACGCCTTTCATCAAAAAGCAGCCAAATCATCCGAAACTACGTTTAGTAGATGTCACGGAAAACCAAAAGTTTTTCAGCGGTAAGTACATGAGCATTTTAGTGGAACTAAGCCAATTTGATTGTGTGGTTGTATCATTTACTAGCGTTTGTGATGCGATGTCGGAAAATATCCCACGGGAACGCACTACCGGGATTAAATTAACTTACGTGTTAATCAAGGTTTACAATGTATAAACCCTTGGCCCGTGGGGACTGACTGCTCATGCTTTCTTTAACGAAATCTCGAAACGGCTGGTTGACACTTCACAAAAAGCGTAGGGTGCTTGATATTAATTGAATAAAAAAATACCTCAAAAAGCACCCCACGCTTTTTAATAGAATTCAATTATTTTCTACAGTTTTAGTTTGTTTTTTAAAGCGTGTTTTTGAGTTTTTTGAACTATTATTTATTTTCCACTAACTTCCGAAAACAAATTACTTTTCACGTTGTAAAGTTCGTTTTTAAAATTATTTACAAAGTTATAAATACCGACGATCTAGTGCTTGGCTAAAAAACGAGTTCTTTGATTTAAGCTTAATAAGATAATCACGAAAAAACACTTGAAATGCGACATTGCCAGCTCGCGACTCATGAGTGTTCTGAATAAACTTGCTGGCAGTAAAACATTTTTTTGACGTACGCTGAACGTTATAGGTTGATGCCGTTCATACAAACTTTAACATTTATAACATTAGTAGGATAAAAAATAAATCACGATATTTTCTCAAGTCGAGTCTGAGATAATGGTAGTCTTTTCAGAATGATGTCAAGACAAAAACGTATTCAAACAATGACACTCCTCTGAAAATAGATGCAAGGTCGTCTAAAGCGTTAATTCACAGTCTGTTGCTTGTTATCACAATTTCACCAATGAGGTGATATTCTAAATATATATTTTAACATCAGTTTTACAAAGTGTATTAATGTTAAGAGATTAAACTACGACGCAACTCATAAAGCATGATAACATTTAACGCGTTTTACTTCAACAAAATGGAGCAGTGTTAATGGTAAAAAATACATTGCCCATCTTGCTCCATAGGTGAACGTAGATTTTGGAGTTATATAGCAACTGGATTCATATTATATCATTACTGAAACTGTCAAGTTTTTATGAAATCCATGGAACAATAGTGTGGAGCTGCGATATCTCATGTGCTTCCTAGAAAATAATAGTCCACAGCTGGACTTAGCATTATTTTAGGGTAAATGTTTTATTATAAAAGGTAACAAGAAGGTCTACTAATTATTTAGCATAGCATAAACATAATCAGCCTATAATGTTCCCACTGCTGGGACACAGACGTCTCTGTGAGAGGGAGAAACCATAATCCACTACGCGGGCCCAATGCGGGTTGGTGGAGCTCTTACCAATCTCCAATCCAATCTTCCAATCTTGCTTTTCCACAGAGAAAATGTTGGACGTGAAAGAGATCATGAGTGGTGCGATGGACTTACAAGACACAGAGTTGATGTTCGAGATGATGATGTCCATAGCTTCATTAACGCTGGCCAACGAGAATGTACAGAACTTTTTAAAAGACCCTACAAACAACTTCGATGTCATCATTGGAGAATATATGTTCACTGATTTGTATTCTACGTAAGTTACATTTGGATTCCATTTACATTTCATACCGACATAGTTAAACGAGAAACTAAACTAAACTCACAGAAAAATTAAACCGCACTAGATAAGAGAATATACAGTATGATCAAACGTACACAAGCATGCAACGCTAGCAATTTGAATGTTTATTCAAAAAACATGGCTGATAAAGATGAGCTGATAAGACCTGCTATTTGCATAACTAATAATTAGGTTAAGATTACTCAGACTAATCTTGCTAAAAGCAAAAATTGCTCAAAGCTAACAGTAACTAAGAGGTAGTCCAGAATATTATGCTCCAATAATTCTAAATCAGAAAGTAAAAGCAGCAAACTCAAACTCAAACTCAAAGCATTTATTTCAATTAAACCATTTAAAGGCACTTTTGAATTGTCAAAAAGTCGATCAGTTGGAAAGTTGAAGCTAGTTGCCCATTCCAAAACGTAGATCTCTATGGAGAAGAACGGGCAAGAAACTCCACGGACACTCTTTTAAAATCAAGTTGAAATATTACAAAATCTTGGGAACATTATTCTTGTTGCTTCTGTATGTGAGAACAATGTAAAAAAATGTAATTATAAACAATTCTAAATACAAGATAAAAATAAGCCCTGGAAGTTAGGAGATGACCAGTCTCAACCGACAGCGTCCGTTCACGAACTTGACGCGTGGATCAGCACCATCCAGCTCAACCATTTTGTAGGGAACCGAATGATCCAACACACGCGCCACCATCAGTGAGACATTTATGTGAGCATGACATACTCTCAACTGCCATGCTTTTTCAAGTCAACGTACATCATAACAACACAATAAACGGATGCATGGTACTCACATTTACAAAATTCAAACAAAATGCTTCTAAATTATACAAAACTATAGTTTGCAATCTATTTGAAATATTAATAAAATTTGTTTTCCTAAAAGAAAGAAAAAACATTTAATATATATTGACGTATATAAAGTAACTAACACTTGGATCAGCAAAAATAAAACATTCGTAATGTCACAAAAATTATAATATTATTAGCTATCGACACGGAACTAATCTTGATTGTCTGACTCCTTTGAATTAGACAAAACAGCTTGAACACTTCACCAGACCAAGATTTTTAGCCACTCATATAACAATTAAGCTGTTTACAGTATATTATGGTTAGACTGGAAGCCGACCCCAACTCCAATAAACCAAAAAGTTAAAGCTTCAAAATCCTCGAATCTTTTCTTTGACCACCTCTAATAAAAACCGCTGCATAAGACCTTTGATAGCTCGCATCCAGAAGATCAGAACTCTAGATTATCAGTTATCAGATATTTTACTTGAGCATGACATATATTTCTAGATTGCCAGCAGTGCTCCAATGTCCATTCATCTGGTTCTCAACCATCGAGCCGCACTGGATGATTCTGAACTTGGTGCATGGTCCTCCGAACCCAGCTTACAACAGTGACTATCTGCAAGCACAAGTGCCACCGTACTCCTTCAAAGGCAGAGTTCTGGAGCTGTGGACGCAATTGAAAGGACTTTATCGACATAATGGGTGAGTATTCTTATGTCTCAACTGATAAGACTGGTTATCATATAACTCAATAACTGTGTGTAGAATTGTGAAGGTCATATAGGCAGTCCCTCATGGCATCCATCATGGTAGCAGATCATAACATATTTGGGAAAAAGCTAGGCGTTTTTTAGGGTTCCGTACCTCAAAAGGTGAAAAAGGAACCCTTATAAGATCACTCTCTTGTCCGTCTGTCTGTCTGTGTGTCACCACCGATTTTCCCAGGAACGGGTAGGACAAGCAAGTTGAAATTTATACCAAATACTGAGGTCTATAGTCCCTATTAGGTGTATAAAAATCAAGGTTCTGAGTCAACACGAAAAAAAGATATGGGCAAATTTTTGCTAAAGCAAGGTTTTACAGCACAAATATAGAAAAAAATCCAAAAAATACAAAATAAATGAAAATTGAGGTAGATTTTGGTACTTACAAGTTTTCGCGAAAATCTAAATTTGCCCATATCTTTTTAGTATGGCGGTATAATGGGTAGGTACAGAAGTCTCGGCGCACGATTTCGACTCGGACTTGACCGATTTTTTTTTTGAGACCACCATCTCAGAAAAACATCTTTTTGATTTCTAAATGGATTTGTTCCATTTAGAAAACAAAAAGATGTTATTTGATGATAGTTGTTAATCTTCATTGGCGAAGGATTGAAAGAGTTAACGTTTGCTTCTAGTAATTAATAGACTTGGTCAAGGGCAATGTAAATTGATTCAACCCAGAACTGAGTTTAGCGTTATTAATAAATTAGCGTTACGTGTCATGTTACACCTTATTTCTAAAAATATATCACCTGAATTACAACCAAAATAACAAGGTAAAGATATCTTGTGCTTTACAAACACTATGATGTCAGCAGACGATGTACGAATGAGTTTATTCATCTCATAATGAACAGGAAAAACTAGTGGTAACTGGTTTTTATGCAAAAGTGTTCTAAATCCTATATTTCATAGAGTAAAATATAAGTCAAGACACACATCTTCACTGACAATGAACTGACCATAAATAGACACTGGCGAAAAAAAAATCACGGTGACTCTTCGAAATATTGACGTTTTTTCCATAATTAAGCCCTTCCTCATAATGACTAAGACAAATCACTTTAGGTACACGTATTACGGATAATAATGATAACAGACACTTAATTCATAAATAGTATTTTACTATCATCATGACTTGCTGGAATTGAGAGCACATTGTAGGTACTTGGGTACACGCAGTCTCTGATTTGAAATTTGTAGCCTGCCTCATCTGTTTTACAGCCACCGCCAGCCAACAACGTTTTTGCTCGTTTACAACGTTTTTCGCCGCACGAGTCGATCGATCAGCTTAAGCTACGCTTGCCGAGGTTGGTCCGCGAAGGGGTGGTCCACTGCACATATCGTGACTCCACCGTGACTCGGAATCTTTTGTCGTGGCCTTTAGTCCCGGCTCTCATTCATAGATCGTTAATAGTCGTTACGGGTCGTCAGAAACCCGAAAGTCTGACAACCTGTCATATCAAATAGTAGCCTATTACTCCGTAACTAGGTTGTGAGGGTCAGATAGGCAGTCGCTCCATGTAAAATACTGGTACAAGCTGCATTAGGTTTGACTGACAGCCAACCCTAACATAGTTGGTAGTCAAACTTACGTCTTTCGTTTTCATTTTAGAGCCTTCTACGACAAAGAAGAGGAAGTTTACATGAAACTAATCGCCCCTATCATTAAAGAGCAAGGCAGACCAGTACCAAACTACAATGAGCTAAGATACAACGCATCTTTGTTACTCGGCAACTCGCAGGTGGCTATTGGAAGCTCCGTACCTTTGCCACCAAGCTACAAGCATATTGGAGGGTACCATATCGCTGAGCCGGTCAAACCTTTACCGGAGGTGGGTGAAGCTATTATTCTATCCGTAAAACCTGGTATTTTGGACCGTGGTCCTTACTAGAAAATGGTGTTCTTTAGTCAGTATAATAAAAACAACGACACCATTTTTAGGAATTCATTCGATACTGACTCTAATGGACAAGTTCATATTGCCTATGTGATTCAATAGGTTATACAGAAAATGTTCAATATGTTTTTCTCTTAAATTTTGGTCCCTTTCTGTCATCACTTGTTAATAATAAATGCATACTTTCCCAGGACCTAAAGAAAATTATGGACAGTGCCAAGAACGGTGTGATTTACTTCAGTTTGGGATCAAACCTGAAAAGCAAGGACTTACCAGATGACCTAAAGCAAGGCCTATTAAAGGTGTTTGGAGGACTGAAACAGACAGTGTTGTGGAAATTCGAAGAAAATCTAGCTGGCGCGCCGAAGAATGTCCATATAGTGCAGTGGGCACCACAGCAGAGCATTTTAGGTAATGTTCTGACACTTACACATCTGACACATAGGCACATGATTACCAATTAGCATAGGAAAGGTGAAAGTGACTAAGAAATCCCAAGTATTTATAGTACATTAAGGTGTCTGAGACTTCCGAGTATGCCAAGCTGTGATTAAAATAAATGTTTTGGCCATTATAGATCATTTTAGCGGCGAATTAAGTGTTAAGCTGTGAGCCAATAAGATGTGATAACATAATGTTCCTAACATACAATTTTGAGACGGATGCAAATGCTTACAATCAAACATCAAGGTTGAATGAAATGTGGCTTATGTTGTCAATGAAAAACACTGTAATTCACCACTAGAATTAGATATAGTAATGGCATGCCAGTTTAAAAACAATTAATGATGATGATGTGTGTATTTTTTGTACAATTTATAAACAGATGGCTTTTGTCGTTAGCCGGTGTACCTACAAAGTGTAAAAAAACATGCCCAATGAATAATTGTGGTTGACATTAATCTTCTTGAATGCGTGTGTGTTTATGATATTATTAATGAATTGTTGGATTCAGTTAGATTCGACAACCACGAGTGTTTTGGAAGTTTCTGAAAACACTCTAGCCACGAGTGTTTTCGGGTCATTAACTATATCGTCATAATTAGCCTACAGTACTCCACTCGGCCTCTTTGTTTGCTCAAACAATCAATGAATCTTAGCCGCTGAGCTCACTTAACAGTTTTTGTTGGGAAAAAAGGTAAAATACTAGCGTATTACAGTGTTCCATATATGGTTTATTAAATAGTTGATAAGTTCACGTTTGACCATTATCTCACCTGGTAGTAAGCGATGATACTACTGATGATGGTGTACTCCAGGTCATCCATCTTTTTCTATGGCATTTATATGAATTTTCTACTCTTCCAGCCCATCCGAACCTGGTCCTCTTCGTCACCCACGGAGGCCTCCTCTCCGTTACCGAGGCTATCCACTTCGCTGCTCCTCTAATCGCCATCCCAGTCTTCGCAGACCAGTTCTTCAACGCAAACCGAGCACAACAAAAGGGCTATGCTGTGAAAGTAGACCTGTCTTACCATCTGCATGAGGATCTGAAGGTGGCTCTAGACAAAGTTCTTGGAGATCTTCCGAGGTAAGTAGACATTTATGTTCTTTTAACTTAACTGTTGGATACTCTTCATTTTAACTACTGTTCCAATACGCGAGAAATACAGATCTTTGCAGTACTACATGCCTGTTCCCTTTTCTCGGCAGAAAAGTACTTTCTGTACGGCCTCGACCTATCGAATTATCAATTTCTTATCATGTGGCTTAAGAATGTGTTGTTATTGTAGCTCCAATTAAATTATCAATTAATGACGGTTCTGCAAGGTTATTGGTACCTTCGTCAGTAACCAAGCTGATTACGATAATGATCTACTCGCCCCAGGTACTAATCATGATCTTTTCTTCCACAGATACACCGCAAGAGTTAAAGAGCTATCAATAGCGTACCATGATAGTCCAATGAAGCCAAAGGAAGCGCTAAACTTCTGGGTTAACCATGTAGTTCGAACAAAGGGAGCTCCCCACTTGCGTTCAGTGGCTCTGCAATTACCACTGTACCAAAGAGTGTACCTAGATCTACTAGCAGTGATTTTGTTAGCTTTTGTTGTTCTACTGTTAGTAGTTCAGAGGATTCTTTGTTTAGTGACGGGCAAGAAGAGCACGAAAGTGAAGACAAATTAAGCTGGTTTTAGTGTTTTAGAAGTTATCGGTACAGGCAACAAACTTATTCAGCAGACATTTCTATTTAGCATATGTTTTGTGTGTACTGTATGTTTTCCAAGGCTTAGGCCCGCTTGAGTCATAAATTGCCAAAGGTAATCAGCAACTTTAAAATATCGTTCTATTTCTGTCAATCGTTTGAAGATGACAGAGGCAGGATGGCGTTTTTTATACGTATTTTCCTGATATGAACGCTCAGCGTATTATATAGATGTTTAACTTGGTCTGCAAAACTCACTCGTACTTTTGTTGCCTGTACAATAAGCATCAAATAAAATAGTAGAGGATTAACCCATTAGCATCAATTATAGTGATGTTTTACCGGATAAACTAAATCTGACTACTTGAATATGCTAAGTCATGTACAAATAAATTATCAAAGTCAGTCTTAGTATGTTATGTTAAGAGCTCAATGTTTATACAGTACAAAATTACTACAATTTATCCGGCAAATCAATGGTTTTGGGATATCTAATCGAACTCATTTGTATAATATTTGTTGTTCCTGGGTACTATTTTAAGGTTTCACCAATTAATGTAATGTGTCCCTTTATTGTAAACGATAAAAGATCCACTTATCTGACTTCCAATTTTTTGTAACTGTAGTATATGTAAATACTTCAGATGAACGTTTGCATTCTTTATGAGTTAAGTTTATTGTTATGTTTAATTATGTGTCGTGTACATAATCAATGAAAGTGTGGAATACAATATTTTATATTTATAACCTACTTGTTTCTCTATCATTTCAGTTGTTGCCATCGACATTCCCAACTATATTTTCTTAATAGTTTTATCCGTAAAGTCAATACAACTCGCCAACCCGTCTTGAGCATGCGTGCATTCTCTGTATGAAAGACGGCCCTTGTCTTGCAGTGGGACAGTAAAAAGCCTGGTATTATTATTTTATTATATTGAATTATCTCCATTATTTCAGCGTTTTCGTTCTACTCTCGTTGCTCGTTTCTTATTACCAAGATAGTGTATAGAAGGGGCTTGTTGCTAAATATTAACAAACGCACGGGGACCATCATTAAATACCTAGCCTCAGAAAACCCTTAAGAGGAGTATTACAAAAATACGCGTACATACATGATTTCGTCGTTGAAATTGAATACTATTCGTTGGTTGTATTAATTACAATTACTTGGTAAGAAAATTTCATTCACAAAGAAAATAAAGCATTTTTTTGATTATTTATTTACTTATTTAGCAATAAGCATTCTCTTGACGCATGTTTAGGCAAAAACGGATAGAGAGCTGAATTGAGAGCTATAAATTGCAGAATCTGTTGAATAAAATCCAAATTTTTCATAGATTACAAATATTCTATATTTTCTTTATAATAGAATGCATTTTTGTTAT
Organism: Polymixis lichenea; assembly: GCA_949091785.1. Taxonomy (NCBI): domain Eukaryota; kingdom Metazoa; phylum Arthropoda; class Insecta; order Lepidoptera; family Noctuidae; genus Polymixis; species Polymixis lichenea. The sequence goes on from OX420952.1 coordinate 7,577,491, forward strand.
ATGCCTATTATGTAAAGCAAAAAATGCCTGGACCTAATTCAATTTTCTACTGAAAAGGTTTGGAAACAAGTCTGAATATCTCCGAAGTTCTAGATCATTTTGACGTAGTATTTACACCAAAATAAACTTCAACATTTGCTTAAAAAATGCATTTTCAATTTCTTATTAGTTGTCCTTTTTTTATTATTAAAATAAAAGTACTATATAGTTCACCGCGCCGGCGATCTGCGCTCGGTAACGCACAAACGCTTTTAAAAGACAGAGCGTAACGCCGAAATGTAAGACGGCCCTTAAGCCGTTGGTCATGGTTGTCTTAGGTGGTTCTTTGACAATCGTTACGGGTCGTCAGAAGCCCGAAAGTTTGAGAACCAATCTTACCAAAGGGTAATATATAACCTAGTAACTGGGTTGTGGAGGTTGGATACACAGTTCCTCCATGTAAAATTCTGGTATTGAGCTGCATCCATATAGACTGTAAGCCGACCCTAACATAGTTAGGAAAACGTTAGACAGTTTGATCAATAGCGTACAGCCAATTTACCCTTTAATCAATTAATCAATAAATTATTTGTTATTAATCCATTAACGTCAATAAAAAGTGATTTATTCAATATCATCTACATATAATGTCAGGTCTAATGTTCCTTATCAATAAAACCAAGTCATTAAGTATAACCACGTTAATTATAAGACATTGGTTACTCCAGGAAATTGATTAGGTATCAGCTATCCAAAATAATGTGCAGGTAATTATGATAAGGTAGAAATATAGAACATAATTAATGATAATAGAGGAGAATAATAATTATGCCTATGGTAACTGCTACTACAAGCTCATTATACTGGTTTGTACAAGGTACAGCTGACTCCGCTTTTTTTGCGAATTACATCTCGCAGGTCAACCTATGTTGTTTGCGGCTTAACCTGACTTGCCTGTGGTTAATACATTAAGGGTTCCGGTTTCCGGTTAAAACTATAGCGACTTCTCGCTAAGGCCACCTCCTGCGGGTACGGACCGCGGCTTAGGGCGATCCGAAACGAGCTGGATCGGATTGAGAATCCGGTTAAACTGGAAGCTTAAGAGGAAACAGTTGAGATGGAACCGCCAAGGTAGCCCGGGAAATTCATTTTTTTACGTCTTTTGAAATGTTGGTGTACTAAAGATTTAAATGTCATTTTTTTTCTGACAATACAGGAGCGTAGTACTTTGTAAGCTTGTACTTGCAAGTATTCTATGATTAATATGAGAAGCACTTGACTGCATGGCAATCGTTTTAAAATAATATATTCGTAGAACTCACTCATCAATGGAATATTAAGTAGATATACTTTGTATTGTGGACAATATAAATATTTAAGACTGTCGTTGTGCTACGTACGTGGATCAAAATTAAATTGTGGGTCGTGACAAGCATCAAAATTAAAATAGACTGAATTTTATGGTCGATCAAGATACAAAATAAAAGTTATAATCTTTTGACACAGACAAGCGTATTGAATGAGTCTTGCTATAAGACATCCTCTAATATTCTAATTTGACACAAGAATGTTATGGAATTTCTAATGAACAAACAATCTAGTTCCCTTTTCTCTCTTCTAATGTCAATGAATAGTATAATAAGTTAAAAAGAGACATATTTTATTATTGTAAATTATTTATTTAATTCTTCTTCTTCTTCTTCTTCCCACCATCGACCGTCTTCTTCTTCGAACACAACAGACTACATGCAAATCTTAGCAGTATGAAAAATACAAGTAAAACAAGTGTTACCAACGCTGCTAGATCTAGATACAGTCGTTGGTACAATGGTGTAAGCAGCGCAGGAGAGCGTAAGTGAAGGGCGCCGCGTGTGCGCACGACATGTTGAACCCAGTGCAGTAGCTCCACTCCTGGCTTCACTGGGCGGTCGTGATAAATGTACGATAGCTCCTTTACTTTTTGTCTGTACCTGTAAGAATATGGTTTAAATGAGCCAGAAATATGGATTGCAACGAATTGAACACTACATAGGGGTAGTTTCGTAAAATATTATCAGTAGCAATTGCTTTCATTTTGACAGTTCCACAACATTCATGACGTTGTTTACGTTGCTAAGCAGACAACGTTTTCGAACATATGAAAGAATGGATTAACAATAATCTCAGAATGATTCAGATTCTGATCAATAGTCTGTTATACGATTCGGGTGCAGGCCAGGGAGCCAGGGAGCTCTGACCATGAAGAAGATATTGCTAAATGAGATTTATAAATATGATAGCAATGCTAGACTTGAATCTCGTCGAAACGTATTACCTCTTTTTTATACGGAAGCCACGTATTTGTGAATCCATTGGCTTCGAACGACTAATAAATTAATTTCAATTTTAAATACACCGTGGAATTTTAATCACCTTACGACGGTAGCCCATTTCATGTATGTGTCACAGCCAACTGATTAAATTAGCCAGCTAATTGGACGCCTAGGCTGTTCATTAAACAAATCAATTTAACATCACAAATTCATCAATATCCAATTGAACTAAATGACTACACGACTTTCAGCCGGATTAATGAACGGCCTAGGCGTCCAATTAGCTGGCTACTTTAATCAGATGGCTGCGACATATGCAATGACTATTAGGGTTGATTTTACCAAAGTCAGATATGTTTTATCCATAGAATAAAATTTAAGTTTGACAATTCTACTATGGAAGATCTGCCAAAAATTCAAAATTCATTCTCAATTTGGCGAAATTCGCCCTTAATAATTTATTTTAAAAAGAATGATATTTATGAACATGTGAATAATTAAAGAAATTAAAATATCTGAATGATATTTTTTCTAAGTTATGGAGATGGAAAGAATGAAGGAATGTACTATATGTTGGCGATCGCAGTATGGTGGTAAAATGCATAGAGAACGCTGCTGCCCATTCTCTAGTTCCCTTAGTCGCCCCCTACGACACCCACGGGAAGAGATGGGATGGTGCTATTCTTTACGTCCGGTACCACACGGTACAAAAGGCACCTAGAGTTTATTAAAAGAATGAAACTACAAATCAACGTACTTAGGATTGTGAAGCATTTCTTCAATAGCCACTTTCAAGTCTGCAGCCGTTTCATGAGACAGGTTGACTTCCAAAGCGAAGCCCTTTTTAGCAGATCTCTTGACATTCATGGGCTGGTCTCCAAAGACTGGTATGCCAATTATGGGTACTCCAAAGTGGATTGTCTCTGTAGTGGATAGAAGACCACCGTGGGTTATAAACAGCACGCATTTTGGATGAGCTGGAAACAGAAGTGATTTTGAGTAACGGAGCCCTAGGGTTCAAAATGTTTTATTATATAGGGTAACAAGAAGGTCGATTAGTTATCAGCCTATAATGCTCTCTCAGCTGGGACACAGACCTCCTCTCTGTGAGAGGGAGTGGGCCATAATCCACAAAGCGGGCCTAGTGCGGGTTGGCGGATGTCACAATTGTCTTCGAAGTGGGTATTCGGACATGCCGGTTTCTTCACGATGTGTTCTCTCACCATTTTGAGAGCTGATGAATGCTGGGTTGATGAAATAATTTACACAAAGTAAAGTACCAGCTTGGGTTTGAACCCTTCGATCTACAACTGGTTAACACTGGACCACCACTGCTCTAATTATTTTCTATATTAATTATTTAGTATTCTAAAACACCCTTGAATATCAAGTCTTTAGTAAAAAAGCAAGCAATATTAACTTTTCCATAGATATAAAACATCGATGCGTATTAAGCCAAAATATTTGGAACAACTGATGTGTTTTTCACGAATCCATAATTGCTCCCATGAGTGTGCTTCTAGCTTATTTAAGTACTTCATGCGGAAAAAATGGCCAATAACTCACATAAAATGCTTGGTTGTGGCGCCCATTTCAAGATATGAACATTTTTGGGCACATCGGGCAGATCCTCTTCGAATTTCCACAACACTGTCTGTTTTAGCTCCCCAAACATTTTGAGGAGATCAGTTTTGACCTTCTCTGGCCAGTCCTTGCTCTTCAAGTTCGATCCCATGCTGAAGTAAATGACTCCATTTTTGGCGCTCATCATTATTTTTTCTAAGTCCTGAAAGAGAGAGTTGGCCTTCTTAACTTGCTTCATATGTAACTAGGTTTTCTATAGAAGATTATGCTATCTGCCTTTTCTGGTCTAGTGGTCGTAACCGCTACTGCAATGCAACATGAGGCCCTATGGTAGATTCCCAGGTCGGGCAAATTATTTTTGGGTTTTTCTCTTGTATCTGGAATTTCTCAGTAGCAGATGGGAGTCTGGATTTGGGCCTGATTGATCACAATAGGCTCGCCCCCTATTTAATGAGAAATTTGGATGTACTTTAAGTACACCTCTGCTCTACCCTTCAGGGAAACAAGGCGTTATGCTGTGTTTTAATTCTCTCTGAAGATTATCGTCAAGTTTGAACTCCTGTCTAATTTACTTCAAAAGTTATATCAAGGTGTAACAGAATAAATGCAAGACCTGAAAGTAGTATGTTTCTAATTGACTACTGAATCGATTTCAGTGACTTTTGATATAGGATTTTTTTTTTAAATACCGATTTTGATATGCCTACCGCTGATTGAGCCAAAAAAAAATTAAATGTTATGTCAAAGCCATAAGTCAACACGATAACAGTTAGCTTTAAAAAAAACGTTTTGTCATTGTATTATGATTTTAACTCAAAACTCTAACTGAGGTGTCTGAGGTCTTGCGTTAATAATATTACACGTTGTATACTCCAAAATAGGTCATCTTACCTGAGGTAAAGGCTTCACATCCTCATCAATATGATATCCTCCTATCGGTTTATAGTTCTGTGGTAGACCAAGGGCCTGACCCATGGACACGTGCGAGTTGCCCAGGACTAAAGACGCGTTGTACCGAACGTCATAGAATGAAGGAGGTTCATGTCCTCTCTTGCGTATTAAGGGCACTATCAACCTCTCGTATTCCTGTACATGCATAACATCATAGTACCTGAAACAATTAATTAGGGACGGTTAAATTGATCTAAGTGGAGCATAGTGTTATAGGCAGAGGTGTTACTAGGGTAGGGCAGCCAGGGCATGAGCCCTGGGCGCCTATTCGAAGGAGGGAAGGAAATTCTTCAATAAACCATTTCATTATGCCAAGAAATCTGAAGAGCTACTTGAATTTGTTGTGTTCCGTGTGGTGCCGGAGTTCCGTGTGGTGCCGGACGTAAAAGAATAGCACCATCCCATTTCTTCCCGTGGGTGTCGTAGAAGGCGACTAGGGGACTTACTAGAATGGGCAGCAGCGTTCTCTATGTATTTGACCACCATACTGCGGTCGCCAACCCGCCTGCCAAGCGTGGCGATTATGGCAAATCCCCCGTTTTGGGGGAGGCTTATGTCCAGTAGTGGAAGTTTTTCGGTTGAAATGATGACGATATGATGATGACTTCAATTTGTTGTGCAGTGTAAGGAAGAAAGCGTATTTCCAAATGTGCCCATTTCTATTGAAATTCTCCTTGAAATTGCAACATTGCAAGTTGTGAGCGATTTTTAGTCAGTTAAAATTAAAACCGTCGTTATTGAAGGTCGTCGTTATTGGTCAAGAAAGGATATGCGACCTAGCTTTGCTCAGTTTAGACCGAGAAGATAATTTACAAAGGGGCGCAAATGTGATGCATGCCCTAGGCGCGTTTTTCTATCGGTACGCCCCTGGTTATAGGTCGCAGCTAAACAGGGGGCTATCTGCCAGTACCGTCACTTGCCTACGCAGTACAAAAATGACCATAACAAGAATTTGGCAATGGTTTTATTTATAGCCTCACTCCAAAGCAGCAGATGTAATTTGTCAAAGATTATTATACAAAATAGGCACTGCACAATTGTGCTGTGAATTTATGAACTTTTAGTTCAACCTTGCAAAATGTTTTGACCATTAAAAAAATATTCAATAAATTGATAAAATTCTACGGTCAAAGCATTTTGTGGGAGAGTAGTAGGTAATTATGTTAGGTTAATATTATGTATTTAAAGCGTGTGTTGCATTTTGTTTTTCATTAGTATACCTTGGCATGGTTTTTAAAGGGCCGACTTTTGTAGTGGACTTTAGGTCGTAAAAAACTGTGTTATAAATGGTCTGGTGATCTAAAGGCGCAGGTCAATAATCGGAACATCGTGGTGAACGTTCCTTGTAGTGGATAGAAGACCACCGGGGCCTCAGGGGTATGAGCCGTAGACACACATTTCTCACTACGAGACGTCTAAGAGAAATGGAAAAAAGGCGTTATCACGTACCAGAAGTGTCCTTTTGGCCCAGTTTAGGTACCTACAGGGTCTATGATATCGATGTATACTTGTGCCCATTACGTGATCCATTCACTTGATCTTTGACTGACATGTTGTTTTATACTCCAGTGTCAACTCCTGATTTATTTATTTATTAAAACTGTATGCAGAAGTAAAAAAATACTATACAACGGCGGACTAAATGTCTGGGGCATTAAGGATTTACTGATACTAGGTAGTCGTCCAGTGATCGAAATTCAACCATAATAAATTTAAATTTGAATCAACAATAATCATAAATAATAACTTTCTGCACTTCTTCTCCATATATTCTTTAACTGTGCCAAATTTCGTACTCCTCCGTCCGCGAAATTTTCGTAAAAACTTTATACCCCACCACTTTGTACTTTACGTATGGTATATAAATAGATATCATAAGGAGATACCATATCATTGCAAGTGCCCACTTTAAATATAAACCATACTTACATATATCCGTCGTATCGTGCCTTGATTCTTGACCATAACTCTTGCACTCGCTGTAAGAAGGTAAATGGTGGTTGAATTGTAGACAATGCATCAGTTGCATATGCAGGACTTGGAGCTGCATCGATCAGGCTAAGTATACCTGAGTTGACTTCTACAGGAGACAGCCAGATTAGAGGACAGTCAAATATTGGAGCGAAACTGAAAAAGTTCAGAAGAAATAATAACACAAATATTTCTGGAATAAAAAATACGACATTTAGAGGTGAGATTTCACCTCTTAGTAAAAATATCTGCGAGACCACCCAAATACGACTGCCATCTATCATAAAAATTATGATTTTATATGAAAAATTAATTGATTGATTCATCCCGTGAGTAAAATGGTTCGGCAAAACGTCGAAATTAACAACCTCGGTATTAGATACTTGCTTGCTGGCAACTCCAGTTGGTACCCACGCTTTTGGTTTAGTCAAATATTATTCTCATTTTGCTTTAGTAGTGTATACAGAACTAGCTTCATTTCTAGGCTGGCTAGTGAAAAAGCTAGTAAGCTTGTGTCTCAAGCTAGGATAGATTAATAGGATCGGGTTCTATTTTTTGAGTTACTAGCACCCCATCACTGATTTTTCTATCCTAGTTTGTGCACTAGCTGAAGCTAGTGGCCATGGCCGACTAAGCTAGTATCCGATTGGCTAGTGTGCGTTTGTTTTTCTAACCGCACCCGCGTGTTGTACTGCTTACAATTATCTGGCATCATGTAAACAGCACCAGGATTTTCCAAGCCATCGCAGCAAGCCAGGATAGTATACAAAGGTTTTAACTTGCTATACCAGCTTTGAAAAACGAGTCTTGTATTTCAGGCATTACACCCGAATTTCGTACTTATAATCGTTCTTATAAGTATTTCTATCACTTCAATACAAATTGAAATAACAGAGACAGCATGAAACTTAGCAGCAACTTTAAACTAAGTAATAGATCGCGGCACGCAAGTTGAACCAAAATGTCGGATGTTGTTTCAACTTACGTGCCGCGATCTGTAATTTATTTCCAAACTTCAGTACCTACACGTTACATCAATGATTATGTTAGAAAGGGGACCTCATTCTTTTTCCGTGCGAGGCAACGTGTGCACACGCTCCTACCTTTGGTTGTTTGTTCTGATTTTGGTTCAACTTACGTGCCGCGATCTATACCTAAATTTTATAATGAGTAAGTAATGTCTACGTACCCAGCAATAAGATCAGAAAACATCCATTCAACGATCACCACGTCGAAGTGTTCGTTCGGATCGTTCAGCAGCTTCTGAACATCTTTGTTCTCTACCGTCGTCGCTGCCATTTTCAGCATCAGTCTCCTTACAAAATTGAGATGGTCATGTGTAAACACAGACTTTTCCATTATGCGCTTTATGTTGATTGAGTCAACTGTTAAAATATATTAAAAGGTATATTAAAGGTATCATAATATCACACCTTGAGTCCGCGAAAGGCTAAACAGACGTGTGTCTATAGTACACTAACATTTTGGCAGCTATGTTTAAATCCCACATAATGGAAGGCGAGCTTATTGCCATCATCTGGATAAAAATCCAGACTCCGGGCAATTTTTCTTAATCCTAAATCCAATGACTCTTTGTCCGACCAAACTCTGGAAAAAAACCTGAAGCACTTGCGACCACTATACCAACAAGGCAGTCAGAGAATTTTAAGACATGTGTACAGAAAAAGTTACAATTTTGGTATGTTTGTTTGTTACGCTTTCACGCTAAAACAGCTGAACGGATTTGGATAAAATTTAGCTCACGGGTAGACCATTACCTGGAATAGGACATGAATACTTTTATCCCGATATTTCTACGGGGTCGAGACATATGCGGGTGACACAGCGAGTCGCAACTAGCTTTAAATAAGTTGATGATGATAATATTGTACTTTAGATATGTTACCAACATACCTGGCATCATATCGATATTGCTGCTGACGTCAATCTGTCGAAGGTTCGGCGGAGGATTCTTATATTCAAACGTTCTAATATATGTTACCTGAAACATTTCAAAGGCTGAGACCATCTACTGCTAAACGTATACTGCCACGGTAAGCAACAATTGTAGGCTCTTGTAACATAAATGGGTGATCGCATATTAATAGAAAGGACGATGTTCATTCATCATTTGAATATTATTCTTTCGACGTTTTGTCACGGGAAGTGTTCGCTTAAAGACCATTATTTTTGTGTCTTTTAAATTGCCATGAAATTTGGTGTATCTGGTTTACCTCTGGAAAATCGATTATGGATGTAATGGTTGGGAATAAAAGAACGATTCGAAGAGGAAGAGTTTTCTGGCATTAAATCGCTAAACTCAGTACCAACCTCATGCCCTTCCTTCAGCAATTGTCTGACGACTCCATCGCCGAGGATCGAGTGACTCTTTGATGGCATACCAAACACCACCAAAGCCTTGTAAGCCTCGCATGATGAGCAAATTAAGAGACAGAGCAAAAAATATATAGCTGCCTTTGACGCCATTATCTGTAAAAAAAATTATGATTATTTATCTCTCTCTTGCGGTTAGATATTATAAATTTATTTTTAACTCTGTTCGTTGCCAAAAGGAATCACTTGCAAGCTGTTTTTAACCGACTTAAAAAGGAGGAGGTTCTCAATTCGTCGGTTTTTTTTTTGTTAAATCATTTGTATGTACCGCGATATCACCGGCAATAGTGAATAGATTATAAAAAAGGTAGCATTAGTCTCAGGAGGAGCCCCGTATATATTTTATTAACTTTGCTTGGGTAGTTTCTGCGTTAACTTTCATAAAACGTATTGAATCCAATTTGTGTAACTTGATGATGGTCTAATACTTCCTATCACTGTTTTTTACTTACCAAGTAGTAGTATAGAAATTTGTACACTCGGCTACACATCAAGCAATTCATTTCCACCTCGTTTTGGCTTATATCTAGCTTATATCTACTTAATTTTATTGTTATGTTGGATAATCTATGCACCTTCTGCTTCTTCCCTCTTCCTACACGCGGTCTACACGCACATCGATTGTTTATTTTTAGAATCATTTTATTATACCGTGATAGTAAGATAAGCCAGTTATCAAGGTTGGATCGAACTGGCCAGGGCCCTGAGACAAAACACATTTCTGTTAGCGTTCACGCCAAACGCTCCGCCAAAATGTACGGGAATGACATTACCGACAGTACAAAGATTACGTCATGTCCTTTCCGCAGATAATGTCATTCCCATACATTTTGGCGTAACGCCTGCAGGTCCGTTAGACGTCCCTACTCTTGGATCGTCACTTTTAGAGGTAAGGGCTCATTCAAATATCCTAGTCTATTACAACTAGACAGTCCATCTTTTTTTTTTCATTCTGCCCAGCCTTTTGCGAACTACGTTGGGGTCGGCCAGTCTAACCGGATGCAGCTGAATATCAGTATTTTATATGGAGTGACTGCCTATCTGACCTCCACAACCCAGTCACGGGGTATCATGATACCCCTTGGCGGCCGGTAACGACTGTCAAAAATTCCACGAATAACAGCCGGGACCAACGGTTTAATGTGCTTTCTGAGGCACAGAGGGGTCTTGGTATGTAAAGATGGTCACCCATCTAAGGACCAACCCCGGCAAACGTGGCTTAACCTGATCGACCGACCCATACGGTTGTTATTACTTAGCCACAAGCTCCTCAGAATTTGCATCACTGTCTAAAACACAGTGATCTTTATACTCCTGATAAGGTTGCTGTTAGGTTGCTGCTACTGACAAGTCTGTCAAAATCAGAATGATCTTTATTCTGATAAGTATAAGGTTGGTGTTAGATTGCCACTATCAGAGGTAAAAAAGTGTCAATACTTGAATCTCAGTTTATAAAACAAAGGCAGATAGACCGCGCGGAACACCAAGAGTGAGGCCAAAAACCAAATACTGATTCAAAACTCGAGTTAGTACGCCACGAAGCGTCGCATTGTATGTAACCTATAATGCGACGCTTCGTGGCGTACTAACTCGAGTTTTCTCTCTGTCAGTAGCAATCCAACACCAACCTTATAATAACGAGAATAAAGATCATTGTGATTTTGACAGACTTGTCAGTAGCAGCAACCTAACAGCAAGCTTCACTACCACGTTGCTGACTGATTAATATTTTTACCCGACTACCGCAAATCCAAAAGAAGGTATAAAACGTAACATAACATCACGCCTTGTTTCCCCGAATGGTTGGGCAGAGGTGTACCTTATAATACACCCACAATTCGTCAGTTATGATTAAGTAGCATGTAATAGGGGGCGAGCCTATTGCCATCAACTGGGCACTAATCTAGACTCCGGGCTGCCACTGAGAAATTCCAGATAGAAAAACCCAATACCACTTTGCCCTACCTGGGAAGCGAACCTAGGGCCTCATGCTCTGCAGTAGCGCTTGCGACCACTAGACCAACGAGTCAGAGTCATTGAGTCGAGATATATGTATAATTACTATACATCGTGACATTTTAATCGTCTTACAAAGGTGGTCCACTCAATGTATCCGACATAAAATACCTACAGGAGCGATCAAAAAATTGTTACCATTAATTAAGATAATAGGTACTAAGAAAAATAATAATGCTTTAGAATTATGAAACACCCTCCCTGTTTAATAAAGTTTACTTATCAAACGGTAGAAGATTTCTACCTACCTACCATAATACCATTATATTTTATCATTCATTCCATCTCCTTAACAGGGTGTTCAAAACTACATCATGCGTCTTAGCGAATGATATTTTTTTAAACTATTATTCATAATGTCCAAAAATGTATATTTTTTATAAATGATTAGTAGCCTTTGGATACATGAAGTGGGCTGCCGTTGTAAGACGACTAAAATGTTACGGTGTATATTAGCATAGATCGTGCAGATTATTGACTCTGGTTATACGAAATCCTATATCATTTTGTTATGATGCCGATGTTTATTTATCTGTACCAGTTTTTGCGTTTTTTTCCTAGTTCAGTTTAGTTTTAACTTTCTTTTTTAACCATAGCTATATTATAGTTTGTGCCATGCTAGTATCTACTACTATTTTGTAACCTATCTAGGAGAACAGTACGGCACCCAGTAACTGGTTTAAGAAACGTATACTTGTGCTTCATATCATATTACCTTGCCATGTAATCAAGTCCTATTTCATCATTTCAGCCGAAAGACGTCCACTGCTGGACATAAGCCTCCCCAAAAGAGGGGGATTTGCCATAAACGCCACGCTTGGCAGGCGGGTTGGTGATTACAGTATGGTGGTCAAATGCATAGAGAACGCTGCTGCCCATTCTCTAGTAAGTCCCTTAGTCGCCTTCTACGACACCCACGGGAAGAAACGGGATGGTGCTATTCTTTTACGTCCGACACCACACGGAACCCAAGTCCTACATAATACAACAATAAACTTTATTGTTATTACTAGAGAAAACTGCCGGTTCAAAGAGCAGAGAAGAAACTGCGTAACTCACTAACAGTAGCAGTTACTTTCATTTTGACAGTCCAACAATATCCATTGCGTTATCTACGTTTGTAGAGCAGACAAATTGTCGAACATATGAAGCAGTGGATTAGCAATATCCTTTAAAATGATTCAGATTGTGATTGATAGTTATTCTATTGATTTATATACAGCGTGTAACGGAAGGGGGGTATCAACCCTGAAGGAGATGAATGTGCTCATGAAACTCAACAACTTTCCCCAAAGAACATAGGTCGAAATATGAAAAAAAAAATTGGCCCTCCCTTACAAAACTGACTACCAGCTGATTGATTTACTATGGGAGGGCCAAATTTTTTTTTCATATTTCGACCTATGTTCTTTGGGGAAAGTTGTTGAGTTTCATGAGCACATTCACCTCCTTCAGGGTTGATACCCCCCTTCCGTTACACGCTGTATATATTATTTACAGATATATTTTAGGTCTGAGCCTGCGGCTTGACCCTCTGAGATTACACTTTGTATTTTTGTCAATGAACGCCACGTTTTTACTAGCTCATTTCCCAGTAAAGTCGCCATAGCGCGCGCCGCCTCTAGCAACGAGGGCGGGGTGCGCGCGGGAGGGGCGCGGTTCGCTTGGCCGGCGAGCGCGTGGCGCGCGATCTTCAGTACGCTGTATTTTCGCCGAGTGATACGCACGTTGTTGTTAAACAGTGAGACTGTTCGAGAGATTATCTTCATTTGTGTATGGATTATCTCGATTTTAAGGTGAGTCGCCTATTTTTAATTCTAAGATGGTTACAAAGATAGTCTGTGTGTTTTTGTTTTGTAGCATAGATAGATATTGTTCAGTGTTTGCACGTTGGAAGCGAGATTATCGTCGCTTCAGTTCTGTTGTTAACTGTATATTTATTTTATTGCCTTGGACTCACCCATGGTAGTCCTACGTGGTTTTTACCACTTAGTTTTTTGATCCTATGATGTGCGATCATTATTACCCTGCAGCCCGTCGGCTCAGGTTAATGACCCAATCAGATATCGGCTCAATAAAATGAGCCGTCGGCTCAATAAAATGAGCCGTCGGCTCAACATGCTGAGCCGTCGACTCGGTATAGTGAGCCGTCGGTCAAGTTTGAACAGCCGTCGGATGTAAATCTTGACCCGTCGGCAAAATTACTGAAGCAGTCGGGTTATATTAGATTTGATACCTAACTCTAGAGCTGTCCGTCAGGCACTCTTTTCACATTATTTATGTGATATTTCCTATTGCAGGATAAAAGATGGCGCTAGCTAGCAAGGAGTTTTCACAACCTTGGGAGAACTCGCTAACCTCGAGGTATCAGAGGACAGAGAATTTTTGGATCGTCTCATCGAGGTTGTTGATCAAGTTTATCCGGACACATGGCGGGACTGGAAAGTGGTTAATTATAGCAAGAAAGATCTTTTTGGCTCAAAAATAGACCCACAAGTGTTTAATAAGCTGAGGTTTGCTATTCCAACAATATCCATCATAAAAGCGTTTGACTTAGAAGCAACCTCAATATCGGAAAAGGCTTTTAAGAATTTGAAGTTGTCTCTTCTGGACTCGGCTTTCTGCAGGGCTCTGATAATAAGTCCAAAACTATTGGCTCTTAAAATACATGGGTCAGCTTCTAATTTAGAAATTTTCATGGCCACCATTCAGCATATAAAAGACAGTTTTGTGTCCAGGGAAGAGGCGGAAAATTTGATGTCCGGTGGAGACAAAAGAAAAAGACCATCGTCTGAGTCCTTAAAGTATAATTGTCATAAAAGACCAAAGAAGACGAATTCAGCTAAAGAGATAAACATTCTTAAAGAGCAGACGAAATCCCTGCAGAATATGGTGAATCAGTTACTGGGTAATCAATCGTCTTGCAGCACATCTGTGCATCTTAATAAAAGATACGAAGACGATAACTTGGATTTGGAAGAAGTCTTGTCATTGAGCGAAACCAAAGAAGAAAAAGAAAATGAGGATAGGCCGTTCTCTGCGTTCCGTGCCCCTGATATGGTTCTAGACTTACCAGGAGGTAATGAAGATTTATTTGATTTCTCCCCTTGCGTCAAAGAAGCTGAAACAAAAGTCCTTCCTGCTCCTGCCGATTTGTTAGAGCAGGCCATATCTTGTCAAAGGTTCGGTAAGCAGAGTTGGGCAAACCTCCGATATAACGAGGTTAATAAGAAACTCCAGGCAACCCCGGTTTTTACATCCTTATCGGTGAACCCCCAGTTGGCCGGAAAGACTCCGAACTGGGTTCCTTACGAACAGGTGGTTAAGTTTGATCAAACTTTGGGTGCTGTAACACATGGACTTCTGTTGCACTGGAAACAATTAAGGGAAGCCCTTTCGAAGATAGCAAACGAAGTGAAATCGAAAGCCCTGAACGAAGCTATTGCGAGACACATCACCGGGGCGGAGACTGATTTTAAGAAGTCCAGTGACGATATTCTACAGTATGTATGTGGGCGTCGTGCTGAACTTATAGAGTTCAGACGTTCTGTGTATAAGCCACCTTCGAAATTCATGCAGACCACACTGCATGCTGTTCCTCCTTCTTCTACCCATCTCTTTGAAGAGAATGCTTTATCCGAGACATTCAAGCAGAATGGCGGTTTTTACAAATTTTTTCCCGCTACCAAAGTCGCGACCGACACTAATATCAAGCGTCAAGGTTATAGAGAACCTTCAACTTCCCAGAATAACCGTCATCAGCAACTTAAGAAGAATAAACTTCAGTCAACCTCATCTGCATCGTCGTCAGCCAACACCGGTTTCAGAAAACCCTATGAGGCGAAACCAAACAATAGGAAAACAAGGGGGGGGCATGGGAAACCCTCTGCTTCACCTAGAAGGCCAACGACAAAACCCTATTGACTATGCCGGGAAAAATCATCTAGCGGGGCATCTGAAATATTTTATCGAAAAATGGGAGAATCACGGCGCTCCAAATTACATCAAAAATATTTTAACGGGCTTGTCGATTCCTTTCAAGCGAAAGCCCCCGCTTATGCCAGCGTCAAAGAAAAATTTAATGAGACTAAAAACCGAAAAATCCCAGGTTATGCAGCAAGAAATAACGAAACTACTCCAAATGGGGGCGTTGGAAGAATGCAACCACAAAACAGTTTTCCTCTCGCGTCTCTTTCTAGTTCCGAAGTCAGACGGCAGTCAAAGACCAGTACTCAACTTGAAGCCACTGAACCGTTTCATGAATCCGAAACCTTTTCGCCTCGTAAATCATCAGAAAGTACCGAATTTTCTCCAGCGCAACGACTTCTTAGCAAAGATAGATTTATCAAGTGCATACCTACACGTCCCTATAAAACCATCTCACAGGAGGTTCCTGGCTCTGTCGTACAACAATCAGTGTTATCAGATGACCGCACTGCCATTCGGTCTGTCTGTTGCCCCAGTGATATTCGCTCGTCTAACGAACTGGGTGGCCGGTCTGTTGAGATCAAAAGGAATTCGAGTAATCGTTTACTTGGACGATTTCTTACTGGCATGCCAGGATTTGAGTGTATTAAAAATTCAGATTCAACTAACCTTGGAAATCTTGACCGAGTTAGGCTGGATAATAAATTGGGAAAAATCAAGCTTGGTTCCAACCCACAAGTTAGAGTTCCTGGGAATTATATGGGACACCGAAAAGAATGTCAAGTACATCAGTACGAAAAAGGTAAAAAAATCTAATAGAAACACTACTACGGACAAGAAAAAGTGGTTACTGGAGTTGGAGAAAGGCAAAGTCATTACTGGGTCGACTAGTGTTCGCGGCTTTTGTGGTGCCCTTGGGGCTTTTGAATTGCCGATTAATACAGAGGGCTGTGAACAAACTAAACTTACTTCAACCAGACCGATCCCACATCGTCCCCAAGGCAGCTCTTCGCGACGTGGACTGGTGGCTAGCGAATGTGCGCAGACGCTCTCCAATCTTCACGAAAAATCCGACTGCCTTCCTGTCAACCGATGCATCCGACTGGGGGTGGGGATCGGATCTCAACGGAAAAACCATTTCAATTCCCTGGAAGGCGACACAAAGATCATGGCATATAAACATCAAGGAGCTGTATGCAGTCTACAAGTCCATAAGGACGCATATCGAAATGCTGAAAGGTCGGACCATTGTAGTCCAGTCCGACAACCGAACTGTCATTTCCCATATAAGAAGACAAGGTGGCACAAAGTCAGCAAGTCTATTAAAACTATCCAAACGCCTACTAATCTTGTGTCATCAGGCGCATATAGTTATTCACCCACAATTCATCCCGGGGCGTTACAACTTGACGGCCGACAGCCTCTCCCGAAAGAAGAAAATCGCAGAGTGGAGTCTGACTCCATCTGTCACCACAAAAATATTCCAGCGATGGGGCACTCCAGAAATAGACTTGTTCGCGACCGAAGCATCGGCTGTGGTTCCACTATATGTCAGTCAAGATTCGAAAGACAAGAAAGCGGCCTTTACGAACGCCTTCAGTCGAGATTGGAACTTCAATCTAGCTTGGGCATTCCCTCCACCAGCATTAATGCCGCAAGTGCTACAGCATTTAAACAGTGCCGTAGGAACGTACATAATCGTAGCACCCAAGTGGGAGAAGTCATTTTGGAGAGTAGACCTTCGGCGGAGAGCGACTGCCTCCCCATACCAAATTCGCAACCTTCAACATCATCTGGTAGACTTGACCACAGCGGCTCCTCCCCCCGAGGCAAACAAATTAAAATTGGAGGCTTGGAAAATTCGGGGTGGAGCGGTCTAGTTAAAGGTTGGACGTCGGTTAATATAACCTTATTAGAAAGTTCATGGAGGAAATCGACGCTGAATTCGTATAAGTCGGCCTGGAATCGTTGGCTGCGCTGGTGTTCTTCGAATTCAGTATGCCATTCTAACCCATCGGCCATAAATTTGGCTCTCTTTCTGTGCTATTTGCATTCGGAACTGAAACTAGCTCCCCGAACTATTAAAGTCCATAAGTCGGTTGTTTGTACCTTCTCGAATCCTTCTAATGCAGTTAATCTAGGTTCACATCCTCTAGTCTCAAGAATAATTAAGGGGATCGAACTAGCAAAACCACCTGTCGCTAGGAAGTGTATATGGGATGTTTCGGTTGTAATAAAGTGGCTTTCAGAAAAACCCCCTCAAGATAATAGTTTTTTCCAGTTATCTAGACATGTTGCTTTGCTGTTGCTATTAAGTTCTGGACGTCGGATCCATGATTTAACGCTATTACATATAAGCTCAGAGGATATGATATCGATGAAAAACTCTTTAATATTTTGGCCCAAGTTTGGGTCCAAGACGGATTGTACACGCTTCAGGCAGTCAGGTTGGGAACTTAAGTCTGGTCAGATACATAATTTAGATATTCCTTTTTGGACGTCCAAGCTTATTTCCTTATCCGAAAAGCGTAGAGCAGCCCGTTCCGATCTAACAAATTTATTTATAACGACCAGAGGTGTGGTGAAAGCGGCTTCTCGTAGCGTTATTGCTGGATGGGTAAAAACAGCTTTCGAAAGTGTAGGCATTAATGCACCACCGGGGAGTGTACGTTCAGCGGTAGCTTCAAAAAATTTCAATTCATTGCCGCTGGATGAGGTCTTGAATAAAGGAAACTGGCGAAGTGAGGCCACTTTCTTTAAGCATTATTTTAAAGAAATAAGTCGCGTTGATTTTGATTCTAATCAAAGACCAAATACTTTAAATAGTTCCTTTGAACCTCTCTTGTGATTATATGAGACTGATTGTTGTATGAAACCTAATTAGATAGATAATAGTCTATAATAACTGAATGATAAAAGTTGATTAATAAAAAAAAAATAAAAACATAATAAGGTTTATTTGTTTCATGAGTCATAATGTTATGGATATAAAATTACTATAAGTTCAAGTTTCCAAATTTTGTTACCAAAGAAAATAAAGAAGTCTGATGTTTCTCTTTTAATACCTAATCTTTTTATTTCTTTTAGACATGGTAACCATCCTAGAAAAGTAGGTAACTCAATTAATATTCATTTCACAGTACGCTTCTATGGCCGGCAGAAACCAAACAAGTCTCAGAGGGTCAAGCCGCAGGCTCAGACCTAAAATAGAACCGTTTTTCCCCCGAAGGGAATAAAAACGGATATTTTGGGTCTAGCCAAGGCTTGACCCAGGTTTAAGGCCTAGCCGGCCCTTTACATTGAGACGGTACTGAAGATCGCGCGCCACGCGCTCGCCGGCCAAGCGAACCGCGCCCCTCCCGCGCGCACCCCGCCCTCGTTGCTAGAGGCGGCGCGCGCTATGGCGACTTTACTGGGAAATGAGCTAGTAAAAACGTGGCGTTCATTGACAAAAATACAAAGTGTAATCTCGGAGGGTCAAGCCTTGGCTAGACCCAAAATATCCGTTTTTATTCCCTTCGGGGGAAAAACGGTTCTATTATATTGATTAGATAGATATTCAGATTGTTACGCAAGTAGGATGCAGAACTGATGCACCAAAGATAGCTATTCTGTCCGTTTTGGTACAAAATCAAAGTCCAATTTATTTCAAATACTTATGCAAGGATATTATTATGTTTTCATATTGTTGTTTCCTCAAGTAATTATTACTAACGCTTAGGATGACGATGACGTAGGTATCTATCCTTCATTGGCGCGTACCTTTTCGTTTATGAAAATCAGTCTCAATTGACTAAAATACAGAGATAAATTGTACCTTGTCAAATAATCTTGATAGTGTCAATCTTTTAACTCCACAATATTGAGAATTCAACGTACTTTTAGTTTAATCATAAGCTAAGATAAGATAAGATTTATTTATTTGTCAAAACATTGTATACATACAAGAGCATGCAAGATATTAGATACACCGTTTGAGTCCATTCGTATTTAGCCGTAAGTATCGGCGCACAAATACTTGCATACTTAACATTAAAAGAATTACCAATAAGAAAAAAAAAAACCTGGAATAGGCACTTACATAGATTATAATTCTGTTATATCATCGTCTGATTATATCACCGGATGCTCCGATTAAATTAATTGGCATTTTTTTTTTGGAGCCTAATTGTGTACTTACTCGCACTATCAATCACAATCTCAATAACTTTGGATGATGTTGCTGAAAGATTGCTTCACAGTTCGAGAAAATTGTCTGTTCATCAATGTAACTAACGCAACGAATATTTTTCAACTGTCAAAATGAATACCATTGGCACTGTTAGTGTGTTATCATAAATCAGGTATGATACTTTGTTCTTACAAAAATATCACATTCTAATAAACTGATAATGTTATCACACGTAGACGATAAAATACTACGACAGATAAATATAGGTAGGCATTTAAAGAGGATTATACGAATGAGATTATGTTTGATTCGGTTAAAACTGAATCATTGACATCTACCTACTTAACAATAAATTGTCATAGTTTATAATTAAGGATCGGATAATCGAATGCATATTTACCTAAAGTACATTTTTAGTTACGAAAATATGGAAGCGGCTGCTTAAAATATTTTTTTGTACAAAAATCCTGGGATGCCAGCAACACCGGGAATGCATAACTAGTCAGTTGTATAGTATGGAAGCGACTTCTAAATGATCAGGATTGCATAACTATTCAGACGCATATTTATTAAAAAAATTACCCCGATGGAAATTTGATACCTATACCTATGTACCTAGGGTGTAAGTCTGTAAGAGTAGGGGTAGTGTGTGTTAGTAAAAACATTTTTTTTTAAATAAAAAAGAATATCTGTACAAAAGCGCATTCCATTTTAGCCAACCTCTCAACTTTATGTGAATATGCACCCGAATATCCGACCTCTATTTATAACGTACCGATTATCATCCATTTATAATTGAGATGCATTTCATTCATAATTTTTTTAAACAATGGTTTCATCACAACTTAAACATTAATTAACGCGTGCATCTCACTGTCATCAATCATGAATACATATAATACTTATCTAAAAATAACTCATTTATCATTGCTCCATATTACCAACACGTTATTCACAACACAATGTAAGTAAGTACACACCACTTATAAACGCAATACCTATGAATACTTACAATAACGCCAACAATACACAAATAATTTTTGTAATCACATATAAATAATAATCACATAACTGAGCTTAAGGCTACTGTTGTACTATTTAGTTCGTAACAACAAAAACTATTTTGCACGATAATTTATATACAAAACCGACACAACTTCTCTTCACCATGAGTTTGATGCTACTGATTATTGTAGTCATTACTAACTGAGTCCCGCGGTTTCACCCACATAAGTCTATGTCCTAATCCAGTTCATTGTCTACTTATGTGTCAAATTTCATCCAATTCCTTTTAGAAGATTAAACATGAAAGCGAAACAAACAAACACAAAAAAATCGACTCTTTTCTCTTCATAATATAATTAGTTTAGATTCAATTATCACATAAATTTATTGTTTTAAATAAAATGTCATTCTTGTTTCTTATTTGATAAACTTACTTTACTTGATGAACAACGCAAGTTGGTTCGTAACTTTAATAATTATTACCATAGCAAGTTCTTCGGCATTCGTTGCCATACGGAAAACCGGTTTAAAAAATAAATAACAGTGAAATCTTTTTGGATGCATGCCGTTGTCTGTGATTGACGGCTTCCAGCCAGTTCTGTATTTTTCGCGGTGCAATCCATGCCCTGGTAACTTAGAACATTATTTTAAAATGGCGAACAGTGCCATCTATCCTGTATACCGGGGACTTTTTATTGCAGTGTTACCACTTTTTTCCTCTTAAAAGATTTGGTATTGTACTCTGATTATTATTTTTTATATTTTTCATTAATTAGTCCAGGTGCACAAATAACAATTATTTGACAACCAAGTGTAATCTATTTTCAAAATAATTGATTAAAAAATTGTATGTTCTGTGATACTTTTATGATGATAGAATCGGAGTAGGTAGTTTACTGATACCAAACGTTAGCAACACTAAGTCTTAACGTCACAAGAATTTTTCCACCGGTGTGTTTACATGCTCGTGCGCATTTTTCTTGTAATTTTTTGGTGTTTTTGTATTATTACGTTGAGTTGAGCTTCAGTTCCTCCGTATATTTCAGAAATACTGAAATTCCAGCATAGGCTGTGGCTCTATAAAAGTGTTGTGTTCTTCACTATGAACTGGTGCAAAGAAGTCAGCAATGTCCTCACTGGCAAGAGCTATTATAATTTTTGCAATGAAAGTGACGAAACTGACCCCATCTTCCTACGGGCTCGAGAACATTATAACAAAACAAAGGGTGCGAAACGACAGAGGCAAACAGGAGTCGAAATAAATGTTTAATTAATAAATTCATTCAATAATATGTTTTTGTATTATTAATCTTATTTTTTTTACCCCATCACCCAAAGTATATCTAAAAACGTCGATAAAAATATGCTTAATGACGTTAAGCATATTTATATCTATGTTTTTAGACACACAATATAAGTTTCAAACAAAAGAAATTTTAATAAAACAGCAATTCATTTGTAAGTACACACACACATCGACATAAACACCTACCTATATAGATAGATATTTAGTTCATTGCCTGGCGTTCAGAGGGCGTTGGTCGCTAACTAAAGCCGATAACGTCAGTTGCCAGTCTATCTCAATATATATATATTAGTCTATGGTGCAATCGTTCAAACTGATAATATTCTGTCATGTTTTTTTTTTCAATGATTTCAAGCCAATTGTTTTGTTTTGAATAAAGAGGATAACGATGATTGTCAGTAAACCAATTTAATTATTTCTACTCATTTTATTCACCAGATTAGGAGTGAATAGTTATAATTGAATATGCTTAGGTAGCTTCTTGTTTATGTAGTCTCGATTCTCACTGTATCTAAGTACTACAGTATACCCTACCTAGTACCCAAGAAGCTTATAGATAAAAGTGGAGACCACACTCCAAATAAAAAAGTGAAGACAACTTGTGGGCTGGCGCTCTTTTTCTGAATACATACATAAGAGAGAGAAAACACGTATCACTATCTCGTTCTTATGTATATATTTAGAAAGAGAGCGTCAGCCCACAGTCGTCTTCACTTAGGTATTTAAGAGTGTTGCCTCCACTTTTATCTATAAGCTTCTTGTTAGTACCTACCTAGGTACTATTATAGATAGCCTTCATGTCAACTTTCAACGTTATTACTAAATAAACACTATTTTTTTTTTATTAAGATACCTTTTGAGAAACAAGTGTAAAGTGTATTCATCCTCCATAGAAAAAGAGGATTCTCCGACTCATTGTGTCTGGTGGACTACTGTACGTCTATTGATGTCGGCACGGTTGTATGGTATAAATGCTAGTTTAGTTGCGCGGTAAACTCTGCTTGCACGATGTAGGATTTCGCGTGACGTCAGAACGATGCGTAGTTCGCTTGTGGCGATATAGATGCCGTTACAACATTTTCTCGACCTAATCCTTGGTCGCATTTCTATTAAAATCTTTTGCTGATAAAACTAGTCTTTAACCTTTTCACCGCCACGGACGTCAATAGAAGTTCCAGATTTTCGTGCCACCAGCGCCACGACTTCATTAGAAGCCATATGTTTTTTACGGAATTAAATTATTTCGTATCTTTAACTAAGTTTCTTTCTTAGGTGTAGGTTTACGTTTGACCAATATGTCACCTGATGATAATTGTCATCATTGGTAGCCTTGTGTCACTACTGCCAAGTATAGGGCTCCTCCCTTTTGTTCCATGCTTTCCTATCCTAGTCTGTACGAGTCTCATCCAGAAGTTCCCGCGTTCTTCTGTAGGTCGTCCACCCATCTGGTTAATGGT
Source organism: Polymixis lichenea (assembly GCA_949091785.1). NCBI lineage: Eukaryota > Metazoa > Arthropoda > Insecta > Lepidoptera > Noctuidae > Polymixis > Polymixis lichenea. The sequence continues at coordinate 7,600,564 of OX420952.1, forward strand.
CTATCAACGCTCCTTCTACCATCTCTGGGCAACAATTCCGTGAGCGATGATTCTATCGCCGACAGCGTACAGTTGTCTATAACTACCTAGAAGTAACCACATCACTCGAAACTTATACTTTAGCAGAGACCATAAGGCCCCTCGCCTACGGCGACTTTTTGTAGCGATGCTGACGCGCGTTTTGTAAACGCGCTCCTGCATCGCTACTATCGCGCGTTAGTCGCGTCTGCAACGTGCATCAGAAACGATGCAAACGCGCGGCTGTATCGAAACGTCGAAAGAGCCGAAAGAAGAAAGAAGCCCAATAAGATCGCAACTGAAGCGCGACAGCATCGCTATAATAGCGATACAGAATCTGGTTGAAGGTACACAGCCAGCGACATCGCGGCTGTACCGATACACATGCGCGACAGCATCGCTACAAAAAATCGCCGTGGACGAGGCCTCTACCTATCAAGAATGTCAAACTGAGGTATGACTTGATAAAGCAACGGTCCTGTTTAAAAGAAGATGTAGTGACCAAAATGTTAATGAGTATACTATAACAAAAGGCGAATGTGAGTAGGAGCGCCAGGGGGGATGCCATAGAAGGACATATTCAGCTCTCTTCCCACGGTGCGTGATTTTGCGGATGGACGCGAACCAGCGGTCACTGACGCATCTTCGGAAGAATATCGTCCATGGTAGCGCAGACACGTCTGCCGCGGTGCGTCACTTCAAAAGTGCGAGCTTCACTTTACATTTTGGAATGACAAAAAACTTTTTTCATAAAAAATAACAACCGACTTCCAAAAAAACACTACAAAGTGAAAAATAACTTTCATTTTGGATATGTATTTTATTTATTTTTTTGTCACCGCCTTCCGAAATTTTAAGTTTTTTAATTTTACACTTTTTAGTTACATTACCTTCCCCACACAATTCGAAATTTCATCATCCTTGAAGTCAAAACAATGCATAGGTATTTATGCGATAGCAGCAATCTCGGTTTATTTGTTGTCATTTTTTGAGGAGTTGCGTTGTCTGTGTCCGAAACGCACCATCAGAACTATATGAAATTAAGGGACCATTTTGGAATAAACCCCTTTCGAACAAAAAAAGAATTATGCAAATCCGTCTATATAATTCGCACGCCTAGATCTAAACAGAGTTAACTCAAAAAAGCACTTTTTTCAGAAAAGGTCAAAAACTGTTTACCGTGTTCCTGTGCACTGGAGAAGTTATCTGCGTACATATTTGCTTTGCAAGTTCTACTAGAAAAATATTTTTAAATTTGTTTTATTGGTCGATACGTAGTAATTTAAGGAATTCAATGGTAAGCATAAGTCAAAACTTTTGGTGGGAAATCATCAAATAACTTCTCCCGCTCTGGGTGGAGCAGGAGGGAGTGTCAGACATTTACTGACTAAAACCCACCCGTGTTCCCTCAGTTGCCTTTGTGCCAGGGGCCGCGGTAACTCTTTCAAACAACCCGCACCCCTGGCAGACCTCGGCCCTTGCAGGCCCCATCAGTTGGTGCTGACATCTCTATGAGGCGCGCGTGGAACACAACGCGCCGTCGACCCGGGCTTGGTCCTTACCGGACAGCGAGCTACCCATTACTTGCCGTCCGCAAGCCCGTGCCTTCGGTGGCCGGGAATCAGCCTGGGATTCCCGACGCCCAGGGCGTCTCCTGCGCAGGCCACGGCTGTGAGGGCGCATGTACTGCATCTCCCTCACGTGCGCCGCCTCCCTCTTTGCGAGCATAACTGCTTCGCTGAAGCAGGCGACTGCTAGCCATGCACTCTCGCTCCGTACCATGGCCTGGACTAGGGTCGGACGCGAGAGATCGCCGCTGCCGATCACCTCCACGAGGACACGGTGGTACTCCGTCTAAGCCGGGCAGACCTCCACCGTATGCGCCACCGTGTCCTCAGAGCGATCTTCGCAATGGAAACACCCGGGCGATTCCTCCCGCCCTATCCGAAACAGGAACCTCCCGAAACAGCCATGTCCGGTGAGGACCTGTGTCAGGCGGAAGGTGAGGACGCCATGCCGCCTCTCAAGCCACTCCTCAAAGAGGGGACTTACCGCCGCAATCGTGGCGTGCCCATCTAATATGAAAGTTAAAGCCTCTTCCAAAGTGGATGGCGCTTTTAATCTCACAATACGCACCATGTTTTCCGGTGGATTATAAAGGAACACGTTTAATGACTTACGTATTATTATAAATAGTTATTTTACTTCCAGAGGGGCTTGTGGCTAAGTAACAATAGCTGCACGGGTCGATTGATCAGGTTAAGCTACGCTTGCCGCGGTTGGTCCGTGGATGGGTGACCATCTTTACATACCAAGACCCCTCCGTGCCTCGGAAAGCACGTTAAGCCGTTGGTCCCGGCTGTCATTTGTGGATCTTTGACAGTCGTTACGGGTCGTCAGAAGCCCGAAAGTCTGACAACCAGTCTTACCAAGGGGTATCCTGTTACCCAGTTACTGGGTTGTGGAGGTCAGATAGGCAGTCGCTCCATGTAAAATACTGGTATTCAGCTGCATCCGGTTAGACTGGAAGCCGACCCCAACATGGTTGGGAAAAGGCTAGGCAGATGATGGCAGATGATGAGTTATTTTACTTCCACGCATACTACTCGATAATCTACTAACTTTCGATATTAAAATACTACGCACTGATTGAATACGATTGCAAAATTCCAAAAATGATTCACCATTTCTTATACGTAAGGTTTCCAATTCAATAGCTAAACATTCTTCACTTCTGGGGTCTCCAAAATGTTGTATTAATAACTCCTTAAACTCTTCCCATGCAACAATATCCTCGCGCTCACTGATAAGCGCGGCTGCATTTCCTGCTAATCTACTTGTTATGGAATGCATTACATACAAGTTTTGCTCGTCACTTCCCCTGTATTTATTTATTATATATTCACTTTTACGTAAAAAAAAGACTTAAATGACGCTTATCGCCATCAAAAAGCGGAATAATTTTAATCATTTCATTTGGAATCATGACAATTTTTACTTGATCTTCCATTTTTAACACTGTTAATTAACTTTACGCACAATAATAATACAAAGTACAAAAACAAAAAGTATAAAGTTCCTTTAAACACTTTTTAACACAAAATAATGTATATGCAATTATGCATCTAATAGCAATCATTAATTGAAATAAAATTTAACAATTTATCTGAATTCAATATTATTATATTTTTTATAATATTAACTAACAATATTTGAAAATTAAATCACTTTTTCTATTACTAAACTAGCCTTACAGATTTAATGCAAAACCAGATAACGTTATAACGCAAGACTTCTAATCGCAAAATAACAAACAAAGGAAATAGGAAAGGAAGGTGAAAATTTGGACTCACCAGCTCGCTTTTCTCGTTTCCAGCTCCACCATCACTATGGCAAATGTGTTTGGTTCGTAGAATCACCACAGCTGCCTTCCGGGCCACCCGAACGCGTAACACGAAAAGTTTTATTCAGGAAAACGCGAAGGACGGCACAGCTTTATTTGGCGATCCTACCGGCTGCGCCAGTCAAGTTTTTGGGAGCGTTTTAAATAAAAAACTAAAAATACGTGTGAGCAGAAGCGGATGCTCTAATATAATTAATGTCTTCAAAATATAAGCTAAATTGACAAAATGCATCGAACCGTCTGGAAGGACCACCCTAAACTGCAATCATGCATCTTATGCTCTCACGGTGATTACTCGTTGCGGTTCAGGTTGCATTACTACCTACTCATTCGATTGTTTTTACCTCACTGGTGCCATGTAATGACAAAATTTGTTTAAGCTCATCAATCATCATAAATACACTCGAGAGCAATGAATCCGGGTCACTTAAAGAATCCTAAAAATCTCGGAAACTAAAAATGCTAGGTTAATGCAATAAATTGTATTTAATAGACAATGTAATACTCCTTAAATGAAGGTATTAAAACTTCTTAGTTATTGTAAAGTTATATCATAAAAAAATCAAATTTGAAAAAGGGCCACTTTCGAAGATGGAACTACGAAATTACAGCATTTGGTTTTGCTTTTGTTTGTAATCTGTCATTTATGTGGGTACATAAACCATGTTGATAGTGCTCTATATTCATTATTCAAGCTGAAATTATGTCGCTTACGCCTGAAGAATGCACCAGAATACTTACAATGCTGGAAACCGGCCGGAGTCAGCGCGATACAGCCTGGACTGTCGGTGTGTCGCTGTCAACAGTACAAAGAGTTCTCCGACGTTACGAAGAAACTGGTTCTAACCTACGCAGACCAGGAACGGGCAGAACCAGGTGTACCACAGCACGAGAAGACCGATACTTGGTGAACACCATGCTTCGAAATCGCTTTCTCACAGGAACTGAACTCACAAATCAGTTTCGACGCCTCGGAGGAAGTAACCCAAGTGCATGGACAGTAAGACGTCGGCTTGCTGAATCTAACTTAAAACCCCTTAGACCTGCAAACGGCCCTAAACTGGAGCGTGGGCATCGTATTTCAAGACTAAGATATGCCCAGAGCCACGTAAATTGGAGTATTGAAGATTGGTCAAAAGTTATGTTCTCCGACGAATCAAAATTTATGCTCTACAAGCACGATGGAAGACACAGAGTGTATCGAAGACCAGGGGAAAGATTCAAGCAAGCATGCATCGAAGAAAAAGTAGCCTACGGTGGTGGGTCTGTACTTGTGTGGGCCGGAATTTCTTCTGAAAGTCGCACAGAGCTGGTGATCATAGAAAACGGCTCTTTAACTAGCGTAAGATATGTGGAAGAAATCCTCAATGATCACGTTGGTCCATTTATGGTCAATTTAGGTGAGGATGCTATATTTATGCATGACAATGCCCGACCTCATACAGGTAGGATTGTGAATGACTACCTTCAAGAGATGAACATTACTCGTATGGAGTGGCCAGCGCGCAGCCCGGATATCAACCCGATCGAGCATGCTTGGGACGAGCTAGGCAGATGCGTAAAACAACGAAACCCTCCCCCAATCACGCTTCGTGAGCTCAAAATTGCTCTCACAGAGGAATGGGAGAATATTCCCCAAAATCGTATAAGGAACTTGGTGTACAGCATGCCAAACCGCGTAAACGCAGTAATGGAAGCACGAGGAGGCAATACGAAGTATTAAAATTCAAGAAAATCGTAATAAAGTTCAAAAATTTCATGTTTCCTATTTTTGTTTTAAGGAGAGATCAGCAGTTTTTTTCTTTATGTAATTTTGTGTTAATAAAATGTATGGTGACTCATATTTTTTTTACTTTCATTTAAGGAGTATTACATTGTCTATTAAATACAATTTATTGCATTAACCTATCATTTTTAGTTTCCGAGATTTTTAACATTCTTTAAGTGACCCGGATTCATTGCTCTCGAGTGTAGTTTGCATGGCATTTTTTGATTGATTAATTTATTTTATTATGTCTTTCTTTTATATGATTTTGAAGTCGATGCCAAATAGAAATTGTTATTATATTAGCTAGGTAAATAATTTACTTGGTACCGACTTCATGTTCACATTTTATTAATTACTAATAACTGGCACTGATTAATACTATTAAATTATAGATTTAACCTCCATTTTTATTCGTCGGATAAAAGTTATCCGACTATTGAATAATTAGCCCTTATAACATAACTATTTGATAATAAATATATATCATATATTTGATATTCAATAAATATCTTATTTAATTAGTAGATGTTTTTGTATGTGATTTATGGGAGAATTGTAGTAGCTGGTATCATTATTCACGCACACAGAGACATAGACGCACAGCGTAAAACACTGCCCGCACGCAAACATGCTTGAATTTGTTGGCTCGTTTTCTTTATTTTGATTGTAGGGCGACGCTCCATCTAGACATTATATAATCAAAGCCTATTACAAAACAATAATGTTCGTATCGAAGACGTTCTTCATAGGTGTTTTGAAATGTACAAATAAAAATACAAAATAGTTTATTATGACAAATAGAAAATTACAATCCATTTAAACGTGTGTGTGTGTGTGTGTTTAAATGTAGATTTCTAGTTTGCTATTATCATTATGATTAAGTATAAATTGTGTGAGGTCTAATAGACACTAAATTAAAATTCTGAATACGGCAATAGAACAATAAATCGATAATTTGGAGGCCATCTAGTGGATTTTAATTGAAAAATTTTGCATGTTGTAAGAGAATAAAAAGGTGAAATGGTCTGGTTGTGCGGCGCATTCATTAATATTATGTAGATGGCGCTTATCATAATTACGTACTGATGCGAGAAATGTGTAGTACACATTTCAGGCTTCGGTACCGTAATTATCATACTTATTTAGTTATCTTCGTATTTATAAGTTTTCTAACCAACATTATGATAATGGTGTTAGTAATACTAACACCAAAGAGAGAGAAATGTGTAGTACACATTTCAAGCATCGGTACCGTAATTATCATACTTATTTAGTTATCTTCGTATTTATAAGTTTTCTAACCAACATTATGATATTGGTGTTAGTAATACTAACAAACATGAGAACATGAGCCAATTGCCCTTAGCTGTTTTTTAATAGTAAAAAATCTGTCGGCTTGCCTTGATTTTGACCCCTAGGCACGCCACTGCCCCTAAGGCTACACTCCAACCTATTTTTTACATTTCAATTATTTGTAAGTTGAGTGCCTTAGTGGGGCTTTGCCCTCGGACCGTTGACAGTTATTTGACAGATAAATGACGCAACTCGCGCAAAAATACTGTCCAGTCGCAACCTGCCGTCTAAACGCGACACTGGCAGAATAGTCGACAATTAGGGTACGTTCCGAGTTACGATAATATCGATTTGAGCGTACTCACACCCGTTCCGAATTGGTGTGAGCGCGATAACGATGTCCCGTGAATCGTCATAGATGACGTCATGAACTCGTAACCCGATGTACAGCGGCTTGCACTCGTCCATACCAAGCGGTGCCACGTGACCTAAACTGACATCAGTACGGTATCGCTGTTGTATGAATTTTTAGTTGCCGATTATGACCTTTTGGCGCCGAGTTAATTTAGAACAATTTTTTTTGTAATACTAAGCTCAAAACAACCGTTTTTGTTGTTTGAATGTTATGGTGAACGAAATACCGTAGTGTAACTATATTTTTTGACAATAGTAGCCACTACTGACGAGCCGTTTTTTAATAGCGATAGAGTTGCCGATGCGAATCTCCGATGGGAAGCCGGTAGGAATCGTTTAATATGGTGCTTTTGCTACTGCTATCTAGTTTATTGAACTTTTCATTAAGATTTTTATTTATTCTGGATTTTTTTTAACCACTGCGCAAACTGTAACCATGAATTCAGCTTTCGTCGGTTGCAAAAAACAAAAAATCAGCTGTTCCATACATTTTGACCGCGTAGGTATTGAACTTGAATAACAGCTATTTTTTTTTGTATAACCGACGAATAGTTTCTACGCTAGGGGGTCTAGAATGATATGCTGAATTCATGGTTATAGTTTGCGCGCTGGTTAAAAATGTACTCTGTATTAGTCGTAATATTTTCTTCCAGATTTGTAAGTGAATTTTCCACAGGACCAATTTTTGTTGTAGTTCAGATTTGGTCTCCTAAATAAGTTTCTTAAGATCTTCCATATTGTTGCAACTGTAGACTGTTGTCGTACTAGGACTCCGTCTATCGGTAATTAGTTGAATAACAACACCTTTTCAATGATTCAGAATGGTCTCATCAATGGTTGGTACCTATTTACCGTACCGTACCGTTGTTACAAGTCTTTGACACTAGATGGTGTTAAATGGTTCGGGGTAAGTCACTAGGTGTCGCAGTAAGCGCCAAAAGAACGTGATTTGCAATTATTGGCCTTTGTTTTTATTATAGCTATACAACGTGGGTATACCGTCTGTTGGGTACATTACCAGTCCCCAGTGATGCGTAGGAATCTTCCAATGGCATGTTTTAGTTTATTAATAGTCTTACAGCCAGTTGCTGAAACGAACATTAACTTTTAAAACCGTCATTAAATACTAATCTTACCTACATTAACTTGTTGCGGAAGACTAGATTTTAATGGCTTTTTAATTTTAAATGATGAAGTGTCAAACGAGGCAATCTGTCACAGTTTTTTTTTTTTTTTTGGGTGGGAAATCATCAAATAACTTCTCCCGCTCTGGGCGGAGCGGGAGGGCGTGTCAGACTTGTACTGACTAAAACCCACCCGTGTTCCCTCAGTTGCCTGTGTGCCAGGGGCGGCGGTATCTCTTTCGAACAACCCGCACCCCCGGCAGGCATCGGCCCTTTCGGGCCCCATCAGTTGCTGATGACATCTCTTTGAGGCGCGCGTGGAACACAACGCGCCGTCGACCCGGGCTTGGTCCTTACCGGACAGCGACGTACCCATTACTCGCCGTCCGCAAGCCCGTGCCTACGGTGGCCGGGAATCAGCCTGGGATTCCCGACGCCCAGGGCGTCTCCTGCGAAGGCCACGGCTGTGAGGGCGCATGTACTGCATCTCCCTCACGTGCGCCGCCTCCCTCTTTGCGAGCATAACTGCTTCGCTGAAGGAGGCGACTGCCAGCCATGCTCTCTCGCTCCGTACCATGGCCTGGACCAGGGTCGGACGCGAGAGATCGCCGCCGCCGATCACCTCCACGAGGACACGGCGTTGCTCCGCCCAAGCTGGGCAGACCTCCACCGTATGCTCCACCGTGTCCTCTGGGCGATCTTCGCAATGGAAACACCCGGGCGTTTCCTCCCGCCCTATCCGAAACAGGAACCTCCCGAAACAGCCATGTCCGGTGAGGACCTGTGTCAGGCGGAAGGTGAGGACGCCGTGCCACCTCTCAAGCCACTCCTCAAAGAGGGGAGGGGGACTTACCGCCGCAATCGCGGCGTGCCCAGCACTGGGTTGCGACAATCGCACTTTCCACGTCGCCATGAGATCCTGCCGGAGCTCTGTCCGCCGTGCCGCGATTTCTCGCGGCAGCGGAGTTACGCCCCGGCGTTTGGCCTCCTCACGCCACTCCCAAGTGAGCGCGAGGACGTTTGCCTCCAGATCCCATGGCGGTAATCCGGCAAGGAGGCCCGCCGCCTCACCGGAGATCGTGCGGTATCCCCGGATCATCCGGATGGCCATGACCCTATGGGCCGCCTTCAACCGGCGTGCTGGTTGGCGCCTCAATGTAGGCGCCCACACCGGCGCCCCGTATAGGGCCATGGCCCGCACGACCCCCGCGTAGAGCCTCCGGCAGGAGGCGTTTGGCCCCCCTAGATTGGGCAGGAGCCGCTTCAAGGCAGCCCCAGCCCGCTCCAGTCTGGGAGCCAAACGTCGGAAGTGCTCCGCGAAGTTCCACCGGCTGTCGAGGACGAGTCCTAGGTACTTCATCGTCGACTCGACGCCGATGTGAACCCCTCCCACCGTTATCTGGGAACCCGTCAGTGGCGCATTCCGAGGACCATGATGGGTCAGCGGGGGAGCCCACGGGCGGATTTTCTCCCGCACCGTTTTGTAGGGGCGTCCCCACGGGTCTCTGTTCAGAGTCTCCAGCGACTCCTTGCGGGCCAGTGACCTGGCCCGCAGGATCTCCGCTCGGAGGGCGGTCTTCGCCACTCTGTACCCCTCGTATAGCTCCGCCTGAATGGCTTCCGTATCCGGAGGGCGGATACGGAGCCTGCGGTGCCTGGTGTACCGATGCCGCGCAGCAACGCACGCCTCGCGCAGAGCTGTGAGTTCCGGCGACTACCAGTACACCTGGCGTGAAGCACGTCCTGGCTGGACCCGGGGCATTGCCACGTCGCATACCTCGGACATGGCCTCCCGGAACCACTCCGCCTCGTCGTTGATGTCGGCAGGCCTGTCCGGTGGTGACACCCAGGCCTGCACGATCGAGGCTTCCAGGAGGAGCTCCCGGTCCACCCGCTTCAGCGCCCACCGTGGACCACACGGGGCCTGTTGGACCGGCGCGCTCGAGGCCTGGGCGGAGACGTCAAACCAGATATACCGGTGGTCGGAATACGTCTCCACCCCCTCCATGACGCGCCAGTCGACGACACGCGGTGACAGAGCGGGGCTGGCGAACGAAATGTCCACCACCGACTCACCCCGCATCCGCACACACGTGGCGACAGAACCCCGGTTTAGGACGACCAGGCCCACCTCTAGAGCCCAGTCCTCCACCATCCTACCCCGCACATCCGTCAACCGGGAACCCCAAGCCAAGTTCTTGGCATTGAAGTCCCCGAGGACGAGCACGGGGAGGGAACGAAACCCGACGACAATCTGTCACAGTTGTGGTTGTGTAATATGAAGGCATTTAATTCTTGCATAACCAAATGTGTACCGATAAACCAAATCTGAAATGTGTGCCATCACCGATTAGTACACGCAAAAATGTAAGTCATCATGAATTTACAAATGTAGGTATTTGTTACAGCAGTCCCTGAGCAGGCGCGGTCGCAGCCAAAGACTTTGTGGGGAGGGGTGGTCACAGACAGAGACTACCTACATAGTAATAAGAAAATGTATTATATTTTCGAAAAATTACTATTTTATGCTTTACGTTTACGGCTTTGGGGGGTCATGACCCCTAGGACCCGCCCCCCCCTCGAACCGCGCCTGTGCCTGAGCAGCTGGCCCAGTGGTAACGACCGCGACTTACGAGTTGTAGGTCGTTCGAACCCAGACAGGCGCTTTACTTTGTGTAAAATTATTTCTTCACCGCTGCTCTCAATACGGTGAAGGAAAACATCGTGAGGAAACCGGCATGTCCTAGAACCAAAAATTTGAAGACATGTGACCTCTACCAACCCGCACTGGGCTCGCGTGGTACATTACGGCCCACTCCCTCTCATCGAGAGGAGGCCTGTGTCCTAGCAGTGGGAACATTATGGGCTGATTATGAGGTATTTGCTAGTGCACGTGTAACGTTACAATTAGCCGGAGGCTAATAGCCAGGCCATGGTACGGAGCGAGAGTGCATGGGTAGCCGTCACCTCCTTTTGCGGAGCAGTAATGCTCGCGAAGAGGGAGGCGGCGCACGTAAGGGAGAGGCAGTATACGCGCCCTCACGGTCTAAGTCGCCGCAGGAGACGCCTTGCGCGTCGGGAATCCTAGGCTGATTTCCGGCCACCGTAGGAGCGGGCTTGCGGGCGGCGAGTAATGGGTAACTCGCTGTCCGGTAAGGACCAAGCCCAGGTCGACGGCGCGTTGCGTTTCACGCGCGCCGCAAAGAGATGTCAGCACCAATTGATGGGGCCCGCAAGGGTCGATGACTGCCAGGGGTGCGGATTGTTCGAAAGAGATACCGCGGCCCCTGGCACACAGGCAACTGAGGGAACACGGGTGGGTTTTAGTCAGTAAAAGTCTGACACGCCCTCCTGCTCCACCCAGAGCGGGAGAAGTTATTTGATGATTTCCCACCCAAAAAAACCCAATATAGGTTAGAAAAGGCGAGGCAGATGATGAGCGAAGTAAATTAAGTCACTTTTTTAAACGTGAAGTAAAAATAACACAAAAGATGAAAAAAGGCGATGGTGGTAGAAGTGTCAGGTCGGCTTCGGCTTTGCGCGGCTGAGGACGCTCGGAATCTTTTGTAGGATGCAGCAGAATCAGCAGGATCCAGCAAGATCGACAGGATCAGCAGCAAGTAGACTTGCATTGCTATTCTTTAAGATCTCACCGCGTGAAGTGAACGTGTAGTGAGCTGTTAGTGTCATTCCACCTGAAGCTTGGTCAATCCCTAGCATCAGTGGGATGACACTGAGAACTCACTCCACGCTCACTTCACGCGGTGTGATGTCAGAATCGATATGCTGCACTCTAATAGCGTAACACACGATCAATCATAATCTGTTTCATTTTGACAGTTCAACAATATTCTTTGCCTTATTTACGTTGCTGAGCAGACATAATTCTCGAACATATGAAGCAATGGATTAGCAATCTGTTTCAAAATGATTCAGATTATGTTTGATCGTGCTTTACGCAATTAGGGTGCTGGGCCAGAATGGCTCTAGTATCACGTGAGTGCTGTTCCCTAACATTAGATGCAGTGCCTCGTGCTCGAACGAAGGTGTGCTCCGCCATGTAGCCAGCGATCCCACGTCGTCGGAGGCCTCGCACCTATGTACGTTTACGAGATTTCAGCGAGTTTTTCATAATTCGTATTTCTGGAGGTGTCGATTTGCCCACAAATTTTACTTCGTGCTAGTCATACTTACATAGAAAATAATTTATCATTTGAAAAAGTCGATTCGACCGATTCGGGCAAGCAAGTTCTTTCGAATCGACTGTTAAGCCCAACAATTTCCGGAATTGATTCCTAAACATAAAAGCGGCGTTCAGAGATTTATCTATTTATTGTTAAATAAAACGGTAGCACCGATTACATTAATTAACATAGATAAAAGATATAGGAGCATTTTTTACAGAACGGGTATTATCTTTCGAAAGTTATCTCACGTGTAATAAAACGATAACAATACTATACATATAACACACATTACTGGGATGCCCATTCATTCGATACAGTTTGTCTCTTGTCGACCGAAACGTTTATTTTAAAGATATTTAAAAAGTGGTGTTTTGAAGATCACAAGTATTTCTTTAAGTACTTCCTAAATAGAGTAAGTTTTCTGATTTTTATTCATTTTTAAACTGTGGTTAGGTTTTTATCGTATTTTTTTTACAAAATACAATCCGATACCATTGTCTAGAATCTTAAGACATGGTGTTCCAAAATAATACGATGTTGATGAGAGGCTTCCGAAGTCGTGAAGAGGAAACAAAAATGTATAAGAAAAAAAATAAAAATTAGCCTTTTATTTCCTAAAATATAACAAAATACACGATTATAAAATTCTTTAAATACCTATTTCATGCAGTAAAATCTCATCAAAATACACAAATTTAACAAAAAAAAAGAAGATAAAGTTTTCTTGAAGATAATGTTTCAATTTCTAATTATTTACCGTTTGACTTCATTATACAGTTTTATTAAAATTAATAATAGGTATTCATTATTTTAGAATAATACATTCTAAAATAATGAATACCTATTATTAATTTAATATTATTTTTCATAAACAGATACATTATTTTAAATGATCAAATAACAATAGACTCATTATAATTTGAATATAATAATTATAAACAACGTGTCGTTTTGCATCCTCGTCAAATTCAAGGAGGTAACTATGCTAATGATTCTCGACACGAATCAATAATAAAATAAGTAGATTTTTTATTTTACGGCTATGAAAATACAGTCGAGAACGCAATGGTAATTGAACCATTTCGTTCTCGACTGTATTTTCATAGCCGTAAAATAAAAAATCGCAACAAGTAATTCGAGGACTGGTTTGTGCGACGAAGACTGTTTGAACCCAGGTTACCCAGTTACAGTGTGGTATCACACGGGCCGCGTTTTAAAATTAAAAAAAAAAAATACCTACTTATTTTATTATTGATTCGTGTCGAGAATCATTAGCATAGTTACCTCCTTGAATTTGACGAGGATGCAAAACGACACGTTGTATACATATAGAATCTATATATATATATATTAAAATATTGACCTTGGTCACGGCATTACACGTGAAGGACTGACCAATTTTGCTAATTCTTTTTTGTTGTATTTGTTATTGTCACGAGGTTTTTATCTAAGCAAAAATAAGAAAGTTGCGCGTAACATATTTCTATTTATATATATAATGCTAATTCAATATTCATAGTAAAGATAGAATAACGTCTGTCGGGTCAGCTTGTAAATAATAAAAACAATTGATCAAATAAATATAGGTACGGATAAATTTAATAACAATTTAATATAATTAACAGTTTCATTCAATTTAAATAACAGTAAGGATTGTAATATATTTTTTAGTTTTTGGGTAACCAATTTTCGGGTCTTATTTTTGTGAAGGTATTGTTTTTATCACCTCTACGTTGGTATAAATCTCCGAAGAACTCTGTAGCCGTCTCCACTAGACCTTTTCTGTTGGAAGTAGTTCTTCCGTCGTTGGGTTTTAGAGAATTTAGAAATCCATTTTCGCACATCGTCTAGACTTGTTGTTCCCCCTTGATTGAACTATTACAGATTAGCTATTCCTCATTTGATTTTAGTCTATCTTTGTGTGTTGTGTTTCTTTCATGGAAAAAGAATTTGGAATGGGAACCCAGTTATAGCTGAAGTATTTTTTTCTTTTTTACAGTGTGATAATAATTGGGTTTTGTTTAAATTGTGTGTATGCAAGGAACTCTTGTGTATTTCATGCTTCAAGACTCAGCCGTTTAATTAAGCTGGGCGTGTTCTGTCATTGAATGAATGAATTTTCTATTTTAACTAAGGGGGTAGATAATAAAAAATTTAATTAATTTGTGCAGCAAAATGGAAAATATGAAGACTTTTTGGTTGCTGGTCAGCGTAATACTAGCGTGTTCCGAGGCTGCTAAAATCTTGGTGGTATTCCCATTGCCTGCGAGGAGCCACGGAAACCTCGGTGATGGATATGTCAGACATCTATTAAATGCCGGTCATGAGGTCAGTGCTGGATAAGGTTCAACTATACTATGCAGCATAAAAGAAGGTTACACTAATAATTTAGTAACATTTTAAGAGTTCTTAGTTTAGGAGGCCGTATACGAAATTTTGTCGATTTCCCGTATTAACTTCATTTTAAAGACGTACTATTCCAGTTTAAATACTGCATTTCCATAAGTTTTATTGCACTAAATGAAAGATCAAGAGCTGCTTGGAGAATTCTACTGACAGAAATACAGTGTTTTAGCTGTAAAATCGCGTCTATAAAATCATGTAAATGAGCGAAATCGGAAACATTTGGTGTACGGCCTCTTAACTATATAACAATTGCTTCTCTGGTTCTAGGTGACGTATATAACGCCATTTACTTACAAAAATCCTCCTGCCAAGCTTCGCACAATTGATGTCAGCAGTAACTTCGATCTGACACCCGGTAAGATTTTTCAACTTTTAGGAATATGTTGATTATTTTCAGCTTGTTATATCCCCCTGCTGCGAAAAGACCTGCTTTTCTCCTTCCAATTCACTCTATGTTGAGCCAGTGTGCACCAATCCTGTCTTAAGTTGATTTCACCACTTTCTCCTGGATTTATCCGGTAGCCACATTGTGATTGATTTAGCCCATGATTCCTTCGACATGAAGCAGACGTGTCCATGTCCAGCATAGTCCATAATACTATGGCACGCTCCCCTAAAACTTGCTATCTGTTGACAAACATTTTATATATTTTCAACATGACTTGAGCATCAAACATCAAGGTGAGAAGAATATGAACAGGATACTCCTATAGACATAGTCAAGATGCAATAATAAAGTCACCTCACACAGTATTCATTTCCATTTAATACTTTATTAAAAATGTTGTTGCTTTCAATGAATGTAATAAAAATAAATCCTTTTTCATTATTTCAGAGGCCCTCATAAACATGAAAGGTGTTATGGACAATAAAGCCGACGATATAAGCCCTACTTTCATGACTTTCATTATGGTGAAACTAACGAAAAATACGGTTGAGAACATCGTTGTTCAGAAGCTATTGAATGATCCCAAGGAACAGTTTGATGCGGTAATCGTTGAGTGGATGTTTAGCGACGTGAATGTTGGGTACGTTATTTTCAATGAACATCCGAAAGTTATAGTTACTTATACTCATACCAACCAAGTTCTTCTAAATTATGTTTGGTTTCACAAATTCGAGTCTTAATCGTGTTTTTACAGGCAAGAATAAAGTGTTATATTATAAACGAATATTTATTGCGAACAATTAATAATCTACTTGTATAATTTCAGAAATAAGATGTTTAATTGGCATGAGATCTCCATTAGAACTTGTTTAAATAAACGAAACACATGAATATCGACGCAATTATGATGCATATTTCATATACGCATAGTTTAAGTAAGCTGTGTCTTTTCCGAATAATATGATGTCAAAATATTATTTCCACGCTAAAGAGCTCACAGCCGCTCATTAGGCTATTGTAACCCCAACAACCGGCCGAAAAGTCTCTCCTCTTGTTTTAGTTAGAAATAATTGTGTAAATTAAGCAGCATTTAGTCTGCCGCACCTAATCAAACCATCCACAGAGAGATAATGGCTTTTCTTTTCTGAGCTAACTAAACCACAGTCCACACGAAACAACATTGAACTTTATTTCCCACTAGTCGGCCACTTTCTGTCTTCTAACTTGTGCCTAATGATTTCCCTTATTTTCAGATTTGCCTCAGTGTTCAACTGTCCACTTATTTGGTCGTCATCTGTGGATCCTCACTGGCAAGTTATACAATTGATCGACGAACCGTTGAACCCAGCGTATGCCGTAGACGCCATGTCTCCACACTTTCCACCATTAAACTTTTTACAGCGAGCGTATGAGCTGTGGACTCAATTGAAAGTTCAGTTCCTGAGATACACGTAAGTTCAACGTTGAGAATTCTTGCTGCTCGGTAACAAACTAGAGAATTGATCATACCGTTGTAAAATATAAGCGAATTTGCATAAGATCGCAACCAGCGTGGCTGGCTACCAAAATTCACCATATCGATATATCCACTCGAAAAGGCTATTGCTTTAAAACATTAGACTCATGTAATAATTCAAAAATTTCCAATAGAATATATGAAAACGATTTTAGAAAATTTCAGTTGGCTGGAAGGTGTTGAAGAAAAAGCGTACACATCACTCTTTGGCCCTATTGTTACAAAACGTGGAAGAAAACTACCAACTTACAATGAGGCCCGGTATAACGCATCCTTGGTACTGTCCAACGCATACGTATCTACGAGTGGAGGTGCATCTCTTCCACAGAGCCACAAGTTTATCGGAGGTTACCATATCGATGATACTGTCAAGCCTCTACCAGAAGTAAGAATGATGATTTTATTTAAAACATCTACGTCTTTTGGTACTTAATATGTCCAGAATAATCTATTATACACAAATCTGTGATAAAACAGTCTGTGAAGTTGCTGTAGTTAAGTTAAAATAACTGGAGCATTGAGTAACTTCACAGATATTTTTATTTTTGTATTATTAAATATCATCGGAAACTCATCGCGTCTCGTGGCGTTTTGCAAGTTAATGTAATTGGATCCTGTATATAAAGGGCAAGTTATGATTATAAAAGAAAATAGTAAGACAACATACTCTGAACCACTACAAGTTTACACAAATGTATCTATCTCATACGTGAGAAATATCCAAAAAATAACGACTATGTTTTTACAGAATTTGAAGAAGATCATGGATAGTGCAAAGGATGGAGTGATTTACTTCAGCATGGGCTCACACTTGAAGAGTAAAAACTTACCCGACGAGGTCAAGGCCAGCCTTCTGAAGGTGTTTGGAAGCCTGAAGCAGACTGTGTTGTGGAAGTTTGAGGAGGTTTTGCCTAACCTTCCTAAAAATGTTCACATCCTGGAGTGGGCACCTCAACAGGAAATTCTTTGTAAGTTTCTGTAACAGTTTAGAAGCTAAGTCTTTGTCTACCCTCTCGGTAAGATAAAAAGATAGAGCTCTCCAGAAGGAGAAAAAGAGACGTGGATATCCCATTTGTCTTCCAGAACCACAACAAAGGCATGGACGTAATTGATTAAGCTATCCAATCAATCGTGGTATACAGAACAGCTAAACGAGGTAAAAAATGTTGATGTGTTCTTTTTACCTACATGCTGAGTTTGGCTGTAGCTAATGATTGGCTCCTCCATGTCCTGACCGTTGAAGAGAAACTAGACCAGCTCAAGTTTTGCCAAGGTATCGCCCGATTTTATTTGAGAAATGTAGGCACCGAAAGACCCAATGGAGCACTTCTTAAAACTTCTTTAGTGGTGCCATGTATAAATCTATATGGTGTTGGACACTTCCCCCAGAAACTGCCAAACCAGATACGATGCAACAAATGCCATAAGAAAGCACATTGGTAATGTAAAAATGCATCAAAGCATTTTGCATCAAAAGAGGGGATGTTCCGAAAAATACCAAACATAAGCCCGTTGGCTCCATTTGAAGTCGGTGTTATTTAGTATACAAGAAAGTTTTTTTTATTATTACAAAATGTCTTACTCTTCTCCAATAATTACTAAGTATCTTAAAGTATGAGTATCTGGTACTTATTGACAGGCCTGCAATGTCCTCCCATACCTATTATCCCTGTAATTTGAAAACATTGTAAAAGCCAATTATTTTTAAAAGAGTCCCCGTGGAGTTTCTTGCCGGCTCTTCTCCATAGGAAGCCACAAATTGGAACCGTGCACCTAGCTTCTGATATTTCATAAGTGCCCATGTAGGTTTATTTGAAAAAAAATATTTTGATTTTGATTTTGAGCTACTTCAATAAAGTTTATTTTTAGAATTTTGCTACTAGTTTGCATTTTGGTCCAAATGGGTTTACGATTCTGACCTGGATTTAATTTTCAGCTCACCCTAAACTTGCCGTCTTCATAACTCATGGTGGTCTTCTGTCAACGACTGAAGCTATCCACTTTGGAGTGCCAATCATCGGTATTCCAGTGTTTGGTGATCAGTTCACGAATGTTGAAAAAGCAGTTAACAGAGGATTTGCGCAAAGAGTCAACCTTGCTTACACAATGGCTGATGAGCTCAAAAAGAAGATAGTAGAAGTAACAAGCAATAAAAGGTGTGTATATAGAAGCAGCGTTTAACAAAACTAAATAAGGATGTAAAAGTTCTCGGTCTGGTTTTTACAGAATGCTCAACAAGATTGCAACGATTAAAACTGCAAAAAATAAACTAACCATTTCTGGTGCCTACTCCTGTAGGCATCAGAAATGTTTTTTTTATGTTTGTTAAATTCTAGGTTCTAATTTATTTGTTTTGAAACGTTGTCAAAGAAAAAGCTCGTTATTATCTTCCCAGATAATGAAGACAAACTGAAGTACTTAAAAGAAAAAGGAAAAAATTACTATCCATTTATGCAAATAGATAATTATTTAAAAATCATCTTTTTAACAGGTATGCTGAAAAAGCAAAGGAGTTATCCTTCATCCACCACGACCGTCCCGTCAAGCCTGGACAGGAGCTGGTGCACTGGGTGAACCACGTGGTGAACACTCGCGGCGCCCCGCACCTGCGCTCTCCTGCGCTGGACTTACCCTTCTACAAGAGAAGGTTCCTAGATCTCGCTGCGCTCATCGCGGTGCTACTCTTAGCTGTATACATTCTGTTTAAGCGCGCCTGTGCGTATATTTGTTCTCAAGTGTGTTCGAAGGGAAAATCTGGAAGTAAGAAGAAGAATAACTAAATGATTTACGCTTGTTATTATTTAAATAAATTGTTTATAAAATATTTTGTGGTTATGTGAATCTATCTAATCTAACTAGTGGTCGCCCCGTAGTCAAAAATCGACCATAATTACCATCATTTAAAAATATTAGGCTTGTACCGTCCTTCTCCATATAAAGTTTAACTGTGCCTAATTTCATATTCTTCCGTCCGCGTAATTTTCGTAAAAAGGGGTACAAAGTTTTTGCTTCACGTATTAATATACCTATACATATTAAAAACAGGTAAAATTTGTTTGTTTGTAAGTTTGTATGTAAAATAAGTTTTCCCAAACTGATTTCAACGTACCATTTTGTTTCAAACATTTACAACAATGTTTTATTGAAATAGAATTATTAAACGCAAAAGTGTAAATCTACAATGTGTATCAATGAATCAGAAACAAATGACCATCACTGATAAGGGGTCACTTAAAAATGTATGTCATCGTGAACGAACAAAACGCAGGAATTTGCTAATGCACAATGAATTGCATTTATAAATTTCTCAAAAAAAATAATCAGTATTTTTCTGTAGCATAATTGTTGTGGGGTATCCCACAACAGTTCCGCTACAGAAAATAGACACTCTCAGTAAGTAACCTTTTTTTAAAACCTGTTGCTGCTTTTGGTGACCGGTCGTCTTGCTGACCATGGTTTTGTTATTGCTATTGGCAATTATCTGTTTATTTATTATACATTTTACTTCCAAGGCTTTTTATTTTTTTAATTAAAACTATGTACGTAATATGTATGTACTAAAGTACATACATCTTTTATCTATCTAATCGCTATCTAGCATCTTTTATCTAGCTAATATGAAAAATGGTTGATCTAATTTGTCTTTGTTTCTAGTATTAAAATGATGTCTATCACTTATTTTATTAAAAAGATGTAGATTTTTTCTTACATACATGATATTTTCATAAAAGAAATGGCAAGGTACCCTCATAATATGAATCCTTTTAAATAATTCCCTGAGAGATTCGCGGCGACGTAGATTATAAATGGCTCTGACAGCTCTCTTTAGCAAAATAAAGATGGATTCAATGTCAGCAGGGGTGGGGTCGGGCCTACAGTAAAATGCCATACGACATAATGCTGCGGAAGTAGCTAAAATAGACCAAACGCGCGGTTTCTACATCTGTTAACTGTCTGATCTTTCTAACAGTATAAGCGGTGGATCTTAGCCGCCTTACAAAAGATCAGAATATTAATAATTTTGAAGGTTATTGCTAATCCATTTTTTCATATGTTCGATAAAATTGTCTGCTTAACAACTTAAACAACGCATTGAATGTTGTGGAACTGACAATAAAAGCGATTCCTACTGATAGTGTAGTACTCAAGTCTGGTGATCCTGTTTTTCGTTCCAATAAAATATTTGATTTTTATTCGATTCAAAAACAATAAGGAGTTATCTTCCGACAGTTTATCTCTTACGTTCATCATATCAGCCGAAAGTCGTCCACTGCTGGACATAAGCCTCCCCCAAAAGGGGGGGATTTGACATAATCGCCACGCTTGGCAGGCGGGTTGGCGATCGCAGTATGGTGGTCAGATGCATAGAGAACGCTGCTGCCCATTCTCTAGTAAGTCCCTTAGTCGCCTTCTACGACACCCACAGGTAGAAATGGGATGGTGCTGTTCTTTTACGTCCGGCACCTCACGGAACGTTACTTTTAATCACAGATTACCTGGATATTCATCGATTTTATTAGCAGTGCGTTTCTTGTCGATCGGATGACGAAAATACTAAAGTGTCGATTAGAAACAGGTTTTTTTTTTAAATTGGCGTTTTCAAGAAAAATATCTACTTAGTTATAAATATTGTGGATGAAATAAGTTGTTGATCTAGTTTAGTGACCGCCAGATATAACTTTGTTTTACACAGTGTTATATCTGATATTTTTTGTAAATTTTGCTAAAACCACAAGTCACGGCTGATAAAAGGCGATAAAAACGTCTAGGTACTTATAACGCTACGTTGCTATGTGAATTTCGATTTTTTATCGTGACTCAAAAATGCAAGAGCTAAAGAGAGTCAAATCAATTCAAGATTGCCACAAGAAAGTATCTTGGTCCAAAACTTTTTCTTAATATCGTTACATTACATCAACTTTCGTACGTCATTATACCGACAATGTATCGCGCGAAAATAAAATCAGCTGCTCCCTACATTTGCGTTCGCATAACTCGTCAAAATGTAAGGAACAGCCGATTTTATTTTCGTGATTTCAGTTTTGGTCCAATAGTAAAAGTTGTTCATAATAATGAGTACAATGACCCCTTATGAGGTTAACGGTGATTAAAATTACACCTTGTATATGATGGAGTTATGCCCGACACATAAAAAATGAATAAATATAAACATGTCGAATTGATAACCTCATTCTTTTTGAAGTCGGTTAAAAAAGACACTTCTGCAACTTTAACTTTGAGTAGCTGTTGTTGAAAATCGTTATTCGTATTTCCGATAAGGTGGGCTCTCATGTTAGTGGGTACATTTAGGGTTTTAATTATACTCCACTATCTTTAGCCCGCGGCTGCGCCCGCGTGGATGTCGGAAAATATCCCACGGGAACGTACTACCGGGATTAAAAGTACACTATGTGTTAACCCAGGTAAACAATGTCTTCTCACACTGCTTATTATAGTATCCGAGGTGCGGCGCGCTGATTGATATATGTTTGCTGGAGGATAACAAATCCTAAAATCTAACAATACTGCATAACGGAACGAAAAATTACCTACTTGAATGCCAAATTAGAAAGCAACTGTAAAACGGAAATTTAAATCCTATAAAAAAAAGTTAAGGTATTTGGCTTTAAAATTTACGGGTTTCCTATACAAATTTTTCATCCCCTATTTTATCCTCTTCTGGCATGATTTTTCAAAAACGCTGATACACATGTAATTATTATCTAATTACCAACCAAAAGGCTAAATACAAATGTTCACCGTTTGAACTACCAAACTAACGGGTTTCCCATTCATACTTTCATCCCCTATTTTACGCCCTCAGGGCCTAATTTCCAAAAAACACTGAAACACGTGGTTTTTAATTTTTAATCAGAATGATAAACACAAATTTTCAAGGTTAACTACAAAAATGACGATTTTCCATACAAACTTTCATCCCCTTTTTAACTCCTTTAGGGGTTGAATTTCGAAAAATCCTTCCTTATATCTTGTCTACATTATAAAGGGAACCTATGTGCAAAATATCAGTTTTCTAGGTCCAAGGGTTTGGGCTGGGCGTTGATAAGTCAGTCAGACAGTATGGAGTTTTGTTTTTATTAATAAAAATAGATATATACACGGTTAATTTTAGGTCATTCTGGCACCGAAAGCCATGAACTCGATCATCGAACTCGAATCGATCGGGACTATTATTTTCAATAAGTAACAATAATAAAAATCACGAAATTTTTAATTGATTGCTTTTTTTTGTGAAATATTGAGAACTCGAAGCAACGCTTCCTTGAGATCAATGCATATGAGTGTGAAATGTGTGTAAAAATACGAAAAGTGAATTCAGACTTTATTTCTTAAGAGCGTTGTATCAAATCTAGGCGCTCGAGTTTTAGGTTTTTATTGCTCGACGCCGCGTAGTGAGTGCGCGTGTGTGCATTTTTCCTCATGTACGGCACACAGTTGCAATGCTGCGACGTCTAAACAATCTTGATCTGTAGCTACAAGCCCAAGAATACAGTACTATTTTCTGGATTCAATTCTTCGCCCTTTATCAACACAGTAGTTTTCACCTGCCTAACGTGAGGTAGCGTAAACTTAATGCATTTGGTTTTTTTCATTAAGAAGTAAATTATTAACATTGAATCAGTGAACTACTTTTGATATTGCGCTCTTTACATCGTCAGTAAGCAACTGCTGACGTTTAAGTTTTAACAAAAGTGAAGTGTCATCCGCAAACAACACTATATCATGATCATTCTTTATGTGGTAAGGCAAGTCATTAATATAAATAAGAAACAAGAAAGTACCAAGGTTTGAGCCCTGAGGGACTCCCATTGATACTATAGATCCGGGAGACCTTTTCCATTTACGTCAACACACTGAGTCCTATTACTCAATTACGAAGTAAGAAGATCCAGAGTGGTTTTCCGGCGGAGTTTCCTGATTAAGGATTCATGAAGAACGCAATCGAATGCTTTAGATAAATAAAAAAATACCTAATGCATCGTATTTATTTTCCCATGCATTGTAAGTATGCCCTAAGAGTTCAACACAACATCAGTAGTTGAACGACCCCTTGTCAAACCTCATTGTTTGCTATGTAATAAATTATGTTTACTAAAAAATCTTTGCAATTGGTCTAAAATGAATTTCTCAAACATTTTACTAAAAGTAGGTAGTACTGAAATAGGTCTATAATTAGAGAGGTCTGATGTACTACCCGATTTAAACAAAGGTATTATTTTAAAAAATTTCATAAGGTTAGGAAACTCGCCACAGTCTATACAATTATTAAATAAAAGAGCTAAAGTAGGTGCTACAATGTCAATAATAGATTTGGCGACTTCTAAAGAATTACCCCAGAGATCAGAGATCATGCAGTCGCTTTACACCTAAAGTGTGAAAGGAAGATATAATTTGAAATTTTATCTCTATAGCTAATATGTTCAAAATAAAAATCCGAATCGCAAACAGCAACAGAAAGTGATGAGTTTAGAGATTTTGTAGTTGAAACGGCGATATCTGAAAATTAATTTCTAAAGCCGCGGCGACTTGTGAGTCTGATGTTATTATGTTGTCATTAATACTGAAGGCTGAAGTCAGAATTTCTGTTACTAGATCATCCCGTTTCACTATTAATAATATTCCAAGTTTTTAATCTTCGAACTCAAATAACCAAATAACGTGACTTGGCCATCCAGCAAACTTTTTTAATAATTTAGAATAATTTCTAACATATAAATTAAATTTAGCAGTGTTTACATAAGTCCTTTCATTGTACAGCTCATATAGTCGAGTTCTACTTTTATGAATACTGACCACCAGTATAAGCTGATCTCGCATTTAATAGGATTTCCGTATAGTGTGAGATTGCGTAAACTGGAAATGTATGGCTTGATGTGTAGCCGTGCGTACTTACTTGCAGCCGGTTATTCATCCGACGCCTGTTGACCGACCGCGAGCGCGCTAAACTGACGCACACGCATAACTGTGCTGCGCTACGTCATCACCGAGTGGATTGCGTACGATCTTGCGTTTATAGAATGAAGTAGTGGAAGCGCTACTAAAATCCTTATTAGATGTTTTAAAAAAACAATAACTATGCCAACAGTGACTATCACTCGTCTGGAGTTACTGTGTTTCGGCTCCAGAAGGATGTAAAATTCTCTGTGTTTATATCCTGTCAGGGGTGCGGGTTGTTCGAAAGAGATACCGCGGCCCCTGGCACACAGACAACTGAGGGAACATGGGTGGGTTTTAGTCAGTAAAAGTCTGACACGCCCTACCGCTCCACTCAGAGCGGGAGAAGTCGTTTGATGATTGCCCAACCCGAAAAAAAAAACAACCTTAGGATAAATACTAAATATGCCTAAAATATTTTTTATGCGACAATGCTTGCGGCGGCTTCACAAAGGCAGGCAATTCAAACAGAAAAATGAATCGTTAAATCTGGTACATAGAGTTCATTATTAGTTGGAGGTGCCCTTTTCTATGAAAATATTAAACCGAATTAAGATCTTATTATAATTTTAACCGCGAAATTCGGTTGTGCATTCTTGTAAAGGCCGGTCGAACACGAGACAATAGGTTTCTAAGAATAATTTTAGTAAACTGCGGACCTACTTACCTAGTTTGGTGTAATTTATATTTTTACCCTTAACTGTGAAGATATAAAGTCTGAATTCGCGTTTCATATTTTTACACACATTACACACGCATAAATTCATTGATCGCAAGGAAGCGTTACTTTGAGTTCTCATTATTTCACAAAAAAATCAATAAATTTAAATTTTCGTGATTTTTTTCATTGTTGTTTTTTTCATTATTGAAAAAAATAGTCCCAATCGATTCGAGTTCGATGATTGAGTTCATGGCTTTCGGTTCCAGAACGACCTAAAATTAACCGTGTATATACAATATGTAACAAAAACCCTGTTGTTCCTTTTAGGGACGTATACACTAACTATGCCAACAACTTACCTACAAGCACAACATTTACGAAGTTATAATTTAAAAAATAAGCATTGGCTGGTCGAGAGTTCAGTATCAAATAACTATTAAAATCGACATATTCGAAAAAAATGTTTACAATATGTGATTTTACAAGTATCCTTATTTCGCACAATAGACTACGAACTCGGCGGCTTTCTTTGATCTAATCAAAATCAGTTAAACTTTACAAATATTCATAATTAAATATTTATTTTAAATATTTTTGTTGAACAGTTTTTATAAATGACTTGCTTTATTACGTATGTATACCGATTCTGAAAACGTGGGTAGAGGGAACAACAGGGTTTTTGTTACATATTGTATTTAAAATAAAATTAATAAAGTAATCAGAAAGCATATGATTCTTGCAGATTTGAATGTGTTTCTATAAACTAAATCTGTAAATGCACCATCACAAATAAGTCACATGAAAAAATGTAAGTTCTCGTGACCTTACAAAACGTAGAATGTCCAATAATAGATTCACTTAATACCATTCGTCGCTATCGACCAAAAGGTCTATTTTCATTATTGTGTCGTAGGATATTTAAAAACGAGTATTTTGAAAAAAAATCTAGTGCTTTATATATATACTAGCTTTTGTCAGTGGCTTCGCCCGCATTAACTGATTTACACGAAACCTCAACAAATTATACACCTCAACCTTCAATCATTCCGTCTATTGGTGCTAACCGCATGAAAATGCGTTCAGTCGATTCTGAGATTATAGCAAACAGACAGACTGCTGGTCTCAATCCAACTTCAAGCGACAATCCATTTTTCCAGAGATGGTATGAGGAGCCGTTCCGCAGAGCAGCGCAGAACAATTTTCTTGACACGTCGGCTACTAATGCGGAGCGTGCGCGCGGCTGGGGGTAAGTGGGAGTCGGGTGTTTGGCTTCATATATTACTGTCGTTAAACTAAGAAACTTTGTTTACTTGCCGCTTCCCTGCGACTAGGAGCTCCACGTAGTCCTCCTTATCTCTGTCACTGTGGCAAAGTTGTCAACAGCTTTGGGCACCAAGGCCTGTCTTGCAGCCAAAGTGCACCCGCACTTCGGCTGCTTAGCGCGGCACGCGAACATTAATGATATCATCCGATGGGCTCTTTTCATTGTCCAGGGTCTAGCTGTATTAGGTCCCAATGGTTTAGCACGCGACGATGGCAAGAGACCAGAGGGCATGTTTTTATTTCCTTGGAAGGTGAATAGGCCTTTAGTGTGGAACACGAGGTGTGTCGATACACTTGCACTATCCAATGTTCCTGGCTCAGCGTGTTGTCGTGGCACTGTTGCTGCAGTTTCGAAAAACCTCTCTGCTCTCAAAACGGTGAAGGATAATATCGTGAGAAAACCGGCATGTCCTAGAACCCAACATTCGAAGACATGTGATATCTACCAACCCGCACTGGGCCCGCGTGGTGGATCACGGTCCTTCCTCTCTCACAGATAGGAGGCCTGAATACTAGCAATGTGAACATTATAGGCCGATTATGCTACGATTATGCTGCATACAACGTTGATGTTCGACAGTGACTTCATAATTTTTGATGAGGTTTTTCTAAAATCGGCGACGGGGTTCCTCGAAAATCAATCAAAATCCCCATACTATACCAGGCCACTCAGAAAGTACTACGAAAAAAGTTTGTATGCATGAGAGACTGGCCAGTTATTATCTATTTTGAAAATATGATTATTTGTAAGTAAAAATAGGTACGTTCCAATTTCAAAATTTAGCTCCACATTGTTTGTAAGCCAATCTAAATCATCGTGGCTCATAAAAAAATAGATCTGCGTCGGGAACATTTTCGCGATCGTACTAAAATATCCGTATGCAGTGCACTCGATAATACGATCGCTGTCACCGCTGTACTGTCACTGCCTGCGAGTTCCAGTCTCAGGCAAGTGTTGGAAGCGTAGCGGTCAGCTGTTTTCTAATACATAACGTAAGGTTTACGTCGTCAAGCTAGTTTGCTTAAGATATTAGTACGTATACGGTGCCGGAGGGTAGTAATTTAAGTATCACGACGGATGTAAATAAAACGAAATCATTAATTAGCAGAAATAACGCGCGATTGTGAATGAAAATCACAGCAACTATAAACGAGTGGATTTTGTGCCGGAGGGAAGACTCAAATATAGACGTTCTGAGTTTCATTTAGTGAGAGGTAAGGCTCTCTCTATGCCTAGGTATAACTTTAAGCCCGCAAGTACGACGATAGCACTGTTTCTTTCTAACGTTCACAAATACACATCAGAACATGATATCGCACAGTATGTACTTTCAGTAATAAAAGAGGAAGTCCTGGTACAGTAAATCAGAATTAAAATAAAAAAAAGAATACAATGCATTTAAAATAATGGCGCCAAAAACTGAACTAGACATGTTTTTGAGTCGCCACTCGGTTATGGGCCGGCCGATATTACATGCAGACGGTTCAGACATTACACTCAATGTTACACATCAAGCGATCTATTGAGGGTATAAAATAGCTCTTTAGTTTTGCCAACATAATCGTGCTGCAAGAGACGTAGTTACAGGCTAATGAGCTACCGTACCTGTCCAGCGTGCACAAAGATTTTGGAACCACGGGAACGTCTGCTATCGACACGGCTACCGGCATCATCAGAGGTCGTTACTTCGGTGGAGTTTCGCTACTGTGGCGTAAGGTGGTTTTGCCATGTGTATTAGAGATTGCGTGTGCTAATCCACGTATTGCAGCAATACATGTTACGACGAAAGATAGGCTAAATAGATTAGACTACTCGTGAGTATTTATCTACCAACTGACAGTTTAGAAAATTTATCGGAGTTCATAGATTGTCTAAGATGTATCAGTGCCAACACTGTCAACATAAGTGATGTTGATATCGAGCCTGTTTTAGTCTTGGTGACTACAACACGCATCCAGGTGAGCGTTTTTTACCGTGAATTAATACATTTCTTGATGGAGCAGAATTGAACTTTTGTAGATAATAGCAGTTTGCAAATGTAAAATCAAAATCAAAATCAAAAGTCATTTATTCAAATTAGGCTGAGAATCAGCACTTTTCGAACGTCAAAATTACATAAGACAGTCCCCCAAAACGCCCGCCCTTCACCACTTCCTAGTGCTTTAGCTGTGAAGAAGAAGTGGCGCAACAAACTCCCCAGCAGCACAGCTGTCTGTTTAGTTAGATAGATTTGATTCTATACATAGGTAGGCAGAGTAATCAACATTACGAGACACAGAACTTAAAAATTTGTCATATGTCAGCTAGCCATGCCAATATTAGCAACAAATAAAATGAAAACTTAACTTAGCACAAAAAATAAAAAGTAAACAAAGCATATACCAAAATAAAAGCCTCCTGGTATAAATGGCGTGATGGCTTACATATGCAATGCTGGATTATGTTTACAAATGATAACCTGGGACCATCGACGTAAAATAAATAAACATATAGGTAATTATTAGCAACAATAACAAAAGCATGGTCAGCAAGACGACCAGTCACCACAAACAGCACCCGTTCACGAGCATAACGCAAAGATCAGCGATTACTCCCCTCGCCATATTTGAGGGAAAGAGGTAACCCGATCCCCAACGCTACCGCAAGCAGTGACATCTACGGGAGCATGACGAACTTGCTACCGGTTACTCAGGCAAGAATAGAATTATCATTTGTGGAGGTCGCTAGCTAACCATAATTCCATACAACTCATCATAAAAAAAATATTGTCAGATCATGTCAATTACTAATGAAAAAAATAGATTGTAATTTTAAATAATTATATAAACCCATATAACCTGTCTCTAGGTACGATTCTGGAGAAAGAACATAAACATTGTCTTGAGTTAATCACAGCGACCAACTATTCTTGTCATTTAAATAGTCGTTGATGGAATAGTAAGCCTTTAAACACAGGTTGGATTTTATTTGAGCTTTAAACGCATCAAAAGGCAAATCTAGCAAAGCAGAGGGAAGCTTGTTATAAAAGTTTATACCAAGCCCAACAAATGAATTATGAACCTTATGAAGCCGGTGAAAAGGAGCACGTAGTTTGTCCTTATTTCTAGTGTTTACGACGTGAATATCACTGTTTTTAGTATACAAGTGTATATTTCGTCTAATATATAAGATATTGGCAAAAATGAATTGTGATGCTACCGTGAGAATACCAATTTCTTTAAAAAAGTCCCTCAACGAAACTCTGGCACCTAGCTGGTAAATTGCTCGAACAGCACGTTTTTGAAGCACAAATATATTTTGAATATCAGCAGCTTTGCCCCACAGCAAAATACCGTAAGACATAACGCTGTGAAAATAACTAAAGTAGACTAACCGAGCTGTATCGACATCAGTGTATTGTCTTTTTTTCTAACGGCGTATGCAGCTGAACTGAGCCTTCCTGCTAGGCTTGATATGTGTAATCCCCACTGAAGTTTGGCATCTACTGTTATGCCCAGAAAATCTGCCGAGTCTACAGTCTCAAGCACCTGTTTATTTAGACAATGTTGGGACCTAGATTTCTAACATTCGGTAAGGCAAACTTTAGACATTTTGTTTTCTTGGCATTGAGAACTAGGTTATTTGCTGTAAACCAATCCGTAACCATTGAGAGTGCCCTGTTTACGTCGTCAAAATCTTGTCTATTCCTGTCTACTTTAAAATTAAGAGAAGTATCATCTGCAAACAGTACAACATCACAAATATCCTTTAAATAAAATGGTAAGTCATTGATATACACTAAAAACAAGAATGGGCCGATTATTGAGCCTTGAGGCACACCTAATTGAACTGGTAGCCCGGATGATTTTACTCCATTAACTTCTACACATTGCAACCTTTTATGTAAATAGGAATTTATTACGTTTAAAGCTTCGTTATGGACACCGTAATAACGCAGCTTACGCAAGAGCGTCTCATGGTGCACGCAATCAAAGGCTTTGGAGAGATCACAGAAGACATGCATAGCATTTTGCGATTTCTCCCATGCGTTAAATATGTGTTTCATCAGGGCAACACCCGCATCTGTAGTCGAACGAGCTTTTGTAAAACCATATTGCTCATTATGAAGGAGGCTATTTAAATTAAAATGTCTTAGCAACTGCTTGAGTATCAACTTTTCGAATGTTTTGCTAAATGCAGGTAAGATAGAAATAGGCCTGAAATTACGAATGTCATTTTTATTACCTGATTTAAATAATGGTATGACTTTACTACACTTCATGAGGTCAGGAAAAGTCCCTGAATCAACACATTTATTGAAAGTGACAGCTGGATAGGGGGCTACGGTGTCTATTATATTACATAAAAACTTAAGGGAAATACCCCAGAAATCACCAGTGTTTTTAGACTTAAGTGTGTTAAAAACATTAACTACATCACGAGGCGTTACATGTTCGAAACTGAATAGGTCGCTACATTTAGGCACACTACTATGCAAAAGGTTTTCAGCTTTAGATGGGGCGAATATAGGTAGCAAGTCGTAGTTACAGGTATGTTGGCAAAAAACTCATTCAATGCCTGTGCTACGTCAGCTTCCTTAGTAACTAAGTTGCTGTAAGTAATGCAAGTACGAGTAGTGAGCGATTGCGGCTATGCTATTTTGTTACTAACACTGTATACTCTATTTTAATCTGATTAAATAAAGATTAATAATAAAAATAACAGAATAAACCGACTGCTTCTAATGTATACGTCCCTGTCTCAAATATTGTTATCTTTTGATAATTAATTCACGTGTAATCAAATGATAACAATACTATATAACACACGCTACTAAGATGTCCATTCACTTAAAACAGTTCGTCTCTTGTCGATTTAAAAACCTACGTTTGATATTGTGTCAATAGGATATTTAAAAAGTGGTGTTTTGAAGGACACAGTTTCTAGTGCTTTATAGATATATAGAGTGAGTTAATGGTTATTTATTATAAAACTGTTAGTCTTTTTTACAATACAGTCAGAGATACAATCCTATAATATCTTTTAAAACCTTTAGATAGAGTTTTCAAAAACAAAATGGAGATGAAAGTCGTAAAGTGTGGGTTTAGAGCATATTGCCTAAGGTGGAAAGTGATTCTGAAAAATGTTAAATAAAATTGTAAATAAATCCTTTTCAAATTGGTTTGAACAAAATGCTATTACGTTGCATAATTTTGAGCCTAGGTGTTTAGATAATTATGAGATTGAACCAGTAACATGCTATTTTCAGTTTTGCAACCGCTGAAGTAGCTTTATTTTGCACAGCGTTATAATAATTAGATTTTGTTGAAATTGCTCATTCCAATTTTTTTTTTTGGGGATGTTTAAATTTTATAAAATAACTGGCTTTGCGACTTCGTTCCCTTTAAATTTCTTGCTCCCCGACACACCCTGTCGCTCGCCTCGCCTAGGCCTGCCCGTATGAGTACTTCGTATTCGAGACTTTTTTCTCTTTGCTCCGCTTCTATTGGTCTTAGCGTGATGATTCATATCACGCAAAGGCCTATGGCCTTTTTCAATAAATGGGCTATCTAACACTGAAATATTTTTTTAAATCGGACCAGTTTCTCCAGAGATTAGCGCGTTCAAGCAAACAAATAAACACACTCTTCAGCTTTGTAATATTAAATATAGATAGTATAGATACTGAATACAGATTTTCTTAATTTGTTCAAAATTAGCTATTCTGAAACGCGAACCATTGTCATTTATCTTCTTTGACGTGAGTAAAGTTACTGACTTTGTCGACCACCAATTACTTATTCAGAAATCGTTTAATCAAAACAAGCTGCGGAATCAGAAGGAATCGCAATCTATAAAGTAGAAATAAGTACAATCAATGAAAACTCACTGCACTATTTCGTTCTAAATATAGTCAAACTAAATGAGGAGTACCTAAAGGAAGTATGCTTAGCCCAAGATTTTTCTAATTTACATAAACGACTTACCTATTGCTTTACACCACCAATGTTTACTTTTTGCTGACTATATATCGGTCATTGTTGATAATAAATCAATATTACCGTTCGAAAAACTTTGCGGTAAAGGCAGACAGTAAGTTGACTGCCGTAATACTCTTTAACTTCTATAAATCATCAAGTTGCTTGCCTGATGGGATATGCCACCTTCTAAAATGACAAATTTTCGTACAAAATTTCATACTATATTTATGTCGCAGCCATCTGGTTAAATTAGCCAGCTAATTGGATGCCTAGGCGGTTAATTAAACGCCGGCATCCAATTAAATAGCTGAAGGACAACTAGCCAAGTCATTGAGCGCAACGTTTAACCAGATGGCTGAATGTCGTGCAGTCATTTAGTTAAATTGTATATTGATGAATTTGTAACGCTTGGTTTGGGTGACTATGAGTTCACAAATTATGTATGACTACTTTTTACTAATACCTACCACTAAATTACTAGTAATAATGAAATGTTTGTTCACGAAAAAGTACATAACACGAATATTACTTAATAATAATTAAGTCGGTCAGTAAATTCAGTCAGTTTACTGACTCAAATATTTCGCAACTTGCAGAAGATGTAATATTATTTGGCACCTCCATATTTTCATGCGACATATTTTGACAATATCACATTATAATTTCACATAAAATTGCACACAAGAACGAAAACACCATTCACGGTTTGCGCTATTGACGCCATATTTGTTTTGGTGACTACTAGCGCCACAGTGAAAACATTGAACTAAATTTAAATCACTTGGCTGAGTCTTGGTCAGTCATCTTCAAAGGGCTAACTTTCAATACCCTAAGTTGTTAAACGTTGAAGGATTCTAGTTCAATTAACTATCTGCCCAGGCATCCAAATGGATGCCGTTCAACGAACGGCCTAGGCAGCCAATTAGCTGGTTAATTGAACCAGATGGCTGCGATATATTTATATATAACCCCATTTTGGGGATGCATTAAAAAAACTTCTCATTATTAGGCGGTTTAGTTTAGGCTGTGCTGCAAGTTGGTATACAACGAAAACTTAAGTATTCTTTTGATTTATTTAAACAGCAAAATGAAGAAGATGAAGACGTTTTGGTTGCTGATCAGCGTAATACTGGGATGTACTGAGGCTGCTAAAATCTTGGTGGTGTTCCCAATGCCTTCGAGGAGTCACGGAAACCTTGGTGATGGATATGTCAGACATCTGTTAAATGCTGGTCATGAGGTCAGTGCTAGTTAAGGTTCATGTATGATATACAGCATAAAATAGAGTTTCACTTTCGATTCGGTGACAATGCAAGACTAACCGTGTATTATTGTACTACGTAAATTTGTATCTCTTGTTCTAGGTGACGTATATCACGCCATTTACTTACAAAAATCCCCCTGCCAAGCTTCGCACAGTTGATGTCAGCAATAACTTCGATCTGTTGCCCCGTAAGAATTTATTTTTATATTTATATGTTTGTTTATTTTCAGTTTGTGTTGTCCCACAGCAGAGGAAAGGTCTTTTCCTTCCCATTCTCTCTTTTTTCAGCTGTGCACCAATACTGTCTCAAGGCCTCAATTATAAATTTGAATTTGAAGTTCGTCCCATAATTTTCACTTGGGTTTTTACAGCGGCCATATTATGATCAAGTCAGCCCATGATCACTTTGATCGTGAGGAAACCGGCTTGTACTAGAACCAAAAATTCTAAGACATGTGACATACATCAACCCGCACTGGACCCGCGTGGAACATGGTTCTCTGATATGCAGTACTGGTCGGCTGGCAGATAGAAGATCAAACCATGTCTGTCCTGTAGAGCGTTATGAAACTAAAATGGCTGAAAGACACTTTCGATAATGCAGTTAACAAACAATGCAATATTTAGCGATTGAATAAATTTGAATATAAAAGGAAAGTGATTCAATGGCTCACGACTCTTACTTACGAGGAGGTAGAAAACTTGCTCGGAAAGCTTTAAAAAAAAGTTTCTGCTTGTTTTAGACAACTCAAAACATACATCACACACACAAACAACAGATATACATGACATATACACTTACCCAGACTCACAGTGTAGAGAGGCTTTACTTTTTTTTATATCTTTTCTGTTTCTCCATTTTATAACTTTTTTTTTGTACTGAAACGATAGCAACTAACCGAACGCTAATTCGTACTAATTTGTATAAATTTGAAAATGTTATAAATAGTGAGAGCCCTGGCACCCATAACACCAGTTTAACCTTAGCTTGGGTGCGGGAGGTAACAATTAGTGATTTATGCAATTTAAAAAAACAATATTTTCATAGTACTAACCTATAGTCTCTCTATAAATTTGGAAATAAAGTTTATTCTATTCTATTATTTTTTCATTATTTCAGAGGACCTCATAAACATGAAAAATATTATGGACAATACAGCCGAGCAAATGAGTCCTATTTTTATGGTTTACATGATGGTGGAGATAGCAAAGAATACAGTTAATAATGACGACGTTCAGAAACTATTGAATGATCCCAAGGAACAGTTTGATGCGGTTATCGTCGAGTGGATGTTTAGCGATATAACCGCTGGGTAAGTCATTCAATTGAACATCGGACAGTAACAGCTATAAGTGTAACAGCGCAAGTAGAGTGCAAGCTACAAGTAGTGCAAGTGACAGCAAAACTCTTTTAAATTATATTCTGTTTGGCAAATTCAAGTCGTATGCGTCACCCGTTTATAGGCTAAAACTTGTAGAAAGCATTACATTTTGTATTTTTAACGCACTAGTGTTTGTTCACGGCTTCATCCGCGTGGAGGTTGGAAAATATCCCACGGGAACGTACTATCGGAATAATACCAATCAAAGATTTAGAAAATAACAGCGTTAGCAGTATTTTTGATATACACAGGAAGATTGGTAGTGTGTATTTTCTGGGCCAACAGAACCACACGAAACCACTCAACGAATTGTATTTGCTTAATTGGCTGGATTACTGGCAACCCTAGGTAGGATCGCAATCAGTCACTTTCTGTCTTATATTACTCATACCTCATAATTTACCTTATTTTCAGATTTGCTTCAGTGTTCAACTGTCCACTTATTTGGTCGTCATCTGTGGATCCTCACTGGCTGGTTATACAATTGATCGACGAACCATCGAACCCCGCATATACAGCAGATGCCATGTCTCCACACTTCCCACCATTAAACTTTTTACAGCGAGCGAATGAGCTGTGGACTCAACTGAAAGTTCAGTTCCTGAGATATACGTAAGTTTGATATTGAGAATTGTTGCTGCTTAGCAACCAACTAGAGAATTGCTCATGCGGGGCAGTATATTAGCATGTCTACGAAACGTCGCAACCAACCAAAAATGCACGGTGCATTATAGATCGCCACTCGTAAAAGCTATATTACAATGCACTCCTTCCCAAATCCTAGAAATCTGTAGTCTTCTCAATAAAATGGTAAAAACAATCATAACAATGGTAAAGTTATCGCAATGTTTCGAAATTTTAGGTGGCTGGATGGTGTTGAAGATAAAGCGTACACATCACTGTTTGGCCCTATAGTTGCAAAACGTGGAAGAAAATTACCAACTTACGGTGAAGCCCGGTACAACGCATCCTTGTTACTGTCTAACGCATACGTATCTACGAGTGGAGGTGCATCTCTTCCACAGAGCCACAAGTTTATCGGAGGTTACCATATCGATGATACTGTGAAGCCTCTACCAGAAGTAAGACTGGTAATTTTAGTTACAACATCTATGTCTTTGGGTATTTCATGTTAAGTTAATTTAACTGGCGCAAAGAGCACTCCATATTCTTTTTTTTTTGTTTTATTATACCTAAATATCGGAAACTGATCGTGTTTTAAAAGGCAACATTTCTTGAACCACTATAAGTTCAGAAAAATCTTAAACACAACGACAAGGGTTTTTTTAGAATTTGAAGAAACTATTGGACAGCGCAAAGGATGGAGTGATTTACTTCAGCATGGGCTCAAACTTGAGGAGTAAAGACTTGCCCGACGAGGTCAAGCTCAGTCTTCTGAAGATGTTTGGAACCCTGAAGCAGACTGTGTTGTGGAAGTTTGAGGAGGTTTTGCCTAACCTTCCTAAAAATGTTCACATCCTGGAATGGGCACCACAACAGGAAATTCTTTGTAAGTTTCTATTCAGAAAATTGCTTTTCCGCCACCGACATCAGCCAAGCATTTGTTGTTTGGAATTTCAAAACTATATCATGAAACTTCACAAAGTTATAAACTTGTTATGTTACCTAGTTGTCTACACAAACATGGTCACCACGCTAACCCGCGCCGCCCTAGTGTCCAGCGTTGTATTGTGCTCATTGATAATAATTACGCGTAGGTCCCTAACCGTACGGCGATTTTATTGTAATTAACTGGTGATAACATTTGCCATCACGCTTGCAAAACTTTTTTTTTGAGACAAAATATAACATGGTGTAAAAATTATTGGAATCGATTCAGTTACTTATTCTGAACAAACGATATTCAGGTTTCGCATATACTGAGAATAATTTTGTATCGATAGTAGTTACTTATGGAGAAGAAAGAGCAAGAAACTCGACGGACACTCTTTAAAATCTATATTAACGCTTCTAATCTGTGTTTAATTTCCAGCTCACCCTAATCTTGCCATTTTCATAACGCATGGTGGTCTTCTGTCAACGACTGAAGCTATCCACTTTGGAGTGCCAATCATCGGCATCCCAGTGTTTGGTGATCAGTTTACGAATGTCGAAAAATCAGTTAACAGAGGATTTGCGCAAAGAGTCAACCTTGCGTATACAATGGCTGATGAGCTCAAAAAGAAAATAGTAGAAGTAACAAGTAACAAAAGGTGTGTATAAAGAAGAAGCATTTAACAAAACTAAATAAGGATGTATCAGTTCTTGTTACAGTTTTTAGTGAGTACTCAATAAAATTGCAATTATAGATTGCAATAGTAAAGGAAGCAACCGAAATAGTTGAAAATTTGGTAAAAATGATGAGGTTATAATTTATTTGTTTTGAGGTGTCAAAGAAAGAGCCTATTGTGTATTCAAAGAGCTCGTTATTATATTCCCAGATGATTAAGACCTGTTGACGGACCTAAAAGATAAAGTAAAAACAAAACTTTATATTTTACGGAAGTCGAAAATTATTAAAAATATCTTCTTTTTAACAGGTATGCCGAAAAAGCAAAGGAGCTATCCTTCATCCATCACGACCGTCCCGTGAAGCCGGGACAGGAGCTGGTGCACTGGGTGAACCACGTGGTGAACACTCGCGGCGCCCCGCACCTGCGCTCTCCCGCGCTGGACCTACCCTTCTACAAGAGAAGGTTCCTAGATCTCGCTGCACTCATTGCGGTCCTGCTCTTAGCTGTATACATTCTGTTGAAGCGCGCCTGCGCTTATATTTGTTCTCAAGTATGTTCGAAGGGAAAATCGGAAAGTAAGAAGAAGAATAATTAGCTTCAACGCATTAAGCTTATTATGCGTTTTGTAAATATTGAAATAAAGTGTAAGTGAATCTATGCCTACTAATATTAGCTGACCCGACAGACGTTATCCTGTCTTAACTATGAATATTGAATTTGCATTTTATATAAATATGTTACGCGGAACTTTTTTAATTTTTTCGTTCATAAAAACCTTCTCCTGACAATAACAAAGACATCAAAAAAGAATTAGCAAAATTGATCCAGCCATTCACATATTGTGATGACCAAGGGAAATAAAGATTTTTTTTTTATATATCGATTATAAAGTTTAAGTTAGTAATTAGTAATTATAAAGTTTAGTTTAAAGTAAGTTTGTTTGTTTGTTTGTTTGTATGTCCCCTACATACAAACAAACACAAATTTTACCTTGTAAAATGGACTAAAAGGCGGATTTTAAAAATTCCCACATCTATTGGTTGGCCACTAACTGGATGGTCATTAATTCTTTCTTTAAAGCGTTTGAATTTATGTCTCTTCTTATCCGATTAGAACAATTGATCCATGAGGATTTTCTATTTAAGTTGAGGAATATGTAAACCATGTTGTTATAACCGAAGGAGGGGTGTGGAGATGAAATAACGCAACCGATACGTACAAGCTCATATATTGGACTGACGCAGCAGTCGTTAAATAAAACTTAATCGCTCGTTTACCCTACTTATTTATTAATTATAAATAAGTAGGTCTGACTCAACTGGTAGTTCTTCTACCGAGATTTTGGATGGTGGTGCCTCCCCGGAGCTCCTCGGTTGAGATGGCAATACAAATGCGGGAATGATCTCTTCGCATGGCCTATCTTCCCCTCCCTCTGTATTTGAGCAAGTAGTTAACGTGTCTGTTGACCGTTTGATCCGATTCTCTCAGTTGTACTAAATACACTGTTTTGCCAACATTTCTAATAATAATGCCACGTGACCAATAATGTCTTTGTTGATTATAAAGTTTCTGAACGAAACGTTACGGTTACCACGATAATTGTCAATCGGCGAACACTGTTTGACCTTAACAACTGTGCCGAGTGCTGCGTTGGATGGCGTCGTGGTAGTTGGTACCAGGAGATCAAGTCTACATCTCAACTTATGACCGAACAAAACTTCAGCGGGTGATCTGTTTGTGGTTGAATGTTTGTAATTCCTTTATCTAAGCAAGAATTCTGATATTTTTAACCCCCGACGCAAAAACGACGGGGTGTTATAAGTTTGACGTGTCTGTGTGAGTGTGTGTGTGTGTGTGTGTGTGTGTGTGTGTGTGTGTGTGTGTGTCTGTCTGTGGCATCGTAGCTCCCGAACGGATGAACCGATTTTGATTTTGTTTTTTCCGTTTGAAAGGTTAATTAGTCAGGAGTGTTCTTAGAGATGTTTCATCAAAATCGGTTCAGCCGTTTGAAGATTATCAGCTCTTTTCTGGTCGTTGAAGGGATTTGAGCATCTTCCACGGGTCTGATCAAGTCGAAATTTGGGATTCTATTACTTCAATGATATTATACTAACAAAGTAACCTTGAACTGATGCTGGAGCAACTCCGGAATTTCCAGGATACCCAAGTAACTCACCAAACAGCAGAAGTATCGTGTTTGGACTCATTGAAAAGGTCTCAATGAATTCGTTATGAATAAATGGTGATCAGGACGAGGAATGAGGATAAATTAGTAACAAACTTCACTGTGGTAAACATACGCAATGCTGCGCACCTTTAAGCGAGACATTAAGTTTAAAAAGTAGGAAATAAAAGTTAAATTAAAAATTTAAAAAACCCCCGACCCAAACAAAAACTAAAAAGTTAAAAAATAATATTTATTGGCCATTTAAGTTGTAGGTAATATTTTGATCAAGGCATTGTCAAGTCGGGGGACGGTCAATGAAAACACCAAACAGGGGAGGTCCAGCATTTTCATTAGCCGTCCCCCTTTTAACTTTTTTGTTTTTGTTTGTTATGTTTAAATCTACCGGGTGCGGCGATTGAACTGTCCGTATGTGAAAATGAAATATTTCTGTTAATTTTCAATATTTATTTATACACTTTTGCCATGTGAAAATAGAAACTTCAAAGTTTTATTATGATTTATTCCGAAGGAATAAAACCGCCTTTAGCCTTTACTACAAGCTGAAGTCTCTTTCTGAAAGAAGCGCAGGCTGCTCGAACGACGTCGTCACTCAAACAATTCCATTCACGCGTAAGAGTAACTTTGAGCGCTTCCACCGAAATGTATTTTTTAGCACAGGCCCTGGTCTGTAAACCACCCCAAATGCAAAAGTCCAGCGGATTCAAGTCGGGCGATGATGACGGCCACATATCTCGGTCCATCAGCTCTGGAGCGTTTGCTTTCAACCAATTTTGCGTTCCAATTGCTCTGTGCGATGGTGCCGAGTCTTGCTGAAAAGTCCAACGCTCAAAACCGAATGTGTTGCATGCTCACGGTATCAGCCCTGGTCGCAAGACTTTATCTCGATAGATTTGTAGGTTTATTTTGACTTGGTTGCGACCCAATGGAAGAAATACGAGCGGAGAACGGCCTTTATCAGACACCGCCACCCAGACCATGATTTGGTCGGTTCCTTGGCGTCGAGTGACTTTAAATTCGTCTGAATGGTCGCTGACACGTCCCTTCAATCAAACACGGTCATTATGTTTGTTTAAAAACTGTTCAACGCAAAAAGTTTTCTCATCTGAAAACACCAAATTGGGAAGCTCGCCAGAGTCGAGCAAGCGAATCAGCTCTTTCGATCGATCCAACCGTTTGCTATGCTGTAAACCAGTGAGTTCCTGAGAAAGGTTTTTTTTTAATGGTTTGACTTTAAGCTTTTCTTTCAATATGCGACGAACACTGCGATCGCTCACCTTGAGATCCTGCGCGAGCTGGTTTACTGAGCGCGCTGGATTTCTGTCTAATCGATGACGCACCTTTTCGACAACTACTGGCGCCGTTGCAGTACAGCGTCGTCCGCCACCGTAGCGTTTCTTAACGCTACCAGTCTCATTATAACGTTGAATAGTGTGATGCACAAAATTCTCGTTCAATTGAAGATTTGGCAGCGCTCGACGTATTTCGATATTCGATTTTCCCTACAAATGAAGAGCAATCACTGAATTTCGTTTTAAATCCATTGTTCTAAATTCGAATGTGTTTCACTCACAACAGAATCATTTCAAATGATGATAGAAAACATGTCAAAGACCAACATTTGAAATTTTGGCGGCGTTCGATTCAGTGGTTCGAATTTTAAAACAGTTAGATGGAGACGGACAGTTCAATCGCCGCACCCGGTATTAAACATGAACCTGATAACAAGTGTGATTTTTGGAGTTTTTGGCGGGATCGCGTTGGAACATGTCGCACGAATTTTAATTTTCATGGAATTTAATGAAATAGCGAATTAAATTGTATAATTTTGATAGTGAATTATTCAATTTAGTTACGTGTGAGTGCACAAGTGTAGTGAAGGTGAAAATAAGTGACTAACGTGGACTTTTCGTGTTCCCCCCAAAAACTCCTATTAGGTTGTTGTAAAGTTACTACTGCTTTACAATAACTCTGACTTGACTGACTAAAGACGACTATGACTGTTTTGTAACTTCGTGCCCGATATCGGGCCATTTACTTGATCTAAAAGAAAAATTACTTGACACTGGCTAAATGCACAAACCGTGTGAAGCCAAAATCAAAAAAAAAAAAAAAGTGTGATTTTATTGCTTTTTTAATTATCTTGACATAACTCGGCACTTGTCCGTTACTAGCTGGAAATGTTGGTGAAGATAAATGGGTAATATTATTGCGAGTACAGAATTGTTTAAAATGATGCGATACAAACGAAGTGCCGTTATCTGAGCAAATTAATACTTGCGAAGTACCACCCGATGAAACATCAAATACTTCCACCCATTTTGATTACGCGTCCACTATAATTAAATTTATGTTTTGCCGCTAATCGGACCTAAAAAATCTATATGTACGCGATGCCACGGCTGCGCAGGGAAAGGCCATGGCGTGAGGGGGTGCACGGGTCGCAGCGCGCTGCGATGCACACACGGCACACGTGCTGATGTGTTGCTCAATGGCAACAGATATACCTGGCCACCAAAATCTATTGCGTACCTCTTCTTTCACTTTTGTGATTCCTAAGTGACTTGCGTGTAACTCGTTTAACACTTTGTATTCCAGAATTCTAGGAATCACTAATCTATGACCCCTCATTAGACAACCATTTTTAACCGATAATACCAACCGGTGGCTATAATAATTCATAACGAATGGTTCTTTAATTTTATTTGGCCAACCATTTGTCAAATAGTCGATGACGGATTTGATAACATTATCAAGCCTAACTGCATTTTTGATATCCGTCAGCGACAAAAATCTCTCGCCTTCGTAAACAAAACGCACATAACTAGATTTGTCGACTTATAACTCATCCGTACTGAGTTTATATCGGTCGTTTTTAAATCTTGCGCTACCAATCGACTTAGGAAATCTGCACAGTTATGAATACTGCTTACTTATCGGGTCCGTGGCTTAGGCCCCCAGTGGTCGAGGCACCTGTGGGCGACGCTCCCAATTAGATTTTTTTAATTTAAAGCAGTTTTTGATCAAATTTACTGTGTGGCACAAAAATGTTTTACATAAATAATAAATGTGCATATATTGATTGTAAGTATATGTATAATATTAAATCAAAATTATTTTTATAACATAGAAATTCTTTTATATTGGATGTATGTTTTGAAAAAATTTAAGTCTTTGTTATTTTTCATTATTTATTTATCTCAATAAGAAATCTAGTAAGTAAATTGTATACATATCACAGTTTTCATCACCTGTAATCAAGAGAATAATTAAAAAATCAGTCTCAAATGTAATAAAATACAATAGTGATTTTAAATAATCAGTCTTTTAAAAATACTGCAGAGCAACTAACTTTTTACATGCTGGAATGTTCTTTTATTTTTGTAACAATAATAATTAATCATAATCAACTGTGAAACCTTAAACAAATGAGAATAATTTTATCTAATTAAAACAGTCAGTTTCAATAGCAATAACATAGTAAAATAATCAATTATTGCAGAATTAATACAACAAAGAATGAATGTTCCCAACAGGCTGGAAAACTACGTTACAGCAGAGAACGTTAACCGCCAGCGAGCGGCATTTGTATCAACGAACGCCATAGTTGATATTCCGTTTCCTGTCCTCAGTCTCACCGAAGAAGACGTTATTTTGTTTTGTTTGGGGACCTATCATTTGCGCCTGGCACGCTCCCTATGTTAGCGAACATTTGCGAGGAGGTGTATAATACGGAAGTGTGCATAACACCAAGTCCAAGGATGACACAGTATGACATCCAAACGGAGGATTGTATGTTCCTGAGAGGTCGTATCTCATCAAGGCACATTTCAAATAAAACTTATTAAAGTTATTTACTGATCGATTTCACCTCGGAGGCCAGAACTGGCCTCCTCTCTGGCCAAAGGAATATTATTGCTCATGCTTAACGGGCATGAGGACTGTTGGTGGTTGCGCACATACCGTGAGCATTATCTGGTACTTCGGTATTTGCTGACATTTAAACAATTTCGTTGGTCCTGCAAGTGCCTGGAACGATATTATTGAACGAAGCCGAAATACAATATAATATATTTAGTTCACATTCGTTTATTTATTTATCCCCAAACATCGTCTATTAATTATAATACAGAAACCTAATTTTTTTTTTCACAATTTACCATATTCTCGCATTCTCCCATTCATTAATTCGTTCGTTCACATTTGTTACCTTTATAACAATATAGTTACATGTCTCCATCCAAAACTTAACATGCTACAAGGGTAGGGAAGGGGTTTATACAAAAACGCCCTTTGTTCTTTATTATAAATGTATATTAACAACATTCACTAACATTTTATATGCAGACTTTTTGATTTTTTGGATGTTTATACATAATACATACGCTTTTAATGGGGAAAAAGGTGTGTAAGGATACGGTTAAGTGGCGATCTATTCTCTCTGCTATTTTATAGATAACTTTTGTTTAGCAAGGAAAAATACTTTATTAGATATTATGGTGAAACACTTTTCTAATTTACTGTACTAAGTGAAAAAGCACAAAAAAAAGAAGATATTAAATTAATCGAATCGGGGGCGTCAGCCACAGGTGCCTCGACCACTGGGGGCCTAAGCCACGGACCCACTTATTCAATATTATAGTTGTATGCGGACAAAAAAATTGCATAACGTTGTAACCGATTTGCTGATATCTCGGGAATGCCTTTGTGCGGATTAAAAATTTTAACTAAAGGTTTATGGTTAGTTCTTAAAATAAAAGGCTCGATTCAACCATACAAGTATTGATGGAATTTCCTTATTCCAAATATTATAGCAGTGGCCTCTTTTTGGATTTGGCTGTAGCGTTTTTCTGCTGCATTAAGTGAACGGGACACATACGAGATAGGTTTTTCTATACCACCCTCAACCTGTGATAAAACGGCGCCTAAACCACTCGGTGACGCATTAACCGATACATTTAACAAAGCTTCCGGATTAAAATGCGCTAAGGTGGTTTCGGAAACCAATTCGCGTTTAATAAACGCCACTGCTTTGTCATGTTTCTTGGTCCATGGCCAAGGCTCATTTTTTTTAGCAAATCATGCAGTGGGCTTAAAATTGATGAAGCATTTTTTTTAATTCGGTAATAGTTGGCCATACCTAAAAATGATTTTAATTCTGATATATTGGTTGGAATTTGACTTTGTAAAATGGCTTTAATTATTTCCTCCGGAGATTTATGTATACCATTACGGTCAATGATGAACTCCAGGTAGGAAATCGATTCTTGGAAGAAAGTGCATTTTTCTTTGTTTAAAACTAGGCCCGATTCCTGTAACCTACGGAAAACTTCATTTAAACTACTCATCATCTGATCTTTGTCCGCCCCGCACACTAAAATATCATCAAGAAATAAAAGAGTACCATCAAGTCCTGATAGAAGCGCTTCCATATTTCACTGAAAAATGCCTGGCGCACTAGCTAGACCAAACA
This sequence comes from Polymixis lichenea, assembly GCA_949091785.1. Lineage (NCBI taxonomy): Eukaryota > Metazoa > Arthropoda > Insecta > Lepidoptera > Noctuidae > Polymixis > Polymixis lichenea. The sequence continues at coordinate 7,645,520 of OX420952.1, forward strand.
CCAAGTGTGTAAACTTATATAACCCTTTATGTGCATTTATGCAAGTGAGCATTTGTGACTTCACTTAACTGATTATATATTATGCAGTTGGCTATGAGGTCAAAGTACAAGTTACGCGTATAACGTAATTGTAACATGGCAAAAGCTGCAGTTTCGGTCAGCACAGTAACAGTGTTTAACCATGAACATCAAGAATGGCAATTGTACAAAGAACGAGTCGAACATTGGTTTCTTGCAAACGAAATTGGGGAAGATGTGGATAAAGCCGGTACTAAACGTCGAGGTATTCTGTTGAGCAACTGCGCGGAATCAAGTTACAAATTGATTCGCGATTTGGCTTTGTGTTTAACTAAACCAAACAAAATATAGTTATAATTTATGTTTCGAAAAGAAATCATAACTCCAGAATCGTACGTAATCTTAACGCCTGATAGTGCGTCTTAATTTTGTTTTAACATATACTCTAAGGGATATATTAAAATAAAATTAAGTCGTACTATACGCCTTATTATAAACGTTGCTTAAAGATAAGTGATTGGTGGCTGTTTAACCCATACATTTTTTACGTTGCTTAAAGTTATTTAAGCAACGTTTTTTTTGTATGTAGGTATGTACATACGACGTTGATATTCGACAATGATTACAAAATCTTTGAATGCAGTTTATCCAGAAACGAAAACGTGGATCCTTAGAAAGAAATTATATTTCTCCAATAGTTAAGATTATATAAATAGATTTTCCTAAACTGATCTCAACGCATCATCTTGTTTCAAACATTTACAACAAATATATATATTTGAAATAGAATTATAAACCGCAAAAGTGTAAATGTACAAATAATCAATGTGTATCCTGCAAATCTGGTAGCGTCTTGTAACGGGTCGTTGAGCTCCCTAAAATAGGGTTGAGCTACACGGTGACTGCTACATACATGCCGTCTGTTGAGACAGGTCAGCTCAAAGCTGCAATGGCTCTTTCTTCAAAAGGCCTTTCCAGACATTGCCCTGCATTTTTAGACTCACATAAAATTTAAATAATATAATATTTGGACTTTAAAAGAGACCATGACCTCTGAGTTTGTTCGGCTTTTCTTCTCAGGGAACAGTCAGCTAGGAAATACCGGTGCCATCTAGTTTTTTAAATATTGACCAACAAAATATTGACGTGTAAAAGTGTCTTTTAAGATCTACTTACATAAATAAACATTTCATTTAATTTCATTTCATTTCATTACCAATGAACTAAATCAGAAATGTGATGTATTTCTGATTTAGTTCCTTGATACACATTGATTATTTGTACATTTACACTTTTGAACTTAATAATTCTTCTTCATCTCAGACAATCATGTAAAAATATATGTCATCGTGAACGTACAAATCGTAGGAATTTGCTAGTACACGATGAATTGCATTTATGAATTTCCCAAAAAATAACCAACAATAGTTACACACCGCTACAGAAAATAGGCACTATTGGGGAGTAACCTTTTTTTTTAAAACGGGTTTTGATTTTGTTGACTAGTCGTCTTGCTGACCATGGTTTTGTTATTGTTATGAGTTTTTTTTTTACTTCGATGTTCCTATTTTATCATTTCTTACTTCAAGTTCCAGCGATATGAACATAATGCAGCACTGTATAATATAAGCGGACACGCCTTTTATGCCTGGAGGCTATATATAGGTGTAAAGTTCTGTTTACGTTTTTATTATTTATTTATGATTGAAATTGAAACTCTCCAGATTTCCAGCCTTTTTCAGAATTTGGAGTCACACAGGGTTGTGCCTTTGGACCTATCGTTTTTAACTTATATAAACAACCTCTTTAGATTATGTTTAAAAAACTCTGTAAACTAAACTGTAAATTTGTAATACTGGATTATAGCAATCATTGGCATTAAAGTTGCTCCTATACGAAATCTACCTTACAGGTTGTTATAAAATGACTAACTAACAAACCTAGACAAAACTAAATTCATCACGTTTGCGTCAAGAACAGCATCCCAACCAGCATCACCCTACAGTCTAACTACACATAATTACTGTTTGATGAATAACACTACCTGTAGCTGTAATGTGATTATGCGAACTACCAACCTTGGTAACATCGACAGTACCATGTGGTGGAATGAAAATATCGGGTCACTGGTGATACGGGTTAGGAATTTATTATTTGTATTTAAATAGGGAGCTTCTGCCTACTTTCATACTCTAAAAATAGTATACCCTACCGTATATGGCACACTCTAACATAATGTACTGTATAGCTCCTTGGGGTAGCTCAGGTGTTTACTGCTTAGACTGGAACGGGGTCAAAGGGCAATTCTTAAAGTTATGGCATACAAACCTATTCGTTACCCTGCCATCCACCTCTATGCTCTCTGTAAAGTTCCTACAGTGACGCACATATTTTTAATTAAAATTTGACTCTAATCATAGTTCAAAAAAACGAAGAGCAGACAGAGTGTGCCAGACAGAGTGTGCCAGACTGAGCCGGCCAGAGTTGTATTGGTGTAACGTCAGTCTCACTACAGTGGCCCTGTTTTGTGGAACAGAGTAAATATGATTTTAAATATCTATATATCCACTTACCTCACGATAATGTAGAGCACTCTCTTACAAATGGCTCCAAAGCCTGACGTATGAGGAGATGAAATCTGGTGACATATCAGTCAAACTGGATACAGATACAGACAAATATACCCTGCACACATACATACAGACATACATATCACAATAGAGAACTGGAACATCTTAACCTAATTTATTTTTAATGTTTTAATGATAAAAAATATTAGGAATTAATTAGGAATATTTTAGTTAAATAGCTTAGGTATATCCATTGAGGGGCTTGTGGCTAAGTAACAATAGATGCACGGGTCGATCGATCAGGTTAAGGTACGCTTGCCGCGGTTGGTCCGTGGATGGGTGACCATTTTTACATACCAAAACCCCTCCGTGCCTCGGAAAGCACGTTAATCCGCTGGTACCGGCTGTCATTTGTGGATCTTTGACAGCCGTTACTGGTCATCAAAAGCCCGAAAGTCTGACAACCAGTCTTACCAAGGGGTATCGTGCTACCCAGTCACTGGGTTGTGCAGGTCAGATAGGCAGTCGCTTCATGTAAAATACTGGTATTCAGCTGCATCCGGTTAGACTGGAAGCCGACCCCAACATGTTGGGAAAAGGCTAGGTAGATAATGATGATGAGCTTAGGTATATCCATACTTTTACTTTAGGTTCTATTGCAGCATTTTATTTACTTTAAATGTTGGAACGACGATGTCTCCCGTTTCGAAGGTGGGCGCTAATAGCTGCAACACAGTTTTTATACGAATGTAGCTGTTATAATAACGAACACAATAAAAATTATGAACCTGTTTCTTGTTCCAATTAAATATTTGAATTGACTATTATTGATTTTTAAACAATAAGGAGTTATCTTCAGACAGTTATCGCTTACGTTATCTTTAATGAAGATACCATACTATAAAACACAGATTACCAGGATATTCATTCGATTTTATTAGCAGTGCGTTTCTTGTCGATCGGAAAATGAAAAAAGACTAAAGTGTCGATTTGAAAAAGGTATTTTTTTAAATCGGTGTTTTCAAGAAAATATATCTAGTTATAAATATTGTGGGTGAAATAGGTTTTTGATCTAGTTTAGCGACCCCCAGATATAACTTTGTTTTACACAGTGTTATAATTGATATTTTTTTCGTAAATTTTGCTAAATCAATATTACAGTCAGGGCTGATAATTAGGCGATAAAAACGTCTACTTGCAGCAATACGCTGTTATGTGAATTTCGATTTTTTTTTGTTTAAATAAATAGAAAAATGTAATGAATTTGCATTAAATCATCAACCCGCACTGGGCCCACCTGATAGATTACAGGTACAGTACAGCCCACATCCTCTCGAAGAGAGGAGGCTTTTGTCCCAGCAGTGAGAAAATTATAGGCTGATAATATGTATGTATATAGGCTAAAAAAAGGTGTGATTGATAAATTTTACACGACTTTTGATTTTGTCTATCATCTGTCTCATCATCAGCCTAGCCTTTTTCTAACTATTTTTGGGGTCGGTTTCCAGTCTAACCGGATGCAGCTGAATAATAGTATTTTACTATATCTACCATAAACAACTCAAAATATGCACTAGCTGAAGAGAGTCAAATTAATTCAAGGTTACCACAAGAAAGTTTCCTTGGTCCAAAACTTTTTCTTAATAGGTACTATTACTTTACTTCAACGACTTACTTACGCCATTACTCCGCCAGTGTATAAGTACTTTTTTCTAATAGCGGTCATAGTTACAGATGATAATTAATATCAGAAATAGATAACGAAAAAGTCTCTTGAAAAAAGTAAACCAAAACATTATTAAAATGGCTTAATGAAACAAACAAAAACAAAACAAAAATATTTATTTGACACTTAAAAAATACATGTTACAAGCCAGTCATAATAAAAAAGCACACGAATGTATTGCCACAAATATGATCCTAACCCCCAAACTAGGCCTGGACCTGTATTTTAGGGGTCAGCGTTCAGCCATGGGTTCTATTAATATACAAACTTGACAGCCAAGGTTGTTGCCATTTAGTAACACGTATAGGTAAAAATTATTAATCTATTACAAAAAGAGGGTAAACACACTTAAGTAGGAATTAAAATTACAGAAAGTATAATGCTAAATTGTTATGTGTGTTTGTATGTGCGTGTGTTGAAATTGTGTTAGTTGGGTGGATGTGTGTAAATGTGCATGTGGTGGAAGTGTGTTGTGTGTGAATATGGGAGTGAGTGATTGTCTGGTTTGATTCGCGCCTTTGAATGTGTGTAAGGACGGGAAAAGTAAGAACGGTTGACAGTGTGTATAGGATTTAGATCATATTATAATATGTTATGTTAAGAATGTGAATAAACTTTCAGTCTACTGATAGTCCATCTTTAGGAGCCAGTCTGATACTTTCTTTTTCATTTCCTGTCGACACATTTTAGCTATGTCCAGCTCTTTGTTTGCGAGATTGTACAGTTTGCTGCTTAAGCTTTTAAATTGGTGTTTGGCAAATGAAGTCCGGCAGGGTATCGTAGGGCATATGGAGGATTTGCTACGCTTATTTGGGTCGGGTAAGGGAACATTCCTTTGTTTTCTTTGGATGGATTTGAGCACATAGAGCTGGCGGACAGTGAGGACTTTTAATTCAGAGAATAATTGGTAGGTGGGGAACCTATACGGTTTCTTGGTCATAACCTTAAGCACAGCCCTCTGTGCTCGCTCCAACCCGAGCAGGTAGGTCTTGGCTGCACCTCCCCATGCGGTTATGCAGTATTGCATAATGGACTGACATAGGGCCAGGTAGACTAGTTTTAGGTTTTTCAGTGTTGCAGAATCCCTTAGGGTCCTGAACACATTTATTAGGCGCCTAGTTCTGGTAATGATCGAGCCAATCTGCTTGTCCCACCTCAGTCCATCATCCATCAGCACTCCCAAATATTTCGCCGATTCTACCCGAGAGATAACCTGGCAGGTACATTTGTATCGGTCCTCGCAAGTATGTGGTATTATGGAATAGTCAGGCGGGGGTTTAGTGTTGGGTCTCAAAGAAAAGGGTAGGAAATGTGTTTTGCTGAGGTTTAGTGTAAGAAGATTTAGTCTTAGCCAGGTCATTATTTTGGAGAGGGAATATTCGGCTCTATCTTTGACCACCTGCCAATTCCGTCCCCATACAAATACTGCTGTATCATCTGCATATGTAAAGATTTTGGTGTGTAGAAGTGACATTGTGCAGAGGTCATTTATATACACCAAAAACAACAGGGGTCCCAAAATACTCCCCTGTGGGACCCCAAAGAGGATTGTCCGTTCCTCGCTAAGACAATCGCTTATTTTGACATATTGCTTACGCCGGGAAAGATAGTCTTTAAACATATTTAAACCAGTGCCTCGTACACCTATTCGTTCTAACTTTGCTAAGAGGATAGGGACAGAAACTGTATCAAACGCCTTCGACAGATCTAGATATATACATAGGCATCTATTTCTTTTGTCTAGGTTTTCTACTACTTGCTCTGTCAAATCCAACACTGCGTCCTCTGTAGATACACTTGATCTGAATCCGTACTGGTTGTCGGCTAAGATATTAAAGCGATTCATAAAATTTTTGAGCGATTTGTACAGTATTTTTTCTAAGATCTTTGATAAGGCTGACAGCACCGATATGGGCCTATAATTATTGACGCAGTCTCTGTCCCCACCCTTGTAAATTGGGTGTATAATAGCTTTTTTCAAAGCATCAGGGAACACGCCAGTAATAATAGCACGATTACAGATGTGCGTTATAGGTGGAATCAGTACACGTCGGCACTCTCTGAGAAGGGAAGATGGAATTCCATCCCATCCAGTAGCACAATCCGGTCGCAGCTGTAGGATAGTGGTTTCAATGTCCGCTTCATCTACTTCTAAAATAACGAGCGAGTTGGGTTGATAGCTTTCGGAACAGTCTGAGGCAGGGGGTTGAGGGGAGACAGAGTTATCTGTAGATGAGGTTTGAGACAGAAGGATGTTGTTCGCTAGATTTTTACCGACGTCAGTGAAAAAGTTACAGACAAGGTCAGCAGACGACTTTGGGCTATCTGATATTTGAAGTAATTCCAAAGTATTGTCTTTGGGCTTGTGAGTATTAGTTATCTCTTTGATAGCTTTCCATAGGGCTTTGGGGTCGCTGCCTGCTTTGTCCAGTTTGCTTTTCTCATACGCGATTTTTAGCTTTCGTAGGAGTCGATTTGTAAAGTTCCTATAACGTGTATATGTTACTTTAAGTGTCATGTTATCTGGAGATTTCTTTGCTTTAATATGTAACCTATCCCGATTTTTTATACAGCGCAGGAGACCCGGCGTGATCCACGGTTTTAGGATTTTTTGCTTATTTGGCATTAAAACTGTTTGTGTGTGTTTATTAATAATTGATGACATTGTTGAAATTAAGGAATTGGTTGCGGTGTTAGCGTCATCCATTTCTAAGAGAGGTTTGAAGTTTGTGCTTTCTATTTCCAGTTTTATTGACGGATAATCTATACGGGTTTTAGCGTTATTGTACTGACGTTTAGGACACACGTTTTCTATAAACAGTACAACAGGCATGTGATCGGTTATATTTGATTCCAGTACTAGTGTTGTAGAGTGCAGTTTAGATTTTAGTAGAGTATGGTCCAGACATGTTTTGATCCTAGTGGGAAGTGTGTGCGTAGGGAAAAAGCCGTGGGACGCATTGAAGGTAAGGTATTCCTCTGAAATAGGGTCCTTATTCATAGTAGATATGTCGATGTTGATATCACCGACAAGGACTTGCGTACTAGTTTTTAGTCCAGTGTAGACGGTATTTAAACTGTCTAAGAAATTAACTTGGTTAATTCTAGTCTTAAGTGAAGGGGGGCGATAAATAGCAACAATTTCTAAGTTCTTTTCTATTTGACAGACCATACAATTTGCATCTTTGAAAGCTGGTTCATAGACTAGACAGGTTAGTTTTGTGCTGGTAAAAATAATAATACCGTCATTTTGGTTAAGTATATTTCTGGTGTAATGTGATACATAACCATCTAGGATAGGTAGATCTTTTACCTTGCTAAGCCAACATTCGGACAGCACTATTACATCAAACTTTACTTTGGTAAGAGCCAGTAAGATGCGAAGTTCGTCGAAGTTTTTATTTACACTTCTAATATTGATGTGAATTATCTTTATAGCTTGACTAGAGTTGCCAGCATATTTGTATTTGTGTCTTCTGGACAACAAATGTACGAATTTTTGAAATTGCACGAGTCAAGGTCGTCATTAATATTATTAATATGGTCACGATTAGCCATTTGGAAGGAAAACAGAATTAATATTGGTGCAACCTGCGTACATTTTGTATTTATAAACACTGTCGTACATATGCTTATTGTTCTTAAGTCGTATACGGAAGATGTAGGGTGCGAATACATGAGTGTAAAAAGGCCTATGTGGTAGGTGCAGTAGAGGTGAGTGGTAGAGTGAGTGTGTGGGCGAATGAATTGAGTTGGATTGTTGTGTGTGAGAGCGAGTTATTGGTTTTATATGAATCGTATAAAGTTTTAGCAGTGAAATAAAGGTAGATTTTATAAAATTACAATGAATATAAATTAGACGTATCAAAATCAGCCGGACATTAAAGTACTTGAGACAGATTAATAGTCACAGATTCCTGCGCAGGTCCAATAAGGATTGTTCAGACGAGATCAGGAGTTGTTTTTCTCCTTGTACCTTGCGCAGGAATATGTTACCATTTGAAGACCAGCAAAATTGGAAACCGTTTTGTTTTGCAAATTCCTTTGAGAGGTGAAATAGTTTTTTTGAGCTTGCCGGAAGGTGATCACTAACATAAACTGGTTGCCGTTTGCCAGTGATACCAATAATTTCGGTGTTGAGCTTGTTTTCTATAGTCGTGCTGTTTTTGTTGAAAGCTCGCACTGCGGCCATAGTTTCCTGTTTTAACTGCACAGTTTGGAACTCCGCAACGATTGGGCGAATAGAGTCAGGCTTACCAGGTATCCGGTAAATATCCCGGAGATCCGATGTTTTTGTCACCGATCCAATAGCCTGGCCAATCTTGCATACGACGTTAGAAAGATCAGTACTTGTTTCATTTTCAACCATTGGGATATTTCTTATTTCTATACTGAACGATCTGGACTTTAAGTTTAGATCTACTAGCTTCCTTTCTTCAAGGTTTTCAATACATTTACGCTGGGTCAAGTTTTCGTTGTCTAATTTTGCAACACCCGCTTTGATGTCTTCGTACTGCTTATTAATAAATTTCATTGACTTATCTGTGTCTTCCAGGGATTTTTGCATGCTGGAATTTTGTAACTTCAATTCAGATATGTCGTTGGAGAGTTTGGATATAAGATTACTTTGTTGTGTGAACATAACAGTTAGTTTTGAGTCAAAATCTGCCTTCCAGTTATTCAACATCGCCATTATTTCGTGCTTCAGATCCTGCTGCGCCTGATCTCTAGGTGAATGGGGCTCGTCTGAACGTAGGCGCTTGTTGTTCCGTTTCGTGTTTACAAAGGAGGGGTCACATTCTTGCATGGCGGTGTTTAAGTCAGATTCGGACTGCGTATGACTTAGAGAAGTAGAAAGAGTTGATGGAGGCGTGCGCTGCAATGACATTATTGGTAACGTTGATTCTGCGCTCGCGTCACGGTCACAAAGTTAGTTCAAGCAGGTGAAACTATGACACAGTAGCACACGGAACGCGATCCTATCCAACAGCTGGACACTGTGCGACACAGTGTGTAGTGGGCGGGGCCAACGCACCGGTCAGTCGCCGTGCGTATGACTCAGTGACACGGAGCGACACAGATCAACACAGATCGCGATCCTTTCCAATTAGATGACACAGTGTTTTTTCCTTTATCCGTTATTTAAAATTTTAATATTTGTTTTGTGTTTTAATCGACAACCAAGTATTATTTTATATTTCTGTTTTCACTATCACGTAGGTAGTTTGAAGGGCCACGTCACAGTATATTGCACTATGTGGTTTTATCGTTTTGGCGCGTAAGATAGAATTTATAACACGGCACTCGATTGACACACTTTTGACTCTCGACACTCCCAAGGTGAACTCCAAAATTACACACATTTTAGAACAATTATCTCTTTGTGAAATAATTTAAACATATTTATGAAATGCTCAAACGTGTTGAATTACTTTGAACAGAAAATGTAGAAGTTGCAAACATTTTGGTTGCTGTTCTGTTTAATGCTGGCATATTCTGAGATTGCCAAGATCTTGGTGGTGTTTCTTATGCCAGTGAGGAGTCACGGAAACCTTGGTGATGGATATGTCAGACATCTATTCAACGCCGGTCATGAGGTCAGTGTTGACCATATGTGGTTTATGATATTGATATTCAGGATACATGGAAGTTATACTATCAATTTGGTGGCCATTTATGATTGTCCAAAATTATTAAAATATAAATGTGCGTTAATTAAAATAAAAAAAATTCATTTATGCTTTAAGATAGATAAAGCCCTGTGAAAGACAGACGGTATACTAGGCTTAGCAGTGAATTAACAATCACTACAAAACCTTATATCTCTACTTCCAGGTGACGGATATCACGCCATTCACCTACAAGAATCCTCCTGCCAAACTTCGCAAAGTTGATGTCAGCAGTAACTTCGAATTGATGCCGAGTAAGATTTATCCACTTTCACGGTTCAGTTAATACTACAAAAAACGAAATAATTGGGCAGCCACAACATGCACAGGGCAGTCAGTACCACTGTCAAACTTGCTAGTCTTTGCAACATCACGTCAGCAATTCTGCCTCAAGCGAAGAAGAGTAAATTACAAGAGAGGGATCCTCTGTATGTTACACTAGCACTTCCCCGCGATTCGTCCGCGATAATGGACTGCATCTTCGACGTTACATACTTTTTTTTTTTGTGGGTGGGAAATCATCAAATGACTTTTTCCGTTCTGGGTGGAGCGGGAGGGCGTGTCAGACTTTTACTGAGTAAAACCCACCCATGTTCCCTCAGCTGCTCGTATCTCAGGGGCTGCGGTATCTCTTTCGAACAACCCGCACCCGTAGCAGGCATCGGCCCTTACGGGCCCCACCAGCTGCTGCTGACGTCCTCCTGCTGTAACATTGCCATATAAAACCATACATTTCGGGTAGTTCTCTTTTGACTTGAGCCAACAGGGTGTTCCTGTTCACAGAGTTAAAGGCGTTCTTAACGTCAACCTCGAGGATAACCTCACCTTTCTGAGAATTTAAAAAGGTGAAAAGTGCATGTACGGCAGCCTCACAGCCCTCTCTCTCGAGCGAAAACCTAGCTGCTGGGGCTGAAACTGAGTTGTAAGGTTTTTGCTGTATAACTTACAACATACTTTAGCTGCCGTACGTCTGTATGTGCACCCAATGGCGATGGTACGAATGCCGCCTTTTCAAAAGTGACTCACCAGCTTCCCCGGAACCTGAACTCAAAAAATCCTTTAAAATGTTGTGGAGTCAGGCCGTCGACGCCGCCAGCGGAACCACTTCTGAAGGAGTTCACGGCTGCAATCAACTGGGGTGCCGAAACGTTCAAGAAGGTTGAATTTAGGTTAGGAGGGTTGGGGGTGTCGAGGAAGGTGAGACCTTCCGCAGGCGTTGGATGTTTGCTCTCCAGAGCTGTGAGTGTTTCTGGAGAGCAAGGTGCCACCACACCGCTGCTAAACAATATCCTGGCCGCTCCCCTGATGTCACCTTCGCTTAATTTGGATTCCACGTGTGAACACAATGAGACAGGTTATTGAATGCAGGTAATTTGGGATCTAAAATAAGGTCCGAATTATTGCAATTTTCTTTGATTTGGTTTGTTAAGGTTCTTTTAGACGCCGATTTTTTTTGAACATGCTGAATCCTATAAGGGAAGGTGAGTAATTGCTTCCAGGCACTTAGTGAGTTCTCCTGGGTCGGAAGACGGATACATTGTGCTAAACTTAATGCAACAGACCGTCTCGCGCCCCGGGGAACTCTCTTTAATACCGGGGTCGAATTTTTGAATTTGGGTAACGTTTTCCACAAACTTTGACCTGTAGTTGTTGATGTTGGGTATGTGGCTGGGGGGCACAAAAAGACAGAAATCGTTTACAAATGTACAGTCTGTAAGGCCTACAACGTTCTCTCATTCGAAATAAGTAAAAAAATCTACAAAAAAAATGTTAACCGATTTAAACCAAGTGACATGATTTCCACGATAATGACTAATTAATAGTTTATATTAGAATAATTGATGTGTAATGATTAATGTCAAATAATGACGAGAATATGTCAGACATAAAAAAAGGTGTGATTGAAAAATTTTACACGACTTTTGATTTCGTCTATCATCCTGCACCTGTCAAATAAAAAAAATGTACATTGCAATTTGGGTCCAAATCCGAAGTCACCCAATGTTTTATCATTCAATGCTAAAATTTTATTTTCTGTTTGTATTAAACCTTCAATGACATTATTAACAGGCATGGTAGAGCCCTGATGTCTTCACAAAATCATCTTTGAAGATATCCCACAATTCTACTTATTTTTTTTTTAACACGCGTTTATTAGCTTCACCAGTATGTTTATATGTTTGTTTGTAACCGACTCTTTTGGACTTGATTTTGACCCAATTCAAACGGTCAGATTTCATTTAAACTTTGTAGACTTATCAAGGACCAATGACAATTCAAAAATTTAAAAAAAAAACAAACGAAAAAAAAAAACCTAAAAATCACGCTTTTGTAGTTAGCAATACTAAATAGCAAATAAATAATAGTTAATAAAATTAAAAAAAACACGCAAGTATTTTCTACTTTTTGTAATTTGGTTTTTAAAGCGTTTTTTTTTTATTTTTTTCATGAATTATCACCAGAGATCGGAGTAGGTAGATTGATTTTATATACTTGCGTCAAGATATTATACTATGGATATGCCATTTTATCCATAATGTGCGGGAAGTACCGGAAAAAGTTCCGGAATTGGAATTATGGAATAAAATTAAATTAAAAAACATACAGATAGGCTAACAAGCTTACCACGCTTATTAATGCTGTATTTCGGTGAAACATGTTCCTGACATGTGGAAATTAGCTGAAAGCATCATGATAGCCAAGCCTGGGAAGCCACCTCATGAAGCAACATCTTACCGACCAATCTCACTGTTACCTGCGTTGTCAAAACTCTTTGAGAAACTATTTCTAAAAAGATTGAAGCCGATTATTTAAGCTGAAAATCTAATCCCCGATTACCAGTTTGGATATAGAAAACAACACTCTAGGCTCAACCAAGTACACAGAATTACTAATATTATTGAAAGAACCCAAGAGGAAAAGAAGGTGTGCTCCACGGTTTTCCTTGGTGTTGCACAGGCTTTCGATAAAGTATGGCATGATGGCCTCATTTATAAGCTAAGAACAATGCTGCCTCAACAGTTTTCATACATCATAGAGACCTAAATATCCAACAGATTGTTTAAAATAAGACAAAGAAATGCTTATTCAAACCTTAGGCAGATAAAAGCTGGCGTACCACAAGGTAGTGTACTAGGTTCTAGGTGCTGTCTCTACTATACACCTGTGATTTTCCTGAGCTAGAAAATAATGTCATTGCAACCTTTACTGACGATACAGCTATCATGGCGGTTGGAAATAGTCACGAAGAAGCCGTACAACACGTACAAGAGTCCGTAAATCGTGTTTATGAGTGGACTGCAAAATGGCGTATCAAATTTAATGAAAGCAAGTCTATCCACATTGACTTCACGAATAAAAAGCCACAATACTTCCCAGTATTCATAAATAATCAACAAATACCATACGTACTGCTAAGTATCATGGCATGACCCTAGATGCAAAACTGCGCTAGAAAGAGCATGTCAAAAAGAAAAGAACGGAATTCGATATTCGATACAAAAAATGTATTGGCTACTTGGTAGACATTCGCCATTGCCAATAAATATCTAACAAATTGTTGTTGTTGTTGTTGTTGTAACAAGTTTTAAAGCCTGTATGGACCTACGGTATTCAGCTGTGAGACTGCACCAGCCAAAGTAATCGTCAAATCATACAACGTTTTCAAAACAAAGTATTAAGGGATATAGTAAGCGCGCTCTAGTACATTAGAAACAACGACCTCCACCAGGACCTCAAGATGGATGTCGTTAACATAGTTACACAAAAATATATACAAAAGCTCATGAACACAGACTTCATCATCGCGTGAATGTCAAGGCGATCCAACTCCTTGATAACACTGAATTAGTGCGAAGACTAAAAAGGTTAAAAACCTTTTGAGTTAGTTTAGTGCAGTGTAAGTGAACTTAAACTATAGTGCAATTGCTGACTTTATTATAGAACACGGAATCAAGTGTCTTCCCCGTAACTTACAGTGAATGAGAAAGACGTTATTGAACGATTTCTTAGTTTTATAGTTACTTAGCCGTTTCAGTTATACTAAAAATACTTATTAGCTAATAGGGATAAAATATCATCTATTGTGATAATCAGAGGTCGGAGTAGGTAAATTGATTTAAGGTCGTTGACGTCAAACGTAGAAGATAATATGGATATGCCTCCAAAATACCGGAACTTCATATTTATTGTGATATTTGTTCCGGAATTTTGAAATTAGCACGAATTTGTGTTTAAGGTGAAAAACGTATTAATAATATCAATCTACGCTACCAGTGTTAGCTAATGATGAAAGAAAGCAGTATTTTATTTTATACAAAAATACCTTGGAATAGTTACACCGTATTTTGACCCTTACTGTTGAATTAAAAATGACGTTTGACAGTATGAGACTAAACTTAGACAGGGCCTTTTGTTTCTTTATCTCATGTTCATCTATGTTCACAACGCATTGACCGCACGCAACGACCTATCAGAAGCAAGTATCCTGTATGACTCATTGGGTGTTTGTTAGAACAATGCGCGCGCTGAGTTCCAGGTATCTCACTCGCTTACCTCGGTTCGTAGAGTGCGCTCCTAATTTGTGAAATTCCTGTGTTGTGTAAATAATAATCTCACCCTGGCTTGTTTACTGATTTCTGGTACCTTCTTAAAAAGACGAATTTGGCTTGTATCTACCGACATCGATTTGTTTTCAAATTGTATCCGATGAGGATTAAAAATAATTTATTTATGTTTTTGTTTAACTATAAATAATTTTTCATTGAATTCAATCAATCATTCATATAATATACGATTTTGTTAGCCTATCTGTATGTTTTTTCTTTTATTTCATTCCATAATTCCAATTCCGGAACTTTTTCCGGTACTTCCCGCAATATCTTGACGCAAGTATATAAAATCAATCCTCCTACTACTCCGACCTCTGGTGATAATTCATAAAAAAAAAACGCTTTAAAAACCAAATTAAAAAAGTAGAAAATAATTGCGTGTTTTTTTAAATTTTATTAACTATTAAGTATTTATTTTCTATTTAGTATTGCTAACTACAAAAGCGTGATTTTTACGTTTTTTTTTGTTTGTTTTTTTTTTTTAATTTTTGAATTGTCATTGGTCCTTGATAAGTCTACAAAGTTTAAATGAAATCTGACCGTTTGAATTGGGTCATTATCAAGTCCAAAATAGTCGGTTACAAACAAACATATAAACATACAGGTGAAGCTAATAAACGCGTGTTAAAAAAATAATAATAAGTAGAATCGTGGGATATCTTCAAAGATGATTTTGTGAAGACATCTACCATGCCTGTTAATAATATCATTGAAGGTTTAATACAAACAGAAAATAAAATTTAAGCATTGAATGATAAAACATTGGGTGACTTCGGATTTGGACCCAAATTACAATGTAAATTTTTTTTATTTGACAGGTGCAGGATGATAGACAAAATCAAAAGTCGTGTAAAATTTTTCAATCACACCTTTTTTTATGTCTGACATATTCTCGTCATTATTTGACATTAATCATTACACATCAATTCTAATATAGACTATTAATTAGTCATTATCATGGAAATCATGTCACTTGGTTTAAATCGGTTAACATTTTTTTTGTAGATTTTTTTACTTATTTCGAATGAGAGAACGTTGTAGGCCTTACAGACTGTACATTTGTAAACGATTTCTGTCTTTTTGTGCCCCCCAGCCACATACCCAACATCAACAACTACAGGTCAAAGTTTGTGGAAAACGTTACCCAAATTCAAAAATTCGACCCCGGTATTAAAGAGAGTTCCCCGGGGCGCGAGACGGTCTGTTGCATTAAGTTTAGCACAATGTATCCGTCTTCCGACCCAGGAGAACTCACTAAGTGCCTGGAAGCAATTACTCACCTTCCCTTATAGGATTCAGCATGTTCAAAAAAAATCGGCGTCTAAAAGAACCTTAACAAACCAAATCAAAGAAAATTGCAATAATTCGGACCTTATTTTAGATCCCAAATTACCTGCATTCAATAACCTGTCTCATTGTGTTCACACGTGGAATCCAAATTAAGCGAAGGTGACATCAGGGGAGCGGCCAGGATATTGTTTAGCAGCGGTGTGGTGGCACCTTGCTCTCCAGAAACACTCACAGCTCTGGAGAGCAAACATCCAACGCCTGCGGAAGGTCTCACCTTCCTCGACACCCCCAACCCTCCTAACCTAAATTCAACCTTCTTGAACGTTTCGGCACCCCAGTTGATTGCAGCCGTGAACTCCTTCAGAAGTGGTTCCGCTGGCGGCGTCGACGGCCTGACTCCACAACATTTTAAAGGATTTTTTGAGTTCAGGTTCCGGGGAAGCTGGTGAGTCACTTTTGAAAAGGCGGCATTCGTACCATCGCCATTGGGTGCACATACAGACGTACGGCAGCTAAAGTATGTTGTAAGTTATACAGCAAAAACCTTACAACTCAGTTTCAGCCCCAGCAGCTAGGTTTTCGCTCGAGAGAGAGGGCTGTGAGGCTGCCGTACATGCACTTTTCACCTTTTTAAATTCTCAGAAAGGTGAGGTTATCCTCGAGGTTGACGTTAAGAACGCCTTTAACTCTGTGAACAGGAACACCCTGTTGGCTCAAGTCAAATGAGAACTACCCGAAATGTATGGTTTTATATGGCAATGTTACAGGTACCCTTCAATATTATCATACAAGGACAATGTTTTAGAATTTGCAGTAGGATGCTAACAGGGTGACCCTCTCGGGCCTCTCATTTTGAGCTTAGCTATTCATCCCATTATCTAGAAACTAAATTCAAAATTTAACGTATGGTATTCAGATGATAGAACGCTAGGCGATGTAGACACTGTTTTGAAAGACCTACAACTCCTCAAACAACAATTTAAATCCATTGGGATGGACCTTAACCCATCAAAATGTGAAATTTATCTTTCTGACGTCACCAATAGACAACAGACTTTAGAAAAATTTTATGCGATAGCCCCACAAATCAAAATTCTAGAAAAAGTTCACTGCACCTCCTAGGTTCCCCAATTTTGGAAGACAGTTTTTCACAATTCATCGACGATAAAATTAAAAATTCCGACGACATTTCGGAAAGACTCTCTAAAATAAATTTACACTCGGCATTCACCCAGATTAGATACTGTTGTTTTGGCCCAAATTTTATATATTTTCTACGCTCTTCCCCAATATGGAAGCATCCACAGCTCTTGGACAAAATTGACCAAACTATTCACAGCACACTATCATCCATTTTGGTGGCCACGGCCTCCGTAAAATTACTACTATTAGCTTACCGGCTTTCCTGTCCTCTGTCCACAGCACTTAAAAGTTGGCGGGGAAAATTTTAGCACCTTGCCTGGTTGACTCTGAAGTGTCGTGCTTACCGATGCGGTGAATGCCTGGAAAATGGCTTGCCTGGATACAGATCGGCCCGTGAACCCATCTTCCCAGAGGCAGTGGGATGAGCCGCTCTGCAGGTTGGTACGGAATAAACTTATTAATACGTCCACCAATAGTACTGAGCGTGCTCGCCTTCTGGCTGTTGGATGCTGGGTAGGACCTTCCGGCTCGCTACTTGCCTGTGTCTTGGCACTCCTTGCGTGGCATCTGCATCGCTCCCAAAGCGGTGAAGGTGTCAACCGCCTCGGACACCAAGGCTTATCCTGCAATAGGAGCGCAAGCCAGATAGCACGGCACGACATCACCCGTCACGCTCTTGTTACCGCCGGGGTGCCAGCTGTTCTAGAACCTAATGGCTTAGCACGCAACGATGAGAAGAGACCAGACGGAATAACCATAATGCCTTGATAGTTAGGTAGGCCTTTGGTGTGGGATGCAACATGTGTCGACACCCTTTTGCCGTCCCATCTTTCAAGTACGGCGGGTTGTACTGGGGGGCTGCTGCAGGTGCGGAAAACTCAAACGGCGCGAATATTCCAATCTTATTGGAACCTATTTGTTCGAGCCGTTTGGGGTTGAAACTCTAGGACCATGGGGTCCGAGTGCCCACTTAGTTTTCCGTGACATTTCCAAGCGGTTCGTCGACTCTTCACGTAACCAAAGGACTGGCTTATTTTTCGGCCAAAAACTCAGCATTTCCATTCAACGTGACAATGCTGCTAGCCTTTTGGGCACTTTTCCCATTGACAACGATGCGGAAGTATTTTTGGATGAGTTATGACTATTTTCTTTTTTAATACCTGTATATATTATTATTTTAAGCCCAGTAGTTTTTAACCTAAGTTCTTAAACCCTAAATGTACGCACTAACATAAGAGCCCACCTTATCGAAAATACGGATAACGATTATCATCACCAGCTACTCAAAGTTGCAGAAGGGTCTTTTTCTTATCCAACCTTGGGCGCTAACGCTGCGGAAATCGTTATAAATGAGAGTCTGGATCGTAGGTATAGTTCAGAGTCTGCAGCAACTTATAGATGCAGTATATCCCGACCTTGAGTATGTCCTAAATAGAAACATTCATTGGCTTTGTTCAAGGGATATCGTCTCACCTAGGAACGGTACAGTCAATGAAATCAATAATTTAATTTTACAAAAAGTCCCCGACCAAGTCAAAATCTACAAGTCAAGTATGTAATGTCGACACCCCAGTGGGGTTCCCGCATTGTCGTTGCGGGGGGGCTCAGTAACCGTAGTCATATACACGGTGAAGCGAAGAGGAACCCCAAGGTGGGGGGGCCGCTCGTCAGGGCTTGTGCCTCCAAGCCGACGACGTAGCGGCAAAAAGTAGGTTGCGGTGACGTGCATCGCAACTGAGGCGGGCCGCGATGTCGAATGGGAGGCATCGCGGCTGAGGGTACAGGCTGCAGCGGTGGAGGAGTGCTGGTACTTCTGAGTAACGCTCTTCCCTTCCGTGGCCTGGACGGGGCCGCCACCGTTTGATGGCGGACGCGGTGGGCCCGCAGGGGAAGAGGAGTGTTGGTATAGCGTTGGCCGCTCTCCCTATCCCCTGCGGCCGAAAAGTGATAGGCGGCGGGGCCACTGTGCTGACCCGTCGCAGGAGGACGTCAGCAGCAGCTGGTGGGCCCCGTAAGGGCCGATGCCTGCTAGGGGTGCGGATTGTTCGAAAGAGATACCGCAGCCCCTGGCATACGAGCAGCTGAGGGAACATGGGTGGGTTTTACTCAGTAAAAGTCTGACACGCCCTCCCGCTCCACCCAGAACGGGAAAAGTCATTTGATGATTTCCCACCCACAAAAAAAAAAGTATGATTGTAATGTCGAAGATGCAGTCCACTATCGCGGACAAATCGCGGGGAAGTGCTAGTGTAACATACAGAGGATCCCTCTCTTGTAATTTACTCTTCTTCGCTTGAGGCAGAATTGCTGACGTGATGTTGCAAAGACTAGCAAGCTTGACAGTGGTACTGACTGCCCTGTGCATGTTGTGGCTGCCCAATTATTTCGTGTTTTGTAGTATTAACTGAACCGTGAAAGTGGATAAATCTTACTCGGCATCAAGTCGAAGTTACTGCTGACATCAACTTTGCGAAGTTTGGCAGGAGGATTCTTGTAGGTGAATGGCGTGATATCCGTCACCTGGAAGTAGAGATATAAGGTTTTGTAGTGATTGTTAATTCACTGCTAAGCCTAGTATACCGTCTGTCTTTCACAGGGCTTTATCTACCTTAAAGCATAAATGAAAAATTTATATTTTAATTAACGCACATTCATAACCCTTTTTATATTTTAATAATTTTGGACAATCATAAATGGCCACCAAATTGATAGTATAACTTCCATGTATCCTGAATATCAATATCATAAACCACATATGGTCAACACTGACCTCATGACCGGCGTTGAATAGATGTCTGACATATCCATCACCAAGGTTTCCGTGACTCCTCACTGGCATAAGAAACACCACCAAGATCTTGGCAATCTCAGAATATGCCAGCATTAAACAGAACAGCAACCAAAATGTTTGCAACTTCTCCATTTTCTGTTCAAAGTAATTCAACACGTTTGAGCATTTCATAAATATGTTTAAATTATTTCACAAAGAGATAATTGTTTCATTAAGCCATTTTAATAATGTTTTGGTTTACTTTTTTCAAGAGACTTTTTCGTTATCTATTTCTGATATTAATTATCATCTGTAACTATGACCGCTATTAGAAAAAAGTACTTATACACTGGCGGAGTAATGGCGTAAGTAAGTCGTTGAAGTAAAGTAATAGTACCTATTAAGAAAAAGTTTTGGACCAAGGAAACTTTCTTGTGGTAACCTTGAATTAATTTGACTCTCTTCAGCTAGTGCATATTTTGAGTTGTTTATGGTAGATATAGTAAAATACTATTATTCAGCTGCATCCGGTTAGACTGGAAACCGACCCCAAAAATAGTTAGAAAAAGGCTAGGCTGATGATGAGACAGATGATAGACAAAATCAAAAGTCGTGTAAAATTTATCAATCACACCTTTTTTTAGCCTATATACATACATATTATCAGCCTATAATTTTCTCACTGCTGGGACAAAAGCCTCCTCTCTTCGAGAGGATGTGGGCTGTACTGTACCTGTAATCTATCAGGTGGGCCCAGTGCGGGTTGATGATTTAATGCAAATTCATTACATTTTTCTATTTATTTAAACAAAAAAAAATCGAAATTCACATAACAGCGTATTGCTGCAAGTAGACGTTTTTATCGCCTAATTATCAGCCCTGACTGTAATATTGATTTAGCAAAATTTACGAAAAAAATATCAATTATAACACTGTGTAAAACAAAGTTATATCTGGGGGTCGCTAAACTAGATCAAAAACCTATTTCACCCACAATATTTATAACTAGATATATTTTCTCGAAAAAACCGATTAAAAAAATACCTGTTCCAAATCGACACTTTAGTCTTTTTTCGTTTTCCGACCGACAAGAAACGCACTGCTAATAAAATCGAATGAATATCCTGGTAATCTGTGTTTTATAGTACGGTATCTTGATTAAGGGTAACGTAAGATACTGTCTGAAGATAACTCCTTATTGTTTAAAAATCAATAATAGGCAAATCAAATATTACCGTGTACATTTACACATTTGCGCTTAATAATTCTAATTCAAATATATTGTACGTATATCGTAAATGGTAAATGTTTGAAACAAGATGGTGCGTTGAGATCAGTTTGGGAAAATCTATTTATATAATCGTAACTATTGGAGAAATATAATTTCTTTCTAAGGATCCACGTTTTCGTTTCTGGATAAACTGCATTCAAAGATTTTGTAATCATTGTCGAATATCAACGTTGTATGTACGTACCTAAATACATACAACATTTCAATGTGGTGCTGTTGCAAATTGGAATTATTCCCTGTTATTTGTAAACGTTGCTTAAATTTAAGAGATAATTAAATGGCAAAAATGTATGGGTTAAACAGCCACCAAACACTATTTAACTTTAAGCAAAGTTTATAATAAGGCGTTAATTTTATTTTAAAATATACTCCCTTAGAGTATATGGTAAAATAAAATGAAGTCGTACTATCAGGCGTTAAGATTACGTACGATTTTAGAGTTATGATTTCTTTTCGAAACATAAATTATAACTTTACTTTGTTTGGTTTAGGTAAACACAAAGCCAAATCGCGAATTAATTTGTAACTTGATTCCGCGCAGTTGCTCAACAGAATAGCTCGACGTTTAGTACCGGCTTTATCCACATCTTGCCCAATTTCGTTTGCAGGAAACCACTGTTCGAGTCATTCTTTGTACAATTGCCATTCTTGGTGTTCATGGTTAAACACTGTTACTGTGCCGAACGAAACTGCAGTTTTTGCCATGTTACAATTACGTTATACGCGTAACTCATACTTTGACCTCGTCGCCAAATGCATATAATCAGTTAAGTCTTAATGAGAAGTCACAAATGCTCACTTGCATAAACGCACATAAAGGGTTATATAAGTTTACACGCTTGGTGTTTGGTCTGGCTAGTGCGCCAGCCATTTTTCAGTGAAATATGAAAGCGCTTCTATCAGGACTAGATGGTTCTCTTTTATTTTTTGATGATATTTTAGTGTGCGGGGCGGACAAAGATCAGATGATGAGTAGTTTAAATGAAGTTTTCCGTAGGTTACAGGAATCGGGCCTAGTTTTAAAGAATGAAAAATGCACTTTCTTCCAAGAATCGATTTCCTACCTGGAGTTCGTCTTTGACCGTAATGGTATACATAAATCTCCGGAGATAATTAAAGCCATTTTGCAAAGTCAGATTCCAACCAATTTATCAGAATTAAAATCATTTTTAGGTATGGTCAACTATTACCGAATTTTTTAAAAAATGCCACATCAATTTTAAGCCCACTGCGTGATTTGCTAAAAAAATGAGCCTTGGTCATGGACCAAGAAACATGACAAAGCAGTGTCGTTTAATGGTTTTTTGGCGAATTGGTTTCCGAAACCACCTTAGCGCATTTTAATCCGGAAGCTGTGTTAATTGTATCGGTTGATGCGTCACGGAGTGGTTTAGGCTCCGTTTTATCACAGGTTGAGGGTGGTACAGAAAAACCTATCTCGTATGTGTCTCGTTCACTTAATGCAGCAGAAAAACGCTACAGCCAAATCCAAAAAGAGGCCACTGCTATAATATTTGGAATAAGGAAATTCCATCAATACTTGTACGGTCGAATCGAGCCTTTTATTTTAAGAACTGACCATAAACCTTTAATTTAAATTTTTATATATATATCAGCAAATCGGTTACAGCGTTATGCAATTTTTTTGTCCGCATACAAGTATAATATTGAATAAGTAAGCAGTGTTCATAACTGTGCAGATTTCCTAAGTCGATTAGTAGCGCAAGATTTAAAAACGACCGATACAAACTCAGTACGGAATGAGTCATTAGTCGACAAATCTAGTTATGTGCGTTTTGTTTACGAAGGTGAGAGATTTTTGTCGCTGACGGATATCAAAAATGCAGTTAGGCTTGATAATGTTATCAAATCCGTCATCGACTATTTGACAAATGGTTGGCCAAATAAAATTAAAGAACCATTCGTTATGAATTATTATAGCCACCGGTTGGTATTATCGGTTGAAAATGGTTGTCTAATGAGGGGTCATAGATTAGTGATTCCTATAAGTCTGGAATATGAAGTGTTAAACGATTACACGCAGGTCACTTAGGAATCACAAAAGTGAAAGAAGAGGCACGCAATAGATTTTGGTGGCCAGGTATGTCTGTTGCTATTGAGCAACACATCAGCACGTGCGCCGTGTGTGCATCGCAAAATTTTAGACAGCACGGTTGGCGCAGCGGTTAAGCGATTGACTGCTGTGCTGCGTGTAGCGGGTTCGATTCCCGCACGGAACAAATATTTGTATGACCTACAAGTAGTTGTTCCGGGTCTGGCTGTTTGTGTATGTGTATTTAATTCCTAGTGTGGGGCAACGTTTTAAAAAAAAAAAAAAAAACAAATCAAATCAAAATCATTTTTTTTTTCATAAATAAGGTACAGAAAGTTCTTATGATATTACTCGATCACTTATTATGTCATTAATGTCGGCGTGCAAATTTACATGCTTAAATACTATTTTACGAAATGAATTAATAAAGTAGAATAATGCATGCGATTAGTAAATTATAATTCAATTCAATTAAATTCGGATACAATTATTGAATTAGGACACAATTATGATTAAATACCACGATTCACAACTTACATTAAATACACACAATTCACAACAATACACACAAATACAGACAAAAAAAAATACACACAATTCACAACTTACAATCTAAAAACTCAAGTACACTATAAAAGCATTTATCAATAAGCATTTTTGTTAAGTTACGCTTAAATTTAAAAAATGGGGCACGGGTCGCAGCGCGCTGCGATCCGTGCACCCCCCTCAAGCCATGGCCTTTCCCTGCGCAGCCGTGGCATCGCGTACATATAGATTTTTTAGGTCCGATTAGCGGAAAAACATATTTAATTATAGTGGACGCGTATTCAAAATGGGCGGAAGTATTTGATGTTTCATCGGGTGGTTCTTCGCATGTAGTAATTTGCTCAGATAACGGCACTTCGTTTGTATCGCATCATTTTAAACAATTCTGTACCCGTAATAATGTTACTCATTTATCTTCACCAACATTTCCGGCTAGTAACCGACAAGCGCAGAGTTATGTCAAGATTATTAAAAAAGCAATCAAATCACACTTGTTATCAGGTTCATGTTTAAGAGATTTAAACAAAAATATCAGAATTCTTGCTTAGTTATAGGAATTACAAACATTCAACCACAAACAGATCACCCGCTGAAGTCTTGTTCGGTCATAAGTTGAGATGTAGACTTGATCTCCTGGTACCAACTACCACGACGCCATCCAACGCAGCACTCGGCACAGTTGTTAAGGTCAAACAGTGTTCGCAGATTGACAATTATCGTGGTAACCGTAACGTTTCGTTCAATGTGGGTGACCAAGTCTTAGTGAATCTTTATAATCAACAAAGACATTGTTGGTCACGTGGCATTATTATTAGAAATGTTGGCAAAACAGTGTATTAAGTACAACTAAGAGAATCGGATGAAACGGTCAACAGACACGCTAACTAGTTGCTCAAAAACAGAGGGAGGGCCATGCGAAGAGATCATTCCCGCATTTGTAATGCCATCTCAACCGAGGAGCTCCGGGGAGGCACCACCATCCAAAATCTCGGTAGAAAAACTACCAGTTGAGTCAGACCTACTTATTTATAATTAATAAATAAGTAGGGTAAACGAGCGATTAAGTTTTACTTTAATGACTGCTGCGTCAGTCCAATATATGAGCTTGTACGTATCGGTTGAGTTATTTCATCTCCACCCCCCCCCCTTTGGTTATAACAACATGGTTTACGTATTCCTCAACTTAAATAGAAAATCCTCATGGATCAATTGTTCTAATCGGATAAGAAGAGACATAAATTCAAACGCTTTAAAGAAAGAATTAATGACCATCCAGTTAGTGGCCAACCAATAGATGTGTGAATTTTTAAAATCCGCCTTTTAGTCCATTTTACAAGGTAAAATTTGTGTTTGTTTGTATGTAGGGGACATACAAACAAACAAACAAACAAACTTACTTTAAACTAAACTTTATAATTACTAATTACTAACTTAAACTTTATAATCGATATATAAAAAAAAACTTTATTTCCCTTGGTCATCACAATATGTGAATGGCTGGACCAATTTTGCTAATTCTTTTTTGATGTCTTTGTTATTGTCAGGAGAAGGTTTTTATGAACGAAAAAATTAAAAAAGTTCCGCGTAACATGTTTATATAAAATGCAAATTCAATATTCATAGTTAAGACAGGACAACGTCTGTCGGGTCAGCTAATATTAGAAGCGTAGATTCACTTAACCACAATTTTTTTTATAAACAATTTATTTCAATATTTACAAAACGCATAATAAGCTTAATGCATTTAAGCTAATTATTCTTCTTCTTACTTCCCGATTTTCCTTTGGAACATACTTGAGAACAAATATAAGTGCAGGCGCGCTTCAACAGAATGTATACAGCTAAGAGCAGGACCGCAATGAGCGCAGCGAGATCTAGGAACCTTCTCTTGTAGAAGGGTAGGTCCAGCGTAGGAGAGCGCAGGTGCGGGGCGCCGCGAGTGTTCACCACGTGATTCACCCAGTGCACCAGCTCCTGTCCCGGCTTCACGGGACGGTCGTGATGGATGAAGGATAGCTCCTTTGCTTTTTCGGCATACCTGTTAAAAAGAAGATATTTTTAATAATTTTCGACTTCCGTAAAATATAAAGTATTGTTTTTACTTTATCTTTTAGGTCCGTCAACTGGTCTTAATCATCTGGGAAGATAATAACGAGCTCTTTAAATACACAATAGGCTCTTTCTTTGACACCTCAAAACAAATAAATTATAACCTCATCATTTTTACCAAATTTTCAACTATTTCGGTTGCTTCCTTTACTATTGCAATCTATAATTGCAATTTTAATAAGTATTCACTAAAAACTGTAACAAGAACTGATAGATCCTTATTTAGTTTTGTTAAATGCTTCTTCTTTAAACACACCTTTTGTTACTTGTTACTTCTACTATCTTCTTTTTGAGCTCATCTGCCATTGTATAAGCAAGGTCGACTCTTTGCGCAAATCCTCTGTTAACTGATTTTTCGACATTCGTAAACTGATCACCAAACACTGGGATGCCGATGATTGGCACTCCAAAGTGGATAGCTTCAGTCGTTGACAGAAGACCACCATGCGTTATGAAAATGGCAAGATTAGGGTGAGCTGGAAATTAAACACAGATTAGAAGCGTTAATATAGATTTTAAAGAGTGTCTGTCGAGTTTCTTGCTCTTTCTTCTCCATAGGTAACTACTATCGATACAAAATTATTCTCAGTGTATGCGAAACCTGAATATCGTTTGTTCAGAATAAGTAACTGAATCGATTCCAATGATTTTTACACCATGTTATATTTTGTCTCAAAAAAAAAGTTTTGCAAACGTGATGGCAAAATCAAAATCAAAATCAAAAGTCATTTATTCAAATTAGGCAAATGTTAGCACCAGTTAATTACAATAAAATCGCCGTACGGTTAGGGACCTACGCCTAATTATTATCAATGAGCACAATACGACGCTGGACACTAGGGCAGCGTGGGTTCGCGTGGTGACCATGTTTGTGGAGACAACTAGGTAACATAACAAGCTTATAATTTTGTGATGTTTCATGATACAGTTTTGAAATTCCAAACAACAAATGCTTGGCTGATGTTGGTCGCGGAAAAGGAATTTTCTGAATAGAAACTTACAAAGAATTTCCTGTTGAGGTGCCCATTCCAGGATGTGAACATTTTTAGGAAGGTTAGGCAAAACCTCCTCAAACTTCCACAACACAGTCTGCTTCAGGGTTCCAAACATCTTCAAAAGACTGAGCTTGACCTCGTCGGGTAAGTCTTTACTCCTCAAGTTTGAGCCCATGCTGAAGTAAATCACTCCATCCTTTGCGCTGTCCAATAGTTTCTTCAAATTCTGAAAAACCCTTGTCGTTGTATTTAAGATATTTCTGAACTTATAGTGGTTCAAGAAATGTTATCTTTTTTGTTTAAAAAGACAACATTGACAACGAACGTTTTGCACGTTCATTTAACTAAATTAACGTGCAAAACGTTACGAGACGCAATCAGTTTCCGATATTTAGGTATAAGAAAACAAAAAAAAAGAATATAGAGTTGCTCTTTGCGCCAGTTAAATTAACTTAACATTAAATACCCAAAGACATAGATGTTGTAACTAAAATCATCATTCTTACTTCTGGTAGAGGCTTCACAGTATCATCGATATGGTAACCTCCGATAAACTTATGGCTCTGTGGAAGAGATGCACCTCCACTCGTAGATACGTATGCGTTAGACAGTAACAAGGAAGCGTTATACCGGGCTTCACGGAAAGTTGGTAATTTTCTTCCACGTTTTGCGACTATAGGGCCAAACAGTGATGTGTACACTTTATCTTCAACACCATCCAGCCACCTAAAATTTCGAAATATTGCGTTAAGTTTACAATTGTCGTTATTGTTTTTATAATTCTATTGAGAAGACTACAGATTTCTAGGATTTTCACTGGAGTGCATTGTAATATTATAGCTTTTACGAGTGGCGATCCAAAATGCACCGTGCTTTTTGGATACTTAGCATCGCTGTTTGCGACGTTACGTAGGCATGCTAATATACTACCCCGCACGAGAAATTTTGCTATGCAATGCTAAGCAGTAAAAATTCTCAATATCAAACTTACGTGTATTTCAGGAACTGAACTTTCAATTGGGTCCACAGCTCATTCGCTCGCTGTAAAAAGTTTAACGGTGGAAAGTGTGGAGACATGGCATCTACTGTATACGCGGGGTTCGATGGTTCGTCAATCAATTGTATAACCAGCCAGTTAGGATCCACAGATGACGACCAAATAAGTGGACAGTTGAACACTGAAGCAATTCTGAAAATAAGGTAAATTATGAGGCATGAGTAATATAAGACAGAAAGTGACTGATCGCGATCATAACTGGGGCTGCCAGTAACCCAACCAATCAAGAAAATACAATTCATTGTAGTTTCGTGTGAATCGGTTCAATCTTCCTATGTATATCAAAAAATCTGCTGATGCTATTATTTTCTAAATCTTTAATTGGTATTATCCCGGTAATACGTTCCCGTGGGATAGTGTCCAACCTCCATGCGGGTGAAGCCGTGGGCAAAAACTAGTGCGTTAATAATACAAAATGTAATGCTTTCTACAAGTTTTAGCCTATAAACAGGTAACGAATACGATTTGAATTTGCCAAACAGAATATAATTTAAAAGGATTTTGCTGTTACTTGCACTACTTGTAGCTTGCACTCTACTTGCGCTGTTACACTTATAGCCGTAACTTTCCGATGTTCAATTGAATTACTTACCCAGCCGTTATATCGCTGAACATCCACTCTACGACAACCGCATCAAACTGTTCCTTGGAGTCATTCAGTAGTTTCTGAACGTCGTCATTATTAACTGTATTCTTTGCTATCTCCACCATCATGAAAGTCATGAAAATAGGGTTCATTTCCGCGGCTGTATTGTCCATAAAACTTTTCATGTTTATGAGGTCGTCTGAAATAATGAAAAAAGAATAGAATAGAATAAAATATTATTGCTTAGTTAACAAACTTGATTTGAACCCTGTGAAATGTTCAGTAATCTCCTTTAGCAGAAAACGCGTCCCTCTCCCTACAACTTATAAACTGAAAGGGCAGCTATTACACAGATGCGATGGTGTACGTGACCTGGGCGTCTTTCATGATACCAAACTTCTATTTAACGTTCACATTGAACAAATAGTGGCCAAAGCTTCGAAGTCACTGGGTTTTGTTATAAGAGTCGCAGGGTGTTTCAAGAAAGCCAAAACCCTTAAGATTCTTTATTGCTCTTTTGTGAGAAGTCATCTTGAATATGCGTCACAAATTTGGAACCCGTGTTATGGCAAGTACATTGATCGTATTGAGAACATACAGAAAAGATTTATTCGTTTCCTATGTTTTCGGCTGCGTATACCATACCATTCAGAAAATTACATAAATCTTTGTAAGAAGTTTCATTTACAGCTACTTGTAAATTGGCGTCGATTAGCAGATTGTACTTTTCTTTTAAAAATTGTATCTAACGAGATCGACTGTCCTGATCTCTTGCAAAAACTGAAATTCAACGTCCCTCAGAGATCAGTTAGGTTTAATCCACCTATCTCCATTCCTTTCTCTTCTTCTAACTACAGGCATAACTCATACATGGTGCGAGCGAGTAAGGACTTCAATATTCTTAGTAAAGAGTTCTCATTTCACCCATTTACCACCAAAACCTATTCTGTACGCACTCGGCTTAGCGCTGACTTTTTCAATAGTGCATAGTGCTTATTGTACCTTTTATAGTATATTCTTTTATAACGTGCTTGTTACTGATCATAAGAGTTCTACTACTTTTTTCTGTTTTTATCCGTGAGAACCTGTAATTGGCTTAATGTTACATATACAACTGTTATCCATCTATTATAGCTGTTGGTTCTCCTATGAATAAATAAATAAATAAACTTTATTTCCAAATTTTCAAATTTATACAGAGGCGATAGGTTAGTACTATGACAATATTTTTTTTAATTGCATAAATCACTGATTGTTACCTCCGGCACCCAAGCTAGGAATGAACTTATGTTACGGGTGCCAGGACTCTCATTATTAATAAAAATTTCAAATTTATACAAATTTGTACGGATTAGCGTTTGGTTAGTTGCTATCGTTTCAGTACCAAAATAAAATAAAGTTATGAAATTAAGTTAAAAATTAGAGAAAAAGAAATAAAAAATGTAAAGCCTCTCTACACTGTGATTTTGGGTGTGTAAGTGTATGTGTCATGTGTGTGTATGTCGTGTATGTTTTGAGTTGTCTAAAATAAGCAGAAAACTTTTTTTTTCGAGCAACTTTTCTACCTCCTCGTAAGTAAGAGTCGTGAGCCATTGACTCACTTTCCTTTTACATTTAAATTTATTAAATCGATAAATATTGCATTGTTTGTTAACTGCATTATAAATTCGACTACCCAATACTCGAAAGTGTCTTTCAGCCATTTTAATTTTATAACGTTCTACAGGACATTTATTTTGATCTTCTATCTGCTAAACGACCAGTACTGCATTTCAGAGAACCATGTTTGCGCAAAATGGTATTGAGCACAGAGAGTTGTCTGACATCTTTATACAATTGTATGGTGCTATAATGGAAATGTCCGTGTAACCGGAAAATACTTATTATTATTACATTAATTGAAAGCAACAAAATTATCAATACAGTATTAAATGCAAATGCATAGTGTGTGAGGTGACTTTAAGAGCCCGTATAAGAAATTTTGTAAAGTAAGTTTAAGCATAATCAGCCTGTAACGTTCTCACAGCTGGGACACAGGCATCCTCTCTGTGAGAGGGAGTGGGCCATAATCCTCAAGTGAAAATGATGGGACGAACTTCAAATTTAAATTTATAATTGAGGCCTTGCGATAGTATTGGTGCACAGCTGAAGACAGAGAAAATGGGAAGGAAAAGGCAGGCTTTTCCTGTGCTGTGCGACAACACAAAATGAAAATAAACAAACATATAAATATAAAAATTAATTCTTACGGGGCAACAGATCGAAGTTATTGCTGACATCAACTGTGCGAAGCTTGGCAGGAGGATTCTTGTAAGTAAATGGCGTGATGTACGTCACCTAGAACAAGAGATACGAATTTACGTAATAGAATAATACACGGTTAGTCTTGCATTGTCACCGAATCGAAAGTGAAACTCTATTCTATGCTGTATATCATACATGAACCTTAACTAGCACTGACCTCATGACCAGCATTCAACAGATGTCTGACATATCCATCACCAAGGTTTCCGTGACTCCTCGCAGGCATTGGGAACACCACCAAGATTTTAGCAGCCTCATTACATCCCAGTATTACGCTGATCAGCAACCAAAACGTCTTCATCTTTTCCATTTTGCTGTTTAAATTAATCAAATGAATACTTAAGTTTTCCTTGTATACCAACTTCAGCAGCACAGCCTAAACTAAACCGCCTAATAATGAGAAGTTTTTTTAAGGCATCCCCAAAATGGGGTTATATATCAAAATGTCGCAGCCATCTGGTTCCCAGGCATCCAATTGGATACCTGGGCAGATAGTTAATTGAACTAGAATCCTTCAACGTTTAATAACTTGTCGTATTCAAAGTTAGCCCTTTGAAGATGACTGACCAAGACTCTGCCAAGTGATTTTAATTTAGTTCAGATTTTTCCACTGCGGCGCTAGTAGTCACCAAAACATAAATATGGCGTCAATAGCACCAACCGTGAATGTTATTTTCGTTCTTGTCTGCAATTTTATGTGAAATTCAAGTGTGATATTGTCAAAATAGTATGAAATTATGGAAGTGCCAAATAATACTATGTCTTCTGCAAGTTTTGCGAAATAATTGAGTATTTGAGTTTGTATTTGAGTGATGTATTTTATTGTGAACAAACATTTCACTATTACTAGTAACTTAGTGGTAGGTATGAGTAAAAAGTATTCGTACATAATTTGTGAACTCATAGTCACCAAAACCACACGTCACAAATTCATCGATATACAATTTAACTAAATGCCTGCACGACATTCAGCCATCTGGTTAAACGTTGCGCTCAATGACTTGGCTAGTTGTCGTTCGGCTATTTAATTGGATGCCGGCGCGTTTAATGAACCGCCTAGGCGTTCAATTAGTTGGCTTATTTAATCAGATGGCTGCGACATATATAGAATGAAAGTTTGTATGAAAATTAGTCATTTTTGCTGGTGGGATATCCCATCAGGCAAACGACTTGATGATTAATAGAAGTTAAAGAGGTCTGCCAGGGGTGCGGGTTGTTCGAAAGAGATACCGCGGCCCCTGGCACACAGGCAACTGAGGGAACACGGGTGGGTTTAAGTCAGTAAAAGTCGAACACGCCCTCCTGCTCCACCTAGAGATTTCCCACCCAGAAAAAAAAAACAGAGGCAGTCAACTTACAACTTGTCTTTACCGCAAGGTTTTTCGAACGGTAATATTGATTTATTATCAACAATGACCGATATATAGTCAGCAAAAAGTATACATTGGCGGTGTAAAGCAATAGGTAAGTCGTTTATGTAAATTAGAAAAACCTTAGGCTAAGCATACTTCCTTTAGGTACTCCTCATTTAGTTTGACTATATTTAGAACGAAATAGTACAGTGAGTTTTTATTGATTGTACTTATTTCTACTTTGTAGATAACTATTCTTCTGATTCCGCAGCTTGTTTTGATTAAACGATTTCTGAATAGGAAATTGGTGGTCGACAAAGTCAGTCACTTTACTCGTGTCAAGGAAGATAAATGATAATGGTTCGCGTTTAAGAATAGCTAATTTTCAATCACATTTCTCGTTTGAACAATTTATGAAAATCTGTATTCACTATTATTTTATAAAATTTAAACATCCCCAAAACAAATTTTTGTTGTTGTGAGCAATTTCAACAAAATCTAATTATTATAAAGCAACAAAGTAAAGCTACTTCAGCGGTTGCAAAACTCAAAATAGCATGTTACTAGTTCAATCTCATAATTATCTAATCACCTATGCGCAAAATTACGCAACGTAATATCATTTTATTCAAACCAATTTGATAAGGATTTACTTGTAATTTTATTTAACATTTTTCAGAGTTACTTTCCACCTTAGTCAATATGTTCCTACCCCACACTTTACGACTTCCATCTCCATATTATGTTTGAAGACTCTATCTAAAGGTAATATCTATATAAAAAAGATAAAATCGGACTATACCTCTGACTGTTTTGTAAAAAGGACAATAAAAAAACTATTAACAGTTTTAAAATATACAAGCTGTTGATTTGCATCCTACTCAAATTCAAGGACGTAATTATGCTAATGATTCTCGACCCAAATCAACAATAAAATGGGTATGTATTTTTTTTTTTCATGTTTACTGAAATCCGTAAGTGTGAACCAACCGTATTTAAAGGCGGCGCGTCTGTTACTAGCCCTATAACCGCGCTTTCACACGCAAACAAACGCAAACATTCATTCATACACAACGCATACGCAACGATCATTCGATAAATTCGTAGGTAATCAATCCCATCAACCAACCACGGCGCAGGGACTCTCCCGCGCTCGCGCCGGCGGCCCCGCGCCCCCGAACCAACAGTGTGTTTGATGTCGCCGCAGCGTCTGTGCGCTTTGCGAATTCCGCTTCTCGGTAGGTGCATTGTTGAGACGTCATTCGATACAAAGTGCAAGATGACGGACAATTATTCTAATGTCGAGTTGGTGGAGATGGTCCGCCTGTATGCCATCAGTGGAGACAGCCTACGTGGAGCCATCCGGATGTTCACGGAAATGTTTCCCGATCGACAACCCCCATCACAGAGCGTCATGCTGGCTGCAACACAGAGACTGCGGGATTATCGGCAGTTTGACGTTCCCCGGCATGCTCAAGCTCGCGGCAGCGTAGGCCTGCCTGTCGCCTTGCAGGAAGACATCCTGGAATACTTCCAGCGAGAACCACGGGCAAGCACGCGGGAGGCTGGTCGACGCTTTGGAGTGCACCACACCACAGTGTGGCGCCTACTGAAGCGGGAACTGCAGCACCCGTTCCACTACCGCAAGACACAAGACATTCACCCAGCTGATAATGCCGTGCGGATTACATTTTGTCGCTGGTTGCTGGAACACCAAGACGCCAACATCCTGTGGACGGACGAGTGTTTATTTACTCGAGTTGGCGTCTACAATGTTCATAACGAACATTGGTGGGCTCACCGCGCCCATAACCCGCACGTAACCAAACGGCATGCGTTCCAAGTGCGGTTTGGACTGAATGTGTGGGCTGGCATAATAGGGGAGGGAACACGTGCTTGGACCCTACTTCATCGATGGGCACCTCAACAGTGCAACATATCTGGAGTTGTTGCGTCACGTTGTTGAGGAGATGTTGGAAGATATTCCTCTGGCACTACATCGCAACCTCTTTTACCAGCAGGACGCAGTTACTCCCCCTCACTATGGTCGGCAAGTACGCGAGTACTTGACCGAAAAGTTTGGTGACCACTGGATCGGTCGGGGAGGCCCTGTGGCCTGGCCTCCGCGTTCTCCGGACCTGACGCCTCTAGACTTTTATTTGTGGGGAGACGTTAAAAGGTTAGTTTACACGGAGGAAGTGACAAGTGTAACAGAATTACGTGCAAGGATCATTAGTGCTTTCGACACTTTAAAAACCAATGTGTTAGTTTTACGTAAGCTGAAGGAAAACCAGCTACGTCGTGCTCGATTGTGCCAAGAGTGTGATGGTGGCAACTTTGAACAATACCTCCGGGTAACATAAGTAGGTAATTTATTTATTTGTACATTTTGTAAATACGTTGTTAGCTTAATCAATTTTATTTGTGTAAATAAGTTGATTTCAAATTTTTAACTACGCCAATAATACCTAAAAGTCGAAAGTATCACCACTTACTTACATTTAACTATCAAATCTTTAAAAAACATTTTTATACTTAGTAGATCGGGGTAGGTATTATTGACGGTCCTAAGCCCGTTAAGTAGGAAGGAAAATTTCAAATCAACCAATTTAATCCACAAATAAAAACAAAATCACTACGAAAAGTTTAGGCTGAACGATAGCAATAAAGCAAAACATAAATTTTATTAATCATCTGATAGCAGGTCAGTGAACTTTTTATGGCGTCTAGTATTACTGTCATTAGTAAGATTCCGTATTATACTGATGCTTAAAAGGAGTTAATTGTCAAACGAAATGTATGACAATAATGTAGGTGATTTTCGAAATAAAATTAGGTAAAATTATTGCTACCGGTCGCTAAGGTCATTTCTCGGTCGCGCACGAGTAAGACGTCGAAATTCACGCACACAGCTGCTTGTCGCTGTGTGCGTAGACTGCGTAGTCGGGTGATTCTCTTTCATTTGTATTGAATTAAGGGTTTCATTCTGAAATACTGTTAAATTTCAACAACAAAAAAAAGCAGCGCTTATTAGTTATTGCCCGGTACTGTACTTTCAATTGATTATTTATGTCTTTTATGACAACCACCTGAAATTTGACGAGGATGCAAAACAACACCTTGTATAACCATTAACTCACTCTATAAAGCACTAGAAATTCAAAACACCACTTTTTAATTATCCTATCGACACAATATTAGACGTAGGTTTTTAGATCGACAAGAGACGAACTGTTTTAAGTGAATGGACTCCTAGTAACGTGTGTTATATAGTATTGTTATCATTTGATTACACGTGAATTAATTATCAAAAGATATCAATATTTGAGACAGGGGCGTATACATTAGAAGCAGTCGGTTTATTCTGTTATTTTAATTATTAATCTTTATTTATTCAGATTAAAATAGAGTATACAGTGTTAGTAACAAAATAGCATAGCCACAATCGCTCACTACTCGTACTTAATAACTAAAATACGTAGATCGAATCCTATCCCATCTATCCTATCCTACCGGTCCACCCAGGCAGACAGCCCGCTAGTGTGGGCGTTCATGGGCACACACTATCACTTTGTTGCTGGTGTTTTTGGGACCACTTAAAGGTCTTCCGTGCCATGATCATGGCTTCAAAGATGGGACCAGTGGATAGTTGACCGTACCAACACTCCAGTCTGGCATTCCTGTGAGCCTTGAGCAACCAGCAAGGCGTTTCGCTTACTACGACTACTTTCGTACGTGACACACGAATAAAAAATTGTGCAATAGCACTGTATAAATTGTTAATTATCTTTGTATGACAATGATCACTACAATATTTGACACAGTAATTTTGTAAGTCTACTGATAAGTCAATGTAAAAAAAATGTCTTTTAATTTCGACTTACACATATTTTCACACACACATTGGTCTACATCCCTCTCTCCCCATTGTATTTTATTACAAGCAGTGTTTTCCCAATCGCTTAGTTACAACGAGATTACCTACACGTTAAAAACCAGCGGTAAATGGTGGGACCAATAAACGTCGTATTTTATCAATACTTCTGTTAAACAGTGCACAGCCAAGTCAGTCACAACGTGACTTCGGCTTCGCTAACAAATGTGAACGTCCTTGACGAGATTTGCAACCTGAGTGTCTCTACAAAAGTCCAATTCTGGTCCATCAAGATATCTATTAGTTTACGGTAAAAAACGCTCACCTGGATGCGTGTTGTAGTCACCAAGACTAAAACAGGCTCGATATCAACATCACTTACGTTGGCAGTGTTGGCACTGATACATCTTAGACAATCTATGAATTCCGATAAATTTTCTAAACTGTCAGTTGGTAGATAAATACTCACGAGTAGTCTAATCTATTTAGCCTATCTTTCGTCGTAAGATGTATTGCTGCAATACGCGGATTAGCACACGCAATCTCTAAAACACATGGGAAAACCATCTTACGCCACAGTAGCGCAACTCCACCGAAGTAACGACCTCTGATGATGCCGGTAGCCGTGTCCATAGCAGACGTTCCCGTGGTTCCAAAATCTTTGTGCACGCTGGACAGGACGGTAGCTCATCAAACTGTAACTACGTCTTGCAGCGCGATTATGTCGGCAAAACTAAAAAGTTATTTTATACCCTCAATAGATCGCTTGTAACATTGAGTGAAACGTCTGCATGTAATATCGGCCGGCCATGACCGAGTGGCGACTCAAAAACATGTCAACTTTAGTTTTTACCCGACTGCGCCAGAAGGAGGGTTATGTTTTTCGAGAGTATGTATGTATGTATGTATAATTGTTTGGCCCGCTCTGCAGCCTGAACGGGTCGATGGATTTTAGCTTGAGATCAGAGAGGCCTGCCTTTAAGAAGTGTACTATAAGCTAAAGCCTGATTAGGCGGTCCGTTAAGATGGGACAGTATGTATGGTAAAATCTGTATGGAATGGAAATGTTGTTCTAGGAACCACGTGGCAGAACATTTTTAGCTATTTCGACCATTGCCAACATTATCGAATGTTTCATCGGTAAAGCAGATTTTTTTTAACTCTAGTTCCTCGTTACATAGCTGATTAAAAGATATTGTGTTTCCTGCAATTCGTTCGCTTAGTGCTTTTATTTTTTGGACGCCCCAGGTGGCAGAGGGAAAACATTCCTCGCTAATTAATATTAACACATGTTAGGCAATCTGGAAAAATAGCCCTGGCAGTGGCTTCTTCAGGGATTGCAGCTACTTTATTGAGCAACGGTAAAACTGTACACTCTACCCTTGGTAGGTTGTTACAAGATACGTCGCTGATAACGTAGAATGAATGTACCATGAGTCATAGAGCTCATGTTGAAGCCGTGGATCGAACATGGTGGACTTGAGAAACTCAGTCGCTGTCATAGGTGGTGTCACATTTGTGTTTGCTGGTGACTATCCGCAGACACTTCCCGTCTTCACAAAAGCGACACGTGAGGACATCATTAAGGCGTGCCTAAAATCATCACCCGTTAATTTTACATTGTTCTGGAGCCGAAACACAGTAACTCCAGACGAGTAACAATCACTATTGGCATTGTTATTGTTTTTTTTAACATCTAAATAAAGAAGTCAGGTCATTCGAGTTAATTTTTAGTAGCGCTTCCTCTATTTCATTCATAAAGGCAAGATCACACGCGATCCGCTCGGTGATGACGTAGCGCGGCACAGCTGTGCGTGTGCGTCAGTTTAGCGCACTCGCGGTGCGCAGCTTTTACAGTCTTCAGCAGCTCCAACATTTTCAAATGCTATTCAATTTAGTATAAGGTACCTTGTGGAGCTGGACAAGCAATGTTTAGCCAAGAATTTTTGTCAGCGATGTAATGTCCCAACTTATAATAACCATGGCTGCATAGTGTGCGTTTTATACAAGATTTAAATTTCATTTCATTCAGGATGGATTGGAGTATGTGGGGAGGTATTTTTATTGTAACATTTTAAACAGTACCCCATGAAGGATAAGTCTACTTTGGCCAGTCTGAAGGCTGGTTGAACTAATTGGTCCCTATTTCTAGTTCCAACGGTGTGTCTTTCACCTCTTTTACTGAAAAGATTTAAACTTTTCCTGACGTACATGATGTTCTCATAGATATCCACTGTAGCCTTGAGTCGAGCGTGATCTCTAGAAAAACAGTTTTATCGACGAATTCTAGTTTCTTTTTATTCAGTACTATGTCACAATCAGTACTTTTAACATTTGGTAAAGCAAATCTTATGCATTTCGTTTTTTTCCCATTTAATACTAAATTATTAGCAGTGAAAAATTTTGCACCAGCAGTAGGGCGTTATTTACGTCGTCAAGATTTGATGCACGTCTATTTATTTTAAAAATTAAGGATGTATCGTCAGCAAATAACACCATTTGTGGTTGTTTTTTAATAAATGGGGTAGATCATTAATATACTAGAAAAAGGAAAGGACCTAATATTGAGCCTTGTGGAAGATTATTATTGAGCCTTGAAGAAGAAGTTGAGTCTTCTTACTTCGTACTTGAGTAATAGGGTTCAATGTGTTGACGTAAATGGAAAAAGATTTCCCGGATCAATAGTATCAATGGGAGTCCCTCAGGGCTCAATTCTTGGTCCTTTCTTGTTTCTTATTTCTATTAATGATTTGCCTTACCTCATAAAGAATGATCATGATATAGTATTGATTGCGGATGACACTTCACTTTTGTTTAATCTTCAACATCAGCAGTTGCGTACTGACGATGTAAATAGCGCAATCTCAAAAGTAGTTCACTGATTCAATGTTAATAATTTGCCTTTTAAGTGCCTATTTGAAATAAATGCTTTGACTTTGACTTTGACTTAGTGTGTTACGCAATTATTACAACTAGGTTGAGAATCAGCACATTTGAACATCAAAAACACATACGACAGTCCCCCAAAATGCCCGTATTGCATCACTTCCTAGCCACTTTCGCCATTCTTATCCCCTTCCCCTGTCCCTTCTTCGAAAAAGTAGGGGCGCAACAAACTCCCCAACATAACAGCTGTCTGTTCAGTTAGAAGAGCTTGTTTCAAAATAATAGGAAGTAACTAACACAACGAAACACAAAACATTAAATACAATTATGTGCCATCATATCAGCTAGCACACGCAAAATATTGGTAGGTATATTGCGGATGCTAGTTGACATAATGGCAAATAATTTAATTTACAAATGCAAAAGCACTGAAAACTATCCAAAAGCAGAAATAGCTAGAGCTATCCTACTAATGTTGATGATGTTTGGATGTTTGTTACTCAAACACCCAGAAATGGCTGAACGGATTTGTATGAAGTTAGTACAGTAAGTATAATTGGATTAACACATGGGATACTTTTTATCCCGATAATGTCCCCGTGGGAAAATTTCTGACCTCCACGCGGGCGAAACCGCTGGCAAAAGCTAGTAAATAATAAAAATATAAACAGAACTTGATAAAAAAAATAAAAGCCTTGGAAGTAAAATGTTTAATAAATAAACAGATAATTGCTAATAGCAATAACAAAACCATGGTCGTGTAATTGTAATTATCTGTGATGGTGATTTGTTTCTGATTCATTGATAAACATTGTAGATTAACACTTTTGAGCGTAATAATTCATTTCAATAAAACAGTTACACACACACAGCAGTACAACAAGTAAATGTTTGAAATAAAATGGTACGTTGAGATCAGTTTGGGAAAACTTATTTTACATACAAACTTACAAACAAACAAATTTTACCTCTTTTTAATATCTCTATGTATATTAATACGTGAAGCAAAAACTTTGTACCCCTTTTCACGTAAATTACGCTGACGGAAGAGTATGAAATTAGGCACAGTTAAACTTTATATGGAGACGGACTGCAGAATCCTAATATTTTTTAATGATACTAATTTTTGACTTCGGGGCAACCACTACTTAGAATAGATAGATTCACATAACCATAAAATATTTTAAAAACAATTTATTTAAATAATAACATGCGTAATTCATTTTATTATTCTTCTTACTTCCAGATTTTCCCTTTGAACATACTTGAGAACAAATATACGCACAGGGGCGCTTAAACAGAATGTATACAGGTAAGAGTAGCACCGCAATGAGCGCAGCGAGATCTAGGAACCTTCTCTTGTAGAAGGGTAAGTCCAGCGCGGGGGAGCGCAGGTGCGGGGCGGCGCGAGTATTCACCACGTGGTTCACCCAGTGCACCAGCTCTCCCGTCCCGGCTTCACGGGACGGTCGTGGTGGATGAAGGATAGCTCCTTTGCTTTTTCAGCATACCTGTTAAAAAGGTGATTTTTTAAATAATTACCTATTTGCTTAAATGGATAGTAAATTTTTCTTTTAAGTACTTCAGTTTATCTTCACTATCTGGGAAGATAATAACGAGCTTTTTCTTTGGCAAGGTTTCAAAACAAATAATAGATTAACAGACATAAAAAAACATTTCTCATGTTTCAGAAATGGTTAGTTTATTTTTTACAATTTTATTCGTTGCA
This sequence comes from Polymixis lichenea, assembly GCA_949091785.1. Classification (NCBI taxonomy): domain Eukaryota; kingdom Metazoa; phylum Arthropoda; class Insecta; order Lepidoptera; family Noctuidae; genus Polymixis; species Polymixis lichenea. The sequence goes on from OX420952.1 coordinate 7,686,098, forward strand.
ATCTTGTTGAGCATTCTGTAAAAGCTAGACCGAGAACTTTTACATCCTTATTTAGTTTTGTTAAACGCTGCTTCTATATACACACCTTTCATTGCTTGTTACTTCTACTATCTTCATGAGCTCATCAGCCATTGTGTAAGCAAGGTTGACTCTTTGTGCAAATCCTCTGTTAACTGCTTTTTGGACATTCGTGAACTGATCACCAAACACTCGAATACCGATGATTCAGAGATGAGGCACTCCAAAGTGGATAGCCTCAGTCGTTGACAGAAGACCACCATGCGATATGAAGACGGCAAGATTAGGGCGAGCTGAAAATTAAATCCAGGTTAGAAGCGTTAACCCATTTGGACCAAAATGCAAACTAGTAGCAAAATTATAAAAGTAAACTTTATCGAAGTAACTCACAATCAAAATATTTTATTTCAGATAAACCAACATGGGCACCAGGAAGGACGGCCCCGCCTCCCAAATCTCCTCCGGCCGACGCCGAATGGCAAGTAGCCGGGGAGAAGAGGAAGGCAGGGAAAGCTGCGAGGGCGGCGAAAAGGAGGGAGAGGCGGCAGCGAGCCAAGAAGCGGAACGCCGCGGCTAGGCTACGCGCCCCGAAGTCCGCAGCTGTAGTTATCATACTACAGCCGGAAGCGGAAAAGAAGGGCGTGTCCTACCGCGACGTGATCGCGAAGGTGAAGGCGGCGGTGGACCTCTCGGACCTAGGTGTTGCCAGCGGCCTCCGCATCAGGGTCACCGCGACTGGGGCCCGGATGCTGGAGGTCCCTGGCGCGGCCAGTGGCCCGACCGCTGACGCTCTGGCCTAAAGGCTAAGAGCGTCCATAAGTGCGGACGAGGCCCGAGTCTCCAGGCCCACCAAGTGCGCTGACATGCGCATCTTGGGCCTGGACGACTCCGTGACGGAGGGCGAGGTGGTGGCTGCCATAGTTAGGACTGGAGGGTGCTCTGCCGAGCAGGTGAAGGCAGGCACCATTCGTCCTGACAAAACGGGCATGCGAACCCTTACGGTGAGCTGCCCCGTGTCGGCGGCCCGAAAAATCACCGAGGAGGGCCGAAGGCTCCTGGTGGGCTGGGTATCCGCGCAGGCCAAACTGCTGGAGCATAGACCTCTGAGGTGCTTTCGCTGCCAGGTGGGTCACCACGTGGGAGTGAAATGCACCTCGGAGGTGGGCCGCAGTGGTCACTGCTTCCGCTGTGGTCAGCCCGGTCACAAGGCCGGCTCGTGTAATGCCGCGCCGCACTGTTACTTATGTGCGGCAGCTGGCAAGCCGGCCGAACACCGGGCGGGGAGCAAGGCCTGCGCCCCACCCGCCAAAACTGTAGGCCGAGGCAGGGGTAAGCCCTCCGCCACCTCCGTCACTGCCGTAGCAACCGCCACTGCTGCCGCCGCTGCCACCTCTACCAACGCCGTCGCCGCCGTCACCACCACCGCGGCTGGGCCCTCTCAGGGGGCTCCAGAGGGAGCTGAAATGGAATGCCAATAACGGCTCCATTTCGCTTCCTCCAGGCGAACATCAACCACTGCGCCACCGCTCAGGATCTGTTGCTCCAGAGCATGGCGCAGTGGTCGATTAACATCGCCGTGGTCGCTGAGCCGTACTTTGTCCCGCCCAGGGATTACTGGGTGGAGGACCTGAGCGGCTCAGTGATCCTAATTTCGTCGGCCGCCGCCGGTACCCCGGCTCTCGAGGCTGTCCAGAGGGGAAGGGGGCCTCGAGCGCGCCGGTCCAACAGGCTCCGTGTGGTCCGCGGTGGGCGCTGAAGCGGCTGGACCGGGAGCTCCGCCTGGAAGCCTCGATCGTGCAGGCCTGGGTGTCACCACCGGACAGGCCTGCCGATATCAACGACGAGGCGGAGTGGTTCCGGGAGGCCATGTCCGAGGTATGCGACGTGGCAATGCCTCGGGTCCAGCAACGACGTGGTTCACGACAGGTGTACTGATGGTCACCGGAGCTCACAGCTCTGCGCGAGGCGTGCGTTGCTGCGCGGCACCGGTACACCAGGCACCGCAAGCTCCGTATCCACCCTCCGGATACGGAAGCCATTCAGGCGGAGCTGTACGAGGGGTACAGAGCAGCGAAGACCACCCTCCGAGCGGAGATCCTACGGGCCAGGTCACTGGCCCGCGAGGAGTCGCTGGAGACTCTGAACAGAAACCCGTGGGGACGCCCATACAAAACGGTGCGGGACAAAATCCGCCCGTGGGCTCCCCCGCTGGCCCAGAGTCTCCGGCCCCAGCTCGTGCAGGACGTGGTGAGCGCTCTGTTTCCCTCGCGAGGGGAACATGCTCCCGAGCCCATGGCTCGGGAGCATGTTCCCCGCGGACCACACCAACGACGACGACGATGCTCCAGAGGTGACCGAGGTAGAATTGAGAGTGGCGGTACGTAGGCTGAATGCCAAGAATACCGCCCCAGGACCGGACGGCTTGCCTGGAAAAGCCTGGGTCCTGGCCTTGGAGGCTCTCGAGCCTCAACTAAGAAGGCTCCTAAGTGCATGTTTGGAGGAAGGCCGGTTCCCACGTCACTGGAAGACGGGGAAACTGGTCCTCATCAAGAAGCCGGGGCGCCCCGCGGACTCTCCGTCCGCTTACCAGCCCATCGTGCTGCTCGACGAGGTGGGCAAGCTCTTTGAAAGAGTCATTGCAGACCGCCTCGTCGGGCGGCTGGTGCGGGTGGGGCCGGATTTGGTGGAGAGCCAGTTCGGTTTCCGTAGGGGGCGCTCCATGGTGGACGCCATCATGCGCGTGCGAGCCCTCACGACGGGAGATGCAGTGGCCCGGGGTGGGGTCGTCTTGGCGGTGTCTCTGGACATCGCCAATGCCTTCAACACCCTGCCCTGGAGTTGCACAAGGGAGGCACTCCGGTATCACCGGCCTACCTCTGTCGTGTGGTCGAGGCCTATTTGACGGACAGGGCCGTCATCTACCCCGGTCACCTAGGAGAATGGAACCGGCGAGAGATGTCGTGCGGTGTCGCCGTGCGGTCCTGGGGCCGCATCTGTTGGACATCGGATACGACTGGGTGCTGCGCGCCGACCTCCCTAGTGGCGTCAGCGTAGCAAACTACGCTGGTCCTGGCGCAAGGGAGGTCGTACCAGGCGGCGGCCGACTTAGCGACACACGGGGTTGCAATAATCGTCGATAGGATCCGGCAACTGGGACTCGAGGTGGCCTTGCACAAGTCCGAGACCATGTGGTTTCATGGTCCTCGGAATGCGCCACTGAGGGGTCCCAGATAATCGGCGTCGAGTCGACGATGAAGTACCTAGGACTCGTCCTCGACAGCCGGTGGAACATTGCGGAACATTTCCGACGTTTGGCTGCCAGACTGGAGCGGGCCGGAGCTGCCTTGAAGCGGCTCCTGCCCAATCTAGGGGGGCTAAACGCGTCCTGCCGGAGGCTAAACGCGGGGGTCGTGCGGGCCTTGGCCCTATACGGGGCGCCGGTGTGGGTGCCTACATTGAGGCGCCAACCAGCACGCCGGTTGAAGGCGGCCCATAGGGTCATGGCCATCTGGATAATCCGGGGATATCGCACGATCTCCGGTGAGGCGGCGGGCCTCCTTGCCGGATTGCCGCCATGGGATCTGGAGGCAAAGGTCCTCGCGCACACTTGAGAGTGGCGCGAGGAGGCCAAACGCCGGGGCTTAACTCCGCTGCCGCGTAAAATCGCGGCACGGTGGACAGAGCTCCGGCAGGATCTCATGACGACGTGGAAAGTGCGATTGTCGCAACCCAGTGCTGGGCACGCCACGATTGCGACGGTAAGCCCCCTCTTTGAGGAGTGGTTTGAGAGGCGGCATGGCGTCCTCACCTTCCGCCTGACACAGGTCCTCACCGGATTGTTTCGGGAGGTTCTTGTTTTGGATAGGGCGGGAGGAAACGCCCGGGTGTTTCCATTGCGAAGATCGCCCTGAGGACACGGTGGAGCATACGGTGGAGGTCTGCCCGGCTTGGGCGGAGCTCCGCCGTGTCCTCGTGGAGGTGATCGGCGGCGGCGATCTCTCGCGTCCGACCCTGGTCCAGGCCATGGTACGGAGCGAGAGTGCATGGCTAGCAGTCGCCTCCTTCAGCGAAGCAGTTATGCTCGCAAAGAGGGAGGGGGCCGCTCAGAGCGGGAGAAGTTATTTGATGATTTCCCACCCAAAAAAAAAACCAACATGGGCACTTATGAAACGTCAGAAGCTAGGTGCACGGTTCCAATGTGTTGCTTCCTATGGAGAAGAGCCGGCAAGACACTCCACGGGGACTCTTTTAAAAATAATTGGCTTTTACAATGTTTTCAAATTACAGGGATAATAGGTATGGGAGGACAGTGCAGGCCTGTTAATAAGTACCAGACACTTACTAATTATTGAAAAAGAGTAAGACATTTATATTTTTTTTTAAACTTTCTTATGTAATTAATAACACCGACTTCAAATGTAGCCAACGGGCTTAAGTTTGGTATTTTTCGAAACATCCCCTCTTTTGATGCAAAATGTTTTGATGCATTTTTACGTTGCTAATGTGCTTTCATATGACATTTGTTGCATCGTATCTGGTTTTGCAATTTCTGGGGGAAGTGTCCAACACCATATAGATTCATACATGGCACCACTAAAGAAGTTTTAAGAAGCGCTTCATTGGGTCTTTCAGTGCCTACATTTCTCAAATAAAATCGGGCAATGCCTTGGCAAAACTTGAGCTGGTCTAGTTTCCCTTCAATGGTCAGGACATGGAGACGCCAATCATTAGCTACAGCCAGACTCAGCATGTAAGTAAATAGAACCCATCACCATTTTTTACCTCGTTTAGCTGTTCTGTATACTGCGATTGATTGGATAGCTTAATGAACTACGCCTATGCCTTTGTTGTGGTTCTGGAAGACAAATGGGATATCCACGTCTCTTTCCTCCTTCTGGAGAGCTCTATCTTTTTATCTTACCTAGAGGGTAGACAAAGACTTAGCTTCTAAACTGTTACAGAAACTTACAAAGAATTTCCTGTTGAGGTACCCACTCCAGGATGTGAACATTTTTAGGAAGGTTAGGCAAAACCTCCTCAAACTTCCACAACACAGTCAGCTTCAGGCTTCCAAACACCTTCAGAAGGCTAGCCTTGACCTCGTCGGGTAAGTTTTTACTCTTCAAGTATGAGCCCATGCTGAAGTAAATAACCCCATCCTTTGCACTATCCATGATCTTCTTCAAATTCTGTAAAAACATAGTCGTTATTTTTTGGATATTTCTCACGTATGAGATACATTTGTGTAAACTTGTCGTGGTTCAGAGTATGTTGTCTTACTATTTTCTTTTATAATCATAACTTGCCCTTTATATACAGGATCCAATTGCATTAACTTTCAAAACGCCACGAGACGCGATGACTTTCCGATGATATTTAATAATGAAAAAATAAAAATACCTGTGAAGTTACTCAATGCTCCAGTTATTTTAACTTAACTACAGCAACTTCACAGACTGTTTTATCACACATTTGTGTGATACATTATTCTGCTCCCTCGAAGACCCGCTGATGAGTGCTGCAAGGACATATTAAGTACCAAAAGACGTAGACGTTTTAAATAAAATCATCATTCATACTTCTGGTAGAGGCTTCACAGTATCATCGATATGGTAACCTCCGATAAACTTGTGGCTCTGTGGAAGAGATGCACCTCCACTCGTAGATACGTATGCGTTGGACAGTACCAAGGATGCGTTATACCGGACCTCATTGTAAGTTGGTAGTTTTCTTCCACGTTTTGTAACAATAGGGCCAAAGAGTGATGTGTAAGCTTTTTCTTCAACACCTTCCAGCCAACTGAAATTTTCTAAAATCGTTTTCATATATTCTATTGGAAATTTTTGAATTATTACATGAGTCTAATGTTTTAAAGCAATAGCCTTTTCGAGTGGATATATCGATATGGTGAATTTTGGTAGCCAGCCACGCTGGTTGCGATCTTATGCAAATTCGCTTATATTTTACAACGGTATGATCAATTCTCTAGTTTGTTACCAAACAGCAAGAATTCTCAACGTTGAACTTACGTGTATCTCAGGAACTGAACTTTCAATTGAGTCCACAGCTCATACGCTCGCTGTAAAAAGTTTAATGGTGGAAAGTGTGGAGACATGGCGTCTACGGCATACGCTGGGTTCAACGGTTCGTCGATCAATTGTATAACTTGCCAGTGAGGATCCACAGATAACGACCAAATAAGTGGACAGTTGAACACTGAGGCAAATCTGAAAATAAGGGAAATCATTAGGCACAAGTTAGAAGACAGAAAGTGGCCGACTAGTGGGAAATAAAGTTCAATGTTGTTTCGTGTGGACTTTGGTTCAGTTAGCTCAGAAAAGAAAAGCCCTTATCTCTCTGTGGATGGTTTGATAAGGTGCGGCAGACTTAATACTGCTGAATTTACACAATTATTTCTAACTAATATAATTTATGGTAATAAGTAAGAAAACAAGAGGAGAGACTTTTCGGCCGGTCGTTGAGGTTACAATAGCCTAATGAGCGGCTGTGAGCTCTTTAGCGCGGAAATAATATTTTGACATCATATTATTCGGAAAAGAAACAGCTTACTTAAAATATGCGTATATGAAATATGCATCATAATTGCGTCGATATTCATGTGTTTCGGTTATTTAAACAAGTTCTAATGGAGATCTCATGCCTATTAAACATCTTATTTCTGAAATTATAAACGTAGTTTATTAATTGTTCGCAATAAATATTCGTTTATAATATAACATTTTATTCTTGCCTGTAAAAACTTAAACGTTTAAGACACGAATTTGTGAAACCAAATATAATTTAGAAGAACTTGGCTGGTATGAGTATAAGTAACTATAACTTTCCGATGTTCATTTAAAATAACGTACCCAACACGTCGCTAAGCATCCACTCAACGATTACCGCATCAAACTGTTCCTTGGGATCATTCAATAGCTTCTGAACAACGATGTTCTCAACCGTATTTTTCGTTAGTTTCACCATAATGAAAGTCATGAAAGTAGGGCTTATATCGTCGGCTTTATTGTCCATAACACCTTTCATGTTTATGAGGGCCTCTGAAATAATGAAAAAGGATTTATTTTTATTACATTCATTGAAAGCAACAAACTTTTTTAATAAAGTATTAAATGGAAATGGATATTGTGTGAGGTGACTTTATTATTGCATCTTGACTATGTCTATAGGAGTGTCCTGTTCATATTCTTCTTATCTTGATGCTTGATGCTCAAGTCATGTAGAAAATATATAACATGTTTTACATAGATAGCAAGTTTTAGTGATGTAGGAGCGTGCCATAGTATTATGGACTATGCTGGACATGGACACGTCTGCTTCATGTCGAAGGAATCATGGGCTAAATCAATCACAATGTGGCTCCCGGAAAAATTCAGGAGAAAATGGTGAGATGAACTTAAGAACTACAGACAGGATTGGTGCACACTGGCTCAACATAGAGTGAATTGGAAGGAGAAAGGCAGGTCTTTTCTCAGCAGGGGGACATCACAGGCTTTAAATAAACAACATATTGATAAAAGTTGAAAAATCTTACCGGGTATCAGATCGAAGTTACTGCTAACATCAATTGTGCGAAGGTTGACAGGAGGATTTTTGTAGGTAAATGGCGTTATATTTTTATACAGTTAAGAGCCCGTACACCCAATGTTTCCGATTTCGCTCATTTACATGATTTTATAGACGCAATTTTACAGCTAAAACACTGTATTTCTATCAGTAGAATTCTCAAAATAGTCGCCGGTTTGAGATCGATAAATCAAATTCAAATAATGAAGATACAAAAGTAGCTCGTTAATTTGATATTGATTGAAATGATCTTTCATTTAGTGCAATAAAATTTATGGAAATGCAATATTTGAACTGGAATAGTACGTCTATAAAATGAAGTAAATACGGGAAATCGAGAAAAAATCGTATACGGCCTCCTAAACTAAAAACTCTTAAACTGTTCCTAAATTATTAGTGTAACCTTCTTTTATGCTGTACAGCATACTTGAACCTTAACCAGCACTGACCTCATGACCGCCATTTAACAGATGTCTGACATATCCATTACCGAGGTTTCCGTGACTCCGCGCAGGCAACGGAAACACCACCAAGATTTTAGCAGCCTCAGAAAACGCTAGTATTACGCTGACCAGCAACCAAAACGTCTTCATATTTTCCATTTCTTTGTACAAATTAATCATATTAATAATATTTTTTTATTATCTACCCACTTAGTTAAAATAGAAAACTCAATCATTCAATGACAGAACACGTCCAGTTTAAACCGCTCTGAGTCTAGAAATACAAAAGAGTTCCTTACATACACACAATTTAAACAAAACCCAAATATTATCACACTGTGAAAAACAAAGCTACTTCAGCTACTGGGTTCCCACTCCAACATTTTTTTTTTCATGAAAGAAAGAAACACAAAGATAGACTAAAATCAAATGAGGAATAGCTAAACTTGAACAGTTCAGTCAAGAGAAAACAACGAAGTCTAGACGATATGCGAAAATGGATTCCTAAATTCTCTAAAACCCAACGACGGACGTACTACTTCCAATAGAAAAGATCTAGTGGAGACGGCTACAGAGTTCTTCGAAGATTTATACCAACGTAGAGACGATAAACATAATACCTTCACAACAATAAGACCCGGTGAAGTACCTAAGCATAGAATTCATTGGCACTTCTTGTGTATGGGAAGTGAAATAATTTATACATTTCCTCTCTTAAATCCGTAGAGCCCGGGAAAAGATGAGATTACCAATGCTGTACTTAAAACCCTAATTTAACCACTGTCCTCTATCAATACGAAACTGTTCAATAATATCTTAGTTAAGTGCAGAAGCACGCAGACTCTACCAAGAACGTTTTACGAATCTACCATTACCGTCGGCGATGGCATTCCAACGTTTGCACATACGTACGTTCAATACCGTCAGTGTGCGCGGACAAGACCAACGTCGAGCTGACGCAGCCAGACCAAGGACTCAAGACAGTGACATCGAGGAGCAAGTCTTGGACTTGTTTGAACACGATCCAACGTGAAGTACGCGCTCAGTATGACACAAACTCGGAGTAAACCATATGCGCGTTTGGAGAGTTCTCAAAGAAGATGGCCGGCATCCATTTCATTATAGTCGCGTCCAATCACTACTTCCCTCCGACTATGAGTCAAGACTAGAATACAGTAGATGGGTGGGTACTCAACAAGATCGAACAAGATAATGATTTCTTGAATTGGATACTATTCACCAACGAATGCTCATTTGTTAGAACAGGTGTTTTGAATTCGCACAATGAGCACGCGTGTGGTCGATCACAGACAGTATGACAGACGCAGCGACTTTGTTTTTGTTAATGTAATGAAGTGTTAAATGTAGTTTTAACAAATAGCAATTGTTCATAAAAATACCGTGTACACTAACATTTTCAAAGATTCATTCGTTAAAGTGATCTGATAAACAACAGCTCCCAAGGTCACGAACTTGTGTAGAATAATAGGTAGATAAACGGCGGCGCGGTGCATCGGCCGCAGCGGCACGATCAAAGAGAGCGGCGCGTGGCAGGAACGTTCTACCTATTTATGGATTCGCTTCATGCAGAATTGCAGAGGTAAGAAATCAGTCAAACATTACAAATACTCACAATTAAATACTTATTTTAGTTTTTTTTTTTTTGAAGAGTTTAATGAATGACTTGCTTTATTACGTATGTATACCGATTCTGAAAACGTGGGTAGAAGGAACAAGAGTTTTTGTTACATATTGTATAGAAGTATGTTACGCACAACTTTCTTATTTTTTTTTTAGATAAGAACCTTCTCGTGACAATAACAAATACAACAAAAAAGAATTAGCAAAATTGGTCCAGCCCTTCACGTGTAATGGCGTGACAAAGGTCAATATTTTAATATATATATATTAGGGTGTCCCAAGAGATAAGATTTTTTTTCTCGAAAATAAAATCGCATTCCCTCTATTTTTTTTTTTACCCTTACCTTACCTTTTGGCCTTATTTGCTTAAATAATAAATATTACTGCAATTGGATCATGACAGCCCGTGCCGACTTGATACCAAACATAAAATATACTTTTTTTGTTCCGGGTTAGTCATAGAAGATTTCTAGAAGTTCGAGTTTGTTTAGTAAATAAAACACTAATATACCAAAAACATATTACTTTTTAATATTTTACATTAAAAAACATTATTCTACAATATGTAACAAAAACCCTGTTGTTCCTTCTACCCACGTTTTCAGAATCGGTATACATACGTAATAAAGCATGTCATTTATAAAACTGTTTAACAAAAATAATTAAAATAAATATTTAATTATGAATATTTGTATGTTTAACTGATTTTGATTAGATCAAAGAAAGCCGCCAAGCTCGTAGTCTATTATGCGTAATAAGGATACTTTTAAAATCAGATACTGTTAACATTTTTTTTGAATATGTCGATTTTATTAGTTATTTGATGTTAAACTCTCGACTAGCCAATGCTTATTTTTTAAATTATAACTTCGTAAATGTTGTGTTTGTGGGTAAGTGTATACGTCCCTAAAAGGAACAACAGGGTTTTTGTTACATATTGTATAAATTTTCTTTTTAAGGTTTGTTTTTTACAATCTGGATAAATGTTCCGGTGTTCTTGTACGCAACATTTTGTTCCTCTTCAACTGTAATTAAACCATGAAATTCTTGCATCATCTTGACCGCTCTTTCAGCTGTATCGTTTACTGCCCTCAGCACTGCAACCTTCTTCTTGGCATCTTGAAACGAAGCGTTATTTGGCCATAAAGATTCGTTCAGAAAACTGTCATCAATTTGAAGCCGGGTGAACAACGCTTTACTTTTACTGATACGAAGTCGTAGATGTTTTAGTCTAAAATAAAAAATGGAAAAAAATTGTATTAAAAAAGAAATGGAATATGAAAGAAGCAATATTTACTAATGAAACTTACCATACAATGAACCACAGAGTTCTTCTTTGGATGGATGTAGCGTTTACCGTGGGTTGAAGAATTCTCTTTGGTTAAATTTTCAACCATTTTTATTTTTATTTCTTGGTCCACATCGTCGTCAAATAATGATAAGGCAGCTATTTCATCGGTTAAACGTTGACGAAAATTGACTAAATTATAATTATAAATGCTGTCTTAATTTCTGTAAAGCTGCTTTCAACTGCTCTCATCGACTTCAAAAAACAAAAGTGTTTTTACAGCCAAAATACATTGGACATTAGAGATTTGCACTTTAATTTACAGTTAAATTCACTTGACGAATGTTGTAAAATAACACTGCTAAAACTTGTCCATTAGAAGGAAATTTTAATCCCGTTATTTGATGCTTTGCATCACCTATTAAAAATATGCCCTTTTTAGAACTGCGTAATTTCACTGACATGTTGGCCGTTCAAAAACAATGTGTTTACTGTAAAAGAAAGACAAATTATAACAAGTACATCGATCGTTCGAGTGCGTCGGCCGTAGTTAGCAAGTATTGACAACTTCCGATGTAAGTCGGCACGAGATATCGCGATCCTAGCTACACCAAATTTGGTTTACAATAGTTTGAACATCATGAAACAAATTAAGACCGTTAAAATAAATAACTTTCATTTTTTTGGGACACCCTAATATATATAGATTCTATATTTATATATTCAAATTATATTCATTTTATTATATAGAGATTCATCATAATTTTAATGTATAATGAGTCTATTTTAATTGAGTATATTGTTATTTGATCATTTAAATAATGTATCGGTTTATGAAAAATAATATTAAGTAATACAATCTCAAATAATTAATATCTATTATTAATTTAAATAAAACTGTATAATGAAGTCAAACGGTACATAATTAGATAATGAAACATTTATCGTCAAGAAAGCTAACTCAATTTTTTTTTTGTTAATTTTATGTATTTTGATGAGATTTTACTGCATGAAATAGGTATTTAAAGAATTTTGTAAAAGTGTAATTTGTTATATTTTAGGAAATAAAAGGCAAATTTTAAATATTTTTCTTATACATTTTTGTTTCCTCTTTACGACTTCGGAAGCCTCTCATCATCATCGTATTATTTTGGAACACCATATAGATTCTAGACAATGATATCGGATTGCAACTCCAAATGTTTTGTAAATAATACGAAAAAAACTAACCACAATTTAAAAATGAATAACAATTAGGTAACTCACTCTATTTAGGAAGTACTTAAAGAAATAATTATGATCTTCAAAATTCCACTTTTTAAAATATCTTAAAAATAAATCTTTCGGTCGACAAGAGACAAACTGTATCGAATGAATGGGCATCCCAGTAATGTGTGTTATATGTATAGTATTGTTATCATTTCATAACACGTGAGATAACTTTCGAAAGATAATACCCGTTCTGTAAAAAATGCTCCTACATCTTTTATCTATGTTAATTAATGTAATCGGTGCTACCGTTTTAATTAACAATAAATAAATAAATCTCTGAAGGCCTCTCTTATGTTTAGTTTCAATACCGGTGACTGTTGGGCTTACCAGTCGATTCGAAAGAATTTGCTTGCGCCTGTATCGGTCGAATCCACTTTTACAAATGATAAATTATTTTTAATATGTGATTCGCACGAAGCAAATTTCTTTGTGGGCAAATCGACAACTCCGGAAACACGAATTAGGAAAAATTCGCTGAAATCTCGTATACGTACATAGGTGCGAGGCCTCCGACGACGAGGGTTCGCTGGCTACATGGCGGGGCACACCTTCTGCCGAGCACGAGGCACTACGTCTAATGTTAGGAAACAGCACTCACGTGATGTACGATACTAGAGCCATTCTAGTCCAGCACCCTAATTGCGTGGGTAGGCCGCATAAATTACTCAAACTGCCAGACCATGACTAAATGAAGAAAAAGCAAATCACCCACACAGTCATCACATTCACAATAATTAAAACAAAAATAATATTATACTTCTCGAAGTAAATATTAATGTCAAAGTGTATATAACAACTATCAAATGTCAAAGAGAATGTCAATGAGTAAGTTTGCAAAAAAGAAATTACATTCAGTATGCAAAAAATTGGAGCAGGTCAATCCCAAGCTTTTTTTGTCCTCAATATAATCTTTAACGATATAAAAAGCTTTCAGGAACAACTTACGTTTAATAAATAATTTAAATTTATTAAGACTTAGATCTTGAACATGGCTTGGAAGTTTATTATAAAAGCGTATACATTGACATCTGAATGACCCACCTATTTTCTTGAGCCTTGTTGATGGTACAACAAATTTGTGTTTGTTCCTAGTATTTATAATATGGATATCACTGTATTTTTTAAACAATTTAATATTTTTATGGGCATGTAAAAGATTTTCAAAAATATACTGTGAAGGCACAGTCATTACATTAATCTCCTTAAATTTCTCTCTGAATGTCTCGGACTTCATTTATAAATTGATCGAACAGCTCTTTTCTGCAAGACAAAGATAGTCTGAACGTCGGCGGCATTTCCCCACAACAGAATACCACACGACATTACACTATGAAAATAGCTAAAGTGCACTAAACGGGCTGTCTCTATATCAGTAAAATTACGAATTTTTCTAACAGCGTATGCTGCAGAGCTTAGCTTTTTCGACAATTTATCTATACGTGGGCCCCACTGAAGCTTGGCATTAAAAGTTAAGCCCAAGAATACAGTGCTATCTTCAGGATTAAATTCTTCTCCCTTTATCAACACATAAGTTTTCACCTGCCTAACTTGAGGTAGCGTAAACTTAATGCATTTGGTTTTTTTTTTTCATTAAGAAGTAAATTATTAACATAGAACCAGTGAACTACATTTGAGATTACGCTATTTCCATCGTCATTGGTTAATGACGGTGATGATGGTTGGTTCGTTGTTGTGAAAAGTGAAGTATCATCCGCAAACAATACTACATCATGATCATCCTTTATGAGGTAAGGCAAGTCATTAATATAAATAAGACACAAGAAAGGACCAAGAATCGAGCCCTGAGGGACTCCCATTGATACCATAGCTCCGGGAGATCCTTTTCCATTTACGTCAACACACTGAATCCTATTACTCAAGTACGAAGTAAGAAGATCCACACCGTCAGGTACCCGTCCGCCAAATCGAACCGCAGTGGAATTTTTACAAAACAGATTTTTATTTGTTTTATTCCTTCTTGGCCTCCGTGGATTGGGATCCGATTTATAACATGCAGCAACCAGAACAAGCTTTGGAGTATTTTTACAACGTTTTTAATAGTGTAGTCGATAATTGTGTACCTAAAAAACAGCCTAAACCTGTAAATCGTAGGTATTGCTATCCAGAGTGGTATACGAAAGAAGTAATTGCTGATATAAAATTAAAGGCAAGACTTCATAAACGGTATAAATCGACAGGATGGCCCGTTGATTACAATGCTTTTTCTACATGCCGAGCACGGATTAAAGAAAGTATTCCCCGGGAGTACTCAAATCATCAAGATCGAGTGCAGAATAACTTAGCAAAGGATCCTAAGTCTTTTTGGGACTATATTAGGGCAAAAAAGAGATCAGCTAAATGTAAAAAAATTATGAAAGAAGGGGTAGTGTTACAGACTCAGATTTTGTGACGGAATTGCAAAGTGTTTCTATTCTGTGTATAGTGAGGAGCCGGCGTGGCTTGACGTGAATGAGGCGGGGGGCGCAAGCAGCGCGCGGGTGCACGTCCCACGACTGACACTCGACCAAGTTCGAGCTGCGCTTGCTCGACACAAACCCAAGCGCTCAGCAGGCCCTGATGGTAATCCGGCATTTATAATACGAGACTGCCGCTCGGTATTAGCGGAGCCGCTCCTACACATGTTTAACTTATGCCTAAAATCATCGTACTTCCCAGAACGTTAGAAGGTCACTCGTGTAATTCCTATACCAAAAGGGGGAGACGGAACAGTGGTCGAGTCTTTTAGACCGGTAGCGATTCTATCGACACCAGCGAAGGTGTTTGAGTCTGCAATTCAACGAGATGTCCAGGAACAAGTAGCACCGCAACTGGCCGACGCCCAACACGTCTTCCGACCAGCGCGTAGCACGACCAGTAACCTTTTGAGTGCCATGACATACCTAGTTCCTCATATTGATGCAGGGGTACAGGTGGACACCGCCTACTATGATTTTAAGAAGGCGTTTGACCTGGTGGATAACGATGTGTTATTATCAAAGTTAGCGAAAGTTGGCTGCACACCTAAATTGCTCCAATTCTTTGCGAGCTATATGAGGGACAGGAAACAGTATGTAGAGTACTGTGGATTCCGGTCGCAGCCTTATTTCACTAGGTCTGGCGTGAGTCAAGGTAGCAATTTAGGGCCGTTAGAATTCATAATAATGATCAATGACTTGCCGGAAGTAATAAGAGATGCCATATGTCTACTATTTGCAGACGACCTTAAGTTGCTGTTGGCTATCGAAAATGAGGGCGACTGTCATCGCCTTCAGCAAGACATTGATCGAGTAGTTGAGTGGAGTCGAAAGAACAAGCTGCAGTTCAATGTCACGAAATGTTCAGTCCTAACATACAGTCGTGCAAGAGTACCACTCCATCACAGCTACAAAGTGGGCGACGTGCCGATGAAAAGGGAGGAGGCAGTGCGAGATCTTGGTGTTCGTATGGATACTCAATTGAGATTCCGGGAACATATTATCAATGTCTGTAAAAAAGCATACAAGCGACTGGGATTTTTGCTGCGCAGAGCGGCTAGTTTCACAAATATTAAAGCCATTTCGGCATTGTATGACGCTCTAATACGGAGTCATTTAGAGGGTAATGCAGCAGTATGGGCTCCACATGAGACTAAATATAGTCTTATGTTGGAGCGCATACAGAATAAATTTACAAGATACATATATTTAGGGCAATATGGAGTATATCCCTTTTACCCCTTGATGTATCCAACCTTGTTTGGGTTAGGCATGGTGGGATACAACAAGTTGGAAACAAGGAGGAATCTGGCATTGGCGTCGTATATCCTTGGAGTATTCCGGGGCAACATACATAATCCTAGTGTGCTACAGTGGATAGGCCTGTGTGTGCCAGATGGGTTCCTGCAGCGCCGACGACGGCCCAACTTGTTCGCGGTGCCGCGCGGCCGAACTAAACTGTTAGACAACGTCCCCCTGACGCGAACAATGCGAACACTCAATTTGGTTGCCGACAGAATTGATCTTTTTGCATGTTCACTGAGCGAGTTCGCAAGAGTAACGTTACACGTGCTATGTTATTAATTTATAAGTTATATGCGACATGGATATTTATGGAGTAAATTATTGCCTGAATTGTTAACTACACTACCGAATTGGGGACACTGTAATGGTAGCGTATGTATGTAAATAAATAAATAATAAATAAATAAAATAAAGATCCAGAGCGGTGTTCTGGATCCCATAGTGGCGGAGTTTCCTGATTAATTTTTCATGAAGAACGCAATCGAATGCTTTAGATAAATCACAAAAAATGCCTAAGGCATCTAATTTATTTTCCCTTGAATTGTAAATATGCCCTAAGAGTTCAACACCTGCATCGGTAATTGAAACCGAACTGTTTATGTAATAAATTATGTTCACTAAAAAAACTTTGAAATTGGTCTAAAATTAATTTCTCAAAAATTTTACTAAAGGTAGGTAGTACTGAAATAGGTCTATAATTTGAGGGGTCTGATGTTCCATCTGATTTAAACAAAGGTATTATTTTACTATTCTTCATAAGGTCAGGAAACTCCCCACAGTCTATACAATGATTAAATATAAGAGCTTAAGTAGGTGCTACAATGTCAATAATAGATTTGGCGACTTCTACAGAATTACCCCAGAGATCTGCAGTCTTTTTTACATTTAAAGTATGAAAGGTTTTAATTATATCTCTACAGCGAATATGTTCAAAATGAAATTCCTAATCACAAACATTAACATTTTCCTTAAGCAAAGACTCAGCAACAGAAGGTGATGCTGTAAGTGGCAGCAAATCGTCGAACAACAGTGGGCAATGTAATAACACAATAATCATCTAGAAGCGTTTGTATGAGAGTTATGACGGGTTGGCCGCTCCAAAGGAAGTATGAATAAATAATTAACTCAACCACCAAATATTTATAACCAATTAATTTATTTTCAATAATAACAAAACTTTAACAAGCTAAATTAATTTAATTATTCTTCTTCTTACTTCCAGATTTTCCTTTCGAACACAACTGAGAACAAATATACGCGAAAGCGCGCTTTAACAGAATGTATACAGCTAAGAGTAGGACCGCAATGAGCGCAGCGAGATCTAGGAACCTTCTCTTGTAGAAGGGTAGGTCCAGCGCGGGAGAGCGCAAGTGCGGGGCGCCGCGAGTGTTCACCACGTGGTTCACCCAGTGCACCAGCTCCTGTCCAGGCTTCACGGGACGGTCGTGATGGATGAAAGATAGCTCCTTCGCTTTTTCGGCATACCTGTTGAAATTGAAATTGTTTATTTATTTGCCAGAATATAATCTTCTTCTTCAAGATCTTTTCAACAAGCCCTACATCCGAGGGGGCTTGATGAAAAGATTTGTTTTAACAATTGCAAACTTTCAACGACAGACGATCGGTTCTTCATTCGCTTGTTTGGCTCGCTCACCAGCCCTGTCATCCACTTTGAATCTAACCTATCCGAGTCGAGGTGCCCGAATTCCGGAGCTTGGTTCGCTTGCACTTCTGCATCCCGTATTATCTTAATTATATTAGCTTTATTAGTTATACTGCTATACCGCATTGGCCAGCTGACTTTGCTAGCTTCTGCAATTCATGCTTTCTTCGTAAAATCAGTGTCTGGATCCAACCAAATTGGCAGCCGGAGCCATTTGCAAAGGCAAATTATAATTATATTACAATTATATAAAGAATTTATACATCCCATCATATTTTGCTTAAAGTTTCTACTTTATACACACCTTTTGTTACTAACAGCTTCTAAAATTTTTGTCTTAAGGTCATCAGCCATTGTGTAAGAGAGGTCTACTCTTTGCGCAAATCCTCTGTTGACTGCTTTGTCCACATTCATGAACTGATCAGCGAAGACCGGGATGCCTATTATTGGTACTCCAAAGTGAACAGCCTCTGTCGTCGAGAGGAGACCACCATGAGTTATGAAGACGGCAAGGTTGGGGTGAGCTGAAAAATAAAGAAAACATTAATATTGTAACTGAAAAACTCATTACAGAGTAAAAACACATTATGAAATCGTTTGATTGTGCTGTTTGTTTAAGATAGGAAACGGATTTTGATGCAGTTTTCTTTGCTTTAACCAGGCAGGGTTGGAACAAGACGCCATGCTCAGCAGTAGCGCTTACCAAGACTAGACCGTCAATATTAATGGGGGAAAAATGATTGCACCTTCTCTCTCTTATAAGCAGGCAAAAAGGTTAAGTATTTACAAAATGTTCATTGAAGCAAAGTCGAACTTGGAACAAAGACATATGGAGACGAAGCATACCTACCATAAATACATAAATAAACGTGAAATATACAAGATTTACAAGAAACTGGGTGCTAAGTAGCCTGAACTATGATCACCGACATATTAGATGACTATTCTGATGCACATAGATGGGAACATTCTGTCGTCAAAAACAACAAAAAATTGTAATCTGTAAAATTGACAGTGGTTGCTGGCTCAGCTTAAGAAACCGGCAACAAAATAGCTTATGAATATCGGTAACTCAATTAAGAACAGGTTTTGCTGAGTTCCTGTTTTTTTTTCGTTTTAAGTATAAAAATTATGTATTAGGTACCTATGTTAAAACTCTATTTGTACTCTTCGTCACTTCAAAGGCAAAAGACAAACACTACACAAAAAGGGACACCTGTCCCTAAAGTTTAATTAGAGAACTAGCGTCAGATAGCATCTGTCTGATATAATGCTGAAATGAACCTTTCTAGCACAGCCGTGAGCCACACACTGTTGTACCTAGTTATTTATTTTCACTTTTTTTTTTGTTACGCAGTTACGTCAAAATTGTATTTTGTGTTTCATGAACTGTGTCCAAATAAACGGTATTCTAATTAGTAACGGGTCACCATATACTGGGCCCAACTCATTCCTCATAATACTATATTTGTACATTTATTAATCATCTACTCGAAAGGGAGCATACTAGTAACTCCTTACATAGGTCAAACAACGATCATTCCGTCAAAGTATAACAAATCGGCGTCATTTAGCTAAACTTTATGTTTAAAAAGGTGATCCTTCTAAACTTGAAAAAAATTAAGTTGAAAATAACGACGACGGTAAAGGAAAATTTACATTTCAAACAGGAACTTACAAAGAATGGCTTGCTGTGGCGCCCACTCCAAGATGTGAACATTTTTAGGCAGGTTAGGCAAAACCTCCTCAAATTTCCACAACACAGTCTGCTTCAGGCTTCCAAACATCTTCAGAAGGTTGACCTTGACCTCGTCGGGTAAGTCTTTACTTCTCAAGTTTGAGCCCATGCTGAAGTAAACCACTCCATCCTTTGCGCTGTCCATAAGTTTCTTCAAGTCCTATAAAAACATTTTCATTGTTGACTCTCATTTCATATTAGTCATATTAGATTTTTATGGATTCAAACATGATTCTGTTGTGAGCTACCGAATCTTATCACACCAAATAAATGCTAGGTTTTTATCCTTACCTGAGGCAGAGGCTTCACAGTCTCATCAATATGGTAACCTCCGATAAACTTGTGGCTCTGTGGAAGAGATGTAGCTCCGCACGTGGAAACGTATGCGTTGGATAATATCATGGATGCATTAAACCGGACTTCATTGAATGTTGGTGGTTTTCTTCCACGTTTTGCGATAATCGGGACGAATAGTGAATCGTACGCACTTTCTTGAACACCGTCCAGCCAGCTGGAATTTTGAAAACATTGCGTTAAATTTTGTCCATTTTGGGACACTATCTTATGTCTCTGTAGACTGTGGTGATTTTGTGAACCCTTTTTGCACTACTAAATCAGTAACACACTTACCGTCCTTGTTTCAGATCACTAAGCTAATAGTCGATGAAATAATCTTTAAGCTTATTAAATATTGTTAACAAGATTGAAATATATTATTTAGGATTACAGATTTAGCGTTACTAATATACATACGCATACCTTGGGCAGTAATTAGCTACTCACTCCGATAAGTAATATATTTTTTATTTATTTTTTTATTACTAGGCTCTAGTTCGTGGCAATACTATTTTCACACTTACAAGTAGTTCAAGATCTGGATTTTTATTTGAATCCAAAGTTCAGTTGCTCGCTGGATGAAGTTCAATGGCGGCGTGTATGGAGACATGATGTCTACAGAATACGCGGGGTTCGATGGCTCGTCAACCAATTGCAGAATCATCCAGTGAACTTCTACTGATGACAACCAAATATACGGACAGTCGAACACTGCGGCAAACCTGAAATTAACGAAATGATTCGTGTTAGGATTTAGTTAGAAGACAAAATTCGATAGGCGATTACCAATAAAGTCAATCAAACAAATCAGGCTTCATATATTTAATCGAAAGTTCCCAGAAAAAATGTCGAATCTAACGGAAGCATTAACGCCTTATAAACTCAATCCCAAGTTATTAGTTCTTTAAGGAAAATGTTTACTGTAAGTCTCAGAGAAGGACTATTTAGTAAATGTAGCATTTTGCGAGTATACAGGATAAGTTTTTATCCAATACGCAAATGTAACCATGAAATCAGCATACCATTCTAGACCCCCAGCGCAGAAATTTTTCGTTGGTGATGCAAATAAAAATCAGCTGTTCCATACATTTTGACCCCGTAGGTATTGCACTTTTGTATGAAACAGCTGATTTTTTTTTGTAAAACCGACGTAAAATTTCTGTGCTAGCCGTCTAGAATGATAAGCTGGATTCATGGTTACAGTTTGCGCACTGGAAAAAACTTATCCTGTATGTGACGAATTTGAAGTCTGAAAGTGACACCGAAAAGCGAAAAGTTGTGTGGAAATCGGTTGTCATAGTATAGGCATGTGATACAGAGGAATGAGGAAAATGACGTTAGGTAAATTTTGAGTATGAATGTCTATGTACTCTTATGAGTAGGGGAACATCAAAGACACAGGATGGACTGTGCTGTATGAATGATGATATGGTTAGAAAGAGAGTTAGTACCAAGATGACATCTAATAGAGAAGTATGGAGGAAAAAGACATGTTGCGCCGATCGGGATAAGTGCAGAAGAAGAAAGAGAGATTGTGTGACGAAATTGAAATCAAATATAATCTGCAGTTCCCGGGTGTAAATATGATAAATCCAGCTTTATAGACTGTCAAAGCGATAGAAGTGAAAGAGACGACTCAAAAGACGCCCTGCAAAGCCAAACTTTTTCGTAAATTCGATGTCCAATATTTACGACCGAGTATTATAGGAGGACTTAGGCTACATGAGTGAGCTTTCATTCTACAAAGGGTACATTCAATAACTTACCCGGCAGGTACATCGCTGAACATCCACTCAGAGATCACCACATCAAACTGTTCCTTAGGATCGTTCAAAAGCTTCTGAACGGCGTCGTTTGAAATCGTTTTCTTTGAAATCTCGGTCATCATGAAGATCAAGAAACCGATGCTCATGTCATCGGATTTCTTGTCCATAATGCTCTGTATGCTCAAGATGTCCTCTGAAATAAGGAAAAATGATTTGTTTTAATATTTCGAAAAGTTACAAACGAAGTAACTGTAGACTCCCTCACGCACAGCGGAGGCCTATATGTCTAGCAGAGGAATAATTATACGGTGATTAGACTACTCAAACCAAAGGCATGTTGTAAGAGCGACTAAAATATCATATCATCAAGATAGCTACAAAGCTTTCCAAAAAGCATAATTACAATATTTTTACTTCTTCATCTGCTCTAAAATGAGCCCAAATCATGTTTAAAAGATTACCGAGACATCGAGTTTGATAGGAACTGACCACCCTGTGTTTTCTGCCAATCTTACTAACATCATATGGTCACTATTGTCACCAATCTGTCTGGGGAATCTAGCCAAGGTTTATTTTTCGGGATCCGTACCTCAAAAAAAACGGAACCCTTATAGGATCACTTTGTCGTCCGTCTATCTGTCAAGACCCTATTTCTCAGAAACACGTAGAGGTATCAAGTTGAAATTAATGTCAAATACGTAAATCTACGGTTGGTCAAAACAAGCTTCTAAGTCAACGCAATAAACAACGGCTATTTAAGCGATATATTTTGACTCTCGCAAATAAATCAAAACCTAGGATACTTCCAGTTGACCTAGAATCATGAATTTTGCCCAGAAGCAAGGTCTCAGCACAAGTAACGGAAACCCACAGAAAATCGATAATTTCTAGTTTTATCACTTAAAAAATATCGTTTTGCGATTACAAACTCACACTTGCAGATGGAGAATTGACCGTGACGTATGAGTTTATAGATTTTTTCAACTACAAAGTTGAGTTTGTTCTTGGAATCAATTCATCTCAACTATGAAACCCTTCATTGTCTGTGGTCCGAAACGCACTTGGCCGCTTTTATATAGGATAGGATATATTCAGTAAAGCTTAATAAAAGACAACTTACTTGGCATCAGATCGAAGTTACTACTGACATCAATTGAGCGAAGTTTGGCGGGAGGATTTTTGTAGGTAAATGGTGTGATGTAAGTCACCTGGAAGAAATAATACAAGGTTATACATATTTTTGAATGATTCTTAATTTTTATTGGTTCTAGACAAGGAATTTAACCACGATATGGCTCCGTATAACAGTGGAAGCAAAACATTTTTTTTTTTAAATTCAGATGTTTACTTTTAAATTACAGCATTTGTGTTACAGTTAAAACCATTATGTTTTTCATTAAGAGTTGAGACGTAACTTCATGATGACTCCCATAATACCATACTTCAAGGCATGTGTCCTAAATTTGACTGTCCCAAACTCGAAATAAGTCAGAGTAAAGACCTGTTCAGACTTCAGAGTTCAAACCGAGGCTTTAACTTTGAAACGTGACGTCATGTCCTGCCCATTACTTTAAGAACTAATTAGACACACTCTGTTGGAACTCCGCCTTTTTATTTTAAACAAGTTGAACTCGAAAGTCCCAAACGATCTTTACATGAGTTCATAAGTCCTTAAAATGTGTTCTGAATTTGAATTACATGATTTTGTTTGCTGTTTGTAAACTTAATCGCTTGAAGGACACTGAACGAGACACAACAGGATTTTCATAATTATAAAGTCTACAGACGGTTAATTTCCACCAAAGAGTTAATTATACCGATTCAGTATCTATAAAGGAGTTACATAACATCAGTTTTTATGATAAAAACCGGTATCAAGATGTTGGTATCAACATCAAGGTGGGTAGTTATCCAAGGCAAAAAAATTGAGAACTCGCATAAAAGTTACAAAGGTATTTACTCAGTAAGTAGAACCGTCAATAATAAGCACCTAATTATTTTATCTCATATCTGTCTAATATTTTATAATTGGATTAAATAATGTACACAATGTAAAGCGCCTATCCGTTCCGTGTAGTGCCGGACGTAAAGAATAGCACCATCCCATTTCTTCCCGTGGGTGTCGTAGAAGGTGACTACGGGACTTACCAGAGAATAGGCAGCAGCGTTCTCTATGCATTTTACCATCATACTGCGATCGCCAACCCCCCTGCGAAGCGTGGCGATTATGGAAAATCCCCCCAATTAGGGGAGGCCTATGTCCAGCTGTGGACGTCTTTCGGCTGAAATGATGATGAAAGCGCCTATCTGGGTTCGAACCTACAACTCGTAAATCGCGGCTGTAACCTCTGGGCCACCACTGCTCGCTTCTTACGAAACTTCAACTACATCCGAAGACCCTGGTTACTAAACTTATCTCGGTAGGCGACCGTACATACTTTATTGTTTTTTATTTGGATGAAGTAAATTGTCCATAAACAGATCGTAATCTATACTTTGTAGTAGTGATTGTTTTGCTAAGAATAAACAAGTAACACGCATTGAGGCCCCTAAATTCTTTAACGAAGATTACACCCCATAAGATTGCCAATAATTTTGTCAGATATATTAGTTAACTGCACGGGTCGATTGATCAGGTTTAGCTACGCATTCCGCGGTTGGTCTGTGAATGGGTGACCATCTTTACATACCAAGACCCCTCCGTGCCTCGGAAAGCACGTAAAGCCGTTGGTCCCGGCTGTCATTCGTGGATCTTTGACAGTCGTTACGGGTCGTCAGAAACCCGAAAGTCTGACAACCAGTCTTACTAAGGCGTATCGTGTTACCCAGTAACTAGGTTGTGGACGTCAGATAGGCAGTCGCTCCATGTAAAATACTGGTGTTCAGCTGCATCCGGTTAGACTGGAAGCTGACCTCAACATAGTTGGGAAAAGGCTAAGCATGATTTTCGTTAATTCGATTGCACAGCCGACTGCATTATTGTAATCTCAAATTGATGCCAAATTGGTGGTCCCTCCTCATCTCTACATCATCATCAGCTTCGGATGGCCACTGAAAATCAGCGTTGTGCTGTGGGTCCCATAGCACAGCATCATGCTGAGTGGAAGCCTTTTTGCCACACTCACGGCGGCGGCGCGGCGACATGCAGCTGCCGACGATTTATATTCTGTGATCTAAAGTATACTTAAATCTTTTTTGTTTTTTTTTGCTAGTGATATTATCTTGTTGCATACATGTGTTTCTGTGATAAATAATAATAATAATAATAATATAGCAATAATATATAGTTTATTTCTCTCTTATTGTTACATTGTTACAGTAATTTTTTTATCCAATTTTGCCTTATTCTAGAACCTTTGTGAGAGCTGGAATTTGAACTAGGTTCGGGACCTGTAAGACAGATCTCCAGGCTCACACCCCTTTAAACATGATCATATTTTACGGCATTTTAATTTTGACTATAAATAATACTTTTAGAAAACAATTTTGAAAGAGAGGTAAGACTATAATAAATAAAGTTATGGTTATATTTGTGAAGTGTAACATAAGGTGATATTATTGTAGGATTGTGTGTGTAGTGTGTGAATGTGTGAGGGTTTTTTGTGTGTGTGCATCTAAGTCCGGTGCAAGTGTTTGTGCTTATTAGCAGAACTGAGTAGGATGAAATTATTTAACGGTTTGGATGATACTTTCTGCACCTTCATAGTCCATACTTATCCATTCCTCTTTCTATCTTTCTTTTCTATGCTGTTTGTACCTGCTACTGAGTACCTCTACCACCACAGGGTCATAAAGAATTTAAACTTAACAAGATACTGACCTCATGTCCAGCATTCAGCAGATGCCTGACAACTCCATCTCCAAGATTTCCATGACTCCTCGAAGGCATGGGGAACACCACCAAGATCTTGGAGGCCTCAGACAACGCCAGCATTATGCTGAACAGCACCCAAAACGTCTTCATCTTCTCCATGATCTGCACAAAATATTAAGTTGTTATTCATTAAATACAAGTTAAACAGTCTTATCAGAGATGCTCAACCTATGGCCTGTCGAATATACGTTACTTAGTTAAAAATAGTAATCATTTTGTTCGTTTTTTCTTGTGATAAATAAACTTTCGTGAATTGTACTTATTACTACATTTTTTATTTTCAAAACACTTATCCTATTTTGGATTTTGGTTTAAACCACACAACGAAAACCTCTTAAGTTTCACATGTGTGCTGGCGAGCCATTAATTTCAATCTTTAAAGATTACCTGTAACATTACCGGTAATGATGATAATTATTTACTAGTACATAAGCCCGCACTTAAGTAACGCTTTTCTGTGACTTAAGTAGTGAAAAATAGGTAGAACTACGTAAGTCACATTAAGTCACACAGGTCTATAAAGAAACATTAATTGGAGAAATTTAAATGTTTTGTACTGTAATGTTGTTGTACCTACTTATTACATTTACTTACAGTCAAATGAGAAAAACAGATAAATTTAGGAATTAATAGGTAATCCACTACGTTCCCTCATGAGGTAAAACACATACTGAGTTCATTATTATTAGCAAAGCGAGCCGTGCTTATGGCAATACTTGTATCACAGACTGTATTTTATTCAAGGCCGTCTATTTTAACGGGTTTATGGAAGTGTCAAGTTCAAAGTACATACAATACAAATATGTTTACCAACTGATAATAACATAACACACAGTTTATGGTTGGTACACCTAGTATCATTTTTGTTATTTTTATTGAACCCGAACATAAAGTCGGTTTTTGCATTATAAGCATTGTTTTCTTTCCGTTTTCGTTTATAGTTTTTGTTGTAATGCTAAGAAATGTATTTTCCTTATTTCTCTTTCTTTCAAAGTGCAAACACAATGTCAAAAATATTATAAAGATTGTAGAGAATTGGGTTCTCTAACAATATAAGTATTTATGCCAATTATTCATTAAGCGAAAAGTAACGAAAAACTAAGCAAAATCTAGTCCACATTTAATTTCAAATGTAAAATGTTGACAACCTTTTTGTCAAAATGATTGGTCGTTCATCATCACAAATGTATTGTGTGAATTTGGTAATTCTTTTTTTTTACATTCAATTGTTTTAATTTAGTTAGGTATCTAGCGAACATAATATGTACTCTTTGTAAGTACGTACCTACTAAGATAAATAAAACATAATTACTGCTTCCCGTGATTTTCTCACGAAAACTGATTTTAACCACCAAGAATATCTTATGATGAGAACCACTATAATTTGTGAATAATACCTACCTAACAATAAAATTAAGTCGCCTAGAACTGAGCGGTAAGACAGACATAAATGTCTGTCTATATGAGCGCTTAGATCTCCTAAAATACACAATGGATTTTAAGGTGGTTTTCATCATAGCATCATCATCAGTCTTCAAAGTTCCGCTACTGGAACGCAGGTGAGGAGACCTGCGTTCCAGTAGCGGAACTTTCCCTGTGATTGGGACTGGGCCATAATCCGCCACGCGGGCCCAGTGCGGGTTGGCCATGCTGGTTTTGAGAGCAATATTATTTACTTTTGTATTTGCTCATCAAAACCTGAAGTTTGCAGTAGGTTATCACTTTAATGAAATAGGTAGCTAAGACAAACATATCCTCCGGTATATTTCACACAGGTTATACTTACAAGAGTTTTAAAATATCTATACTACATTTTAATAACTCATAATAATAATTGTATCTATCTACATAACAGCAGACGCTCAAAATAACAATAATAACGAAACAATTTGACCTTGATAACCAAACCTTGTGATTAGATTCATTAGATTATTGTACCCGGCCGGCATACAACACGCTGGTATTGACAGAAAAATTGAGCTAATCAAAAACTCACCACAATTTCAAAGTGAAATAACAATTGAACTCACTTCACTCACAAAATAACACACTACAAATTTATAAATGGTATATCCTTAAAACAGGACAATTACAATTTATTTATTATTTATTGACACTTTAATATTGAAATTCGGTGTTCTGGCCGTGTAGAAACGTACTGCAGACGCTTCAAATAGGTCGAATGAGTAAAAATTGTGGGTAATGTGTGTTATATAGTACGTTATCGTTTGATTTAGTGTCAGATAAGGTACACACTATCGGATAATAGCTCCTAATTGAGGTGACAACGACCCAAATATGAAATAAGTTATATTGTTGCATGAGAAATGTACTGAATTTAAAAATATAGCTGATGTCTTTGTGTACTCGTCTTGAATAGGTTTCTTAAGTCTGGTAGGTATTTCACTTATTAAGCTAAAATACTAATACGCAGCAGGTTTGATAACATAAAACATTATTAATAGTAATATTATTCAATAACTATTTTAATACTTAATTTATTTTTTTAATACGTATATTTTTTTACATTTTTAAATATGTAGATAATGGTGATCCTACAAATATTATAAATGCGAAAGTTTGTATGTTTGGATGTTTGTTATCCAATTACGCAAAAACGGCTGAACAGATTTGGATGAAAGCCACACAGATCGTTTGTAACCTGGAATAACACTTAGGATACTTTTTATACGATTCCAGTGGGATAATTTTCGACCTCCACGCGGGTGAAGCCGCTGGCGAAAGCTAGTGGTACCTAATATAAAGTATAACAATTTGCCAACTTTAACGATGATATTAAATATATATTTTGAAATGGTATTTTGAGTAATATAGTAAATATATAAATTAATTAATGTAATTCTTTCTATTTTTTTATATACTTTTGTTTATACCTGGGTACTTCCATGATTCTAGGTTTTTTATTTTAAACACAAAAAAGAACGAACTTGCTATATTAGATAATAATTCTCAAACCAGTTTACGGACAAGCCATTGTACTGACCTTCACAGGACGCTCGTCTACCGAAATAAGTGAGGTTACGCAATGATTTCTAATTCCACTTAAGGACCAGGCGCCACGCCTACGTGAGTATGTTGTTGATCATCCAGAATACAATGTTATTGCATTATTTCATCAGCTAAAGTTGAGTAACTGATGTAAGAATTGTTTATTGAAATAATTCATTTACGAACTGCAGGTCTAGGAACTCTATGATCTCCTCTAAGTCTGGGAACTCTCTTGGCTGGTTCATGGTCTTGATGTATTCACCGTACATGACGTCATCCAGTTTGAAGGGTAGTAAGTTCTCGATAACTGGACCCCATACTGGAATGTTGATCTCAATTTTTTCTAGGCCATTCAAACACTCTTTCATGGTTTCATACAGCTTCTTTATGTTGTTTGAGTTTGGTTTTTTCGATAGATGGTTTATTGAGTGTGTCTATATATCAAGAAAAAGTAATCGCTTGTTGTCGTAGCGGTTCTGAATAATATCATGGCACTAATCATAATTCTCAGCACTCAAAGGAAGGTGTTTGATTAACTTTTCCGCTTCTCCTTTCTGCCCTGCTAATTGTATCTGCTGTAATCGACACTTATGGGTTTTCATTTTTTTGCAGAAATGGTAGCCTTACGGGCAAACCTATATGGGAAAAACAAAAATATTTGGGTACTGGAAGTTTTTTTGATAGCGAGTTTCACAGTACTTGCATGAAGATTTTACTTAAAGATTTCCGCGTTTTTCTCGAAACCACTTTTTTGCAAGTACTGCATTTACAATTAGCAGGGCAGCATTCAGTTTCGATTTAAACACCTTTGAACACGCGCTGAGGCAGTGTTCTACATTTTTGAACATGGATGTCGCAACTCGCAACGCGTAACCAAACAACAAGTAACCTGAACATGGACAAAAATTGTTTGTTTAGTCACGGCGGAAACAAATGCAATTCAACGAAAACATGCCACACGTGTAACTACCAACATCACTCCCTTCTTCATGATGATAATCTGAAAGGGCAACAATCCCAGCCGACTACATCAACGGTGGCTAAGTGAACATCTAATAACATTAACGGTGAACAAGAGATACTCTTAACGACTCTTCAACTAAGGGTCAAAAACAAAGAAGGAGATTACGTCCTCCTTCGCGCGTTACTGGATCAAGGCTCACAAGTAACTTTGGTAACAGAAAATGCTGCTCAACGGTTTAACTTACTACGAAACAAAATGAACGCTGCAGTCACTGGCGTTGGAGTCATAGTGGACAAGAGTAAAGGGATGGTTAGATTGGAATGCAAGTCTATCCATTCTGATTATACATTCCAAACCGAAGCATCCGTGATGAGTAAACTCATCATCAATCTGCCTAACTCAACGTTCAACACAGACAACTAAACGCACCTTCATAACATCAAGTTGGCTGATCCAAACTAAACCATATCTGGACCCATTGATCTACTAATTGGTCCGGATGTTTACTCCGAAGTGATCTTAGGAGGAATAATCAAGCATAAATGACTCGCCAGTAGCGCAACATACAAAGTTGGGTTGGATACTGTGCGCTGCTACAAAGCAGTTTCACTGTCTAGCAGTGGCGTAACTTGGGTAGTTCAGGCAGGACATGAGCCCTCCGGCCCCGCTACCATCGCCGGCCCCGCTACCATCGGGGCGGTCCGGCCAGTACTCGAGCGCTGGCTCGGGAGGAGGCACGGCTCCCTGTCATTTTGGGTGACACAGGTGCTCTCGGGGCATGGTTGCTTCGGGAAGTACCTGTGTCGCATAAACAGGGAGCCGGACGCTCGGTGTCACCACTGCGTCGACTGTCGGGAGGACACGGCGTGGCACACGCTGGCAGAGTGTGCCGCTTGGGAGGAGCCGCGCCGTGCCCTCATCTCAGGAGTCGGCAGTGACCTGTCGCTGCCGGCCGTTGTCGACTCGATGGTCGGCAGCGAGGAGTCCTGGGACGCGGTGGTATCCTTCTGCGAAACAGTCATGTCGCAGAAGGAGGCTGCGGAGAGGGAGCGGGAGATTGCTTCCGCTAACCCGATCCGCAGCAGACGCACCGGGCGTCGGCGGAGGGCGGATAACGCCCTCTTCCAGCCCCCCTAAATGGGTCCAGGGGCAACGGATCTGGGGAAATTCGTTGCCCCCTACTTGTTAGGACCCGAGATGGCGGCGCGTAGTGTTCCACGCGCGCCTCTCTATGACGTAAGGGGGGAGTTTAACACCTCACTCCCCCCCTATCGCGAGGTGGCCCGCAGAGGCGGGCCGGCACTAGCCGGGGATCGCGGAAGTCACACTAGTTCCCGTGATCCCCGGTGCAAGTGAGAGACGGAACACCGGGGTGGTTTTAGTCAGTAAGAGTCTGACAGACCCCTCCGCCCTCCCCAGGGCGGAGGACATCCATGAGGATTTCCCCCCGTCATCAAAAAAAAAAAAAAAGGACATGAGCCCTGGGTGCCTATCGATGGGGTTGCAAAAAGTCGCCAACTCAAATCTGTCTATTTCTTAAAATTGCAGCATTGCAAGCGATTTTTTAGGAAGTTAAAATTATATACCTCTAATCGTATATAAAATAACTTTGCCATTGTGATTAATTGTATCTGATATGTTTAACAATTTTATCAATGTTACCAATTTTATTCAAGCAATTTTAATTTGATGTCGATAATTTCAATCATTTTTAATTTAATTATCATACATTTTAATTTGATCTCTTTTTATATACCTGCCACTGTTAATAATTAATTTATCAATTTACTCATTTATTATAACATTTAATTTTATTTTACCAATGTTGTCAGTGTCATAACTTTATGAATTTTATTATGTATTCGTTTTTCATCATTTTTTACTTTCATTATCATTTACAATGTCACCATTTTTTTAAATTTATTTGATTGAATCCTGGCGCTTATTACCTACTGAATAAGTTAACTTACTTCTCTAATCCATTATTTTATGC
This sequence comes from Polymixis lichenea, assembly GCA_949091785.1. NCBI lineage: Eukaryota > Metazoa > Arthropoda > Insecta > Lepidoptera > Noctuidae > Polymixis > Polymixis lichenea. The sequence goes on from OX420952.1 coordinate 7,717,466, forward strand.
ATGTGGTGTTTACCTATAAGTAATTGTTGCACTGTAATTTAATTTTAAGAATGTGTTATGTCAATGTATTCAGTGTGAATAATTGTTGGTAAAACCTAATAAAAAAATACCTCCGTTATTGAAGGCTATAATTGGTCAAGAAAGGTTATGCGACATAGCTTTGCTCAGTGTAGACCGAAAAAATAATTTACAAAGGGGTAAAAATGTGATGCGTGCCCTAGACGCCATTTTTTATTGGTACCCCCTATTGCCTAGTCACCCTAACAGAGCTAGACAACCAAACAAATTTTCAGGAAATAGAAGACATCCTTTTGGAACCCGAAATACAACGCAGAACAAATTCTGTGAAAAATATTACACAGAAACAACAAAACGATTAAACAACGGACGCTAGGCGGTGAAAATGCCCATGAACGTTAACTATGAACAAAACATTGGAAACTCGAAGGAGCAAAAAGATGTTGGGATTATCTCGTCGTTGACGGATACCCCGGTAGGTAGTTGTTGTAGGTAGTTAGTTAAGTTACACCAAACCGCTGTTAAGTTCAATAGTTTATATATGGAATCAGTTTAAAGATATATTTGTTTGGTAATTATTGACCCGCATATTAACGCGTGACGGAGTTTTAGTGACGACTCAATTGAGTTATTATTAATTAGGTAAGCGTAAACGTACTTTTGCTGTATGATCATTATTGGCTCGTACACCTGCCCTAATCCCGAGTATGTCCCCTCTAGAATATAATTTATAATATTAAAAACTGTCGATTCTCCCGATTCTGGCGAGTAAATTCATGTGAATCGAGTAATAAGCCGTCGAAACTATTAATTTGGCAATCCGTGAAACATTATACCTATTTTGTCAATACCAGTCAGAGGTAATCTACTCGTACTTTCCTAGTGACTCTGTTTACCGTAACAATACAAACTCAACTGAAAGTAAATAACGACTACTATTGCGTAAGCTTACCCTGGTAAAAGTCAATGTATTAATACATAACTCCAAACAGATTATTTTTTATCGCGTAACCTCGAAATTAGTGCTTATTACCTAATCATTCCAGGGTCAGATTAGATTGCACTTACACGAGTTCTGGCCAGTGCTGATCCTTCCTGTTCAAAATCATCACCAGCTTAACCTCATCCACAACTGAACATAATAATGAAGCTGGTTTATTCCATGTTTTAAGTTTACAAATCAAATGTAGTGATAGTACTACTTCGGCAAAAAAACATCTACCAATCCGCACCGGGCACACGTGATGAATTATGAGTTAGGATCCACTCCCTCTCGAAGAGTGGGAGTGGGTCAGCCTGTGTCCCAGCAGTGGGAACTTTATAGGCTGATTATGTTTAGCGGTAAGTTTTCCTCATAAGGACCCCCTTTTTGGGTTAGTCTTCTCCATCCCGTGCCATTATTAGCGACTTCATCCAGTTTTTCCCAACAACTTCAATAATGTCATCAGACCAACGTATGTATTCTTGGTCTACCAAAACATCTTTCCTGGTGGACATTGGCAGATTGCTGAATATAGGCTTCTCCAATGGCACGCTTAGATCTGTCCTTTCTCGCTCCTGCTAGCTGACTGAAAATACCGAAAGAAACTCAGAGGTCATGGTCTCTCTTAAAGTCCAAACTTACCATTTTAAGGCTTTTATGTGAGTCTAACAATGTAGGGCCATGTCTGGCAGGGGCTTTTGAAGAAAGAGCCATTGCATCTTTGAGCTGACCTGTCCCAACAGACGGCATATACGCATAAGTCATAAATTAGCTCAACCCTATTTTAGGTAAGATAATCCTTCATTGCGTTTCTTGAATTTAAAACCTGTCACAAAACTAGATAAGGGTTCACAAAATGATCCTAAAAACCACCTGGGGTCTGCACTCGGGATTCCCACACGGTATCATATTTTATATGAAATTGACAGCTTTGACAAATCGTGGGCGATCGGCGGACGAACAATTTATCACTGTTCGGAACTATTACACGACTATTGGACAATTTAGATATTTTTGTCTAAATATATTTTCCCATGTAACTACATACTAATATGTATCTATAGATATCCAAACCGTATTTCGGCCATGGCGGCCAATCTCAACGGAGACTAACCTCCGGCGCGGGAAGTGTTATAGTGCACAAGTGTGTGCGCAGACACAGGTGAACTCTTTCTTCCTCACTCTCATAGTCCGAAGGGACGGCACGCAATCCGACACGACCTGAAAGAGATCAGGCGTAGGACCAACGGCTTTCCCCTAAGGGATTGACAGAGGTGTAATTGCAGCCAGATAACCAAAGTGGATAAGTACCTTTTTTGTTTTTTTGATTACGGGGGGAAATTCTCATGGATGTCCTCCGCCCCGGGGAGGGCGGAGGGGTCTGTCAGACTCTTACTGACTAAAACCACCCCGGTGTTCCGTCTCTCACTTGCACCGGGGATCCTGGGAACTAGTGTGACTTCCGCGATCCCCGGCTAGTGCCGGCCCGCCTCTGTGAGCCACCCCGCGATAGGGGGGGAGTGAGGTGTTAGACTCCCCCCTTACTTCATAGAGAGGCGCGCATGGAACACTACGCGCCGCCATCTCGGGTCCTAACAAGTAGAGGGCGACAGATTTCCCCGGATCTGTCGCCCCTGGACCCATAAGTGGATAAGTACCTAATACAACTCAGAGCAATACAAAGTCAGGAGTCATAGCCTCTTTTAAAGTCCAGACATAATCTTGGTCAGCTCATGGGAGTATCATGTAGATCCGTGTCTAAAATGGTCTTTTGAGGAAAGAACCACAGATTTGAGTGACCTGTCCTGTGTTATAGTCATATATAATGACTGTACGAGTATGTACCTATGTATTGAGCTTTCAGCGCTCGTTCATATCTCAATATCTATTTATAAATACACGGGTACCAATGGAAATCTGATAAATTCATATCTAAAACATAAAAACATACCTAATCTCAGTAATTCGCCCAATGATGCAAGAAAAATTGATGACTAATAGTGCACTGCCCGTGACTTCGGCTGCGTGATTTTTTCCATGCAAACTATTATATCCCTTAGGCTTCTTTTAAAAGATGTGAGGTATGCTGATATCCTGAGGATTCAGTAGATACAGCTGCTTTTGGTTTGGTTCAGCGCTTTTTCATTAAATTTTCATTCGCCGCCGTTTATTATTTATTTATTTAAGAACATGGAGGACTTACAGCTAACAAAAACAGACAAAAAAGGGAACTGGTCACCAGAAAACCAATTATTTCATATTTCGATCAAGTCGCTCTGAAATAAGTGCGATTACCGAAATTAATTGTTAAGCGAATTGACACATTGACACCATACGTCATTTTGCCGTGTTGAAACCCGTTTATACTACTGTCATTCTTTTACAGTTGTGTTATAAGCCTACTTTTTTTATAACGTTCCCCTCACTAGGAATTTCTCCTGTATTGCGGTGCGGTGCCGATGCGTTTACAAACATTTAAACTCAAATACACAAACAGCCAAACCCAGAACAACTACTTGTAGGTCATACAATTTTTTTTTCATACGGATATCGAACCCGCGATACGCAGCGCAGCAGTCAATCGCTTAACCACTGCGCCAACTGTGCCGTCACAATTATAACAGTGCACTTGGGGCTGCTAAATTCAAAAGATTCATCAACATTATCATTTCAGCCGAAAGACGTCCATTGGGGGTTTTGCCATAATCGCCACGCATGGCAGGCGAGTTAGCGATCGCAGTATGGTGATAAAATGCAAAGAGAACGCTGCTGCCCATTCTCTGGTAAGTCCCTTAGTCGCCTTCTACGACACCCACGGGAAGAAATAGGATGGTGCTATTCTTTTACGTCCGACACCACACGGAAGTCAAAAGATTAGCAGGAGTTAACTCACCCACCCGCTTCGCTTCCTACCTCATCGCTGACGCCTACCGTACGGTCTGCACTCCCGTGTCGTCTGCACTGTTGCTGACGTTACCAATGCAGTCAGCATGTTTATATTTGTTTTTTTTTTGTATGTTCGGGCATAACTCCGTCATATATAGACTGCTTTGTAAAATTCTTTATTTGGTCGAAAGGGTTTTCGACTTATTCCGAAATGGTCCCATTTAAATTTCATATAGAACTGACGATGAGTTTCGGAGACAGACTACGGAACTCTTCAAAAAATGACAGCAAATCAACTGCGATTGCTGTTATCGCATAAATATTGTTTAGACCCCAAGGATGACGAAATTTCGAATTGGTGTGGGGTAGGTACCTACTGTAAGTAAAAAGTGAAAAATAAAACTTTTTGGAAAAAGTATAATAGATACAATTTCCGTGACAATTCCCCAAAATGTTTATCAACAACGCCCTGTCAATGTCATTCAGGCGCCAAAAGATCCTTGTAGCACTTTACTGACAATTTAAGTTGACAGTCAAGTTAGCTTAATGGAGAAGCTCGTGGCTAAGTAATAAAAGCTGCACGGATCGATTGATCAGGTTAAGTTACGCTTGCCGCGGTTGGTCCGTGGATGGGTGACCATCTTTACATATCAACAACCCTCCGTGACTCGGAAATCACTTTAAACGGCTGTTATTCGTGGACCTTTGACAGTCGTTACGGGTCGTCAGAAGCCCGAATGTCTGACAACCAGTCTTACCAAAGGGTATTGTGTTACCCAATAACTGGTTTGTGCAGGTCAGATAGCAGTCGTCCCACGTTAAATACTGGTTTTCAGCTTCATCCGGTTAGACTGGAAGGCAACCCCAAAAATAGTTGAGAACAGCATCGGGGAACAGGCTAGGCATATGATGAGTCAAATAGCTTACTAATTAATTTCCCTGACTGTACCTACCTTACCTACTGATACACATAATACATACCTTTTATCTTTTTCATACTTACCTAATCCATATAGTATATAGACTACATTAACGAGACCGATAGCCGAGAACGATAGCTGATGAAATACCAAATATTGTTTCTAGATATTATTATTTTATCCTATTGATTTTGAAACATACTTTAGATAGAGGTAATGAATGATTGAGCTCATATCAATTAATATGTTTCTTTTTTTTTTTTTGGGTGGGAAATCATCACTTAACTTCTCCCGCTCTGGGTGGAGCGGGAGGGCGTGTCAGACTTTTACTGACTAAAACCCACCCGTGTTCCCTCAGTTGCCTGTATGCCAGGGGCCGCGGTATCTCTTTCGAACAACCCGCAACCTTGGAAGGCATCGGCCCTTGCGGGCCCCATCAGTTGCTGCTGACATCTCTTTGAGGCGCGCGTGGAATACAACGCGCCGTCGACCCGGGCTTGGTCCTTACCGGACAGCAAGCTACCCATTACTCGCCGTCCGCAAGCCCGTGCCTACGGTGGCCGGGAATCAGCCTGGGATTCCCGACGCCCAGGGCGTCTCCTGCGAAGGCCACGGCTGTGAGGGCGCATGTACTGCATCTCCCTCACGTGCGCCGCCTCCCTCTTTGCGAGCATAACTTCTTCGCTGTAGGAGGCGACTGCTAGCCATGCACTCTCGCTCCGTACCATGGCCTGGACCAGGGTCGGACGCGAGAGATCGCCGCCGCCGATCACCTCCACGAGGACACGGCGGTGCTCCGCCCAAGCCGGGCAGACCTCCACCGTATGCTCTACCGTGTCCTCTGGGCGATCTTCGCAATGGAAACACCCGGGCGTTTCCTCCCGCCCTATCCGATACAGGAACCTCCCGAAACAGCCATGTCCGGTGAGGACCTGTGTCAGGCGGAAGGTGAGGATGCCATGCCGCCTCTCAAGCCACTCCTCAAAGAGGGGACTTACCGTAGGCGTGGCTTATTCCTAGTAAAACATGATAATTGGCTCCCAAATATTGATGTGTAGCAATTGGGCAATTTTAGAAACGTTGAAAACTCCACCAGTCATGCCAAGGATACTTTCTTTCTAACACTCAGTGACGCGTCGTAGTTATAGTTATGTATAGGGTTTACGTCGACGTGCTGGCGACTGTACTCAGAATTTGTGAAAGTCAAATAAGCGAGCTATGGACTGTAAAGTTGGGTCCTCAGTTCTCACATAGAGGATTGAGGGCCCATCTGTACCTGATAAACTATTAACACTACAGAAAAAGTCTTTATGCCAAAATCTAAGCTAATGCCAAACAAAATTTGTGATAACAAGATATTATCACAAAACACTATCCTACTTTGTATACCTCAATTCGAAATGGGCCCTCAATTCTCATACAAGTAAAAGTTTATTACGCAAATAAAACGAAACCATTAACTTACAACTGTTGTTTGAAATCCCATATGCTACTAAATAAATTGGGATTTTTTTTTAAACAGGTCACCGCTTCTTGTTATTTGAAAATTATGACCTTGATAAAATTCGGGCCCTCAGTCCTCGTTTTCTTTTCGTTTTGATTACGCTTATCGTATGAAAGATAAGACAAATACAAAACTGCGTCTTTTTGTGAAAAAAATTGTGCAACAAATTCGATACCAAAAATAAATTTAAAAACCCTATAATGTATAGAATATTTATTGATTTATTTATTTAATACTTTACGCACAGAAATGTACAGAGGCGGACTTAATGCCATAGGCATTTTCTACCAATCGACCTTAAGAATATAAAGAAAGAATATTAAGAATATTAAGTTTTATTTTTATTCTCTCTATTCACCGGGCCTTACCGGCAGTAAGGCACGGTTTCAGTTTCTAGCTGTTTCCACTGTGCCTCGATAGCAAAAAATAGGTAAAATCGCATTGCAAAATCGCGAGCGACAACTAAGTAACCGTGTCGTGCAATATACCTAAGAACAAAGTACCGTGGATTTATCTAAGCTATAGTTAGTCACTAAGCAAGCACTTTATTTAGGTAGGTACATAGTGATGAAATAATATACAATCTGTGTAAATTATTTTATCACCACTGCTCTAAAAACGGTGAAGAAAAACATTGTAAGGAAACCTGTAGGTATATCCCAGAACCAAAAATTCGAAGACGTGACATCTGCCAACTCGCACTGGGCCCCGCGTGGTAGCCCACTCCCTCTCACAGAGAGGAGGCCTGTGTTCTAGCAATGGAAACCTTTCAAGGTTGATTATGATATACTCGTAAGATTAACTTAGCATCGCGCCTGTAAACCCCGAAAGGGTAGAGAGAGGTGCATGGTATTTACAGTTTATCCTCTTCACCATCTTTAGCACAAAACGTGCCACACCTGGGGGTGTTACCAATTCCAACTGAAAATTTACTTAGTGAGACAACCTAAACGCTTATGCTCCTAATACGAGCGGCACACGCTGGCAGTGTGCCGCTTGGGAAGAGCCGCGCCTGTCGTGCGGCCGTGGTCGACTCGATGGTCAGGTGTCCTGGGACGTGGTAGTATCCTTCTGCGAAACAGTATTGTCGCAGAAGGAGGCTGCGGAAAGGGAGTGGGAGATCTCTTCCGCTCACCAGGCCCACAGCAGATGCACCAGGTGTCGGTGGAGGGCCGACAACGCCCTCTTCCAGCCCCTTTAAGGGTATTACATTGCTGGATGACCTCGATGATTTGATGTCTGTACTAGTATTTGTTACTTAGGCGCCTTCTACCGGCAAATGAACATACTGCAAAAAGACGAACCAAAGATTAAGCAAGAACACTAATGTGTCGCAGAGTTATCGTTGTTTTTGCCTAATTTATTCGCTCTCTGAGAGCCCTAATACATTTTATTCATCTAGGAGTCTTGTACGAGTACTTTCATCATAATTTAAATTCATTTTGAAATTAATGAAATAAACGATGCTAGCTTGCATCAGTTATTTTATTGAGCACGATTACTATTACATGATACATTCTGAAGGTCTGATGGTGACCAGGTAAGTACTTATCTGTTCTCAGTAACGGAAATAGTTAGGATGACCTAGCTTTCAACATTTATCTGATTTAGCACGGGTGCTACTACATGATACATTCTGAAGGTCTGATGATGACCAGGTAAGTGCCTATCGGTTCTCAGTAATCACAATCATAAATTTATATCATCATCAGATTGCAGATTTACACCTATAGGTAATCAAGATCAGACTAAATTTGCTGGCAAAACTTCACATACGTGTTGGGTATCGCCAGCTGATTTAATTTGACCATGTATTTTCCATTATTTAGTAATAAAGTTGGGATGTCTGATGACGACTAATTTAAATAAAATAATAAAAAAACGTTCGACATTTTTGTTGTTTCTTTTACAAAATCGATTCAGATTCATTTATTTGGCAAAAACATGTGTAGATAATATATAGATAACGATGAGTACATCACAGTACAATTTTAATCACTGCTAACCTCATAAGGGGTCATCCCCTTATGAGGTTAGCGGTGATTAAAATTACACCCTGTATGTGGCGGATTTCTAATTTCCATATTTCGACTACACTGATGCAAATGTTCCGGCAAAATCCGTTCCGGCGGCAAAGCAATCGAGAGATATCTTTATATAATTATCGTGTAAATGCGATATGAATTCGTCGAGTCCGCGGTTACTCGACATGTATATAGAGCCAAAAAGCGATGAATGCTAAATAATCAAGAAAGCTGCTTTTTCATACGAGTGTTTTTCGATCCATAGTCGCAATCAAGCAATTACTCTTGCTTATACGATCTTTTTGCTAGTTGGGACAGGCCTTGCAGAGGTGCGTCACGCGAAGTTTCGGGATTTTATTTATTATTTTAAAATGTTAAAAAAAATGTGAAAAATGTCAAATTGTTAATTGTAAAATTGTTAGCGCTAGCAACTCGCGAGCGGCGCATTCGCGAGGTCTGGACACACCCTTACGTATTTTTTTGGTACAAAATTCATGCCGAACTATTTAGCCGTAACACAGAAAATGTACAAATTAGGTTCAAAATGGACCTATTTACTACGATTTTTTATAAATGAATAACCTTAAGTTTATTACTTTAGATTCAAAATTGCAATGGGGTGCCCACATTAGAGCTCTCTCAAGTAGATTAAGTTCAGCTGCTTACGCAGTAAGAAAAATAAGGCAGTTGACTGATGTAGCCACAGCTATGTTAGTATACTTTGCTTATTTTCACAGTACTATGTCTTATGGCGTTCTGCTGTGGGGATCGGCAGCTGACGTAGATTCAGTTTTCATTTTACAAAAGAGGGCAATCCGCGCTATCTATAAAATGGGGCCTCGCGAGTCTCTTAGAAACAAATTCAATGAAATTGATATACTAACTCTGCCTTCTCTTTATATCCTAGAAAATATCTTGTATGTTCGCAAAAACTTAGGTCTTTTCAAAAAAAGATGCGACTTCCATAATCTAAATACACGTAGTAAAGATGAAATCGTGATTCCAAAATTTAGATTAACTAAAACTAGCAAGTCATTTCTAATAAACAGTATCCGCTTCTATAACAAGTTGCCAAAGTCGGTTACAGAACTTAGCGATGGAAAGTTTAAAACTCACATCAAACGTGTCCTTATCAAAAAAGCATATTATAAGATAAAAGACTACGTTGAAGACAGGGAAGTTTGGCATTAATTCCTTCTGCACATGTGGCTTCCCTGGTACCTCATTAACAGCATAACTTTGTGAGAGTCTATTAACTGCTTCCAAATTACAATGTTAATTTTTAATATTTTTATTTTTTACACTTTCTGACATATTCTCGTCATTTTTGACATTATACATCGCTTCAAATAGCACCTATTTATTAGTGATTCTCATGGAAATATGTCACTTTGTTTAAATAGGTTGATCTTACTAATGTAGATTCTTTTACATATTGTGAATGGGAAAACATTGTAGGCCTTACAGATTAGATTTATAGACGATTTTCTATTCTTTATTTTCATTCCTCTAAGTACTTGGTACTTATTGACAGGCCTGCACTGTCCTCCCATACCTATTATCACTGTAATTTGAAAACATTGTAAAACCCAATTATTTTTAAAAGAGTAACCGTGGAGTTTCTTGCCGGCTCTTCTCCATAGGAAGCGACAAATTGGAACCGTGCACCTAGCTTCTGACGTTTCATAAGTGCCCTTGCAGGTTTATGTGAAATAAAATATTTTGATTTTGATTTTTTTGATTTTATCAATATATATTTTTTATGGAAAACGCACAAAAGGATTAATGAACAAACTTGTTTAAACATACGGTATTTATAGGATTTGAGCCATGTGATCCCTTAAATGGATCCTGGCGATCAATTCCTTAGGACCCGAGATGACGGCGCGTTGTGTTCCACGTGCGCTTCTCTATGATGTAAGTAGAGGGATTTTAACACCTCACTCCCCCCCTTACTTGAGGTGGCTCGCAAAGGCAGGCCGGCACTATAGCCGGGGATCGCGGAAGTCGCATCAGATTCCGTGATCCCCAGTCCAAGTGTGGGAAGGAACACCAGGGTGGCTTTAGTCAGTAAGAGTCTGATCCTCCGCCCACCCCAGACCAGAGGACATCCATGAGGATTTCCCCCGACATAAAAAATAGGATTCAGACAGCACTGCTATTCTCTAATGATACAACCTTACACGCAGCACTGCCGCACTGGCGAAAACAACATTGTGGTATTCACTAGAAAAGCTGCGAGTAGCTACACTAGCGCTCAAAGCTGCGGCCGTGAGTTAGAACTACTCAATTCAAATATTTTAAACCCATAATCAAAATCAAAATCGAAAGTCATTTATTCAAATTAAGCTGAGAGTCAGCACTTTTCGAACGTCAAAATACATAAGACAGTCCCCCAAAACGCCCACCCTTCACCACTTCCTAGTGCTTTAGCTGGGAAGAAGTGGCGGAACAAACTCCCCAGCAGCACAGCTGTCTGTTTAGTCAGAAAGACTTGATTCTATACATACATAGGCAAAGTAATAAACATTACGAGACACAGAACATTAATGAAATAATTAGTCAAAATGTCAGCTAGCCATACCAATATACCAACAAATAAAATGAAAACTGTTGAGGCCAAATAAAGCATAAAACATCTCATCATAAAAAAATATTGTTATGAGTAGATCATGTAAATAACTGATGATATAATAGATAATAATAAAAAAATACTTAGACAGGCAATAAAAAATAATATAATAATTATATGAACCAACTAGCTTCCGCCAGCGGCTTCGCCCGCGTGGAGGTCGAAAGCTATCCCACGGGAACGTAGTACCAGGATAAAAAGTATCCTATGTGTTATTCCAGATTACAAACTACCTGTGTACCAAATTTCATTCAAATCCGTTCAGCCGTTTTTGCGTGAAAGAGTAACAAACATCCATCCATCCACACATCCATCCATACTTACAAACTTTCGCGTTTATAATATTAGTAGGATATTATAGTAGGATATCACCTGTCACTAGATACGCCAATTCTGGAGAAAGAACATAAACATTGTCTTGAGTTAATCACAGCGACCAACTATTCTTGTCATTTAAATAGTCGTTGATGGAATAGTAATTCTTTAAACAAAGGATGGATTTTACTTGAGCTTTAAACGCATTAAAAGGCAAATCTAGCAAAGAAGAGGGAAGCTTGTTATAAAAAGTTATACCAAGCCCAACAAATGAGTTATAAACCTTATGAAGCCGGTGAAAGGGAGCACGTAGTTTGTCCTTATTTCTTGTGTTAACGGTGTGAATATCACTGTTTTTAGTGTACAAGTGTATATTTTGCCTAATATATAAGATGTTAGCGAATATGAATTGTGATGCCACCGTGAGAATACCAATATCTTTAAAAAAGTCCCTCAAGGAAACTCCTGGCACCTAGCTGGTAAATTGCACGAACAGCACGTTTTTGAAGGACAAAAATATTTTGAAGATCAGCAACTTTGCCCCACAGCAAAATACCGTAAGACATAACGCTGTGAAAATAACTAAAGTAGACTAACCGAGCTGTATCGACGTCAGTGTATTGTCTTACTTTTCTGACGGCGTAGGCGGCTGAACAGAGCCTCCCTGCTAGGCTTGATATGTGTGATCCCCACTGAAGTTTGGCATCTACTGTTATGCCCAGAAAAACTGCCGAGTCTACAATTTCAAGCACCTCTTTATCTAAGACGATGTTGGGACCTAGATTTCTAACATTCGGTAAGGCGAACTTTACACATTTTGTTTTCTTGGCATTGAGAACTAGGTTTTTCTGTCCTTACCGGACAGCGAGCTACCCATTACTCGCCGTCCGCAAGCCTGCGCCTACGGTGACCGGGAATCAATATGGGATTCCCGAATCCGTAACCATTGAGAGAGCACTGTTTACGTCGTCAAAATCTTGTCTTTTCCGGTCTACTTCAAAAATAAGAGAAGTATCATCTGCAAACAGTACAACATCACAAATACCCTTTAAATAGAATGGTAAGTCATTGATATACACTAAAAACAAGAATGGACCGAGTATTGAGCCTGCATAAAACTCTCAGTCGAGATTCAGATTAAATAAACAGCATCAGATTCATCCTTCACATTCGCTTTTATAATAGAATCGATTGTTTGTTTTATTTTGAATAAAAGATACTACAAAGTTATGTCTGAATACTATAAAGTTGTGTTTCAATAATCATTCTCATTGGCAGGTGTAGCCCGTAAGAATTGTGTACTACCTACTGCGCTCAGGTCTCAAGTTAACTCTAGCGGGTTATCGTAAAAGTTTCGTTTAGAATGAATGTTTAATCTCCGCTAATATAGCTCACAATAATTAATTTTATTTGAAGTCATAGTGGTTTTTAAGTAGGTGAAAAAATGGGGCCGCTAAAAAGTAATTTATTCTCAAAGTAGCAGTAGACAAAAAAGTTTGGGAACCCCTGGCCTAGAATGTGTAGACGACCATAAACCATAACTGTGTAAAGGAGTACCGTTTGAATCAGCGCTGCTCGCTCAGTCGATCTCAAAGCTGTCTCGATGAAGAGCTAGTCGTAGAGCACAAGCCAAGACTTGTCTCTTTAGAGAATAGCATAGCTGGACACAATCGCTGCCACAAAGCTCAACAGTTGTGTTTGCCACCAGAAACATTTAGGTGACTGAACAAACGAGGCTGCATGCATTAATTAGAAATATGAGTTAGTTGTCTGTGACTTGACAGCTCCAAAAATTCAAAGAGCGAAATGGATACAAAAAAAAATCCTGAGATGAATAGAATTTTTTTTTTTTGCAAGTTGATTGAAAATCAATCCCACTGGAATCGCACACAACTTTGTGAATGGAATACAAATACAATGCATTTAGTATTCAGCATGCATCCAAAACGTCACGTTGATACTGATTTGAATCGAGATTCCTATTAAAGTCAGCTGTTTCTACATTATGAACTAGTCTCATTATGGCTGTGATTCTGTGAAGGTGTTATAAAGACCTTCCTCATTCTCCTGCCCTTATACCATTTATTAGGATACCATGGCGCACCATGACTTTTTCTTCCATACCATTTTACTTCCATTAGTCGTAATCTCGGCAATCACCGGGCCTTCCAGCCATATCATCGTTCACACAGTCTATCCATCGTTTCTTTGGTCTTCTCCTATTCTTAAAGCGATCTACATTCAAGCTGTAATACAAAGACAAGGGACAATAGTATTTTCTGGGGTTAATGAGTTGTTCAAAAGATTTTTTCCGACATATACACCGTGACATTTTAGTCGTCTTACAAAGGTGGTCCACTCAATGTATCCGTCATAAAATACCTCTAGGCGCGATTAAAACATTGTTACCATTAATTAAGATAATAGGTACAAAGAAAAATAAATAATGCTTTAGAATTATGAAACACCACGGAGGGTGTTTTATGTTTACGTATCAAATGGTAGAAGATATCTAATGGTAGGTCCATTACATTCTCTCATTAATTCCACCTGCATAAATGCGTGTTTCCAACTACGTCATGCGTCTTAGTGAATGATATTTGATTTTTTTTAATTATGCAAATGTTCAAAAATATCATTTTTTTTTTTATAAATCTTTAGTAGTCATTGGATACATGAAGTAGGCTGCCGATGTAAGAAGACTAAAATGTCACGGTGTATATATATAAAATTTTGCTGTGCCTAGGAACTTAGCTAAGTATATCTACTCTGATATAGATTTTTATCTTAATGTTAATGATACAGTCAGCAACATTCCAAAGTTTCTGCGTATTCTGTTTGAATGTGCATGTAAATCGGTATGAAACCACATGAGTATGAAACAGGGATGCATTTTGTTTTTTATCTTTCTCTACTCGAAAATACCTAATTAATTTTGGATAAGTATCCTATAGATTCCATGAAATAATACCGAATGCAATAATATTAACTGCTATATCATAAGTGGCGCGATACCATCATTGACTAATTAATTTTTCGAGTGCTGACCGTTTATAAAAGCGTCGAAAATGTACGAAATTACGACATTTGTTATTCGAAAAACCATTAGCTGGTATAAATTTTCGCGATATAACAGCTTGACTCCCAAAATGAAGGCATTTATTGTGCTCTGCAGTGTAATTTCCATAGTTTATTGCAGAACTTTGGGGGCACATTCTGGGTTTCACAAATGTAAGTTTACCAAAGCTTTTTTGTTTGGTTTGACAATAATTTTGACCTCCACTGTAATCGAAATGTGCTACCTTATGGTACGTATACTTTTATTAGTATCTAATTTATGTTTTACTTGTTTTTTTTAGCCGGAGAAAGAGTGTGTATGAACATGTGGGATGAAGGATGTAACAACGGTCAACTCGGGGGTGCTGGTAAGTACCGACCTACTCCCATTCATTAAAAATCATTATGAACATGCATGTTCATGTGCATGGACCACTCTACTGATGACAAACATCATCAACAGAGTTAATGTAGGTACAAAGGTAGCCACCTAATCGCGATCTTGAAAGGCCAATCCCGCTCCGAGACGAAAGAACGAGGAAGGTATGGGTATGAGTGACATGGCGAATCCATTGCCACCACTTGTGGCACATCTTTAAGTTTGTGGAAAATAAGACTGGGACCCAAACCGTAACTCCAAACTGTACCTACTCCTATTTACGAATGACGTCAGCAGGAAATATGGCTAACCTTAACCACTGTCCGTCGCAACCATGAATACAGAGGCACCACGACATACGTTTGTGTAAAGTGGGTATACCTTACCCACTCAAAGCGAATTAGTGGGGCTATAGTGACCGACTTTTCCTCCCATTCTTCTGACGTAATCCCGAAGTCGCTGATTTTCCTGTGCTGTGTTAAATGTGTCAACTTGTTTTAGGTAATGATGATGACTATCTGAACGGCGGCTTCAACCCAGGCAAGCGTTGTGTCAACATGTGGGATGAGGGATGCGTTAATGGACAACTTGGAGGATCTGGTGAGTTAAAAAAAAGTCCCTTACACCCTAACGGGGCGACCATTCATTACGTGAGGCGTTTAGGGGGGGAGGGGTCGAGTCCAATCTCACCCAATCTCACGTAGGGGAGAAGGGGGTCTCAGCAAATATCAAGTAAATTTATATTTTTTTCCGCAAACATACAATGTAACATTACGAGAAAACCGGGTTAAATGATTTAAAACATGTTTTTCCGCCAATATGGCTAAATCCTACAAAATAATATTTATCGCGGTTATGCGAACGACACAAAGTAGTAGATACAGTAGCTCCTCGATGGTTAAACTACCTCCGGCTAGCCAAGCCAGCCAAATGCAACGTATAAATCCAACGCAAATAAGCACAGTTTAACATTTTTACACTAAAAACACGTATTTGAAATATCTCACGTGAGATAATGGGAGGGGGAAGAGTCGAGCCAAATCTCACGACATGTCATCAGAGCGAGGGTGGGGTTCGAAAAATCGCCAAAATTGCCTCACGTAATTAATGGACGCCCGCTAAGTACGAAACCACTAGATCATGCTGTGGTATATATTACGTATTCAATCATAGTCAGCGTATGGTCTAGTGGAGTGGTGATTATTTATCAGCATTTCATCTAATGCTATTTGATTGGCTGTTGTTATGTCGTAAGCATGACTTTGACAGTCTTTCAGGTCATTTCAGCGTTCCTTTCAGAAATCCGCTGAAACTTTCGTACTTTTTCGTAGAGAGACCATTTTAATGAACTCATTTACCGTGTTACTTAGGCAACGATGATGACTATCTGAACGGAGGCTTCAACCCAGGCAAGCGTTGCGTCAACATGTGGGATGAGGGATGCGTTAATGGACAACTCGGAGGGTCTGGTAACTAAAACAAAAAATTACTTACACCCATTTCTTCTTCTCTGGTTTTGCGAATGGACAACTTAAATGGTGCTGATAAGTACTTACATAGATAATGCCTATATTAGGTAGGTACCTACACGGTTTAGCCAAAATCTAATCTATCTTATGTATCAAGCCTGTATATTCCCACTGCACGTCAAAGGCCTCCCTCTCCCCGTTCCATACTATTGTGTCTTTTGCTAGTGCTGACCAGTCCTTTCAGTAGGAGTCAGGCTCGTCCCGGCCATTTTCGTCACGGCCTGCCGCGATGGCGTCGTGCGTTAAGTGGGGCCTAATCGGTGGTTCTTTTAGCCCATTTGTCGTCTGGCATGCGGCAGACACGTCCGGCCCGGTCCCACCTAAGCTGAGCAGCTTTCTGGGTAACGTCCGTGGCCTTGAATTTGGCGCGCAGTGTTGTGTTCCTTATACGGTATGAAAGTCGAACACCCAGGATACTGCGCTCCATGGCTCGCTGGCAAACCTCGAGTTTGGACCTCTGTTGTAATGTCAAAGACCAACTTTGAGCAACATTTGTGAGAACGGGAAAAATGCACAAGTCCAATGACTCACTTTTATATTATGACCTACCTACATGATTCAATTTAGTTGATCTTGCTTCATCCGAATTAAATACAAAAGTCAACAGTCAACCTACCTATCATTTAAATTCCGGCTTAAGTACGTCTTTACCTACTTTAGAGTAGGAAATTGTCTTTAGCTTTGTTACTAGGCCAAAACATGTCTAACACTACGACCCAAACTAAAAACCGGTATTCATAATTTAAATTCAAGTGTAAATCAGTCCGATTAAGTGGCAATTTTTTTTACTTGGTGAGCAATCCGTTAGAGTTCGGCAGAAATACCGCAGTAGAATCCTTATTGGTCGCATCCCATCGAAACGAACCGGATAACGTATCTATTGAGCTTTTTCCCAACAGACAACATACATACCATCATCCTTTTTCCCGATAGGGGCTGGCAGAGATGTATTACCTACCTCGGCCTTCGACAGTTAGGTATAGGTGTATAGCTAACTGTTTGTGTACTGTGTACCTACAGTCACCTATGTTTCAGCAACCATAGTTGCAGATCCCGAGTAAGTAAGGCAATACGGATCGAGCGGCTCGCTCGACTCCCAAGCATTTTTCACATTCATAAAACGAGTTATTCCGTTTATCCACCCTAAGGTGGATACACGGAAACGCATGTCCGTGAATCGACCCTAGGCCTAGGTGGATAGGGTTACTTACGGTTAAAACACGACAGCACTGCGCGAAATGGAAATCGAACCCCGCGATCTCAGTAGCGGCACTTGTAAAGAGCGGCACAACGCACGATGCAATGTTTCATTTATCTTAGTATTTATCATTATCAAACATCTCTTCTTCCAGAATGTTAAGCACCCTTATGTTCAGCAGCAAAAAAGCTTATATTCAGCTCCTGAAAGTCAGGTTTTTCTTTGTTTTAGGTAATGACGATGACTACTTGAATGGCGGTTTCAATCCTGGCAAGAGGTCCCTACAGAGCCTCCTACAAAAACTAAAGAACAACAGACACCATTAAAATTTCAAGAAATGTGTTTGAACTACCACGGACAGTATTTTATTTTCCTATTTACTTTTAAACGTAGGTACATATATGGCTTTTTGTTTTTAAATAATGTAAACTGGTCTCATCACTGGTAGCTTGAATAAATAATTTAAAAAGACAAATTATTTTATTTTGAATTCCTACAAAAAGATTTTAAATGGTAAGGTAAGAAAAACACTCCGTGGAAGTGTGGGTGCGGATTCGATCCCGAGTCGCGTTTATTCAACTGCACGAGTCGAACGGAAGTAATTACCTACTTAGGCAATCCATCTGTCTAGCCTTTTCCCCAACTATGTTGTGGTAGGATTCCACTCTAACCGGAAGCAGCTGCATACCATATTTTACATGGAATTACTGCCACTGGTAATACGGTACCCTTTGGTAAGACTTGTTTGTCAGACTTGAGCTTCTGACGATCCGTAACGACTATGAAAGATCCACTAGGCTTATCGTGCTTTCTGAGACACAGAGGGTTCTTGGTTTGTAAAGATGGTCACACATCCATGAGCTAACCGCGGCAAGCTTAGCTTAACTTGATCGATCGACCCGTGCGGCTGTTATCACTTAGTCACAAGCCCTTCAGAACCACAAGTAAGTAGGCGAATAGGGATAAAATTAGGACTAAGGTAATATTGTATGAAAACCAAGTAGGTACTATAAAAACTTTATTAGTCCCAATAAACTGCTATGAGCACAAGATGCTTACATAGACACTTTATAAAAATAATTTTAGAACAATGTTCCAGTGCTCACACACTGTTTTTAAATCTAATTACTACATACTAAAAAATATTTACAATACAGTGAAATAGCTACCGAATATTTTGTTTCTGGACGAAGGCAATGGCAGTAAGTCTAAAATTTGCTTGGCAAGTAAGATAAGTCTTTTAGTGTATACATTTAAAACAGTGACGTCGTAACTTCAAAAACATCAGTTATTTAATGCATTGATTAATATACAAAAAAACAGACTAAGATAAAAATTGGCTAATTTCATGATAGCATGTTGTATAATTACTTTAAAAATAGCTGTTAAAACAATTTCACTTTTACTAATTAGTCTTGAATCACATACTTATAGAGAAGGGGACTCAAACATAATATTACAAAAAACTGAGAAAAATTATCACAAAAGCGGCGATGTTAAATAATGATATTTAAATATTGTTACCATTTTTGTATTCCTAAAAGCGGTGGGCAAAGCATTGAAATCACTTAATATTAGGGCAAATTACAACAAGTGGTAATACTAGAGGCTTGTACTTGTAGCTATGTTAAACGGCAATCAAACGAGATCAGAATGAAAAAATCAAGATTCTCATACAGACTGTATACAAACATAAAATTGTAAATGATCCAATCTTATGTGTTCTACTCTTATTGTCACATTATAATTGAACAACTTTCAAATTGTTATCACAGCGCTAATCTTATCAATATTTAAACATCTGGTTCCATATTAGCCTTTCATTGTCATTTCATCACAATAATCTTGTTAAATAGACATATTTTTCCTTGCTTTTTTGTGTCACACACATTTTTTCATGATAAATATCAGACATAGCAACATGGCAGACATTCTCTTTACATTTTTCTGCCACTTTAAATATGAAGATAACAATTTAATATAAGTACATACTATGAGCTAAGAATTTAAAACTATTATAAATTCTCACACCAATCCCAGTCAAAATAAATTATTAGACAATATAAGTTAATTTACAATTTACAGATTGTTTTAAAAAAGATTCTTCAGTTTGTTTGTCCATGCCAATGTTCTTGAGCGTATTGTGGCAACTCCATCGGCAATTTATTATAACCTGTATTTAAACTAGGACCAGGATTATTTGGGGCACTTTTTGGAACATTACCTTGTCTAAATTTTGTAGAATATTTATAAAAATCAGACATTTCAAAAGGCTTAGTTTCTTCTCTATATGGTATACATTTTCCTTGTTCAATCACAGTGAGGTTTTTGGGTGACTCCAAAGAAACCGCACCAGGGGATAAAACAGGAGGACTTTGTGGCATCTGATTCGGACTTTGCATAGCTGAGTGTCGGCCTGACGAGATCATTATCTCATATGCCTGTGAGTTTCCTACACTAGAAGTTCGCTTCAAGCTTGAACTCTTTTTCAGAAGAGGTGCTTCAGATTTAGTTGGTGAATCCAGAGATGTCTCATACCATTGTTTCTCTTTCACTTTCATGTCCGCTTGAGAGAGTGGTGAGAACTTATTCATGCCAATAGGGTCGAAATTGTAAGACTTTGTACTGACTGGAGTTAGCTGATCTTGATAGTGTCTCCTATCTTCCCTAATATAGTCATCGGTTGACACTTGCAGTTGCATATGCATAGGATGTTTGATAGTGTTATGTTCTCGTAATGGTAATGTATTTGGTACAACTGCTGTCCTTTCTAATGGCATATGAGGCTGTTCTTGAATATCAGGTTGGGACCGATGCTGATAAACCATCATTGGTGCTTCATGCTTTATGTTCTCTAAGTGCAACTGATTATAATCACTGTGAGATGTCAAATGGTACGTCTGAGTTCTTTGTAATGTATTTCGACGAACACCTTCTGTGCGTCGTTTTGATTGCTGTATTTGATGCTGATGAGCTAATCCAGTCAAATGTTGGCTTTGAGCTTTCAAATGTGATGCATATTGGTACAATAATGGTGTATTACGCATGCCATTTTGAACAGGATGTGGAGCCATTGTTCCGTGAGTATAATGTGTAGTTATATCAGGATGGCTAGAACTAAAATGAGTTTCTCGTAATCTAGATACATTATGGGCTTCTGGAGCATTGTTGCAGTAGAGTTTGTTCATATAATCACTTGTCATAGTATGGTGTCTGTAAATAGTTCCTTGCTGCATGTCATTATGAAGATTTTCGTTCATTGGTTCATGTCGCCCAGCTAGAGCTGGGTAAGTATGGGATGTATGTATGGAGAATGTATCAGTATTCCGCTCTTGAGGAGGAGAAGGGAAGAAGTTAGAACAGCTAGTTTCTGGACGTCGAACATGTCTTGAATGTGCACTTTTAGACGAAACTCCCGATATTGATGGAGTGGATAATCTATGTGACAGATTTTTACGCAAGTTCGCGTCTTGCTCCATCGTACGGTCACCAGTGGCGGCTCTGAGGCGTCTAGATGAGTTATCAGATCCATCTTGGACATCATTACCATCTGTTGACCTATCGACACTTTTGAAACTACCTAATCTTTCTCTTTGAGGCACTTCTGGGCTAAGAGGCGCTTCGGGCGGCATGATGCCCGTTAACTGTACTTCTTGCACACATAATTTGTAGAGCTCCTCGTTTTTAGCCGCAAGGATCTGCTCCAATTCCTTCTTTCGAGCTTGCAGCTTGAGCAACTTGTCCTGCTTATCAGAATGTAAATCGCTACCCATTGTGCTCGTACCCATATTTAACGTAACTTAGGACACGCAACACATAAGTCAAAATACCGTCCACGGAACTGAATAAAATTAGTTTATTCTTAAAAGAGTCTAATAGTTTAATCCTAGATAAAATAAACAAAGCAAATTATAAATTCTTGAGCGTTGACACATATTTTCACACGCACATCCGCACCCATGTTTGTTTCATTGTTTGCAGCAGAAAAAAAAAAAATCACGTTCATATTAAAATATTTTTACTTAAATAGCCTGTACAACGAATTATTAAAGTATCAGTATCAGTTTGTTTTTTTTTTAATACCATATTTTTATTTGAAATGATATTTCAAAATTCAAACTAAAACATTTCTGTATCGGAAATATCACACTATAGCTGAATCAAATAATTGCGATTATTTTTTTTAAATGAACGCAGAATTTGTCTGTGCCGATGTCCGTGACGTTTTTCATTCAACGTTCAACGATGTTTTACAAAGTAGGTAACGTACGATTATGAGCGCAAATCTTTTCTGAAATGCAGTCTAATGTATTCCTTCTTTTTTATTCTTCTTGATATAAGTTTTTCAATGAACTGGATTGGCAAGCAGAAAGCCTATGCTGTCATATGACAATGGCCAAAGTTGTGTTCCAAGTATTGTCGAACGAAATAATTGAAAGCACCCCAGAGTGACAACTGACAGAAAATAAATTGTTGACATTGCGATATCAATCAATTTGACTTTGACATTATTATCTTATCAAACGAAACGGGCTTTCGGGATTTTAGAGAGAGTATTGCCTCGGCTGCTATCAGTGCCATGTAAATTTAGAAAAACATAAAAGTAACTCCGTAACTATCTTCCTTCCTGTACCTCCGTGTCCTGCATAGAAAGTCTTTCACCGCTCTACAATAAACACCCAGCAAAGATGTCGAAAGTGTACAGGTCAATTGTAACTATCGCAGACAGATTTGTCCCCGGAGCTATGCGTCCCATGTGGGAGCATCCAGCTGGTAATTATGATTATTATCTCTAGTATTGATTTCAGAAAAAAAACGTAGTCTAATGAAAGCTGGTTTTGTCATTTCAGGTCCCAAAACAATTTTCTTCTGGGCGCCTGCTTTCAAATGGGTAAGTAATGCGGAATTGCGGACGTAAATTCAAGGTCATACTATTTATACCTATTAGAAAGACCTTGCGTAAGGACAAACGTGCTGCGTATAAATATTATGAATAATTAACGTGCTTAACATGGTACTGAGAATTTAGAAAAGGATACAATTTGAAAGAACCGAAATCTCCAACAGTTTTAAGTCGCCGTTTAGTGTCATGCTATCTCTGTCACACTATGGTGTATTGTAGAGACAAAAATAATTTTATGAATGTCTATAAAGTTTAGTGTTTGAGTATTTGGGTTTAGTCTCACAAAACTGTCTGGTGACCAGAAAATTAATTAACTACCAAAAAATTGACTCACTATTAGTAATTAATTAAAACACTACCAATAAAAGGCTTGATTAATATTAAAACAGCAACTTAATCTAGTAGCATAACATAAACTAGAAAACTTATCAGGATTATCAAATCATTTCATAAATCTGTTAACAGTAACTATAATATGTCACAGACATAGTAAAGATTTATTTTTATTGACACTGATAACACCCAAGTTCATGCACACTTAATAGATAAAATGATAAGACACCAAACATTATGAAATCTCAAGTTTCATGCCGAGACTACATGATCTTATCATTGAAATGTCTCATTATCATTTTTTTTTAATACCTGCTACCAAAGTGTTAAAGACAACTTAGGTGCAAATCAAAACCTACTATTTTTAAAACATGTAAATGATGAACTAAAAAACCATTACATAAATGAATATGTATATTTTTTTTATAATAAACATGTATCATTTCTATTCATGATAAGTACTTACAAAATTCATTTTGTGATTGTGAGAATGTGTTTTCATATTAATACTTCACTCATTTGGGTTATTGGATTGTTTGAATAAAACTGACTTCTGATATTTCATAGCATGAATAAGGGTAGACTCAAACACTGAATTTAGTGGTATTACGTTTTAATTTTACAACTGATTCTTAGATTAGGTATGCAAAATGAAGAAAGTAAAGTTGATGTAAAACTGTAAATCACGTGCTAGTGTCATGTGACTTTTATGTGCATTGATATTAGGTTTGAAGTACAAAGATTGACTCAAACTGGTGAACTGTAAGGCCCTGCAGACAACCAGCGACTTAACAGTTATAATAATATCAACTTACGAACCTTGAAATAAAGTTGAATATACCTTTGTCAGTCTTGAAGTCTTTGCAGACTAATGGATTGTTATTTTATTTTCGATTTTATTTCAACTAAGGCAAAGTTGATATTTTTTAAGCAGTAAAAACTATGCTTCACTTTACTTCACCAAATGTAAGCCAGCTCTAGACTTAGTAGAACCATTTGATTCAGTGTATGACTAGGTGTACTTAATATTGTGACTGCAACATCAAATAAGGCAGATTGTGAACTTTAAAACAATAGGCACATAGAACATGCACTATAACAAATTCCATTGCTTAGTAATAATAATACAGAAGTCAGTGATATTCATAAAGCTGTCCAAGGATCTTTTGGCGCGTGGCTAAAATCGGTACTAACGCCGCCATCTTGTTTTTTCAATACATTTCACAAAACAATTTACACAAATGTTTACCAGCAGCGCCACCCTTTCGAGCGCCAAAAGATCCTTGTCTCAGTGTTATAAAGTGACTATGGCCTTGATCCACATTCTCACCACTTTCAGGGTTTGGTGATAGCTGGGTTGGGTGACTTGAATCGGCCTGTCGAGAGCTTGTCTATTCGCCAGTCCGCATCGCTCGCGGCCACCGGCATTATCTGGTCACGATACTCTTTAGTTATTATACCTAAAAACTACAGCCTCTTTGCTGTCAATGTGTTTGTAGCCTGTACCAGTGTGTACCAGTTAAGCAGAGCATACATGTACAACAAGGAACAAAAACTAAAAGAAGCAAAACAATAAATTAGTTAAACCTCTTCTGACTAAGTGATTTTTCGTTGTTGTATAAGTATACAATAGCCTTAGAAATCGCTAATTTACCAATTCTCTTGTTGGTTAGGTCGATAGTTACGGGATGTTACGCACTTTAGTAGTCTGGGCCTCTAGTAGCGGTAGTCTTTTTTTTAATGAGCGTCTTTTCACGCCTCTCTCTGATAGATAGAATCTACTTCAACATTGACAAAAAAATATATTTAATGTTATTTAATGATAGAGATGTATATTAATTAATATTAGTCAATTTATTATTTATTTTATTTGTAGTAGTTAGATTAAATATAAAATATATTTTGGGAATGGTAGAATCATATTTTTTAAAGTAAGTATATTAAAGCACTGTACAATACTGAATTTAGATTGTTGATTATTAATGTTATTGAATGCGATTACAGCAAACACTGTGTATTCAAGTGCAATTCAGTTACAAAATATAAGTAGGTACCATTGAGATGATAAGTGCTGAGGCAGTAACAAGATTTAAACAAAATTGCCATAAACAACTACAAAAGTCGTTAAACTATGATGGCTGATTTTACTATCTGAATAGCTCATTCCATGGTAAAAATATTACCAGATAGCAATGTGGACAATACTGACGGGCTTAAGCGGTACGAATATGAACGTTATTCATATGCACAAAATATTCATATTCGTATAAGCAAATGTGAGCAAGCGTTTCCTGTGAATAAGATCTTCAATTTTATAAAAATGTAAAGTTTATTTTCGTATGAGACGCTTAGTTAGCAAATTATAGTCAAAGAAAGGTCTATGTATAAACTCACCCTTATTGTAATCGTGTACTTTCTTATATTGTGGCTGTATTGTTACTTTAATTCGTAATGTATGACGTACGAATGAAATTTGGTACTACGTACAATCATTCATTTGTTAAAGCGCCAACAGATGGCGCCTCAAGCAGTGGCGGATACAGGCTAGGCGGGCTAAATATGGTTTGGGAAGAATGGGCCGTGCACGGTCTGCGCATACTTTGAACTTTATGCATGCTAACTTAAATACATTAAAATCTCGATCTATTGATCATTTTTTAATCATTATTTTTTTCATACGGTAACGATGCCAATTAAAGCATATTTTTACTTAAATTTTTAGCCCTAATTGATATTTATGTTCTCCTGTTTATGTACAGGAGAACAAAAATATAAATTAGGATTCGATCTGAATCCGCCACTAGATCGATTAGATCTCGCGCGTTATTGGTTTCTGTTACAGTAAAATTATCATAGTGCCCGTGATCTTGTGACCTTACGTCAATGTTGCCAGTTTTTTTAAAGATCTCTCATATTTTTAATCTACGAACGCACTGTGACAAATATCAACAGTGCGACACTACAGAGTAGCTTAACTAAATTAAGATGAATAGGTGCTTAAAGTTCTGATTAAATTATTTCTCAACTGTGATAATCTAAACGTAAATGTGGTTATTGTTAACCAACCCATGTGTTAAGTATTGTTATGTATATCACATCGTTTTATGTAACATGGCGTTATTAAATCATAGTTTTGTAAAAGAACACTTTGTGTATTTTTGTAAAACCTTTTTGGATTATGGAAATATATATTTTTATATTTCGGATCTTTTCTTGTTTCTTTCTTCTCATTTCTTACTTATTTTCTTTCAGTCATCCATCACCTTATACCTACTGACTATTTAACATAGGTAATGGTCTTCTGTTGAAATGTTGCATGTGACTTGTGAGATTTTTATTCATTCATTCATACATACAAATGATATGAGGACAATCATTTGGATCGAAAATTCTGTAATATTGATTTTTACACTCTACTTAAAATATCAACTTATTATGGCTACTTACTTTTGTATGATTTAATATTAATTGTTAAGGTGAAAGCTCCAGCGTAGGCCGCGAAATTCTAATGTTTTAACGTTTATTGGAATTCGCAGGTAAGTGTCAAGCTGTACCTATGTTCAACAAAATATGATTTGCGACCGTAACAAATATTGCTTTACACAATTAAAATCGTGAATACAATACTCTAAGTTCATTTGATTCCATTGAAAACGGTTTCATGAAATAGTCATTCAATTGAATACGGTCGTGTAAATTCGACCGTATTCAATTGAATGATGAAAAAAAACGTTAGAAAATTTTAATTTCCCGGCCTATCCTGGAGCTTCCACCTTAAGTTTACCAAGAATAAGGTAGTCTGATATTGAAATCTATCTACTTAAGAACTAGGTAAAGCACTGTTCGTGAGTTGCTAATGCATTTTGCACAAGTTAAATACCTAGTTGAAAGCATGTTGTATTTTAGAAAAAATTATGGAAGTGTATAGCATGGGTTTATTATTAGAGCTTTGTAAAAAGGAATCTGTTGATATCATAACATATTGCTGAAGTAAGTATTTCAATGAAAATAATTAAATATTATGCCATGGAGGTATGTAATCAAAGATAGCGACTGTTATAATATATATATTGACAGCATGTTTTTGCTGTGAGATTTTCTCGCATGCGGTTGTGATCGGAATGGTAGGCCGGCGCGCCACATACCTACGGTGTACGAAAACATTGTGAGGAAACCTTGACTTAAACAAATAAGTGCCACCATGCAATTAGCAAACGAACAAGACATTTTACATGCAGTAAAAAACTTTTAGGCTTTGTCGTCAGTGTTGTATGGATAACTATGGAAGCTTGTTGACGGAAACTTGTTTTCTACGGCGTGGTTTATGCGCCGTGTGTAGGCACGGTCGTCCGTATTGTATGGATAACTATGGAAGCTTGTTGACGGAAACTTGTTTTCTACGGCGTGGTTTATGCGCCGTGTGTAGGCACGGTCGTCAGTGTTGTATGGATCAACAAGGAAGCTTGTTGAACTCACGTTATTTCAACGGCGTGAATTATACGCCTTCGCGTAACGAAATCGTGCCTTACACAAAGGACCTTACTCTGCAGCGCTACACACCGTCAACCTCTATGAATGGAGATTCATCATTTAGAAATGAATGAGGCGGACTCACGACTCATGATTTTCAAACGTGCCCGATTCTAAGGAGACAGAGGAAGGACTAACATAAATCTAATACCAGACGGGAATTTCGACATCACACAATACCTATACCTGCCACTTTGAGAACATAACACTGGAGAACGAATAAGAACACTTCCCGAAGTTCTAGAACAAAATTAGTTCTACCTAATAGTACGTACTTTAATAAAAACTAACATAAATTCTCATGATGCCTGGTAGGAATGTGGTCACCGCTTATACCAAAACCATGGCCGAAGCGTTGCTTTCCCGGAAGCATCGTACGTTGCCATTCTAGAGACGAATCTAAAATGTCTTACGCAGTGGCGGATTTACACATTTGCCGCCCCTACTAACCTCTGCAATTCAATACCCTAGTTTACTTCAACTACTAATTACATGACGTCATCAACATC
This sequence comes from Polymixis lichenea, assembly GCA_949091785.1. NCBI lineage: Eukaryota > Metazoa > Arthropoda > Insecta > Lepidoptera > Noctuidae > Polymixis > Polymixis lichenea. Next base: position 7,745,185 of record OX420952.1, read on the forward strand.
AACATCAAAATGTGTTTATCATCAGAAAATATATAAGATGACAGACACAGAGTACATTATTATATACGAACTTAACAGTGCTAGGCAACAACGTAAGAAGACTCTACTCCTAGAACATAGTGCATTATAACCTTCATGGTTCAACACCCCCACTTAATCCACTATGCTGTGTGCAGAACACATGTTTCTGCTTACCAACTCCCTCATCATATCAGTAGGCACAAGGGTAGTCTCACAATATTCAACACAAATAACCCTTTGCTCTGCTAACTCTCTAACGAAATTATATCTTATATATAAATGTGTGTTTGGAACGTTTTCCAATAGCAGGAGTATAAACTAGCTTATTGGCACTTTGACTATCACTAAAAATAGTAACAGTAGTGTTATAGCCAGTCAGTTCAGAATACAATCCCTTAACTGATATCACTTCCTTAGCGACCTCAGAGATTGTGATGTACTCAGCTTCAACAGTACTTAACGCAACACAACGCTGTTTTAAGGACTGCCAAGAGACACCGCAGCTTCACCGAAAATTAGGGTATAACCAGAGAAAGATTTCCCATCAGGCCCATTTCCCCAATCTGCATCTGCATAGGCAACCAAAGGCTTATTACATTTTTTGTAACACAGCGATAGTTCCGCTGTCCCCTTTAAATGCCTAAGCACGCGTTTCAGTGCCGCCATGTGAGTCGAATCGTTGCAGTTATTAAACTGACTCAGCATCGTAAGTGCATACGATATATCAGGGGCCCAAGTCTTTTATTTTTATAAATTCGTCATTCCAACACGATCACATTGTCATTTTGCTAAAAGTAATCTACTAAATTCATAATGGTCGATCATTAGTCGGTCAATGGTCTCGTAATAGAATTGTGTTATAATGGCATTGTCGTATTGCCCGTCTGATTTTCAACTAGTGCCTTGAATTCCGTGAATTTAGCGAAAACTTCGGTCTTGGATTTCAACAAATAGCCAAATTTTTTTCGGCTGAAATCATCCACAAAAAATCAGGTAGGTAGTACCTGTTACCGCCCCAGGATTCCACCTCCATAGGGCCCGCTAAATCCGAATGCACGAGTTCAAGAAAGTCTTTTGCTGTCCTACAAAAGGTAAACTTTCGGAAACATTTTGACGCACTCCTTCCCTTTACAGCAACCTTCACAAGGTTCCGTGCTCACCTCTTTAAGTCAGACCATCTGCCAAACTTTTCAACTTCACCATCAAAGCTCCACTCAGGTGACCTACTTCTGTGCCACAAATCAAAACCAACACGAGAAGATTCTTCTGGAGGACACGTCAGAACCATTGCTGCTTCTTTACATATAACCCCTGTTTCAGTGGTGCTGTCAATACTGGCTTTCCAATTACTTTTACCTTGTAATCCTTTTGGTAAACCTTACAACAAGTCTCATCTAAAACAACAGTGCAACCCTTAGCACACATTTTACTAACCGACAGCAAATTTGTCGTCAAACCTGGAAGCATAAGTACATCCACGAAGCTCACAGAGCGCCCCATGGCATACACATCCCCTTGTTCACTAGATACAATTTTATTAATGGTTGCGGTTGTCACTAGCTTAGAACTAGGGTTCTGTCTGTCTTCTAGAATATGCACGTCAGACGCCATGTGTGATGTAGCTCCGGAATCTACGATCCAATTGCCCTCACCAACCGTCATAGATAGCGCGGCCATTAGACCCGAGGTCTCCTTACTGTCTTTCTTCTTCTTGAAATATGTGTCTTTGTTGTCTTCAGACTTGTCTCCCATTTCCACTGCCATTTATAATGCCCTTTCTTCTTACACAAATGGCACATACAGGCGCGGTCGCAGCCAAAGACTTTGGGGGGTCACAGACAAAAGACTACCTACATATTTAAAAAAATTATTATATTTTCGATAAATTACTATTTTAGGCTTTACGTTTACGGCTTTGGGGGTGTCATGACCCCTAGGACCCCCCCCATCCCCCTCGGACCGCGCCTGGGCACATAACACCTTTTTGGACTTTGACATCAGTGCCGTTGCCGTGTCATCTTCAGCTGTGTTAATTGAGCTGCTTTTCCTCAAGCTTTCTATGAGCAATTAGAACGAAGTTAATGATGTAGTTTAATCAGAACTTCATAATAGGTCTCTATGACTATTCGCACTATGGCAGAAAGTCAGAGTGACAGACCTTTATAATAAGTTTCGTACAAACGCCATGTAATACATTTCTAAAATCGTGTTTTTTTTAAATAAAAAATTAAACCAACATAAAAATGTCAAAAATTTACAAGACTATAATTAATGTCGTGGACAGAGTCGTCCCAAAATTCGCGCGGCCATTGTGGGAACACCCAGCTGGTAATATCAATTTTTATCTACACTTACATACTATCAATAACTTCAGAAAGTTTGTCTAATAAGTCGGTTTCTTCGTTTTAGGTCCTAAAACGATATTCTTCTGGGCTCCCATCGGCAAATGGGTAAGTAAAAGTAGTAGTTCGTTGTGCTTTGTGGTGCACTTGTCACGCTATTGCCCAAACCCTTGATCCGGGGCTAGTTTCAATGCTTAACCAACCGTCGATGTGTACGTCGGTAGCGTCCTAATTTTTAAGGAAATTCATGAAACGTTAGAACACTACCGTACACACACGCACAGCGTACGAGGACCATCGAAAATATTGACAATTGCAATCGACCCCCTTTGGTCGACACATGGTAACCACGCTACAGTCGCACAATGTTAATCCTGAAGTCGAGTGTTATTCACCACAAAGATGACCTAAAACCTTGATTCGTCACATCTTTACCCGTTTCAGAGTTTGGTGCTCGCTGGATTGGGTGACATAAACCGACCTGCAAATAAACTGTCTGTCAAACAGTCCGGATCCCTAGCTCTCACCGGTTCCATATGGGCGCGGTGGTCTCTCATTATAATACCGAAAAACTACAGTCTCTTTGCTGTCAACGTCTTCGTCGCCATAACGGGCTTTTACCAGCTAGGCAAGATATACCTGTACCAACAAAGATTGGAAGAAGCAAAGAAAAAGACGGGTGAAGAAGCAAAGAAAAAGAAGTGATAAACAGTTTTCTTAAAACTACTTTGTGTATGTTTCATGTATGCTAAGGAAAATATTTATTTAAATCGTAAGTAGTACCCACGGGACTGTTTTCGTTTTGTAGATTCAAGCCTAATCAATTTGTCTTTCGTACGAAATCGTCTTTGCCAGTTAAAAAAATAATCGATATGGCTATTATTCAAAATAATTGGGAGTAGTGATAAGCAAACGTCCCAACCATGAGTGCAACATCGATATAAGGTATTTCTGAAACGATATTATGTTTTTCAAGTCCTCAACTGATGAATTAGTAGTCTACTGTAAAATCGTACGTACAGTGGCAACAATTTGACATTGACAGCACTTTTTATTACTATGCGGTTGACTAGACAATAGATAATGTCGTGATTAATTGATCACTCAATCAATCATTGACTTACAAAATGATCAAAATACAAACAAATCTTCCAATCACAGTTCTAGGCTATAAGCTGTTCCAGAAACAAGGAACAGTTTGGTAAACCAAAACAAAATACCGTTACATTGAAAGATGATTCCTCGTGATTTAAGGACGCCCCAAAGAGATTAGCTGTAAGGGTTAGCTTTAATAATATTGCCAGGCTTTTATTGCCCTGTTTGCTGGGCAAGGAAAAGGCCTCTTCTCGTACAGATAAGCCACGAGCATCGATCACCACGTTTGCTCAAGGCGGGTTGGCGATTCAGTGGGCCATATATATTTTTCTGAAAGCTTGATCAAGTTTGTGATCAGTAGGTAATTCTGTTGTCAAATCTCATTATAGTGATTTGTTATTAGCTGTTGCTAGAAAAGTAAATCGATTTGCTTGCTCGCAATAAAATTGGCCAATCAAATTGCGTCACATGAGATTCGAAACGATAGGTACTTACCTATGTAGCAGGTTTAATTGTTAAGGCTTTGAAGGAAAATCGTATATGAATTGGCGAATTAGCTTCTCGATTATAAGAATAGAGGTAGGTAACTATGGGGCCTACTTCTTCATTTTAGTTTTTAGAAACCCATAAACCAGTTATTATATTAAATAGATTGTCTTTTGCGTGCCATGGATCACTATGGCACGCAAAAGAGAATCTATTTATTCGAAACTCGAATAAATAGAACGAATTCGAACTCATTTTTCTCTTTTTTTGGTAGCTAGTAAATCATTACAAGCTACGAAAACATACGTTGAAACTTTATGTTAAGGTAAAATTGGTAGGTAACTTTATCGAATTTATTACTATTAGATATCTTGTCGAAATATTGTTTATACTACGACTAGTCACAATTTCAAGGCATTTCTTATGAGTAGATCAATTTAGGTGACTCGTGGGTTGGAACGTTTGCGAGTAGGTACCCTCCTTTCCTCTTTTTTGTCACACCTCTATTTATTTTCTTTCCATGTCGCTTAAAAGAGTTTAGTCATTATTTTATCATAACATAAACCAGTGCGTCAATTCACAAATGTACACCTAGTAGATACAACTTATCCTTGCGTATCAAAACTGGAAAATACCTAATTGAAGTTCTAATTAGGTAATTTTCGAGACAGTTTGTTTTCTTTATTGAATTAGAATTTTAGTACGTAATGTAAACCCGTTAAAGAAAGTGTAACATGGCATTTGCATTATGGTACTTGTTAATAAACCAGTTTTTTTTTCTGTGTTTTTGTTGTTTTTCATAGGTACTGAAATATCTAGGTAGGTACAAAAGGGTTCCTATACATGGACGGCACGTTGCCAACGGCAGATACACCTGCACCCGTCGACACTTGTCGGCGTCAGCTGTAGATGCGTCGACGGCTGCCGTCGACAGAGGCAACTGCAGCCATCAACAATTTACCGATCGTGAATTTGAGCACCGTACTCAAATATACCAGCGGCACGTTGCCAACGGCAAATACAATTGCAGCCATCGACCAGTGTTGCCAACTCCAAAAGTTCAAATGATCGAATTCCCACGTCGAAATTTTCGTATTGTGGGCAAAATTATCATACAAAAAAAACCACGAAAAAAATCCTAAAACATTGATAAAAATCGACAATTACTAGTCAAAGCTGGGGAATATGCCAAGTTTCACCACTATTAGCGCCAGCAGCACAACAAACCTTTACACACAACTACGGAGTGTATCACAGGTCACAAGACTATTTACTTTTTACGATCTGTGTTCACACGTGCCCACGATACATAAAGCTAGCTAGAAGCAAAATTTAAAGTTATCTGAGAAAACCACAAGAATACAGTATAGAACGTGGAGTCGCGGTCGCATGGAATTAAGGGCTATTATTTTCATGTGAAAGAAGGAAAAGACAGAGAGAGAGAGACAGACATTTACTGTTGACATGTTGATTACGACATACCTGACTGTTTTTTTTTTCGAGGGTGGGAATTCATCCACAGAGCACATTATTTTATACTGGAATTCATCAAATAACTTCTCGCGCTCTGGGGTGCTCTGGAGGGAGGACGTTGACATTTTGTTGAATTTCTACGTTTTATTTTGTCTGACAAATATGTTTTGTTTATGGAACTTTATTTTTTCAAAGATCAAAATTATCGTAAATTAGACAATTACTATCGTACATCGTACCATGGGCTATATTATCGTACGCCCTCATAATTATCGTACTGGTTGGCAACGCTGCCATCGACAGTTCGACAGTAGTCGGCGTCGTCGTAGACGCATTGACGCATTGACGCTGACAGCTGGTTGCATCTGACCATGAGCAAGTAGGTACCTACCTACTTACCTACTTCAAATATTTTCTGATAATTTTATGCCTACGTCCCGGGTTGCCTCACAATGTTTTCCTTCATAGTAGGCGAGTACCTACCTACCATCATAAGAAAGTGGACCCAAATGATTTTTTAAACCCATAAGTAGGTTGTAAAGCAGAACTTACAACTCATCGAACCTCGTGCCGGCTCTGAAGCTTGGAATTGAGGCACTTAGATAACTATGGGGAAACATTCGAAGAAAGAAACGGATGTGGTTGTCATTCTGCAAAAAGGAACCAATACGACGAACATTAAACATACCTAAGTATTAGCAATTGCCATGCATTTGATCTGTGTTTGCATGTTTTGAACGCTAATATTGCATTGTTAAAAAAATCACAAACCATCCTTATTTTCCTACAATATTTATTGGCCAAAAACCACTTATAAGTACTGAGATTACTTATAAAAAATAGCAATATGAAATAGGTATTGTGTTGTCTGCTTAGTAGTTTATTTGAATGTATTATGCATACTCGGTTTTATTTTGACAGTTCAACAATATTCATTGCGTTTTTTACGTTGTTGAGCAGACATATTTTTCGAACATATGAAGCAATGGTTTAGTCATCTGTTTCAAAACGAAACAAATTATGATTAATCGTGAGTTACGCAATTAGGGTGCTGGTATTCACCTATTGATTTTTATAGTAGTTTTATAGTACTTCTACATCTGTGGCCCTAGTGTGAGTTTAACTATCTCGATCAAACGAATCAAGCTCGTTTGACGCTCCAATAGGTCTGTCACCAATCCAGGGCTAATCGGAGCGCCAAACGCGATTGATCACACAACATCGGTTGGCACATCGGTCATCGATCGGTCACATACGACTCACGAATTACTAAGCATGAGCATAAGCGTTGATGCACAATGGCGCAGGCGCGGTCACAGCCAAAGACTTTCACAGACAAAGACTACCTACATATTAATTTAAAAAATGTATTATATTTTCGAAATATTACTATTTTAAGCTTTACGTTTACGGCTTTGGGGTAATGACCCCTTGGACCGCGCCTGCAATGGCGTCTAGGCACAAACGGCAGCGGGGAGACGATGAAAATGAAAATAAAAAGCAATTACAGGTGCCGTGGTGGTACTACCTACTGGTACTATCGTCCTGTATAACCATTGAAGCAGTCCAAGAACCAGTCCAAAAAAAACATCTAAAATCACAAACATTGTTTTACAATAAGTTCTCGTTTCATACCGTCGCGTGCTGCAACTGTGCATCAACGCCAACTCACTCGTAGTATTCTTGCAATACAGGGTTTCTGGAATGAAGTTCCTTACCGTGGCTTGCGGTAGAAGTTGACTGGTAGAAATCGTCACGTAAGGAAAAAGCGTTTTGTGGGCATAATCATTTTCCTTACGACTCAATGCGACTTTCTCTGTCTCTGTCACTTTCTATTAGGTAACTATGTTAAACAAAAAAATAGTGCGTGTACATACGTGCGCGCAAGTATCGCGTAAGGAACTTTGTTCCCAACGGCGGTCCCCCCACAGCGCACGATGTTTACTAATAATTTCTTTGCAATATTCACAGGCTCTAGTTCTGGCTTCGCTGGACGCATACGCTCGGCCCCTGGATAAGGTGTCGGTCACACAATCAGCCTCGCTCTCCGCCACTGGCCTGATCTGGACTAGATACTGCCTGGTCATTACACCCGTCAACTATTCTCTAGCTATATGCAACTTTATGTTAGGACTCGCGAATGGAGTACAGACTGTTCGCGCTTACCGTTTCCAGAACCAGAAAGTCATTGCTTAAGTTTTAGGAAGGGAATGTTTAACACGTTTGTTACCACTAATGAGCAAGAATATACACGCAAAAATGGTAAATAGGTAGAAAGAAAAGAAAGCTTGATCAAGTAGGATCAGTAGGGTTCTGTTGTCAAATCTCATTATAGCTTATTTGTTAACAGCTATTGCTGTATGTTATTAGGTAGGTAAACTGATTTGCTTGCTCGCAATCAAATTAGCCAGTCAAATTGCATTACCTATATGATATATACAGCGTGTAACGGAAGGGGGGTATCAACCCTGAAGGAGGTGAATGTGCTCATGAAACTCAACAACTTTCCCCAAAGAACATAGGTCGAAATATGAAAAAAAAATTGGCCCTCCCTTACAAAACTGACTACCAGCTGATTGATTTACTATGGGAGGGCCAATTTTTTTTTTCATATTTCGACCTATGTTCTTTGGGGAAAGTTGTTGAGTTTCATGAGCACATTCACCTCCTTCAGGGTTGATACCCCCCTTCCGTTACACGCTGTATATATAGATACTAGCCGACCCAGCAAACGTTGTTTTGCCTTATAAATTATTTAGTGTGAACAACCCTTATCACTTAGGGGTATGGAAAATAGTTAGTAGCCGATTCTCAGACCTACTGAATACGCATATAAATTGGTAAAAATCGGTAAAGCCGTTTCGGAAGAGTACGGTAACTAACATTGTGACATGGAAATTTTATATATAAGATATACCATGAGATTTGATAACTTGCCTTTGAAGAAAAATCATAACTTAAATGGTAGTTTCTAAACGGGGGTAGCAAACGCGTTAAATTCCTACATAACATTCGAACATAAACGATAGGCTAGGCACGAATTAACGTCTCGATTTATAAGAATAGAGCTAACTATGGAGCCTCTACTTCATTATTTGTAGTTTTTAGAAACCGATATACAGGTTCTTATAATAAAAGATACTCCTTTGAGTGCCATGGCGATTTACAAGCCACGAAAATATACGCTGAAACTTTATAATAGGGTAATGGGTAACTTTATCGAATTTATTAATTTTAGATGTGTTGTCCAAATATTGTTAATTGACTAGTCACAATTTAAAAACATTTCTTGCCAAAAATCTACCCACCTGGCAGCGAGGCATAATATATTCTTAGTGTTCTGTCACAAAATTGGCTAAACCGAACACTTATTTTTAAGGACTTTCGCTTTTTTCAGTAGGTTGGTACCTACATAACTGATTCTATTAATACCTACATATCGTCAATTTAAACTGGTGGCGCGAAGAAACGGATCGACAAGCAGCCAGAAACTTGCTTAGCAAAATATACTTACTTCATGTGGCACTAGATACATTCCATATTTCCTTGGCCCTCGCAGATGGCGCCACCAGCGTAAATTGGCCCCTACTCACATGAATTAACTGCGCTAACGAGGCTCAAGGCCAACTATATTATAATAATTTACAAATCACGACGTGTCTCCACGTTGAATCGCATTGTACTTAGCAATAATGTAGTAATATGTCACTAACTACCTCAATAACACTTGTCCGTTGAACTAACACACGCCAGGAATGTTAATTGTTTACGTTTCCTGTTGACGCTCGCGTTGGTTTATTTTTAGTCGCTATGCAAGAAGTTATAAAGTCGAACTTGTTAGAGGTCTTGTGGCTGAAGGGGAGTGCAAGGAGTTAGAAGAGAAAAAGAAGAACGGGTTGGAAAGTTCGAATGACCTCTGAACCTCCCCAAGAACCATTCGAAGTGACCTCAATATTGAAGTTAATCAATCAATCACCAATATGCCTAGCTTTTTCCCAACTTTGTTGGGGTCGGCTTCCAGTCTAACCGTATGCAGCTCAATACCAGTATTTTAGATGGGGCGACTGCCTATCTGACCTCCACAACCCAGTTAGTAGGTAATACAATACCCTTTAGTGAGACTTTCGGGCTTCTGACAATATTAAAGCTAAGCAATTTTGTGAATTTCAGTATATATTTGGACACTTTCCCTCTAGTCCCTCCAATGTCCATTTGAATTTGATTACCCCGTAATTCACAAAACTGGATTAAAAATAATGCCAAGCGAGAGTGGTACCATGTAGGTACCTAACAAGTAAATATTTACATTCCAAGCAACTAAAAGTTAGCCCCAGTATCTGAAATATAAGGGCTTCCTTCCGACAGGCGCGACGCGACACCTGTAAAATTATTTCCATTAAGTTTTCATAGAAATTGTTCTACGTGACTCGCTTCGCACTGTGGCGTCGCGCCTGTTTGCAGGAGCCTTGAGGCTTTCGGCAACCATGGGGTAGGGATTTTTATACTGTACTCCACAAACTACTAACATTAATCTAAGTACTAATCCCAAGTAGAAGCTAGTGCCATTGATTGCCAGAACAAAATGTAATGAAGCTATTAATATTTGTGTTCATAACATACCTACTAATTATAATCTTTTATTAAATGTTTTGTAGAGTGTAGTTGTATATTGTAGTGTAGTTACAGATACATGGATTGGTTTTTGAAAAACTTGACTTATATGTTACAGAACGTTATAGTAATTATCTTCAATTGTAGGTACCAAAAATAAAAAATATAAATAGCTAAACAAATGGCAAAACGTGTCTCCCCAGCAGAATATTATTTACTTCTTGTTGTATGGTCACATTTATAGCAAATAAATAACTTTTATAGTTATATGTAACTAATAGCTTTTGCCCGCGGCTCCGCTCGTGTGGATGTCGGTTACCGCCTAAATATGTAGCCTATGACCTTTTCCTTATCCCAGGCTATAACTCTGACAAATTTCATGAACATCGGTTCAACGGTTTAGAAGTGAAAGCGTAATAGAGAGATAGAGACACTTTCGCACTTATAATATTAGTAGGGATTTACCGGTTTTGCTTTAATCCTTTGAGCCAGTACTTATTTGTATTTAGATCTTTATTTCGATTTAGGTAATGTTTTTAATACTAAATCGACAACTTAGCACCCAACAAAGCTGTCCTTTTTGTTTAAAGAATTTTTGTTACATTTTTGTTTATGTTTTTTTGCTTAATTTTTATATCAGTTAGGTTCTAAAAAATATTCAATAACTGGCACGGTGGTTTAAACCTGATATAAATAATAACCTTGTTTTGTACTATGGCGGTAAATGTTTACTGCTAATGTGATTATTAAGACGTTTACCGGTTTTAAGTTTTACGCATTAAAAACCCTTAAAAAATAAGATTAAGAAGAAATTATTTTAATAATTCACTGTAGCACTTTATGGGTAGTTGGGTACCTACTTAATGCAGTCCATGTATTTGTTTAGAAAGTAGCCTATACTATGCATGCACGCATGTAATTGTGTTGTTCAATACTGCACGTAGTGTTATTAAATCTTGCCGCAATTTTACTTTTTTTTTATTTTACTCTGCTAAACCCAAGTCTTTTATTCGTTTTTTTTTTAATCCTAAGTAGCATTTTTAATTTCTCAAAAACGGTGAAGGAAAACATCGTGAGGAAACCAGCATGTCCTAAAACCCAAAAATTCGAAGACATGTGACATCTACCAACCCGCACTGGGCCCGCGTGGTGGATTACTGCCCACTCCCTCTCACAGAGAGGAGGTCTGTGTCCAAGCAGTGGGAACATTATAGAATGATTATGCTAGTTTTTTTTAATAATACTTTTTATTTTACTCTGCTACACCCAAGTTTTTTTACTCGTTTTTTTATCCTAGTTTTTTTTTTATTATTTTACTCCCTGCTACACCCACGCTATTTCAGTCGATTAACTATCTACTTCAGAAATGGTTCTGGGTACATAAAAAGGTAGGTACCTACTCCAATCGGTCTCGCTGGTGGTGGCGTGTGTGTTGGATCATTAAGTTCCCTTCAAAATGGTTGAGCTGAATGGTGCTGATCCACACGTCATGTTCGTGAACGGGCGCCGCCAGTAGGGACTGGTCATCTCCTAGCTCCCACGGCTTATTTTAATTTCTAAATTGGTATTTTATTTTTGTTTTAATTACGGACGCTTGAATGTGCACGTCTTTTTACATCGTTCTCACATTGATAATTTCAACATAATGATGTAACCAACTTTTTGTAACAATACCATGATTTTAAAAGTGTCCATGGAGTTTCTTGCCCGTTCTTCTCCATAGGTGCTTTGGAATGGGCAAATAGCTTCATCTTTCTAACTCACCGACCTTGACAATTCAAAAGTGCCTGTAATTGGTTTGTTTGAAATAAATGCTTTGAGTTTGAGGTATGAACTGTAAAACTGAGAAATCAAAATATCTTCGGAACCAGACAAGGAAGAAACTCGTAGATATGTGAAAGCGGTACTTGACAATCGTCCAATACAAATGACGCAACGGGAGAGCAGCCCTATGTCTGATGGAATAGGATTTATTATCGTGCCAACTTTGAAACACCTTGGCATTGATTAGAGGTTATTGTATTGTTTGTTTGTTGTGGTTGTGTGTTGAGCGTCTCCGAAGCGACGTTTAATCAACCTTTTAAACGCCACTGTCACATATGTGTCAAGCAAGCGCGCCCTGTACGCCAACGACACAAATACGTGATTTTTATACTATAAATATTTAGGCTCTTGCCCGTATTTTGCTTGAAATGAATTAAGTTATACCATGGTTATTGAGTAATTTTATGATAAAAAACGAGAAATTAAACGTTTAAAAATGAGAATTCTCAATATCGATGGTATTACTTATTTCGTTTCAAGCAAAATACGGACAAGAGCCTAAATATTTATGGTATAAAAATCACGTATTAAAAAATAAAGTATATGTGCTACGCACTATGCGGTCAGCCGGAATGCGGTCAGCCGCAACTGCAATCAGAACGAAACCGCCGTGGTTTGCGGTTGGATCGACTCATTTCCAAGATGGACGTCGAAGAAGTCGCAGCTATTTATTATATTTACTCGCGTGATATAAACCTAAAGCCTAATATCTCAATTATATTTTTTCTGTATCGAAATCCATTCCGGCTAACCGCATAGTGCGTAGCACATATACGTGACAAGCAAGCGCGTGCCCTGTGCGCCAACGACACAAATGCGTGATTTTTATACCATAAATATTTACTCTTGTCCGTATTTTGCTTGAAACGAATTAAGTTAAATTAACACTACGCCTTCTTAGTACCAGGTTGTCATAAACCCGCTAGGAGCAAACCTAACATAGGTATGTGAGCTAGAAAACGCTTTATGTCTTCAAAATATTAGGTTGTCATAACTTGGTAGATCATGCGATATGTTAAATAAAACGTCCAAGTAAATACTAATAAAAGATTTTTTTTTTACTCAATCCTCAACCATATTCAACAACTTATCCATGCTAATAGGGTTGAAACTCCGACCACTATCGTTGGAAAACATGATCACATTTCTTATAACATAACATTGCAGGTCGCCAATTTTATACAGCGGTCTACCTTCCCTGCTTTTGCCCGCTATAGGTACAAAAGTAATACCTTTTTCGATACATCTAGTTTCAAGTAATTCTGAGAAGCTTTTGGCCTGTGTAACGGATGCTAGAACTTCTACTATACGGGACGTTTCCTTCGGCTCGGACAGGGTGAAGCGTGGTGGTGGGGGCGGTTCCACTGAGTCGATGTCTGCGCTTCGATTCATCATGTCCAAGGCCTTGCGGAAGGCGTCTCGTACGGCGGGCTCTTTGAGGACTTCTTCCGGGAACATTTTCTGCGGATAATAAATGGTTGTGAGAATTGTGTTGTTGTTTTATTTATATAAACGGTTTTGAGAACCCTCTCATAGCTTGTAAGGAAAATTATTGCATTATAGAGACTAATGGAACAACCGGCGAAACGGAGTAAGCTAAGCCATCGTTTCCCAGCAGTGGGAACATTATAGGCTAATTATGCTAATACTTAAGTAGAGTTCGACAAGTTTTCAACTTCTGTTTCTAAATTAAAAAACCGGGTTTCATTTTCGATAACTCGTACAAATCTAAACTGGTAAAGTGTGTATGAAGACAAGGTTACCTTAAAATCGGTATAGGAGTTGAGCACAGTGGCATGCGGCGGGTTGGTGTTGAGCCAGGCGGCCAGCGCCGCCAGCCAGCGCGGCAGCAGCGCGCGCGCGGCGATGGCCGCCACGGCCGCCGCGCCCAGCAGCTCCAGCCACTCCACGCACCACAGCCAGGCCGCTGCGGAACGGAATAGCGAGGTTAATGGTTAATTAAAAACCATCATCAACAACCAATCATCGGATTTAAACATAACTGGGGAAATGTGGATGTACCATAAATACACCTTTGCCCAACCCTTCCGGAAAACAAGGCGTGAAGTTATGTTATGTAAAAAAAAATCCCACCAAAAACATTTTCATGTAAAAAGTTGCCAAGACGGTCTCCCATATGATTCGCACTGTCAAAAAGTTATCAGAGGGGCCAGTCTCATAGTTTTAAGAATGTTCACAGTTTAATCTCAGTGTCAATCTATCAAAAATACCTCGATCTTCCATACATTTTTGACATTTGCTTGTCGCCGAGATGAATCGAAACTTTAAACGTTTTTATTGCGAGAATAAGCCTTCTGATCAACAAACATCAAACAACATCAAAAATAAACTTAGTTTCAAAACTAGAAGAGGTTGGTATTTCGTTTTGGACTACTGTGAGAAGAAAGACTGAAACAAACTCAGAGCAGAAGTCAGAGTATATTTTAAAGTCCAGGCATAATCATGATACGGTGGCTATAAAGACTACCGCCGTAGATGCAAAGTTCTGCATTCAAATTCCGTCTGGAGTTATAAGAATCCGTACAGTATGTGGTTCGTCTGTTCAGACTGATCACTCCATACCTAGCCTTAAGAACATGAGTGGTATGTACGTACTGTTCTCCCTGCCCACGAGCTCGAGCGGCGCGTGCTGCAGGCAGTGGTCCAGCTTGGGCACGATGTGCTGCTGCAGCATGGCGTGCAGCGCCGGCCCCCACGCGCCGCGCCACGCGCGCAGCACGCCGCGCGCGGACCCGTCCGCCGGGTGCCACGCCGCCAGCGCGGCCGCCAGGCGCGAGCGGATCAGCGGGTACACGGCGCTGGCCAGGGCCTCGCCTGGGCAGTTGAGAGGGGTGGATAGGTTAATAAGTCATTTACTACGTGCTCGTTGGCATCCCCAACATTTTAGTTAATATATTTTTATTCTTGCAACACTGTATGTAGTGTACTGTCATTTATCTTTCAGTTAGAAACTTTTTAACAAAAAAAATTACCGATGATAACGAAATGAAAAGCAAAAAATAAGTCTTTTAGTTTAACTAAGCACCTAAAAGAATGTTAATTACTATATTTTGTATTCTTTATATCTGTATTTTGAATCGGCACCAAAGAAACAATAAAGGCTGCAAATCAAGGAAGCTAACATTATTTTACTTGCTATTATGTTTGCATTATGTTTGTCGTTGGCGCATGCACTGACCTGCCATATCATGCCAGGGCAGCACCCACTGGTGCAGTGGCTGCGTGTCGTTGGTGGGGTCCCAGGCCCGCACGGCCGCTAGTACCCGTGGTACCACGCAGCGGGTGACGCAGGCTTTGGTTAGCCAGGGAGGTGACGCGGCCTGCCATGCAGATACGGCGCGGAGCATCGGAGTTGGCATACGTGGGTTCCACGTTCTGGTGACAATAAATAGGCAGAATTAAAAAACATGCACAACAGAATGAGATTTAGATTAACCAGAAAAGGTATGCACTTCAGTAAGTAATTGTATTTATTAAATTTCTACCTCTTTATACTATTAGTAAGTATAGATTTACAAAGACTGTCTGAAAAGCCAATAATAAAATGATCACTCACTCAGCTGCAGCAGTAAGTTGCGGCACAAAGTGTTGCCACAGCAGACTGTTGTACGCCTCTTCAGTCAGCAACTTCCTCCACTTCAGGAAGGTCGGGATGTGCTCGTCGGGGGCCGACAGAGGTTCCCAGGTGGCCAGTAGGGAGCTTAGCAGCGGGCTCACGATGTTGCCCGCTATAGTGCCCAGGCCGAACATCTCGTATTCTACGGGGTAGGTGTCCTGGAAGTAATGTTTTGGGTTGAGAAGTTGTATGATGTTGCCAAATGATCCTTGTACTCTCCATCCCATTGATACACAAAAAACCCAAGATGCACAAGTCTTGAACAAAAGTAACACTCAAAACTGTCCCCACTGTCCCCGAACTAACGAAAAAACTCAACATTTTTATTTAATCGAGTAGTGCCATAAAAATGCATTTAAATTTTACATTTTCAAATGTCGCGAGTAATTTGACGAAAACGCTGGACGCAGTGGACGCCATATTGCTCTGTGGGTATGACGTCCGTATGCTATATAAACAAATGCGCTGATATTTTATAAGATAATTGTTTATAATTTTAAAATGAGTTATTTTTCTACTTATCGTTGGTAGCAAACCAACGATAAGTAGAAAAATAACTTTTCCTTCCTGCATGCAAAATAACCTGTTCCTGAATGCAAAATATTATTTAAATAAAAATTACTTTGGTTACGACAATAATAAAGGTACAAAGTTGCTCAGTTGACATGCTTTAAGACGTAATAACATGGCGGCTACTATTTCATGGTGTTCAAAAACAGATTAAAAAACTGAAATCTTTAAATTGTATTTAAATTTATTTTGTTATTTCATAAACCAAAACTAACATTTTTCGACTGCATTTAGCCTATGCTATCTCAATAATGTATTTTTAGGTTTTTCTCATATAGAGTAAAGTACCCTACTTTCAAGGCACAGGACGCTCTCTAAGTCCACATTCGTACAGACGTCGCGAACTGGATCTTCAACGCACTGCTTAGTGCAGAGAGTTGAAAATCGACCAGTGTTTCTTTGGCGCGTTGATGTACACTCTGTTGGATTATCAATGCTCGGCTCAACACCGAGAGTTGAAAATCCGGTGCGCGATAAAATCCCGCTGCGATATTTTTACGTTCTATTACGAATGCCACAGTACATAATGTATCATTAATGCTAATGATTTCATTAATTTATTGATGTCGCACTAAACAACTTTATGGCGCTAATGGTGCTTGCTTTGTGCAACAAAAACTGTGACAGATTACCTTATTTGACACTTAATTATTTAAAATTAAAAAAACCATTGAAATCGAGTCTTATGTTGCTTTTTGCAACAAGTTAATGGAAGATTAGTATACAGGGTGTAACAGAAACCCTATTGCCATCCTTAAGCACTAAAGATAACAGCTGGTATTGAATCACTATACATAGTTTCAGCTCAAAATAAAATACTTTAAGAATTGACACCAAATTTTCGGTTTGATATGTTTCTTAAATTTAAATCATAACAAACGTGTCACCGCACTACGTAGGTCAATAACTTTCCACGTTACTTCCCAATATCACGATAAATCTCTTCCGAGTGATGTGTTTGTTTCAATTTGTTCTGGTATCAATGTACTAAAAATTCTCATAACTTCCGAACATGTAGAGATAGGATTAAAAAGCCCTTCCAATATCGTTTGATATCATCCAAAGAAGCCGTGCCCTTGGTATGTATATACCCTTTCCGTTACACGTTGTATAACGGCGGCTTTAAAAGGTAAAGTTCGTTTCTGCTACTAGCTAATAGATATTTAAATCGCAACATACCTTCAACTCAGCCAGCACATCGTGGGCCCTTTCTAACGACACCTCAGGCTTGTTGAGCAACTCCACTCGCGCTAGTATACCTTCCACCTTGCTGATCACCTTGTCCTGTTCTGACAGCTTAATGTTGCATTCTTCTAGGTCTCTCTCTAGGACAACTATCTCGTCTTCTGCTGTTTGAAGCTCGCGGGCGTTTTGGATTATGTCCTGTGAAAAAAATGTTTTGTATAATCATAGGAATATTGGAAGGGGTATGTTTATAAACTGTCGATAAATTGTGAATTGCACCATACTGCTTACCGACCGAATAGGTTAGGTTAGAATTGCAACCAACCGCGCGCGAGCCGAGCGAGCGAAGAGAGCGGTGACGCGGGAGCGGCCGGCGAGCGCTACTTCCAAGTTAGTGGCAGTTACTTAACTATTTAGTAATAGCGCAAGGTACTATCGGTCTTGATACCAGTTCACAATAGGGAATATGCATATTTTTTTTTTATTTCATAAATGAATCATTTACATCTTTATAACATAGAAAAAAATACAAACAGGCTTGAAAAGAGTCAAATTATTTCTCAAAGTGAAATTTTAAACATTGAATAAATTTGAGCCGTTCAAACGCCACCATTTAGTGCGCGCTTTTGATGACGTCATTGGTTGTGTCCCGTGTTTGTTTAATATAGCGTTTCAGTTACTTCAGAATTATTTTCAGTTCTAATTACTATACAAATCATGGAAGAAGTTAAAAACCTTCTTACAAGTATTGTATGGTACCGAAGTGCAAAAACACTATTATTAGTACACCCGATAATGTATTTTTTCGTATTCCACGTGATGCGAAAGTACGAAAAAGACGGTGTAAGATTATGAGAAGGGATAATGTATCTCCATTATCAGTTATATTTTGTTGTGAAGATCATTTTAACTTAAGTATGCTATTTTTATGTACAGTTTCGTGTGAATTCGCTATTAAGCAGTAGAAGATTCGGTTTAAAACTAACCTAACGTAGTTTACAAAAGTTCATTAAAAAATTCTCTAAAGAGCTTGCTTATTCCTATTGCTTTTACGAAATTTATTGGTTTTAGGAAATTTTGATGATTGATTATTTATTTCAGGTTAAGAACGATACAGTTAATTATCACTACATAGTATAAAACAAAGTCGCTTTCTCTGTCCCTATATCCCTATGCATGCTTAAATCTTTAAAATTAGGCAACGGATTTTGACGCGGGTTTTTTTAATAGATACGAGTGATTCAAGAGGAAGGTTTATATGTATAATACACCGACCTCCACGCGGGCGAAGCCGCTGGCAAAAGCTAGTATTTAATATAACGTAATGGAACAGAAATGAGAAAAATGTAATCTTCGGTTAAAGAAAGGAGTTGTTCCTCATATATTTTTGTGTCAAAAACGGAATATGCCACCACCGGTTTAAAGAATGGCCGTACCTAGTTAAAAGGCAAAGACTAGCACTGGTAAATGTAGCTCTTTCAGAGTATGCTATCAAAAGTACTAATATTTAAAAAATTGGTGAACATCCACAAAGAAATGGTTACGAAGCAAGTCTTAGTACTTCCCATACAAATATTAATCAAGCAGGACCCACTACTTCCCGTATTGAAGTATGTGATGACCATCAAATAGAGCCCTGCACTTCTTATATTGAAGATAAATTACAGAGTGACAAAGCTGACAAAACCAGTTTCTGTCATCGTCCTACATTGACTACAAATATCTATATATTCACAAGTAATCACACAGGAATACATTCCTGTGTGAAAATTGTTTAAAACTGTAGTTTTAAACAATTTTTGTCAAAAACACTACTAACACAGTATGAATATCGACGCCGATAAATCCAATGACGTGACGTGACCATTGACGTCACATTTCGTTTCGACCAATGGTGACGCGTTTTGTAAGTTTGAATTTCCCTCCCTTAATTTTCACTTTTTATTTAATATTTTCTAAGTTTAAATAATAAATAAACAAAAAAAATACCTTTTAAGTACAATGTAAAGACAATAAAGAATCTAGAAAAAAATATTTGAGACAAATTAAAATTTTATGCATATTCCCTATTTGACGGTTTCGCTTCGATAGATTATAATCTACCGAAAAATAATGCGTTATTGTGAGCATTATGTTACGGTTGACCATCTTTCGACAGTTCACCATCTTGCGAGATAGATTATAATCTAACGGTATTTACAATTTTACGGTGATATATACAATACATACATAAACTATATTTATACATAATCTCACGTCTTTTTCCCATGGGGGTAGGCAGAATCTACAGAACGCCACCTGCTACGCTCCTTATATGTATAGGGATCTGACTTGGAGGGGAAAAAGTCGATTACTAAATAATCAATTATTCTCTATTTAAAATATTTCGATGATTAAAAATCGATTATAAGAAAAAATAATCGATTAATATAAAAATCGATAAATTTTTCACATCCCTATCCTTATATACTCTTTTTGCCTCATTTATGTTCATACATCTAGTCATACACGCACGCCGGGTGCGAGTACTACGCACATGAGCTTTCTGAAGAACTTCAGGTATATACAACATGTACATAATTAACGCAAGACCTCATATCAATTACCCCATTTAGAGTATTGAGTTAAAACCAATTTACAATGATAATTACGTACCGATACTTGATAGGTAGCACTCTTCGTATTTAAAGGTTTTCTAACTAAAATTATGATAATGGTGTTAGTACTACCAACAACCATGAACAACGTAAGAAAATCAGCCAATCCGTACGTTGCTGTTTTTTTATCGTACAAAACCTTTCCGAAGCCGAAAGATTTGTCACGCTACTGTCAGTGGTCTCACATTTTGTACCGTTTCCACTGCGAGTCTTGAAAATAATCAATTTAAGGCCAAAAGTTAATGGTATCAGTTTGCATTTAGGTAGGTTGTATACGCTGTTATATATATAGTGCTGTTGTTCCGTGTGGTGCCGGACGTAAAGAATAGCACCATCGCATTTCTTCCCGTGGGTGTCGTAGGAGGCGACTAAGGGACTTACTAGAGAATGGGCAGCAGCGCTCTCTATGCATTTGACCACCATACTGCGATCGCCAACCCGCCTGCCAAGCGGGGTGATTATGGCAAGCCCCCCCCCCAATTGGGGGAGGTCTTCCGGCTGAAATGATGATAATCTACATTCTAGTTTCGGCTGGGTTCCCCTTACACCCTGTAGAGTCCACTTTACCTGTTCGCAGCATTCCACCATCAGCTCCAGGTTGTGCATGAGCTGTGGCGCGGCGAAGTTGTCACACTTGCGGCGCGGCTCGTGCTCGAAGCGCGGCGCGGCAGCACGCAGCGCGTGGTAGCCGCTCAGCACGCGCTTCTCCTTGCCGGTCATGTCTATTACAGGCACGCGGGACAGCTCGTTGCTGTGGAATCATAAATAAGGTAATTAGTCAATGTTTTGCATAACGTAATTGGCAATAGATAGGCTTTATTTTAAGTATATGGTGTTTACGCGGCGAACGCCAGTAATGTTTGGCATATTTTTTTCCGACATCGTCATATTTCAGCCAATTTACACAAAAACCTTAATTAATTATACACCTAAACCTTCCTCTTGAATCACTCCGTCCATTGGTGAAGACCGTATGAAAATCTATTCGTTGGATTTTGAGTTTATCGCTTTCAAAGAGATAGACATAACATACGCGGTTTACACTTTGACTTTGAGGGAGAAAAATATTACGATAATTTTGTCAAAAACACAATGGGTAGTAAGTTCCTTTCTTAGACGAAAGTCAGCCTATGCATGGTGCGTGAGTGTCATCATCGGCTAGACAAACTGACGCGGATTGCATGAAGTAATATTTTACAAACGTTTAAACTAATTTTCAAGTTTAAAGTCTAAATGAACCACCAACCAACAGGCAATTTAGTCCAATCTATACACATCATTATCTGCCTAGCCTTTTCCCAACTATGTTGGGGTTGGCCTCCAGTCTGACTGGATGCAGCTGAATATAATCTATCTACAGTCATATAAAATATTTCCAAGATGGAAGACCACTAAAGAATAATGAAAAAGACCAAGATAGAATGCGTTTGTTTGTCGGGGAAAAATAGGTAAAACTTGCAAATCTTTCATAAGAAAACCTAAGATTATCACAACCCAAAATATTAATTTCTCCCCAACAATATCCAACTCCGGTATACCTGGTAATAGTATGCATCGTAGGTTTACCCTCTTGTATGACGTCAGCGGCATCGCGGTAGAAGTAGCGACCCTTGTGGGACTTCTTCCAGTTGTAGTTCTTTTCTTTCGGGTCTTTCTCGTCTCCCTTCTCTTTCAGACGACGAAGTTCCTCTTCTTTTTTGGCTTTTAGCTGAAAGATGGGATGGTAATTTAATGTACTTAAGTCACCGTATTATTGCGAACACCCAAATGACATATTACGGCAAATTTAATGTTGTTTGTGTTTCGTAACATTAATTATCTACTATTGTATAGAATCAAGTTCTTCTAACTTAACAGACAGCTGTGCGGCTGGGAAGTTTGTTGCGCCACTTCTTCTTCCCACTAGGAAGTGGTGAAGGGCGGGCGTTTTGAGGGGACTGTCTTATGTAAATTTGACGTTCAAAAAGAGCTAACTTTCAGCCTAGTTTGAATAACTTTTGTTTTTTTCCTACTTTGGCGCCACTGTAGATGCTGGTATTCAGGAGTTGCAGTGGATTGAAATAGTATCGCGGGGATTACAAAAGCTTATTGCTTGTGCCAAAAACCGTGGTTCTACTTAAAGGAAAACAATGGAAATAAACTAGTACTTACAGCTGCTTTTTCAGGACCATAGGCACCGATAGCTCCTCTACCTCTCCTGACGGTAGCCTCCACAGGCGCTGAAATACCCTGAAGGTCTTTACCTAGACCCATGCCTGGTTGGTAACCCATCTGTACAGAAAACATTTATTTATTTATTTAGGTCCTAGAAAAATGCTCCAAAAATATAAAAAAGGATAGAAAATACGTCCATTTGCGGTAAAAACATGGCGCAAAGAGGACAAGATGGGGGATTTAGGGTCACATCCACGCAATTTGGCCATCGCTCAGCATAATGCTGTGACTGTGTCTCGTAATTTATAATTAATTTAGGACTAGGTTGTCCATAGTGTTAGTAATACACTGAAACTTAAGAACTATGTTATCCTATGTTTGTATAGGATCACAGAACTGTGGCTCTGGCTACAGCGCTGGTTTTAAGCAACAGGCGGCTCACGGAATGCCTTAGACCATGCCATTTATTAGGGACACAAATAATATAGAACAAGCAAAAGTTGGGGGTTGAAGACTAACATCGACGACACGGTTGTCGTAATGGCTGAGCGATCGACTGCTGCGCAGCGTGTCACGGGTTCGATCCCCGCACGGAACAAATATTTGTATGATCTGCAAGTAATTGTTCCGGGTCTGGGTGTTTGTGAGTTTCTATGTTTGTAAACGCACCCACGATACAGGAAGAAATTCCTAGTGTGGCGCAAAGTTTAAAAAAAAAATGTTTGCTGTGAAAATGGCCTATTTAAGCCATGATAGGTTCCTTGCTAGTTATTGGTCAATGTATGTGTGCATAAAATTTACTGAGAACCATTTCCAATTTGAATCCAAATAAGAAAAGGGTTTATTTAATGTATTTTTGGTAGAACTACTCTAGAACCCTTTACCTAAGGAATTGGTGAGTTTTTGTTAAATTCCTACAGCAGCCTGGAAAATACGAACCTTCAACAGCAGCTTAGCTCCAATACCCTTAGTATGCTTCTCCCAATTCCCCACATTGCCTCCGAGGTTGACGGACTTCATGCCTTGCCCCTGTCTCCTAATACCAGCAGTCTCACTAGCATCCGGGGCATTCTGTTCATCTTCATCAGAGCTGTCAGTAAACTTGGGGCGGGAGGTAGATGCTTCTGATTCTATTTCTGTAAAATTGTAAAGAAGTAATAATCAACAAGTTACTTTTTAATCTACGAGTATATCCTACTAATTATTAGGATAATTATTTATTTATTAACTACTAGCTTTTGCCAGCAGCTTTGCCCGCGTGGAGGTCAAAAATTATCCCACGGGAACGTATTACCGGGATTAAAAGTATCCTATATGTTAATCCAGGTTACAAGCTGTCCGTTTGCTAAATTTCATCCAAATCCGTTAAGTCGTTTTTACGTGATTGAGTAGCAAACATCCAAACATCTTCACAAACTTTCCCATTTATAATATTAGTAGGATATAGTAGGATAGTAAGATTTATTTAAATGTGAAAATTTGTATGTTTACAGACAGATAGTTTATAATCTGGATTAACATATAGAATAGTTTATAATCTGGATTAACATATAGGATACTTTTTATCCAGGTAGTACGTTCCTGTGGGATCATATTCGACATCCACGCGGGCGGAGCTTCTGCCAAAAGCTAGTTAATAATAAATTTGAAGAGTTTATTTGTTTGTTGAAACACGCAAAGAGTTTATTTGTTTGTTTGAACGCGCAAAGACTTTATTTGTTTGTTTGAACGCACAAAGAGTTTATTTGTATGTTTGAACGCGCAAAGACTTTATTCGTTTGTTTGAATGCGCAAAGAGTTTATTTATTTGTTTGCATGCGCAAAGAGTTTATTTGTTTATTTAAGTCCTTCATTCACCCGTCAAACCATCACTTAATGCATAAGCAATGGTTTGATCGATGCATGAAGGACTTCACATACGATAATAGTAATTGGGATAGCATGGGGAAGTCTGACTGCATAGGAGATATTTATTGTTTTAGGTAGTAAGTAGTAGTCTTTCATTATGATTAGTGATGTACCGACTAGTCGGGAAAGCCGACTATTCGGCCATACTTGTAGTCGGCGACTAGTCGGCTAAAACCACCGACTAATCGGCCCATTTTTTACTCGTATTAATATGTTTAAAAAATTAAAAGATGGTGATTCAAATGAAATTGAAATCTTTACTGTTATATTTGTTAAACTATAGACTCAGTTTTACAGTTTACTTTCAATGCAATCAGGCAATTAGGTTAGTAAGGAATAGGAACCCTTCGTTTGGTCCATTTATTAATTGGACTTAAATCCAAAAATTAAATACAGAAAGTAAAATTAATTAATACTTCTAACAAAAAAGAAGAAACTCTATAGCAAACAATAGGGTATTTTACTATATATGAGAAAAAAATTAAAAATATATTATTGAGATAGCTTAGACAAAAACCCAGTCGTAAAAAATTGGTTCATGAAATAACAAAATAAATTTTAAAATTCATTTCAAAGATTTCAGTTTTTTTAAATCTGTTTTCGAACACCATGAAATAGTAGCCGCCATGTTATTACGTTATACTGCTGTTTTAACTAATTGATTGAACAACTTTGTACTTTTATTATTTTCGAAACCAAAGTATTTTTTATTGAAATAATATCTTACATTCAGGAACAGCAAATCAACAATACGTAGAAAAATATCTCATCTTTTAAATTATAAACAATTATCATACAAAATATCAACATATTTGTTTACACAGAAAACTGACATCATACCCACAAAGCAATATAGAGTCCACTGCGTCCAGTGTTTTCATCAAATTACGTGCAAAATATGAAAATGTAAAATTTACCTAAATGCTTTTTATGGCACTAATTGATTCAATAAAATGTTTTTTTTTTTAGTGGTTTATTAGCAATTTAGAACCTAATTAAGACACTCATCAAATATGGGTGTAATACCCTATTGGCAATGAGTTGGTTTTCCATTATGAACATAGCCAATGTCACCCGAACTAAACCAAAATCAATGATCGGCTTGGCCGACTAGTCGGTCATTTTGCAGCCGACTAGTCGGCTAATCGGCCCATCTCTAATTATGATGATTCCATAAAGTTCATTGGATTATAAATGTTGTTGAGTGGACAAATTTTACATAATATATAAAACAATGGATTAACAATATCCTGCTTGCAAATTGTGATTGAGAGTGTGTTATGCAATTTGGTTACAAAAACTCTTCATTACCTAATTTTAATAAGAGTAATTTGAACCAACCTTTACTTTCCTCCTTCTTCTTGCCAGCCTGTTGTACTCCACCGGCCACAAACCCAATGGGTGCCGTGAAGTCTTTGGGTTTTCGAGACCTTTGTCTAACATTGTCTTCATTATCTTCCTCGTCACTGTCCTTGGCCCAAACACCTGAATTTAAAGGAACATGAAATATTGTTAAGTTAATGCCTAAAACTCTTCTACACTTGTAGGAGTACACACAATGTAAGAATTGATCATGATGATGGTAAAATTATGCTATCTTGATTCTAGTAACCACAACTTGACTGTTTTTAGAGCCCAAATGTTTTAGAAGCTTGAATAACCGTTAGAACTTAAAATGAAGAGCTTCAGTCAACTAGAATTGAATCTGACTGCTTGGTGACAAAGCTAAATCAATATTTTTCATCCAAAGTTTGGTAATGTTTAATAATGTTTTGTAACATGGTGAATACTGTACCGTAAATCTGGTGCTCTTTTTTTGCTCTTCGGGTTCTGTTTGGATTGAATTCATTGTCCAAATCATAGTCGGTGATTTCAAACCGCATTACTTCGTCGTCCGACATTGTGGTGATGGGGATGATCCAGTTGTAAGTTTAACACTGTTATTTCTTGTAATAATTGTCTATAATTAGTTATAGTTTGTTTACTTATATTTACAATTTGTTGAGGAATAATAATTCGTCAAATCGCAACATCAGTCACTAAACTTAACACCAGCCACTTTTTTGACGGTTGACTGATTGACAGAATGACAGTTGGTTAAGGTTTTTAGTTGACTGACTGTGGCCACAGAGTACTAAAACTGTGACTGGCAGCGGCAGCGGCACTTGTGCTTGCATTCATGAAAATCGCCTAACAACTAAACAAATACTCAAAAATCGATTATAAAATTTATTTACAACTAGCTTATGCCAGCGGCTTCGCTCGCATGGAGGTCGGAAATTATCCCACGGGAACGTACTACCCTGATAAAAGGTACCCTATACGTTAATCCAGGTTATAACTACCTATGTGGCATCCAAATCTGTTCTGTCTGTACAGTTTTAGCGTGATCAAACATCCCAACATTTAAACATCGAAACATACAAACTTTCACATTTATAATATTAGTAGGATAGTAGAAAGTAAGATAAAATACAAAGGCCGACTTGGGCATTTTATACCAGTCAACTAAGGGTAGCGTAGAGACAAGATAGCATCTTAAAGTTACGGTGTTCTCTTAGCTCAACTATCGCGCTTACAACCATTTTAACGAGGCGTTGAAAGTTCTCTCTTTTTATTTAAGTAGTATCATTATCCGGTAGATTTACCATTACAATTTAAAAAAAATGCAGTTCGTTCTGAAAATAGCATTGGCGATGACTGTCGGTATAAATAAACAAAGCTCAATGACAAACACCCTAAGTATCATCCATACTACTTATTGTGGACTTCGATGCCCGGTGCGACATTTGTGCATCCTTTTTGCAAAATATGTACTCTATTCTTTCAGCTAAGTATGTACATAGTTTAATGCTGTATCAACAAATATTTCAATTCTCTCCTCGCACGTCCAGACTTTTCACACTTAGGATCCCATCCAGTCCTTGCCTCGGTGTAGAACCACCTTTAAGGTCAGGACTAAGCGCGCGAGTCTTGACACATTCAAAACTACACCTACTACATGTAGTTTTAATTTTCACGAAGTTGTAAGCATGTTCCACGAAACACGTTTTATGTCACATGTAATATTTTAGCATGCTGATCGAGTTCCCCATATCGCATCGAGATTGAATTCCCTAGTCGTAGGGTATTCAATTTCCAATTTGGGAAGATTGAAAGGAAAACGCAATTTATGTTATTCACATTTCTTTATTAAAATTCATCAATATTTTTATTTAAGTATATAAAACTCACGTAACATTACATTACATTTCATACTATGTATTGTGCATCTAGTTCGAGGCTTTGAAAATGTATGTAACGGTATAAATTCTATTGGCAAGTAATTATCAGATTATAAGAAACTGGCAAGGTTTGTCAAAATGGTTCATTAAAATTCAGATTTTTTGCATATTCAATGATATTGGTTACGTTTTTTTTTTTATATTTAATTTGCAAAAACTCATTTTACATGAAATACATTATAAAAAGGTAATATGAACACCAATAAAAGATATTGCAGTTACAATAGAACCGCGTACAAGGCTCGATGTTTCTCGAAATTAGTCGAATTCATGCAATTTAGTCTTACGATACGATCACAGAAAATGTTTTGATAAAAATTTCGTCTTCACTGTAAACATACGACATTTTAAACATGTCTTGTATAATTTTGCGCGAATAACAAGTTGTTTGCGAAAAATTTAATTATATTGAATATAATTTGTAAAAATATAAATAAAATATTTTGCATCCTTAGGACGGAAACGGACGACTTTCAAATAAGTTTTACATAGGACGTTGGTTAAAAGTAGGGCAAGTGATGGATAATGACGCACGGCCTTCGGGTAATATCTAATGTAGAACTACCTACTAATTAATCATTTTGAGCGAAATGTTCTACAAAAAACAAATGAGTTCTATCAATTGTAAAGTTGTATCAAGAGTAGGTATTATTTTAAAACGTCAAATAAACAAAATAAAATTATACGTTAAAACACAAAATATTCGTTTCACGAAAATAACTAATATTATATTACACATAATATTGAACATATATATTTTCCAATCAAAATATTCAAAGTCAAAAGTTAGTAAAACAATCTAAAAAATAGTAATGTCCAAATAATAAAAATATTAAATCATATAGTTCGTTTTTTGTTTCCGTTAGTAGACAGTGTTCTTCACACGCATTACCAATTGTGTTGATTTTAAACGCTTTTCAAAGTAAAAGTTTGAACAATTTTCTTTCAAACAGGCATATCATATAAACAATGTCTAAAAACATGAAATATTTAGTTCAAACCATAAAAATAAAATTAATAAAAACACTCAGATAAAACCGTTATCTTGTTCACAATAAATATTTACCAAATTTTTTGAACATTACAAAATCACAGTTCAAAATTACGTTGATGGCAATCTAGTTAAAATGTTAAAAATAATTGCAACTAATATTATTCTAGTAAAGTTAGGTACTTACATTAAGTATGTGATGCTTACTACAGCTAAAAAACGTGTACACTTGGTACAATCTAAAATAATGCATTTTTTTGCACATTTTGTTCGATATCACGTCTAAGACATTCGAACTATAATTGCGAACATTAACGATTTTAACGATGACATTTTTTTAAATGTTGATACTCATGCTGGGAAAGTGAAGAGCTAAACATGAATTTTAATAAATAAGTGTTTGTGAAAAAATGCGTTTAAACTTTGAGTGATCATTCATCTACAATTAATACGCCAATATTGACATTAAATACTGTTATTCGACACCTAAACTAACATCAACAGTTGTATAAGGTATACAACAACAATAAAATATGCAAAAATGCATTGTTACAGTAAAAATCGTTAACGTTCTGATATCGTCATTTATGTCATAAAAACTAATATTTACATTACGTTGTATACTTTCGCTATACCTAGAAGGCAACTCTCAACACCCACGGTGGATCATCACATGTTTCAAAAACACTTCTTGGACTTTGTAAGAACACTCTCACACAATGTGCGACAAACAACGTTGCAATGTCCCCCACACAATTACATATAAAACATTTAGTCGATTATAGACTTCACAGACTCCAATCGATGCCAAACGCAAAAAAAATCGACTAAAAAGAATCGTTAGTAACAACACTAACTTTATTATGGCGAATCACGTTCGAATTTCAAACGAATGTGTCAATTGTTTTCCCGCTGACGGTATTTCTTTTTACGTAAATGCCTCGAGCGGCGTTGGCTCTCAGTCATAATGCCACAGCTTGTATGTAGCTTTCGTCTTCGTAGTTTCCTGCCGATAACCTTAGGGCGTGTTCTTCGCATAATGAGGCTAATTCTTTGAGCCATTCGTCGAGTATGACAGCGTTTAGAATTGACCGGAGGGTGATGGATTGGTTCCAGTAGGTGTCTTGTGTAAATACTGGTCTCTTCTGTGGACTAGCGTAAGTGGTGGGCTGTGGACTGTGGGCGTTGTGTGGGGAGGGTGATGATGCTGGAAAATAAATAGGGCAGATATAGGAGACTGGATAAAGATGATAGAAACGAGGGCTGTAATTTTCTAAATCAAATGGATGTGAAACTGACGTATAACTTGCAACTACAGTCTTTTTGCGGCTTTACGAGAGTAGGATAAAAAAGAGCCTTTATCTATCAACATGTAATTTTCTTTACGATTGATTAAGTTGTACTGGTGATAAAACAAACAGTATAGCATCGCGCCTGTAATCCCAGAAGCATTAGGCAGAAGGGCACTAGCGAACAAAGGTTTTTCGCTAGTTATGTTTAAGTCCCATGCAATAGGGGGTGAGCCTATTGTCATCAACCGGGAACAAATCTAAACTCCAGGTAGTTACTGAGAAATTCCTGATTGAAAAATCTATAATACCTTGCCCGGCTTGGGAAACCAAACCAGAACCTCTTGCTCAGCAGTATCGCTGGCAATCACTAGACCACAAACAACATTGTACAAAAATAAATAAACAGAAATAAAGCATCCAAGGCCTGTTTCAGTGTCCAGGGAGCCAGCCTATTCAGCTTATCCAATAAACCCAGTAAAAATATATGCCAGATCATTTATCCGGAACACAATAAAGATAACTGGTACTTACAAGACAATCTCCTTCCAAACATATTGGAAATACTGTTAGAAAAACTTCGTCGTTTGGTCTCCATGCGCCGGAACGGTGAGTCATCCGGTTTTTGTAGAGAATCGTGGCCGTGACCTGAACGATGAATTGAAATGTTTTAGATTTATATGCTACTGATTGGTTTTTAGTTTATATGTTGTAGTGTAAGTAAGTATCGTTAGTATTATTATGTACGTATGTGTAACTCCACCTTATTTAGGATTAGCCAAGTAAGCAATATATTAAGATCGTGTATGCTCAATCGATGTGAACACACAATAAATCGAGACATTATCCAGTGCACATGTCTTTCATTTACCACGACACTTCATGGCGACCCTGCCAATCAAGGTCACAAGTGAAATTGGACGTGTGAAAACGGACTAAATAAAAAGATGTGATTAATTTATTCGGACAAACAAAATTAGTGGTTTTGTGTAGTAAAACATGTGTCAATCTACTCAAACGAAAGAAGAGACGATCATCGCGCAGACGGCTGCTGGTAATGGGAAAAATGGTGCGACAACCGACCAGGGCTACTTCAGCATCAGCACGACAAATATCCTCCTCACCCTGATCACGATCATCCTACTGGCAGCGGCATGCTATGCTATCTGTTATTTTTACAAGAAGATGCATGTTAAATGGATGGACCGGCAGATGAACCGCAGATCCTTACGTCGCAGGCAAACCTCGATGTATTTCAAGAAACACGCTCCTCGTGACGAAGGTGCCGAAAAACCCGTGTGAGTGTGTGAGTGTAAAAAAAAAATACTTTTCAAAAAAAAAATCAATTGGCGCGTACGGATTAGTGTTTTCTACATATGAAACTGCATAGTGTTTAACAAGAGAAAAAAAAAAAAAACAATAATATTCTATTACATAAACTATCGTGAAAATCAATACTACGGAACTTTTAAGCGATACCTACATTACGTCTAGTGATGCGCATAAAGGCAAATAACTTTATTAACCTTACGTTTTATAAATAAGGAATTGCGTGTAAAATGCATAATTGTGTTGTAACAAGTAAGTAATTAGTATAAGGTTTATTTGTGCTAATATGTAACAGTTCATAAATCGTGCACGGCGACTCACCGAACCCGAAACCCCGCGTCATAAATGGAATGTTTTCACATTGCTTTCCTTATTTGGAAGACAGTTAGAAGAATTGTAGTGAAGATAATTTGTTGCTGGGGTGATGTCATTACATTCCATTATGATTTATTTTTAGATTATGGCCGATGATTTAATCAGAATATATGACGATTTGGTGGACATTCGTAAATATTTAATTAAGAAAGGACAAGCTAGATTTACGGGTTCTATTGCGATCAACAAGTTGAAAGAGGCTAAGAATTTATTTAGTGAAGCGCGTTTATTATATTCTAACTTATCGCACGATTTAAAGCCCGAATTAGTGACGCAATTGTCCACTAGTTTTGATAATATTAAGAGTGTATTTTTAATGATAAGTCAATTGTGTACTTCCCCTCCAAGTGAAGTAAAACTTGTAAAAATGGAATTTGACATTCGAACGGCGTGTAACTTAATTCCCCTTATGGATGGTAGGGAGGACACCACGAAACGATTGGTTGATGCAGTGGAGATGTATGCGGATATGTTAGGCGATTCGGGAAAAAAACTTTTAATCAAATTCGTACTTAAAGGTCGCCTATCTGAGAACGCTAAGCTCCGATTATCGGATAACTATGACACCATACCTAATTTAATACAGGATTTAAGGAAACATTTACTGACAAAAAAATCATTTACCGCTATTCAGTCCCGCCTCCAAAATATGAACCAAGGTTTTAGGTCAATTGACGAGTATGGTGCGGAATTAGAACAACTTTTTACCGATTTAACCATCTCACAGGCAGACGGAGATTCGTCAAAGTTCGCTATTCTAAAGCCATTAAATGAGACAATGGCCATTAAGAGATTTTCAGATGGGTTGAAGAATTCAAGGCTAAGCACCATCGTAGCCGCTCGCAACTATACTAATCTCAAGGACGCCATACAAGGTGCTAAGGACGAGGAGGTATCAACGCCTTCTACGTCCTCTAAGCCGGACGTCATGCAGTATTCGAGAAGAAGCCGAGGTAAGTTTACACCTACTTCAGGACCTAGGGGTCAAGGTCAACGTGGCCGCAACTATGATTCTTATAATAATCATAACCACCGTGGTTACCGAAGATATTTTCAAAATTCTAACCGCGATAGAAGTTACTCACAGGCGAATTATAACAATGGCCGATATTACCATCGTGGTAACAGGCGAGGAAATAATTACAGCCGTAATAATGTTTTTTCATCGCAACCCATACAACCCACGCAAGAGGTCGTTTCACAAAATTCTAATGAAAATGTTAATTCTCAAAATTTGACTAAAAGGCAGTTTTTTCGATTTTAATAATTATATTTTGGCTTGTAAGGGACGATGTCAATTTGTGTCATTTTATTGTAATAACAGAAAATATTCTTTTTTAGTAGATACGGGTGCGTCAATATCTATTATTAGGAAAGATGAGTTACCCGATTCGATGCGTATAAGTTATAATAGCACTACTATAAACGGCATAGGAGGACAGATCACCTCTTTGGGATATGTAACCTTGAAACTTGATGCAGAAAATAATAACACGTTTTTACATAAATTTTACGTTTTTCAAAATTTACCCTTTAAGGCAACCGGTATTCTAGGCTTAGATTTTCTATCTACTTATGGCTGTAATATTGATTTGGCCAACAACGTGTTAGTTGTTAATAATGCGGGTAAATTAATTAATTTACCAATCTCGCCTAGACCTGATATTACGTTTACTAATCATAATTGTCTTGTATTACCGGCCCGAAGTGAATCGACCCATTTTGTAGAATTAGATATTGATGCGGAAGATGATTGTGTTGTTTACTCGAGAGAAATAGAGAAAGATATTTTTTTAGCAGGAGCTATAGTCAGACCTAAAAATCGTAGGATACCGATCAGAATACTTAATATTCGAGATAAAGAAGTAATATTAGAACATTTTATTCCGGAAGTAAATTTCTTAAGCAAGTATAATATTTTTTCTTTTGATAAGACTAATGCCAATGCCAATAGGGCTGAAACTTTACTATCACTGTTAAAATTAAATCATCTTAATTCTGAAGAAAAGAGTTCTCTAGAAACAATTTGTACAAAATATTCAGACGTGTTCTTTCTGCCAGGAGATAAGCTAGCAACCACCAACGTTTACGAACAATCCATAACACTAAAACCTAACGTCAGTCCTACCTATGTTAAACCTTACAGATTGCCTCAATCATTGAAGCCAGAGATTGATAGACAAATTAAACAAATGTTGAAGGACGACATAATAGAAGAGTCCTCAAGCGAATGGAACAGTCCTGTGTTACTCGTTCCCAAAAAGTCAGAAGGCAGTAAAAAGTGGCGTTTGGTAGTAGACTACAGAAAACTCAATGACGTAATAGTCGATGATAAGTTCCCACTACCCAACATCACCGACATTTTAGACTCACTTTCAGGATCAATGTATTACACTCATTTAGATTTAAATCAAGGTTATTATCAAGTTAAATTAAGCCCAGAAAGTCGTAAATATACTGCTTTTTCCACCAGCACAGGTCAATATCAATTAAAGCGTCTTCCTATGGGACTAAAAACTTCCTGTAGTAATTTCAGTAGAGTAATGTCTATAGCTATGTCTGGGCTGACGTATGATAAATGTTTTATTTATCTCGATGATCTAATTATTTTTGGACGAAATCTAAATTCACATAATAAAAATTTGATAGATATACTCGAAAGGTTAAGAAAAGTAAACTTAAAACTAAATCCAGACAAATGCCAATTTCTAAAAAAGGAAATATTGTATCTTGGACATTTAGTGTCTGCTGATGGAGTATTACCAGATCCAGAAAAGACAACAGTTTTACAAAATTACCCAGTACCCAAAAATGTAGATGAAGTCAAACGATTTGTAGCTTTCTGCAATTACTATCGTAAATTTGTACCATCATTTGCTGAGATAACATTACCTTTAAATCGATTGTGCAGAAAGAATATTGTTTTTAATTGGACAGCGGAATGTCAACACTTTTTCGAGATATTAAAACAAAAGTTAATAAGCCCACCCATACTTCAGTATCCAGATTTCTCAGAATCAAACGAATTCATTTTACAGACAGACGCATCAGGTACAGCTATTGGTGCAGTTCTATGTAACAATGACCTAAGACCGGTAGCATATACTAGTAGACCATTAAATAAGGCCGAATTAAATTACCCCACAATACAAAAAGAACTTACTGCTATAGTCTGGGCAGTAAAGTACTTTAGGCCGTATTTATTCGGTAGGCATTTTACTATAATGACAGATCATAAGCCACTCATTTACTTATTTGGCATGAAAGATCCCTCTAGCAGACTATTGAAGTTTCGTTTAGTTCTTGAGGAGTATGATTTTAAAATAGTATATGTGCAAGGGAAGGATAATGTAGTCGCAGATGCATTATCCAGAGTAAACGTGACTTCCAGTGAATTAAAGAGTATGAATGAGAAAATTTCGGAAGTAAATGTCATGACTAGAGCACAAAAAAGGAGAATGGATGATAAGAGTAAGAATGTATCACCGCCAATTAGTAAATACACTGACGAAGGGTCTGATCAGCCTAGAGTCGTGGAGTTACTAAGGAAGCCGAGTGATGTCGTGGAGATGATTTTGCTAGAAAAAGAAAGAATGGATAGATGTAGAAAAGATAATTTGATAAGTGCTGAAGACGACTGTCTCGCTTACATCCCTAGTAAAATGATGTTATGTGTAAACCTCAACTTTAGGGCACATTTCTCGCGAGCCGAATTTGTGACTAAGTTAGAGAAGTTTAGTAATAAAATAAAAGTAAAAGAAGTATGCATAATTAAAAATAATGAAAATGAAGAATTTATAAAAGGTTTGTGTAGTGAAATACAAACATCAAAAGAATGGACCGGTCCGAGAGTATGCATACTAAGAGGAATAGAAAGAATAGATAACGATAATGAAAAACAATGTATTTTAAATGACTATCATTTACTGCCTACCAGTGGACATGCTGGTGTCCGCAGAATGACTAACAATATCAAGAGGCGATATTTCTGGCCAGGTATCGATAAAGATGTTCTTGATTTTGTAAAAAAGTGTTCTACATGTCAGAAGACTAAATATAGTAGGTACACAAAACAGCCGATGACGATTACAACAACTGCGTCGTCAGGTTTTGAAAAAATATTTTTAGACTTGGTTGGTCCTTTAGATAAAGACGAGAATGGAAATTGTTACCTTGTAACGATTCAATGTGAATTAACTAAATTTATTGAAGCATATCCTATAACAAACAAAGAAGCCGGAACTGTTGCTAGATCAATTATACAAAATTTTGTTTTACGTTTCGGTATACCTAAAGTTATAGCTACAGATAGAGGTTCAGAGTTTGTTTCTAGCACTATGGTTGAAGTTTGCAAATTATTAAAGATAGAAAAATTAATGTCCACAGCGTACCACCATCAATCAATCGGATCACTAGAAAATGCTCATAAGCATTTAGGCGCTTTTCTAAGGACTTATTCAGGCGATAAGGGCTATGAATGGTCACACTGGATTCCGTTTTGGTGTTTCAGTTATAATAATACCGTCCACTCAGAGACGAAGTACACGCCCTTCGAACTAATTTTCGGCAGGCCGTGTAATATTCCTAATAATATTAAGAATTGTAATAGAATAGATCCATTGTATAACCCCAATGACTACTCTTTAGATTTAAGATATAGGCTACAAATAGCGTTAAAAGAAGCTAAACATAATTTAGAAATAAGCAAGGAAAACAGAAAATTAGCATATGATAAGAAATGTAATCCTGTTACTTATAATAAAGACGATTTAGTTTTAGTCAAAAATGAAGGAAGGAAGAAGTTGGATGATATTTTTGACGGCCCTTACATTGTGTTAGAGGATATGGGCCAAAATGTTAAAATTCTAACACAAAATAAAATCGAATTGATTCATAAGGATAGGACTAAATTGTTTCATAGTTAGTATATATTTACAGTAGTAATAATTTATATTTGTATTTTCTTTTGTTTCGTTTTTTTTGTTGTAGTAATACTATAATGTAAAAAAAAAATATGAGCTCTATATTTTTTTTTCTTGTACCCCCGGAGGTGTAGTGTAAGTAAGTATCGTTAGTATTATTATGTACGTATGTGTAACTCCACCTTATTTAGGATTAGCCAAGTAAGCAATATATTAAGATCGTGTATGCTCAATCGATGTGAACACACAATAAATCGAGACATTATCCAGTGCACATGTCTTTCATTTACCACGACACTTCAATGTAGGCGGTAATCACTGGAACTGGCAGTCGGATTTGAAAATTTCTTTTTGCATGTGATAGGACAATTCTTAAAGGTTATGAGCTATTTAACATCACGCTACGACCCTTAGGAGCCGTGCATAAATTAAAAAAAGCCGGAAATAACGCTAAGCCACAACTAAGTAATCAAACAGCTAAGACCAACGGCTTTCCGAAGCACGGAGGGGTCCTGGTATGTAAATACGGTCACCCATCTACGGACCAACCGCGGCATGCGTAGCTTAACCTGATCGATCGACCAGTACGGCTATTTTTAGTTAGCCACGAGCCCCTCAAGCCCAAGGTGTATGGTAACTCCCACAAATATGAAAGGTCATAAGAAATGACTTACTATCATCGTTGGTCGGGCCCCGTGTCTTCACTAGCGCCATCTCTCGCTGTATGAGGTAAACTCGCGCCTTGTCCACTAGTTCGCCGCTATTCTCTATGCCTTCTGTTAATTCGTCCACTTCTTCTTTTAGTTTACTTAAGATCTGGAGAAATATAATTTAAAGAGTAAAAAAAAAATGTTTAGAATAATGCACATGTAAATGAATTATTTTCTGGAGTTTACATTAACCCCGTTATTTATAAACGCTGTTTAAAGTTAAGAAACGTTTAAACATAAAAAAGTATGAGTTAATCAGACGCTAATAGTTACTTAACATTAAGCAACGTTTATAAATAAGAGGGGAATAAATTAGTACTGCAAATACTTATTTCATCTGTTGCAAAAAAAAAAAATACTTTGGTTTTGTCATTCTTCACAGAATAAGTGTGCCTATTCTGTAACCATCGCACCGCGTGAAGTGAGCGTGGAGTGAGCTGTCAATGTCATTTAACCTAATGCTTGGTCAATCCCTAGCATCAGTGGGATGACACTGACAGGTCACTCCACGCTCACTTCACGCGGTGAGATGGTTACAGAATCGACATGCACGACCGCCGCCAACCTGGCGAGGCGGAAATTTCACTACGAAAAGTATCAACCTTGTACATGTGGAAATAGAGTCAAATATAGGCAAACCGTGAAGTAGTGGTTTACTACTCCGTATTTCCGCAATAGCATCATAATGAACAGGCTCATGCTCAAGTTTATTATTTTCGACTCTATTTCCTATAACGTAAAGCTGACATTTTCATGACCCTTCGGGCAAAAATAGCCAACGACTGTACATATAAAAACTTACTTGAAACAAAGAAGGCACGTTAGGCTGTAACACGAATCCAGGACATAGCAATAAGGAGGTCAGCAGAGGTGTCGGCAACGATGCTAATTTGGACACCACGCTCGTGACTCGACAGTTCACTATCACTTCCGATTCTAGGAGAACTGCCGTTTTCTTTAGAAGACTGGCTAGTAATGGT
This sequence comes from Polymixis lichenea, assembly GCA_949091785.1. Classification (NCBI taxonomy): domain Eukaryota; kingdom Metazoa; phylum Arthropoda; class Insecta; order Lepidoptera; family Noctuidae; genus Polymixis; species Polymixis lichenea. The sequence goes on from OX420952.1 coordinate 7,783,028, forward strand.
CCTGGAAAGAAAATAAAAAAAAACTGTTATAGTTAAGCCATTTATTTGGAGGCTTCAATTTAGATTTTAAGTTCTGTTTTTGTTTTAATTATTTATTTCTGCTTGAGTAAATTTTTTTAATAATTTTTTTAGTATATTGGCGTGTACTAGCTAACATATTTTGGCAAATATTTTAATTTTGTCTCGTAACGTTAATTACGTAACTATTGTATAGAATCAAGTTCTTCTAACTTAACAGACAGCTGTGCTGCTGGGGAGTTTGTTGCGCCACTTCTTCTTCCCGCTAGGAAGTGGTGAAGGGCGGTCGTTTAGGGGGACTGTCTTATGTAATTTTGACGTTCAAAAAGTACTGACACCAGCCTAGTTTGAATAAATGACTTTTTTGTCTACTCTTCCGACAAAAAAACGCTTGTCTACGGTTCTCGTCCTAAGTTTGTTGACACCGACATACAAATTGCAAATATTGTAAGAAAAATTCGAATTTTGCGGGATATCTTAGCGCATTCTCCATATGTATTGTCGTTACAATACACGTTAAAATGACAGTTACAGCATGAGTCTTGAGAGAATAATGATAAGAGTAAATAAGAAGTTCCATGTATGTGGTGCCGGACATTGAAGAATAGCACCATCCCATTTCTTCGCGTGGGTGTCGTAGAAGGCGACTAAGGGACTTACTAGAGGATGGGCGGCGTTCTCTATGCATTTTACCACCATACTGCGATCGCCAACCCGCCTGCCAAGCGTGGCGATTATGGCAAATCCCCCCCCCCCCCTTTTGGGAGAGGCTTATGTCCAGCAGTGGACGTCTTTCGGTTGATATGATGATGAAATAAGAAATGAGTCTCGTAAGAGGAAGTCTAAAAGTGGCACCGGCGACTGGAAAGGTTTTTTTTTTTTGTTTTTTTTTTTTTTTTTTTGCGTGGGAAATCATCAAATAACTTCTCCCGCTCTGGGTGGAGCGGGAGGGCGTGTCAGACTTTTACTGACTAAAACCCACCCGTGTTCCCTCAGTTGCCTGTGTGCCAGGTGCGGCGGTATCTCTTTCGAACAACCCGCACCCCCGGCAGGCATCGGCCCTTGCGGGCCCCTCTGTTGCTGCTGACATCTCTTTGAGGCGCGCGTGGAACACAACGCGCCGTCGACCCGGGCTTGGTCCTTACCGGACAGCGAGGTACCCATTACTCGCCGTCCGCAAGCCCGTGCCTACGGTGGCCGGGAATCAGCCTGGGATTCCCGACGCCCAGGGCGTCTCCTGCGAAGGCCACGGCTGTGAGGGCGCATGTACTGCATCTCCCTCACGTGCGCCGCCTCCCTCTTTGCGAGCATAACTGCTTCGCTGAAGGAGGCGACTGCCAGCCATGCCCTCTCGCTCCGTACCATGGCCTGGACCAGGGTCGGACGCGAGAGATCGCCGCCGCCGATCACCTCCACGAGGACACGGCGTTGCTCCGCCCAAGCTGGGCAGACCTCCACCGTATGCTCCACCGTGTCCTCTGGGCGATCTTCGCAATGGAAACACCCGGGCGTTTCCTCCCGCCCTATCCGAAACAGGAACCTCCCGAAACAGCCATGTCCGGTGAGGACCTGTGTCAGGCGGAAGGTGAGGACGCCATGCCGCCTCTCAAGCCACTCCTCAAAGAGGGGACTTACCGCCGCAATCGCGGCGTGCCCAGCGACTGGAAAGGTTGTGTGGTAATTGGTGGTCATTATTGTATGGGCATGTGATGCGGAGGAGTGACGAAAATGCAGTGACGATAGTTTGAATATAAATATGGTGACGATATAAGAGTAGGAAAAGGACAAAGAAGTGATGTATGGAATGTGTGAATGATGACATGGCTAGAAACGCGATAACTAATGAGATGACGACTTTTACAGGATAAGTTTTGAACAGTTCGTCGTCGTCGTCGTGCGTGCAAATTTGTCGTCGGTTATACAAAAAAAAAATCAACTTTTTCATAGAAAAGTGCAATACCTACGCGGTCAAAATGTATGGAACGGCAGATTTTTTTTTTTTGTATAACCGACGAAAAATTTCTGCGTTGGGGGTTCTAGAATGGTATGCTGAATTCACGGTTACAGTTTGCGCACTGGGAAAATACTTATTCTGTAGAGAAATATGGAAGTTAAAGACATGTTGCGCCGACCCCAAATAAATCAGGATAAGAGCAATTGAATGATGAATAATAAAAGAAAAAAAATATCGACACTTACCGATTATAGATTCAGCACTAGCCCTCCAGCTTCTAATCAAAGGCACTTCCCCTTCATACTCTCTCTCTTGCTTAGCAAAACTTCGCCTAAACAACTCTTCGGCAAAACCTTCATCTCCATCCACATCCTTATATATTTTAAAGCTCTCATAACCACTACTTTCACCCGTAGACGTCAAAGAATCATGTTCCTTTCCTTCATTCACTATCTCGGTCTTTACTTCACTCACTTCACTCTCTGGCTCATTCAATTGTTCATTCAAAGACGTCAAACTATTTTGTTCCTTTTCTGAACTGTCACTGGTTTTTGTTTCGTATCCACTGGTGCATGATATCAGGCTGTCCTGCTCTTTTGTTAGCGGGACTATGTCTGTTTCTTTCGTGTTGTTGTTTGTCTCTCTCTTCGGGCTTGTTATGGTGTCGTATCGAGAGGTCCAGTTACTGCAGGCTAGGATGCGGGAAACTATTTCGAATCTTGAGTCGCAGATGTAGGCGTGGTAGTTACCGTAGAGGGTGTCGTTAGGGTTCTAAAAGGAAATTAAAATATGAATAAATTACTGTTTGTCAATATCTTTGCCTTCACGAGACCTCCAACTTTTAGCATACAAGTTTAAAAAAGCACGAGGATCTACCGCGTTATCATCGATAAATACATATTGACCCTTTTTCCGTTTGCAATAACGGCTATAAGTGAAAAGGAGAATATAATTTGCGCTGTCTCGCTCCCACTTTTTGCAATTTCGGTGAGATTTTGTTTTTTAATGAGGCATGCGGATCCCCTGATGCTAAGGCACCATTAGGTGTTACGTGTACCGTACCGTGTGAAGGGCGGGCGTTTTGGGGGACAGTCTTATGTAATTTTGACATTCGAAAAGTGCTGATTCTTAGCCTAATTTGAATAAATGACTTTGATTTTGATTTTGTAGAGCAACCTTAGCCTACAACACGCAACACCTCAACGCTTTTTGATGTTAGAAATAAGAATGATGGTAATACTTCAGCGGACGACCTCTTTCACAAAAGGCTACAGTATTTTTATCTCACGAAGCGACTCACGCTTTACTTGTGGTAATCAAGTGTACAAACACGCTGTGAATGTGTGCATGAAAAAGAGTAGCGTGAACACATAACACACACACACCCACAATTTCGACTTCGCTAGTGTCTCTGACAGCACCAAAAGCTCCTGCGCTTACACAAACATTCACAGCACACACACTTGTACACTGGATAACCAAGAGATGTCAGTACCAACTAGTGGGGTCCACAAGGGCCGGTGCCTGCCAGGGGTGCGGGTTGTTCGAAAGAGATACCGCGGCCCCTGGCACACAGGCAACTGAGGGAACACGGGTGGGTTTTAGTTAGTAAAAGTCTGATACGCCCTCGGGAGCTCCACCCAGAGCGGGAGAAGTTATTTGATGATTTTCCATCCAAAAAAAAAAACCATTGGATAACCACAACGTACAAGTAAAGCGCACGTGGCTTCGTGAGATAAAAATACTATAGCATAACACCACGCCTTAGGCAGAGGTGCGCCTATAGCACACACATTTTGGCAGTTATGTTTAAGTCCCATGTAATATAGGGCGACCCTATTGCCATCAACCGGGCTCAAATCCAGACTCCGGGCTGCTACTGAGAAATTCTAGAAAGAAAAACCTAATAACACTTTACCCGACCTGGGAATCGAACCCAAGACCTCATGCTCAGCAGAAATGCTTGCGACCATTGACCAACGAGGCAGTCGGAAAATACTATACTACTACTTTATAATAATTTGAAAGTCTTACCCCATAATTAACTTTAAGTTCATGGACTAGATGGCTCATCGCTATATAAAAGCTCCTGCGCTTACACAAACATTCACAGCACACACACTTGTACACTGGATAACCAAGAGATGTCAGTACCAACTAGTGGGGTCCACAAGGGCCGGTGCCTGCCAGGGGTGCGGGTTGTTCGAAAGAGATACCGCGGCCCCTGGCACACAGGCAACTGAGGGAACACGGGTGGGTTTTAGTTAGTAAAAGTCTGATACGCCCTCGGGAGCTCCACCCAGAGCGGGAGAAGTTATTTGATGATTTTCCATCCAAAAAAAAAAACCATTGGATAACCACAACGTACAAGTAAAGCGCACGTGGCTTCGTGAGATAAAAATACTATAGCATAACACCACGCCTTAGGCAGAGGTGCGCCTATAGCACACACATTTTGGCAGTTATGTTTAAGTCCCATGTAATATAGGGCGACCCTATTGCCATCAACCGGGCTCAAATCCAGACTCCGGGCTGCTACTGAGAAATTCTAGAAAGAAAAACCTAATAACACTTTACCCGACCTGGGAATCGAACCCAAGACCTCATGCTCAGCAGAAATGCTTGCGACCATTGACCAACGAGGCAGTCGGAAAATACTATACTACTACTTTATAATAATTTGAAAGTCTTACCCCATAATTAACTTTAAGTTCATGGACTAGATGGCTCATCGCTATATCGTCGTGCACTCCGTTCATTCGTCTGTCGTGTTCACTCTTGAGGTCAAGCACGCGTCGACCGCTTAGTGCTAGCTCGTCTACCCATTGTTTTGTCTGTAAAGAAATTTGATATCAAAGTTACAAGAGTTTGAAAGGCTATACAATATAGGTAGGTAGGTAAAACGGGCTTTTGTCCGCAGCTCCACGTCAAAGCGCGTATTTTGCGTACAATATAAATTTAAATAATATAACATTCAAATAATATAATATAACTATATAATATATTATTTAACATTAATATACAATACAACATTGATATACAAAAAAACCAAAAATACACAATCAGCGTCCCAAAAACGTCCGCATAAATAGGGCGCAATGTGGGCAAGTGTCTGTCATCCTTCAGTCAGTATTTTTAGACATTGCTTTGTAAAAACCACTTTAAGTCATGCATGTAAGGTTGAATTTGCAAAAGAATGTGTTTTATCGTAACTATAACCGTTACTGGTTAAAAGTAACACACAAAACTGTCGTTTTGAGTGTTACCTTTGTTCAAGACTGTGCTTCTTGGGTTTTTTGTATATCAATGCTAATCTTACTGTCCTACTATAAACCTACTAATATGTATATGGATGTATGTATGGATGTTTGTTACTCTTTCATGCAAAAACGGCTGAACGGATTTGAATGATATTTGGCACACAGGTAGTTTGGAACCTGGAATAACACATAGGATACTTTTTAACCCGATAGTACGTTCCCGGGGGGTTTCTAATTTCCGACCACCATGCGGGCGAAGCCGCTTGCAAAAGCTAGTATAATTAAAGGTGAATTTTTAGTCACCGTGAAACTATTCAGGGTGATGGTACCCGTGAAATTGAACAACTTTCTCCGAGGAACATGAGTCGAAATCGTGGTCCGATTTTTTATATATAGTAGGATAGTAGGATTAGAGGGTTATACAAGGTTTAATTTTAATCACCTTTAACCTCATAAGGGGTCATTATGAACAACTTTTGCTATGGGCCCAAACCTGAAATCGCGTCAATAAAACCAGCTGTCCCTTAAATTTTGACGAGTTATGCGTACATAAATGTAGGGAACAGCTGATTTTATTTTCGTGATTTCAGGTTTGGGCCCATAGTAAAAGTTGTTCATAATGATAAGTACAATGACCCCTTATGAGGTTAACGGTGATTAAAATTTCATCTTGTATAAACGTAAGAAAATTTGAATTTCGCTGGCTACCCTTGCGTTACCCCCATAAATGACTGGTTGGTTATTATTTTAGTCAACTCGACAAGGCTTTAAGAAACTCAAAAATAATATTTCTGAGTACCGCTTCGCTATTCATAACTATTTCAAACGTTCGCAATCAATGTTATCGAAGGCGGCTTCTAAGCGCTGTTCACAAAACAAAAACCCGAAAATGTTGACAGTCTAAACCAAATAGACGACCGCTTTTCTTCCGAAAGCTATTTACTGTGGGGGGTAAAGCAAATCGGGTATTCGTAAGTGTGTCATTTTCGACACGACAACCTTTCAATGGTACATAATAAATAGCTATGCAGATGGAGCTACATAATATTTCAAACACTGAGTTTATAAAAGTATCATGCATCTTTCATGAGAAAGAACTGGTGAATGGTTTATTAATTTTTTATTCCGGGTTCCTAGAGATAAATGACTACTTACTATTATCACATACATTTTTACTTTTATCCATAATATTTGGATGACTAAGCTTTGCACGGTTTTCTTTTTTTGGTTTGACGTTTTCTAAAAATGAAACCTAGCTAGATCGATTTATCGCCTCCGGAACAAATTGCATACTAAATTTCATGCAAATCGTTGGAGCCGTTTCCGAGATTCAAATTATATACAGGATGTAACAGAAACCCTATTACTATCCTTAAGCACTAAAGATAACAGCTGGTATAGAATCACTATACATAGTTTCAGCTCAAAATAAAATACTCTAAGAATTGATGCCCAATTTTCGGTTTGTTTCTTAAGTTCAAATCATAACAAACGTGTCACCGCACTACGTAGGTCAATAACTTTCCACGTTAATTACCAATATCACGATAAATTTCTTCCAAGTGATGCTTTATTTCAATTTCATGGTTTGTTTTCTGATTTCAATGTATTAAAAAACCCTTCCTATATCGTTTCATATCATCCAAAGAAGCCGTGCCCTTGGTATGTATATACCCTTTCCGTTACACGTTGTATATACAAGAATTGCTCGTTTAAAGGTATTAGATGAAAATGACAAGAACAGAAAGTATTATTCTCAAGTGGTTAAGTAGAACACCTAGTTAGTCCACTTTCACACCGACGTAATAAAATCACGGCGGGATTTTTTCGCTCACTGGATTTTCAACTCTCGGCTTTGAACCGAGAATTGAGAATCAGAGTCCAGCGCGTGAGTCTCAGCGCGTCGAAAGCACAGTGTTCGATTTTCAACTCTTGGCGCTAAGCATTGCTTTGAAATTACATCTGTGGGAACTTACGTAATTTATTTTCTAAATAATCTCCAGCAGAGAAAATTGATGCAAGAATAAAAAACAAATTACAAAAAAAAAGCCAAAACAACAAAAAATTAAGAATATTCATACCATCTCCATAGGTCTCGAGCAACACCTTGGCGAAAGCCCCAAGTACGCGATAGCAGCGTCCCTATAGGGCTCCGGATCAGCGATTCCATGTCTCGAGGAGACCATGAGGTGGTGGCCGCTCAGCAGGTGCTTGAACACCAGGTCTACCATCACATCCTCGCAGTTCAGGTCGATGAGAGTCTCCATTAATGCCAGAGAGACTAGGGACAGCTGGAATGTAAGGGTTGATAAGTTTAATTCAATGGTGTCTTTTAGTATAGTTTAATGACAGTTTTTTTATATGTACGTTTAGTATTAATAAATTCTCTTAATGGTGTCCCTTCGTCCAGCATACTCACCATGGAATCCTGATATTTCATGAATGTCAAAAAACTGTTCTGAAATAGTGCTAAATAGTGCCCAAAGGAAAAAAATAGTGCTCTTGTACTTGCGAAGTTATAGCCATAGTTCGATGAGTATGCTGGACGAAGGTTTCGCCCAGCATACTCACCTCCGTCCGGAGAATCTGTATACGCTTCAAACATAATTCATACTTCAAAAAATAGTTCCCAAATAGTGCCAAACGGTGCCCAAAAAGAAAAAACAGTGCTCGAATAACTTCGGAGTTATAGGCTTCGTTCAGTGAGTATGCTGGGCGTAGGTTCTACGCCCAGCATACTCACCTCAGTGCGCGAATATCGAACGAGCTATAGGTACAATTTACGTCTCAAAAAATTGTGCTTGAAATAGTGCCCAATATCAGTCCAATTTTTGCTTGACTTTTGACTTAGAAAACCATTAAATTTTAATGTAAACTTCTACATACTAACGTAAAATGGGGTACAGTCGTCGACACATGTTTTTGGACAAAAATATTAAACTTTCTAATTGTAGACTTCATGTTATTGGAAATAATTATGGTATTTTCTCACATGTCAAAAACTTTCGATTAAATGCATTATTATATATTTTATAAATAATAATAAATGAATGAAACTTTAAGCGTAAATGAAGTCTATTACTTCATTGCATTGTGTGTTTGTCTGAATAAAAACAGTCATTTGCAGCCAATAAAATTAATATCTTGAAAAATTGTAAAAAGGAAATTATACAGTTTCTTTTTGTATATATGTTGCAGGCAAAACTTATAACCAGTCAAAACTAGTACTGTGACATAGTTATACAAATTTTTAAAACTCTTTCCAATAGTTTCATCAATGAAAGGTTTAGCAATAAAAAACATTTTTAATTACTTACGTTATTTATTACTATTTAAAGGGCCAAAGTAATCAGAATTCTAGTTAACTAGTTCACAGCTTTTGTTAACATTCATAATATAATCAATGTAAATAGAAAAAATTGTAGTTTTAATATTGTATATAATTTACATATAAAAAAATGTTTAGCCAAATATTGGTAAAACTTTCTAAAATATAACACGTAGGTACTTGTACTTTGTTTTACTGCTACAACGTTTTAATCACAATAAAATTATCTTACAAATAAGTATAAATTGAGCAATCACAGTTTATAATCACGTTTTTTTTATTAATATTAAATACCCTATAGTAATTACAAATTAACAATCACAGTTTATAATCACATTTCTGTAAGTTATTAATAAAATAACTTTTACAAGAACAAAAAAAAAACAAACAAACAATAACAAAATAGGAACTAACAAGTTAGGACCGATCTTCATCTTACATTCGCGTATAAATAATGCAGTGTGGTACAGTATATTGGGAATTACTACAAACTTTTTTACTAAGGTCATCATAGCAGTTCCAAGTTCTCTTTAGCAATCGATAGCACTTTGACTTGTAATGCCCCATGCGTCCTGATTCACCATTTGTAAAATCTATTACCGACAGAATTTTAAAGGTGTCACCGTTTATTATGATCTCTTTAGGAATTTCATCAATTTCTATTTCAATTGAAGTATTAATTTCAATAAATACGAAGTCTAGTACTTCATATTTGTATGCGTTTTTACCGTTACATAATTGGTATTTACATTTCCTTTCAGTATCATTTACTAATAGAGCTTCATTAAGGGCTCCAATACCTTGAGTCGTCAATATGTTTACATTTATTGGAATCCAACTACATTTTGTGCCAGAACCTTTATTGATTTCACAGTTCTGGTTTGTACAATTTAAGTATCTATTAGCACTATAAAAACCATAACTTTGTATGTTATCTATTATAAAAGTTACATTACACTCACAATTTTTGCAACTACTAAAATCGGATTCCACAGTATCATATATTTTAGCCAATACCTTAGAACGAGTAGTGTAAATATCTTTTGGTTTTCTAGCCTTCTTAGTGATTTTCTTTAGATTGTCATACGTGATCAAACTTCTGGTCAGTTGTGAAAGATCGTTTTTTTTATCATTGATATATTTTCTAATATTAGGTCTATCTAAATATGCAATTGAAAAACTTTGGACCACGGAATCAAAAGCACACGTATTAATAAACGTGAATCTGTATGTTCCTGAAGTAGAAACACTGCCGTTTTGTAAAATATGTAATTTTGTACGACGATTGATTCGTTTTTTATTTTTCTTCTGTTTAGACACCAGTCCCCGCCAGTCTTCAATATAATTTGGTTCGCTCCTAAAAATTGAGTTTTCATAAAATGATTCATCATTGACGAGAGTATTTATTTGTGGTGTGTTATGGTCACTTATTTCATTTTTTTCATCGACAATATTTTCAGTTCCTTCTTGAACATCAATCAAGTCACTTTTGGCTAAGCGTATGGAACCGGTTATCAAAGGCTCGTGTTTAATAATAAACTCATCTACGCGGTACTTATTTGAATTTGTTTTAAAAAATAACTTTTTTACGTCTTTCATATAACTTTCTACATTTGAACTGGTTGGAGTACAATAATTACTGTTAAAATAAGTCATCATTATATTTCTTCATAGTGGAAGTTTTTTAAGAATCCTAATCAAAGTGTCCTTTATTTCCGGCAAGTAATAAATATTTTCGATTTCAGTTTCTTGATCACACAATTGTTTAATTAAATCTTCTTTCTCCTCAAGATCTTTATACATTTTCAGAAACGGGTTTTCTTCTTTATCTAATCCCTCCCATAAAGAATGTTTAATTGGAACGTGATTTTCCGAATCTACATTTTGTATTTCACATTCCTGCAAATTAGTTTTGATCCGGTTTTTTAATTCTAAAATCGCCGTTTCACACCGTGTTAAATTTCCATTTCTACTGCCGCGGTGTTTATTATTTGCTATAATATAAACATTTTCTATAATTTTCTTTACCTCTCCGTATGAAACACATTTTTTAATCAGAATCATACAATCAACAAAAAATTTTGTTACTCTAGTGTCTATATTTTTGAAAATACTTTGATTGTACAATGTTTTTATGAAATGCGAAGTATCAAGGCGAACATAACAGGTTGGAATTTTTTTGGTTCTATTTTCTAAAATATTAAAACATGTATTTAAGTAGTCAGAGGTGGATTTATAACCACAAAATACTTTTACCACCGCACCTACTAAAGCTGCGGAATCATCAGTTACTACTTCATTTGGAGGTTTTCCATTAGCCAACCAAGATTGTAACCAGCTAGCAATAGTATCTAAAGAGTGACTTTCTGATATACACTGTGAAATTGGCACGCTACTTTTAACGGTTGTATCTGTCATCATAACATACAAAAATATAGGACTTTGCGACTCTTGAGATAGTTGTGTGTGTTCATTGACGACAGGCCGAAGATTTTTATTAAATATAGAACCTGTTGCGTCTATAGAAACTCTAATATAATTAAACTCTTTTTGGCATTTTTTATAATAATTCTTTTGATCGTCCGTCCAGTAAAATGTATAAAATGGAAAAGCAGAAACATATCTAACACATTTATCAAAAGGTGGTGAAACACACATACAAGTAAGTGACAATATTGGGTTGGGATGGAAAACATCAACTTTTTTATTTTCATGTTTAATTCGATGTAGTGTTTGTAATTTTGGCAATACTGGAGGTTCCTTGTCATTTTTCTTCATTAAAGTTGAGGCTAATTTATATCTTATAGAAGCTGCTGCTTCGTGTTGTAATTTTTCACCTAATTCCCTTATTTGGTAATACCGTAATCGGTTTTTTTTACTGGTGTTATGAGAGTACTTTTTATTTTCATTAATTATGCAACATTCTAGTTTAATTAAATTTTCCGTTTCTAAGTTAGTTGTTATAATTATTTTTGCGTGACATTGATTACAATATCCTGTGCATTTGATTTCGTAATTGTCTTTCACAATATTATTTTTAAAACACCAAGTGCATAAAGATCTTATTTCTTTCCATAGATGCATTTGAATTACATTAGTCCATTGGTTTGGTTTTAATTTACGTCTGACATTATACAGACTACCAGGGGCGATTTTGCTATTTCGGTGATAAAAATACCTTTGAGGCTTAATACTATCCCAAGTTATTGTATCCATATAAAATGTATGCGTACTGGTGTTCTCCGAAACACTATTAATGCTTTCGTTTGATGACGATGTAGACTTTTGATTTATCAAATTAGAATCATTATTACGAATTATTTCTTTTTTATCAACACCAAAAAAGTATTCGTAATTTCGTTTTATGCTTAATATGATTGATTTAATACTCATTTTGTAATTTAACCGTGTTTGAATTTGTTTATAAATTGAGTCATTTGCGGAAGGAATATTTTTAAAAAAGTCATCTTTGAATTCTGAAATTACTAATTTTTGCGTTTCTAATGAAACCTTTGGTTTAGGCCCTCGTTTTCCTTGCTGATCCATGTCGTTAGATTCACAAGAATTATCACAAATTATTATGCCATTTGTTTTCAATATTAACATAATATGAAATAACAACTAACTAACTAACATATAAATCAACATCAATAACATTATGAACACTTGTGTACTTATACTACCTATATTACCTGAAAATACCAACTATAGATGTAAAAAACATAACGGGCCCCACCGCTCACGCAGTACGAGTCAGAAAAAGTTGTCTTCTAACGTGGTAAACATTGTGTCTTCAAGATAATCTGAAAATAACACGTATTTAAATAATTTAATATAGGTATGACAGGCTCCAGCCTTCCTCTAAAGGTACTTAAGCACTTACGTGTTTTCCATTATTTTAGCGTGATTTCTATTATAAATAGCGAAGGGGCAAAACACGAGGCTGAAGACGATTTCCCGAAGTCACAACTCCCATAGAAAATGTGATGAATAGGTTGACGACACTTAAAAGTTTAAGTGCATTCGCCGGATGACAATCGGTAATAGTCTTCACTTCACGTCATATTATCTAAAAAATACATCTGTGTTAATTCTATAGTTACGTTTATACTTACTACCGACGCTCGCGCTGACTGATTCTACCTATTTCGATATTGAAATGTAACTAACGTGAACTTAAGACGAGAACAGATCCTGACGGGTAACGAGGACAAGCTTGTAATAAAAAAATTGAAGAAAAGTAAATTATATCCTAGCAAATAAGACAGTGTTTCATTTCCAGTAGAATTGGAGGATAAAACCAGGCCTCCGCAGAAGTAGGTATATAAATAGGTATTTGAGATCCAATTAGATAAACAAACAAGTTACATTACGTTATTATGTGTGTACCTACCTACATCAAACCTTTAAAAAAGTAACTAAGTAGGTACCCATTTTTAAAACTTCTTAAGCATGTCCTTAATTTTAAGTGTACAGTGTCATATTCAACGAAAAAATGAACGTGTTTTTGTAAAAAACAACTCGCTTGCTACCTAGTTTTACAGTGCAATTAATGAATGAGTGTAAAATCAATTTAGTTAAATGCCACTATTATAAATTGAAATATACTTACTGATTTGGGTGCAGCTCCTATATTGATTACGTACTAGATACACAATTTTATATAGGTAAATAATGACATCACCAACACATTGTTTGGTTTTGCAACCCACTATGTAGTCAAACTCAAAAGCCGGCGTTATTATAATGATGTGCGACGAAGTAAACAAAGAAACTGAGAAGCGCTTGTTCGTTTCGATTGCTTTGTGACACAAAATGGACCCTTATCACCTTCAAAATACAGATCAGTCTTGTCTAATAATCGTAAGATGTTAGGGCAGCGCCATCTAGTATTTAAACATAAACATATTCATTTGCGTCGCGGGCGCCGCGCGTCGTAAGCCCCATACCTATTGACCGTACGTGCATCCATTACTGCCACACTATATTGAACTTTATCACATGAGGAATACAGGTCAATTCCGTAAACGTTGTGGTACCGTCCTTGATCTGGAAAATGATTATTTTGAATAATTTTGTCAGTTGTAATGTAAGCATTAATAACAGCAACTTTATTTTTCATGCATGATTTACTTCATTTGATATCTTAATCCTTCAAGCGCCGTGATCTAGACAAAATATATAAAATCATTGTTCCTAGCTACCGGGGTCCCATGCGACGCGCGAAGGCTTAATCATATTATTATAAAGTATTATTAAAATAATGTGTAATTAATAATATTGCGATTCTAAAGTAAATACTCCCTTACATAGACAATTAATAATTTACACAAGACAAAAATTGTTAGAAAGAAAGTTAATAATATTGTATTCGACTGTACTCAATGTAATGTATGTAGAAGTTTACAATCAAATTTAACGGTTTTCTAGGTCAAAAGTCAAGCAAAAATTGGACTGATATTGGGCACTATTTCAAGCACAATTTTTTGAGACGTAAATTGTACCTATAGCTCGTTCGATATTCGCGCACTGAGGTGAGTATGCTGGGCGTAGAACCTACGCCCAGCATACTCACTGAACGAAGCCTATAACTCCGAAGTTATTCGAGCACTGTTTTTTCTTTTTGGGCACCGTTTGGCACTATTTGGGAACTATTTTTTGAAGTATGAATTATGTTTGAAGCGTATACAGATTCTCCGGACGGAGGTGAGTATGCTGGGCGAAACCTTCATCCAGCATACTCATCGAACTATGGCTATAACTTCGCAAGTACAAGAGCACTATTTTTTTCCTTTGGGCACTATTTAGCACTATTTCAGAACAGTTTTTTGACATTCATGAAATATCAGGATTCCATGGTGAGTATGCTGGACGAAGGGACACTCTTAATGATAGTGAAAACTGCATTAAAATCCAATGCTAAGACTAAAAGAACAACAGGATTACACAGACAGCCACGAAAAGCGACTTTAATCTAATACACAACTAAATAAAATTGAAGTGTCATACTCATACACGAACAGGAAGTGTAGAACTGCCCTCGTAAGCCCCGCCTCGTCACACAGCGCAACAACAGCTCCATATACGCCTTTGCTCACCAGTGTATAAGTTGTAGAAGTGTAGGCACTAACCCGGGAGTTCCCTTCCAACCTTCTCAGCAGTACATCGACGATTCTGACGCCGTCATACTCATACACGAACAGGAAGTGTAGTACTGCCCTCAATAAGCCCCGCCTCGTCACACGGCGCAATAACAGCTCTATACACGCCATTGCTTACCAGTGTATAAGTTGTAGAAGTGTAGGTACTAACCTGGGAGTTCCCTTCCAGTCTCCTCAGCAGTACATCGACGACTCTGACGCCGTCATACTCATACACGAATAAGAAGTGTAGTACTGCCCTCAGTAGGCCCCGCCGCGTCACACAGCGCAGTAACAGCTCCAGGTAGCCCATGGCGGCCGCCTGCTCGCCCGCGCCACTCTGCAAGGGCGCCGCTCTCGTCTATGGCATGTATCGCGTTAGTAGGCTTCATATACACAGGACGTGAAGCGGTTGAGTGACAGTTTTTTGGAAGAGGTAAGGTAGAATAAATGGATTAGAAATTAGGGAAGGGATAGACTTGGAGACTTTGACCTGGTTTCATTTGGTGGATACATTTAAAACATTATGTTTTGTCATTTGATTAATCTGGTAGGTTAGCACCTTTCTGGATACTGTGAAACAGATACTTACAACGTAGATACTACATATAAAGCAGTATCTACAATTATTATTTTTTCAGTTTTTTAATTTTAAAATTTTGGCTACCAATCAGGTGTGCAGTTACGACACATTGTGGTTCTTGCTTTATGTTTAGTAATTATTTAGGTGCTGGAAAGAATGTTAGAATTTTGAAATAAAAAAGATTCGAGCCAAATTCAAGAAGAAAAGTTACAAAACGTTTGGGTTAAACTACTACCACCAAAAATGGAGGGATTTAATCGATTCATTGCTGCCACATATTCACATAAAACCTTCATAAAAATAAAAATAACCAAAAATAAAAGAATTTCATAAATTAAAATATTGCCGTAACAAAAAAGCAAAAAAAAACACCCGTGACACATGTCGCGTCACCCTTCACCAAAAGTAAAACATGTCTGGAGGAATGAATCGATCAATGGATGGTTACCGTCACTAAACCGCTGTCGGCATGGCCCAACCGATGCGCCCCGCGTGCAATGACAAGCCCACTTACGTGATGTTATGCCGTAAAACATGGTCTTATGTCTATGGTTAAACACACTCCAGAGAACCGAATTCATTGCATTATCACTGGTTATAAATAGCCTGATCAATTTGATCATACAGCTGGTTTACTGATCAGAGACATGAAAGTTGAATCTTGAACGCTTGCAGAAGAGACACCTTTAGAAATTGCAAATAAATTGACGTGATTTGACAATAAATTTAAAAAAAAACAGGCTTAGGTTTGCACTGTGATTGAATCCAGGCCTACCTAAAAAAAACTATCTGCAAGCGTTTAAGATCGAACTTTTAGGCAGTACTATGCGTGTCGTCGTCGTAAAGCCGTCATTGTTCCAGTGTGAGTAAGAGATGGAGGTATACAGCATAAATAGTGCTATCCCATTTCCACAAAGGAACAATTATGGCGTTAACACGTACGGCCCCAGGCTTTTTAAAAACCAAAGAATATACAAGGTTGAATAAAAACTACTAATAGTTTATAGGGCGTTTTAAATTCTTGGAATGTGCTTTTTGTCAATTAATAAAAATGTGATATAACTTGATTTGAAGTTAATGGAGAGTTTGAGAGTATATTTTTTGTCTTTATATTGTGCTAGATGATTTGTAAATACTATACACATTAATAGCTCAATTGTCAAGTAATTAAAACTCAAGAAGGTCGACCGATAGATGAGGGAAACTCAAGTTATAACACATTTTATGGTTATAAAATGACTTAATGTGGTTACATTAAGTCCACTTTTGTATGGATGCAGTCTAAGTAAAAAATGCAATTCCGCCTTCTTCACACGTCACGTGTTTTAAAACGTGATTATGATGATTATTTTTTTAATGAAACAAACACATGGTTATGTGAACACGGTACACAAGATGCCAATCAATATAATATAAATAAATATACATAATAATTTTACCTTACACTGTCGTTTGACAAAATTATAATATAAAAGCCTGCCTGATATGTATTAACAAAATTGTTTGTGAATTATTTGAATTGCTAGTTTATTAAGGCCCATCTGCACCACAATCCACAAATCTCAAAATATTCGTTTAGTTCTTATAATAAATTTATATTTAAAATATGATTCTGCCTTTGTCAAATTCAAATAATTGTCAGAAAAAGACCGACGCTTTAGATAAATGCGCTAAATGTAGTTACTGATTTGTGTGAATGAATACTTATTTGGAAAAGTACATTTTATACAAATCTATTCCTAGTTATTCTCACCTGCTACAACTGAAAGAAACACTGTTTAATTAGTTAGTTTAGTTATTATTGTGTTAAACTGTTGAAATAATCTTTGTTGAAAATATAGAAGCTTAGTGTTAACAGATTTTTGTTTATACAATTCTATAGAACATAGGCTTTAATTTAGTAAAAAAAAAAACTTTAGTAAATCTAGACATTATTTCAAGTAAATATAATAATAAATTACTTTTATAAGATATTATGATTGTTTAAGCAAAATTCGTTATAATGCAGCTAAGATTTTGTTATGGATACATCTTTACTCATTCATTTAGTACACACAACACAAGAGTTTTGTGAGCAACCAACTGAAAACATGGATTCATATATTTCTAGTTAATTACTTGCTTTACCTAAAAGTTAGTTTTGGTGCCGATTCTTTTGTTCGCCACATAAACTAAAATAAGAGTATTGCCATCTCTTACTGACAGACCGCGAAAGAAAAAGACAAGGGACGCTTTAGAACTGTCAAACTTAATTCCGACTCGATTGCCTTGAATTTGGCGTGATTTTAAACATTATGAATTATTTTCATCATCATTGCCGCCCGGAATCACCCACAGTTATTTTATTTAGTCGAAGAAAATCTTAGTTTAACAAAAGACAGCTCTTATTAATTTCCGTCTCGTTCTTGTTTCATTAGAAGGAAAAAGATAGCAATAGCCTAAATAATGTTTAGTAGGTGCGTAAGAGTATCATCACCGTTGTGTGTATTTTTAAAGGGTTCTGCTGTAACTTTTGATTTTTAATGAAATACGACTGAACAATTCCGTGTATTTTCATCGTCTGCATAACAAATAAGTATGCATATCAAGACACGATATTTGATTACAAACTGCTATAGATAACTTAAAAAATGATGCTCACGTATCTATTCCACCGTGTGTACAAAACAGTCAAATGTATCTTTTTTCCATAACAAAAGCCAGTTGAAACAAGTCACATCCGCAACGCATACAATGGCTCACTCATCCCACAACCGGAGTGTATGAAGTATTTACCTGTAGGAGAGCGGGGCCCATGACGGGGACCAGGAACCCTTGGTAGAGGAGGTCTAGTAGGTGCTTCTTTATTGAGGGGTGGGCCACCTGAGACGAAAATTAACATTAATTAATAAAAAAAAAACATTATTGTATACTTAGCATTATCACCTCATAATATTCCCACTGCTGGGACACCGGCTCCCTCCCACTCCTTCCCACCACGCGGGCCCACTACGGGTTAGTAGATGATCACATGTCATCGAATTTTTGGTTCTAGGTAGTGATGTACCGACTAGTCGCCGATTAGTCGGCTCATTTTTAACACGCTTTTATTAGCTTCACCTGTATATTTGTTTGTTTGTAACCGACTCCTTTGGACTTGATTTGACGGTAAGATTTCATTTAAACTTTGTAGACTTATCGAGGTCCGCTGACAATAAAAATAACTTCAACAAAAAAAAATGAAATAAAAACTGCAAATCACGTTTTTTTAGTTAGCAGAAATAAAAAAATAGAAAATAAATAATAGTTTAAAAATCTAAAAAACACGCTTTAAAAACCAGCGTGGGATGCTTGATATTATTAATTGATTATAAAAATACCTCAAAAAGCACCGCACGCTTTTTAATAGAATTAAATTATTTTTTACTTTGGTTTTAAAGCGTGTTTTTTTAGTTTTTTAAACTAATATCCTAACTAGTTTTTTTATTTACTCGAATTAATATGCTTTAAAATTCAAAAGACGGTGATTGAAATGAAATTGAAATCTTTACTGTGATTATTTTTATTATAGAATCAGTTTTACAGTTTACTTTCAGTGCAATCTAGAATAGGATAAGATGAAACGCCGGCTCGCACTTAAATAATGACAAAATAAATGCAAAGCAAATAAAAACATGTCCTAACAATTCTGCCTGGTCGCCGGGAGCCGCGAACCGGCACCTATGAGCCGAAAGCGTAGTCATGAACATTACCGATGTCACCCGAACTAAACCGAAAGCATTGTGTTCCACGCGCGCCTCAAAGAGATGTCAGCACCAACTGGTGGGGCCCGCAAGGGCCGATGCCTGCCAGGGGTGCGGGTTGTTCGAAAGAGATACCACGGCCTCTGGTATACAGGCAACTGAGGGATCACGGGTGGGTTTCAGTCAGTAAAAGTCTGACACGCCCTCCTGCTCCACCCAGAGCGGGAGAAGTTATTTGATGCCAAAAAAAAATGATCGGCGGATTAGTCGGCCAAAGTCGTAGTCGGCCCAGCTCTAGTTCTAGGACATGCCTATTTCCTCACGATGTTTTCCTTCACCATTTAAAGAGCACTGGTGATGAAATAATTTACACAAAGTAAAGCGTCTGTCAGGATTCAAACCTACAACCGTCAGCTCCACTGCCCTCTAGGCAAGGGTCTCCACAAAACCTAGAAAGAGCTTATAAAAGTTTATTGTTACCTGTGCCACAGCATTGCAGAACTCCAACGAATCGATAAACAGCGTTAGTTTATGGACATGGTTGACGTCATCAGGAGTCAGGCGGTAGATCTTGTCGCTCAGCGTGCGCGGCAGAAGGGAGTATAGACCGCTTAGACCTGTGTGGGAAAATAGACATTATGAATGATGTTAAAGAGTTGGCTTTTGATTGACTGAGGCCAATATATTATGTTGTGTTGTGGTTGAGTGACTATTGGTTTTTAAATAAGACTCGGTGAAACACGTTAAGCCGTAGATCTTGACTATCATCCATAGAACTTCCATAGTCGCTATGGGTAGTCAGAAGCCTGATACCATTACCAAGAGGATACCTAATCGCTCCATATAAAATACTGGTATTCAGCTGCATCAGGTTAGTCTGGAAGCCAACCCCAACAAAGTTGGAAAAAATCTAGACAGAAAATGAATAACTGTCTAAAACCTACTAACCAGTAGCAAGTACAGGACAAGTATTCCCGGACAGCATGAAGTCAGCTAGCTGCGCACAGCGGGCAGACATCTTAGCGCACAGCAGTAAAGCATCCCGCGCGGCAGATCCTGTGCTGCCCTCGCGATGAACTGAAGACAGCAGCAGACGCACTAATATGAACCTGGAAATGAGGGAAAGTTAGTTATTAACAGCTATAAAAAATATTGCAGCAGATCATATTCGAATGGGGTACCAACGGAAAAGGGATGCAGGGGTAAATCGGGACGAAACTTTAAAATGAATTTAAACGTTGAAATAATATTAGTTTTTTTTTGCATACACGATTTTTTGAAGGCTGGCAAATCATCAAATAATTATGTTACACATTAGGGTCCTTTTTGGCAACAAACTATATTATTTTATTAGTTCATAAGATTATTTTTTTTTAATTAACCTACACTGTCCTACTGCTAAGCAAAGGCCTCCCCCAAATCCCTCCAGGGACACCTCGATCCAACCCTTACAATACGCGTCTAGGTCGTCTCGCCACCTCTTCTTGGGCCGGTCTCGGTGGCGCCGTCCATCCTCAGGCACCCACTTCAGTCAGGCACCATACATTTTGACCGCGTAGGTATTGCACTTTTCTATGAAACAGCTGATTTTCTTTTTTGTATAACCAACGAAAAATTTCCGCGCTAAAATGATATGCTGATTACACTGGTTACATTTTTTGTCCTGTATAATAACAATTATTTTCAACTTACTCGGCCTGCGATCCTTTATGCGTGTGCGTCATCAGGAAGAACAGATCCAGGAACTTAATATTCTGCATCAACGCCACGCACAGCTGGTTGAGGACTGTCACTAGCTGACCTGAAACAAATACATGAACAAACAATATCAAAATTAGTACACTTAAGGTCAGTTCACACCGAAACGCGACGCTGCACGCACTTTTTAAGATAGCAACAGAATATCTAACTTATTTACAACACGAAAAGGTATAATTTCACTACGAGCGCGAAAGCGTGTCGAAGAACGCTGAGATGTACCGTGTTGTGCAGCCCGTATACCTTATTACGAAGTAAGTAAGATCTATTTTGTATCGTAATCTTAAAAAGTGCGCGCAGCGTCGCATCGCGTCGTGTCTCGGTGTGAACTGACCCTAAAACTTATTTTTCCGAACATTTTTCTTAAAAATAACCATGGTGGTATATACAGTTCTTCACGAATAGACAGACAAAAGTGATTCTTAAAAGTTTCTATTTTTACCTGAATACGACGAGCAAAAAGGAGGGTTATGATTTTGACCGGTTTGTATGTATGTAAGTTCATCTGTTCTCTCATAACTTATAAAGTAATTATCATAATTTGACATGTGAGGTATTATTAACCATCCGCTAGTTATACGATATTTGACTTTACAGGGTTATTCACTAGTTGTTTTAGATTTTAGCACTTAAAAAAAAACGATAGGATAGAGATCATAAATGATCATAACGTGAGTATTTTGAATATGTCTCTCATTGGAAGCGTAAACATTATCTGCATAATTTATCCGCACAAATCATTTACAGAATTCGCACAACTGCTGATAGTAACATTTTAGTAAAATGGTGTTATCAGAGACCGGATGGTCAATGTAACATAATGCCATATGTTCAACCATTTTTTTTGGAGCATATAGGTTATTTTTAGGGTTCCGTACGTCCGAATAAAAAAACGGAACCCTTATAGGATCACTCGTGTGTCCGTCTGTCCGTCCGTCACAGTCAATTATCACCAAATCTACTAGACCGATTAAGTTGAAAGGACATCGTCGGAAATGGCCCCAGGATCAACAAACATCTGACCTACATAGTAATTATAAATATATTTTATTAGACTAATTGCGAATATCTGTATGAAACGGACACTCTGCGTTCCATAATGAACAATTAAAAGAACGACTAACGACATCACATAAAATATGCCGCCATCTTTGACAGTTAGATTAGACATGACAATTAGTGATGTCCAATCTTTCATTTCACACACATCGAGAGCGAGATTACTTACTTTACTTTTCAACTCAGAAGGTGGCTGTCTAGCTTCTTAATTTAATTTTAAACGGTTTTATTTAGCTTGCCCTATTTGTTGTTTTTTGGGTCAAATTTAGTACTTGAAATTTTACCCCCTTCCTGTTGGCAGATTAATCTGATAATTGGTACACACCTTTAGTTTTGATAACAATACAATTTAATTTAACCACTATCATTGTAAATCCAAGATGGCCACTGCTACTGAATGGCGGATTACATATTTTTTCACAACCCCCTCAATATGGGTATCAAATTAAAAAATAATCGTGGGGCGTAGCGTAACCTGAGTAAACTTGTAAATAGCATAAATGTGCGGTTGACTGTTGATAGAAATTTCACGCGCCCCACGATTTTATTTTTTGGTCTGATTAATGCCCTAGATTGATGAGGAAAGTGGTGTGATGACTGGTACCTAGGAGGACCTACCGAATTATTTTTTAGCTTTTAGTACATTATCTACATCATTATTTTCTTTAAAACCGTTTAACATAAAAACATTTTTTACTAATTTTTATATACTGACAAGTAGATTGGCAATCCGGTTTAACTAGTTATATCTTCATGGGAGTGTCGGTTATCATTCGCTGTTGCATATACCGATTATTATCTGCACACGTGAAAGATACAGGCATTCCGGAGATAAAATTAGTCATCTTACTTTAGGAGGAAAAGAATACACCGACCTTATGTAAGATTACTCTTTAACAGTTGGATCAATTCAAAAAGAATCGTTTACGGAAATATAAATTCCATAGGTCATAGACAGAAAGTGTCTATGTCTTTTATGTTTTTTGTCTGATAATCTACGGTTCTCTAGTCATGTCTTCTATGTTGTTATAGAATTGCAATTACGTACATTTTTTTTTTAATTATGTGTGTTTGTCATATAATTTCGCAACTCTAAAAATATCTGCATTTAGGAAAACACACACGTATCAAAGCCGACAGAGCTGAAAGAATCCAGTTTTAGAATTACTATGAAACCTCGCACACTTATCCGCGCCGAATCGGACGAATAGACGGTAGAATTCGGAAGGTTTTCTTTAAATCGGCGCAGTCAGACCTTTATCTAAGTAAGTTCTTCTCTTCTCTAATCTTCTATTTAATCTTCTACATGTCGCGCAACCAAGCTCACCAAAGGAGTTATTGCAAAAAAATACATAATAAATACGATAGAAAAACTAGATACAATGGCCCCGTAATCATTAATACATATTTTGGAAGAATAAAACTGTGAACTGTGTAGATCGAGGTTAAAAAGTACTTACTCTCTAGGTTAGGCGGGGGTAGCTCATTTCGGAATCCGCTCAGCAGCTTCAGTAGTGGCCTCAAGAAAGGTTCCGCTGCTATCACCTGTAAAAACAAATTGCAATAGCGTCAGCAGTGGTTTCAGGAAAAGAATAATCACAAAGCGATCAAGGAATCATCATCAGGGGCCAATCTAATAAAATAATCCGACAATTTAATACGTTTCTTTCATATACATTCTACAATAAACAGCGCCTGTCGTGGAAATGTGACAATGTATTTGACTAGATTTTTTTCATTTGGTTTTTCAATATGTTGAAAAATATTAAAAACCGTAAAACAAAAGTGCATAAATATCACAAAATATGGCGAAGTTCTATGCGTTTTAAAGTCAATTCTAGACAGAAACAGCACTACTAGCATCTGACGTCACAACACAAGAACACCATAATAACTTTGCGCGATTCACTACAATTATCTTTTTGCGTGACAAGGATAGAAGAGTAACTTCAAAAGCGTGTTTCATATCTATTTTTCCACTGTTTTTTTTTTGCAAATAGACTTTTTTGTTACATCTTTACAATAAGTGTTAATTAATTAATGTACATTTTTGATAGTAGATAGCCTATTGTATATCTGTGTTAGTTTGTTTAGATCGAATCTTGTAACTGAATTTTAAAACACCAATCCCCAACCGATTGACCTGAAATTTTGCATACACGTTTAGTTTGAATGACAATGCATTAGCTATGTGAAGTCATTCTAAATCCAATAAAGCGGACTCCCAAATATGGTTCACTAGTTAAAAGCTTATTTTTATAATGATTTTTACTATGATTTTTTTGACAAATGTGTCGCATTTTCAGCTTTATTAAATAGGGCCCAGAATATTTTTTTAGTTAATTTTATTTTATGGAAACCTGCAGGTTTGTAATTTGTAAAGATTACGGAGTAGGTGAACCTTGTCACTTGGAACATGTAGCCCCATTTCCCTCTATGGTGACGTATGTAGCATGTAGAGAATAGACAAAAACAATATGTTCCTCACATAATGTTTTGTGTCATCTTCCTCTACATAACAACGATTATTTTTTAATAGCTGTGCCCGCGACTTTGTCCGCGCGGAATAGTTATTTTTTAAATTATTTATTTATATTCTAATATCTATATTAATTAAAATAAACACAATTTCTAAAATAAAAGTAGCTTTAGTTACTCCTTATTACATCAGCTATCTGCCAGTGAAAGTCCCATCAAAATCGGTCCGGCCATTTCAGGGATAGCCGGAACAAACAGACAGACAAAAATTTAAAAAAAAATTATTTTGGTATTTGTGCCGTGTATAGCATTTGTAATAGCAGTTGTATACCTGCATTTAGTAAAAAGCGGTTATTTTAATATTACAAACAGACACTCCAATTTTATTTATGTGTATAGATAATGTTAACGCAGCTACAAAAATATTTCTGCATGCTAATTCTATGACGTAAGAACCATGTAAAGGACGTGGTCACGACTAGGTATACCGTGTTAAATGATCAGTTGGTCAAGCTTTTGCAGTATTATTTAATCATTTTGTATTCAAAATTTAATAATGATGTCTCTTTAACGAAATTTGATATTACCTACTCTCATGTTTTCATTAATAGGTATGATAAATGATAAAATAGGTTGCGGAAAAAGTTTTTTCGTATTTTATAGGTAGTGTATAGTTGTAGTAAAATCTATGCGGCTGTACAGGTTATATCTGGCTGGTTTTGATACCATTAAATATATGACATTTAAAAAAATAAAAATAAAAAGTAAAAACGTTTCCCGCCAATTTTCAACTATTTTTCTGTCCGCCAAAATGAAAGAAATTCGATACATTTTAAAGTTTTATTACAAGGGAAAAATGAGACACAAGCCGCGAAAAAAATAAAATGTGTGACGTATATGGACTTAACGCAGTGTGATAGAGTAGTAGACTCGGAGAACTAAACAAAGATGGAATCTACTAAAATCGTTATGAATTATTGCGTTTATCCTTCGTTTGCTATCCAAAATAAATAAATACATATAATATCCCTATAAATATGCGATACACTAAGTAAGTTAATATCTAATGACGTATTTTACTGAAAATTTATCAAATACCTGATAATATAGATAATAGTACATAGAAACTGTATAAATACCTGCGTGCTATAATGACTGATAAGATTCCCGAATAGTTTGAGCTGTTCCAACCGCACCGCATTCTCATATCTGTAACATAACGATATTTCATATTATACCCTGTTTAAAACTGTAACCATGAATTCAAACCATGATTCTCGACCACCCAGCGTACATTGTTCGGCGGTTATAAAAAAGAAAACAGTTCTGTCAAAGAAAAGTGCAATATCTACGTGGTCAAAATGTATGGAACAGATTTTTTTTTAAATTACCGAAAAAAGATTTCACGGTTTTTCGGAATCATGAATTAAATCTATGGTATCAGGTTGCGGTTCGATGTTCTTGCCACCCTCTATGTAGGTATTTAAAATAACTGTGAACCGACTGAAGGAGTGTTGAAATCTTAAGTGTAACAGTTCTACGCTATAAGTAAATGGCTAGTGACGTTATTACATAGGTCAATGGGTAGCAGTCGCGAAATACTATTGCATGGAGAAAGTGCACAAATTCATTTAATTCCATTTAATGACTATTTCATTAAAAAGTAGAGATGGGCCGACTAGTCGCCTGCAAAATGACCGACTAGTCGGCCAACCCGATCATTGATTTCGATTGAGTTGGGCTATGTTCAAAATGGCAAAACTACTTATTGCCAATTGTTTGCTCTGCAGTTTCTTCTTTTTTGTTAGAAGTATCAATTAATTTTACTTTCAGTATTTAATTTCTGGATCCAATCCAAATAATTAATGAACCAAACGAAGGGTTCCTATTCCTTACTATCCTAATTTCCTGATTGCACTGAAAGTAAATTGTAAAACTGATTCTATAATTTAAAAAATATAACAATCAAGATTTCAATTTCATTTCAATCACCATCTTTTAAATTTTTAAGCATATTAATAATACGAGTAAAAATTAGCCGACTAGTCGGTGGTTCTAGCCGACTAGTCGCCGACTACAAATATGGCCGACTAGTCAGTCCATCACTATTACTGCTGCTATACAAATACTCATTCAATGGGATTATTATTTTTTTTGTTTGTGCACAATCTGTTTACAATGATGGATTATATGACCAAGTTGCACAAAGACAAACATTAATGCCACATTACATGTCATCCTAAGCCTAGCCTTTTCCCAACTACGTTGGGGTTGGCTTCCAGTCTAACCGGATGCAGCTGAATACCAGTATTTTACATGGAGCGACTGCCTATCTGACCAAATGCCACATTACATAATGGATCATTAAGGGGAATCTAGTCGCGAGCTCGAACTCACTGATGGGCGAAAAGCACGCTGTCTCACCAGGCATCGTGTCCGACAGAGGTAGTATCAGTGATGAGCAGTTAGAAGCTAGTCTACACGCACAACGTTATTGAGTGAGACGCAGGATCATTTACAGTACAACAGGCGCGTAAAAAATTAAGAACAGTCCTTCGGAAGATTGGGTTTTATGAAAAAACCACTGCATAAATCAACGACCAATAAAGTTTATTGAACTTTTCGATATTTGAGCTTTGTCGGTACCGACTTGGTTTTTCAGATTTTAACTTCTTTTATTACTTAAACACGCCCAAAGTTAGGTTAAATTAGCAAGAAAAATGAATCTTTGTTGGCTCCTAACTTTTTAATGGCTATTTATTTTAGTATTCTGTTTCCGTACAGACAATATTAATAATGAGACAAAACCATACCATGTTTAATTTTTGATGTACATTGTCGAACAGTGGAGTAATACACTCGCGAAGTTTGTATGGGAAAAATGTGGACTAGATTCACCTTAATGGATGATGTTGCACAAAATAACTTTAAAGGCGCTAATAGTGCTTGCTTTGTGCAATAAAAAACTGTGACAGATTCCCTCGTTTGACAGTTCATTATTTAAAATTAAAGAACCATTGAAATAGAGTCTAATGTTGCTTTCTGCAACAAGTTAATGGAAGATTAGTATTTTATATCGGCTTTAAAAGTTAAAGTTCGTTTCTGCAACTGGCTATATATTGATGATTTTAATTCGGTGGAGCCAGATTTGTTGAACTGAACTTAGAATTATGGTTAGTGACAATTGGTTAGTTACAGTCTTATTAAAGGCTTTTCCAACCTGACATTGCAGTCAATAATAAAAACTGATAACAGATAACCAGAGTCCATACAGTGGCTGATTAGCTGTGATAACAATCCGCAATGACGGCAAGCGATCTAAATAATAAATAAAGTATGTAATCAATAGTTTTGAAATTGATAATATCTGAAGGGTTTCTGATTAATAAATTTATTATGTGGGTTAATATTAGATATTGAATTGATTATACTCTTCGGTAAGTTAGCGGTAGCCGTTATGTGTGTAGATTTTGAGTTCATAATGGTGTGTTGATTGATTGAATGTAAAAGAATGTGTGATGATTTTGGTAGATAGTGTTCCCAAAAAATATGTTAAAAAAATATAAATAATTTTTTTTTTTCACGGTTTTTAATTAACATACCTACTCAATCATTTTTGACGTTAATGAGACCCATTTATGAAATCTTTTAATTTGATATCTATATACCTACTCAACAGGTTTCGAGAAAAAAAATTTTTTTGGAAGATACAATATGACGCCAAACATTTTTCAATTGTTATGTACCCAGTATCACTCTCACAATTAAGACGAATGTAACTAATCTAATCCTAAGCAGGCTACAGAGCATGCCTAAGAAATATACATACATACATACACTCGAAACACATAACCCTCCTTCTGGCACAGTCGGGTAAAAATCAATGGTAAATGTTTTTACGGCTATTCAATCGGAATTCTCATGGTGGTCTGAATTTGAATACCGTAGCTATAACCTCTCATCATCATCTTACCAGGCTAACCGCATGCAGTTCATTACCAGTATTTTACACGGAACTATTGCCTATCTGACCTACCACAAACCAGCTACTGGCTAATACGATACGTCTTGGTAAGACTGGTTGTCACTTTCGGGCGTCTGAAGTCCCGAGCCTAGCTATAACCTCTAATTTACAGCAATTAACTTTACTCCTCAATTCGATCAAATAAACAAACAAACCTCATCCAATTTAATTACTGTATAATATATTAAAAAAAACAGATAGAATTTCCGTTTCAGATTCATCAGTTTATCACGGTATGTTCTATAAATAAATCAAAATCGATTCTTTACGCGAAAAAGAGTCACGATTATCAATTTACTGAGTTGTATTTTATGCTCGATTTCGTTCATAATGCATATTGAGAAAGTAACAACAAAGGGCATAGATAAACAAACTTTCTATAATCGTTGACGTTTGTAGATGTATTTGAAAAGAGAATTGGATAGCCATTTACTTCTGACGTTTGAAAAAAGAATCACTTTATCATCTATCTATATTCTTTATATAAAAATGAATTGCCGAAATGTATGTACGCGCATAACTTCCGAACGACTGCACGAAATTGGATGATTCTTTTTTTTTGTGTTCCTTATTGTTAGGACTAGGTTTTTATATATAAAAAAAAATTATAAAAAAATACATAGATTTGATCAGAATAAATTTTTACAATCTAATACAAAAAGTGATTGACGGTATGTGACAGAAGACTTTGACAGATCTTTGACGAAACAATCGACCAACTGATTTGATTTTACCGGAAGTGTAATATTTCCTCAGTCGCGACTGGAGAAATAAAATATGGCGGTACGAAGTTCGCCGGGTCAGCTATGAATTATTATAAAACAAAGTCCCTCCACCCGCGTCTGTCTGTCTGGAAATACCTGTCGGATTAGAAAATATCTTTTTTGCATTTGATAGCCCAAATTCTTGAGAAAAGTAGAGTGATATAAATAGTCCATAGATAAGTTGTAGTTAAGTAGTTGAAGAATAGTTTCACGTTTGTGCGGCTCCTCAGGGTGTACCCTGAGGAGCCGCACAAAACAGAAAAAATTACAACAAGTTTAATACTTATAACTTAAACTCTTGTTCCTTACAATTAGGGTGAAACTATTCTTCAACCCTTTTGAATACTAACTTCTTACTTACTACGATAAATACGAATTTTATATTTTTCTCCGGAAATCGTAAAAATCAATCAATCATATAAAAAGAAAACTCATTTCGTCGTTATGAATTAGGGATCGGATAATCGGATGCATATTTACTTAAAGTAATTTTTTAGTTATGAAAGTATGGAAGCGGCTTCTTAAAATATTTTTATGTATTAAAATCCCGGGATTCCAGCAACACCGGGAATGCATAACTAGTCAGTTGTATAGTATGGAAGCGACTTCTAAATTATTAGTATTGCATAACTATTCAGACGCATATTTCTTTAAAATGAACCCCGATGGAAATATGTATACCTATACCTATGTACCTAGGGTGTAAGTCCGTAAGAGGTGGTGTGTGTTAGTAAAAACATTTTTTTTTACATTAAATTTAAAAAAAATCGGTACAAAAGCGCATTCCATTTTAGCCAACCTCTCAACTTTAGGTGAATACGCATCCGAATATCCGATATCTAGTTATGAATTACAAAACAATATAAATTTATTTTGGAACAAAAGGCACATTCTTGCCTTTAACTCAATACCCCATTATATTCACAATATTGTTATATTTGGTTGATATAATTACGAGTTCGTATCGCCTTGTTTAGGTAAGAACAGTGAGTCACACAGGAAATTATAATGTTGACATTAAATGGCATGACCCATAGCCAGTCATAATTATAATTGGGTGAGAAATTATTAAGTATTTTATTTTGTTAATTGGTTATGGCAATAAACGGTTCGTCGTAATTATATCCGTTGACGGCTGATAAGGGGTTTCCTTGATAACATCAACGACAATGGGGACACAGTTATCATACGAATCCTAGTAAGATTTCAAATGTGATAGTTTGTATGTTAGGATATTTACATGTTTGGATGTTTGTTACTCAATCACGCAGAAACGGCTGAACGGATTTGGATGAAATTTGGCTCACATAATAGTTTATAACCTGGATTAACATATAGGATACTTTTTATCCTGGTAGTACGTTCCCGTGGGTTCATTTTCGACCTCCACGCGGGCGAAGCGGCTGGCGAAAGCTAGTAACACAATATTGCTATAGGGAATGACTCTGCTTAGATACAGAATGGTAGTTTGTTATTAATTATATCAGCTTTATAGCAGGATACTGTTGATATTTCTAACATAATCTCTAACCTAATATTTTTTAAATCGCCCGCGAACGAATCAAAGTGGACTTTCGACCTCATTTCAATGTACACACAGTTCTATTTTGTTTGGCCGTGTAAGTCGCTCTGCGCCAGTTCCAAAGTAAATAAAATACTTAGGCACTTTGTCGCAGAACAGACGGAAAGTGAATTTTTGTAACGAAATGTTACAAAGGATATATTGAACTTTAAGATAATGGTGTAACGTACAATTTAGATACGAGCAGCTAGCTGCAGGAATTCCCGAGAATGCGCGACAATGTATGTTGCGGAAGACACGCGACCTATTTTGGCTCGAGTCTTTTGTACGTTACGCAGTTGTCATAAAGTTCATTATGCTTTACACAATTTTATTATGTTATTAAAAATTGCTTCTATTCCGTTCCACGTCAATGTAAATTCAACCTTATGTTACTTCATACGGCAGCTTATCATTTGAACGTGCGTATGGGTTCCTGGTTTCATTGCAACAAGTGTATCTAATACCTAGAACTAAATAAACACACTTGTACTAAATAGTACAATCAGCTTTGTTTAGCGTTATTCCACTCATTATCAGGAGATAATGAACAGCAAATAAAATACACAGACAATGTACTTCCACCACATTTAAAATGTTCTGCTTTGTTGGTTGCACATCTCATTTAGACGTTATAAGATCATTCGGCTCCCAAGAATAAGTGCAGTTATTAAGAAATAATTAAGACGCTGCAAAATGTCTCAAGTGCTTACGAAATTTGCAAATGACCTTTAAAGAGGCATTATAAGCGAGCTAAGTATTTAAAAATGATTTATAGAGCTAGTATAGGTACGTAAGGCGGCGATCACATAACCTTTTTTTTGGGTGGGAAATCATCAAATAACTTCTCCCGCTCTGGGTGGAGCGGGAGGGCGTGTCAGACTTTTACTGACTAAAACCCACCCGTGTTCCCTCAGTTGCCTGTGTGCCAGGGGCCGCGGTATCTCTTTCGAACAACCCGCACCCCTGGCAGATCACATAACCTTCAAATAATGAATACCTATTTAGTTGTATCTTATAAAAAGGCCCTAGCATGCCATAACGTGTCCTGTAAAGCTTCGTGCAGAATGGATAAAAAGAATGAAATGAGCCTCTTAACGGAGAGAGAGTTAAGACATAGTGACCTTAGTGGTGATCTTCCTCAGAAAGGTCAGACGCGTAGTACTCGAAACTGGCGTAAAAGAAGAAGAATGACCAGTGGGCTTAGTCTGAGTTTCTTTTAGCCATCTTGTGATAAAGCATCGACTGCGTTCGGACCTCAGTGACAAAATCAAAAGTCATTTATTAAAACTAGAATGTGAGTCAGCACTATTTGAACGTCAAAATTACATAAGACAGTCCCCCATAACGCCCGCCCTTCACCACTTCCTAGTGCTTTAACTGGGAAGAAAAAGTGGCGCAGCAAACTCTCCAGCAACACAGCCGTCTGTTAAGTTGGAAGAACTTGATTCTATACAATAATAGGTAAGTAATTAACATTCAACAATAAATGAAAATTTCACAAATAAAATAAACAATGATAGTAACTCATATGACCTGTCAGTAGGTAAGCTAATTCTGGTAAAAGAACACAAACGTTGTCTTGAGTTTATCACAGCGACCAACAATTCTTATAACCATCTCGATCAAACGCATCGACTGCATTCGGCACTCCGATTGGCCCTTCGCCAATCCAGTGTCAATCGGAACATCGAACGCGTTCGAAGCGTTAAGTCGAGATGGTAAAAAAATCTCACACTAGGGCAGGGATGGCGAACCTCTATACCTAGAGGTCTTTGCAAAAAAATAAAATAATAATATAGCATTGTCGTGCCAACAAATAATCTTGACTTATTGACTGCTAGATATAGGCTAAATACTTTCACAATAATAGGTACCTACTCTTTATTAGAAAACAGAAATAGACTTGTAATTTATACCGTTATCAACATCACACCACCTTATTTATATGAAAGAACAAATTAGTGCAACTTCTGGTGTCTGGTATTAGGTTCATATATTACTTTTAGCAGAATGCAAACTGAACTGGAATCATGCGACATAGGTACGGTTTCTG
This sequence comes from Polymixis lichenea, assembly GCA_949091785.1. Taxonomy (NCBI): domain Eukaryota; kingdom Metazoa; phylum Arthropoda; class Insecta; order Lepidoptera; family Noctuidae; genus Polymixis; species Polymixis lichenea. Next base: position 7,815,733 of record OX420952.1, read on the forward strand.
AGAGTAACGACTCGGGCATAAAAAGATGAAATTATCACGCTCAGATTTCTTTGTTTGTTACTGTGACTTAGGCTGCCGTGCCCAAATTATTTTGTTGCGTGCCATTGGTTCGCCATCCCTGCGCTAGGGCCTCTGATGTATAGAGGTAAACGAGGCAAAATAAGTATGTAAGGATAGTAGCATGTGGTGTTTTGTAGTTTCGGCCTACCCCCATGGGAAGAAGAAGGGAGATTATTTATGTAATGTAATGATATGGGTAAAATATCTGTCATTACTTTAGGAGATAATCGCATTAGAATCTTGCATAAGTGTAGGGTATTTCATGCTCGTGACGGTACAGCTAACGGTAAAAATCTCTACTTACTTGCCAGTACAAATGGCCCACTCATACAGCTTATCCAGCAAGTTCTCACTGAGCAGGTACTCCAGGCAGGCTGCTGGACTGGTGGCAGTGTTGATCTCTCTCGCTTTGGCCTCCAGAACTAGCAGGGTGGCTAGCTGTTCCAAGTGGTTTACTACTCCTAGGACATCGTCGTGGAGGTGGTTCGGCTGTGAACGAAGGATATAGTCAGGTCTTTTGTCTTTCACAACACATAATCTGCCTATAATGTTCCCACTGCTGGGACACAGGCCTCCTCTCTGTGAGAGGGAGTGGGCAACAGACCACTCCCAATCCACCACGAGGGCCCAGTGCGGGTAGGTGGATGTCAATGTCCTCAAATTTTTGGTTTTGGGACATACCGCTTTCTGCTCTTTAACGGATTTTTTTTTTTATGCTGTGGATAACGATGTGAGTTGCACATTTTGTATTCAGTACTTATTCTATAAGATACTTCATAAGATTTAACGTGTAACTGTTTGTTATTCCTAATAAATAAATACCAGTATCGTCACGATGTTTCTCCTTCACCTTTGGTCTTTGATTAGGCCTTATTGGATGGACTGTGTGAAAGCTGATATGGTGAGAAAAGGGACACCCCTTTTCTCACCATAGCACACCCCGACGAATAATAGTGAAGTACGGAAAAAGACATGTTGCACGGCCCCCAAATAAATTGGGGTACCGAAGGGTAGGAGAATGATGGTTCAAGTGTTTTAACTTTTAAAATGGAAGTACTTTACTAACCATGAATACCACAAATACTCCGTAAGTTGGGAAGAAGGGAAATCTAGTACCTGAATTTGACAGCAAAATTTGGAAAATAATAAAGAAGCTCCTTGCAGTTTAACCTTACGATTAAGTATCACATCGTGCGCCTGCTACTATTTTGATGGAATTTGATGGACAGACTAGGGCACATTTAATTTTGGAAAAATAATTTTGACAAGATCAAAAGTAATATGTATGACAATCAAATAATAAAGCAGTTCCTTGCTATGAAAATTGAAACTTACTAACCTGCGATTTAAGTATAATATCGTGCGCCTGCTGCCAGTGTTTGCAGAAAGAACTATAGCAGGCCTGTGGTTCGTAGTCATGCCGAGGGTCGAGCGACCTCGACAGCTGTCGGGCGAACGAGAGGCCCGTCGTACGAAGCCAGCTCATGGTTGCTGATTATATTGGCTGGGACATCTGGAACAAATATATTGGTGATAATTTAGGTGTCTTGGCTTGTGTGGGCCTATTATGGTTGTACCTGAATACACTCAATACTGTATCATTCACTTTTATTATGTTATTTATCTATATATAAAGAAAAAACTAACTGTGAATGTGAGTACTATGCAGGCTAGATTGAACACATGACTTTATAACTCGTCTGGTGGTTTTGAGCATTTTGTAAATGGCCTACGCAAATGTCCTGCACATCTGGTAGCGTCTTGTGACGGGTCGTTGAGCTCCCTAAAATAGGGTTGAGCTACACGGTGACTGCTACATACATGCCGTCTGTTGAGACAGGTCAGCTCAAAGCTGCAATGGCTCTTTCTTCAAAAGGCCTTTCCAGACATTGCCCTGCATTGTTAGACTCACATAAAATTTAAATAATATAATATTTGGATTTTAAAAGAGACCATCACCTCTGAGTTTGTTCGGCTTTTCTTCTCAGGGAACAGTCAGCTAGGAAATGCCGGCGCCATCTAGTTTTTAAAATATTGACCAACAAAATATTGACGTGTAAAAGTGTCTTTTAAGATCTACTTGCATAAATAAACATTTCATTTCATTTCATTTCATAGTACTTATAGATAAATAACAAAATAAAATTATGTAGATTCTTACTAATAATTAAGCTGAAGTGTTGGTTTATTTGAACGCGCTAATCTCTGGAACTAAAAGTGAGATTTGTTTTTTGTTTTTTTTTTTTTGCATTTATAGCCCGATTTTTGAGGAAGGCTATAGGCTATTTATCATCAAGCGAGGAGGAGGAGCATAAAGAAAAAGTGAAGAAAGAAAACGAAGTTATAGCACGGGCAGGCGATGCGATGCGATGGGGGACGGGGTACAAGAAATTACGCGCAGTCAAAGTCGCGGGCAGAAGCTAGTTTGTGTATGTTTTATTTTGTGTGCCTTATTGTGGGTCAAATAAATGTATTTTCTTTATTATTATTTTTTTAGTTCTAACGTATTCATGTACCTACTTAGGGGCCATCCATAAATTACGTCACACGTTGATGGGGTGGGAGGGGTCAACGAAATGTGACATTGTATGACAAGGGCCAGGGGGATCAAAAGCTTTGTGACGTCACATGTTAAAATAACCATTATGTGTCAAATGTTGATTTTAGTAAAGATTAAATTTCTACGCTAGGGGGTCTAGAATGATATGCTGAATTCATGGTTACAGTTTGCGTACTGGTTAATATTTTATCCTGTATACTATAGATTACTTATGTATTAAAATACTAGCTTCTACCCGCGACTCGCGTCGCGTCCCATCACCCAGCCGCGCTGTTCCGTTTCTTTTTGCTCGTCCCCAAAGCGTTGTATTGTGATGTTAAATTGCTTATAGCCTTCTCCGACTCCGACTGTTAGTTCCAGACGTTACCCCTACATACAAACAAATTTGACCTCTTTATAATATTATAGTATGATGCATTTGTTTATAATTGAAATTCATAGCAGTGTTCGAAAAGATGTTAGTGGCGCTGGTCAACAACATTGAACTATGCATCCTTCTTTATTATATGGCATGCATACTGATTATCAAAAGTAGTACAAACTGTACCAGTTGCATTTTTGAGTTCAAGTAAAGGGTCTGGCTCGGGGGTCGTGGCGGACTTAGGTTCAAGCTTTGGCACAAAATATATAAGTTTGTGTCGTAAGTAGATCCCAGGATCTTCCTTATCAGTATTTATATGCAAATCAATAAAACAATTACAAAGATAAAATTACTAAAAATAGTTTTTTTATTTACTTTAAGAGTTTATTTTTATAGATACACCAGCGCGATTAATGCTTTAGCGATTGTATAGGTATAAGGCACGTGCTGTTCTAAGCTAACTTGCATTGTTCTAAGGAGATGGTAGATCTATTTTATGTATTTCCCGTCGCACGCGCCGCTGTATCGTGTAAGCATAGCTTTATACTAAACACAGACCAGACTAGTTTCTGCTGTCATGTAATAATACACTTTATTTTCAGCTCCATAAATTGCAAACTTGCAGCAACAGGACGTGGACATTAAAAGGTTCCTCGGGCGCGTTCGCGCAGAGTCGTTTGCACTTTAAGACACTGATTATACAGTTTATTATTCAATGTCGTCAGTAACTCGTTTCCTTTGCAGTCTTTTCGGTCTGCACTGAGCCATATGTGCAAATCCTATGTAAGTACAGTATATAAATAGTGTAGTATGGTCGTAATAATTGACTGACATTTGATTGACCATCCATATTTGTTCTCTATTTGCAAATAGGTGTCTATTTACATGTTGTGCATACTAAATACTCTTTGGATCAGACAATAGTTCACAATAACGAACAATAAACTATTGAATAATATTTAAACCAGCAAATTCTATACTACTAAGAAACTGCATTTTCATCATCACTTAAAATAATTTTTTGAAGTGAATGTTAAGAGTGCACCGAACTTTTGGCGCTAATTGAAGCGTGGCGGCTCTGGCTAGAATGTGTTGTTCGCGCACTAATTTAGGTACTTGCCTTCATATTATTAAAACAAATGCACATTTTGAAAATGTAAAATCTATATCCACGTTTTAGAAAACATGTATTTTTGTTATTATTAAAACACCGATGACATTCCGTGAAGTATTTACGCCGTCATCATCATCATTTCAGCCGAAAGACGTCCACTGCTGGACATAGGCCTTCGTCAAGCTCCTCCACTTCAACCGGTTCTATGCTTCCTGCTTCCAGCCGACTCCTGCAGCCCTCACAAGGTCATCGGTCTTTACGTGGCAGGCCTTCCAACTTTACGTCTTCCGTTACGCGGTCGCCACTCCAGAATTTTTCGGCCCCATCGGTCATCCGTTCTGCGAGCAATGTGCCCTGCCCACTGCCACTTAAGTTTGGCAATTCTTTGGGTGTGTTTTTTTTTTGGGTGGGAAATCATCAAATAACTTATCCCGCTCTGGGCGGAGCGGGATATGTCAGACTTTTACTGACTAAAATCCACCCGTGTTCCCTCAGTTGCCTGTGTGCCAGGGGCCGCGGTATCTCTTTCGAACAACCCGCACCCCTGGCAGGCATCGGCCCTTGCGGGCCCCATCAGTTGCTGATGACATCTCTTTGAGGCGCGCGTGGAACAGAACGCGCCGTCGACCCGGGCTTGGTCCTTACCGGACAGCGAGCTACCCATTACTCGCCGTCCGCAAGCCCGCGCCTACGGTGGCCGGGAATCAGCCTGGGATTCCCGACGCCCAGGGCGTCTCCTGCGAAGGCCACGGCTGTGAGGGCGCATGTATTGCATCTCCCTCACGTGCGCCGCCTCCCTCTTTGCGAGCATAACTGCTTCGCTGAAGGAGGCGACTGCTAGCCATGCCCTCTCGCTCCGTACCATGGCCTGGACCAGGGTCGGACGCGAGAGATCGCCGCCGCCGATCACCTCCACGAGGGCACGGCGATGCTCCGCCCAAGCCGGGCAGACCTCCACCGTATGCTCCACCGTGTCCTCAGGGCGATCTTCGCAATGGAAAAACCCGGGCGTTTCCTCCCGCCCTATCCGAAACAGGAACCTCCCGAATGAGGACTTGTGTAAGGCGGAAGGTGAGGACGCCATGCCGCCTCTCAAGCCACTCCTCAAAGAGAGGACTTACCGCCGCAATCGTGGCGTGCCCACTCCATTGCCCTTTGGGTGACTTTACGTCGTACTAAGGGTTTATTTTGGTTTTTAGAGATTACTTTGGATTTTTTTCTATAGAGAAAACTACAAGTAATCGTGTTCCTAAAGTGTACATTTATAGAGTGAATCCTTAAATATCTTACACTAGCTTTTGCCAGCGGCTTCGCCCGCTTTAACCAATTTACACGAAACCTTAACAAATTATACACCTGAACCTGCATGAAAATCCGTTCAGTAGTTATTGAGTTTATCGCGAACAGACAGGCAGACAGAAATACGCGGCAGTGGACTTTGTTTTAATAATATACTAACTTTTACCAGTGGCTTTGCCCGCGTGGAAATCGGTGTATTATGCATATCGAGGGGTGAAAGGCTATTTGTTTTAAGCGACATTTTGGACGATATTGAGTCATATACAGTATTGAGTTAGTTATTTGGTATATAACTCAATATCGTCCAAAATGTCGCTTCAAACAAATAGCCTTGCACCCCTCGATACAAACCTTTCTCTTGAATCACTCTGTATATTTATGAAAACCGCATTCAATCAATCTGTTGCGTAGTTTAAAAGATCTAAGCGCACAGACACGAAAAGCGACTTCGTTTTATACTATATAAAAATAGTGAGTGATATTAATTAATACCAAAACTAAAGACTAAGTTATAAAGATGATGCAGTAAGGGATCAAACGAACGCAATTGTTTCGCAAATCCTTCGGTGCGCTCTTAAGGCTTTATACATAAGCGAAACCTCAAGTGAATTTACTCACAAAAACTTTATTATGAGATAACTATGAATATGATTTATTGAGAAATAAACCTCAGGGCCGAATTTCGTGTCTTATGTTCTCAATTCATAGACGTGTCTGCTAGATAGCTTACAATCTTATTATTTTATGATGATTCAAAGTTCACAGTGTAAATAAAATGACAAGAATTAAACAAATACTTAAGTTATTTATCACCATTGTTTCGTATAGGACCCCAGTATGCCATACTATAAGTTAAGCATGCACATCTATACATATTATTAATTGGATAACCCGACTGACATTATCCAAATTCTGACAAAAAAAGAACTCTCAGTTTCCCCGAGTTTGAAGATTTTCTGTGAAAACTTTTCGGTTTTTCTGTCCTTAAAAACCTGATTGGACGATTAAGATAGTCAAATCGGTCCAGCCGTTTTCAAGTGATGCGCTTACCAACAAACAGCATTTCATATTTATTATAATAGGTGATTAAAAATTTCTAAACTACACAACTGATTTTGATGCAGTTTATACCACCATTCAGACAATTTATTCCGAAAGGTTTCATTAATATATTTACCCTCTTATCAATAAACATTGCCTAAAGTCAAGTAATTAATACCATAATTTTTTGAAGTTTAAACATTTCTTAACTTTAACCAGTGTTTATAAATAAGAGGGTTAATATTAACCTTACACATAATAAAGAAATCTCAGTGCTTTAGGCAAGTGTGAAGCAGGTGCTGGTTGCAAGACTTTACACAAATGCTGACTAACGCTTGATTCAACCCAATGTTAACATTATGGCAGATACAAAATACTTTTACCTTCACAACTTTCACACAATAACAAATCCCCATCAGTTGTATGGTGTGAACTGTGCGTATACTTGTGTGTGAATTCATTCATGAACAATGTCCGCTGTCAGTGAAACTATGCCTAATTACCATTTGTTTAGATTCTTGTAATTTGTATGGAGATGAAATAGGAATATGATGCAATGTGATTTAACAGAATTGGATTTGGTGTTTTGTAATTTAAAAACATGACAATGACTAAACACACTCCCCACCACTCGCCACTCACTCGTTACTTGACTATTATTAAAAACATTCTCATATAAAATTTTAAACTAAAATATTATAAACTATTTTGTACGCCGAATATGACAAAACATGTTGAACCAGCAATTTTAAACGACTTTCCATCCATATGTGCATATATTTATGTATCATGTAACACATGTTTATACAAATAAATGCATCTTTATCAAATCTGCATGGTCCTCACATGATCTGACCAAGATGTCTGGATTTTAATAGGGACTGAGATGGAATACTGAAACACACTTAGAGCAAGTCTGTTTCAGTATTTCTTGTGTTGTGCCGGATGAGAAAACAATATTTGATGTATATAAAAACATTTTCCAAAAAAAAAAAAACAAGCGACTTCAGGAAAACACTACAAAGTGAAAAATATCTTCAATATCCGAAGTCGGTGACTTTGGATATGTATTAAAAAATTTTGTCACCGCCTTCCGAAATTAAAGTTATTTTTCACTTAGTAGTGTTTTTCCGAAAGTCGGTTGTTTTCTTTTTTTGGAAAAAGTTTTTATTTTTCACTTTTTAGTTCTAGTACCTACCCCACACGAATTCGAAATTTCATCATCCTAGTGGTCAAAACAATGCATATTTATGCCATAGCAGCTATCGCGGTTGATTCACTGTCATTTTTTGCAGAGTTCCATTGCCTGTCTCCGAAATGCATCATCAGATCTACAATGAAATTTAAATGGGAGCATTTTGGAATAAACCCCTTTCGAACAAAAAAAAAATTTTGCAAATCCGTCTTTAATATATGACGGAGTTATGCCCGAACATATTGATAACCTCCTTTTCGAAGTTGGTTAAAATGAGTTTGCTAAAAACAATTTATAAAATAAACATAATTTATCAAGTTGGACTAACTAACAGTTCCAGAAACCTAAGGATGGATACGCTGGATACGCTAAGGTAACAAGCGAAATTCAAATTTTCTGATGATTTTTGCAATTTACAGGTCAGTGTCGGGTTGTACACTGATTAAAATATGATTCGAAACCATTACAAATATGGCTTTACACAGAATTATAATCTTAAAAATCATCAAACAACCCTCTATGTTCATTTAACCCTGTTGTATGACTTTTGCATGCAAAAAAACGTACGACAATTCGAATTCAAGCTACCCTGGGCTTCCTCCTTAAATACGTTAAGTAATAGTATCAGTACCCACTATAATACAAGCCTATTATTTTCCTGCAGGGCAAAGTCCTCTTCACATACAAAGAATGCATGAGCATTGACCTCCAGGCTTGTTCAAGAAAGGTTGGCAATGTCTGACTCATATTATCAGGGAGAAAAAGTTAATTAATAATGAGTTATCAGCTAAATTCTTGTTAGTATAAAAGATGGAATCTGCATCCTTAGTTTTAATGTTTGTAATCGCACCTACAATACAGGAGAAATTCTTAGTGTGGGGCAAAGTTAAAAAAAAAAAGTTGCAGCATCATGCTGAGATTGCCTTTGGCCTCTTACAGGACCTTGTTTTGCTTTTTTTTTTTAAAGTATATTGTTTAGTTTAGTTTGTGATATTCCTGTGTAAGTATGATAAATAATTTTTCTTTACATCTAACTTAACAAAATCAACCTAAGTAACTGTTTCATGTTCACTGTCCATGAAGTGCAATCTCTATGAATCATGTATGATTTATCAGATAGAGAACCTGTGAAGACATTGAACATATCTTCCTTATTTATAAACATTGCTTTAAGTTAAGATGTTCAAATGTCAAAAAAAATTACAGCACAGAAATACATATAACAGCGGGGACCAACGGTTCAACACACTTCCCGAGGTCATCCATGCAAGAACCAATCACTTCAATCAACCCAAGTGGCTGTTATTATTTAGGCACAAGCTCGCTTGACTTTAAGTAATGTTTATAAATAAGACTTGATGAATGTAACAGAGTAGTTATAGACAATTCTTTAATTTTCACACTTATGAGATACGAAATACTAACTTTAAAATCAATACACAAGACAGACAAGGTCACATACATATTGAAAAACTAATTAAAATTGAAACAACATACAAATCAATCATGTAAATTTAACAACATTGGAGCCGTTTGACCATGAGATATTTTGGCTTCTAAAACAGCTGTTCAATTAGGTAAATAATTATTGGGTTTAGAATATTGAATGTTTGTTGTTGTCAACATTAGAAACATCTTTGACAATTTTATCATCGTCTTTAAAAAGGCCTTAACCTAATGACTAAGTAAGTAAAACTAAATGACACAATCTTTATGAGGAAAAACTTTGTAACCATTATTGACTTTTTTATAAGTTCTTTAGTTTTTAATCGATACAATATAGGAGGTATCTATAGTATGTAGGAAGTGTTGTGGTTAAACAACTGGCGACACAACGGAACGGGCTAAGCGTTCAAACTATACCTCTAGGTAGCAAGGTATACAAGGAACCTTGACATTCGCCATATTACTAACTACGAATAAATTCTACCAAATAATGTCGTAGTAACTTCACCAACACCTACTTCCACAATATATAGGAAATAACATAAATATACTCACGACAAGGAAGATTCTCGAGTTGAAAATAGATGCTCTAAGCCGCTAAATAAACCACAAAAGTTACATGATACGCAGTTCACTTCAGAGAATAACTTGATAGCCGATTGAGTGGCTTTTCTACAACACTTTTACAACTAATATGCTAGTTCTATGACTGGTCATTGCTTCTTTCAATATTGTTTAACTCAATAGCTGCAAATTGTGCTATAAAACTTTAAAATCGCAGAAAAAAGAATGCAATCCGTAAAGACAACCATGCATGAATGACAACTGTGACAAGTAGTGATGCTACACTGAGTGCCCGCTACTACACTTTAGATTACAGATTATATCAAGCCATTTCCAAAATTTAGGCGATTTTACTTATACGAAAATTTAAAATAAAACATCACTAGCTCTCAATAATCCTTCTTATCGATTTCACAAGGATCTTTTGGCGTTTGTCCAAAATCGGAACTAACGCAGCCGTCTTGATTTTTATTAAAACGCGAAACAATTTTGTAAATGTTTACGAGCAACGCCCCTTTGCAGGCACGGATCCAGCCCTCAAAAAAGGTTGTGGGCAGAGCCACCCGAAAAACGGCCAAGTGCGAGTCAAAGTATGAGCTCGCTCATGATCGATATCAAAGGATGATTTCCACTAAACGGCTCGTATCGCATCGGATCGGAACGGATTTTACAATCTTTAAAAGTTAATAAATTGTGTACACAATATTTAATTAAAGTCTATAATTACCAAGCCACGCACATTAGATTTATTTTTTCATTGGAAATCATCTAATGACTTCTACCTCTCTGGGCGGAGCGGGAGGGCGTCTCAGACTTTTACTGACTAATACCCACCCGTGTTCCTTCAGTTGCCTGTGCCAGGGCCACGGTACCTCTTTGGAACAAATCCGCGACCCTGGCATGCATCGGCCCTAGCGGACCCCTTCTGTTATTGCTGACATCTCTTTGAGGCGCTCGTGGAAGGCGATGCGCCGTCGACCCGAGTTAGTCCTTACTGGACGGCGAGCTACCCATTATTCGCCGTCCGCAAGCCCGCGCCTACGGTGGCTGAGAGTCCGCTATGGACTGCCGACGCCCAGGGCGTCTCCTGCGGTGGCTCTCCTTCACGCTCTCCGCCTTCTTCTTCGCAAGCATTACTGCTTCGCAGAAGGAGGTGATGGCTTCCTATGCACTCTCGTTCCGTACAATGGCCTGGCCCAGGGCCAGACGCGATGGATCGCCGGCGCCAATCACCACTCCCGAAACTGCCGTGTCTGGTGAGGACCTGCGTAAGGCGGAAGGTGAGGACGCCGTGGCACCTCTTCAGCCACTCCTCAAAGAGGGGACTTACCACCGCAATTGTGGCCTGCCCAGCACTGGGATGTGACAATCGCACTTTCCATGACTCCATGAAATCCCGCCTTAGCTCTGTCCGCTGTGCCGTGATTTCTCGCGGCAGCGGACTAACGCCACGGCATTTTGCCTCCTCGCGCCACTCCCATGTGTACGTGAGGACGTTTGCCTCCAGATCCTATGGCGGAAATTCGGAAAGGAAGCTCGCTGCATCACCGGAAATCGTGCGGTATCCCCGGACCATCTGGATGGCCATGACCCTATGGGACGCGTTCAACCGACGGGCTGGTTGGTGTCTCAATGAAGGCGCCCACACCGGCGCGGCGCCCCGTATAGGGCCACGGACCGCACGACCCCTACGTAGAGCCTCCGGCAGGAGGCGTTTGGACCCCTTAGATTTAGTTTGGACCGCAGCTAACAAAACAGCTGATGATCTTGAAACGGCTGAACCGATTTCGATTAAACATAGTCTAAGAACCTACGCCAGAAAACCTAGAGGAGAAGGTGGTAATGTGGTTCCCGCAGGTATAATGGCCCCCTTTGATATTTCTTATTTAAAATCACGCCATCTAGTGAAACTTTTTTTTAAAGGGAACATTATTAAGATAACTTTGAAATAATACCAAAAAACCTGAGAGAGGGCTGCACATCCTCGTGTTTTACGAACCAGTTTAAACCTGCACTCGCCAAAACTTTGTTGTCGTGCTGCAATTAAATCCATAATTTTGTAAATATCAAGTCATAGCTGCAGAGAGTTGGACATTGTGTTTAATCAACCTTTTCCTACAGGATTTATAAGGTAAATATGCAAAATATTCGTTTTTTTTATATTTATTGAGGTTTGTCTAAAGATTCCACCATATTGGTAATATGGCCCCCTCATATTGCTTGCATTATGGTCCCGGGGGCCATATAATATACAAGAATGGTATTTGAATATTTTATTTGTTTACAGATATGAGATGCCTAGACAATGTTTGTTGTCCCCATCGTTGAAAAAAAAGAAAATCTTTTGATCCTGATCAAATGAAAAAGCTATTGAAGCAGTGAGAACAAAGACCATGGGCTACGAAAAGGCGGTAAAAATATTTTTGCCGAGATGATAGAGAGGATGACGCCAGCAGTTCAAACCGGTACCAAAGAGACGTGATATCCAGCAGTAGCTCCGATAATTAAGAAGTCGTAAAAACCGACTCGTCTGAATTTGATGAAAATGTCCGTCCATCACTAGTACCTGAGGACTCAGATACAATTTGTATATTTTGTGACACCAGATATTCCAGCGACAGACGTGGAGAAGAGTGTCAGTGTCAGAGCTGTAGTAACTTATGGGTTCATAACGACTGTGCAGGTCCTGAAGGCGAATATTATATCTGCGGTTTTTATCGTTAAGTTCAATACATTTAATTTGGCCGCCAGGGTGCCATATAACCCTCACTTGATCTCATATTGTTAAATTAGCACTTTTTCAAAATACTACAAATAGAAATAAGCATTACCTAAGTACGTATTTTGCTGTTCCTTTCTTCTTGTCTGTTTATATGTGTGTGCATAAATGTTTAAATAAATAAAATAAAATAAATGTTTTTTTAAATAGTTTTAATTTATTTTAGGTGCTTATATTTTTAAATTACATATTCAAACTTACGTTTCTTTTTCGATACGAAATAAAACGTTGATATTTCAACGATCTCCAGATTCGCATCTTTGTGTATATTTAGGAGAGCTACCCGGATAATCTTTCCTTTGTCAATGAGGCACGCAACTAAGATTTTACTCTGCGAAGTTTAGAAAACGGTCTGTGTCTGCGGTAGCTATGCTGACCAGATGGGTCAGTTGCCAGTATTTGTAAGATTATTTTTATGTTAGGGTACACATCTTGTTCGCATGCTTCAATGAGATGAGCTACCGTCAGCTACCATCTGTGGTATGGCGGAATTGTGTTCACATTATCTTTTTCATTTGGCCATCCAGAGTCGGTATTAATTTGTAACAGTTGATTAACTATCGTTAATGAATAGCCGGTACACCTAGATCACATTTTTCACTGTCTAGATATTGATAGCCAAGTCCCTGACACTAGCATTTCTTTTAGGTAGAAAAACTCCCAACTGAAAAATTACAAATGATGATACATAATGTAGGGCTTTGCATTAAAGCGGTAAAATAAAACCACCAAGATAATACAGAAATGCGACATAATGTATCAGCATATCGTCTACGACATCTATGACTACGACTAAGAACCTACTTTGCTGCGTCCTGAATCACGCACGATTCATAGTATCATTTTCATTTTATTAAGAGATTGGATATAATATCATCAGCCTATCGATCTCAATAGACGGTAAAAGTGTCTCGTCACAAGTCTATTAGGGTTGTGGGCATGCCCATCATGCCCACAACAGTGGATCCGCGCTTGCCCCCTTGTCCATGTCAATCAATCGACAAAAAAATCTTGTAGCATTCTATACTAGAATATCTTTCTCCATGGAATTAGTAGTATGTTCTTTATTAGTTCTTTAACTTTCTCAGTTTCTTAGTCTTCACAGTCAGCCGAGCACAGAACATATATGCCTCCGGCCACAGAACCTCCGGCAGCCGAGGCAGCCATAGACTAATATATATAAAGTGTAAAGTGAGAGAGGCAGCCTGTTGCTAAAAAATATTTAGAAGTGTCACATGATTTTATTTTAGGAATTGCGACAGTTTATATTTTTCTAAGACATTTAATACTAAGTATTCAATTCATACTTTATAATGATAAAAGCTAAGTCAGCAAAAGAAAAAGTTGTTTTTTCATCAGGCCAACCGTCCCGTGCCGATCAATCCAGGTCAAGCACCTTTGCCCAGTCTTCTTTCGTTCATGGAAGACTTGGCAAAAAATCGGCTGACGAAGTACGTTCTTATTCTCCTTTGGAGTTTGATACTTTCATTCCTTGGGTGTGTAAAAAATTTTGCGTCCCCACCGAAGTTATCGTATGCCGAAAGGCTCAAGGTATACATTTTTCTCATACCAACGGCGCCGCGTTCACACCAAACGTTTAGTCAGTCAGCCGCCGATTGCAAGCTCTCATAAAGCGTAGCTCGTAATATCAGTTATCGCGTATTGTCAGTACTTTGTGAACGATAAGCTGAATACCTAGGCATGTATGAAAAAGCAGTAAATTGTGTCACGCTCGTTCAATTGGCAGCTAGCAATCCGTTTAGTGTGAACGCGGCCTAAAGTGAGCGCCACCGAACACTTGGCGGCATCAACTGCTAGTAGTCACCTCAATCAGCAGTACGTTTATGTTTATCATTATTTTTTACGGCAGCGTGGGTGGCTAGCTAGACTACACTCTAGTGGCTAGCTTATACGGTTGCGAAACATAAGGTCCCGGTTGAGGTAACTTGAAGGTGTATCACCATATTTACCTCCGCGCGCATGCCGGTCGGTGGTGCGGCGAATCTCTTTCCAGACGTGTTCGATTGCCATGAGAAGACACGCTCACTGCTTCGCTGACTGGCCAATCTTTGTTCTATAATATATAGAATAATTTCGGTATCGGAGTGATACTGAGGAATTACTTACTAGTTCACACTCTGTTGTTATTAAACTTTCTTTCCTTCTAATATTTCACTTTTTGCTAAAATTAATTCGTAACCACCTTTCATTATTTTTTATAGCGAATTTAGTAAAGGGCCGAAAGACCATTATAAAAAGCGCGCCGAATATCGTATCAGTCGACGATTTTGAAATCCCATGGCTCGGCTCCTTTAGCGAAATCTTGAATGTTGAAGACGATAGAGTGGTGCCAGTAACAGCGTACTACGATGCTAAGCAGCAACTCGTTGAAATATCAATTGTCGGAAGCCCAGTGGTGTTACCAAGACAAGTTATTCGTGCCTTTAGCCTCTCTGTCCCTTACCACGCTACGTTGACACGATTCACTTTCCGAAGAAGCGGTCTGACTGCTGGATTGGTATACGAAATTAACAAATTACTGCCTATTTCAAATATTTCTGAAATTAATTTTGACGATTCGTACGTCCAAGAAGGGAATTATTACATATTACTTGAGCAAAATTTGCAATTAAAATATTTGTCTCTGAATAGGTGCAAGATTAATAACGAAGTCTGCAAGAAAATATTCGAAAACATTATTTTTGAAGCTCCTGCTGGAAATACCCTTCAAATATTAGAATTAGGCTCAAATGAAATTTCAGATGACGCGGCGATTTTCATAGGATCCGTACTTAGATCGAATCGATGTTTAGTACACCTCAATTTATCGGGAAACCAAATCACTGACAGCGGTTTCATACCAATCTTAGACAGTCTTATGGAATTCCCAATTAATTCCGAAGAAGAAAATACGACGAGACGCAGAAAAATAAGGTATCTAGAGAGTAAAGAGGCGGTGTATGCAAGATGTTTAAGCGATCTAAAATCTAGAAGTTCTAATGATTTGGATAGCTTTGACATATCTAGAAAAAAATCGCAATTCAAACGTTTGCGTGTGAAGCAAAAAAAATCGGATAGCCGGAGTTTAGAAGAAAATGCTGAAATCATGGCAAGAGGAATACTAGGAGAATTTAGTGACCCTTTCTCGAACAACGATGTAGAGTTTAAAGACGGCTCAACGTATTCCAAAGGAAATTTCGTTTTGTGTTCTATAAATATAGCGTACAATAACTTGGAGTACCTTTCAGTACGAAGGCTGAGGGAGGTTTTGCGATATCAGAATGGCATGAGCATGTCGGGTAAAAATACAGGTCTGATAAGGGTAACTTTAGATGGTAATAAAATTCCAAAAACTTGCTCGGAGCTTGACGGCATTGAATTTTATCTGAAGAAAGTTTTAGATTTGAAAACGGGATGGGCAAATAAAAAAAGACCCAAGCACTCTGATAAGAAACTAACTCGTAGTTCAAAACTAAGTTCATATTCATCCATAGAATGAGGAACTAGGCGGGGTGCGACCGTTTTTTTTTTTCCGGATGAAAGATGTTGCGTTTTATTTTATTTTTTAATGTATTATGTATTAATAATACAATAATAATAACATTTATTTTTATTTCGGAAAAAGAATCCATAGAGTGTTATTGACTTCGATCTCTTCAGATGGAAATCGATAGATGAGGTATACCCGCGCTAAGTTAGTCTAAGAGTTTAGTCTAAAAAGTTCATTTTAAGTTGTACAATGTTTGTTTAGTTTATAATTCTATTTAGTGCCTGTGCAGAAAAGGCGTACATAGTATCGTTTTAAGCGTATGGTTGCGTGGTGTTTTGTTATTTTGTATCCTAGATGTACCTACTTCAGGCATGAATCTGGATTCAAAACTAAGATTTAAGAGGAAATTAGTTTGCAAGTCTAGTTTTAGTAGGTATAATGCTCTGTTTCTTTAAGTTTATCCAGTTGCTTTAAGAAATATTTTTTATTCCAACATTACCTATTTGATTTATTATTCTTGTAAGTTCATTTTAAGTAAGTTTACCTACATAACCAAAGTAGGTAAACTTACTTCGTATTCGCAAGACACTCCTATCTTCCTCCCGTGTCTCTCGTGTTTTATGCCATGGTATTACCCACTATAAGAGCATTGTTGAGTTTATGATGATAAGTATTTGTTTTACTTTTAAGTTTAAGAAGGTCGTTGTAAGTTTATCATAATTATTATGTAATGTTCGTGAAATATTATTTTCGCCATAATAAAGAATTTCACAAGAAAAGTTGTTTTAACCTGGGTACCTATCAAGTGGCGTGCACAGAGTTTTTAGACAGGGTCGGGAGACATTTAAAAATAGCCAAAAAATATAGAATAACCTATTGCTGTACCTACACAGCATGCAACCAGTGAGTGAGGCAACTAAGAATCATATTGTTTTGTATTGAATTTACGATTTACTTTACCTTTAGTTTGAATTAGTTGCAAATCCAATAATTACTTTTTACGATCACTTGTTTTTTTTTCCATCGAATCATAGTTTTTAAATTGCATCATTTTTAATTTTTTCTATGCAGACACCACCTGAACAACTTTCACAGTGAATATTATCTATTTTTCACGCTATTATCAACGTTAAAATCATAAATTCATTCTATCCTAGCTCACAACCAAAACAAATAAATCAAAACAAACAATGGCGTCGGAAATCGGAATATAAAAATAATACGACAAAAAAATAATGGTTGTTAATGTAGCGACAATTCAATGAAACAATGCTACTTTTTAAAATAGCCGCATAGCCAATTTACTTCGGAAAACTTCGGTAAGTTTCGTAATTCGTCGTGGAGTAAAAAATAGTAAAAAGCCAGTGACTACATTGTACGGTTGTGTGCGTTAATTGTTACATTGTGTGTCACTTATGTATAGGAACGCACACACAATAAATCTGCATGACCACGAGAGCTCACTAATAAAATTAAGTGAGCAAATCTACGATCATAAACATTAAGACGCGAATAGTTCGTGCCTCTCCCGAGGCACTCAGCGGCGCTAGTGCATCGCAATGCGAAGTTTCGTCAAATTGTACGAACGAACGGGTATGGTATCGATGATAATAATGATACGACCGACGCTCGACAGGTGGAGCTGATTTATGAATAAAGAGTTTTTGTTTATTGATAAAAGAATATAAGTTTTAAATATTTATCTGATTTAGGTAGGGTAGGCAGTGTCTTTCTGTCTTTATGGACTGCACGCCACTGTACCTATCTATACTTTTTACACTTTATATCCAAACACCGTGTCCGCGGAGGCTTGCAGCAGTGCCTGGGAAAGCACGTTAAGCTGTTGGTCCCGGTTTTCATTCGTGGATCTTTGACAGTCGTTACGGTTCGTCAGAAGCCCGAAAGTCTGACAACCAGTCTTTCCAAGGGGTATCGTATTACCCAGTAACTGGGTTGTGGAAATCAGTGCAGTCGCTCCATATAAAATACTGGTATTCAGCTGTATCCAGTTTAACTGAATGCCGACCCAACATAGTTGGGGAAAGGCTAGGCAGTTTTTTTTGTAGTTTCTTGTCACGTCGCGCGTCGTGACGTAACGGATTTGAACCAAATGGATATTTCAAGTTATTCAAGGTGGCTGTGCCTATCACTCTCATTGATTTTGAAATTTTTCGATTGAATAGTTAATCACTATTTACCATTGTTACTGAGAATTTATTGAAGAATTAGAAAAATAACTTGCTGCCTGATTTATTTAAAATGGCGAAGAGAGCCATATCACTGGTATCGTTGAAGTCCGAAAGCCGCTCCGAACTTGCAAAGTCTACAACTTCCTTTGAGAATGGTGTACAAAATGTGGAATTTGAGTCCTTCATAAAGAAGTCATGCAAACTATTTGAATGCCCGATTACGGTTAATGTTGCTAGGAAGATTCTAATCAGTAAGTTATTATCTCAAGTATGACATCAATCAAGCCTTGTTTCCCCGAGGGTTTGGGCAGAGGTGTACCGGGTGTACCTATAGTTCACCCACATTTCGCCATTTATGTTTAAATCCCATTTATTAGGGGGCGAGCCTATTGCCATCAATTGCCATCAACAAACCATAAATCCAGACTCCCGGCTGCTACTAAGAAATTTCAGATGGAAGAGAAAAACCCAATTACACTGCCCCACATGGGAATCGAACCTAGGACCTCGTTGCTCAGCAGTGGCGTTTGCGACTACTAGAGCAACAATTGAGTAAAAAGGTATCCTAAAAGAAATGAGGAAGAGGTTCTCTAATAATATTATAATAATATTAATTTTAATAGGTAGTAACGCAGATGCAGTCTACTGCATCTGTGTTACTACCTATTAAAAAGCTAGAGCTTATTTTTTGCTCTCGCTCTCACAATGTTTTAGGTAAGAGTAACGATGGCGATGGCGATTCATTCATTAATGAATTAAGTACATTAATGTGTATTTGTGTGTACTAGGTGTCTTGAAACTATTAAAAGCAATTAGGTACGGTCAACTGTGGCATCTTTACCTACTTTCCATGAACAACTTTATCAATGAGAAGTGTACTTCAATTTCTCTCGATATGTAAAAATCTGTTGCCGCCATTTAATATCCAACCGATACAGAAGAAGAATAATCCGCAATAATAAATATAAAGAATAGTAATAATAATAAGAGCTAGTGCAGATAATAGAAACCTTCAGTAGCGCGCGCATCAGGATGGTATTTGGTATGGACAAATGTGCAGTCATGCATGTAAAGCGAGGAGGGATTATAGAATCTGTGGGAACCCAACTTACGGATTCTATACACCTTAGATCACTCTCCTCAACCGAAACCTACAAGTATTTGGGTATGTCGGAAGCATTAGACATCAATGCCGACATGAAACAATCGTTGAAGGAGCGCTTCTTTGGCTGCCTGAATAAAGTGTCAAATAGTCTTTTCTTAGGCGGAAACAAGGTACGTGCTTTCAACGGTTGGGTCATGTCGGTTTTGACGTATTCTTTCGGCATACTCGAATGGACTCAAAAGGAACTTTACACCCTGAATAGGAAGGTCCGGACATTGCTAACGGCATATCGGATGCATCACCCACGGTCATCAGTGATGAGACGTACTGTACATCCCACGGAAGTGTGGGGGTCGAGGCTTTTTAAATGCTAAAACCCTCCACAACCGCGAGATTTGCAGTATCAGGGAATATTTCCCTCACACTGACGTGGGAATGCATCGAGATGTGGTCGCAGTGGACAAGGGCCTCACCCCGCTCTTCTTGGCGAAAGAGAACTGGCGCAAACCTGCAGTACTAGATACTAACGATCGTAAGGAAATATGGCAAGGCAAAGAGCTTCACGGACGCTTTTTCCGGGCTATTCATGGGCCTGATGTAGACTTTTTGGCGGCTGTATCCTGGCTGCGTTTCGGCGACATCTTCGGGGAAACCGAAGGTTTTGCGATTATGAATGAAGTATCGTGACGAACAACTATCGGAAATACATTGTCAAGGACGGTACGGTTGACATCTGTCGGGCATGCCACCGTCCGGGAGCATCCATCAGACACATTATCTCCGGCTGTTCTCGTCTAGCTAACGAAGAGTATTTGCATAGGCACAACCTTGTAACCAGAATTTTCCACCAGTAACTTGCTCTGAAATACAGCCTTGTGGAATCGGAAGTGCCGTACTATAGGCATGTGTTCGACCCAGTTCTCCAAAATGGACATATCACACTGTACTGGGATCGATCCATCATCACTGACAGGACTATTGTAGCCAATAAGCCTGATATAGTGGTGGTAAATCGAGTAGAGCGGCGCGCAATCGTTGACATAACGGTCCCACATGACGGGAACCTCGTGAAAGCCGAGAAAGATAAACAAATCAAGTATCTTGACTTGGCTCGCGAGGTTGTCGACATGTGGGATGAGGACTCAGCGATCATTGTATCGTGATAGTCGTTACAGCCAATGGCTTGGTAGCCAAGAGCCTCAACCAACACCTGAGGAGGCTCTCGTTGGGCAGCTGGGTCAAGGGCCTGATGCAGAAAGCGGTACTTCATAACACGGCTTGCATTGTTAGGAGGTTCCTCGTTCTGGAGCCCTGACCGCTGGTAGCTTGGACCATGTTCCCGATACCGGTGGGCTACTATTTTATATATTTTTAAAAGTTTCTACATTTTTTATAGTAATATTTAAAAATGTAATTATATGTGTATTTAGTGAAATAAAGGAAAGAATAATAATATTACTATTTCTAACAAATTTTTAATAATCGAGAGATATGTTCTTAAAGTTTTCATTGGTAAAGTTGGCTATGGAAAGTAAAGGTGCCATAGTTGACGGTATTCAAGTCATTATATGTGTATTTGAATAACTTTTTGTTTTTTTAGACACACCCCCTAAAGGTGCCAAACAGATATATACAACTAAATACAAACGCAGGAGGTCCATCCAACCGCCCGCAGATTTGCCCTCACCTGACTCTTCTCTAGAATTTCATCTTGAACCAGATCAGCAAAAATTACTTATAAAGGCAGTGTACGATGGTTCATATGAACTGGTAGAAATACTTATGTCTAAATATTCTTACTCGCCAATACCAAGAATCGTGATGCAAGTAATAGCCTTAAAAGTTAAATTCACCCGACATCTGACGAAGTTCACCATCAGACAATGTTGCATCGACATGTACACAATTTACGAGTTGAATAAGATACTTAGAATATCCAATATCACGGATATATGTTTAGATCACTCTTCTCTGAAGGAAGCGAATTATGACATTCTTCTGAGTGATCGATCTTCTCTACGAAACCTATCGCTAGCGAGGTGCAATATAAATGATATAGTCTGCGAACGAATAGCTTCACGGTTACAACATCTAGAGCCAGCCGAAAAAACCTTGTTGATTTTAAATCTATCGTCCAACCACATAACTGACGTTGGGTTGAAACATTTAGGAGAAGCTCTCAGAAGTAATAGACATTTGCGGTATTTGAATATATCCGGCAACCATATAAGTGACACCGGTGCAAAATATATATTCGATGTGCTAGCAGAATTTCCTTTGAATATCGATGAAATTCAAGACAAGAATAGCTGTTACATGCATTATTTGAAAAGTAAGGAATCACTTTATCGTAAGTATATGCTGAATATAGTTAACGACAAAAAACCTGTTAAGAAAGTTAAGTTAAGAAGAGGTAAATCGACGACGAAGAGCCAAAAAGACACACGTAATGATTCTGATGAGAATTTAAGATTGAAGGCTCAATCAATGGCTCTAGAAACCTTAGGACCTTTTGAACATCCCTTCTCTCCATCAATGGTGACACTCAAGGAAGGACGAAGTTATTGCATTGGTAATTTTACTCTCTGCTACTTAAACTTAAGGTATAACAATTTGACATATGAAAGTGTCAAGAGATTGGCGGCCGTCGTTCGTCACCAGAAGCTGTACCGGAGTGAAAAGCTGTGTGGGCTACTGAACGTCTTACTGGAAGGGAACTATATGCCTGAGAAAGCTGAAGAGTACATAATAATCAAAAAGGATTTGAATGTAAATGCGAGTAAGCTAAGTAATAAACAGATGAAATGATACCAGGTAGTAGGTACATGGCCCAACGCAATGTATAGTGAACGTATGAACGTGTCAAGAGTGTTTAAGTTTTGGTTGATACAGTTGGGATATTTTGTTTCTTTGAATTTCTGTTTCGTAATGGTCTTTTACGATAATCGCAAAAAGAGAAGCTACTGTATTTAATTTTGTCAAGCAACGTATGTCTTGTTGGTATCTAGTCACATAATGATTTATGTTAAAACACGCGTTTATTGCTGAGATAATCATTTATTTGATTACAGATAGTAACATGTGTATTTACAAAAAAGTGTTATTAAAGATAAAGCTTAATTTTTAAGTGATCTCATTAGGATTCGCGGCTTTGACTAATTTTAATTAGGTACAATTACTAGTTTTGGTAACTTTCTGTATAAACATCACATTTTTCTAACCAATTGTGGTCCTTATATAAAACGAACTCGGTAAACTTAATTTAAACAAGCTTACACAATTAAATAATCACTAAAACTAATGTATAAAAATATAGTTACGTACTTAGTTTAATTAAAAAGTCAGCACCAACTTTCGTTTGTCAAAATTGTGATTAATACTGGCGCCCAAGTTATTAGGATAGATCCTAAATGGCAGGGTTCTCATAACCTAAAACTTTATTTGTACCAGAAATCTTGGCAGGCTTCCCAAATGGGTTGACATCTCAAGTAATCTGGTACAATCTACAAATTCTGCCTTAATTTCTAGGTGGGAGATATTCTCTGTTGGGTTTTTGTGCTGGTCTTCCCCTACTGCCTGATGGGTTGAAGCCAGGCCCACTGGGTCTGCCTGACGGATAGCCTTGGCTACCTGGACCTGATCCAGGATAGGGTGTACTTGACCCTGGGTAGTTAGACCCAGGGCCTCCTGGACCGCCAGAAGGTCCTTGCGGACCGCTACTCGATCCTGGGTAGCTTGGATAGTTTCCGGAGGGACTCTGAGAACCTGGGTAGTTACCGGTCGAGCCTTGTGAACTTGGGTAACTACCGGACGGACCTTGCGAGCCTGTATAGCTGCCGGACGGCCCTTGAGAACCCTGATAGTTACCGGATGGTCCTTGTGAACCTGGATAGCCCCCGTTAGGTCCCTGTGGGCCTGGATAGCCCCCTGATGGGCCTTGAGATCCAGGGTACGACGTTGTGGACTGGATGCCAGGGTAAGGCGTTGATGGTCCGGATCCACCAGGGTAGCTAGATGGACGTGATGTACCAGAACCTGGATAAGAGGAGGGTCCTTGTGGGCCTCCACCACCAGGGTATGAAGAGCCGGGGTAGTTATTGACGTTATTGTAGTCTCCCGAAGATCCTTTTATGGAGTAATCATAGAGCTTGGCATTTAGTTCGTAAAGCCCAGGAGCAGACTCACAGGTGAACTGGTTCCACCACACGCAAACGAAGTCTTCTTGAGAGAAGATGGTCCCATTAGGACAGAGGAAATCATACGTAATGTTATTGGAGCAAACATGAAAGACTTGGCAACGGGTCTCGACGTCAGCGTAATACCCAGGCAGAGGTTGAGACCTACAGCTGAAAGAAGTTTGGGGTATGTACGACAATATAGGGTAGTCTATATCTGGCTCGCCAGGAATAGCCGAATAGTCCCCACCTTCGTAACTACCAGTATCGCTGTCAGAGTAACTTGTAGTCCCGAAATTAGATCCAGACCCAGGATAACTTTGGCCTTGTCCAGGATATCTTGCAGGGCCGCGGGAGCCTTGAGTGTAGGATGAGTCTGATTGTCCAGGATAGCTTCCAGATGGTCCACTGGGTCCTTGTCCCGGGTATGATGAACCGGGGTATCCTGTTGCCTGGCTGCCTGAACCCGGGTACGCTGGTCTCTGACCGCCTGATCCGGGATAGTTATTTGGTCCTGTTGGGTAGCCTGTGGTTGATCCGCCGAGTCCACTGTTGTCGTCGCTTTGTGGTCTGTTAGGATATGATGTTGTGGTGGAGCCGCCGTATCCCGGAGACGTCCCGGGCCGGCTGGACGATGTTCCGGGGCCAAAAGGCCGGTTGGGCTTATTGTAATCGTACCCATTTTGGGCGGCGGTGACGGCCAGTAGCGCTGGAAAATAATAGTAGTCATATTTAATTATATTATTTGTAGTGAACTTACGTCGCTAATAGTTTACGTCGAGTCACACAGATATCGTTTTTATTATACATGACACACGACGAGCTTTCATAAGTTGTGTATATCCCGATCTCAATGACGTCCAGAAAGGTCACCTATTTCAAACTGTGTGTGTTGTGTGTGTGTGTAGATTGTCCAATCTACGCTGATTTGCAGTGTAACATCTGATCTGATCCAATTGAGAGTACACTCTGAGGCACAATAGGCTGAGATGAGATCGCGTGAGACGCTGTGGTATCGTTGACGTTTTGCAAGATGGCTGCTTTGTTGGCGGGAAATAAACGCAGCTTTTAGGAATTCGTATTTTTTTTGTTGATTGTACTTAGGCTGAGCTCGTAAGCTCGTAGGCTCTTAGGGAGGGCAGTGGTCGCCCAGCGGTAATGGCCGCAACTGTAGCAGGTCTTAGGTTCGAACCCAGACAAGCGCTTAACTTTGAATAAATTATTTCATCACCACTGCTCTCAAAACGGTGAAGGAAAACATTGTAAAGAAACCGACATGTCCTAGAACCAACAATTCGACCCGCACTGGGCCCGCGTGGTAGATTATGACCCACTCCCTCTCTCTCGAAGCAGTCAGAAAATTATATGCTGATTATGATGTACTTGAGAAAGGTCTCGTTTAAAACAATAATAGAGAATTGGGTGATATATAATCTAACGTACTATTTTTGATCGAAGAATCTGACAGATTTTGTTCATGTGCTTGTTTATGCTTTATTTGTCACGTAGCTTTATTTGTACACAGGCTACTCTAATAAGAAATAAATAACATAGAAAGTTGACCACTATAACCTAGGTTGACTGTAGTATTTTTCCCAAAAACGAATACCTACATTAAATGTTAAGATAGTGAATTATGCAAGTCTTAATAACGTCATTGAATTCCATAGCAGAAGTTGGTAGAAACTGTACAAACAACAAACAATGTCCAATAGAAACAGCACAAGTTCAAACAATACTGTAATCAGGATATTATTTAATTTGCAGTAATTTGGTTTGATGTACCGTAAAACATTATCTTAGATCCGATCTCCAAATTGGATTTACATAGAAGTGATTTCAAACAAACGATTTGAAGTTAATACCACAGATGCTTAGTTTTAAACGCAATTTCCTTAGAAGAATAGAGCAATTTTAAATAATTTAAACATATGTTTCATTGTATACTGTTGTAAAATATTTGTTAGATTAATGTTTTTAAGTACCAAGTTTATTGTTAATTTATCAGTATTGTTATTATGTTGAATTAAATAAAATTTCGTTTTCAGGGTCCTAAATATTTGTATGTTCATCGTTCTATTGTTCTAGGAAAGGGTATAATTTCTGAGTTTCGGGGTAGC
Source organism: Polymixis lichenea (assembly GCA_949091785.1). NCBI lineage: Eukaryota > Metazoa > Arthropoda > Insecta > Lepidoptera > Noctuidae > Polymixis > Polymixis lichenea. The sequence goes on from OX420952.1 coordinate 7,841,231, forward strand.
CTTTCTCTGGTTCATGTCTACTCTGGGATGCGATACATGGGGCACTTTAATTCCACTATGTGCCTGTAGCACCAGCCCGGGGCGTATTTCAGTTACAGACGCATCAGGCATGTAAGTGGGGATGGTAATAGCCATGGGAGGGGAAAACTTGTACGGGTTCCCCAAGATTCTGTTCTTGGCCCGCTCTTGTGAAACATTGCATGCTATATGGTCCGACGAGTCGAAATGGTTTGCAATTTCTAAAAAGCAGTAATGAAATGATATGAATATCAAATTACAGAGTTTTTGAGAACTAAAAAAAAACAGTAATTAAACACACCAAAAAACATATAGAAGGAGAAGAAAAAATTGAATTAGGCAGGTTATAGCAACAAATAAGTAAGTACAAGATGAAATCTATTTCGTAAACTAAATGGTAGTGACGTGACAGCAACAATTTACTGCCAAAACATCAGTTTGATGGTTCACATCGCAAATGGTCAGTTGACATGGTCATGTTTCACAATACGGCTAATGGCGGTTACGTTTAATGATCCTAGATGCGTTGGTTTCTGGATCGCTAGGTCATTAGGTTGCTCATAATTTAGATCTTAACTAAAATCTTGTATAATATGCTTGTTGCGAATTTTCAATATTACATTTTTTTACTCGACTGCGGATGGTAATGTTTTATCAGCCTATATATGTATGTGCCACTCTAGAAAACAAATGTGTAGGCTAATTTTGTTGATACTTACGTCAGTCGATTTGTATTAATCTTGACGTGAGTGTCATTAAGGACATGACAGTTATCAAATTTCAGTATGGCGACAACCAGACGCCATATTGTGAAAAAGAAATAAAAGTTAAGTTGATGAGTTTCATCTATGATTACGTTACATTTCGTGTGCAGTTAAGTAATCCAATTCATCATTAGGCAATAGGAATACATGCTATTCGTGACTTCGAATCATGTATCACTTCCATTTAAGGTAGTGGAACTCCAGACCCTTGCTTCAAAAGGTACGAGCGCGAACCACAACCTCCTTGTAATAAGATAAAGTTGCTCCAGTTTCTTAATACTCAGTCGTGGGTGATCGAAATTCAAACAGGGAAGTGCTCTATATTCAAAATAGTTGGTTGCCGCAGTCTCACCACTAGATGGTGCATCTCTCGTGCTTTCCGTCACGATCGCTATACAACAATGGAACAAGGAAGATTCGGATTGTACCAACTTTAATGTACACTCGAACAACCGAACTGCAATTAAATTCGGTCTAATTACAAAGTCATAAAGTTTATATTGGAGTTGGGTTTAGTTTCGGAGCTGCATGAATTAAGTTGGTCAGATAACGTGCGAAGATGCTATTTAATTTAGTGTTACAGTTTGTGTCGCCGTTTCTTCATTAGTTGTATAAGCTATTTTGCAGATAGGAAAGGCCATTGTAGATGTTGGTTTAGATAAGATGCACGTGTTTTGTGTTTTTTGGCGAATTGTTAGATCACTAGAATGTCTATTTTCCTATTATATGGATAACAATGACAACAATCTCTTCCGTATGGACGCAAGAGATTGTTATGGAGAATGCAAATAGCCATTGACGCGGTACAATTGTTTGGATGCGTTAGGGAAAATGCTCTCATGAATTTGTAGCTTAAGGATACTGATATAATACAAGAGCAAGGTTACTTGAAATTTGTATTTATTTAGTAGGCACATGCAGTGGGTAGAAATCATTACAACAAAGTAGGTAAACTGTTAGGTAGGAAGATTTTATTTCTCAGTCATCTAACGGTAACTATTTTACGAACTAACTTTGATAGATTCGATGTATAATCAATACATATAATAAAAATGAAACGGATCGCTGTCCGTACATGGAAGATATATGAGAAAAAATATTAGTGGACCTTTATCAACGCAAAAAGCGCCCAAAACAATGATTATTAGAACTTTTGTCCGTTTGTCTGTGCGTTTGTGCACGTTAATCTCAGAAACGGCTTATCTTAATAATATTATAAATATGAAAGTTTGGATGTTTGTTAGGTACTCAATCACGCAAAAATGGCCAAACGGAATTATATGAAATTTGGCACACAGATAGTTTATAATCTGGATTAACACATTTGATACTTTTTATCCCAGTAGTACGTTCCTGTGTGCTCATTTCCGACCTCCACGCGGACGAAGCCGCTGGCAAAAGCTAGTATCCAAATAACATGGTCTGCTCCCACCATGACCCTTGTTATCCTACTTTTTACTATCCTATCTAATACTAGCTAATATTATAAATGTGGAAGTTTGTTTATTTGGATGTATTACTCAATCCCGCGATTTAGATAAAATTGAGCCTTATCATACCTATATTATAATCTGGATAGGATAGGATACCTTTTATATGCTATAATTTTTTCGCGTTTTCGTCAATAATTATCCGTCAGATAGTCTCAGGTAGCCTAACTAGGAATTACTTAGCTGAAAACAGCGTCAAAATGCGTCACCTAGATGCGAAGATATTGACGAATGTATGAATACTTGGTTCGGTTAGGTAGATTTTAGGGAACAAAGAAAATTCTAAGTATTAAGGTGGCTATATACGCTAGGCGCACGGTCGAGGTGTCGGAAGACGCGTCTCCACGCGGGCTATGTAACTATGGCGTTATATGGCCCGACTAGCTACAAAAATATCATTTTTGCAATAGATATCTACCAATTTATCTTCAACGACGAAAAAATCTCTCCTACGCACTACAGGTTTTCCGTCGTTGACCACAAATTGAAACATAGGGTGACTGGCAATTAGTGACTGATATTTAAACACATGATTGTACTCATCATAACAAACAACTTTCCCAAAGAACTGATTTTTTTATTATTTAACTAGCGCATGTCCCCAATCACCCCAGTAGAATTTAAAATTAATTTAAAAAAGAATACTGCATATTACAAGTGGATTCATTTCTTTGTTTATAGGTAACTTCATTAAATTACAGTTGATGGTGTATTCTTGTTAGGTACTCGATATTCTATTGGGGTAATAAAATTAGGTAGATAAATTAAAAAAAAATCGTTTCTTTGGGAAAGTCGTTTGTTGTGATGAATACAATCATGTGTTTAAATATCGGTCACTAATTACCAGGCACCCGATATATGCGCCCGCGCCGTTATTTCACAAGCTGCATTATATGTTGTACACAGTAATGATATGGTAAATAATCTCACGCCAGGTCAGGCTCGGCGAGTAAATACTTGGGAACGAGTGTCACTCAATCTTGGACAGGTATTAATAGTTTGAGTAATGTGAGTTATTGTGGAATCAGTTTCATTTGTTTAATCGTTGGAAAAATTTGAACGGGCGGACTGTTATAAGAAGATAGTAGTAGAAAAGCAAATCTTAGGTTTACGTCGGGAGAATTCTAGAAAGAAGAAGACGTATCGAATCAAAATTCTATCAATCCATTTGCCTAAGCTTGACGCTAATATGTTAGGGTTGGCTTCCAGTGTAACAGATGCAGCTGAATATTAGTATTTGACATGGATTGACTATGCTAAGACTGGTTGTCAGACATTCGAGCTTCTGACGAATCCACGAATGAATATTGCATTTTTTTTATGAACCAGCTGGTATACACCGTAGCTTTTTAATCGTCTTACAACGGCAGCCCGCTTCATGCATCCAATCACTAATAACCTTTTATTTAAAAAAAAATAAGTTTATGAAGATATGAATACTAAAAAAAATGAAAATATCATTCACTAAGACGCGTGACGTGGTTTGGAACACCCCGTCATGGAGATGGAATGATCTGCTCGACTCGTGTTTTGGGTAGGTATCTTCTACCGTTTGATACGTTAACATTATTTAATTTTACTTTGCCTCTAATGTCTTAATTATTAGTAACAATTTTTTTATCGCGCCTAGAGGTATTGTATGGCGCCATGGTAACAGCTGTCTCGTCGATGTCCCTGCCAGCATGTATACCAGTCTTGTTGGAATCCTATACACACGAGGAAATACATAGATTATACGAACGGCATCAAGTAAATACCAAATACTAATTAGCAGTTAATGGCGAATAAATAGCGCTATCTTCAGTAGTCGTGGTAGATTCAGCAATGGGCTGTTACATATGTTTTTTTCCAAGCCTTAGATACGATTTTATAAGCGAATTTATCCAAATGAATCTTAGGAGTTGATATGTGGTGTCCGTATGAATTGAGGAGCCATGTCTCAGATTTAAACGAGGGTACTACCAATATTTAGTAGTAAATTTGCCAAATTTGTAGCCCCGATCCTGGAATTTGTAGTAAAGCCCTTCAAAAGTTACAGAACGTTGAAGGTGGCCCCTCAATTCAGACGTCTGGATTGAGGAGCCACCTCAGAACTCGAAAACTAGCCAATGGATATTGCTAAAACTTTGGTAGGAATTAGTAGTGATTATGCTTAATTTGTACAAAAAAAAATGGGGTTTGTACGGCTGAATTTGAGGTAGCTACAATGCTTTGATTTATCTGAAAAATCCATAAATTTCCTCGCGCTGTTTCTCGGAATCTGATGAAGCAATTAAAATAGATTTTTGGTATTATTTAGTAGTAAATTAGCCAAATTTGTAGCCGCGATTCTGGAATTTGTAGTAAAACCCTCCAAAAGTTACAGGACGTTGAAGGTGGCTCCTCAATCCTGACGGTCTATAAAAAACAAATGTACGTAGCTACTAAAGTAATTGATCAAATCGAAGTTTGATTATGCCAATATTTAGTAGAAATTTCTACTAAATATTGGCGTAATCAAAATTCCTCTACATTCAGTATTTCAAAAGATATTAATAATTTTAAAATTCCTAAAGAATTTTCTGTGTAGGGTGACCATAAATAATTGAAACTGCGTTCATAAACAGAACTTTATTTACATATGATTCATTCTTCACCAAATCAGTACCTACTTCAAAAAAGAAACAAAATATATTAAACACAAAGAATAAAAAAGACAAATAAACTAAAAGCGGATTATCCCAAATTAGCTTTTATAAAATCTCTAATCTCTAAACATCATCTCTATATTCCCCCTTATTCTATCATTAATTACTAGCCTTCTCTAATCTTTATTTTAAAATACCACCAGTTTTCACCATCATTTATAGAATTTGTTTTGGAAGTTTTTTGTATGTAATACATTTAATACACATTTACGTAAACGTATCAGAAATCTTGCCGTTTTCTTATGTCATAAAAAATACGGTTTTTAGTTGTGTCGTAATGAATGATTGTAATGAGTCTTACTCTTTTATTACCTACTATAAAAATTGATACCGGGCAGAAATCCACAAAACGTGAGATCATTAAAATTTGAAAGAAGGCAAAGACACTCAATGTACTCATTTTAAATCTCTATTATCTATACCTTTATGTTTTAAAACAAAATTGTTTTTGTGTCTGTCTGTGTGACCGCTTAGATCTTCTAAACGACAGATGGAGTTTCATGTGGTTTCCACCATTATTTAGAGCAAATTTATTGATTTATTGTTTATTTTAATTTTAATCAGAATCGAAATGTACATAAATATCAACTTAAGCGATTTAAACAATGCAAATAGAAATCACATGCTAACTTAACTAGAACTACTAACAAAATAAAACATAATTGTGCGTTTAATACATTAATATTTAACTAAGATTTAGCTAAAAAATCTCGGTAGAGAAAATGCTTAGAGATTTTGTAAAAGCTAATTTGGGATAATCCGCTTTTAGTTTATTTGTCTTTTTTATTCTTTGTGTTTAATATATTGTGTTTCTTTATTTATGTACTGATTTGGTGAAGAATGAATCATGTGTAAATAAAGTTCTGTTTATGAACGCAGTTTGAATTATTTATGGTCACCCTACACAGAAAATTCTTTAGGAATTGTAAAATTATTAATATCTTTTGAAATACTGAATGTAGAGGAATTTTGATTACGCCAATATTTAGTAGAAATTTCTACTAAATATTGGCATAATCAAACTTCGATTTGATCAATTACTTTAGTAGCTACGTACATTTGTTTTTTATAGACCGTCAGGATTGAGGAGCCACCTTCAACGTCCTGTAACTTTTGAAGGGTTTTACTACAAATTCCAGGATCGCGGCTACAAATTTGGCTAATTTACTACTAAATAATACCAAAAATCTATTTTAATTGCTTCATCAGATTCCGAGAAACAGCGCGAGGAAATTTATGGATTTTTCAGATAAATCAAAGCATTGTAGCTACCTCAAACTCAGCCGTACAAACCCCATTTTTTTTGTACAAATTAAGCATAATCACTACTAATTCCTACCAAAGTTTTAGCAATATCCATTGGCTAGTTTTCGAGTTCTGAGGTGGCTCCTCAATCCAGACGTCTGAATTGAGGGGCCACCTTCAACGTTCTGTAACTTTTGAAGGGTTTTACTACAAATTCCAGGATCGGGGCTACAAATTTGGCAAATTTACTACTAAATATTGGTAGTACCCTCGTTTAAATCTGAGACATGGCTCCTCAATCCATACGGACACGATATGTGATGTCCGGAATATCCGGAAACCTACCAATTCACCGAACAATTTCAACCTTTAATTACACAAAGAATGGTGTTTCACTGTGGGCTTTCAAATCTTAATTACAGACATTTGTGAACATAAATCTTCAGAGCTAAGATTAAGTAAGACGAGGGTGGTTAGGTGAAATTGCATAGAATGCGTCTACAGCTATTTTAAGATGTCATTTTCTATATTTCCTTGATTATCCTAAGGTGAAGAGGTTGTATGCGCACGTGTGCCTTTATAAGTGAATTGGCGGTGAAGTGAAGTGAAGTGGTAAGTTTTTGTATTTAAACTCATATTTGCCTTCTTCGCAAATGTCAAAAACAGTAAATTAGTATTATAAGCGTCTTTCCTTCATATTGTATAGAAACCCTTGTAACCTTTTTGGCGCGTCCGTGAGGCACACACTGTTGTACCTAGTTAATTATATTCACTTTTTTGTTATTTATTTTGTGTTTCACGAACTGTGTCCAAATAAACGGTATTCTTTCTTTCTTTCTTTATAATTAGTGTTAAGGACATCGTTCTTCTTTAATGTGATTAAAAGCAATAAAACACGGAAAATTATATACAAGGTTGAAAGTATTGACGCGCATGGATTAATTACAAGATTCTGAACCTTTAACACTAGAAAAAGAATTGCTATCCCATACATTATTTTAAGCAATAGTAGATATTTGTTTTTGATAAACGAAGCAAAATTTCTGCGCTTGAGGGTCTAGAATCCTGTGCTAAATTTATGGTTTCAGTTTGCGCGTCACTTATTTTTGTCCCTGCCAAACTGTATGGTACTTACCGCAAAAAGTTGACAAACACAGCATGGTGTTGGTGCTGCACCTCTGGGCTTAAACTAAATCTGAAACAATAAATTAATTTATTACTTTACGGTTTTAGAGGCGCAATAGAAGTTTCATTGTTATAATTTCGGGGGCATTTAGTGTCTCGCTAAGTGTTAATTTGGTCCTTCGACACAACAGCCAATTCTATTCCATGACTCAAAAGACCAATCGTTTCATATTAACAATATTTCTATACAATATGAAGGAAAGAGGCCTATAACCGACCGCTGGGACACAGACCTCCTCTCTGTGAGAGGGAGTGGGCAGTAATCTACGATGCGGGCCCAGTGCGGGTTGGTAGATGTCAAATGTCTTTGATTTATTGGTTTGGGGACATGCCGGTTCCACTGTTTTCTTTCACCGTTTTGGGAAATGATGACGGTGAAATTATTTAGACAAAGGAAAGCGCATATACAATTTACTTAGTCGAAAAATAGTAGAAACAATCTGACATGGCCGATACCTGGGGAATCTGGATTCAATCTTTTACTTACAGTTGAAGCTACCATATTGCAGAAATAATTGAACGAAAGAATAATAGCGATTGCCCACGACTTCGCTCATCCGTTGAGTAAGTAAACTATGATTACGCAGATAGGTACTGCTACCAGCAGTTATAATAATCTTATTAAATGTAATAAACCGGTCAAGTGTGAACGTTCCGTACTACAAGGCAAAATCCGCCGAAAAAAAAACACGTTTTGTTGTATGGGGACCCCTTTAATTTTTATATTTTATTTAATACTAGCTTTTGCCAGTGGCTTCGCCCGCGTGGAGGTCAGTGTATTATGTATGTAAACCTTCCTCTTGAATCACTCTATCTATTAAAAAAACGCATCAAAATCCGTTGCGTAGTTTTAAAGATTTAAGCATAAGTACATAGGGATATAGGGACAGAGAAAGCGACTTTGTTTTATACTATGTAGTGATTTTATATCCCATTTCTCCCCGTGGGTGTCGTAGGAGGCGCCTAAGGGACTTACTAGAGAATGGGCAGCAGCGTTCTCTATGCATTCTGTCACTATACTGCGATCGCCAACCCGCCTGCCAAGCGTGGTGATTATGGCAAACTCCCCAAAAAACCGGTCGAGGTGGCCGTGCTTGGGGGAGGCCTATGTCCAGCAGTGGACGTCTTTCGGCTGAATGATGATGATGATTTAATATTTTTATTTTTTATTATAGCGGCAATATCATACTGTGAAAGTTTCAACTATCTACCTATTCCGATTCATGTATACGATACAACTCGCTGACATACATACGGCCATACGGAGAGCAGAGGCACCCTTTGGGCACGGAACCCTAACAAACGCACGAACACTTCAAATTACTGTAATGTATAAGTAAAGACGGGATGTTGTGTCGTGTTACAATATTTCTTTGCGTTATATCATTATAATGACCCACTCTGTTATAACTGATAGCTGATGAGCTAATATTTATATTCTAAAGGTCATAACGACTGTCTGCAGCATGCTTACGGCACGCAAGTTAAAGTTAAAATTGAAATTGACTACGTCTTCCGCAAAGTAGTTAATTTCAATTATGACTATACTGGCTGAAGTGGGAGAGGGCAGGACGCGTCGCGCGAATGTACTCGGAGAGATGGGCAAACATCGTCACTCACTGGACGCCTGAGGAAGGACATCGCCGTCGAGGTGGACCACGGCGAAGTTGGTGTGACGATCTGTTAAGATTTGCAGAGACAACATGGCCAGAGCACGCACACGACAGCGAGATTTACAATGTAAAATGGGAGGCCTTTACCCACCAGTGGGGCACAATATCGTCCTCATTATCATCATCATTTCAGCCGAAAGACGTCCACTGCCGGACATAGGCCTCCCCTAGGCCCCGCCACTTCGAACGGTTCTGTGCTTCCCGCATTCAGCGGACTCCTGCGGCCCTCACAAGGTCATCGGTCCACCTGTGGGAGGCCTTCCAACTTTACGTCTTCCGGTGCGCGGTCGCCACTCTAGAACCTTTCGGCCCCATCGGCCATCTGGGCACAATAAAGGCAAACAAAAACTACGGACTAAACCTATAGGGCATACCTTCCTAGAAAAAATTGGATAAAATCATCATTCGATTAGACATTTGCCCAAGTATGTTGGGGTTGTCTGCCAGCCTTACCTGATGCAGCTTAGTACCAGCATTAACCATGGAGCGATTGCCTATCTGACTTTCAGAAACCAGTTACTTGGAAGCACGGTACCCCTTGGTAAAGGTGCGCTTACACGAGCAACTAAAATTGCTCCATCTGGGGCAATTCTCGTTAACTATGACGTCACGACTACATCCAGCAATTTAGGGCAATGGTAACATGTAGCCACCTGTTGCCACAGATACGGCCACACAATACGGAGCAATACGGAGCAATTTAAAAAAACTGGGGAATGCTCCTCCCCCGCCGCCTCCGCCGCCGGCCGGTTCCTCTCGTAAAAACGAAACGTAGTTATACGTGAAACGAGATAGAAAGAAAATTGACTAAAATTTCCAAACCGATTGGATATACGGCTACTCATTAAATATATGGAGCAATCTGAAGCAATATTACCGAAACACATCGGCAATTTATTGTTGTTGCTCCAGGCTGCTCCACTTAATTGCTCCAGATTGATTCATTAGTGTTGCCGAGCAATAATTGCTCAAAAAATTGCCCGTGTAAGAGCTCCTTTAAACTGGTTGTCAGACTTTCGGGCTTCTGACTACCCGCATCTGGGTGAAATAAAAAAAAAATCTTTATACCAAAATGGTTCGATTAAATTGCAATTCAATTGGAATCAAATGGATAGATACAAACTGTTTGATGGAACAGTTTCTCATTATGCTGAACAACAACATCATAGTATAAACAACTTCCTTACAGTATACATGAGTCACGACCTACGCTAAATCCAACACTTCACAAATAACATCCGCAGTCCTGGGTATTACTCGCGCCCTTTGCAAAATACTTGAAGACACTAAACTATCGCCAACAGGAGCTGCATTAGTTAGTAAATGTTCCCTTCAGGCGGAAGCTACATCCATTGCATTTATATTTGTACTTACTGTCTTCATCAGAATTTACGGGTACTTTATCGCCCAAGTATTTATGGCAGATTTTCCAAATATTTTATCTGAGAAATAATTTTGAATGTTTGTCTGAGCGACATTGGGCATGTAAACTATTAGTATTCAGCTGCTTCAGACTGAAAAACAACCCCAACGTAGTTAGGGACAGGCTAGGCAGATTGATTGAATTTTGTACTTTTGTTACTTTCTCTATAAAAAAACTGTCAAGCATCAATTTCTTTCTAGGAATTAAAGATATCTGACGTTGGAAAAAACAGCCCTGTTAAATAAATAATAATCACATATTTTCATTAAAAATATACACGATAAGTTTTTATCCAGTGCGCAAACTGTAACCATGAATTCAGCATATCATTCTAGACCCCCAGCGCAGAAAATTTTCGTCGGTTATACAAAAAAAATTAGCTGTTTCATAGAAAAGTGCAATATATACGTGGTCAAAATGTATGGAACAGCTTATTTTTTTTTTATAACCGACGAAAAATTTCTGTGCTGGGGGGTCTAGAATGATGTGCTGAATTCATGGTTACAGTTTGCGTACTGGTTAAAAACTTATCCTGTATTTAATGTACGTGAACGCGTTGATGTCTTTTGTTTGCTACGAACTTGAACTGTTACGTATCTTTGCATGATAGGAAGGACCAAAACCGAAACGTTGTCATCGATACACTGAGGAATTGTTAATTTTTCAGAACACTTTTCTAATAAAAAATATTTCTCCAAGCGCTATCTTGTTAGTTGAAACAAATCTAGTACCTACTTATCACCTACACAGATGTGGTTGCCCTGGGGTCTTGTTCTGTAATAGCGTGTTCTGAAACTGTCGGTCTGATGGAACGTGACCGACGCATCACTGCGGGCCATCCACGCAATACTGCGCCCATTAGGACCAAAATTGGTGATGGTGGGTCACTTCTTTAGAATTTAGGTCCTTGGGAGAGAAGAACATTTCTAAACAACTAGTTATAAATAAAAGGTGGCCTACCTACGTGAGCTTTCATTACGATTAGTAAAGTTTGCCGAATAACAATAATAAAATGGAAAACCAAAGTTAGTACTTATAAATCAAACTAGCCACTCCATATACAATGTTGTGAACTATAATTTTAGTGTAAACTCTTCAATTATAAATAATTAATTGGTATGCAGAGCGTTATTGTTTTATGTTGACCCGTGTGAATTTTATTTCTTTTATTTATTTCTTTGTTCCTTTATTATTTTTTTAATCATTGCCTTTGGGCCACTGAAAAGGTTCTCTGCCAAAACATATTGCTGAGTTTCGTTGCTACATAGTAATTTATAAGCTCTTTTCATTCAATGAGATACAATTCAAATTCAACACAAGACTCGTCTTTTTTCACCCACCAAATACACGCAGTAGCATTAGGCGAATCACTAGTGCCCGGTTCCTATACACTAAAACGGATCGTTTTTCTTACCAATGGTAGCATTTTTTATGTGAAAACTTCTAGGGCCGGTAGGGCAATTTTTGAGATGGGAAAAAACAATTGAACTCGCAACACCGTTACCGACACCTCTGTATATAGGGTGACTGGTAATTAGGGACCGATATTTAAACACATGATTGTACTCATCATAACAATCAACTTTTGGGAAAGAAACGATTTTTTATTTATTTAATAGCGCAAATTCCCAATCATCCCAATAGAATATTGAGTACCTAACAAGAATAATATACCATCAGCTGTAATTTAATTTATTGATCTACAAACAAAAAAGAACACTTTTACCGTGCATTATTCTTCTGTCATTAATTTAACCACCGTACGAACCGCGAATCAGCTGTGAGTCGCTTGAGCCCGGGGTCAAGTGACTCACAACTGATAGCGCGCGCGCGGTCCGTTGTAAAATTAATTTAAAAAGTTAATATCTGTCACTAATTACCACTCACCCTATATGAGTTAGTTTTAGTTGAGAAAATTGTAATGTAATTTTGGTAGTAGTAGTTTATAATAATGAATAAAGAACACTTCATTTAAAAGTATTTCCTGCACATTAAAATATTTCCTGACGATTCAAAAAATAAACACGTAATTGTTCAAGTTTTCACTTCTGTTGGCACTCTCGGAGTGCTACTGTTTTTTATTTATCGCCAAATCAGGTATTTTCATAAGCTAATTTTACTTGTGGTAGCTACTTCCATATGGGAGGCTCAACTATGCAAAGCTATGATGAGGTCTTTGGTTCATTATTGGTGCAGATACTAGTCTTAATTTTAACTAATAACGGTCTGTAAATTATAGGAATCTGCCATAGGTCAACTGGTACTTGAGTGAGGTAGGTCAGTTACGCAGCGATATATTACGCAGGGGTACTTAGCATAATCTGCCGATAATGTTCCCATTGCTGGGACAGACGCCTCGTCTCTGTGAGAGGGAGTGGGCCGTAATCCACCACAAGGGCCCAGTGCGGGTTGATAGATGTCACATGTCTTCGAATTTTTGGTTCTAGGACATGCCGGTTTACTGACGTTTTCCTTCGCCGTTTTGAGAACAGTGGTGATGATATAATTTACACAAAGTAAAGCGCCTGTCTTGGTTAGAACCTACGACCTACAATTCATAAGTCGCGGTCGTTACCACTGGGCCGCCACTGTTCCTGGGCAGATACTTATTTGGATGAAATAGATTTTTCCAAAATCTTATAAATAGTAAAATAAAAACCTCCCTTATTAAACAACTTATACGATTTTGGGATAAAGTACAAGTACTGTATAGATGTATGAGGAACAGGGTGTAAAGTCCACTCATACACTATGGTAAAAGAGGATACTCCGACCAGATGGGTGTTGTATCTGGTGGGCTACTGCCCGACGGTTGATGTCGGGATGTTTGTATAGATGCAGATCGCGCGGTAAACTCTGCTTGCGCGATGTAGCTGATGTAGTTGCGGTGTGTCTTGAGTAGTTCGCATATAGCATTGTTGATGGCGCCACTTCACTTTTTGTATTTTCCACATTTGTTGATTTTAAGTTTCGTATGTGGATGTCATTGTAGATGTCCGCCACAATTGTATAATTAAAATGAGACTTTTGTCCCACAGTATTAATTGTAATAAAAATTTACTCGCTTTCAAAACGGTGAAGAAAAACAGTCCTAGATCCAAAAATTCGAAAACATGTGGCGTCTATCAACGGTGGAATACGGCTCACTCAATCATAGATTGATTATGCATGCATGTAATCTCCCGGTTCAAAAACAATCAATACAGCAATAAATACTTTTGTAAGTTTTTTTTTTGTGAAGTTCTAAGCAACAATTTAGCTTCCTTGTTAAGTAATCATAAATTTCGCATGTCCTACTGTTACATAACAAAGCTCTTAAATTTGAGACTATGCGTGTCTAATTATCTATAGACCTTATTACTCATTAGTCGGTGTGACGAATTAACGTGGAACGGTGATGGGTTAGAAATTGTATTCTTGTTAAATAACAATATTATCACCGTCTCACGCGATATATGGGAGGCTAAAAAGAATACAGTTTTAAATTATAATTGACCGTGACAAAGTAATAATTTCATTTGGTTAGTTTATTTTTAGATTAGAGATCAAGATGTTATAAAAGCTGACAATAAGAAATTAAGAAATTGTCTAGAAAAGAAATTAAGTGTAACGTTTTTTTTCTTTAAACATCTTCATTACTATTGTTACTTTGCTTTACTGCGAGCTACATGTGTCTGTAAAATCCGATCAAAAACTCTACAGACATTTCGTATCATTGATACATAGTAAATTATAGAAAAAAACCACATAACAGTTATCTTTATCCACATACTATTTGTAAGATTATCGTGTTTGTGCTATTTATAAAAGCATTACGTGTAGTATAAGTAAAAAACCAAAATTAAGGCTATTCGCATAGAAAAAAGAAATGTGTTTGTTCTAATGAACTTGCCATATATTTTCAGGCAGCTTTTTTTTGGGTGTAAAATCATCAAATAACTTCTCCCGCTCTGGGTAGAGCAGGAGGGCGTGTCAGACTTTTACTGACTAAAACCCACCGTGTTCCCTCAGTTGCACTGTGTGCCAGGGGTCACGGTATCTCTTTCAAACACCCCGCAGCCCTGACAGGCATCGCCCCTTGCGGACCCCATCAGTTGAAGCTGACATGCTCTTTAAGGCGCGCGTGGGACACAACGCGCCGTCGACCCGGGCTTAGTCTGTACCAGGCAGCGAGCTACCTATTACTTGCTGTCCGCAATAGTGATGGATTAATTAGCATTCGCATTCATTGTTAGCATGCGAATGCTCATTTAGCATTTAGCAAATGATATGTAGTTGCGAAATTCTGTGAAGTGTGAATTTTCATTGCTTCGTATTTCATAGCTATCATACACGTCGACGCACGCAGCGGCAGTGTGCGCTCTTCGTCGCACCCGCGGGAAGGCGGGAACACTAAATCTATTTGTTTCACGTGACCCTGACGTTGTTTGCAAGTGAAATTATTAGCAATTTAGCAGATGTTGCGAAGAATGAGATTAAGCAATTATTATCTTATTGTCTTTGATTAGCTCGTACTTAGGATCGTATATTGAATGAATGCATGTGATTGTTTATTTTATTAAAATTATTAGCAGAGTGGTGCTATGAATAAGGTCAAGCAATTATTTTCTTATTATCTTTGATTAGCTCGTACTTAGGAACGTATATTGAATTAATGCGTGTTTTTGTTTCATAATAATTTACGCGGCACGCGCGTGGCGCGCTTCGTTTATTGTCAAAGTTCAATACGTTTTGGCATGTGATGGTGAGAGTTTAGTTTACGTATCACTACATAGTATAAAACAAAGTCGCTTTCTCTGTCCCTATATCCCTATGTATGCTTAAATCTTTAAAACTACGCAACGGATTTTGATGCGGGTTTATATGTATAATACACCGACCTCCACGCGGGCGAAGCCGCTGGCATAAACAATAATTACATTTTATCGTCTTACGTCTAATCTTATACTTTAAAATAGATAATACCTAGTGTAAAACTGAGCACTCATTACGTACCTGTAAATAATAGGAGGTAGTCAAAAGTAGTGAGAACTGGTTGTGTATAAAAGTGTAAAATACAAAACTAAATCATGTAAATACGATCAAATGAACTTATAAATACGCCCGTTTAGAACATTTTACTGCCAGTTCTAAGCCTGGATAAAGTAGGAAGGAAAATTCGTACAATCTTAAACAATAAAAGGTTTAAAATTGTTAAAAACGCTCGCTAGGAGACGTCCTAAAGCGACCACACTCTTTAATTCGCATATTTACAAAATTCATACTATCGTCATATTAGCAATTAGCATAGCAATAGCATTTAGCATGCTAAGACTCAAGAATTCGCATGCTAATTAAATTTATGCGAAATCGCATTAATTGCCATCACTAGTCCGCAAGCCCGCGCCTACGGTGGCCGGGAATCAGCCTGAGATTCCCGACGCCCAGGGCGTCTCCTGCGGCGACTAGGGCCGTCAGGGCACATATACGCGCGCGCGCGCCTATTTTCAGGAAGCTTAGTTAATAATACAATAAAAATCCTTATGAAATAGTAACTTGATTACATTAATCAAATTTACCCACATTTTGCGCGATTATTATCTTCTTGCTTTTTCTCAACTATGTTGGTTTCGGCTTTCAATCTAACCAGATGCAGCTGAATACCAGCATTTTACATGGAGCGACTGCCTATCTGACCTCCACAACCCAGTTACTGGGTAATACGATGCTCCTTGGTAATACTGGTTGACTGACTTTCGGGCTTCTGACGACCCGTAACGACTGTCAAAGATCTACGAATGACAGCCGAGACCAATGGCTTAACGTGGTTTCCGAGCCACGCAGAGGGTCCACGATCCACGGACCAACAACGGCAAGCGTAGCTTAACCTGATCGATCGACCCGTGCGGCTGTTATTACTTAGCCACAACTCCTTTCAGTGAAGCGATAGTCTGGTCCTAATTAGTATCTGGCGTTTCTCTTCGAGAACCAGACAGACAATCAGACCGTGCGACAAGTAGATCGACACAATTAATGAAATTGATTTAGTCGATTTCTCCTCATACGTCTTTATTTAATTAATCCCACAAGATGCTTCACAAATTGGAGTGACTCAGGCCAAAGTTGAGCGTCCGTTGCAAAATATTCATTCCGTTTTGTGTTCATTTGAGTAATAAATAAAACGAGCACGACCTGTTATGACAATCAAAGAACCGCGAATGACAGTCGGGACCAACGGCTTAACGTGCTTTCCGAGGCACGGAGGCGTTTTCGTATGTGAAGATGGTCACCAATACGCGGACCAGCTTAAACTGATCGATTTACCAGTGCAGCTGTTTATTACTTTGCCACAAGCCCCACATTCAGCGGAAATGACCGACTGAATAGTTAAGTTGAAATTGGTGCAGCGGAAACAGAGTGTGCGAACCTGACGCTGATAATTACGATACAGTTAATTCATGAGATAAACGCGAAGTGCGAGTTTGATTGGGAGAGCGGTTCTGTCTATTTTTTTTCTCTGTCTGTCTGGTAAATCATCAAATAACTTCTCCCACTCTGGGTGGAGCGGGAGGGTGTGTCAGACTTTAACTGACTAAAACCCATCCGTGTTTCCTCAGTTGCCTGTGTGCCAGGGGCCACGGTAGGTATTTTTTTCGAACAACCCGCAACCCTGACAAGATCATGTATTGGGTTAATTGCTGAAATAGCTCACCTTTATTGCTGGTTTTTATTAGATCTATCATAGAATTAATTCAAACTTTATTCTACTGCACTTAAGATTTCTTTGATAAAACTTTGACGATATTTTTTTCTTCTTATTTTAGTTACTTGATTTTTTATAAGTAGGTAAGTATCGCCTAAGAAATAGGTTAATGAACAAGAGTTATAACCGGGAGTTGAAAATCCCGACGCGAATTTTTTTAGTCCGTACGTATGTGGCCTAAGTCTAAAGTATAAGTTTTTTTCCCCTTGTCCTAGGTCTCATCAATAGGATGGTCCCTAATCTCATTACAGTCTAGTCCTATAGATAGACTAATAAGTAATTCAATTATAACCCAAACTATTAAATTGTCTTTACGAATAATAGCACTTTTCTTATTGCTTATTTCTTATCACTTCGTTGTTGTGTTTGTTTGCACTTTTGTACTTTAAATATTCACTAACACTAAACACTAACTCGAACGGTTTTGTTCTAAGTGAGTTTTTTTAAGTTCTTCTGACTAATGAATTCTGCTAAAACTTAACTGACTGCCGTAATTATTGTCAAATATATTTGACAATAATAGGTCCTTCAATATGGTCCTTCAATGCACCTTTTGCAGCTAAACGGAACGATTTTGAATTTAGAACAACATAATATAACATCACGCCTTTTATTCCCGAAGGGTTGGACAGAGGTGTACCTATAGTATACCTATATTTCGCCAGTTATGTTAAATTCCCATGTAATAGGGGGCGAGCCTATTCCTATTAACCGGGTACAAATCCAGACTACAGTCTGTTCGCCGAGAGTTGATAAAGTCAGGGTTTCTTAACTCATTACAAATTGCGACCCGCTAATTATTTACAGGCAATATGGCCGCTGCGCTGCGTCCATTCGCCGTTCGAAGCGCAGTTCACAACATATGCGTGCCTCGTACAATGAAAACGGCGAAAACGGGAGATGAGCGACAGCCGCTATACAGTTTGCGATAATTAAGCGACAGTCGCCTTTTGGAGACGTATCGTAATATTTATCAACTCTCAGCGAACAGACTATAGGCACTGAGAAATTCCAGATAGAATAACCCATTTACACTGTGCCTGACCTTGTAATCGAACCCAGGATCTCATATTCAGCAGTAGTGCTTGCAACCAACGAGGCAGTTGAATTTAGAATGGATATCAAAAACCACAAAACATAATTTCTGAACCCACGTTAATAAATCTAAGATCAAATCTCGTTCTTTCAATCTAAAACAATACACCGATCTCTGAAACTGCTACCACCTATTCAACCGAACCGCAGTGCAATGCGTCGATTGTTCATACATATTATTAGTAGCAAAAACCCCTCATTGTCACCACATGCGCAGGCGCAGACACGCTTCAGAAAAACTATCAATGTGAAAAGAATGTTGCCAACATTGTGTGCGTATGAGACGAAACTTTTTGTAATCGACATAATTATTATTGTGATTGTAATACGGTGTGGAAGCCGTTTTGTTAGGAATTTATCTCAGATTTGTCGTTTGGTGGCGATTTATGATCTTTTGAACTAGGTAAGACAAAATCATGCATTTTAAATAATATGCAACGAAAAAACAACAGTTATAAATTAATTAATTCTTTGTTTTTTCGGGTATAGTTGCATTTGCAGATCAGAAATTTCATTTTGAAACATTTTCTTTCAAGATCTAAGGTTAGGGTTTTAAGACAAAAATCTTCATTCATTCCACAGAAAATCTAATTTATAAGCACTTGACTAATTAATAAATAATGTTTACGTGGTCTTTAGAAGCGGTAACATATAAAGTTGTAATCTTATGAATTCTTTGTTATTAGGTAAATAATGTAATCCACAGAATGATGGATTGCCGTTGTCTATCTTGTCCTTACAAAATAAATTGGAAAATACAAAAAGATAGATTTAGGCACCTAAAGATTAAGGACATTTTGAAAATAAGTTATAAATAAAGGTTACACCTCAGAAAAGCTGAAGGTATTTTGAATTTAGTACATTAAATATTTTGTATTTAATAAAAAGAATTTCGTTAACTGTAAAATGAACAACGATTAAATCAGTCTAAAAAAAATCTATAAAATGTTAATAGTGTTAATAACTGGGCGGGCAGAAATCGTTGGGCGGCGCCCAATGATCTTTATTTTGAAATATTGGGTTTGTTTTTATTGGAATCCAAATATGAATACTTATGTTAAGCAGAAAATACTTTGAACTTGTAAACGAAAAGGCACTCTGAACTTTGACCGGCATAGAATGTCACCACTTAAAATCTATTTAAATTCCAATTCATTCAAAATATCAGTTCACGAAAACAGTCTACAAATATTCAGGACACTTCAAAAAACGAACTATATCTAAAGAAAAAAAAACTCACCGAGTGCGTACGGAGCGCTTGCGCGAGTGCGCGGACTGTGGTGCGCTGCGCCCGCGCAGGCTTTTATCACCGTTGCTATAGCAACCACCACCGCTTACCAAGGGATGCGTACGATTTGCAAACGTAAAGTTTTGCAAACTAGGTCACTTAGCTTCTGCGATACTTGTGGTTTACCGGCAAACTTCCAACTTATTTGCTGGTCAAACTATTAATTGTTTATTTCACTGTTTGCGGTAATTCAAAATTCAAACTTACCTGCTAGCTTTTAATATTAGCTCATATTTTGGACATTAGGTAATTGAAGTTAAAATAAATGCGTGCAGTGTGTCTGGACCAACGCAATTAAAATTACAGATGATTAACGAATATTGTTCTCTTGCCCGTCTAAGATAACTTTAGAAAATATCAATAACTAACTGTCATCATGTAAGTTAACATAACACCAGGCTCCGATGATGATAAATGAAGGAATGAGAACCAGGGTTGAAGTATACACACACATGTTTTTTAATGTTTCTTAAATATGATTTTTAATAATAAAGCGACGAAAACAACTGATAATTCAACATCGACTGTCAAAATGGATTGTAAAATAAACCGTACGTTCCAGAGGGATAATTGTGTAATACACTATCAGTAGGAATCGCTTTCATTTTGACAGTTCCACAACATTCAGTGCGTTGTTTACGAAAAAAAAAAGTGTTTATTCACAGATTTTTTTTTGCACGCTACAAATTTACCTCTGCCAAACTGCATAGCAGTTTATTGGCAGACGTAGCTCCATTTTTATACATACTTTTAATTAATAACATTTAATTTTTACAACGACACTTTTTCACCTACTTGAAATTACTCTTGCATTGCTTTTTAAAACATTTTTTTTTCTAATTATTCTCTACAGTTAGGCTTTCACAAAATATATTAAAGAGATACTTATATGTATTTGATTTTTTTTTAAAGGAGGATGTTGAGCAGACGAATTATACAAACATGTGAAGCAATGGATTGACAATAAGCGTCGAAATGATTCAAATTCTGATTAATAGTGTGTTAATTAGGGTGTCGATTTAGTTCTAAAGTAAAGATTCAAACCGGGTTGGGTTGGTTCATCTCGTTAACCGCTGTTCAGTTATTAGAAACCACACCTATCAAAATCTGAAGTGTTTCAGATTGCTAGTCGTTCGAGTGAGAATGTATCGTAAGTCTGACAGCAGTCCTCTTAGACTCGACTCTCGGCAGAAGTGTATTGTACAAGCCACATTTTGCCAGTTATTTTTAAGACCCATTTGGCGAGCCTTTGCCATCACCCGGGCACAAATCCAGAGTCGGGCTGTTATTGAGAAATTCTGGATGGTAAAACCCAATAACAGTTTTGCCCGACCGGGGTATCGAACCCAGTAACTCATGCTCAGCAGTAGCCCTTGCGACCACTAGACCAACGAGTAAGTCAAGTTTGTTACTGTAATTTCCATTTTTTTTTACCTTTGCCCAGCAGCGAGACAGTATATACTACTATAATATATATAGAACAAAAAACATAGAAATCAAAATTCTACATATTTTTAGATTATAAAATCATGTTTTCTACGAAGTTTATTACCCTATTAGTAATATCATCATCATCATTTCAGCCGAAAGACGTCCACAGCTGGAAATACGCCTGCCTCAAGCTCCGCCTCTTCGATCGGTTCTGTGCTTCCTGCGGTGTACTTCAAGGTAAGTCTCCTTTTAACCACAATATAAAACAAACATGTTTCCTTTTTTAAACCTCAAAGATTTGTACACTGTACCAATCGAACTCCAAAGTTCATCTTAGATTGCAAATTCGAAACTGCCATGAGTTGTATAATAGACACCATCTTTTTGTCATCTCATTGTCTATAGACCTCTATAGCGAAGATATCGCAATCTGGATCCTAAATAAGATACTAAGATTAGCAATTAGAAATTATACCCGGTACTTTCTACAGATTGGCAGCTATTTCAACGACCATTCGCAGTGCAATCGGATCGAATGTATCGATTAAGTCCTAGATACCACTCTTTTAATGAGTAACAGGAGTAATCTATTATTTTGGTTTTTTTTTTGTTGCGATATGCGTTTTTATGAACCACAGCTGGATAAAAGCAATTGTATCAGTCATAAAATGGCATGTCTTGCTCACCGTCACCGAAATTAGCACCGATTATCTCATATTGGCATAGCACATGGCACTCCTATGAATAAGCTTTGATATCTCCATCTGTCATATCATTCTAGTTATCATTAAAAGGTTTATTAAAGAGTGCCGTTACCCATTAAGTTTTCACAAGTCAACTTCTATCCGTATTATTTTTTGCGGAACGCAAAAACGTTTGAATGGATTGGGATGAAATTTAGCACACTGATAGTTTGAAACCTGGATTAGCACATACGATACTTTTCATCCCGGTAGTATGTTCCCGTGGGATAATTTTTGACCTCCACGCGGTCGAAGCTGCTGGCAAAAGCTAATACAGAAGGATCTCACTAATCCGGCACTATTAAAAACCAGAGGGTGCCGGATTATTGGAATGTTCGGATTATTGAAATATATAGAAAAATTAATAATAAATAAAATAAATAATTTCATAAAGAGAATATGATATATTTGTACTAATGTTCTAAACGTCTTTTTTAACTGTAACATATCTCACAACTAAATAATAACATAGTTTTAAAATAATCCTTGATTAAGGTCTGTTTTTTGCAACTTGTTGCAAACTTTTGCAACTTGGCGGAGGGTACCGGATTATTGAACGTATCGGTCTATTGAAGTACTGGAATAGTGAGATTCTACTGTAATATATAAATCAAATAGGTTGTGAACTGTGAACAGACATAATGGCAACACATTAAATGTGTACCAAAACATTACTTGACGACACTGTGTCTATACATCACAACAAAGCAGACAGGCCTATTCAGAGCCTTCTAAATGCAAATCCTTCAATCGTATGCAACACATTCAGAAGTGAACATCTGCGAAGATGGTGCGTTTGTTGGCTAATATGAACTGAATATTTCAGGCTTTATTGAAGACTTGAATACCTTTCTAGATCTGTGATATTGTATACCTTTAGTACTGTAATTACAACTGAATTAAATATGATAATTATGGGGGAAATTATGGGGGTTACTGAGAGTATTGGCGGCTGGTGGCCCAGTAGTGTCGGCCTCAGCTTACGAGTGCTAGGTCGTGAGTTCGAATCCAAGCATGCACTTTATTTTGTCTATTTTTTTTAATCACTAATGCTCTGAAAACGGTGAAGGAAAACATCGTGAGCAAACCGGCATATCCTAGAAGCAAACCATTTGAAAACTTGTGACATTTATCAACCCACACTGGGCCTGCGTGGTAGATCGTGGCCCGATCCCTCTCACAGAGAGGAGGCCTGTATCCCAGCAGTGGGAACGTCATAGACTGATTATGCTCATGGAAGTTAGTAGACGACAAAATAATTGATCGACTAGGCATAACCCAGTGTAGGTTATGTCTTCATCCGAAGCCCCGTCGTCTCTTGGGGATAATGATCATGTTTTTATAACCCTACTTATGCCCATGTAACACCCAATCTCATGAAGATCGGAGACTCTACACTCGTAGTTATAGACGATCATGTTTACCTAGGGCAAACTGTCCGGGTAGGTAGGTTCAACTTCGAGAAAGAGGTAATTCGTCGAATCCGACGCAGCTGGGCAGCGTTCGGGAAGCTACGCAATGTCTTCTCGTCCTACATCCCGCAGGGTCTCAAGACGAAAGTCTTTGACCAGTGCGTGTTGCCAGTGATAACATATGGTACTGAAACGTGGTCGCTGACAATGAGCCTTATCAGAAGGCTAAAAGGCAATGGAGAAAGCTATGCTCAGAGTTTCCCTACGTGATCGAATCAGGAATGAAGAGATCCGCAGGAGAACCAACGCAACCGACATAATAGCCCGAAGAATTGCCAAACTTAAGTGGCAGTGGGCAGGGCACATTGCTCGCAGAAGAGATGACCGATAGGGCCGAAAGGTTCTGGAGTGGCGACCACGTATCGGAAGACGTAACGTTGGAAGGTTTCCCACCAGATGGACCGATGACCTTGTGAAGGCCGCAGGAATCCGCTGGATGTGGGAAGCGTAGAACCAGTCGAAATGGAGGAGCTTGGGGGAGGCCTATGTCCAACAGTGGACGTCTTTCGGCTGAAATGATGATGAATGGCGATACTTACAAGCTGTTTAAAAAAAAAAAAAAGGTTCCGACGAATTGAGAACCTCCTCCTTTTTGAAGTCGGTTCAAAATGGGAGGCAAAGTAGAGAAATAGGCATACAGATGGCAGTAACTACTTACAGTTTTGCCAATTTTTTTAAGAATCTGAGTCCCAGATTAGAAAGACAGACAAAGAAAGATCGCAAAGGGCAAAGCTGACTCAAGCAATGACATAACAGTGATTCAATTAATGGTCTTATTCCTATAAATTGTCAATAATAAATTGTCAATAATAATATAACCCAATCTAATTTAATTTAATTTATTGCATGTTATTTGTCTTATTTATTATTTAATTTAAAGTTAATATTTTGTTATAAATTTAGCTTTTAATAATATTTTTTTTTTGTCTATCTATGTTTTACTTGTTTTAATTAATTAATTATGTTATTATATCTGCGCATAATGTAGTGCATGCAGTGCTTTTCTATAAGTAATGAGGCGCTTAGTCTTAAGATTGTAATGTTTATACTATAAAGTAACAGTGTACTCATTGTTGAGAAGCCTAATAAATAAATAAAATAAATAAAAATAAATTACGGACAGTTGTAAGTTAAAATTAAGATTCTTGTATCTTTAGCAAAAATGAAGCAAATGCCTCATACCTTTGCAGAGTAGACCGTCCTCTATGGTAAGTAGCTATTACAGGTAAAATTTATTGCCTAGTTTGGAAATAAAAAATGCTACGTTTGGTAAGTAAAACGATCCGTTTTTGTTTATAGGAACCGAGCATAAAAGGTCGACAGGAAAATGGGTCACTTGCAAACTAGAGTGACGACACGAAATGTAAGAAAGGGTTATAATAAATAAATAATAAATTAACAAACCTAAAAAACACGCTTTAAAAACGCAATTAAAACATTAGAAAATAATTTCAAAAAGGCGTGGGGGGTGCTTTTTGAGGTATTTTTATAATCATTTAATATCGAGCACCCCTTGCTTTTGTTCTGTTATCTACAAAAGCGTGTTTTTTTTTTTTTACATTGTGGAGCAAATTTATGACATTATTGAATTGTCATCGGTCCTCGATAAGTCTTCAAAGTTTAAATGAAATCTGACCGTTTTAAGTGGGTCAAAATCAAGTCCAAAGGAGTCGGTTACAAACAAATATACAAACATACAGGTGAAGCTAATAAAATGCGTGTAAAAATCAGATAGTTCCTCAATTTATTCCATTCATTCGTGACTCTCCATCAAAATTGTGACACGAACTTTGCGAAGCTATGCTTTGCTCTAAACATTTAGTGTAAAGTTTTTCAGGGATGTCTATTTTGCTACTAAAAATAAATTAGAACCTCCTTAGCTATCTTTTGACATTTTGTATGTTGGTCACAGTGTAGGTTATTGAAATTAAAAGCAGTGCTTGGGCTTGAACTGAAAATAAAAGTCTCCTAAATTCTAGTGCATCAGGGCAAAATGTTCTCACTGCTGGAACACAGCAGGCCTCCTCTCATGAGAGGGATTGGGCCGTAATCCACCACCCGAGCCCAGCACGGGTTGGTAGATGTCACATGTCTTAGAATTTTTGGTTCTGGAACATGACGATGTCCTCGCGATGTTTCTAGTGCAATACTCCATAATTAATTAGCGAACAGATATTTAGCCAACCCTATACTGCAAGACCATAACAAAAGCTACAAGAGAATCCACTGTTCTACCTACATAGCTTTAAATACAAATCGTTTCACGTCCGTCAGAATTGGGCAATAACTGTTCATGCTCGTCTTATTTATTACTCAAACGAACACAAAACGGGATGAATATTTTGCAACGGACGCTCAACTTTGGCCTGAGTCACTCCAATTTGTGACGAATCTTGTGGAATTAATTAAATAAAGATGTATGAGGAGAAATCGACTAGATCAATTTCATTAATTGTGTCGATCTACGTTTCGCACGGTCTGATTGTCTGTCTGGTTCTCGAAGAGAAGCGCCAGATACTAATTAGGACCAGACTATCGCTTCACTAAAAGGTGTTGTGGCTAAGTAATAACAGCAGCACGGGTCGATCGATCAGGTTAAGCTACGCTTACCGCGGTTCGTCCGTGGATGGCCATCTTTACATACCAAGACCCCTGCGTGGCTCGGAAACCACGTTAAGCTGTTGGTCCCTGCTGACATTCGTGGATCTTTGACGACCCGCGTCAGAAGCCTGAAAGTCTGACTTCCAGTCTTACCAAGAGGGTTCTGGAGGTCAGATAGGCAGTCGCTCCACGTAACATACTGGTATTCAGCTGCAGCCGTTTAGACTGCAAGCAGAACCCAACATAGTTGTGGTCAAGGCTAGGCAGACGATGATAATATGGCTTCACTCAAAGTATATTTGGAGAGTTTTTGGCGGGATCGCGTTGGAACATACTCGTATGTCGCACGACTTTTTATTTTCATGAAATTTAGTGAAGTAGCGAATAAAATTGTTTATAGTGAATTATGCAATTTAATTACGTGTGAGTGCACAAGTATAGTGAAGGTGAAAATAAGTGGCTAACGTGGACTTTTCGTGTTCCCCCCAAAAACTCCTAATAGGTTGTTGTAAAGTTACTACCGCTTTACAATAACTTTGACTTGACTGACTAAAGACGACTATGACTGTTTTGTAAATTCGTGCCCGATAGCCATTTACTTGATCAAAAAGAAAAATTACTTGACACTGGCTGGATGCACAAACCGTGCGAAGCCAAAACCCTAAAACAAAAAAAAACAAAAGAAAGTGTATTTGTCTTTATAAAGTGACGTTGCCAAGGGTGCAGGTCAAAAGGTAATGAAAGACGATTTGTGCAGATGTGCATATCAAAATGATCCTCCACGTTGCACTTAATTTATTAGACGAACGCAGAATACTCAATACGCGAAATTCTGTAGTGTTTGAGACATCTCATTCACATTTCGCACACGTATAATTTGGCAGTTACCGTCCACTTAAAGTTAAATATGAGAAGATCCATCAAATAGGCCACAATAAGGTCAAGTTCACGCAACGCAATGCGTAACCACCATAATGACAGATTATATAGTAAATTGTGATACTTTTGACCTCTGGGTCTTTGATGTACGGGAGCTTTCTGTGAGATAGTCTATTATTAAACGTTGTCTTATGGTATTAAAGGATCGTGGATGCTTTTAGAGCCACAAATCTAGGAAATACACGGATCCGGAACAAAAATCTGAAGCCATACAAATATTTATTTTGACCCATAACGCAGAAGTCACTGCGAACAATTCAGTCACAGTTTCATTTATCATCATTTCATCAGAAAGACGTCCACTGCAGATGGACACAGGCCTCCCCCAAACACCTTCACTTCGACTGGTTCTGTGCTTCTCGCATTTATCGGATTCCTGCGGCCTTCACCAGGTCATCGGTTCACCTTGTGGGGGAGGCCTTCCGACGCTACGTCTTCCGGTGGTTTCGTTGACTGAATTAATTTCTGGCACCGTTCCAGTAGGCAGTGTTATTAAAATTAGAACAGACCTGAAAGTTTATTGACTGCTTGTCTTGGGTTCGATTTCCAGGTTGAGCAAAGGGTAATTGAGTTTTATATCTGGAATTTCTCAGTAGCTGCCCGGACTCTGGATTTGTGCCCGGTTGATGGCAATAGGATCGCCCCGATTAAATGGAATTTGAACATAACTAGTGATATGTGGGTGTGCTATTAGGTACACCACTGCCCAACTCTTCGGGGAACCAAGGCGTGATGTTATGTTACCTACCTCCTAATCTAAGACACGACACTTAATATGAGACTCAATGTATTCTTTGTCAAACTGAAATAATTTCCAGTTCTCAACTATTCAAATATTGAAGTTAGCATTTTATTTAACTGTCCCTCACACATATAACCGTTACGATTTTGATACAGCCAGAGACAAAAACCGTATGCAAAACTTTTATTTGTCTTCACATTATGTCGTAGGTACATTAAATCATGTTTATGACCCCTGACGGGTTAGACGGGGTCACAATTAGTGCCAAAACATTACATGGCATGAAACTATGTACATAATGTTTTTTATTGAAAGACGTATTTGCTTAATCTTTTTGAAGCCTTCCTCATAACCTGGTGCAATTCGAAATTTTAGGCCATTGCATGTTGTTTGTCTGGTTCTTTTGTAGGCAATTAGTAATTTTATTATTAATCAAAGCTATCGACGCACAAATCAAAGCTTATTATATGCCTTCACTAGTGTTGTAGGTAGAGGTGGGAGAGGCTTGTGGCTAAGTAATACAGCCGCATGGGTTAATCGACCAAGTTAAGCTACGTATGCCGCGGTTGGTCAGTGGATGGGTCTGTGGTCCACCTTTACATACGACCCCTCCGTGCCGCCTTAAACACGTTAAGCCGTTAGTGTCATACGTAAATCTTTGACAGTCGTTACGGGTCTTCAGAAGCCCGAAAGTCCGACAACCAATCTTACCAAAGGGTATCATATCAATATTGCGCAGTTACTGGGTTTTGGAGGTCAGATAGGCAGTTGCTCCAAGGAAATACTGGTAGGTACTCAGCTGCATCTGGTTAGACAGGAAGCCGACCCCAACATAATTGGGAAACGGCTAGGCAGATGATGACTGGTATTGTAGATACACTGATGTAATTACCCGAAGATCAAAAGCCTGGAAAATTATGGCTTCTTTCAAATGAATGTAACTAATCACGGCACACAGTAAGCAAAGACTCATTAACCATAATACAGATTTATTATCAAAAATTTAAACCACAAACTCGGAGACAATATTTAAAATGTATTTTGTCATCCGCCAAGGATACACGTTGGGCTTTCAATACAGATAACCAAAGCATTTGACATCGAAACGTGATGAATTAGTGACACAGCTGAAGATGCATTCATTTCTGTACATACGAGGACATACATCAATAATTTAAAGCTATAGTTAAAACAAAAAATTAATGATGTCGTTTCCCAAGAAAAGGATAACACGTATTCACAGGAGTCATAAATATGAAATAATTGAGGATCAAGGCAACACAGGGGCAGCAGCAGGTGAACATCTTTTTGTATGCATTTAATATTAAGTATTTTATTTATTTCTAACCAACTTCAAACAGAAGGAGGTTATCAATTCGACATGTTCTTTTATGTGTTCGGGCATCGCTCCGTCATATATAGAAATTTGCAAAATATTTTTTTGTTCGAAAGAGGTTTATTCCGAAATGGTTCCTTTTAAATTTCATATAGATCTGATGATGCGTTTCGGAGACAGACAACGGAACTCTTAAAAAAATTACAACAAATCAACCGCGATTGCTGCTATCGCATAAATATGCATTGTTTTGATGGAAGGTTCTGAAGCTCAAGGATGATGAAATTTCGAATTGGTGTGGGGTAGGTACTATAACTAAAAAGTGTTTTTGTTTCCGAAAACACTACAAACTGAAAAATAACTTTAATTTCGGAAGACGGTGACAAAAAAAATACATATCCAAAGTCACTGACTTCCGAAATTAAAGTTTTTTTTTTTCACTTCATCCGTAGTAGGCTAGTAGGTAATGTGATTAAATTTGAATTTATTTACTTAATTCTTCCTGTATTTGTCTGTGCATTGTTATTGTGTGCCTAATAATGAGTTTATTGTTACCTACTTTATTATGAAATATCTAAATGACCGACCTTTGCTCGGTTTTTTTTTGTTTGACGTTTTCTAAAAATGAAACCTAGCTAGATCGATTTATTGCCCCGAAAACCCTATTAAATTTAATGAAAATCGTTGGAGCCGTTTCCGAGATTCAGATTATATTATACAAGAATTGCTCATTTATAGGTATTAGATAAATAATTTTAAAAAGCTATAACAGTTATCTAGATGGACAAACGACGATTTAAAGGGTTGAGTGTTTTTTCGCACTGGGTGGACTGGTCGTAATGGGGATCTATGGAAGGTCTAGTACGTATCTCCAGCAAGGCAGCAATTGCAAAAAATATAATTATCATAAAGACTTCTTCAAACAGGCGCGACGCGACACTTATAGAAGAATTTCCATGAAGATTTCGTAGAAATTGTTCTACGAATGTCGCGTCGCGCCTGTTTGAAGGAGCCTTAAAGCTCCTAGGCGTAGGTAGATTAGTACCGAAGTGGAAGTTTCTGATTAGTAAAAAAAAACGTAAACTTATAACAGCTGAATTTGCTTCCCGCACCCAATACCCGCACCTAAACTGCGTAACACATTATCAATCAGAACATGAAAAAATTTGAAGGAGATTGGCCATATATTATAATTATCCATGGCTTCATTTGTTAGAAAAATTTGTCTGCTAAACAACGTAAATAGCGCAATGAATGTTGTTGAACTGTCAAAATGAAATCCATTCCTCATGTTAGTATGTTACCGAATTACCCCGTAGGTATGTTTTGGGTTTAGAGAACTTAGATGATACGATAATAAATGTAGAATTATTATAATTGCAATTACCAGATAATTACAATAACGTAAAGACTAAATCATAATGTATATCAGTGTCTCCGTTCGTAATACGAACCGGATCGTGTTGCGTGACGTCATTACGAGCATCGCCTGCGCCGGTGCCCGATAACATCTCATGAGAATTGTTACGATTAATGACTACTCACACTTATTTAGCTCTGTTCGGCATTTGTCCATAGAAAACAACCATTTTTTTTATGAGATGCGTACGCATCCGTTCGTTCCGGAAAGCTGAACTGACTCTATACAAAATCATTGTTTTCTATGGACAAAAGCTGAACAGAGCTGAATAAGTTTGAGTAGTCCCTAAACATACTTAGCTATAACTCTGCAAGACACGTCGTTACGTCACTATTCGTTCTGTAAAATGATGCAGGTTTAGTAGTGGAACTTAAAACTTTTAGTCAATAGTTACATCTGCGGGTACTTTTTCGTTGTAGTTTTCAAGGGCAAACAATGTAAAATTGAACTTCAGGTCGATTCACATCTTTGACAGTCCTTAAAATCGTCAGAAGCCCGAAAGTCTGACAATCAGTCTTACAAAGGGGTATTGTATTTACCAGTAACTGGGTTGTGGAAGTCAAATAGGTAGTCGCTCTATGTAAAAAAAAGTAATAAATTGAGCAAATAAACTATAGCTATTTGTTTCGTTCCAGAAAAAAAACTGCTTGCTTCTGGCTTCAGCGGTGGCAAGAAAGCTGAACCCTAGAAGCATACCACTACCAACGCGCGAGAAACACGAGACGTCTATGGTCAGCAGACGATGCGGCCATGGTCACTGCTGATTCTTTTTTGAGCACACGAGTAATCTCAACTTCGTACAGCGTGAGTCACCTTAACTTATTCATCATTTACATGAAACATGGTTTTCTTATGAAGTGAATAACAAAATTGATTAAAACAGCTTTTTTTTTTTTTTTTTTGGGAAGGGCATCTCGTAGTTGACCTTGAGAGGCCGTAACTACTTAACCGGGCTTTCCTGTGGGGACTAATAGTTTTTAGGCTAAGAGCCTCCAGCCAGGGCTTACAAACTAAAATTAAAAACCTACAGCAACTGCGCACTGAGGGCACCCCCTGCGGGGTACGAGCCTCGGCTCAGGGAGTCACTTTCAGGGAGGGCAGCAAGTGGGGACAGGCTGGATCAATAATTGAGGGGTATAGATGCAAAACCGCCTCTGTTCACTTTTTGCGATTTTGAGCTAGAGACCCAAACGCTATAGTTTCCAGTAGAATTGCTTAATGTACAATCTAAATTTACCAACTAACTACTGTAGTTTGTTTAAAAGTAAAATTTAAGAGTATTTTCCAATACGTGGAACGTAATGTTATTTAATCAAGTTCGAAAATTGGATAGAGGCGGTTTTGAAATTCATCAATGGATAGAGGCGCTTCTGTCACTCAGTGTTCTTAATAGAAGCGCTTTTGCAGTTAATTGAAACTTCATGCAATATTATGTAAAAGGGAGACATGAAAAATATTTTATTAGCTTATATGGTAGGTATATTGAAATAAAACGAAAGATTCATACAAATAAGGAAGTGTCACTTATTTAATCATTAAAATCAAATACTCATGCCTACTTCTTCTAAGTGTTCACATATGTCCTCGTTTTGCTCATCGCCACCAACATCGGGAATTGTTTCAAGAGCGTTTTTATAGAATGAAAGTTGTTCCTCTGCTTTCCAGTTATCACCAAAATGTTTCGATAACAACTTATCAACGTCATTGAGCTTCAATGCACTGACATTCACCTGTAAAGGTGGTACATCTCGAATATTGTAATCAGATAATGTGATCACACCCCGTTTCATTACACTTTTTGCAACACCAAGATCTGTTTTATAGTTTACTTCACCTCGCAATAAAAAACGGCCTGACCTGTTTTTAACTCTCGACAAATAGTACCTTTTGCATTCTGCAAAACGGAAGTGGTATTGACCAGGTGCTTTCATTGTTTCACTGGCGAAACTTTTCCAATCTTTTACTGGCACATCTGTACCCAGATGATTAATAATGCCGTAATTGGAAAATATTTCATGATACTCTGTGGGATTGATGATTTGCTCCTTATTTTTTATTTCTTTTTCAATGAGCCCGAAAATTCGATCAGCGGGCATAAAAGAATGTCCAGGAATAGGGAAAACTAGCTCAACTCTAGTGATTTCTTTTGGGGCAACGGTGGTTAACCAATACGCACACATTGCTATCATCGTGCTATTTTTGTTCTGTGATCCACAGCCATCCGCCATAATCCGAAGTTTAGTTTTGCCCGTCAAGTTCGTTTGTGTCAACAAGTGATAAACTGCCGATGCTATCTCATTCGATGACTTAGCGTGAACGTTTTCGGTCCACGTGTAGATGCGTACATTTTGTTTAGGAAACTTATTTGTTGATGTTCCAATGACAATGGTAAAATTGTAGATATATAGCTGCCTACTGTAATAGGCAGCTTGATCTGCCACTTTTGGTAACGCCTGGTTCTTTTGACAATCAAAGGATATTGTGAAGGTTCTGTCGTCATACTCCCGCAACATTATGAAAAACATTTTAGCTTTCAGCTTGTGAATTCGTAACGCAGCCATGAGCTGGACTTTTGCAGCTTCATTTTTTTCGATTTTAAGTTTTTCCTTTAACTCCAAGCATTTCGAGCAGACATCTGTGCTTGGGGTTTTAAAACCGATATTGTAATGTTTTACAAATATGTTTCTAAAGTAACATTGTTTTACTTTAAGCGTCACATCTTCTTGCTTTTCCTCGTAAATCTTCCACATTTTTTTAATGTTTAAATCAGATGGGACATATTTTCTTGTAGAAGTTGCAGACCTACAGTAGTGTGATTCAATACATTTAAATGTCTCAATAAATCTCATTACGTTTTCTTTTTTCCTTAAATTTTTCCTCGATATCCTATCACCACCTCGATTTTCTTTTGGAAACTCCCCGGTTAGCAAAAATTTTTTTGAAATGTTTCTTAGTCTGTGCACACCAACGTTAAGAATATTTGCAAAAGTCTTTTGGCAAACTTGTAACAATTTGTATGGCTTTACGTATGTTCTTATATAAAACTTTGTATATGTTAAGGAGGCAGCACGTTGTCCCACTTTACGATGTCGCTGTACGGGTGAATGTATTTTCATATATTTTAACATAAAGTTATCCTGATAAACTTTATCAGGATTTGAATAAAAGGTTTGGTGAAATTTTCGAATATCCTGTGGATTCAAATTATTACACTTCAGCTTATCGGAGTTATGTTTGCATGCCCTAATTTGATTAATATTTGGCGGTTTTAACGATGAATACCTGAAATGAAATAAAAAATATGAATTACCACTACACAATCTCGATAAGACACAGGTAAGAACCTTCTCAACAATGTGCTCAACAACACGCACTACCTACCTATGCTAAACTTATTTTTGACACCCTGTCGGAAATTAACGAACGAACACACTTTAAAAATAAAATAAAATCCTGTATTACATACCTACAAAGTAAAATCGTCCCTTAGCTAACAACACCGCATAAGTCATTTTTACCAACTTTACAGGAGACGAAAAAAACTGTCTATTTAAAAAAATCGGTGGAATTTTTCTGTTGTTACTTAATAACTGCCCTAGTTAGCGGTTAAGAAATAATTAATTATACTTATTTTGACGATTTACTTTATTTTAACTTTTATTTTGTGACTTGAGCTGTGTTGACTGATATTTTATTAGATTAAGGCGGTGTTGTTTACGGAAATGTTAGGGAATAAGGTATCTATTGTTAGATGATTTACAAAGAAAAGTTTTATTAAGAAATATTTCAAGAATAATTAACAATCGTTATTAACATAGCATACTCACGTTAATAACATAAGTATCTATAACCTACATCTTAAGAATCACTTTGTTGAGATCGATTGCTTAATTAGTGACATACGAACCGTGCAATTTTTTATTTTTTTATATTAATAAGTACATATTTAAAACATAGTCTTAAACTCGAACGAAACAAGATATAATAGCAATAAAATGATAAAAATTAAAAATAATACTCGAAATCTCTAGTCTAACAGTTAGTTGCAGACTTTAGCGATTGCTGTGCGAAAGGTCATCATAAGAAGAGTGGCAACTAGATGGTAATACACTTTTTAGGTCTTGCAAATCTTCATACTTCCGCTTTGTAATTGGTATTCTAGCTGCATACAATTTCTGCAGGTGATTTATTTATTTAATGCTGTTAATTGGCGTGGGACGATGTGGTAACGGCTGAAGCTCGTCATCAAAACCTCTTTTATACCAAATTGTGCCATTTGGTCTGTATTCTAGCATACGGACATCTGAGACGACTGAGTCACCTGTCTTTTTACCAGGCCGTATAGATTTATAAATAAATTCTTTCGAAAAGTCGGTAAAAAAGTTATAAGCAGTCAAAATAACGAGCTTCGTAAGGCATAGGATCACTTCTAGCTGCTTTAGTTATAGCCATGTATTATTGTGGAAGGTTAATTTCTTTACCTTTTTGTTTACACTCTATTGCACTGTGTACGGAATCACATTCCATGTGGGTAGGTATGGCCTTTTCCAGGTACTTTTGAGTAATCACAATATTTTTTTCAAACGCTAAACGTAATAAAGCATTGCTTAAGGTAACATTGCGATTTTAAGCACAACAGCTATCGGAATATAAAATCACAGGCAATAATTTCTAACTCAAAACCTTCTTTAGATGGTCTACTAAGCATGAAGCAAAAACAGAGGCTTCGAGCATGCTATTTGACTCATTGAACCAATAACAGATTACTTCCTTAGTTGCTAAATTGTATAATGTAAAATTATGGACGCATAATTTTGTTTTATAATAAATAGCACTGGCTTGAAGATGCGGGGCCAATTTGACCGATTCAACATCCTGTGTAAAAGTGTCCCGTGACAAGCTCCGGACTCTTCTCTTTCCTGGCTCGATCTTTCTTCAACACATGTTGAGCGTAATCTTCATCCGTAATGTTTCCAGTTTTATGACTGCAACAACCGTCACACTGATCTTTCTTCGGGTGGCTCAGATTGAGTTTCAAAAATAATCTGTCAAATTATTTACGGCCAAGGTATTCTTTACGTTCCAACTAACAATTTTCTTTATCAAAATCAAAAATCAAAATTATACTCGTATGTGTGATAGAGCTCGGTGTCATGTTTGACTAAATTGATTCTAAATATTCTCGTGATGTTTTAGCACGACAGTAATGCGACGGCATCTTTGGAAGATCTGCTAAAAACTTTTCAACATATTTGTGGTTTTCTTCAATTTTCTCTGGATTTCTGCGATTACTGGTTGAAGTAGACAAATCGGGAGGCATGGCAGTCTGTTTTTGTCAGCCAATATCTGACAAAACAATCTTTAATGCCAAGAATGGCCAACTCGGTTCACTCCAGGGATCAATTTCTTCTCCATCCATAGTGTATTTCAATTATTGAGCTGCCTAAAAGAAATAAAATACATTTTGAAACACCGCCTAGGTTAAAAAACAAAGTTAGTAAACACCGCTTAAGTAAATGAAGACATTCTATTATCATTTCTTTCTATATTAATACGCGTTAAATCAACAAACATTACTTTATTATATAGCTTACCTCGTAATCTTCAATTAAAACTTCGTGCATAGACCTTTCAGCTATAAAACTCACATGAAAATATAATAATCTCGGTGCGCGAAGTACTTTTACTAGAAAAGTATGACAGACTAACGACTTGTGCGGTGTTGAGAGGCCAACCGACTTGCGCGCTGTCACTACTTTTCGAATTACTGCTTCTTATTAGCTGAAATCTATATCATGTGACCAATGGTTAGACGCGCAATGAACAGCTCCATCTAAAGGCATTCAAATGTGAAAACCGCCAATTTTCGACTTGAGCGGTGTTGTAAGCTAAGGGACGAAATGTGATCGTTCTAAAGGTAATTCACAATAGGTAATGATTGTTTACATTCGTTCAAAACATAAAAAAGTACCTATTTTATATCTTGGTTATGTTCTGTATTATTGATTCATTCACAGCTCAATACAGGGCATTAGAAACATACCTCTCACGCTTTTTTACATTGCTTTTCCATTGCGATTTGTTACGGATCCTCTTCCTTGCTGCATTACCTTCGACAGGGGCAATATTAATTTCCATTTTCACACTTTTTTCCACACACAATTAAATCAAAACTAACACGCAGTTCACAAAAACAATAGCCGGGCGCCATTAAATCTCTCAACAACATGCTAAGCTGTCATTGGTCGAGCCTCGACAGTGTCGCTTTTGCATCCAATGTTTTGAATAGAGTCGGTTTTGCACTTAAGCAAGTATTTCAAGGGACTTTTTGTGTAGGATAGAGGCGACTTTGCTCACTTCTGTTTTAGTACAATGCAAAATGAAATAATAAAGAATGTTGCCACATGAAAACATCGCATGACGATAATTTGTGACAGAGGCGGTTTTGAATCTAGACCCCTCAATTTCTTTATTATTAATCATGGGGATTTTAACTCTACTTGCTCAGCTTCGGCGCGGGCTGGCACTTCTGCGGGCAAGGGACGGTTGGGGGAGGATTCGTTTACTCGGGGTCTTCGCGAGGCGCGAGGACCTCGGCGGCGAGGTCGGAAACACGGTCTGTTTTTGTATGCTGTGCTGGTGGCCCTACTGCTTTCTTGAAGAAGAGTGATGGGGTCATCAGGGTCGGAGAGGACATGTCGCGGCCGGCGGATTCGACTGATTCTACTGGGGACATAACTAGCGGCCTTCGCAATCAATGGATTGCGGTGTTGCGCGGCGGATTCAAAGAAACGCTTTGAATTACGTTTTAGGAATTGGGCTATCGTTGGGATTTTAAGGTCGAGATGGAGGATCTCGTTCCTAACATACCAGGGCGAGCCTGTGGCTTGACGGAGAAAACGGTTTTGCAATGTCTGCATCCTATGGATGTATCGGGGCTTTGTGTGTGCAAAGACAGCACTAGCGTAGGTCATGATTGGCCTTATGCACGCCGTGTATATTCGCAACTTGCACTTGAGTGACAACTTGCTACGTGCGTTCAGAACAGAATGCAGCCTTCCAAGAGCGAAGGCGGCGCGTGAGCGCGCCTTCATAATGTGCTTATAGAAGGAGAGGTGCTGATCCATGATCACTCCTAGATATTTGGCTTGCTTCTCCCAAGGGATAGGCTTGCCAAACATGGAGATGGGCCGGGGGGGGTCGGGTCTGTGTCGCGGTTTCGAGAAGAGAACCGCTTGACTTTTGTCTGGGTTTACTTCGATCCTCCATTTTCTAAACCACGCGCCAAGAACATTGACTGCGGTCTGGAGTCTGGAGGATATCGCATCCTGACTGACCCCAGCGTAGTAAATGGCTGTGTCGTCTGCGAACAGTGCCAACTTTTCCAGTCTACGCTTGGGGATATCGCTAGTAAATAGCGTGAAAATGAGAGGGGATAGCACGGCGCCTTGAGGGACGCCGGCGCGTATGGGGTGGGGGGAGGAAATCGCTCCCTCTATGCGATAGCGAAAGGTGCGGTTCGACAAAAAGTCTCGAAGGATGAGTACGAGACGGTCGGGCACACCGAGTTTGTACAGCTTATATAATAAGCCGTTGTGCCAGACTTTGTCGAAAGCTTTCGCTATATCGAAGAATACTGCACCGGTCATAGAGCCGCGCTGGAAACCAGCGCTTATGTCTTCTACGATGCGGTGGACCTGTTGCACGCACGAGTGTTGGGTTCTAAAACCAAATTGCTCGTCGGGAATGAGGCCTTTCGTCTCGGCAAAATTTCTGAGTCGCTTATAAATAAGTCTCTCGTAGATTTTACCGAGCGAATTCAGTAAACTGATGGGGCGGTAGCTCGTGGGCTCGGACTTGGGCTTGCCAAGTTTTGGAATGCCGATGACCGTGGCTTGCTTCCATGCTTGCGGGAAGATGTTGTTGCTCAGGGCACCATTGAAGATGGTGGTCAAGAGCATGATCATGTGGGCGGGCAGCATCTGGAGCACCCTGTTGGTGATTCCGTCAGCGCCGGGGGCCTTGCGGGGTTTCAGACCTTTGATGATCTCGTGAACTTCGTCCGGTGTGACGAGAGGTATTGGATCATCCGGGTCTTCGACGGGCGGGAGGATTAAAACAGCGAATGCCTACTACCTATTATACATGTAGTTGTAACTTATAAGGGCGCTCGGCGCTCACTCAAACCGGTTTTATGCGCGCCACACGGAAATACTCAGTAAAAATATTACTATTAGATAAATATTAGGCTTACAACCCGCTTCAACAAAGGTGGAAGTTTTCAGTACCACAGATTATTTATTGTATTTTGAAGAATAATATTTTTAACCGTCCCATACCCATTTAGTTAAGTTGGCCCGTCCCGTACCTACAGTTTGTTATAATAAAGAATCTTATGTAAGTATTGAAATTGACAACATTTTCTTTGTTTCTAGATTTCAATGAACATCACCAGAAGGCGCCTGAATGAAATGCCGCCGCCCTGCCAAGAAGATTTTAATGACCCAGGGAGGCACACTGTGCCGGACACTGAGTGCACGATGTATAGTGTCGTAGCCTTAGCTTTAGATGTCGAACTCCGATTCGAGGGCACTAGTAAATAACGCACGTATACGTACGATTATGTTTTCACTCATATATTTATCTAGGTATATGTTTTATCTTAGCCCCACGCGCGTGCTCCACTAATCATAATTATTGTAAACTGTGTTATACATACTTACGGAAAATGGACCTTTTACAAGCGAGTGTTAACTGTGGTATCACAATTAGAGAACGTATGGGCGGCATATAGTAAATATCATCTTTACCCACTGATGTGACTGATCTCTTAACGGAGTGGTTAACTTTTAAGGTAGTGAAGTTCTACTTTCATTCTGTACCTCCTAAAATATTTATGAGAGGTATTATTTACCCCATATTCTCACGTCGCGTCGTGGTCAAATCCTAGACTAATAAGTTCTTCTTTTACCATCACAGTTATCACCTCAAAGCTGTGTCTGTGATGCCTGCTATGACGATGTAGGTAAGAAGATAACTTGCAGCCAATTCAGGGAAAAGACAAATTGATCACAACATTGATTGTTTTGGCTTTGAAAACACATTTCGGAATTGAGCCCTCTCGTCTTAATTGTGCTATCATGGTATCACCTAAAATACTATTTAAATTAAACGCCTGGCACAGATTTGTACACATTAATCTACATAAAATACCTTAGCAGTAGAGTAAAAATCATTTTTATTAAACCTTCATATTTTTTTGTCCCCTACTGCTGAGCAATATGCACCTTTATAATTTTGTTTACAGAAGATCAGTACTATTAAATAACATAGATTTTAAATCTGTTCATTCTGAGGTACAAGCCCATGCAATTGTTGGCCATGTCTTTTGTATTTCCTACCATAGAAACGGGTTTTGTCATTTAAAGCAGATTTCTACCGTCATGAGCATGGCGATGTTAAAACTAACGAGAAGAAATGATTATATTCTTCAGTCGACAAAAGTCTACGACGTCAAGTATGACGACCAGTTTTTCTCTACTTTTGACACTTGTTAATGTTGTATTAAAGTCATTAAAATCATCAACACAAGCCTCTAAGTTCATTTAATCCCAATTAATGACTATTTAAGAAAATAAATTATACCTTAGCGCTTTCACCTTAAGTACATCACCAGCTACCTCCCTTTTGCTATGGATAGAATAACTGCACACGAATCTAAATGTAGACTCATGCTGGAGAGAGTACAAAGCAGGTTTGTGAGGTACTTGTACCAGCGCTTGTATGGTGTATACCCAATTATATCCGCTTATGTACCCAATTTTATTTATTTTGGGTATGGTTGGATATAGCGAACTAAGGGTCAGGAGGGATCTCGCAATCGTCTCGTACATATTCAAGGTACTTAGAGGGAACGTACATAATGCGGACATTTTAGGGCACATAGGTATAAGTGTTCCGGACAGGTACGTGTGCCGACGACGACAGCCACGGCTGCTAGTGGAGCCGCGCGCTCGGACCAATCTTTTGAGTGAGCGCCGTGTACCTTAACTTCAAAATAATTTCGTTCTGAAGGAGGTACAGATTTTTTAGAGCTAGGTACAAAATAGTACGTTTTAGGTAAATTTTTAGGTAATTGGTTTAATTTGATTCGCTATGGTACACCCGCCATTTTGACTGTCACCCACTACGCGTGCACTCCGCACTC
The DNA here is from genome assembly GCA_949091785.1 of Polymixis lichenea. Classification (NCBI taxonomy): domain Eukaryota; kingdom Metazoa; phylum Arthropoda; class Insecta; order Lepidoptera; family Noctuidae; genus Polymixis; species Polymixis lichenea. The sequence goes on from OX420952.1 coordinate 7,881,732, forward strand.
TCAACCTAATAGCTAGTGAGTGACTCGGACCTATTCGGTTGTTCTCTAAGTGCGTTCTCAAAAAATGCATTTTATCTATAATACATATGTTCCAAAATTTTAATATTATAAAAAATAATGATAAGTTAGTAGTAATTTTTTTTTTTTTTTCTGGGTGGGAAATCATCAAATAACTTCTCCCGCTCTGGGTGGAGCGGGAGGGCGTGTCAGACTTTTACTGACTAAAACCCACCCGTGTTCCCTCAGTTGCCTGTGTGCCAGGGGCGGCGGTATCTCTTTCGAACAACCCGCACCCCCGGCAGGCATCGGCCCTTGCGGGACCCATCTGTTGCTGCTGACATCTCTTTGAGGCGCGCGTGGAACACAACGCGCCGTCGACCCGGGCTTGGTCCTTACCGGACAGCGAGCTACCCATTACTCGCCGTCCGCAAGCCCGTGCCTACGGTGGCCGGGAATCAGCCTGGGATTCCCGACGCCCAGGGCGTCTCCTGCGAAGGCCACGGCTGTGAGGGCGCATGTACTGCATCTCCCTCACGTGCGCCGCCTCCCTCTTTGCGAGCATAACTGCTTCGCTGAAGGAGGCGACTGCCAGCCATGCCCTCTCGCTCCGTATCATGGCCTGGACCAGGGTCGGACGCGAGAGATCGCCGCCGCCGATCACCTCCACGAGGACACGGCGTTGCTCCGCCCAAGCTGGGCAGACCTCCACCGTATGCTCCACCGTGTCCTCAGGGCGATCTTAGGACATTTTAGGGCACATAGGTATAAGTGTTCCGGACAGGTACGTGTGCCGACGACGACAGCCACGGCTGCTAGCGGAGCCGCGCGCTCGGACCAATCTTTTGAGTGAGCGCCATGTACCTTAACTTCAAAATAATTTCGTTCTGAAGGAGGTACAGATTTTTTAGAGCTAGGTACAAAATAGTACGTTTTAGGTAAATTTTTAGGTAATTGGTTTAATTTGATTCGCTATGGTACACCCGCCATTTTGACTGTCACCCACTACGCGTGCACTCCGCACTCTCAACCTAATAGCTAGTGAGTGACTCGGACCTATTCGGTTGTTCTCTGAGTGCGTTCTCAAAAAATGCATTTTATCTATAATACATATGTTCCAAAATTTTAATATTATGAAAAATAATGATAAGTTAGTAATAAGTTAAGATAAGAATTTAGATATACACACCCTGTTGCATTAAGTGCAACCCTGTAATGATAGTTGTATTTTGGAAAATAAATAAATAAATCTTTGTCTTCATATAAACACTTGTACGCGGGTCACCTCGTGCCCGGGCCTGCCAGGGGTGCAGGTTGTTCGAAAGAGATAAAAAGTCAAGCAAAAGTCTGAAACGCTCTCCCGCTCAACCCAGAGCGGGAGAAGTTATTTGATGACATCCCAAACTCAACAAAAAAAAACACATGTCAAGTTGGATAAAAAGAATTTTGTGAATTTTGTGATTTTTTGTTGAATTTTGTGTTTTTTTTTTTGTGAACTAGGTCCTCGTTTAATATAGAATCGATAGTATTTTTGCGTTGATTACCGGGTTTGCTGAATAAGATTAATAGGAACTACAAATGAACTCTCGCAAAAGTTAAATAAAAACAAAACATTCTAAATAATTAAATACTACAAGACTTAATAATAGACCCATCGATCAAGTTACCTGCGCGTGAGTCATTGCTTTTACTCATAGGTCAAAATTAGATCACGTTTAATGGTTACAGACTGTATGACGGATTTAATGACAAACTTGCCCTTAAGGCTCACCTACTGGGACATAATTATATGTATTTATAAAACGTTTAGTTCACAATCTAATTATAAAACTAAATGTCAGACGGGTCAAGTGAAATTTTGTATTTTGATTGTGTCATCATTAATTTAAGAGTTTATGGAATTATTGTGTCAAATATCATACATACGTAAAGTCACGACATCTTCCCATGGGGGGAAAAAAATACAAAACGCCACCTGCTACGATACTTATATCCTACATTTGCTTCGTTTAAGTTCATACACTTCTGACACCAACCAACCAACAACACCAACCTATGCCAAAATTTGATTCTTTGAAACAATAAGGGACGTAAATGATTGATGACAAACGTAAGTGATTTTGATGGCACGGTTGGCGCAGTGGTTAAGCGATTGGCTGCTGCGCTGCGTGTCGCGGGTTCGATTCCTGCACGGAATAAATATTTGTATGACCTACAAGTAGTTGTTCCGGGTCTGGATGTTTGTGCATCTGAGTTTAAATGTTTGTAACCCACAATACAGGAGAAGTTCCTAGTGTGGGACAACGTGTACGTAAAAATATAAATAAGTTAAAAACTAAAATACAGAGTGGCAGAGACATCGACGCAAAACCTGTAACCGTGGATGCAGTACATGATTCTGACCAACCTATTTTATTTTTTTAATAAATGACGAAAAATTTCAACAGTTTTTTTCGTCGATAATTTAAAAAAATGTAGCTGCCATATATTTCGACGGCTTAGGTATTGCTGTTCTATGAAAGAGCAGATTTTTTTTTGTCGGTCAAGACCCTCATGTGCTGAATATGTGCTGAATTTGTCTGCTGCATGCTGTTTTCTGTTTGCATGTCGATGCCCCCATCCATCTTGTATATTTTTATTCATTTATAGGTAAAGTATGAAATACAACACCAATTCTCCAAACTTCTGGCCAAGCCACTTAATAAAAAACCGAACAGAATCATTGTCATGCAATGTTCATTTACCCAAGCCAGTTCAGGTCAACATCAACCCCATAACTTGAATTATTGTGTCGACATAATTTTATCTATTAATTCATATCTAAGCCCGTTTACTGCAGTTCTTTAAAGTTTAAAACAATCGAACAATAGATCCGTATCAGGTACCGTATCGATTTTTTATTCGATTATTGAGTGTGAGCATACAATCGATTCAATAGTCAATGCCGTACTTATCGTGTTGACGTGTTTTATGGCGGGTAATGAACTTAGATAATAAATTTCCACAGATTTTCTGGGAAATTAGAGAAAAACCACATTATCTTATCGCATGGTCCTCGTCATTGTTGTACTAGGAAACATTTTAATCCTGCCAGAGTTCCAAAGGTAGGTATTGAAAATTTAAGCAGGGCGCGATTGTAACAATAAACGATGATCATTCTCAGCATGATCCTTAATCCTCATCCTAAATTGTCAATTCTAAAGCAAAATAATATCGGACAAATTCGGACTCAAAACTTTAATAAAAATAAATTTTAAGGTAGGTAGGGTCCTGCCGGGGTCGCGGATTTGTTCGAAAGAGTTGCCGTGGCCCTGGCACAGCACAGGCAACTGAAGGAACACGGGTGGGTTTTAGTCGGTAAAAGTCTGACACGCCCGCGCCCTCCCGCTCCACCCAGAGCGAGAGAAGTCATTTGATGATTTGACACATAAAAAGAAGGTAGGTAGGTGATGATGCCGTGAGAAAGTCACGCTCTTTAAAAATTTACTGTTGACTGTTTTCCTAATTTTCCCGTTATTGTATTTCAAAATGATCCTAAATACGCTAAACTTACAACGAAATTCAGGCTCAAAAAACGATTTATGGTGTTAAAGTAGGTAGGTCCCCCATTCTCTTGAATGTATGTTTATGTAAATTACAGGTCCTCCTATGAAGAAATACGTACCTAATACCTATAATATTATCTCACTTGCATCCCTTACTGAAATAACCTTGAAAGATGCCATGAAATTATTTTGCAAAGAAGTAGCTCAGAGAAATATTACGTTTCTAAAAAAAATTACTGATGTATAAGAATACAATCAATCTGCCTAGTCTTTTCCCAAATAAGTTGAGGTTGGCTTCCAGTCTCACCGCATGCAGCTGAATGTCAGTATTTTACATGGAGCGACTGCCTATCTGACCTCCACAACCCAGTTACTGGGTAATACGACTTAGACTGATTGCCAGACTTTTGGGCTTCTGAAGATTCGTAATGACTGTCAAAGATCCACGAATAACAGCCGGGACTAACGGCTTAACGTGCTTTCCGAGGCACGGAGGGGTTTTGGTATGTAAAAATGAAATAATCTTCGTTATTTCATGGTAATGCGGATCGCAAGACTAGATTTCTTTACCATGTGAACAGGTCTGGTAGCCAATATTTTTCAGTGGACAGTAATCATCCGAACAAACTACCATTTAAATTAGGATTTATTCCGTTAGAAAATCTATGAATGGTATCTACTTAATTAGCCGAACACCGCTATCAATTTCCCACGAACTAGATACAGTGATCATCATGACACGACAAATATAATAACATATCAAATAAATAATACACAAAATTACGTAAACGTATTACATTCACAAATAAGTAAGTTCACCTATGACACGAACGTAGGAAATCCCACATTATAGTATCGTTTGCAACGCGCCTTATGTAATTTTCAATTTTGCTGTTGGCAAAAAACTTTGATATTTCGTCTTCGCACAGTTTTCTGTGCAATCTAGAAAGATTGATATTTATATGCCTAGCGATTGCGAAAAATATAATCATCATAAAGCTCCTAGGCGAAGGTAGGTCCCTATTGAAGTTGAAGAGTTAGATACTCCTAATCCATTGCTTTATATGTTCGCAAAATTAGTCGGCTCAACTACGTAAATGGCGCAATGAATATTGTTAAACTGACAAAATAATGAGCCATTTAGTAGGGGTGATACGGTTTACGCAATTTACCCAACCGATTTCTGAATACTGTTAATTTGAAGTTGAGATTAAGACTAGCTATTGCCAGCCGCTTTACTCGCATGGAGGTCGGATATTAACCTACGGAAACGTACTAAAAGGATAGATAGTATCGTATGTGTTAATTCGGCGTATAAACTATCTGTGTGCCAAATTTCATCCAAATTCGTTACGCCGTTTCTGTGTTGTTGAGTAACAAACATAAAAAAACAAATATCATTTATAATATTACTAGGACATTTTTTTTGAGGCTGGGTAATCATCAAATAACTTCTCCCGCTCTAAAACCCACCTGTGTTCCCTCAGTAGCCTGTGTGCCGGGGCGATGGTATCTCTTTCGCACAACCCGCACCCCTGGCAGGCATCGGCCTTTGCGGAACCCACCAGTTGGCGCTGACTTCTCTTTGGAAATAGGATTAATGCTCACAAATATTGAAGGAATCAGTGGTGAGGTAGACTTTGACGAGTTCTCAACTTCAAAATCTCAATTCAGAAACCGACAGTAAAATATGTAAACTGTATATCATGGTTTTTGCCGAGTACGGGTACAAATAGGTCCAGGCTCGAAGTATCCCATAGAGTTAATACAAATAATACTGTACTAGCTTTTGTCACCAACTTTGCCCGCGTGGAGGCCGAAAATGATCCCACGGGAACATAATATCTAGATAAAAAGTATCCTGTGTTATTCCAGGCTACAATGAATCTGTGTGACAAATTTCATCCAAATCCGTTCAGCCATTTTAACAATTGTAACAAACATCCAAACATCCTCACAAACTTTCACATTTATAATATTACTAGCTGACCCAGCAAACGTTGTTTTGCCTTATAAATTATTTAGGGTGAACAACCCTTATCACTTAGGGGTATGGAAAATAAATAGTAGCCGATTCTCAGACCTACTGAATACGCATATAAAATTGGGTAAAAATCGGTAAAGCCGTTTCGGAGGAGTACGGTAACTAACATTGTGACATGGAAATTTTATATTTATGAAGATTGTAGGCTGGCAACCAGTCTTACCAAGGGGCATCGTACCTATTACCTAGTAGCCGGGTTGTGAACAATATCGTATCGCCTCAAAGTCAAGTTAAATTAGCTATGGAAGTTACCTTGACAGGTCAATATACCCTACTTTCATCATACCTACATCACATTACACATAGGAAGGTCCAGAGGTCCATGTTACACCTGTCACAATATTAAGACAATCTGACAGGGAAAGCGTTAAACATCTGCAATTATTTAATTACCTAATTAACGACACACGATATTCAATTATATATCCAAATGTATCATGCAACGGTTATGTGTAAACTATGTATCAACGTCAATCAAGGTAAAAGGGCTTAAGAATTACTGTAACAATATGTTATGGTGTTATAATCACACGCATGTAGATGGTGCCCGAAGGGTCAATCAAAATTGAGGTTACACTTAAGTGCTTACAGACCTGTGTGAATCTTCCTAAAGGTCCATCCACACCTAAGTTATTTTTGGTGGAAGCAAATTCGGGAATTTGGGAACCCCGCTCGTAAATAAGGTCTGAAGGGTTATTAGGTAAGGCCAGATTCCGAAATCTAAACTGCTTATTTACTTCGACGACGGCCCTATTGTATAATTTGTGGCCTTGAGTTACAGCTATGTGAACATAATCCAGCATTGCATATGTAAGCTGTCACACTCTTTGGGCACGCCACGATTGCGGCGGTAAGTCCCTCTTTGAGGAGTGGATTGAGAGGCGTCCTCACCTTCCGTCTGACGCAGGTCCTCACCGGACACGGTTGTTTCGGGAGGTTCCAGTTTCGGATAAGGCGGGAGGAAACGTCCGGGTGTTTCCACTGCATAGATCGCCCTGAGGACACGGTGGAGCATAAGCGAGAGTGCATGGGTAGCCGTCACCTCCTTCTGCGAAGCAGTAATGCTCGCGAAGAGGGAGGCAGCGCACGTAAGGGACAAGCAGTATATGCGCCCTCAAGGCCCTAGTCGCCGCAGAAGACGCTCTGAGCTTCGGGAACCCAGGCTGGTTCCCGGCCAAAATAGGCGCGGGCTTGCGGATGGCGAGTAATGGATAGCTCGATGTCCGGTAAGGACCAAGCCCGGGTTGACGGCGGGTTGTATTCCACGCGTGCCTCATAGATATGTCAGCATCAACTGGTGGGGTCTATAAGGGTCGATGCCTGCCAGTGGCGCGGGGTGTTTGAAAGAGAGACCGTGGCCTCTGGTACACAGGCAACTGAAGGAACACGGGTGGGTTTTAGTCAGTAAAAGTCTGACATGCCCTCCTGCTCCACCGGGAGAAGGTACTTGATAATTTTCCACCCTCAAAAAAAAAAGCTGTCATACCCTTTATACCTGGAGGCTTCTATTTCATATGCTGATATTATGGCAAACGATTTCATTTAATGTGTTTTGTGTCTCGTAATGTTAATTACTTTGCAAACCTAATATTGTATAGAATCAAGTTTTTTATCTGAACAGACAGCTGTGCTGCTGAGGAGTTGATTATTGTACATTTACCTAGTGTCATATCTATGGTTGATTACGTCACTTCTTTCGAGCTACAGCACCAGCAGGCTCAGCACGAGAACCGTCGACGGACGAGTAGACAAAAATGATGTAGAAAGGGTCATGCTAAGCATGCTGGAAGTGTAGAATGGCGGGCGTTTTGACATTCGAAAAGTGCTGATTCTCTGCCTAATTTGATTCAAATGAGTTTTGATTCGGTTTTTTAATAATCCACGAATGACAGCCGGGACCTATTGTTCTTTTAAAAATAACATTGACACCTAAATAATCACAGTCGGATTGACCCATTAATGGAACTCAGAATTTTCGTGGGTAACGTTGATATCGACTATGAAGTTATTCCTATATGTGCTACGTCAGTACTATCATCGTGTATGTTCACGTACCTACAGACCTATGAGTCACGAGTCTATGACGAATAACTATAAATTAGCCACCATTGTTTTAAAAATAATATGAATATGAATATGAATATGAAATGCACCGATCCCAGCGTGGCTTGACCAGACTCGATAAATCGAATGAACCCCAAGATTTGCACTAGCCCCTGGAGCCTCATGCTTCATGGTGTTACAGAGGCCATTGCATATCAAGAAGTAGACCGGGGGGCGCGGTAATGGTCAGGTAGACGTGCCCATAGGATAGGAAAGGATTGCGAGCCTACCGGATATGCATCCTTGAGTAAGCATTGGACTAGTGGAGAGACGGGTGGTATTTATTTATAGGAGGGCATCTTTTCACGACGTCGCCGGCATGTTGATTCAGGTCGGGCTTCTTGGGTACGTTCATTGTTTTCTTAGCTCTTTTCTATGCCGTTGCTTCGCTATGTTCTGTTTTGTTGTTTTCGTAGTAATATTCTGAGTTCTCGCAGCTAACAGTTTCTGGTTTTTTTTAGATATTACTAGCCGCTTTCTTGATCTTAGTTTTGTCTCCAGCCATGTCCTTTCAAAACTTGATTCCCATGTCGAAGTATTTCATTGCTTGTTTTAGATTGTCATTCCTTGGGTAAATAGGTCGTCCGAGGTTCTTAGATTTGGCCTTGTACTGCATTGCTACCTGCAATAGGTGTGGTTTATCCCGTCTGAAGACGTGTGCTAAGTAGCACATCCTGTGATTCTTGATGCGTTTTGTTACGGTTTTTTCGTCTAAGATTTGGTGCATTTTCTTAATTATTAGTTTATTCCTGATGTGGTTAATCAAGTCTCTCATGATAACTCGTTCATATCTTCTGAGTCTTAATCTGTTCACCTTGGGTCGATGCTTTTAAGTCATATATCATACAAGATACGATAACTCTTCGATACATAAGTCTAGCTAACTTCCAGTCCATCTTTGCCTTTAGTATGAATGGTAGTAATGATTTGCGTTTCTCGTGGCCTGTTGGCATCGTTTTCTAATTGTGCTTTTGCTGCTTGTGTATGTGCCTAGCTATTTTATTTCGTCCATTGTTGGTATACTTATTCCGTTGAGGGTCACGTTGATTGTTTGCTGTGATGTTATGGGGTCCCTAATTAGAATGTTTGTTTTTGTTTCGTTTATTTGGAGGCCTGCGGTATTTAGTAAAGGTTTTGTGTGGTATAAGATGCGCTCTAGTCCTTCTAGATCATCTGCAATGAGTATAAGATCGTCCGCAAATGATAATACCAGGGGGAGTGAAGCGCGGTCCTGATCTAGTTTGATTAAATGGGTTGCATCTTTAAGGGTTCTAAGGACTTCGTCGAAGACTAATGTAAAAAGGCGAGAGGAGTGAGGGCAACCCCGTTTAACTTCCTTTCCTTTGATAATTATAATCCAATTGCTTTGCTGGCCACTCCATTTGATGCATGTTCTTACATTCATGCATACCTTGATTATCCTGTTGGTCATCGATTTGTTAGTTCATTGCAATAATTATCCTAATGCCTTAATGTCTTTAAGTTGACATTGGTGTTTTCTATGACAAGGGCGATAGGGCGAGCGTAAATTCGTTTACTTGCAAATCCTTCCTCGTCTAGGACCCTTTCGTGCATAAAATGTGGTAATCTGTTGATCCATTGTTTAAAAGGGACGCTTGGTAGTTGCCTAGTCCTGTTATCGCATCGTCTATTTTTTTATTGTTTTGTTTTTACTATGCATCTGGCGTAAATTCTGTAGTACCATTATGCAGCGATATTCGTTCGCGTCTTCTAGTTTTTTATTTTTGGGATTAGTACCTGCGCGGTTTCAAGCCACTTGTCCGGCACTGTATTCTGTGTCCTGGCTTTATTCTTGTGTATAGTTGCGGTTTCCTGTTATATTTGGGGCATCGTTTTGTTAAGTTCGGTTACCACGGTTATCACTTGGTCCGTTCCGGGAGCTGTCTCGTTTGGCTTTTATTGATGATTACCATTACTTCTTCGGCTTTGTTATTTTAGCATTTGGTATCTGAAAAGGCCCTCGCTCCTTTTTTTTTTTTGTTTTCCTGGGGGACACCTTTATGTACACGGATCTCCTTCGGCGTTTTGTTTGTTGTTCCTGTAAAACGTGTCGAGCATTTGCCTGCATTTTCCGGTGTGAAATGTCCCCAGTCCGGTGAAGCGGACTCTGCGTGTTTTTGTTCTTCTTGATATTTAACCTTTTGGAGTGTTGTCTGCCATTATTTTTATGCCTATTTGGATTATCCGGTTTCCCGCTTTGTAGGTTAGCAAGAGCTAAGCGATGGTCTCTTTATTAAATTGGCTGAAGAATCAGTTTCCTGAGCAGCGGTCGGTTTTAATAACCTCCGTTATTGTGTTCCAGGGTATTTCGATGTCTTTACTCGTTGGGATGATGTCTTTATTTGCTAGTTTTTTTTTGTTATCCAGTCTTCGTATTTTATTTATACAGAATTTCTGTTGAGAGCTGCGTAGTTGCATTGTTTGTGCTTGATATGACCCCGGTGTGTGTTACTCGCTTTTCTTGAGGGGTGCCAATCACAGTGTGGAGATGTATGTTCCTGAGTTCAACCCTGTTTCCTGTAGATTGGCTATATGAATGCCGCTACGTGAAGGTTCATCGTCTATTTGATTTTCTTTCTTTGGCTGGTGTTGAGGCGCCGATGCACAGGTCTGGTCAAGTGCGCTTGATTGCGGTAAAGGTCTGTTTCTGGGTGTTGTGTATCCAGTGTCGTTTGCGATTACGACTGATAACGGTGTTAGTAGCTTGCTTCTTGTTCTTCACATGGTGTTAATGAGTTCGCTAATTGGGGGCTGTTCGTTTGAGGCCGGGGTTTCGTGGATTTTTCTTGCTCTTCTCGTGTGTGTTACCGGTTATAAGGATTGGCATGTTGCGGTGTTTTAGCGTTGTACTTAGGATGTCGCTGTTGGCGGGTACTAGTTCGCCAATAGGTGAATACCCTTGTGCGTTTCTGTTGTTTCTGTGCACATTTACGAGATAGTATTCGGACAAGGCGATGATGATATCTTCGCCACCACAAAATGTTATATTAAACTAGCCCCTGACCGTGGCTCCGGCCGCGTGGAAGTCGGTTATAGCGTATGTTCCTATATGAAAGTAGCCTACTTATGTCTCTCTCCATATTCTAGGCTATATCTCAGCCAAATTTCATGACACTTGGTTCAGCGGTTTAGGCGTGAAAACGTAACATACATACAGAAAGTCACTTTTGCATTTATAATATTAGTAGGGATTGTGCGGTTATGTATTTTGCTATCCTTTATTCCTGGAAGAGAATGCTGTTAGGGAGAAAATCATGTATATTATTTAGAAGTGCTAGGAAAATTCTATCATCCTGTCGATGTTTCCAAATATATGTGGCGAGATCTTGACTGACAATCCTATGATCGAGTGTTAAGCCCATTAAATTATTTTTTGAAAACACTTTTGTTTGTAGTGCAAGTCCAGGACACGTGCAAAGGGGCTGAGGCTGACTTGACCTTTTTTTTTTTGGTTAATCTGTAGAACAAAAGCGTGCTATGCGAACTTAAGAGTTAAGGGTAACTTTTTTGTACACTTCGGCACATATGGGCCGTGGGCCGACTCAAATTTCGGTAACCGTGGCGTTACAAGTTATAATAATACAATCTTTAGGTACTGCGTTTTGAGCGATAGGTACCGTATTTTGCGCTAGAATAATAGCGTAAATTAGTTTGTGCCGCCCTATTATATATAGTGTTAGCACACTGGCCCACAACGAACCGGCCGGCTGGCCGTTGTCAGTTTTATAGAACAAATCCCTGAAATATTAGGAACGATCTCACCAGGTTTAGCCGCCAGGGGTCAGCCGTGTCACTCGTCCTCCAGCAGCCAGTCTTCGCTGCAGGCTGAAGCGCACTTACATCACTTTTGCTCCCTTGTTTTATACTACCCAATATAACAAATTGCGACACAGACGGAGACGCACAAAAAACTCGGTTTGATTTCGAAGTCTGGCAAGTCAACATCTGCTGCGCGCGGGCAGACGCGACCGTTCACGACGGCGGCCCAACTTGAACCAGCCACCATTGTTTTAAAAATAAACACCAAAATTATTATGAATAATATCTATATACGTCCTAAATTAAAGTACCTTTTCATGTCTATCTGTTTGACCGCGTTGTTTTTCTAAACGGTTTTCACCATCATTTAAAGAATTTATTCTGAAACGTTTAAGTATATGACAATTTAATATTAAACTTACACATAATTAAGAAACCCCGATGTTTTGCAAGGCCGTAAAAACAGTGCGAAGCAAGGGCGGGTGCCTAGTTAAATTTAAAGAAAGTGCATAGAACATTAGGTACCATGTTTGTATTCAATAGCGGACAATTTGTGAACAATGGATGATATCCCATGTTCGACAAGAGAATATATCTCAATTATGTATTTATTGTTATACCAAAGCTTATCAAGAATGCCTTTAATATAATCACGTTCTTATTAATATATCGGTTTTCTGTGACTTTGATTTTTGCGCATGCAAAAAGAAAGATGGTTTTCGATTCATTGATTGTTTGATTGCTGTAGGTACCTATTGACTATAAAACTTCATCGGTCATTTAGGTACCTACCTAGCTCGTCATTATCATCATCATCATAATTGGCAGCCTTCTTCCATCCACTGCTTCCTTCCTTTTATGCCATGCTTCCCTGGTCTGTACGAATCTCATCTGCGACTTCCCCGTGATCTTCTGTAGGTCGTACACCCAGGGGCGAACCAATAGAAAATGGCGCCTAAGCACGCATCATATTTGCGCCTCTTCGTTAATTACCTTCTCGGTCTACACTGAGCAAAGCTAGGTCGCATAACCTTTCTTGACCAATTGGCCTTCAATAACGAAAGTATTCATTTTAACTTGCTAAAAAATCGCTTGCTATGCTGCAATTTTAATAGAAATTGAATAGAAAAAGACAGATTTAGAAATACACTTTCATTTTCGTACTGCACAAATGATTGAAGTAGCTCTTCGTATGGAATAGCTATATTGATGTTTATTTTTAAATTGTCAACTGGCAAGTTTTTGCGCCCCCCTTCAATAGGCGCCCGGGGTTCTTGCCCTGCCTACCCCGCCCTAGTGACGCCACTGCGTACACCCACATTGGTCTGCCAACACTCCTAGCGTCTCTCAGCTACCATTCCGTTAGGGTTCTGCTCTACCTGCTAACACCAGGTCTAGCCAAGTGTCCTGCCCACCTCAACTTTAGAGCCGATACCTGTAGCCACAAGGTATCCACCTACTTTATGACAAAAGCTAATATCCACCTCATTCAAGGTCCTATACATAGGTATCTAGTTAATCCCAACAATCGAATCGAACGTTATCGCTGTGTAAACCCACTTTCGTCTCATTGAAATGACTCGATCATCAGAATGGACTCGTAGAAGGTCGGTGAACTCGGACCTCACTAAAATTGTACATGTATCGAAACATATTCGGAACAAACTGACTGAGAACATGACAAAACCAAAATATTGAATGATGCCTATCAAATTGACGATCTTATCTTGATGGCAAATTGCTAACATTCATCTAACCCAGGTGCTGTAATGTAGGTAAAGCATAAGCTGACCTGCAAACTGCGAATTATATAAACTGACGAGTATGAGAAACTGACCAGTGATACACGGACACCAAATGAATATCGTAACATACCTATTACGTACTTTTGTGATCTAATATTCCGCTGCGCCTATCTGCGTCCCAATAGCGTCAGAAATTCAGGAACACGGCTGTCCAGGTGACAGAGATGATATAGTGTCCAAAAAAATGCTACGTCATTCGTCAGGCATGTTTCCGCTTTCCGCACATCTAAGAAGGTAGCTATAGATTCTTCTTGAGTTCAACAAATTGAACTGAATTGAATTGAACTGAAATCACCGAAATAGCTTGCAGAATAAGCAAGCTGAAGTGGCAGTGGGCTGGCCATGTTTGTCGAAGGACCAATGGCCGATGGAGCAGACGAGTCCTGTAGTGGAAACCGCGTATCGGCTAATGTAGTGTGGGACGACGCCCTCCAGCTAGATGGATCGACGATCTTAAAAAGGTGGCTGGGACTCACTGGATGCGGAAGGCGAAGGATTGAGTGCTGTGGCGTTGACTGGGGGAGGCCTGTGGACTACGATAGGCTGACTTTGCTTGAAATGAATGCTTTGAGGTTTAATTTGGTAGGTGTAGGATAATAGAATGTCCAAATCATAAGTATTTGAACAGTGTGACTAGTCGGTGTAATCTGAAAAATATCACCGCCTTAAATGTGTACCTAAGATTCTACCTGCTGAAGTGAGCTGTCATACCAGCAGATGCAAGGAATTTAAACTATTGACAGCTCACCGTGAAAATTATGAGAGGAGATTTTTACAGAATACACTTATCAGAGATTTTTACAGAATAGATCAGCTGTTTCTTCCCGTGGGTGTCGTAGGCGACTAAGGGACTTACTAGAGAATGGGCAGCAGCGTTCTCTATGCATTTTACCACCATACTGCGATCGCCAACCCGCCTGCCAAGCGTGGCAATTATGGCAAACGCCTTTTGGGGCAGGCTTATGTCCAGCAGTGACCGTCTTTCGGCGGATATGATGAGACCAACTGTTTCCAGAGTTAGGACTGTTAGGAGGAAACATCAAAAACCTGACAGGAACTTACTTTGTGTAAATTGTAAATTATTTCGTCACTACTGCATTCAAAACGGTGAAGGAAAACATCGTGATAATATCCTAGAAAAAAAATTTGGAGACATCTACCAGCCCGCACTGCGTCCGCATGGTGGATTATGGGCCACTTCGACTCGCAAACAGGTGGCATAATGTGTCCCAACAGTGGGAATAGTATAGGCTGATTATGATATGCGCAGACACTAGCATTTTCTATTTTAGTTAGATTACCCACCTACAATATGTAACAAAAACCCTGTTGTTCCTTCTACCCACGTTTTCAGAATCGGCATAAATACGTAATAATACAAGTAATTTATAAAAAATGTTCTACAAAAGTAATTAAAATAAATATTTAATTATGAATATTTGTAATGTTTAAATGATTTTAATTAGATCAAAGAAAGCCGCCGAGCTTGTAGTCTATTGTGTGAAATAAGGATACTTGTAAAATCAGATCCTGTAAAAATGTTTTTGAATGTGTCGATTTTAATAGTTATTTCATATTGAACCCTCGACTAGCCGATGCTTACTTTTAAAATATAACTTCGTAAATGTTGTGCTTGTAGGTAAGTGTATACGTCCCTAAAAGGAACAACAGGGTTTTTGTTACATATTGTATATATTAGTGCTCATATCCTCTTACAAAAACTAATCTAATTTGCGTAACATTTGAGATGCTTATTTGATTGCTTATTTTATGAAAGAGTAATCTAGATGCGACGTCATATTAAGTTAATATAGAAAACATTTTCAAGCGAATACGAACTCTATCGCATCGAATTACGGGTGACGTTTAAATGATTTAGTGATGTCACGAATTTTACGTGTTGCAAGAAATTATATGAACTCATCATAGGTAATGTCGCATTTCAGTATTAAACTTTGGAACCTAGTATTTTGCATCGGAGACAAACTTTGTTTTGCTAGTAACTGAAACTAAATTTTTAGGTCAGATTCAAAAAGGCTTTCTGATTGATGAATTTACGCCTTGTTACAGCAGCTTTCTAACAGTAAAGATCTCGTCAAAATCGGTCCAGCTGTTTCGGAGATTAGCCGGAACAAACACAGTATTTTTTTTAGTATTTTGTTATAAGTACCGCATTTAAATAATGTCATACTTATGAATTTAGTAACAAGCTGCTAATTTGACATAACAAAGAGACAATTTTATTTATTTATATATAAGATGTTTGAAATATCTTTTGTTTACACTATCAGTAGGAACCGCTTTTATTTTGACAGTTCCACTACATTCATGGGGCGGTGTTTACGTTGATATGTACGTATTTTTTTAGAACATGGATTAGTAAATTCCTTCAAATTATTCAGACTGATTTATCATTTTTTTGACAATTTTTATATTTTACATTTTATTTTTATTTATTTTTTATTCGACTCTGACATTTTTAAAAGGTTTTGACAATTTTTATTATAATTTTTCCAGTCGTTGAATATTTTAAATTTAGTTACATAGTCACAATTTTATTTTGGATTTTATCTGTTTTATATTTTTAAATATTTTATAAGTTATTTGTATGAGTCTGAAACTATGGACTAATGTTGTCTGAAATAAAGTCTATCTAACTAACCAAACAGCTGTGCTGCTGCGGAGTTTGTTGCGCCACTTCTTCTTCACAGCTAAAGCACTAGGAAGTGATGAAGGGCGGGCGTTTTGGGGTACTGTCTGTAATTTTGACATTCGAAAAGTGCTGATGCTCAGCCTAATTTGAATAAACGACTTTTGATTTTGATTTTATTTTGAAATACATAAAATAAATTAATTAATTATGTGTTACGCAATTAGGGTGCTGTATATCCAATGCTTAGCAAAAACATGGCTTCATACAAAGTTGAATCTACTTCAATCGAAGTAATCGACTTCTACAATAATCCAAAACTTTAATTACTATGCTCAAGTACGCACGGACACATAAGTGAATGTGTGAGAAAATCATTATTTCATACCGAATGTGATTCTCGTATTCATAAGTAATTAATTCAGTCCATTTGTTTGTCAATCATGAAGTTGTAATGTACTGGGAATTGCGTTTTTATTTAATACGGATGCCAAATAGTTCCATCGTCAACAAGGAACCCTTAGGTATAGTTTCACCATGTCCATCCCACTGTCTGTCTGTCTACGACATAGCTCAGAGACTAGAAAGCTGTAATTTAGCATACCTACGTTTTCATATTAATTACGCCGAGAAAGTGGTAAAATCAAACCTTAAGACAGGATGAATTTTTTCTCGTTCAACCCATGGTGTGGGGATTTCGTTGAATGGGCCGTTCAAAAATATTACTGGTGTGAGAAAACCACTTTGCTATTCAGGGATTCGTTTGCGAAATATTAAGCTTCAAATTGCTCATTTATCTAAAAGACAAGTGCCCCCTCCTGACAGCTAAATGGTTGTATTTGAATAGGTGGAAAAATTCACGTCAGTAGTATATTCTTATAGCGAAGTTAACAGGAAAACTATCATACTCGTAGCTAAGTAGGCTTTATACGTAAACGAGTAATAGTCGACCAACTTACATCTGCAGTTTAAATATATGGGGGAAGATGATTTTTCACAAAAATTTTAAGTTTTGCTTGCAATAAATTCATCCCAACTACGGGACCCTTCATTGTGCGTGGTTCGGCACGCACTTGGCCGGTTGTATACAGGGTTATTTGTAAAACACCGGTAACCTCTCAGGACTACGTTACTAACATCATAATCAACAACTTTTGTTCTATGACTTTTAAAAATTCATCATATTTTAATTCATCAGATTTACATACAAAAATAAAAATATTTAAATTCAACGCTCTAAATGTTACGAAGTCTATGCGAAGCAAAAGAAAGCGATAGGTAGTACCGACAATAGCGAGGGGAGCGGGGTATGGGGCGGCGGGGGCGCTTGAACTTGACCTATTTACGGGCGGCCTTCAGTCATTCGTTTGCTTTGATGCGCTTGCGTCGCGTCATTACGGGTCCTTGTAGTGAAATTCGGCAGTGCAGACGTATACGTAATTATCTTTACATGATGGCGTATCAATATTCCAATGTCGAGTACACGGAAATGGTGCGAATGCTAGCTAGGTGTGATGACAATGTTTCGGAAGCGTGTCGCCAATACGCCATACGATTCCCAAACGTACGTATACCTAACCGGGAAACAATGCTACCCAAAAGTATTACTACGAGGACAGTGCGCGGCAATGTATGTAGGTACAGCAAAATACAGAGTTTAAATGTGTTACATAGGACAACGAAATATTTAAGGTTTGTTTTTTGGTAAATGTATTATGTTTTGTAAAAAGTCGTAGAACAAAAGTTGTTGTTTATGATGTTAGTAATATAGTCCTGAGAGGTTACCGGTGTTTTACAAATAACCCTGTATACGGCGATGACGAAGAGGTATCATCATCTACTCATTTCGTAACTTTTTATCAGTAATACCGCGAGATTGTCGCATTGTTGCTATGGGTACCCAAAAGTTTAACCATTATTTTTTTTTCGATTCTTTCGAGTCCGATGATATTCCATAGCATTGACATCATGGCAAACCGTGATGACGTCATTGGGTAATATAATAAATAGATGAGCAGTAATTTACGCACTTATGCAGGTAGCTTATACAGTCATCTATAGACTAAACGGGCAGGATTTTGGCCATGAAATAATACAAGGAAAATTACATGTAAAATTTAATTATCAAGTCAAAGGTAAACTCATCGTTATCACTAATAACAAGAAATATACAGTGTGTTGGGAAAATAGACACCAATACAATCATAGTTGACTCTTATTGCTAGAGCATAAAGTTTAAAGTACTTTAGCAAATTCGAAATTAAAGCTAGTTCTCCGTTTGGCTGCTTAAGACTGAGCAACTTCCTCGTAAACTTAAAACAAGGCGAGTAATTCGAAACAATCTCAAATGGAGGAATAGCTTTAAAATAATTGCAAATACTACGGAAGCCAAAATGCAAAAAATTTCAAATTGAAAATCTAACAATCCGATACAATATTTATTGCTTAATTAATAACTGATTATTAAATAATAATATTACAATATATGAACATTTTAAAACTACTAAATAGACTTACGGTATGGTAAGGCCTCTTATACTCAAAATCGTAATATTTAAGTTGACGATCATCGTCATCATGTCATTGCTTTGCTAGAGCAGTTTATAATAAACGAAAGTCACTTAACTGTACATTATTTCTTTCTAAACTTGTTATCGTTCCATTATAAAAAGCCTTTCACGCATATCACTCTTTCGATTCCAAGTTCTACATTAAGAGATTCAGTTACAAATTCTAAATATTTGAAGGAGGCCTAACGCCAATGAGGAATCCAAACTTTTAGAAATTCGATCACTAACAAGGCCTAAATTTACATGAGAAAGTAGTTCTAAATCTATAAAATACTCTAGTCTAAATTTATGTTTAACTAGAAGTTAAAGGATTAAATGATAAACGTGATGATGGCGAGAGGCCTCCAGTAATGATAAGGCTTAAAACTTTACGTATAACTTTAGCACCACTACTTACATCAAAATAAGGCTGATAATTGATATATAGGTGGGAATGCCAAATATGAAATAAAAGCAATTTTTAATACTATTAAAAGAGTTTAACTACCACTTTGTACTGAAGATGAAGAGTGTTCACTTTTAGTTCCATTTTAGACTCCAGAGAATTTTTTGAGACAAATGAAAGCATCGACACGAAAATGCTACATTTTTAAATGCCAGTTATCAGCTAAGAAATAATATTAAGTTTACTGCTGAATATAAAGTTCAGAACTTTCAGTTCTAATTTGTCAAATCCCTAAAAGTGATCAACTTTAACAGCAACAGTATTCAAAGTGGTTGTCGCAGGGAGGTGTATTTGGTCCCAATCTGTGCTGAGATGTGCTTCGGTATCAGTAGCCTTGATCGTGAGGCCTAAAGAGGGCACGGCGTTCGCGCAATGTGGCAGACGCAGCGTCACAGGCCTCAGGAATACGAGGCCTTGAGGACCGCACATTACGAGAGGGGACAGCATCGCTTCACCTGTTTTTGGATTACAGTATTAATACTTGGAAAACAATAAAGGGTAGTGTGGTTAGAGATTTGAAAGTGCTATATGAAAATTTTGAGGAAGATTGCAATTTTGGTAAAAGTTGTGTAATTTTTAATATTTTAATTTGAAAGCTAGTATTAAATCTGGTTCAAGTTGCAATAATAATTAAGAAAATTGTTCTAAATAGTGTGCAAAGGGTAGTTTTCAAAATTGGCAGCTGAGGCTGTGTTGGGTAGTTGTAACACGACATCGAGTTGAACACACAAACACAAATCGCAACACATTAATGCAGTTAGTTATCAAGCAAAGCACGAAAAAATGGCAGAAAAAGCAAGGCACGACAGTAATGAGCTGAAATAAGTATTTTTTAATGTAGATTTGATGAAACTTCGGAAAAAATAATGTAGTGTCGAAACGAGAAGACATATAAAGCGAAAAACATGAACAAATAAAAAAGACGTCATTGAACATATAGAACAGTGCACAAATATCATCAAACATTTGTTCAAACATACTATCACGACGGATGTAAGTAGCACAGTCGTTGACGTCTTCGCTCTTCGATCTCTAAGTACGAGTGTATTGTGTTGCAGAAACTGCGCAATACAAATGCAAAATATGTTTTATTCAACCAATGTTAGTCTTATACGTTAGTTAATATTATAAATATAATGAATGTGATGTGGTATTGAAGCTACTAAATCTAATGTGCATGAATACATTTTATGATAGAGAAATCGTTATACTTAGATATAGATTATCCTATTATTGTTATAAATAAACCATCCCACTACAATCTAGAAGATGCTACTTTGAAAAAAGACTTAGTACACATAAATGAGCTTCATGCAATATCGTGCAATAAATATGTAAATATACATAAAATAACATTAAATGTGTATCAAAACATCGAATCTAATATTCGAGAGAAAAATTTCGAACAACAATCACAATTCCCAGTCCTTGTGCAATATTTCCAGATTCCAAATCCATTCGCAAATATTAAAATGCCAATTAGTATGTGCAGACTACGACACTACAAGGTTTTAACGCGTGCTTCGTTACAAAAGCCTTTACCGTTGTCCATATCGATGGGAGGTCCCCCCACTCGCTGGCTCAGTCGCGGATCAGACACCGTAAAGTAGATCTTTTGCTTGATTCCCGGAGCTATTGCTTTTGGTGGTATTATTAATGAGACGCCCCATTGCCTATCTTCTAACACCCCGCCTTCGCTATCAAATATTCCCCATGTTGTATGTGGTCCATCAGGCTCAACTTCTTCTGGTTTGCTAGAACTAGATTCGTTAGCCTCAGACGTTGATGGTATTACTGTAGTGTTTTGCTGAATTACAGTAGTTTCATTCTGACTTGAAGACATGTTTTGTGAATTTTCTTCACTCGTCTCTGGATTTTCTAAAATCTGTTCGCAGAATGTCACGCTTCTGCTCGGCTTTGCAAACCGGTCATGTAAATCTTGTGAAGCGTAAGGAGTACTTTGAGGCTTATTCTCAAAGTTCATACTACACTCTGATGCGTAATGTGTTTCCATAGATGTGGTCGATTCGTAAGGTACCGGTGAGGTGGTTACCTTTAGAGCGTTTGAAATGTGATCGGCTTTTCCATGCAATCTAGGAGCATACATTGGTTCTCCTTTCAAAACACTGCTCTCTAAATTTTTAGATTTTTGTTTTTCTGCGTCGGTTTTTGAATCTGTTAGACGCAGTTTCGAAAAATCGATTTCTTGGAATGTTTCACTTTCTATGCCACTCTCAGCCTCTGCTTTTGTCTGATACACAGGCTCTCTGCGAGATAAGTGATTAGCATCACCAAGCTCGTATGGGCTACTTCTAGCGCTACTACTACTTCCATCTGGCTCTTCAGGTCGTGCAACTTCTTTTGTTTCCTGTTGAGACTCGTATATTACACTCTCTTTCAAATCTCTCTTGGATACATAAAGAGGTTCTCTTATTTTAGCTGAATCACTTTCATTGGCTTCCTTTCTAGTTTGATAAATCATTTCCTTCTTAGCCTGATTTCTTTGTTTTATTATTTCAAGTTTTTCTTCCAGCCTTATGCTATAACTTGATTCTTTTTTAGCCAGTAAAGCTGCTTTCTGTGATAAAATTTCTTGTTTAGATACGTAAGTACATTCTGCGGAGGCTGGTCTTACATCAGGTCTCATATCCAGCATTTCGTGGCGAGTGCCGTATTGTGTATCAGAGCAACTAGATTTAACTTCAGATCGAGTGGCGTATGGTGATTCGGTTTGGCCTAGCCTCGCCATCATTTCTGTCCGTGTAGCGTACGGAGGTTCACTCATACATTTACCCATAGGAGACACTCTTCCGGGGAAGTTCACTGGAGTTTGTAACCTCCTATCTGGCCTCACACCATAATGGTTCTCATTCCAAGATGTGCTGGGTGGCGGATCATAAGTCCTTTTTCCATAAAGAGGTTCTTTACACGAAACATCCATTCTTTGTTTTAACATGTCTTCTTTTGTGCTGTAAGGAGATTCGGAAAATCTCTGTCGTAACATTTCTTCTTTAGTCGCGTATGGACTATCAGGTGTTAGTCTCGTTCGTAACATGTGCTCTTTACTAGAATACGGAGATTCACTATAAAGAGAATCAGATTGCTTGGCAATCTCTTGTTTGTTTGTGTATGGACTTTCTAAAATTAATTCATCTCTTGTCGCATATGGACTTTCTCTGATACATTCTTCCCTTGACGCATAAGGGCTTTCACGTATACATTCAGCCCTCGTGGCGTATGGACTCTCTCTTGTACATTCATTTCTAGTAGCATAAGGGCTTTCTCTGGCACATTCAGCTCTGGTTGCATAAGGGCTTTCCCTTGCACATTCACCTCTCGATGCATAGGGGCTTTCCCTTGCACAATTAGCCCTGATCGCATAAGGGCTTTCCCTAATACACTCTGCCCTTGTAGCATAAGGTGGGTCCATTAAAGGCATTTCCAAAGTTTGCCGATTTCCATACGGATTTTCAAAACTCTGGTTGGACATTTCAGACCTGCTCGCGTAAGGGTTTTCAGTAGATGTATCATAAAGAGAAGTGTAAGTTCTTCGAGGTTTAGGAATAGGATCATAAACAAAATGTTCTTTACTTTGGTATGTCGGTTCTGGAGGTAACGGTTGTGTGGGGTGAAATGGTTCATGTTTAATAACTTGCTGTTGTCTTTGGTAAATGGGGTCTATTTTGGTAATCATGTTAAAGCTGGACGACTGTCCGTAGATGCCTCTCCTATTATACTCTATAAGAGAGTTTTGTCTGCGCAACAGCGGGGTAACTTTCGGTTCCGTTTCTATGTCACACATGGAGTTCTGCCTTCTGAGGCTCTTCATGACAGGTTTGGCGTCATAATCTCTGACGGTACAGATAGATCCGTTTCTTTCATCGCAAAACGAACTCTGCCGTTTCAATATTGGCTTCAATACTGGCTTTTCGCAAGAGGACGAATTGCTTCGTTGCAACATCTGGTTCCTTATTTGCTGATTTCTCATGTGTATGCTCATATCACTGAGGTCAGACTTCTCTCGTCTTAACATCGGCATTTGCGGCATGTTGGGTCTCTGCTGCAAGTCACTTTCACACAGTGACTTTTGTCGAGACACCTTTTGTGAATTTTTCGTTTTCGAACGGAATAGATCGAGGACGGCGTTTTTAATGAACGATGGCTTTTTAGATAATTTCTTTTTAGTTTTTGGTGAGAACGTCTCGTCGCGCTCCACACTTGAGTTCATGGCATCTGATGAACTGCGGACACCCACAACCAAACACCCTCTGAGTTACTCAATGATAGATAGTTTGAGGACATATCAGATGGTTCAACATGATGAAAATCTAAGAAGTTTTTAGAAAGTAAGTCTAAAAAAAATGGAACAATATTGAAATCTCTGAAATGTCCCAATGAGCATGACAATTTTCAATAGATAAATTTTGTGATTCTAAAAAAAGCATATTGAAATAATGTTCTGGATATATCCAGGAAACATTCATTCAAATATTTCATATAGATATGGGTCATATTATAAAAAGAAATCATTTTGTGGAAATAAGTGATAAAAGAAATCAGACAGTAAGAAGCGTTGAAAGAAGTCACATTTTATAGGAATACATATTGAATTGATTAAAGAAAGAAAAAGATATAAAGAAATTAATTCAATATGCTTTCATAACATAATAATCATCAAGTTGCACTAAAATGCAGACACGCACTGCCAATAGTTTGTTCCGAAACAAACAACTAGATACTTCTAATAGATTACAATGTTATTTCAATATTACAATTTACAGACTAACGCCCCGATATAGAGATATATGTTACAAAATATATGTATAAAACTGTTTATAATACCACATACAAAACCATAACTAATACTGTGGCCCGACAAGACATTGTTAGTCGTTTGTGAAGCGATTGGTGTTTGCATGTTAGAGCAAATTGTACAGGGGCTGATAATAAAACGAAGTACACGTTCGAAAGGACGTAAAGATATCGCGACGGATTTTTTTTTGCGCACTGGATCTTGAACGCACTGCTCAAAGCCGAGAGTTTAAAATGCTCGGTACAACACCGAAAGTTGAAAATGCGAACACGATAAAAATCCATCCACGATATTTTTACGTCCGTTTGAACGTGTTCTAAGTGTTCATACACACGAACGGCACGCGTCAACGGCGGGGGCAACTGTAGCCGCTCGTCTATTTGAATACCGTACTCAAATACACAAGCGGTTCATTGTTGAAGGCTGCAGTTGCCTGCCGTTGAAGCAACCCGCTCGTGTGTATAAACACTAAGGAAAAAATGATAAATCTGAATGATACTTCAGAAACATGCATTTTGTAAAAGAAAGTCATTAATTTTGACATGTTTTGTGATTGTAGATGTATTGGGACCTAAGATAGTGTAAATACACGCAGATGGAGAGTGCAGTACGAGAGAGCTTACCTTAAGTTATGCATGTGTTGAGGTTTTCTGTAAAGCTCGAACGCTGAACCGCGTTGTTCTCTACTACCAGCTAAATCTGAAAGAAATAGAGGAACTTGAGATAAAAATACTAAGTAACATTGCACAAAAATAATTGCTTGGAAACGACTTTTTATTTTTGGTGTGAAAAGCTGCTGTTTGCGGTAATGCGACATATAATTCACGCAAAACATTGTGCTTATGTGTGCTTGCAACGGTACAGTGGTTGTTGTGGGGGTTTTCAAAGTGATGTTTTAACATTTAAAAAAACTTGTTTTTGTAGGAAAACGTCAGTAAAAGTTGGAATGTTGACCTTCAATATCTCCGTAACGAGTAGGGTCCTAAGTTTGGTCCAGTACAAAAAAAATATTTAACAATGATGAGCAGTAAAAGTGACGTGTCTTTTTAAACACGTTATACTAACAGTCCGTTCACACTTATTTTACCTCTGACTTTGCGTCGCTGTCACAATCAAAGTGATCTTTGTTCTCGTTACGATAAGGTTGCTTTTGGACTGCTGCCATTAACAAGTCTGTCAATGACATAGTGATCTTTATTCTCGTTACAATAAGATTGCTGTCGGATTGCTGCAGAGGTAAAATAACTGTGAACAGAGTAGTAGTCAATGGTAACTTATATCCATAGTGACCATTTAAAATAAATAATTTCATGTGATTATGGATTTGGGTCATACAGGATAAGTTTTAACCCGCTGGGGGTCTAGAATTATAACCTGAACTCATGGTTACAGTTTGCACACGGGTTAAAAATGTAACCTGTAGTGTTCACATGAAATATCAAATCTTTCTTCAGTGAGAAGATTTTTTTATTCATTTTTTATATTTAACCTCTTCGAGCTAGTGGTCGCAAGCAGTACTGCCGAGCATGTGTTCCTTGAGGGTCCGAATCCCGGGTCGGCCAAACTGTTATTGAGTTTTTCCATCTGGAATTTCTCACTAACAGCAAATATTGATGGCAATAGGCCCGTCCCCTTTTACGCGGGACTTAAACATAACTAGCGAATAATGGCTGTACCTCTTCTCCGTCGTAGCGATGATTCCAATTGTTGGTTTTAAATAAGCTTCGACCAGAATTCGGCCACTTCTGCAGCATTATCGTTGGCATCACAAATGGCTTCCATGGTGCAGATGTTAGTGCACAGAGAACACGACAAGAAGTGGGGCATAGTTGGGCTTCCATAGTGCAGGAGTTAGTGCACAGAGAACACGACAAGAGGTGGGGCATAGTTGGGCTTCCATAGTGCAGGAGTTAGTGCACAGAGAACACGACAAGACGTGGGGCATAGTTGGGCTTCCCTAGTGCAGTGTTAGTGCACAGAGAACACGACCAGATGTGAGGCATAGGTTTACGAAACGGTACTCCCATGAGCCGCATTGTAAACTGCGGCTCATGGGAGTACCGTCACCTGACCAAGTTGTGTCAGCAGCGTCCCACTGGCTTTTAAGTCGTTTAAAAGGTATATAAAGGTATTCTTGAATACAATCGTGGTTTTATGTACGTATGTATGTTATATTTAGCTTCGGTTCCATTTCACAACGTTTACTTCCTTTATTACTACCTACTTATCATCCTAGAAATCCTTGATATCAATTTTATTTGATTAAATATTGACTTACCTATGAGATGTGGATTGTGTGGCAGGTTGATAGCTCGGTGGTGTGAGGGTGGACCCGAGTATGGCGGGGACTGCGGCGGCATCTGACCTCCGTACATGTTTTGCTGGAATTATATCAATCGATGAAGACATACACGCCATACTACTTGCAATATTGGTATAGGTAAGATATTTCGTCTTACTACAAAATTGCGATCTAACTTTATTTCGATGTGGGTAAAGTTCTTATTACAAAAATGACAACTTAGCACTGGACTAAGTTGTCAGTATTCTAAAAAGAACTGCATTTATGGTGGTTTAACCCAGATCTAAATAAAAACCTTGTTTTGTAATAAGAGGGATTTTTTAATACAAGGAGTATTAAAAAATCCCTCTTATTCCGATAAAATTGTTCAAGAGATTGGTAGGTCCTATCTTTTTATTCCATAAGAATTCCAATTATTAAAAAAGAACCTAATTACATTACTAGATTAACGGATCATTTCGTCGTTGACACAGATCCCTTAATACAAAACAAAGTTTTTATTCAGATCAAAGGTTTATTTGTATTATTCTTAATTCAAAAACTGGCTTGGTGGTCTGAGCCAGTTTTTGAATTAAGAATCCAACATAATATATGGAAATGCATTTTTTTTTTACAAAACTGTTAACTTAGTCGGGTACTAATTTGTTTTTTCGTAATAAGAACTTTACAAAAATCGGAAAAAAGTTGGAAATGCAAAAACTGAGGGATAATTGCATAATACACTATCAGTAGGACACGCTTTCATTTTGACAGTTCCACAACATTCATGGCGCTGTTTACATTGCTAAGCAGACAAATTTTTCGAACATATGAAAGAATAGATTAGCAATAAACCTTCAAAAGATTTAGATTCAGATTTATAAATGATTTTATTTCTGTAGGTAGGTTTGTACAAACACTTTTACACGTTAATCATATTTTTAAAACTCGATGAAGTCGGCGTTTCCTATCTGACTACTCTGAGAAGAAGGGCCGAAACAAACTCAGAGATCACAGTCTCTTTTAAAGTCCAGACATAATCTTGGTCAGATCATGTGAAGACCATGTGGACTGATGTCTCAAATGGTCTTTTGAGAAAAGAACCACACAGATTTAGTGGACCTGTCCAATCAGTGCAAGCATTTATCAGTAATCATGCAGCTCAACTCAGAACTTGAGGAGCTCAACGATTTGACGAACAATACCAAAGAAAGGACATTTGGGTACGCCGCATAAATTACTCAAACTGCCAGACCATGACTAAATGAAGAAAAATACACCCACCCAGTCATCACATTCACAATAATTAAAAAATATATAAAACTTTACAAAGTAAATATTCATGTCATTGTTTAAAAAAAATCATAATGTCAATGTCTACATAAACAAAAAATACGAAAATAAATAAATATAGGGTGCGCAATTAGGGTATTGGCTTAGAACTTTGGGCTAGAACTACAGTTAGATCGCGTTTTGTAATAATATGGGTGCGAGTCAAAGAAGAGGTTAAGTACCAAGTGCAAGACACACATGCAGTACTTACTTGTTGGTAATTGTTGTGGTTGTGCGGCCTGTGTGCGGGCTGTGAGTGCGAGTGTTGGTGCGAGTAGTGCGGGGAGCCCGGGAACCCACCCGGCGCCGCAGCGCGCGGGCCCGGCGGCCCGGCGCCCGGCCCGGGCTCCATGCTCTGCTAACGGAGAGGAATGGGGTTGTTAGGACTGCAAGCAATAGCTAGCTACAGTAAAGGATTGTGCAAATATGGGTACGATAAGTTAATAATACAAATACAGGAAAACTGTGGAAGATTCGTCCCATTAAAAAAACAAATACCCCCAGTATTTGGTTACCAGTACAATGTTGTTACCAGTATCCTGGTAACAACATTGTGTATAGTCGAGCTGGAAAATATGTCAATTTACCTTTTTGGATTCAGATTAAACTTATTGTAAAATGTTAGTGCAGATAAAAATGTTGACAGTTGATTTAATATAAAAAGAGAATGCACTAAGATAGCCCGCGAAATTTAAATTTTCTTTCGTTTTTTGCAACAGGGTAACACCCGTTTTTGAAAAGTGTCTTAATTAGATTCTAAAATACTAAAAAACAGAACATTTTTTTGACTCGATTAGTGCATTAAAAATGCATTTAAGTTTTACATTTTCATATTTCGCGCGTAATTTGATGAAAACGCTGGACGCAGTGGACGCCATATTGGTCTGTTAGTTTGCTGTGTAAACAAATGCGCTGATATGTTGCATGATAATTGTTTGATATTTAAAAAATGAGTTATTATTCTACTTATTGTTGGTTTGCTGTTCCTGAATGTAAGATATTATTTCAATAAAAATTTACTTTGGTTACTAAAATAATAATAGTACAAACTTGTTTAGTTGATTAGTTTATGTAGCGGCATGACGTAATAACATGGCGGCTACTATTTCATGGTGTTCAAAAACAGATTAAATCAACTAAAATCTGTGAATTGATATTTAAAATTTATTTTGATATTTAATGAACTAAAACTAACATTTTCCGACTGCTTTTTGCCTAAGCTATCTCAATAACATATTTTTACATGTTTTCTCCTATAGAGTACAATACCCTGTTATCAGGTCAGTGTCAGACTGTATGTTGGACAAAATATGACTGACACTTACCTGAAAATTGCAAAAAACGCAAGAAAATTTGAGTTTCGCGGGTTACCCTGCCGCTTTACCTTAACAGCTTAATTAAAATAAATAAATAATAATATGAAAATTTCAATGCAGGAAAAGCAATACATTACACATAACTCCAATTAAGTATTAAATACCAAAAGTGTATATCTAGACTAGACTATACCATCATCCTTTCTTACCCCATTTCTAGGATGGTGCGAGTTGTCCGGCGGCCGGTAGTGTTTAGGCTTGGGAGGGGGCACGGGCTTGTAGGGCGGCACGGGGGCCCCGCCGCGCCCGCCGTAGTCCGCTTGAGACGCAGAATTTGTACGCCCACTGTGCGGAATACATGGAAATATTTAGGTAATAAAATTTTTGCTATAATGTCACTCGAACATATAGGTCATCCTCATCATATCAGCCGAAAGTCGTCCACTGCTGGACATAAGCCTCCCTCATAAGGATTTGCCATAATCGCCACGCTTGGCAGGCGGGTTGGCGATCGCAGTATGGTGGTCAAATGCACAGAGAATGCTGCTGCCCAGTCGCCTTCTACGACACCCATTGGAAGAAATGGGGAACATATAGGTGATGCTGACAAACTCAAAGCATTTATTTCAAATAAACCTTTTGCACTTTTGAATTGTCAAGGGGTCTGTCAGTAAGAAAAATGAAGCTAGTTGCCCATTTCAAAGCGTAGGAGGTACCTAGTAGTAGGTAGTAAGTAAATTAAACAAAACACTTACGACTTAGCTAAAGCATTAACTGTCAATGAAATTAGAAAGAGTAGAGTACCCAAGTATTACTTAGGACCCGGGGGCTTAAAAAAGCCACATTAAGCGATTCCTCTAAAATCAATTCACTTCCTGAATTTCCCCTATGAATCTGCTATCTGACATTTTACTTTAATAAAGCAATGTATAATTTGGTAACCATTTTATGAAGTTCCATACAAAACTGCCAATTAGATGAATTGCATGCTGTCTACGCAGATAATATAATGAATTGTCAGTTTGTGACCATTTTACGATTATAAATATGATTAATAATACGATCATATTATGATTCTACCAAAGCGGCGTTTTTAGACGCCCTGATTGTGATTACATCTCTGGTCACTCAATCTGCTCGCATTATTAGTAAATCATTGGTCGAAATAACATCAACCCATCATGTGTTGACAGAAAATTTAAATGCTATATCAAACGTGCCAAAATCAAAGATACAAATTCGATACAGAGATAGGTACAAAACAATGTTGCCACAAGAAAAAATATGGTTACTTACTTACATGTTTTTTATTTAAAACCAATATCTTTTTTTTCTACTTAAACCTACATGGGCACTTATGAAACGTCAGAAGCTAGGTGTCGCAAGGTAGATTATAATCTGTACGTACCTGTATTTGGCATGGTCATTGGTTGGCACATTGGGCAGCGACGGTCCCCGCGCGTGCATGGGCGTGTGGGGACTGTTGCCGTTCATAGGCGGCGGCCGGCTGGTCTGGGGACTTCGGTATTCTGGAGGCCTGTTATAATAAGCCGAGTAAGTATTACCATATCTAGTTCACTCATTCATAAGAACAAATGCGAAAGAATACACTGAGCAGAGGGGGGCTTTGATAAAAAAACAATCGACTTAAAAAAACAACGGCTAACAATGTAAAATAATCTTAATTTCGGAAGTCGGTGTATTTGGCTTTGTATCTTTGTTTTTTACCACTGCCTTTCAAAAATAAAACTATTTTTAATATTTTTAGAATGTCGATTGATTACCTTTATATCTTTTTTCATTTATAAATAACTGTAAGTCCTGAACAAGTTATGGAAAAGATGACCATATTGGGCGAATTCCCAATATGGTCATCTTTTCCATAACTTTATGGTTCCATAGTTTATGGTTTATGGTAAACATTTAGTTTATATTTAAATTTCGTAAATCAGTGTTGCCTGAATACTATGCGGTGTCTGCATAAATTGAATCCTACTACTTAAACTAACTAGGTTTTGCCAGCGGCTTCGCGTGCGTTAGCTAATTAAAACAAAACCTTAACAAATTATACACATAAACCTTTCTAATGCATCACTGTCTATTGGTGAAAACGGCATGAAAATCCGTTCGGAACTTTTCGAGTTTATCACGAACAGTCAGACAGATGCGGCGGGGGACTTTGTTTTATAATATGTAGTGATATTATAAATATGAAAGTTTGTGAGGATGGACGGATGTTAGTTACTCTTTCACGCAAAAACGACTAAACGGATTTGGATGAAATTTGGCACACAAATAGTTTATAATCTGGGTTGACACATAAGTTACTTTTTATCCCGGTACTACGTTCCCGTGGGATAATTTCCGCCATCCACGCGGGCGAAGCCGCTGGCAAAAGATTCTTATATTGAACTGCGAGGTAATATACATATAATACATACTTCTTCTTGAACTTAATCATTTTCAACACTGAATATCACCACTTAATTCAACTAAAACATAATTCGTTACAGCACCAGTTTAAAACCTTGTTTCCATCACACCAAACATTTGCACCACGAAATCTGAACTGACACGAAACACGTAGACATATTCCAAGCTCCTAAAATACAATGATTGTGTAGTAAAGAGATATCTAACACTATGAAAGTAGTAACAAGTTGCTGGTCTATTGTCTGAGAACTATTGTTAAGTTCGTTTTGGTCAGTTGACTCGACCTTTTTTGGGATTAAAAGGAGCTTATTGTGTCTTTTTTTTTCTAAACAGCATGGTATTTAAAATGGTATGAGGTTGTGTTACACATTGCAAATATTAGTGACTAATAAATAATTTTAAATATTTTTTTACTTTTCTCAAGTCGTTGCTGTTCCAGTGTTAGGCAAAGGCCAATTATTTATTCGAGTAATGTACATATTTTAGGCTTTTTGGTTGGTTATTTTTTCGTAGAGATACGAAGACGTACGAAGGTCTTCCTTAATGGAAAGTGTATCATGGAGCTCAAATGGAGTTGTGCAGGACACCTGGCAAGGCGCAGTGATGACAACTGGAGTAAGGCTTTGACAGAGTGGCGTCCATGGACTGTAAGACGAGATGGCGGTAGTTCAGCGGCGAGATTTCATTGTTAAATTTTTTTTTGTCACTTTTTAAATTATTTTATCTTAATTTTTTAGTCTGTTGGGTTCATACTTTTTTTTTCTTGAGATAATATAAAATGTTTTTTTTTTTGCTTTTGTTTTTTACTTTTTGTGTTGTCATAAAACAACAAAACACTGTCTCTGTATTACGGGAGGACACTGCCTGCAACAAAGTTATATAACTAGCGCAGGAGTCCGAGAAATCTACAACTTGGTGTACTTGTTTGTCAATAAGTAATTAAATTTTGTATTTTGCATTTATTTTCTTGAGATGGGCGGGCGACATTGTTGCCATCGCGGGTAAAACCTGGTTGAGGCTGGCACAGGAGCGAGGGGATTGGTGTATGAGTGGGTGAAGTCGGGCAGTGGATGATGATGAGGTTTTTCGAATTTGTGTAGCCTGCTTCAATGGCCGGATAGGCTCTATCTCCAAGATATTTATATTTCCAAAATGGAACACTTTTCTATGAAATTATGGTGAAAAAAGCAATAACTATAATGCAACTGACCTGTAGTTCTGATCTGGACTTCTGTAGTCAAGGGAGTTGTGTTCGTGTGAGTTAGAATTCCGTTGAGGACTCTGTGTCAAGCTACTCTGTGACATTGCCGTGGGGTTTGGCGGTGGTGGAGGCTCCATTTTGCTGCAAAATTAAGAAAACACTATGAACCGCGGGAGGTGGGTCATTTTGACGAAAATTAAATAATGTACACAGTTAATTTTCTGGTTACACTTAAAAACTGGGTAACGCAAATTCTTAGTGTAAGCTAAAGGGGTAATATACCTACATAACAGGGGGTCTAAAAAGGCCACTTTGCAGAATCATAATATGATCATATTATGAATCATATTTAAAATCGTAAAATGGTAGAAACTCACAATGGTCAGAAACTGACAATTCATAAAATATCTGCGTAGACAGCACGCAATTCATCTATTTGACAGTTTTGTCTGGAAATTCGTTAAATGGTCACCAAATGATGAATTGCTTTATTAAAGTAAAATGTCAAATAGCAGAATCATAGGGGGAATTGAACACTTTTGAATGAAACACTTTTAGAGGAATTGCTTAATGTGGACTTTTTAGACCCGCTGATCACATTGTTATTTTGGAAAAGGACTGACGGAGGTATATTATAACCT
Organism: Polymixis lichenea; assembly: GCA_949091785.1. NCBI lineage: Eukaryota > Metazoa > Arthropoda > Insecta > Lepidoptera > Noctuidae > Polymixis > Polymixis lichenea. The sequence continues at coordinate 7,914,688 of OX420952.1, forward strand.
ACACCGTAATATTTATACCCACGCGTATCGATCGATATCGAACGTTACGATGTGAGCAATTCCATTCATTCATTGCAATCGACGTCAATCGACATTGCAATTGCACTTTATTGTAATCGCGCATAGCTCTTAGATCTTGGTTGCAATTGAGAATTTCCTGACAGTAAACACATTACGTTTTCTGTCAGAAAATTCTCGACACGAACCCCATGATCACAGCAGGGTGAAAAATGTTTTCCAATTTTATTGAAGACGATGTTCATATTTGAAATTCTGATACTTACATAGAAGGCGGTGCGACTTTGAGGTCATCAGGTGCGTTGGGCGGAAGGCGACAGGAACCTACCGCTGAACCATTATTGGAAGCACCACTGTAGTCGTAAGACGATGTACCGTCGTATGAACTTTGCTGTTTAACAATAAAACAATGGTATTGAAGCAGAAGTTAATAAGTATTTCGTTTTTGTAGTGACCAAGAGACAATCATTCCTTGTCTCTTTAACCAATATTCTTCTTCCCCCAATTTTATCTGCTTTTGTGACTAATAAGAGATGTAACCATTTTTATTTTTTTATGTTCTACTCCTTTTTTTTTGGGGTGGGAAATCATCAAATAACTTCTCCCGCTCTGGGTGGATCAGGAGGGCGTGTCAGACTTTTACTGACTAAAACCCACCCGTGTTCAAGGGAACGGGAAGATACTGCGGCCCCTGGCACACAGGCAACTAAGGAGTTGCCTGTGTGCCAGGGGCCGCAGTATCTCTTTCGAACAACCCGCACCTCTGGCAGGTATGTTCTAGTCCTGGATTCACTTTTAATTTCTTGCTTAGACTTGATTTGTATTTTCGTTCTAAAATGTTATCCGCGGGGTAGTTGCGTAATACAATATCAGTAGCAATGGCTTTAATTTTGATAGTTCAACAACATTCTTTGCGCTGTACGGGTGCTGGTGTGTCAATTTGAGCTACACTACACCAAACTTTACGGGTAAATCCTCATGGATCTATACGAAGGATTCCGTATAAAGTTTGTTGCCTATAACTTCTTTCGCGTTCTTACCAGAAAGGTTAGGACAGATTGTTGAATATTAAACACATTTACTCTACTAACCGGATTAGAAGGATGTCGATGTCTATCCAACGACCCCTGTCCTTGACTAGGCTGTATGATCATACTCGTCGGTCGTGCAGTGTACGTCGCTGCCTCATCGCTTCCCGGGTCTTTCGGAGGCCCAAATAGACGTTCTTGAGCGCTTGGACGATTACCCTGAGTGAAGAACAAAATTTCATAAAACATACAAAGAGAAGAATTTTCTGGAAACCAGGTGATAAGTCGGACTACCATCATTTCGTGCGCGTGAGCGTGTGTTTTGAGCGTGTTTGTGTACCTATTTTGACACACAGGACCAAAAATATTTCCGAACTTGGGAAGTTTCAACAAGAATTATTTATAATCTTTTACAAGAGGTAGTTTTGTCAGTTTGTTTAAAAACGGATAACCCTGGTATAATACAATAAAAAAAAAACACTTTAATAGATAGAAAGGTATACTATTTCCCAGTGACACAGGAGTTCGTATACCAAAAATAAAGAAGGCTTCTGTGGGAATCTCCTTCCGTGTGGGTTTTTTACTTACGGAAGTGTTGTGGCGTAGATTGTGTGGCGGTCTTCCGGGAGGCGGTGCAGGCAATAGGACGCCACCAGCTGGTCGGCTCACTGTGCCACGCGGGGGCAGTTCTGGTACTGACGGAAACAATGCTTCATTATACAGGTGAACAAAGAGTGACTAGATAGTAGATTGATCCTCAAACGGAGGAGTCCAATACATCCAATTTTTTTGAAATACTTTTAATTTCGTTGTAAGTATGCCACTTACTGTGACAGGAAACAGAGTTTGGTTTGAACAAGTGTTAGCACGCCCATACTACTGACTGACTTGTAATTTCAAGGTGGGACGAACTATTGTGGCAAAGCTCACTTAACGAAGATTAATTATTCGATATCGGTAAAACTTCACCTATAATCGATTAGTTGGCCCCGTATCGATATTTCTGGAGTAAGTTCCGTGATCGTGATGGCAATTTATGCACAAAATAAAAAACGGTAATTTAAAAAACTAAAAAACCCGACTGCTTTTCTGAATATTCATGGAAATGCCCTAAAACAAGAAAGTCGTTGTACCCGATTGCACTTAACTTAAGAATCGCCAGTTGCTAAGCCGATGCTTATAAGCAGATAAATTGTAGCAGTCGGGACCCATTCTAGAAAGTAGATTGGAGTAATCTGCAATGTAATATAGGAATGTGCTCTCAATTCACTAAGCCTCCATTTCTAGAATGGGTCCCGACTGCTACAATTTATCTGCTTATAAGCATCGCCTTAGCAACTGGCGATTCTTAAGTTAAGTGCAATTGGGTACAACGACTTTCTTGTTTTTGGGATTTTCCATGAAGACTCAGAAAAGCAGTCGGGTTTTTTAGTTTTTTAAATTACCTTTTTTTATTTTTTATTTATTTTTTAGTACGATATCACTCTCACAGTAAATACGAATCTAACGACACCTCTCAAGCTAAAATCCATCGAACCGTTCAGGCTGCAGAGCGTGCCAAACAATTATACATACATACATACATACTCTCGAAAACATAACCCTCCTTCTGGCGCAGTCGGGTAAAAAGGCTAAAACACAATATTCACTCCCGTAAAACCAATATATTTATAAATCCGCTGTAAGTTATGGAAGCCACGGCTATAAGCATGCATTGTTCTTGGAAGGCAATAGGCTCGCCCCCTATTACATGGTACAGAGGCCAGCATATTAAGCTACCCCAAACTGGCTTGAGTTAAGTTTTCATTTTATTTGTTGGTATATTGGCATGGTTAGCTGATAAATGACTAATTATTTAATTAATGTTCTGTTTCTCGTAATGTTTATTACTTTGCCTATGTATGTATAGAATCGAGTCTATCCGACTAAACAGACAGCCGTGCTGCTGGGGAGTTTGTTGCCTTCTTCCCAGCTAAAGCACTAGGAAGTGGTGAAGGGCGGGCGTTTTGTGGGACTGTCTTATGTATTTTGACGTTCGAAAAGTGCTGATTCTCAGCCTAATTTGAATAAATGACTTTGATTTTGATTTAGTCAAATTTTCCCAATTGAACAAGAACCTTATGTTTATGCAATAAAGTTGAATATCTATCAAAGAAATTTGTCGGATTGTGGGGTAGCTTGATGTGCTGGCGTCTTGAAAATAACTTGCGAATTGTGGGTGTACTCTAGGTACACCTCGGCCCAACCCTTAGGTGAAAAAAGCGTGATGTTATGTTATGTTAAATTGTTCTTGAAAATAAGGGAAATAACAGAGAAATTGAAAAAAATTGTTGCCCATATTCATCCTCAACTTATCGCTAGTGCCTGTAATCGTCACGAACTTACCGGTTCCATACAGCGGTGAGTGCGGCGGTGAGTGCGTCATAGGATTGAGCTGGTACGGAGGTACCTCATTATTGCCCAAGCTGTGGCTCTGACCGTGGCTCACCCCATTGGTCGGCGCCCCGGTGCTGGTCGCTGAGAAGCCGTACTTGCTGTCGCCGTAGCCGCCTTGCTGTTTGTCGAAATATAGTTTATCGTCATCCTTGGGGAACGTTTAGAAGATTTTTATATGTTTGATATCATTATAATTTTGGAGCAAGTATTGAAAAATGTTGACCTGGGTTTTGGTATCGTCGCATATATATTTCCAAAATGGTCGAAAACTAATCAGGTTGATAAGAAAACATGTGAGTATAACTGTATGTACAGATTAATCAAGTAAGATCCTCCACTCTTAATGAAGAAGTTAGTTTAAGAGAAGTAAGCACATGTAGCTTTTGAGTTAGGTACCTTCTACCATTCTCTTAAATTAAATTGAATATCTTTTGTAATTCCGCCTGATGTTACAAAAAAGGAAATTCTCGTTAACTAGTTCCAACATCCGCAAGATAATAAATTTTTCAATCTAAAATCAATTCAGTATACAGTATATATGATCTAAACACAATAAATCACACAAAATACACTAAGCAGATACAAACCGTATAAGGAGGTGGCACAGCGTCGGCCATATGGTTGATATCATCATCACGGTCCATGTTATCTTGAGTCGTAGCTATTGAGGGATCAGAAGACGACTTGACGAGTCTCGGCGCCGGCGGAGGACTCACTTCCAAGTCACTTTCAGGACTCGAAGCGTACGAAAGTCTATTCTCAGTACTCGAAGACATTGAGAACAAAAAGTCGTCCGATAACGGCTCAGGCCTCTGTTCCGCCATTCCAATTTGGTAACGTGTTTCGCCGCATCCGGGAGGTAGGTTATGGAATGGGGTGACAAGACAAGACAAATGAATGATTGCAATTAACACATTACAGAAACTAAAAACGGGGTTTAGCGTCTGTCAATGATTAATGGTTTTTTCTGGGTTTTTACACACTTGGAAATCGATATTCAAATGAAATGTTAAATTGAAAGAAAATTTTAGAGAAAATATAACAAATAATTCGATAGATTCGTCCAAGGAGACGTAATAAATGCAATAATGTAATAAATGCAGAATTTAAAGACGTTATATTTGAATTTGAATATCGATTCAATAAAACACAGGTGGTATTTAACACTGGTAAATTGTGACAATATACAAAACTAAACCACACTGGCAGTAAATCTTTGACTAAAACTAAACAAACAAAATACATATAATAAAAAAGTAGTGCCATAAGCAAATTAACATTAAGCAGCCAATATACAAATAATGAGCTAAGAAACAGATGAATACTTGTGCTAAATCTAAAATGGTAACTTTGGTTAACTATGTTAGTACTATCTTCTAGTCTAGACATATCCTAAATGCTGTTCAGAAATCGGTTTACTGATTACAGGATGAGCATCTCTTTCTGCTTCTGATTTACTTTCGTTCTCTATTTTCTCTATCTCTTCCAATTTTAAAGTGGGAAGAGATAAGTTCCTATACTTATTTAAATTTCTACCAGAAGGTATAGGTAACGTTCGCACTTCGCTAAACCTTCCTGGATCCGCTGGGGACTTTTCACTACATTTGCAATTAGGGATCCTACAAATTTGCCTCAACGGTCTTTCCAAAGTTTTGAATAAAGGCTTTGGATTCTCTTTCTGAAGTCGCGCCTTCCATTCTGGGACTTCATTTGTTTTTTTAATATCATTATCAGTTTGGAAAAATGAAGCTGGCCGATACTGATCTGACATTGGAACGACTGACGATGATCGTTGAACGTTTTGAACAGGTGATTTGGTTGTTGTTTCAAGAACGCTATATGGTCGAAAACTCTGTGGTGGATAAACATTACTTTTGGCAAAAATGTTAGAGAGCTCAGGGCTTGCGTTTAGGGGAGTTTTTAACTTAGGATTTACTTTCCTTTGATAATAATTCTGCCTGTCATCGTAAGGGTAGCTAGCTAAAGTATGTCTGTTTTTATTAGTGAGGTAAGTATTTGGCACACTGTAAGCATTGTTAGGCATGCATGGGGTTAGAGTTTCAGAGTAGTAATAAGGTACTACATGATTTCTGTTAGCGTCATACAAATGGTCGTGATGTTTAGTGCTGGGGTTAAGATTTAGGGGGGGTAAGTTCTGGGGGGAACTGACAGGTCGTTGGGGGGAAGGAGGGTACATGTTCAAAGGATAGGAGATGGGGTAAAAGGCTGGGTACGGCGAAGGGGGAATGGGGAAGTATATGTCCGACACCATTTCAACGTGCTACACCGCCGCAAGACAGAACAGAAACGAATTGGTTAATATATAATGTTTTATGATCATGGAAATGTGGATACAACGAAGTGAGAATAGTATTTCAATGTGCAATTAGATTTTGCCTTCAATCATCCATTCAGATTTATCCATTGTGGTATGGTTACCAAAAGAGATAAGACCAGGGTGGTCGGATATAGTTGAAGTTTAGTAAGACACCGCTGGTAGTTTTTAATAAAATTTAATTTAAATAATAGAAAGCAAACAGTTAATTTATCAAGTTAAATTTCATTCGATAACATCTATCGGATTCATACTAAACATCAACTATATCCGACGACCCTGGTTGCATACAATATCTTTTGGTGACAGTACATGGCAGTCAGAAGGCCAATTCTCGTAATTAAAACCATTCATAATCTAGTCGCAGTCTCACCTCGGCGACAATCACATGTCAAAAATTTGTCAAAAATGTTTATTGATGCTGCAATAAACGTGGCCACCTACTGGGCTCTAAGTATATATAAAAAAGAAGTATCCGAATACAATCGACACGACAAGAAGAAGAACGAATAAAAAATGTATGGGAATCTCGAGGTATTTTTGACAGATTGAGACTGAGATCGGACTGGACGTTCTTAAAATTACGAGAATTGCCCCTCATTACTGTCATTGATTGGCCACAGATAATTTTGAGGCGATCAATATCGAATAGTCGACGTCAATCAACTGCAATCTAGTTGCACCTTAAACCGTGTCCTTTTTGCCTGATTTAAGCAAGTCTTAAAGTCTGTTTTCTAATATTTTTTCTAATCACAAGGTGTATCCACATTTTAGATGCCGATTAAATAAAGTATAAAGTTACTAAGAGACATTGAGAGCACATAAAATTTACCAAATGCACCAAATTGCCTTTACCAAGCAACCATCTTGAAGCATGATGCGTTTACTGTTGTAATTCAGAATACGTTAACATTGAGGCATGAATCCCAGAGAAAAATGGATTGTTACATATAACAAGAATATACGTTTAGGTAGTGAATATGTTCTGTTATAAAACAAGTAATTAAGGCTTCTAGTCATTTAGAAAATTAAATCCCGATTTTAAACCTTATTCAAATGAATATATGATTGGCTACTGTTATTTTGGTAAACCCATACATCTTTTTCTCAGCTAAAGCACTAGGAAGTAGTGAAGGGCGGGCGTTATGGGCACTTTTAAAACGTCAAAATTACATAAGAAAGCCCGTCTTATGTAATTTTGACGTTCAAAAAGTGCTGACACCAGCCTAGTTTGAATAAGTGACTTTTGAATTTTGATTTTGAATAGTATTCAACTAATGTGTTTTCTTCAGATAAAACGTATCTGACTATTAAAAAACAGCCTTTTATGAAGCTTAAAATTGACTTTAAATCATTTAATTAATTAATAATATTGTGTAAGTACCTACATTTGTGTAGAGATAGTTATCATGCTAGCACTAGCATCTTACTTTAATATTTGTATGCCAATTTATGGCGAAATGTATCATCGCACTAACAATTTATATACCTACCATCTTTTGTACCGCATTTACTGCAAATAAATAACTTTGACTCTGAGCCCTTAGTCATTATCATAATAATCGTCACATCATACAATCTCACACTGACCTGCAAATTACCTGGCATTTTTCGAACTGAAATTTTTATCTCAAATCGATTGTTACTTGTTTGACAACAAAACTCTCACCAAAATCCTTACAATTAACCCAAATATCATCTATTTTAATACCATTACATTCAAAATGCTCACCTTAGTCTCCGACACCCACAGTTGTTGCTGCTGCGTCCTTTGTATCAAGTCTATGAGCTTGCTGAACCATGTGTTCTGGTTCGCTTCACTCAATGTGATCGTGTGAGTGAACACGTGGCCCCATACTCGTTCCATGTGTTGGCACTGTTCTAGAAGTTTCTTTGATGATTTATGTGCAGACCTGGGAAGGAAAGTTAAATGTTACATAAATAAAATAGCACAACTGTAGTCCCCCAAAGAATCAAATTGCCGAGAATCGAGCTGATTAAAGTGTAAAATGAGAAATGATTTTCTTGTAGGTTCGTACGAAAACTTTTACACGTCAACCAGATTTTAAAAACTAAATGAGGTCGGCGTCTCATGCTGTTTTACTTAAATACTTAAGAAAATAAAAATGGTTTATAACATAAGTTGTGTATAAAGATTATTTAAGTTTACTTACTTTGGCAACCCAGCCCTAAGCTGTTTAATGATATGTTTGTTATCTGCTTTCAAGAATATCACAATTGGGTAGAACTGGGCATAGTTGAGCCTGTCCACTGCGTTGGGGGTGATGTCAAGTAAGGCATGCTTGCCCCTTTCCATGATCGTTCTGATACTGGACAGGCGGATTATACCGGCGGACTTCGTTTTGGTATCTTCTAAAGTACTGTCCATTTCTAAACAGATGAAAAAGTAAGATTAGAACAAATTGGTGAGTGGATCTGGTGTAAGGGTTATATCAGATTCCTCGTCTCAGTCAAAAAAAGTTTCAAGTGAAGTTCTATAACTTTAAAAGCATTAAAATAAACGTGTGTTTGAGAAACGAACCAGTAAATTTGTTGCGTAAAGTAAACAATATCTTAAATTAATTAATTAAAACAAATTTAGCTATCTAGACGACAATAAGGTCCCAAACAACTTTAGTAAACAATTGCGTGTAAAAACTGAGGATTATTGTACAAATGTACAAAACATCAATATGGCAACTAAGGGACTTTATAATCAGCCTAAAACGTTCCCACTGCTGGGACACAGGCTTCTCTGTGAGACGGCGTGAGCTATAACGACCATGCAAGCCCAGTGCGGGTTGCTAGGTGTCACATGTCATCAAATATTTGGTTCAAGGACATGCCGGATTACTCAGGATGTTTCCCTTCACCGTTTTAAGAGCAGTAGTGATGAAATAATTTTCACAAAGTAACGCACCTTTCAGGGTTCGACCTCACGACCTACAAAACTTGGGGACTTTAAAATAACAACTAAATAAGTAACACTTACTTGGAGACGAAAATTTGTCAGGGCTCTCGGTCAACAGACGTTCTCTGGCTATATCTGCGACTGCGCCCAGGACTATCACGGGTCGCACAAAGCCTGGTTGTTTAAGGACCACGCGTTCGTATGCCGGGAACTTGCTGATGCTGTCTGATAGTACGACCTCGTCCCAATGCTCCTGTAGGGTAAGATTAGTAAGGTAATGTGTTTCATGTGTAAATGTGAGAAGAAAAAGCTTATATATATTGTGATTAGGAGCTTAACAACGATAGAAAAATTATTTCAAAATTATTTACAACACACGCTTCTTTGCCTCGAAGGGTTGGGCAGACGTGTACCTTTAGTAGGTTCACCTAGGTATAGGTACACATTTCGCCAGTTATCTTTAAGTCGCATGTAATAGGGGGGGGGGGGAGCCTATTATCATCAACCGGATACAAATCCAGACGAGGCTGCCATTAAGAAATTCCAGATAGAAAACCCCAATAACATTTTGCCCAACCTGGGAATCGAACCTAGGACCTTAGCTTAGCAGTGGCGCTTGCGACCATTAAACCAACGAGGCGACGATTTTATACCAACCAACTTGACAAAACTAGCAACTGGGTCCTGGCACTTATTTTATCATCATAGTTAGTATTACCATACTGTAAAGAAATTGGTGTTCCTTCTTTAATTAATGACGCTACTAACCTACCCAGGTTAGTAGCGTCATTAAGTAGTAGAATCAGTTAGTAGTCTTAGTTTTTAAAACCAAAACCTACGTTTTATTTTCTCCACATGTGTTTTGTTCTGTAAAGGTTATCTAACTTTTTATCGATAAGAAACTATATATCGCGTAGCGGAATTAACGCAAAACCTCATAGACCCTAATTCTAGTCAAGAGTATTGACTTAAAAGCATAATAAAATGACCAAAACTTATTCTATTTTTGTTATGAAAAATGCGTTGACCCAAGCATTACTTTATGCATTTAAAATTGAGTCTTATTTCCTTGTAATAAGATTGATTTTTCTTTGGCTCCGGGGTAACGGTAGATATGGCAAAATACATTTTATAAAAAACCTACATTAAAAGTTACTGAAATCGATTCAGTAGAACAAACTATTTTCAAGTCTTGATTTTATTCCGATACATCTTGTACCTATGACGGATTTCTAAAATATGATAAAATGTGTTTAGGTACCTTGCCAAGACTCTTGCTACGCCGATGCGTAGAACGGCGTCTTCTAAAGAAGTTGTGTTTGCCATCGTTGCCGCTCATCTCTTTCTTGGTAGCGTTGAATTGCGCCGTTGCCAGCTCTTCAGCGCGAGCCTTGTTTGGGATTGTGCCTTTTTGAACCTCCTGGTTGTTGCGACCTGAAACAGATGATGATAAATTAATTATAACATTTATACGCCTGCGGCATTGTATGATGGCGTCTATGACAGCTTACAAATTATAGCTTACTAGCAGCGCTCCGCGGTTTTACCGCGTAGTTCTCGTTCCCGTGGGAATACGGAGATAAATATAGCCTATGTCACCCGGGGATAGTATAGCTTCCCAACAGTGAAATAATTTTTCAAATCGGTTCAGTAGTTTCGGAGCCTATTCAATGCAAACAAACAATCAAATCTTTCCTCTTTATAATATTAGCATAGATTATGAATTATCCCACGGGAATGTATTACTGGAATAAAAAGTATCCTATATGTTAATCCAGGTCATTAACTATCTGTGTGCCATCCAAATCCGTTCAGCCGTTTTTGCGTGATTCAATAACAAACATGCAAACTTTCTCATTTATAATATTACAAGGATCGCTCTTACATAAATCCAGTAGAAACGACCAGGGACATAAATTCGAAGAATCTACTAGGGACATATTTGAGGTTATCCTGTAGTATTACTTAGCTTTTATTAAAACATACCTATCCTGTAGACCTGCCAGGCCCCCACAGTGCCGTTGTGTAGCGTATCAACAACGTGGAAGACATCGCCACATCTGAACGACATCTCACCGTCTGTTGGCTCCGTGTAATGGAAGTGAGTCTTTATGTGGAAGGAATCGCCCGCTGAAATTATATAATGTGAAATGTATTTAACAGTGTGGAGCGAAAAAATTCTTCAATTCGTTGTAACCAGAACCAAATTTTGCTAGGAGATAACTTCATTCTGATTTAAGCACGCCTCTCAATATTCAATACTATATGAATGTGATTGAATAGTGAAAAATAAAATAAAAGAGCATCGTCGACTCAAGATACTTGAGAAAGAACCCACCTTTAACATGGACTGGATATTCAACGCATTCTTCAGAGTTACAATTTTTACAGAAAAAAACAAACGACTAGACGAAAGTATTTTACAAAAATACTACAAAGTGAAAAATAACGTGAAGTACCTAATTATTATTTTTTAAGTTTTTATTTTTCACTTTTTAGTACGTTTTGTAGAAGCCAACTCAAAAACTACCCAGCAAATATAAAATGTAGGTTTATGCGACCTGTGAATTGATGTACATTTCGAGAAAACTACATTAAAAAAATGTAACCTCCATAATTTTGAAGTCGGTTAAAAAGTACCCTGTATAATTCTTCGTTCCATAAAGTTCCTCTTTGTACAAAATTAAGAACAAACACTTTCGCATATCAAATAAAATATTCATAAAGTAAGTTCTACTCACGCATCTGGCCACTGGCCACAGCATTATATTCATCAGGTGAATGCTGCACGATGAGATCGATTCGTTCTTGCAGACTCAGAAGGAACAGCACAGCCTCCTCTCGGGTCACGCCTTTCATCTCCATGTCGTTCACCTGTTCGACCGCACAAAACTAGGACTCAATGTTCGTGTTATTCTATAAACTGTCTCAGAATTTGATTGACAGAATTTAGATTTTTGTCGTGTGGTCAATCAATTCCGCCTACATCACGTGTATCCTGCGCCTTCCCCATCCCCAGCCACCTTTTTAAAGTCTTCGGTCCATCCAACTGGGGGCGTCCCACACTACGCTTGCCGATACGCAGTCTCCACTCCAGAATTTGCCTGCTCCACTGGCCATCGGTCCTTTGACAACCTTGCCAGCCCATATTTATCGTGTGGTGTTTAAAGCCAAATCCCGTTGGTTTTGAAAATACGACTGAGCTATGTCAAGTTAACTTAAGGCAATAGTGAGTCGATGTCTACCTATTGGGGGTCATACAGGGTGGTAGGGACATCGACGCGCAAACCGAAACCATGAATTATTCTGCATTCATTCATTCATTATTCTTCATAAATCATTTATCCCCGTGGATTTTGCAAAAAATTACCAAAAGAAAAAGTTGCACTTCATTTCTGCGAACTACAATAATGCTATTACAAATCTGTCAAACAAATGACATTATCGCAATATCCATAATTTTAAAAATTAGAAGCTACTGAATTTAACGTTTAGTAGTTTATACACATAACGAATTTTAAAATAACGGAAACCGGTTGTCTGCTAAATTATACTCACCTACTATTATGACAAAAGTAATAATGAATTTTCTGGAGTTATGACAGAAGTAACCATGAATTTTCTGGAATGATGACAAAAGTAATCAAGAATTTTCTAAAAATTAAAATAAACACATACCTTAAGTATTTTATCAGCCGGTTGCAAGCCCTGCAAGGCCGCCGGACTGGTCGGCTGCACGCCGGACACGAACACCCCGGACCGGTTACCGCCGCACAACCGGAGACCCACAGAGCCCTCCTTTTGGAAACTGATCAGCCTTGGCTCACTACTATAAAAGGAAGATACGGTAATTTTATAGCCGTCAGCTTATCGATCTTTGGTAGTTATTTTGGATGTTTTATTATGTAACTAGCGAAACGCCCCTGCTTCGCCCGGCTTGACAAAATATCCATTGCGTTTATAATTACAACGCAGTGACACAGCAACTTTAATTTTATATGATATGTATAGATCCCAGTGTGTCACTTTTTTACAAGGCATTAAAAAAAAATTAGGATTAGGAAAGTTGTGACTTACGTTGGTTTATTTCTTTGATTATTCATTGCTTCTTCTTCATAAAGTTGTCTTCGACTGCTGTAGTAATCTGTAAAGTTAATTTAATTTTATAATTTTAAAGTTTCTAATCAAAACTACATTTGGCTGAATTTTTGAAAGAAGACACTAATATCCCTCAGATTCCTTGTCTCCTATTATTTCTATAATACTTAAATGCATTTATTTAAGTTCAGATAAAACACTATCATCATATTCAACAGATAAACTTTCAATGCCCATGTTTACCCACTAATTTAGATATTGAGTATATACTCAATTATTGATCGTTATTGTATTGAGTATTTAATAGTCCTTTCCAAACTTTGGATTCCTGAATTTGGTCTTTTTTTTAATATTCCTTTCCAAACTTTGGATTCCTGAATTTGGTCTTTTTTTTTTAAACCTTGCGCCACACTAGGAATTTGTTACTGTAGCGTGGGTGTGTTTACAAACATAGAAACTCACAAACACAAACACCCAGGCCCGGAACAATTACTTGCAGATCATACAAATATTTGTTCCGTGCGGGGATCGAACCCGCGACACGCTGCGCAGCAGTCGATCGCTCAGCCATTACGCCAACCGTGTCGTCAAATCTTTCCATTCACCACGTACCTTCATTCCTCGGCGGTGGCGGTCTCGGCGGCTGGTCGATCAGTTCGTGCGACATCGGGCCTCTTCGTGCGTCTCCGCCCCTGACCGGCGCCGCCACATACAGGTTCTGACCGCTACTTGAATAACCAGGGGATGCTTCTACAGCTCCGTATACATTGAGGGGACTGGCTTCTGTTACAAAAAAATTGAGATCTTTATGAAGAATTTGTATCAACTAGAGAATGAAGACTGGCGATCTATCGATCGATTTAGACCATTATGTCCCACAGCTGGGCAAAAAAAGAGTGGAAGGGAGGCACCTTTCACTTTTTCACATGCCTGTCCACTGCCATTGCTGACGACAATAAAGAAGTTCAATTAAAGAGTGAACCGTTCCATCGCCTTTCATCACGCGGGATCGAGGTCAAGAGCAAGCCCATTCAGCAATAATTTTTTTTTTTTAAATACCTCCTCCTCACCACTACTCCACTTTTTTGCAAAATAAATATCAATAACATCTATATTTTATTGCAAAATTGTAATTTAAATTTGAATAATACAATAACATCCACCAAAGCAAATTTTTTTAAATATCCATTAGTACTAAATCCTGTAGGTAGTCGTCAGAAAGAATTTACTAATCTTACAAATATGTATTTGCTAAGGACACAGATTTGCATTAATTTTCCTAATTATATACGGATATTATGACACGATTTACATACGTTTGAAATAAGTTATTTTCTTGTCTTGAAATCTTGAATAGAAATTAAGATAAGTTTGTTGTAAAGATCGTATGACATCTAAGTAGCGTAGAGCATAATTAATTACTCATAAAATGTTATCTACTTAATACTAGTTTATTTAATTATTATATTCTTATAATTTCTTGGTTTGTTACCTACTTTGCCAGGTAATGGTAAGATGATACGTCTGGCGAAAAATTCAGCATAGGTATTAGATTCCAATTTCTACTTGAGATTCCCTAGCTTATAAGTTTGTAGCTACGTTACTCGAATTACACTTGCTTTGCCCTGGCTATGGCGAGCGATTCTATTAAGTCAATTAGGTAGGTACAGTAAAGCTCAAATTCAATCAATAAATAATATTTCACTCCCAAGTAAAATTCGTAAAAAGGAGCCATAATACGAAATCGACGTGCTACCTGTTTACTATGGATTCAGAGGCCCTAGTGTGAGTTTCATTTAACCATCTATATCAAACGCAGTGAGCGCGTTTCGCGCTCCAATTGGTCCGTCACCAATCCAGGACCAATCGGAACGCCGAACGCGGTCATTGCGTTTGGTGTAGATGGTTAAATGAAACTTACACTAGGGCCTCCGTAGAGCATAGTAGTGCGTTATTACAAAAAAATGCTGTTCCATATATTTTGACCCTTTGACTTTTCTATGAAACAGCTGTTTTTTTTTTACATTCGACGAAACTTGCCTACGTTAGGGATCTAGAATCATGTGCTGAATTGATGGTTACAGTTTGCGCGTCGACGGGTGCGACCCTGTTTTGGCTTTATAAGAAACTAGCTTTTGCCAGTGGCTTCTCCCGCGTGGAGGTCGGTGTATTATACATATAAACCTTCCTCTTGAATCACTCTATCTATTAAAAAAACCCGCATCAAAATCCGTTGCGTAGTTTTAAAGATTTAAGCATACATAAGGATATAGGGACAGAGAAAGCGACTTTGTTTTATACTATGTAGTGAAACTGTCCTCGGGAGCACTCCGTTCTAAAATGTTTCGTTACTTTCGGGATTTTGCTCCCATGACATAAGACACTGCTTTAACCTAATATTACAATATACACGTTAATATGGAACATACTATATTCAGTATTAAATGAAACTAAAGACAGACTAAAGAGAAGAATAGCATTCACTTACCAAGACTATTATAATTATTCTGATAATTCCCATTCGTGACCGTCTCTTCCCTGATCAGTTCCCTTGTCACCACCAGATTGAGACGGTCTTTACATGACTCTATGAGTTTCCTGGCGTCCTTCAGGGTCATGGCATCTGTCACCGGGGTGTTGTTGATCTTGGTCACCATGTCCCCTTCGCAGAGACCCTGGCCTCCTTGGTTCAACTGTTCTCGGGCTCGCAAGGTTAGTTCTTTGACGTATAGCTTGCATCCTAATACTATTCCGAAATCTGAAAGGGATAAATGTTTGGATAAGATCTAGTTTTTGAATGATAGGAAAGCAAAATGTATTTCGGCTACTGTAACTAAATTAACTTAGCCATTCCAAGAAACTTCGTATCAGAATTTCCAATACTATCAATTTGCGGATTAAGGTTTCCCACATTGTGCTATTTTGAACTCATTATCCTCATCTTCCATTCTACAGACGTCCACTGCTGGACATAAACCTCACCATCGCCACATCGACCGTTTCCAACTGTGTGTGATCCAAAAATGGTACTTACACAGGGATACACTTTAAGATTATACATTTCCAGTATAAGCTGATGTCGCATTGTATAGGATTTCCGTACAGTACGAGATCAGCGTAAACTGCAAATTTATAGCTTGATATGTACTAGGTTTCCAGTCGATTATTAGGTAGGTAAGGGTAAAAGATAAGATGGTAAGGATAACGTGGTAAACGGTTACCCCGTTTAAAACTCAGAATATCGGTATTGACCAATGCCCAATAATTGGGTTAGTTGTTAAAAGGCTTAGCATGACAACTTTCATCTCTTTTCTACGAAGAATAGACATAGCTGTTTCTATATAATATGAGCGTTCTTTTGTTCGTTAGTGACATCGAAAAAAAGCAGAAATCTTTCTTCAATTAGCCATTTTGTCATTCGTATTGTTCATTCGTTTCTATGGTGGTCATGCTACGCGTTCTGGAGAAGCAAATAAAGCATGAAATTAAACCAACCTTCTTTCTTCCCATTCCTAGTAAGTGACAGTTTGATAGTGGTCGGCGCGGTGGGAGGAGGCGCGGGCGCACGTCGCCGCACCACCAGCGACACGGTGGCGCCACTGTCGCGCAGCACTTGTACTGCCCGGGCGTACTCCACATTTTCTAGAGGCACGCCGTTCACTGAGACTATTCTGTCGTTTACTCTGGAACGATACAACATTTAGACATGAAAAATCTGGAGATAATATTGAGAAAAATATTGCCAATAATAGTGCAGGTTTTTGACCTGACTACTTACTATATAATGTATCTATAGTACAGCAAAAAATCAGTGAAAATTAAATGATGCGTAAAGCCACGTCTTTCTTGGATGTAAGCATGCGTCGTCTTCATCCGAGACGGTTCCTCCGTCAGGCAATCCTCAAGAAAATTATGATTTGGAGAAAAAATTGTTCCAACTATGCAAGTAGAACTTGATTAATTGACTATACAAAAGATAGCGTATATTTACTGTGCATTTAGTTACGCCAATTAACAATTTTTTTTTTTAAACAATAACTACTCACTGCAGCTTATCTTCCGCTGGTCCTCCTCTTAACACATCAGACACTGCAATGGACGGGTCACCGCTAGCGAAGTGAGGGTTGTCTCTACCACCAGAAACCGCGATACCGAAGCCATAGCCCGGCACCCGGTTGAGACGGACTCGGTGAGTCTCCCACCCTGCGCTGCGTTCAGCTGTCTGTAAGGTAAAGATTAAAGTTAGGAATGTGGATATGTCACCAAGTTTTTGGGAAATGGATAACTGTGAAGTGGAGGGTGGACTCATAAATCAGTCGGTGTAAGGTCTTGTAAAACATGTAAGTTAAATCTAACGCCTAATATTGCTACCCAACAAAATGTGGTATTCAAGGAATTTTAAAGGAAAAGCTGACTGACTGATGTAGCCATAACGACCCATAAGTTGAGAGGTAAGAATTGCCAGAATCGCTGATTAGCTAGAGAAAAAGAGACAACATAGCATAAAAATCGGTATCTACATATTATTCAAATGGGAGCATCCTCGCTTCTCCATGAACTGTCCAGAATGAAGCAAAAACTGTCATTTACAAGAACCATGTAAAAATTAAAACCATTAAAGCTCACTCGGTTAATCCTGCTCACACCTAAAGACAAAAGGTCGTGATAAATCAGTACTAGAACAACGATGTAGTAGATTACAAGGCAAGCCTAGGTTTATGACTAGCAAGATTAATGAAGGCTGTTATCCTTAACCTGTTACAAGATGGATAGTGAAGCTTAGAACACAAGTTACTGAGTAATCACGGTAAAGCGTGGTGGAATAATTATTTTGTTGAGTAAGCAGACAATTAAATGAACATAGTTTGCTAAGTCAGCCTAGTAAGCGGCTAAGTACTGCTTATTATGTGAGTGACAATATCATAGAAGAAAAAAGGGAAAAATCCTGAAGACTATTCAAAAAGGAACGACATTTGCATTCATGTTCCCAAACAACGAAGTCTTTCCTTCTTGAGGGTTGTTTAATATTGCGCTAAGTATCTCGAACAAACTATGTCTGACAAAATGCGTGCACCAACTGGGCATTTCCACTCAATCTATGTGGTGCTTTCCTCAAAAGACCATTCCAGACACCAATCTACATGGTCTTCACATGATCTGACCAAGATTATGTATAGACTTTAAAGGAGACTGTGACCTCCGAGTTTATTTCGGCCTTTCTTCTCAAAGTAGTCAGATAAGAAAAGCCGACCTCATGTATTTTTAAAAATTATTGACGTGTTTGTACAAACCGTAGAAATAAAATCATCAAAGCACGATTAATGCAGCAGTGAGAGATCTTGTCTTTCAACAGTGGGTTGAAGTATTTTGAACCTTTTCATTTCGTTATGCCTTTCATTGTTGTTGCTACATACAATTCAATCTAAAATTGTTTAATCTAAGGCACATTGAAAGCAGTTTTAATGTCTATCAAGTCGATGATAACTCCTCAGGTTGCAAAAAATGGAGCTTACATCATAATTCTGATACCAAGATCCGCTTGGAAAGTTGACACCACTCTTATCGTCGCTGGCCTCGCAAAGGATTCAAATATCTAAGATATTTGAGAGATAATATTCTTACGCATAGCCTGATCGTTGATTGCTGTTTATGTACCAGCTTTGCGCATATGCTTATATTATATAATGTAACTTATACATAACTTTATGGGCACAGGAGCCTTGAAACGTCTAAGCTTATCACAAAACTACTGACGTGCATATACAATTATATATTATTTCTGGTATGGTCTGTTTAATTAATGGAAGTCTAAAAGTGATAGTCAATCTAAAATCGAAGATAATACAGCAGGATTTTTTTATAGGAATATGTTAAACTCATTTGTCAATTTGATAGATATCTTTATGATACGGCGCGCGGCGGCGGCGTGAGAACCAAACTAACGAATAGCATCACCATAATTATTATGCATTTATTTATCTTTAATTTCTTCTAAGATATAGAAGGACATAACTATATTGGTGTTGTTCTTCAGAAAGGTCAGATAGTCGTTTATACATTTAACTCATTATTTAGTACTTTTACTTAGTACATAAGTACATAACTTATCCGATGACATGCGTCAAATTGTCATGTCCAAAAAAAGGTTTTTGGACATGACAATCTTAACCACGAACCTCTCATCTTTCTCAATTATAATTCTCTAAAGATTATTAAATAATAATTTGTAATAATAACACTGTTCCTATTTCTCTCTATTAAAGCTGGCAATAAAACCTCTCAATTAAAACTAAATTCGCTGCAACGAACAAAGAATTGCAATTTTCCCTTTAATAATCAACAGATTAATCGTTGAATTCAAAGAAGCTTTTGTTCCCAGTATCAACGTTTTGACAACAATGTTCATTGTTGACGAGAGGCAAACACAAATGATACTGTTTACATCAATATGCAAGCCAGTTCCTCTTACTTGGCAAACAGTGTTAACGACATTGTATCAAAAAACATTGTGTAAGGGATGATGGAAAGCCAATAAATGTGGCGTAACCGCCAGGTAGTTAGTTTGTTGTTGTGCACGTACAATCAGCCTATTGCATATCGTTGCCAGATGTGGTCGCTGAAAAAGAACCTATGACTCGGAAATATACAGAAAGGTTGGCGTGCAAAGCTAGTTCACCTTTGTTGAATAGGTAATTGTCAGAATTAATGTATTAATCCACAACTAAGAAGTAAAAGAACTGAAGGACGAATTAGATCAAGAAAAAACAAAACAAAAACAAAAACCAAAACGCACGAAACGCACGCAAAACTTTAATGTTATCAAGAATGACTAAAAACGATAAGAAGAAACGAAAGTAAACGCCAGAAACAAAGAGTGTATCCAACCATTCACTTTAACCATTAATTAAGAAGGGTTACGACTATTTACTAAGCGCTAAAGTGGATAAAGTTTACAGTCATTAAGCGCCATATACCGACCTATACCGAGTAGTACCGAGCCAGTCGTTGAACATAAACATCAAGTCGTGGTTCCCACGCCGTCGGGAGAGGTTGCCAGTGCCACTCCTTGACAAACTACGAGATTGCGTTGGATTTGAGTTCACTCACGCGCAGAGTTCCCTTTCTGAATCATTCGATAGACGATCTTTGTTCTTCTTTGACTGATTTTGCAAGATTATCGAGTGATTTGACTGCAAATGGATCTACTGGGAGAGGAAAGGCTATGTCCAGCAGTGGATTTGTTTCAGCTGAAATGATGATGATAGTGGAGACAAGTTTATCAAAGATAGTCATTATTCAGGGTTAGTTTTCAAAGACCTAAAAAGGCCAAATTTAACTGAACAACTTTCTCCTTGGGACCAATCGCAAAAAATATATAAACTGTCTCTTATAAGACTTCAATACCTACTTGGCCTAAATGTATGAACCAGCAGATTTTTTCGCGAAAAGAAGCCCCTCTGCGTGCAAAATAAACAGAAACATTTCATATGATTTAACATTATCATTCATCTTCTAATGGAACGCAGGTTATGCAAATACAATTTCATCACGGAATCATGAACCATGCTACAGATACTCATCTATAACGCACAATAATTAGTGTATTCTTGCAATGTTGAGTAATAAGTAACAGTTATACCGAATCAGATAGCCACCGTGACTGCAGATAGCTGAAGACAATCATGTCGTTAAATAATAAGTGTTAGAAAATCCACTTTTCAAATTCATATAATATTTTCATACACTAGCAGGGAACTTACATAACAAGACCCCTCCCGGCTGTCATTCGTGGATCTTTGTCAGTCGTGACGGGTCGTCAGAAGCCCGAAAGTCTGACAACCAGTCCTACCAAGGGGTGTCGTGTTACCCAGTGACTGGTTTGTAGAGATCAGATGCCTATTTGATCACTACAATCTATAGAGTCGCATCATGTAAAATACTGGTATTCAACTGTATTTGTTTGGACTGAAAGCCGACCCCAACAAAGTTGGGGAAAGGCTAGGCAGATGATGATGACTAGCAGGGTACTCTGGAAATAGGTGGACGCAAAACTTTAATGTTATCAAGAATGACTATATGCAGTTTTAAAAACCCAAGTGGATTTCTTTTAGCATAAAGACATTCTGGCACTGCCGTCATTTTTGCAGACCTTCCCTTTCAGATTGTTCTTCTATAGTCTGTTCGCGTTAAGAAAATAGTGACTCATCGTTGTCACAGCTTAGCCACGCCCCTTGCCCAATTAGATCATAGTAAATTAGAAAGCCGTGTTCAAACTGACCAGTTGAAGTAAGCCCTTCAGACATCATATATCACTAAGCTGAGTGACATCGATGAGTCACTATTTTCTTAACGCGAATAGACTATAGTATCATCATTCTCTTGCCCTTATTCCAATTTATTTCGGGTCGGCGCAATAAGTATTCTTCTTCTATACTTCTTTAGTAGTCGCCATTTTGGTAGCCACTCCCTTTCTAGCCATATAATTATCATCATTCACACAGTCCATCCATCCAGATTTTCTCCTAGTAATGAACCTATTGCCCAAGGGGAAATAGTGGGCTTGCGGACGGCGAGTAATGGGTAGCTCGCTGTCCGGTAAGGACCAAGCCCGGGTCGACGGCGCGTTGTGTTCCACGCGCGCCTCAAAGAGATGTCAGCACCAACTGATGGGGCCCGCAAGGGCCGATGCCTGCCAGGGATGCGGGTTGTTCGAAAGAGATACCGCGGCCCCTGGCACACAGGCAACTGAGGGAACACGGCTGGGTTTTAGTCAGTAAAAGTCTGACATGCCCTCCCATCCAGAGCGGGAGAAGTTACTTGATGATTTCCCACCCAAAAAAAAAAGGGGAAATAGTAGAATTTAGAAATATCATGCACACAGGTTTTGGATGATGGTCATATGATGGAACGGTAATTTCGGTTTTATCTAACGTTACTTGATTACGCGTAGGATTCGCATGTGCGAAATTCTGCGAAAGCTATATAGGTATAACAAGGGAGTAAATTTTCTGTTGGTGCAATATCTATTCCATTACTAGCTTTATGTATAACATAAACGAAACGCACATTCAAATCATTAATATTCGTTTTGCGTGCATAAAAGAAGTAAATTATTCTATTCGTACTAACACAACCTTGCCTCCTACGCGAGTCTGTCAACGCTACGCATGTTTTAAGACAAAAAGACCACATTGTACTAATGTTATGCCTTCTGTAAACCCACGTTTGATACGCTTTAATGGTGATTACCCAATTCCTATTCAATGAGCCCATAACAGAAGCGAATGATGCTGAGAATAGATGCCCAAATGCATATAATGTTTAAGAATTGAAAGGTCTTGGCTATTAGTGCTCTCAATTTGGAAATAACTGCACTGCAGTAATATTTCGGTAGCTCTACTAACTTGTAAATAAAGTATAATTTTACCTAACAGGAGAAGAAATGGAACGATCCTCTCGTTACCTATATTCGGCTGCTTTGTGCGCGCACGTACTGTGGCGGCTATTTTAGCAATATACCTACTAGTATAGGGAGGTTTGGTTTTAAAGGAGTTGAGTACGCCTGTACGACTAAAATCAATGAGCCTAGAAGGTGCTTCTGATTTAAAAAAAAAGTTACCTATAGTTTTTTACTTGATCTACGTTGACCGGATGTGAAGGCTATTTTTAAAGTAGACACTGCGCCAACGGCAGCGTTCCGTGTTAAACTGCAACACGTCGATACTCGTCACACACAAGGAGTCAAGGACATAAATAATATTGAAGGGTCTGTGACTCTGTGAAACCTCGAGCTACAGGTAGAGCCTTCGACAAGTCGCAACATGTTCAAACTCGAAACAACACATGACGCGTCCAAGGAGTCGGTGAGTCGGATCCAGCCAGACGAAATTAAATAACAGGTCCACATACTGATAAAATTAAGACTTGGCTGGCATTGGCAATCAGGAATATAGGCAACCGGTCATGAATGTATAAATAATGTAAAGATAATAATAGGATATTTTCAAATATACCTACTTTATTTTATTAATTAGGTTAATGAATAGGTATTACAGATAAGGCACACAAACTATAACCAATTGGTAATCAAATAAGTTTACTAACTTTGACTAAGATTTCAATGCAAGAATGAAAGTTATTCTTTAGTAGAGTATGCATCATATTCGATTCCTGCTGCAGGATGATGATCTATGGTAAAAATTATTCTGGCCCATTTCCAGACACGAGCAAAATTAAAAATCCCAAAACATAGTTTTCCTTCTTAGCTCTTGAACCCATTTTTCTTCATTTTTTCATGATCTGCCTTACACTTTTCCCATCAAAATCAAAATCAAAAGTCATTTATTCAAATTAGGCTGAGAATCAGCACTTTTCGAACGTCAAAGTACATGAGACAGTCCCCCAAAACGCCCACCCTTCACCATCTATGTGAGAATCGCCTTCTATTCTAACCAGATCCAGCCGACTACCAGTATTTTACATGGAGCGACGGCGTATCCGACCTCCACAACCCAGTTTATACCGGGTACTACGAGACCACTTGGTGAGACTTTCGGGCTTCCGTAGTTATAAGCTCTATAAGACACATAACTTTTCCTCATACACAGGAATGACAAATAGGTATCAAATTATGCTACATCTGCAAGACAAGCTATCCGATTAATTTAACAGTTCAAGGAGGCTTTATTTTATCGTTTACCGCAATAAAATCTGTGCGGGGCAGTTACTTATAAAATATTTTATGGTGATACGCATTTAGATATAGGAGGTGATTGTAGCCAATTGATTATTACGATCTATGCAGGGAGCCTTTAGGAATCCATTGGTACCTTACTTATAATGGGTAGCTAGCTATTAGATTTAGCTAAGGTTCAACGTTCAGATACCCTTAGTTTTGGAGTCTCCTGCTAAAGCTCATATTGCGTAGCTGTTGTCACAAACAAGCAAAGATTTCAGTTAACGTGAGATTCAATTGGATTTGATTTAAGAATCAGTAAATCGAATATATCTTCCTGAAAGCAAATACAAACAAGACACGCAATGCTAGACGTCTACAAAGGCCCCTAGAGAGAACTATACTTAGACGAAGAACCACCAGAATTTACTAAATGCTAGAATAAGTAAGATTGACGAGAAGCTTCGTGAAAATACATGTTTCTAATGGACAAAATTGTGCTAGTCTCGCAGCTTGGCACACGAAGGGTGATATTGCTCATTGGCAAAGCTGTTAATTCAAACTACCTACAACGGTTGTGTACTCCATTTTAACTTACGAAAATGAATGAGCAACTGATTAAATATTGAGTATGCTTACATCATTTGACACAGTATCTGTTCCTAAACTTATCTCTAAATTGGAACTCCTAGGGGTACGAGGAAACACCCTCGAACTTTTCAAAGATTACCTTCACAACAGGACCCAACTAGTAAAAATTGGAGAGTACATAAGTGAAGAATTACCTACCACTTATGGTGTTCCTCAGGTAAGCATTCTAGGCCCCACCCTCTTCCTAATATACGTCGATGAGTTGTGCAGAATGACCATCCCCAATTCCAGGATCATTGCGTATGCAGACGACACCGCAGTCATAGTTTACGGACCAACTTGGGATAGCGTTAAGCACCACGCAGAAGCGGCAATAACTAGTATAATGAAATGGCTCAACCTAAACTTACTTACCCTAAACTGCGATAAAACATCGTACATTCCATTCGCTATCCGGCGTAACAACTTACCCGACAATTCTTTCTCCATAACAGCGCACACCTGCTCCAAACAATCTTTACAATGTTTATGTCCGACACTTACAAGAACTGATAATGTGAAATATTTGGGTGTCCAAATAGACGGAGGATTACGATGGGACAAACAGGTTGACGCCATTACCACTAGATCTTTGAAACTCTTGCATGTCTTCAAATCCCTTAGAGACTCGGCTGCGCCTGAAACCCTGAAGATGGTGTACTATGCTTTATGTCAATCCGTCATTGGATATTGCATCACAGTATGGGGTGGTGCAAATAAAACCAGTCTTCTGAGGATAGAAAGAGCGCAGAGAGCCGTTCTGAAGGTGATGTCGCGCAAACCTTATCGCTTCCCCACTACGCAGCTATATGCAGATTCCAAAGTACTTTCAGTGCGCCAGCTTTTTGTACTGCAGTCTACTCTTAGGAAACACGCTAGCGTTCCACCGACTGACCCAAAAAAAAGGAAGAAATTACCCATAAGTACCCCTCACAAAACCGCCTTCGCTCAACACCAATTCTACACATTAAGTACATACGTCTACAAAAAAATTCACAAAAACCTAAACATTGTCGATCTTAATAAATATGAATTAAAATCAAAATTAACGGAATGGCTACTGGAACAGGACTATCACCAAACAGAATCCTTACTCAAGTACGTCGCCTAATTACCTTCATACTTCCAACTCCATATACAGCACACACGCACACATACACACACACCCACACCCACCCACACACACATACACACACACACACACATCACGTAAATACATACTTAAATTAACTTTAACTTTTTTACTTTGTTACTTTTAATCTCTCAGGTAGATCGACACAGTCTACTTTTATATTCATAGCATCACATTCTAAGCTGAATCACTGTCTCTCAAGATACAGGTTACCTAGTTTGAGAGGCAGGGTTTTCCATATTGTGTACAGATTTCAGTTCCTCAATTTGTATTGCATTGTGTTACTACCCAAGCTCATTTAAATTGTTTTTATATAAAACATGTAAAATCTGTATTTGTTATTGAAATAAAGTTATTATTATTATTAAAGTTATTATTATTATTATTATTATCATTAAACAAATTACCCTAATTGAAGATAATCACATAGATGTTCGATAGAATATTAAAACTGAAGATTTCTCAATAACACTAAAGCCGCTTCAACATTATTCAACAAGCTCCTTGACACAACACAAATAAACAAGACGGGTCCCAAAAACTTTGTCCATTTACGGAAAATCTTATACAAAGGGCAACTTTAGGTCAAAGTATGTTTTGACTGGTAGGTATATTGCACCTACGCGAAACCAAACAGGTAGATATTATGCAATAGAAATCACATAAAGTCAAGCCATAAGTAGGTACCTGATAGTACATTAACGTCTGATATATTTAATAGTGCGTAATATTAATAGAGTGGATCGAATTTCAACTGCAACTTGAGTAGGGGCGTTCCGCAAATACCAGTCTTAGATATCATGAATTTGTTCCCAACCAATTGGTCATTTTCTGGGTATGTAAACGGAGACGTGACCTCAAAAGAATGGAAGACAAGCTTAAATCAAAAGAATTGCATAAAACGGAAAAATGTTAACGACGTATTACGTGGAGATGTTAAACGTGGGAGGATAGATTTCCTTGGTCAAGAAACATTGCTTTTTTGTGTCATCTTGGTAGGAAGTGAAGATACAAAAGCCCACATTTGACATACTTTGTCGCAGCATTGACATACTCGTATTCCTCAATATGAAGCTGTAACAATCTGACGAAGGAAACTCATTTTCACCATGTTGAAATGTTTAAAATCTCGCTAGACTATTCGTACCACGAAGTAGGTAAGAGTAGTAGGTAGGTTAGAAGAAATTTATATTTCTTTCACCTTTTACGGTGCCAAATCATTAGTCAATACTTGAAGCATTAACCACGATATCACCTTTGACATTGACTTTATGATACCTAATGCCATCAAGAAAGCGAATAAACACATGAATAGCGACATTTATTTGTCAAAAAACCAAAATAAAAACGAAGGAAAGATTCCAACGCCTCTAGAGATATGAGTCACTCCTTAGCCGGAACTCCTAAACGCGCTAAGTTTATTGGCTTAGATAGAAGTTAGCTACTATGGCAGCCGTTGATATATTTCGCGCCCTTTATAACCTCAGGTTCTATAGGGCGTAATACTAAATGCAATTGTCATAACGTATTTACTACACGTCTTTCGATAATGGTCTACGACCTTTAAGTGAGAGGTGAGCTGAAATATAAGCAGTAATAACTAATAACTACAGGTGGAACAAGACTATTGTCAGTAAGGGTAACACACTACCTGTAGGAATGGCTTTCAATTTAACAGTTCAACAACATTCATTGAGTTATTTACATTGTTGAGAATTTAAATGTAATAGTTAGTTGAATGCATTAGCAATATTTTTCAAAGTGTTTCAGATTGAGATGTAATGCAATTAGGGTGCGATTAAAGGTTTATCTACGATGTTTTCCAATACCGAGAATTGGTGGTGTGGTGTCCTCGATTCACATAAAGTAGGCCTCCCTACTTTCTGTGAATCGAAGGCATTTTTCGTTGCCATATAGATGCCTATATCTATATGGCATCGGAAAAGGCTAAATCGATCTTTTCTTTTTGCCAATATATTTATTTATTTATATATACTTTATTGTACACCACAAAAATACACAACAAAAAACAAAGTACACTACAAAATATACAATGGGCGGCAATATACCATAAGAAGCTTAAACTGCTTCATAACTTTATTACTAGCAAGTGCTACTGAATTAAAATAAGTCAGTACCAGTAGGTACCTATAATCTCATGCTCCCATAATCATGAGTTGACGACTTTCCCTCACGTTACATTACTAAATAGATACGCTAAATAATTCATTCACAACGTAATGACGATTAGCCATGCAGTTGACAGCCATTGCACAAGCAATTACGACTCTATGAAACGCATATGATTTGAATAATTATTTTATTTTACGTATATCTCTTATTGTGCTACTGTTTGTTTTTCCTTAAATTAATAAATAAATAAATAAATAAATAAATAATGGGAAAGTAAACTAAGGGTTTATTACTAAGCAAATATACTACCAACTTAAATTGTCCGTATTTTCAAATCTACAACTGTAATTCCTTGATAGTTGTATGAATTGGTTATAACACGGCAAATTGAAGTAGGGACCCAATTTGCTTTACAATTAATTTCCCTGATTCTAGCTAGGTACGCATTATGCAAATAATAGAAGAAGCTACTGCTATTTTAGTAAAGTTTTAAACTGATTAGGTTAATGTTATGGGTCTGTTCAACTGTTTACACGTAACACACTGAATTGTATCACCACAGATGGTGATGATGATGATGATGATGGTGATGAGGTGATGTCACCAAAGTCACTCATATGTCACTAGATGTCACTAAACTTTGGAACAACAGCCTCAATTTCATTACCACATTAATTAAAAACACTTCACTTGAACCACAACTTATTTTAGGAACAAAAAAAAAACAATTGACACAGACTTTAAAAATGAAAAACTATTTTTTTATTCAAATAATGGCACAGCGCTTTTTGAATTTAGAATTCAAATGTCACGCCGAAGGTTGTATAGGCGTCCACCGGTGACCAGTGTTGCCGTTAGGACCATCTAGTTTGTGGCTACATCAACGAAAAAAGTGGCCAGTTTTGTAAATAAATTACTTTCGATTTTCCGCTAAAAGTGGCTAAAGTATTTTTGGCTTTAATTTAACCTATTACTATTGATAATAATTTTAATATTGTATAGGGGTGCGGTTAAGCGGATTTAATAACACAATATTTAATAGTGTTGATAGAAATGTATTAAAAACTGGTTACAAGTTTATAGCTAAAAACATTTAAAACAATTCAAAACCAATTTGAAAGTTTACAATGTCATCGTCCATAATTCACACAAGTATTCACTCAAAAAGTTTACCAAAAATAAAGGAGAACTACTCGCGAGAGTAATCGGCTAAACAATAATATCGTTTCGGTACATGTTGACACGAGTAGTATTGACTTTGTACAAAACAAACTAGGTCCAATAGCTACAATTATAACGTACATTTTCATTCAATCGAATTTAAATTACGTTAAAAATCTAAACATTCACATTAATGGGAATCCCTTGATTCGGCGCGGTCCTCTGTGGTGCTGCCTACAGTTATTGACGATCGTCCCATAATTATTTCTCTAAAATACATTAAGTATTAGTCGGTAGACTTCTAACAATAATAAGAGTAGGTAGTAATAATCTAAAAAGTAGCCAGAAGTAGCTAGATTAATTTTGGTGGCTAAATCAGATTATTTTTTGGCTAAAACCGTCGAAAATCCGCTAGATCTAGCCACGAAGTGGCTAAAACGGCAACACTGCCGGTGACGCCCGTCTCACGCCATATGAGATTACGAATGCGAACAGCCTTCCCAAACTCCGAAGGCACTAAATACTTTGCAACGGAGAATTAAAATGAACTCAACGCGAGGTTATATCTGTAACTAGCACTCGTTTTCCTAACCCGGCTGGTTAAACACCAGTAAAATTGAACGCTAGTACTACTATGCAAATTGAGGTTTTGTTTACTTGTGAGTTAGTTTAGTAAATGCCCAGTGTCGTGGCCCAAGATAGAGCGTCGAAGAAAGTATTGACCAAACATGACAAGTAGCTGGCTCTTTAACATCGAGTATAGGTTATTAGTTAAGTAGCTATTTGAGTGGTAACTTGGACAATAACAAGGTTTCACAAGTCCTCAGTTAAACCTTCTGCAACAAAGTGCACTTCTATTTTAGTAAAGCTCGATTTTATAGATTTTCTACAGTAATTATCTTGGAAATACAATAACTTTTGTTTCCAGCAGTCTGTTATAGCAAAAGTATATTGTCCCTTAACTTGATAATTAATCTATAAACTATAGTAGCACTTAAGAGCTTCCAAAATTGCCGTATCTAACAGCTGATGAGCTGTCATTGCCTTCCCAACTGGGACAAGTCCGGGGAAAGCCTGCGCTACTCAACTGCCACCGCATGCGCATAGTAAGCCACTTATCGGTACATTTAATTAAAACATTTGTACGCATCGCTCGCACTTTTCCTCTTACTTGAAGAAAGCTTAATTTATTATCAAACATCGCTTGATTTAACGGAGTGAGTTGCGACGCTTATAGTAGAACAATAAAATAAGTGCGAATTACTTTCAAAATATCTAAATAATATATGGTTAATTGTTCCGTATGGTGCCGGACGTAAAAGAATAGCACCATCCCATTTCTTCCCATGGGTGTCGTAGAAGGCGACTAAGGGACTTACTAGAGAATGGGCAGCAGCGTTCTCTATGCATTTGACCACCATACTACGATCGCCAACCCGCCTGCCAAGCGTGTCGATTATGGCAAATCGCCCCCTTTTGGGGGAGGCTTATCTCCAGCATTGGACGTCTTTCGGCTGATATGATAATGATCTAAATAAAAATAACTGCAAGTCCAGAAGACGTTGCGCTGGAAGGCCCAGGTGGTCCGATGCCCTGGTGAAGGCCCCAGGAATCCGCTGGATTAGAGATGCACAGAACCAGTCGAAGTTGCGGAGCTTGGGGAGGCCTATGTCCAGTAGTGGACGTCTTTCGATTGAAATTATGATGATGATGAACTGAAAGTCTAAACAGCAAAAGACCAAAAGATGGCATTCCGCTACTTGGTCAAATGTCGGTAAAGTTTTCACGATGAGGTAGGGTGCAAAACTGGCTAAAAAAGCCCAGAAAAAAAAAATACGGGATCTTTAGAAACTTAGCATTTTGGCAGCTGGGGGACTAGACTAGAATAGACTGAAATTCTCGGATGCCGTAAAATAATAGTCGGTACATCTTTTTTATGCCTTCATTACTGAAATCGGAATGAGCTGGGCAGCCGATGAGAGCGACTAGTCATCTAGAGCGTTTAACCTTTACCGAGTTTAGAGCTATGTAGTTACCTAAGTCAGTTTGTCTTCATTCCAGTCTGCCTCCTCGAATACCGACATTCGCGATTCCACACCGACACGACAGGTCTCAAATTGAATTCCAGTTACACTTTGTATTTCACAAAGCTGTCGAGTTCACAGTAAAGTGTAGGTATGCGGCCACATCATTATTCACCCAGCGATTCGTATACCAAAGCTAAAAAACAACAGAATGTCACACGCATCAACAAAATGATGACACCCTTATGTCAACCACATAAGGTTCATCATCGTAAGAAGATCGATTTTCCCATCAGCCTTTGTAGTTTAGTTTTAACGCAGAAACAATGGACATTCTATCCACACCGGATCGGTAACATTATCTGGGGCTTTTCAGTTTGTTTAGCCTTTGGAACTGCTGCGTAGGGTTCAAAATTGCTTGGCAATGCATTCTGTATCCTAGAATTGATATTAATACCGTCATTATGATGCGTCGCAGCGCCTATCGACAATGTGATAGTGAATATCAAGTATAGACATTTGCTATATAAGCTGATAAGTGTTTTTTGATAACCAAATATGGGTGTTGTATTCTGTCCGTTCAAAGAAAAAATACTATGTTATTTGGTAATTCTGTATTTGGAATGACGACTTAATGGGGGCTTGGATTGGATTTAAAAATATTTGTATGTACATAATCATCTGCCTAGCCTTTTCCCAACCATGTTGGGGTCGGCTTCCAGTCTAACCGGATGCAGCTGAATACCAGTATTTTACATGGAGCGACTGCCTATCTGACCTCCACAACCCAGTAACTGGGTAACACGATACCCCTTGGTAAGACTGGTTGTCAGACTTTCGGGCTTCTGACGACCCGTAACGACTGTCAAAGATCCACAAATGACAGCCGGGACCAACGGCTTAACGTGCTTTCCGAGGCACGGAGGGGTCTTGGTATGTAAAGATGGTCACCCATCCACGGACCAACCGCGGCAAGCGTAGCTTAACCTGATCAATCGACCCGTGCAGCTATTGTTACTTAGCCACAAGCTCCATTTTGTATGTACATAATAGAGAAAAAAAAATTAAACCCCTAGGAAAGCGGTAAACAGTCAACATATTAACGGCTCTTCAATTAAAGAGCGTTTTTTGACACCTTATGATGAAAGCTCCAGGCTGGCTCACGAAATTCACAGTTTCTTGAGTTTTTCTGCCATTTCCAGGGCAGTGCTAGGTTCTATTAAAATATTATTTGCAACCATAACACGTATGTAGGATTTACAGAATTATAATCATTAAAATCATCAACACAGACCCTCTAAATTCATGTACCATCGAGGAAACTAACATCTATACACCATAAGGACTATTATTGCTTGCAGCGCTCAGCTGCTATAGTAGCGCTTGCTAACAGATGTGATAATTGTGTGTTTGTTTTCAGTCTGGTCAGATGTAAGTTTCCTCAATAATGCGTATCATTGGATATTTCATAAAAAGGTCATGAATAGGATTTAATCATTACAATTTTGTAAAGGCAACTTATAGTCTTGAATTATATTTCATCAATCCACTGACTTGCAAATTGCAAAAAACAAGATATTTAGATGTTTGTGGGCCACCATACAGTATCCACCTTAAAATAAGCATCTAATATATAAAATTTCCATGTCACAATGTTAGTGACTGTACTCCTCCGAAACGGCTTTACCGATTTTTACCAAATTTTATATGCGTATTCAGTAGGTAGGTCTGAGAATCGGCTACTATCTATTTTCCATACCCCTAAGTGATAAGGGTTGTTCACCCTAAATAATTTATAAGGCAAAACAACGTTTGCCGGGTCAGCTAGTTTAACTATAATAAAAAAAAAATACTAGTACACTTAATACCATGGTAGATAGGTATTTAATAGTTGGTAGTCAAATTGAAGTTAGTTAGTTTAAGGCTAGAACAAAAAAGGCCACAAATACAGAAAATCATAATATTTATTCAATAACATAATATTATTATCAAAAGAACACTTTGTAAAACTACTAGAATACATTAAAGTATTCAGTTACATCCTAATATTATGAATATCCAGGAATTGTGGACAAATTAGTCCCTTTAAATCCCAATACCTCATCAGGGTTCACCTTCAACTTCTCTATAATAGAATGTTTATTAAATCTTATATCATTTACATATTCTTGTTTGATCAACCTCATTTTTCCTACAATCCTGTTACGGAGAGGTTTTTCTATGTCTGGATCTTGTAACAGACTGGCCAGTTCTGGCAAATTGTTGGGTAAGGCAATTTCGTTTTCTGTATACTCTATTGCAATAGTTTTACTCCTAGTTTGCATCTCACTGTGGCCTTTTTTTGTCTTTTTTGCACAAATATGCTTTTCCGAGACTGTTTCAACCGTCGACTGCATGCCATCATCATCAAATACTATCTTTGTATTCAATTTACAATCACACTCGTTGTCTGTTGATTCTTCTGTATAAAATTTGCGTTTTTTATATGAACTAGGTCCAGGTTCACTATCTAAGTCCAATAAATGACCATACTTCGCCTCAATCTTTGTCATAACCTCTTTGCAATTATTGTATACCGTTCTCAGCTCTTCTAAATCATTTTTGTGTATTTCTGTCGCAATGTTTGTTTCGTCGTCGCATTCCTCCGAGGTCACTGGTAGTTGCGCAGTCTTTTTAGGTTTTCTTTCAGATTTCGACTTCTTTTTTCGATCATTTTCCAATTGCTGTAGTGATTTTTCCTTGCTAGTCATAACGGGAGACGTGCTTTCATCTGTTTTAATAAGTTCTCGGACATGATTCTTCACAATAACATACGACTTTTGCTCCAAAAGCGGCTTTCGAATGATGGCAACTTCAACTGGCGTCTCACTATCTTCATGAACGACCATCATTAAATAGTGTTTAACTTATTAAACTAACCTTTATGTTAATGAATTATTACGCTTTTATTCACGATTTATTCAACATTTTACATTATGCATGTGCTTCTCCAACAAACATACGCCCCGACAATTTGACGTTGACAGTTGTAGAGATGCGTATCAATGGCGGACTCGCGAAGGCGCAGTGGCGCCATGGTGTTGCGTTGGTCGAACGCCGCGCTATCTCTATTGCTCACAGAATCGATACTCGTTTCAAAAGTCGACTAAATTAAAGTTTTTACAAAGTAGTTCTTAATTTACTAACAAACAGATTACAGATTCAGGTTTTCCTTTGCGAAATGGAGTTTTTTTTTTTAACATTGTCATAACATCATCAACGGTTTAACGTGCTTTCCAAGGCACCGAGGGTTCGTGGTATGTAAAGATGGTCACCCATCCACGGACGGACCGCGGCAAGCGTAGTACGCTTGCCGCGGTCGCAACGATCAATTGGGTCAATCGATTAAGGTTAATCTGATCGATTGACCCAAGCGGCTGTTATTACTTAGCCATACGCCCCGTTTCAACGGGGCGTGTGGCTAAGTAATAAATAACAGTCGCTACGCTAACAGCGAAAATGATTTTGGAGTAGATAATAATGAATTTATAATAAAAACTATGTAATACAGTAAAATATATAATATATTATTATATTTATTCAACAATATCCTTGTTTTTCCTTTTTTTCTTTTTCTTAGGCACATAATCTTCTGCAACATGCTCTTCAATTGTTTCAAAATCTTTTTTCTTTTTGGATTTTTTACTTTTTACTGGTCCCTCAACTGATTCTTCTAAGCCCTTCTGGTTTTTCTTTTTTGATTTCTTAATTTTTTCTTGTTGATCTATTTGAGTATCAACATTTTCTGAATTATCTACAACTTCTTGTGTAATCTGTTCTTCATCTAAAAGTTTTTGTTTCTTTTTTTTCTTACTTTTCTTTTTACTCTCAACAGTTACTTCTTTACCTTCAGGTACTATATTTTCGTTTTCAATGTTATTATTGTCTGCTGTATTATTAAAAGACAATGTTTGGAAACCAAATCCTTGATGACTTTCACCCTCCTTTTCATCATTAGTTGCACCAGAGAACCCTTGGAATGAATAGTCAGCTCTATCATAACTTGTATCATTACTGGTCATATTTAATTTGTTTCTAGATTTTATAGCAGCCAATTTGCTTTTAAAATAATCCTCCATACTGCCTTTTTCTGTGAAAACTTTTTCCGTAGTTTTGATGACAGTATTTTCTGCATCATCATGTTTCTCTTCAACTTTTGGATTTTGGTCATGTTTCAAGCTTTTCTTTCCAAAAATATTGGCCAAGTCCTTTTCACTGTAGCGAGTTAAGTCTTTTCCACGTGTAAACTTATGGTAATGCACTCTTGCTTTACTTTTCTTGGACTTTACTTCTAGAGATACACCACTGTGTAGTTTTTCATCATTATTATCACCTGAAATTTAAATGAAAGAATTAAACACTAGGAAATTAGGCACTTATATGGACACTGTATCGTCCAAGGAAAAAATGAGTACATACTCATGTGAAATAATAACTACACCAACAGATAACCAATAAGGTAACTACCTTAGGACATATTATGGATTTTTGGAGTTTCATACACTAGCCCTCTTACCAATAAACACGGAATTAGGAATAACAAAGGAATAACCATACATCTTCATAGGTTTAAACTTGGCATAACTTTATTCTGTGTTTATTAGAAAGACGGATAGTTTTTATCACTGGAATTCCACTTGTAAAATTATGGACTTCACAGATTTGCAGTGTAGGTACTCACCTTTTGATAAATTTGCCAATAAAGAATTGAAGTCGTCTTCATGTTTTGTCCACTGGTCGTTCTTGTCCTCAAAACCCAATCCTGTGTCATCGTTCTTGTATCTAGCCACAACATGTTCCACAATTCCATTTTCATTAGCACCTAACCCCTTCCCGTTACTCCATCCCATTTTTTCCAACATTCGCTGGCCGAACTTAGTTGAATCATCGCTCCATGCATTATTTTTAGTCCGTAAATTAATTACTTTCTGTTTACGCCGGGGTGCTGCTAACATTGCCATGATTATTGTATTTTTATAAACATTACATTGCACACGTGAAACGTGATGTTCTAAAAACAAGATGGATGGCGCGCGCGATGGCGAATGGCGTTATCGCGGTGTGCGAAGTGCGCGGTGCGCGGTGTGCGGAGATACGATACGTGATTGGTCGAATGAAAGATGAAGTTCGCTCGCTTTGTAGTGGAACGGGCAGTATGATTGGTTTGGGTATTGTAAAGTTGGCACCGATGTCGGCAGCGCGGTTCAGCGATACATTAGTCCGTATTATGAGCATGTATTGGACTTCCATTACCACATTTTGAAACTTCGTATTTTGAGCATGAGATCCTTTGTAATTCAAAACAAACCAAAAATGAATTAATCAAACAGAACATCAACTTACATTCATTTCTATTATAATTTGCAAATCATAGTATAAAATCAGTAAGTATGCTAAGTTAGCAGTTACCTAACCCTAACTGTGTTGGGCACGCCGCGATTGCGGCGGTAAGTCCCCTCTTTGAGGAGTGGCTTGAGAGGCGGCATGGCGTCCTCACCTTCCGCCTGACACAGGTCCTCACCGGACATGGCTGTTTCGGGAGGTTCCTGTTTCGTATAGGGCGGGAGGAAACGCCCGGGTGTTTCCATTGCGAAGATCGCCCAGAGGACACGGTGGAGCATACGGTGGAGGTCTGCCCGGCTTGGGCGGAGCACCGCCGTGTCCTCGTGGAGGTGATCGGCGGAGGCGATCTCTCGCGTCCGACCCTGGTCCAGGCCATGGTACGGAGCGAGAGGGCATGGCTGGCAGTCGCCTCCTTCAGCGAAGCAGTTATGCTCGCAAAGAGGGAGGCGGCGCACGTGAGGGAGATGCAATACATGCGCCCTCACAGCCGTGGCCTTCGCAGGAGACGCCCTGGGCGTCGGGAATCCCAGGCTGATTCCCGGCCACCGTAGGCACGGGCTTGCGGACGGCGAGTAATGGGTAGCTCGCTGTCCGGTAAGGACCAAGCCCGGGTCGACGGCGCGTTGTGTTCCACGCGCGCCTCAAAGAGATGTCAGCACCAACTGATGGGGTCCACAAGGGCCATGCCTGCCAGAGGTGCGGGTTATTCGAAAGAGATACCGCGGCCCCTGGCACACAGGCAAGTGAGGGAACACGGGTGGGTTTTAGTCAGTAAAAGTCTGACACGCCCTCCCGCTCCACCCAGAGCGGGAGAAGTTATTTGATGATTTCCCACCCAGAGAAAAAAAAAAAAAACCCTAAGTGTGTGCCATCCTTGCGGTAACT
This sequence comes from Polymixis lichenea, assembly GCA_949091785.1. Classification (NCBI taxonomy): domain Eukaryota; kingdom Metazoa; phylum Arthropoda; class Insecta; order Lepidoptera; family Noctuidae; genus Polymixis; species Polymixis lichenea. The sequence continues at coordinate 7,951,536 of OX420952.1, forward strand.
GGTGCGTTATGGGGTGAATGAATGAACGTCAGTAATAGCTGGTGTGGCTCATTAGCAACACATAAGCTTGTACTTAACGGTAGTCTGAAGAAAATGTGTCGCAAAGATATCAGGTAGGTATTAAACAATAAGTACAATGTAGCTCCGCCATCCAAGCTGTTCCCACCTTTTCCTATGCTTACATCATCTATTATCAAGCCGTTGAATATTACCAAGTATGTTCAAGAATTTTATTTAATTTAAATATAGGTGTAACTTAGCGTAGGTAGCTAACCTAACCAGATTTAATAAGTACCACTATAAAAGGTAAAACGGGAAGTTCCTTAATCACCACGGTTGGTACAGGGGTTGGTGATCGTGAAAAATTTGGTAAGTATATAAAAAAAGTTTTATTTTATGGTAGGTACGTATGCAAAATTGTAATACCTACATAGCTTTAAAATGCCTGCACAGCGAAATACTCTAGCCATGATAAGTATACGCACGATGTTGATGTAATTTTACAGTTTGTGACACAAACAAATGGTAACGCACAGTATAAATATTGCTGACCAAAAATAATAAATTTCCTATACCTACTATAAATAATTCTTGAATAAATTATGTGCCTAACAATGTGCATTTCCAATACCTAACTAGTAACAAAACAAAAATATTTTTGGAGTTTTCCAAATAGCCGTAGGATTGCATATTCATAAATCAAAACGCTATTAATTACCTTCCTTAATATGACAGTTGCAATACTAGACGATCAATAAACGCAGCCACCATTTCGGTAAGGCGGCAAAGTTAATACAACTTATTGAGGAACCGCCGCGAAAATTTCGGCAAACACTCGCTCAGATAATAGAGATGTGTATGATAGCGGATTTTATAAACCCGGAGATTTTAAACCGAGGCATCAGATGCAAGATAATCAAGCGCAACATCGGAGCGGCAGCGGCGACATGACCTTTAATCGTTTAGAATCACACAAAATAAGGCTGTGGGAGTCTGTTGGGATCCCAAGCCAGGATGGAACTTCGCTACAATTCAAAATTATAACATATAACGTCCTCGCTCAGAGTTTACTAGAAACAGATGCGTTTATATTTCAGCGATGTGAGCCGTCGCACCTTCTTTGGGAGTATAGGGTTGATCGGTTGTTAAAGCATATATTCGATGAATCGCCCGATGTTTTATGCTTTCAAGAGGTGGAAGTGCAGCATCTAAATTTTTTCAACGAAAATTTGGAGAACAGTGGTTATTCTGGAATTTATAAAAAAAAGACTGGAACCGTGGTGATCGACGGCTGCGCAACGTACTTCAAGAATCGTGTTTTTGTATCTTCATGTGGAGTTCTATCAGCCGAAAGTATCAGTCTTGAATCATCATCACGTGGATATCATAGTGAAGTTGAGGCCGTGCAGCATGCCTAACTCGCGAATCGTGGTGGCAAACGCTCATCTTCTTTGTAACCCCAAGCAGGCCGTCATTTGACTCGCGCAGTTGAGGGTTTTACTGTCTGAGATCGATCGAGTCGCGTACAACGCACAGTGCTCTGGGCACCTGCCCATAATATTGGCTGGGGACTTCAATTCGTACCCAGACAGTAACATCATCAAGTTCTTAGAAGTGGTACAAGTCAATAAGAACAATGACTGGGCAGACGATGAGTGGAAAAGTATTGAGATCACGGATAACTGCCAACATTTGGCAGTTTATCTGAACGGATTACAGGGATTATCTACTACCTTCAAAGAAATAGAAATATATAACTCTGAATATTGCGATCGCTCCAGCCTGAGCGGAGGAAGAGTATCTACTGCTTTCAATAGGCTGCACAACGCTATGTACGTCGACATGTTCACTAGTGAGGTTCTTGCACACTCGCTACATTTTCAATCGGTATACGACACTGCTAGATTTCGCCACGATCACTTTTTTCAAGAATGTGTACACGTTACTGAGGACTGTACATAATATAATCGAAGAGCCTACGTTGACTATATCTACTATAACGCACAGAGCGGATTGCGGCCGTTGGAACTCCTGAGTCTAGCGCCTTTGAGCCAGGTTCCGAATTAACTCTCAGGGTCCGACCATCAATCGCTCGTTGCTATTTTCGAGCTAAACGCTGAAAAGCCATACTAATAACTATGACATCGAAGTTTTTGGCCACATACCACGGCGAATGACAGATGGCCTGACAATAACAACTAGCCATGATCGGCCTGTTATTTTTATAATCCCTAAAATATGCCTGAGGACCCCTTCTCCCGTGCGGCAAACGGTTGCAATACAAAATATATTTTAAGGTCAATTTATAGGAATTAAAAAGTCCCCATTACCTCAGGTGAGCTTTAGTTAAAAGTCCTATCAAAAATTTTAATCCCTTATTTACTAATAAACGTCGTCGTGAACACCATGACAATAAAATTCATTCCAAGCCAGGTTGGTTTAAAATGATTGGTTATAAACCAAAACCACTTGGTTTATCATTTTAAACCAGACATAGCACGCGATACGCCAATTACGTCACACGACTTTGAGTAGACGAGATCTGGACCCTAAGTCACTATGACCACTTAACAATTCCTTACTTCGAAACCACGTCAATTTCTTAGATCACACACGACATCTGCTAATAAATATCGACAAATTGTCTTGGAAAATTCAGAATGTGACATTTCGATTTCTTACCGTTACATTGGTTTCTACAAAACACGATATTGACGTAGTTTAAACGTAGTAAGATTCCGCGGGGAATCATTATAATATTCATACAGAATTCGCCCTGACGACAAAACGACTGTATTTTTTTTATTGAATCACCGTCATGTAGGGAGTAATATTGTACTGAAGAGCTATTTTGTACAGATAATATTTTTTTGAAAAAGTATTTTACCCGCCTAACTATTTTTAAAACTCAATTCTATGGTATTCTGTCGAATGTATATTTAAAAAAATATCAAGTTTTAATAAATTATACTTACATAGTGGAACATAAGGTAGGTATCTCTGTTTTACAAAAAAAAAATACTGACTGTCATCTTAAGACTTTTCTGACAATGTCAATTAATTTGTTTACATGATTATATTTTATAAGACATCACATATTCATATTTTGTCTGCTTGTTCTCACACACTATTGTCTACATTTCTTTATAATTTCTCCTTTCGCAGGTCTGCTGGAAGAAATTTCTAAAGAAAGCAGTACCTTTGTACCCAATTGTTTAATTATGTCGTATCTCGTATGTATTTTACTGTGTGTACATAAATAATAAAATAAATTTTAAAAAATGATGTATACGATGAACGATGTTAAATTGTTTTGTCTCTTTACAGTGACAATAGTACAATATTTCTCATGTTGTATTGTTTTTAAATGTGTACGGAATAACAATGTTTTATTAAATAAGTGTTGTTCATGTTATGTAGGGTACCTTATGTAATAATATGTGGTGTTTTATTTCCACTGTAGGTATTTAAGAATACCTAGGATAATAAGTGTAAATATTTTTATGTATAATATATATCATTGTTAATGTAATTTGTCTACTCTCATGAGTCATTTATGTAGATTTAATTACAATTTTCATTTACTTTTGTTGTACTTAGTTGGTAGCAGTTGCAATATGTGCAATGCAAATTGTTTATTTTTAATTGTAAGTATGAACTTCTCTGTGATGCGATTTTATTTATTATTCTTGCCTTTTATATACAGTTCTACTGTTGTACATGGTAATTAAAACAAAAGTGTCCATTTATTATTGTAAGCACAGTCCGCCTCAAAATTCTTATGAAAGACTGTGTTAAAGTTGTGTTTAAGTGTTTTAAAGCCTATAAGGACTTTTATATTAAATACATGTTACGTAGCTCAAAACTGTGTTTATTTAAACCATATTTCTAACGCCTTCTTACTAAATAGTCCAGTGTAATAGATTCCGTATAAAACAGTTTTTAGTAAAATATAACTCTATGAGAAAGGTTTATTTTAAAATAAAAATAGATATTTCTATGAATCAATCAACTCAGCCTATCGCAGCCTATCGATATTTCTATACCTACCCCAAATGATAAAAAAACGAAAAAAAAAGAAGCTCGTAGAAGCAGGAGTCCAAAACATTTTATTTTCAAGTTATTTTAATTCAAATAAATTTAATACATGATGGTTTCATTGAGAATAAATACAATATTTTGACAAATTATTATTACATTACTAAATACTTAGTTATGTAAATATAGTGAAACCATTTAAAAAAAAAAAGCTTTATAACAATTACATGTCCACATGTTTTCAGCAAAACAAATGAATACCTACTATTCACACGAAACACCACTTACTTAACAAGTCACTACTCTCATCACATGATATTTAATTTAAATTAATCAAATGAAAATCATAAACTTCTTACTCTAGTTCTTAGATTTATTTCAATTAAATAATGCTACCAAGTTGGAAAAACCTTTCCCCTTCTTTCACCAGATATAATGTTTGCCAGAGCTTGCGAGAGCAATTTTTTCACCTCCACCAATTTAAAAAGTCTATTATATTGGGCCACTTATTTGAACCGATATTAATTCAATTGGGTTGAGCTCTTAGTGGTAAGGCGTGAGACGCAATACTATACGAATGTATATGTCTTTTCGTTTTGCCATCTTATTTACAACAAACTTTGTTGCCCAAATATATATTTACAAATGTTTTTTTTTCTCTTACTTTGTTGCCCTAAGAAAATATTCCTTTTGAGGAAAAAGAAAAAAAATATTTCTCAACGCACACACACACATACACACACACACACACAACACATACACACACACCCACAACACATACACACACACACATACACATATACATTTATATGCCTTTCACTATCTCCCCACTTTCTTAGAATGATACGGTGCATTGTCCTTCACAACAATTTTTGAAGTTTATACGTCCCTCTTCATTGCTTCACAAGCTTCAGCAGCATTAGTTAGAAATCCTTCTGATAATCCTAAAAACAAAAAAAAAAACCCAACAACCCAACCCCCCCCCTCAACCTAATAAAAACAAGTGAATAATTCTGTGCCGGTAGCCTATATTGCTGTACTGCTGGAGATTTATCTTAACCTATTATTAACTAGCAACCGTGTTAGTTACTGCAGCATGACTGTCCTTGTTTGGGTTACCTAATCTACAACGCGTATAATGTCCAACGTTAACATCCCAACCCGAATGGTGGCGTCAACATGTAACGAACTTTCAATGACAAGGAGGGTGATAATTTTATTAATAGGTTGGTAATGTGACAATTATAAAGTTATTTTAAATATACACATAAACCAAGTTCATACCAATATGACCAATGGTAAGCCGCTTTCCTTTTCCAGTTGGAATCTTTAATCCAGTGCATAAACCTGCCTTATGTGCCTCCTTTGAAGACCTAATACTGTCTTGCCATAATTTGCTTCTTGTTTGACCTGTATGTATGATAAAATATTTCACATGGTCATATGTTGTACTATTTGTACCTCAGTTTTGTTTTTTTATGAAGGAGGTTTTACATAGCTTGGTGCACAAAAAAATAATTAAAAATATTAGCGGAACTTTACCTTCATTTAGCCAGCTCCCATCAAAATAATATATTTTTTTCCTTCTTTGCATAATCTTTTACTTAATAAATTTTACTCTCCATTATAATCTCCTGCTTGTCGGCGAGTGCAGTTTTTCTGCTCCGTTTAATATACATGAGTGAATTTTAAGTTTTCCGTAATTATTTAGTGTGCTTCTTTTAAAATCCAGCAAATCCTTGTCACTGTTGACTGCTTCCAGTATTTTGTCCAACGTCGGTAACTCATTGTTAAAGAAAAAGGATTTTTTTTTTCTGTTGATTCACATAAGGTCATGGCATCAAATTCATCACATTTAAATTACTTCTCTTGGCTTTTGTGTTGTTATACTCTTTTATTATATTATAAACTAAGTCACGAATGATTTCTATAAATAAGAAATGTATGTGTTATCAATTTATCACATCATAGTAATTAATCATTTTACGATGCTTACCTGCAAACCTGCAGTTGTCTGCTATCTGCGTTTTAAAAGCCCGAGTACTTGCAGGCCAGGGCTTCTTAACGTGATTACAAATATTTATGACCGTTCGTTTTTCTATTACACACACTGGAGATTGCTCCCGTCTCTTTTTCTTGGGAGACTTTACTGTATCTTCATGGTCAACGCTGGGGTCACGTTTTGATCGCCGTTGGGACTGGTCAGCCTCAGATCGGCTCTGTTGTACTTGAATCCACTTCGGCCCGCACAAGCATCGTCCATGGTTCCAAAATGTAACGTTATCATTGTGTTAATAAACACAATGTTAACACGAATAATGTTAACCATTCAATTATTTATTTTTTGATATCAGCCATTGATGTCCTACGGCTGGGCAAAGGAGTAGGAATACTCTCTTCCACTTCTCTTTGTCCAAAGCTAACCAATAAATAACGAAGAATAAACAGTAGCAAACAACATCTAAATCAAGAACATCTTTATTATCAATTACATGACATTAGTCACGACAATCACAGATAACTTAGTTAATTTGATGGATGACATGAATTGACATCATAAACCGGCAAAATTTAAAAAATCCCTGCTGCCACCACTTATTAGGGATTAGGCAATATTTTAGATTTGGTAGAGTAATAGTGAAATGAAAAACGTTCCGGTATTGGCCACCCCTGCTTCTTTTAGATTTTTAGAAGTAAGAACTAAATAATTTCTAAAAGCCTCGTCATTTCACAAGATAGATAGTTCAATTGTTGTGTATTGATAAATTATTTTGGTACCCAGTGCCCGTGCCCGTTTTACCCAGTTGCTGGGTTGTGGAGGTCAGATAGGCAGTCGCTCCATGTAAAATACTGGTATTCAGCTGCATCCGGTTAGACTGGAAGCCGACCCCAACATAGTTGGGAAAAGGCTAGGCAGATGATGATGATGATTCATTATACCTACTTCTGATTCCTTACATAAAACTCTCATCTTTGTGATTTTAAAATTATGTTTGACATACATATTTTAATAGTATTATCTAAAATAACCACTAAAATATTATATTGGAACAGTGCGTCGGTTTTAAAAAGTGATACATAAAAAGAAACGTAATTTCGAAGTGTCTGCTAATGGTCAAATTGACTCTGTTGGTCAGCCGTATATAATAATGTACTCTGTGGGTCAGCCCCCGCTGGCCGTGGTTATAAAATGTACTCTGCGGCCGTGGTTCAAATTCAAATCCTTATTCAAATCCCAATCATCTGTGTATTTTTGTAATATTTTAAAATGACAATACTGTTCTGAATTGAAGTAAAGATATTGCCATCTATCAGAATTCGGGACCGATGAAAAACTATTTGCACGTCATCTTGTGGCCGAGGGCCGTGTAAGCTTTTCTTTGTGAATAGTAGGGTTGCTTAAATCTAGAGCGCGCTTCACGAAAGAAATCCCTTCACCGCCGCCGTAGTTTTGGTAGCACGGAAATCTTCAGCCTGGGGAGCCAACATAACGGTGAAAGGAATTCTGGCCTCCGCAAGGAGTAAGTGTTCTGTGATTCTGTCGTTCTACAATGAAACGCACGCTGTGCTGGTATAGTGTAGTTATTGTCTATGATTCAACCACCAAATGACGAAGTATACAAATATTTGCCTCCCATCTTATTAGACTGAAATAGTGAGGGGAAAGTTTAAGGTACAGTCAGGGTTTTTAATTGTTAAGAATATTGTCACTCTACGTCAATTTACCGTGTTAAACACATTTAGTGACAGTTGTCGTTTGATTATATCGCGGACATTATAAAATATGTTGATAGTAAATTTTAATATAAAATAATTTCCCGGCCGTTACATGGAACTGGTATTTTGTTAGGTACTCATTTTGAGTACTTCTCCTCACTTGGATTTTTTCCGGAAATATATGGTATTAGAATATTTACGCAATAATTAAAGGAATGTTAGCTGTCACTTACTTTCCTTGGCAGGACGAGAGCCCAAACGGAATAGTTGCCGAGAAACGTCAAACGGTAGAAGGAGCGCTGGCAGACCAATGGCCAGTGGACGATCCACAAAAGTATTTTCCGTATTTTTAGTTATTAGTAGTGTAATTATTTAGTTTTTTCCGTATTTTTATTTCTTTCTTTTTTTAAGGGAAGAGGCCTATACTTAGCAATGGGTGGAACAAGGCTGCCAACGATGATGACGATGAAGTGACAAGATTATTGCATTCCAAAAGCTGAGAAATGCGTACAGGAAAATAATTATCTAACGGGAATCAGTTTTTACGGTCATTGCACCAGTTGTCAGCGCTCATTAATGTCATCCAAGCGTCCAAGTGGCAGTGATCCCGAAAGTTGAAAAATACTAACGATGTCGATTGAGATTCGATTAAAAACCATAGAGATGCAAGAAAAACCGTAAAAAGACTGAAAAGTTCGTGGACTGGACCTTTTTATCTTTGGTCATACCAACGCCTATATCTTTTTGGTCACACCAACTACAGTTACCGATTCGTTTTATGCATCAGCACTGCTGTGATACCAGCCCCCAAGTGTGTCAAAATATCTTTATAGATGCTGCCATAACTATAAAGTTATATGGCCAATTATATTCTTTATTAAATTGCATAAACCACAGGTGTCTGTTTCTCACCACTGGGTAGGTTCTAATTACATGGGAATAATGATACGTATATGAGAACTAATTGGATAAGAACCACAAATGCAATGTAATTTAATAACATGTTTGGTACCTACAATCTCGTTTACGTAACCCATAAAGATCGAGACTTTATGCATAAACAAAGCCTAGTTTCACTTCCATTAGGTACTTTAAGCACCATTTTTTCTTTGCCCATAATTAAAATAATGTTTATGTAATAGTGAAAACATAGCCATAGCAGGCGCGATGTTTTCCACCGACACAGCGGTCTCGCTTGACCAGAGCGGCTAGACGAAAGCTGCTAGAGAAACATTCCTATGAAAACGAGTCTCTCAGTACGTTGCAGAAGTAAGTAAGTAGTAGATAGTCTATATATCTATTAGAACGGGACCACTTCCTGAGTTTAATTAGCTTCGAGTCTTGGGGTCCTTAAAACTGTACACAGAATGAAGTAATTTTGCTGGACTCGCCTTAAATCGGTTTAGTTATATTTAAGCGCGGGTATTTTGTTAAGTAATACTTGAATGATTTTGCTTACATAAAATGTCATTACTTGATTATTAATAAGTAACAGTTAAGAATTATTCTGTCGTAAAAATGAACATTAGGTAACATCGAGAGGGTTGGACAGAATGGACGAACCAAGTGAATGAGACACGTTAATTAAGTATCTAAAAAAATTGCATAAAAGTAGATCGAGTTAAAAATAAATAGCTTGTCTAGACTTGAAAAATTTAGCAGTACTGGCTAGTGACGACGGAGGATAACTCCACTTTTAAGCTTCTGAAACTCAATATCCCAAGCCAATGAGTGATGGCATTATATAAAAATTATTTACAAATATCTAGAAACGATAGATCAACATCGTTGAAGTTATGAGACACAAATTAAATCAAATCAGTCCTACCACATCACAGTATCAAGATGAGATGATCTGTTAATCGATTTGCATTATTTATAAAATGCTAATCGAAACAAGAATCGACTAAATAGAGAGAGTTGTTCTGGCCAGTGACTGTACGCGTTGTTTATGGTCAGTGAAAACGCGCGAAAACTCCGCGCTTGCGTGCGATAGAGCATCTCAAAGCGGGAAACGTATCGCAACTTATGTATTTGGTGTAGTTTCATATTTATATTGCTGTTACATGATTCTGTTCACTCGATTTCGAGTGATTGATCACAAAAAAAATATTTTTATTTTATGGCGATATCTTGTTTGAAAGTGTTATTTGATAGTTAGGTACAGTCTGTGAAGCTGCAAGTCCTTGCATGCAGCTTCACGGCACTTAAAATTGGATACTTTTACTTCTTTAGAACTGTTGTTTAGAGAATTAAATATTAGTCAAATTATAAAGCAATAAAGGTAGGTACAGTATTAGTGCAGCAAAATATTGCCTAAAAGGGCCTTCGGGCAAGATTTTTTTTCTGGTGGTTGTTGCTCAGTACAACCATTAAGGGGAATCTAGTCGCGGGCTCGAACCCACTGGTGGGCCTGGCTAAAAAGCACTCTGTCTCACCAGGCATCGTGTCCGACAGAGGTAGTACCCGTGATGAGCAGTTAGACGCTAGTCTACACGCACAATGTTATTGAGTGAGATGCAGGATAAGTTATAGTAAAACAGTCGCATAAAAAACTAAGAATTGTCCTTCGGAGGATCGGATCGGATTTTATGAAAAAACCACTGCATAAATCAATGACCAATAAAGTTTATTGAGCTTTGTCAGTACCGACTTGGTTTTGGAGATTTCACACTTCTTTTATTACTTAGATACGCCCAAAGTCAGGTCAAATTAGCAAGAAAAACGAATCTTTGTTGGCTCATAACTTTTTATTGGATTTTTATTTTAGTATTCTGTTTCCGTACAGACAATATTAATAATGAGACAAATCTATAATGGTAAACATGGGTTTAATTTCTGATGTACATTTTCGAACAGTGGATTAATACACTCCCGAAGTTTGTATGGAAAAAAAATCGACAAGATCCACCTTAAGTGCGCTATCTCAAAAAACTATTCTGCAGTAGGCCGGACACAGTCAGGATTTTTGGTTACGTGTGCGGCCGAATTAGACAGTGTCCGGCCTGTCCGGCTTATGTTAGACATTTTAAAATTATCGTTGTTTCATTAGAATTTATGAAGATTTTATGGTGTAAATGTTTGCCATGTTTTACTTTTTTTTAATTGTTGAGTTTTATTAATAAATGAAAGGCGTCCGACCTTTTTACCCAAATGTCCGGCTTCACTGGCTGGTCTGTCCGGCTTTCGGTTTTAAGACCTGGCAACCCTATCTGCAGTTCATTATTCCGATAGCTAAGGACCTACATTCAAATCTATAAACCCAACACATTACAGGGCTACTCGCTCAGTCAATAGCAAAGATACGTATGTATTATTATCATATTTCCTGAACAATGTCAAAATGGTGGCAACCATTGAGCCAAGCCAATCAAATTCGACTCTTTACGAGGTGTTTCGCGAAACATAACGCCATATTCAAAGCAGTATGAATGTTGATCTCTATGTAGGTGAATGCCCATATTGCTTAGTTGACGTGGTCATTTTACATCTTGCAGTTATTTCGAGATTTAGACGGGAAGTACCGCAGACGACCTATATTAGTGGCTGGTACTTCAATGGAGTCTATATTTGTATGAATTGAACTTGTGTACTACAGCAACAGAGAAAATGCAAGAAGATCAGAGCTGTGGTGGCAGAGGGCGATTTACAAGTTGCAGGTCGTGGGTTCTGTACTTTGTGGAACTAATTTCGTCAGCACAGCTCTCAAAACAGTGAAGGAAAACATCGTAATGAAACCGGCACGTCCTAGAATAAAGAAATCGAAGACATGTGACGTCTACCAACCCGCACTTGGCCCGTGTGGTAGGTTATAGCATTTAAATCCCACTCCCTCGGATGGCTTTTTTAAATAGGGGAAGACCAAACAAACAACGGATCTTTTTTTTGGGTGGGATGGATGGCGTGTGTGAAAGGTGGTATGGAAGCTGGAAAGTCACCACACAACTTGGATAAAGACTAGAGACGGGACGACTATGACTTTGGCAGACTAGCTTCGGCTAAGCCGATCATTGATTTCGGTTGAGTTCGGGTGACATCGGCTATGTTCAAAATGGCAAACCTACTTTTTGCCAATCATTTGCCATAGAGTTTCTTCTTTTGTTAGAAGTACTGTTACTTTCTTGGTGAGTGTTACTTTCGGTATTAAATTTTTGGATCTAAGTCCAATTAATTAACTGTCCTAATTTCTTGATTGCACTGAAAGTAAACTGTAAAACTGATTCTACAATAAAAAATATAAAAGTGAAGATTTCAATTTCATTTCAATTACCGTCTTCTTAATTTTTAAGCATATTAATACGAGTAAAAAATGGGCCGACTAGTCGGTGGTATTAGCCGACTAGTCACCGATTACAAATATGGCCGACTAGTCGGTACATCACTAATAAATACTAATTGCGCTATATGGAAGAAGAGAACGACAATGATGATGTTAATTACTAAGCCCAAGTCCTTGCGAAGGATGTAAAATATCGGGGCAGGATTTTATCGCGCACTGGATTATCAACTCTCGGTGTTGAGCCGAACATTGAGAATCCAACAGAGCGCAAAAACGCACTGTCGGATTTCCAATCCTCGGCGCATAGCAAAGCGTTGACATTCCAAAGCGGCAAAATTCCCGCAGCGATATTTTTATGTCCATGCGTGACGTCAGCTGACGCTCATCTAAGTCGACGTTACATCATTATCATCATCATTTCAGCCGAAAGACGTCCACTGCTGGACATAGGCCTCCCCCAAAAGGGAGGTTTTGCCATAATGCCATGCAGGCGGGTTGGCGTTCGCAGTTTGGTGGTAAAATGCATAGAGAAAGCTGCTGCCCATTCTCTAGTAAGTCCGTTAGTCGCCTTCTACGACACCCACGGGGAGAAATAGGACGTGGAAATGACGTTACACGGGCTTAAAATGATCGCGGCGGGATTTAGTGGACACGCTTGTGAAAAAACACACTTGGATTTTCAATTCTCGGCGCCTAGCAAAGCGTTTTTTTTAAATCCAGTGCGCGTAAAAATGCCACCGCGATATTTTTACATCGGTGTTAACGTGAGCTAATGCTGATCTAACGTTGCAAGAAGTTTTCTATACCATGCAAAGCATTCGCACATTACACAATAGGGACAGTAATTAGGTATTTAGTGAACGTCTAGATTTTCAACATAATCCTTATAAAAATCTTTAAGCTCACGTGGTGACGGGTGTGCGATGAAATTACCATGCAACAATATATGCTGCAGTACTAAGTATCAGCAAAGTTTGTTGCACTGTGGTAGGGTTGCCATTGTTGCCAACCGTACTGTTTATACACATACAGGTTAAAATCAAATTAGCTAGCGAATCCAGCAGACGTAATGGGTATCGACGTTATCTAAACACGATAAAATAAACTTTTTTTTTTTGGGGGCCAACGACCGCTGGTAGTTTTGTTCCTGAAGTTTGAGTTGAGAAAATCTGATTTGTTTTGTCGTTTTTAGATATCGAAACTGTCAGTGAAGTTTACACAAAAATAGCAAATTTTACAAAATGAAATTTAAGTGACTGCACTAACTAACGAAACGCAGCCGTAACCTGTTTTTGGAATATTAATTCAGAAATAAATCATTTTAATAAAATTCTGGCTATTGCTCTATCTGACCCCAATTTTTTGATAATACAACTGCTGAAAAATGGCATTAAGTGTTGCTCAGTGATTCTGACTTTCTTATATTTTCAAAATAGTTTCAATTCTTCTTTAAATACCAGTAACTTCAGCTTTTAATGAGCGCATATTTTCAGTGATGAATACAAAATGGCAATGAGCGCAATAGGACCAATATTAATCTCGATAAAGGTATTTTGTAACCATATTTTTTAGAGTTTAATAAAAGGTATGGGACATAAAAACCTCATATTGAAGGCTCAAAGTAGCAAAATCTTTCCTTTTTTTTTTAAACATACAGACGTTTTTCTTTTACAGGAAGTGGCTTCGAAAATACTATATTTGATATAAAAAAGTTGGCAACCCTACGCTACGGTGACTCATTTATCGTTCACGAATGTTTGGTTTATGATAACCAAGCTTTTGAAGTTAACTCACACGTTAACACTAAAGTTTGTTTAGAAGACATTTTAGACTAGTATTCAAGATGCACTTATCTCATTGGATACAACACTCTCTTCATTAACGCATAATAGTTATAAAGTAAGTATGAAATATTTCTGCATGATAATGATAAACCCAACGTTCACATACCGATGTCCGGTGTTAATAACTTGAAAGGTCAGCTCCAACTATGAGAGAAATCTTTTAAAAGCCTCGACTACAACAAATATTTGCATTAATGAACGGACATTATAGGTAAAGGCTGCCGGAGCCCTCAAACGTGGGAATCTTGACGTGTGACTCATTCCTTGTTATGCGAGTCAAGAACTCAAGAGTAATTTTGCAAAACTGCATATAAAATAAAAAAATACAGCGTAAAACATTTTATCTTCGGTAAATTTTACTCCTCTATTATAAGAAACAACAGGAGCCAATAATTAGCGAAGTTAACGGTGTACCTCGAACTTGGAGGCTGAACGACTGGGTTCGAGGCCAAGAGAAAAAAAAAGTAAATTATTGGCGACCACTTTGCCGTCGACAGCTGCGAATTGGCGCGAAACAGGTTTTCGGCGGGATCAGTGACGTCACCTGACATGTGCCTTCCTCCAGTTTTGGATGTTGGAACAAAAAACAAAGACTCTTTCATCTCTGAGGTCCATTCGATTTTACGGCTCCTTATTATTATGTTAGTGTACTTCGGTTGTTTTTACAAGCAGGTGACGCAGGATTTTTTGTAACATTATAACCACAAGATAAAGGTTCTTGTAACTGAACTATGAAAACTTCAACAGGATCTAACTTCAGAGCTTACTTTGTCTTGTTATAACTTCAAGCGGTTCTGTCGTAACTTTTTGAAAGCACAGACAAGTTGTATTTACTATTTAGATAAGTTTGCTCATTATGTGTTTATATTGTTGACGTATTCCTTTGAACTGTTCTAAAAGTGTGCACGATGCATTACGGTTTTCTTTCACAAATTACTTTGACCAGTTTTGTGTCTTTTCTTCTTGTGCTCGGTGGATACTGTTGTATTAATTTTATTTAGAAGCATGAAAAGAATTTGCATCGAGTTCCAAGTATCGACTTGAAGCATTGGCATTTGTTCTACTCGGTATCCTGTAATCCTCTTATTGTGTATTTACGTCATCCTACTGACCGTTGTTGTAACTATTATGTGATAATTATCGACTTTACTGAACTAATTTAACAGTGCCTCGCGATATTTTCCAATTAACTGGTCCATCTAATGAACTGTCTTCACTCGAGCCAATTACTTTCCAAGCGTTGAAGTATATCACACGCACACAGCTATTTCATTTTGCAGTCTTATATAATTTGATATCAAATGTGTATGCAACCACTGTATAACTAACTCACTGGAGCTAGAAAACTCGTTTGTGTTCAAGTATGAATTATTTTTATATAGTTGCACAATGACACAGTCATAATAACTACTATGTAAATAGATCCATTGTTTAACGCGTATTTTTATAAAAATCTCTTTTGTTTCTTAGTACAGTAACTTTTGGTTGATGTGAAGTTTCACAAGGGAACATGATTACTCGCATATTGTAATTGTAAGACACCACAAACCGCAAATTAGTGGTCGACGCAATTTGAACTTTAACAATATCACAGGTTGCTCATGCGCCACAAATAATGGTGGAAACGTAAGACTAAAATGTATCAAATAATTGAGAAGTCATTGCACTTATTCATAGGTATGCAACGGCAAACGTGTTTTGCTTCATCGATACCTACTCTGAGAAGCGGTCGGCTTACCTGAGAGTCACTCCGGACGTGGTTCAAATTATTCACCACTAATCCGTTGTTAGTTGCTATTGGATCCATTTCTGTCAAATCATTATCCGTATAACATCAAGTTTCAACCACACATTGCACTATACACGTTCGAAACTTCAAGCCGCGGCCGAATACCACCGACACTGGTCTTAGTCACTAAAGAAAAACGCATCTAGGCACAGAAACTAGCGAGCACACAGGCGCCTGACCCTCCGGAGTAAGGCTTCACTGGCTTACTTTAAACAAACGAGTTACACCACCGACTTAAATCAATAAACCGCCGTAATAACATTACGATGTGAACGACAAAAGTTTTCTCGGAAATGAAAGAGTTTGTTACAAGTTTTGTTGAGCACAACGTTTGGCTGGCCGATCGTAAGGACGCCAGGCGGCGAAAAGTTAACCGTGCGTGATTTCTGGGGGACTCTCAAAAGCAAATGGTCATATAAGCTATCAATCTTTGCATACCAGAGTGGTTAGGTGAAACGGACATTCTCGTTTTGGTGCGTAGCGCTACGAGAGAGAAAGGGACGAAGTGTCCGCAGGTACTCCGTCTCGAAGTGGGCGAACAGTATCTACAGGTTTTGCTCTCCCACTACAAGGAGGCACGGTGCGGACTCGGAGAGAATCGAGCTTGGAAGTTTAGTTGAAAACATAACAAGCATTACATAGTCGTCCAATTGCTACTAACCACCACACATTTTTAGTGTTTTGGACACGTATGACCATAACCCTCAAATAGTACCGGTTTGTAGAATGTCTGTGTTGATTTATTTGGAAATTAACCACGTGTTACTTTTGCTTTTACATTTAAACTTTCATTTACGTTTGGTGTGTGGGTTAGAAAATGAAAATTTTACTAGTCTTTTAAAGCGAATGTTAATAGTGAAGAAACAAATTCAATCACGGAGCCGATCGATACATTTGATAAATTGAACCGAACCCGTCCCAATGCATCTCTGGTGAAGGCCGCTAGAGCTAACCTCTACACAGGACACTCCTGCGCAGGGACTCACGCACACTAGCACACCCTCTCATCAATACACGGAACCACATTCAAGAGAGCTGTCAGTGAGAGGCACGCGGCTATAACACAGGGATTATTCTTACCTGGTCTTTGCATTCCTCTGCAATTGACATTTTTTTGAGGTGCTATTTCTATAAATACTTTGTAGTCTACTTACACAGGAGAGTGTGCTCATTTTTCTTCGAAATTGGTGCCCCAAGGATGTGAATAATAAATCTGAATTTCGTTTATATGAAGAATATATTTTATTATCTGCCAGTGCCATTATACTTTAGCCCTTATCTTCATATGTGTGATTATTTATTATTGACATTAAAATATTTCCATTACAAAGCAAGTAAATGTACCTTCCAAGTAGTCACCGACATTAGCAAGGCGGTGTATTATGTAGTGCGGAAAATAGAAAAAGGAAATCCGCATGCAATGGCCAGGAAACACGCAATCGTATTATTCAATTACAGATTCTTTTCAATACAGTTAACATGTCATTGACCAGTTGTGTGACTACTGAATGGCTTTTTTTAGCGCCAGACCTGCACTCCGATAGTACTTCATAATTCCATGCCTACATTAATAACCCAGGTGCTAATCCAGCGGATACTCCCGACATAAAATAAGAAAGAAAAGAAACGAAGAGAAAACGTTCTACATTTAAAATCTATCTAAAAAAATGGTTCGAAATCTATGATCAGCTGCCAAAATATTTTTTTTAAAAAGGAGATGTCAAACAATATGTCATGACTAAACAAGAATTAATTTTTATAATTACAGTTTCTGCGGTGGTGTCATGCTGCGCTACGATGTTAGACTCGTCTAGAGGACCTCCACGCAAACCGTGATGGTAATATATTTTCCTATTCATAATCGTCCAAGAATCTTCCCATGTTTCCAACATGGAGACGAAGCCTCCATATGCCAAAATCATATTTATACTGCAAAATCCAAAATAGGTTACTTAACACCGTACATATCTTTCAATAAATCGCTATGAGATCAATTCATCAATTGGGTAATGTTGATTGGAATCTTACCTAAAATGTTTCATATCTCATGTTTCAAATTTCAGGCTTCAAAACAACAAATCGAAAGTCAAACACCCAATGGTCAACGGTAATGCAAACCAACCAGTGCCCACACTAATACCTTCAACAACCTTCAGCAACAATTGTAAATTCAGTTTTATCAAAACATATAATCAAAATGTGGAATGGAATCAAACCAAGTCATCTCTGGCAGAAAACGGGCAAAATACATATGAAAAACATGTTGGGTGTTCGAGAATCCGCCAGATTCGAAACCGAACCTCCCAGGGACTACGACGTGCGAAAAAGAAACGACTTATTCAGACTTGTCCGTATCATTTTTGGCAGTGCTGCATTAACTGCTTATCTGTTTGGAATGTTCAATAAACCAAAAGATTGTAGAAAGGAGGCAAAAGCATTACACATAGAAAGCGAGCCGACATGTCCTTCTAACCCCTGTCCAGTCATTCCGCCGCCCCCTCGTCCAAAAAAGTGCCCTAGCAAGAAGGACTCAAAATAAGAACTACCCATCAGAATAATCACAGCCATCAATTCTGAGTAAAACAAGACATCAATTTAAAAACTGAGTTTTATTTATACTTTTAATACTGCCTTAAAGTGGGTTCGCGACTTCGATTCCTAAGTCGGGCACAGTTATTTTTGTTTTTTCTAACAGAAGTTTCTCAGTAGCTGGTCGTAGGTGGAGAGAGAGAGAGAGAGAGTAAAACAGAGAGAGAGAGAGAGAGAGTAAAACAGAGAGAGAGAGAGAAGAGAGATGGATGGATTGTAAGTGAGGATGGTGGTGAGATAAAATGAATGAAAAGGGTATGTTTAATAGCGTCTTCTACAAGGGTAGGTCTACATCTGGTCATACACGCACGCCCTTGACCTTTCCGGTAAACATTAATTGTGAAATTATCACTGTCAGTGTGAATTGAAAAAAATAACAATTCAATTCTTTTTAATTGGTGACTGAAAAGTTGTGTGGAAAGTAACGGGCATGTGATGAGGAGGAATGAGGAAAATCTACGAGAGTTTTTACCTCAGATTATAAAACAACGGGTTTTGAGCTCGTTTTGTGTATGAATGTCGACGGTTATATGAGGTACGAGAAGACGAACGAAACGATGGATGGACTGTGTGAATGATGATATGGCACATAGTTAGAAAGAGGGTGACTGACGAGATAATTATTTAGTATGTATATATTCTTTAGCGCACATGTTAAAATGTGGTGGTTTTTAACTTTTTTCAATGGAACCGAATCTTTATACATTCATTCATCACAAACCGCTCATCACTGTTTTCTCAGTCTCTTGGTACAAAGGCCAATCGCGACATGGCAAGTCTCAAGTACAGTAAGTACTACATATTATGGAGTTGTCGCTATGTAAACTGAAAATCAGTACTTACTGACCAATTTTGAAGATATTCAATTAGCTTTGGATGAAGAGATCGTGGAAAATCGTGACAAAGATGCTGTAGAAGAACTAGAATTGCAAACGACTATGACAAAACCAGTTTATAGGATCTTTGCATACCTACATTTCAGCCAGTTTTCGCCACAGTGAATGTACTGAACAAATATTTTGAGACCATAAATGCAACCGTTTAAGGCTAGTGATTTAAGTACAATGTAAACGTTCGACGAATTTAGAAACAAATTTAAAATTTGTAACCACGTCGAGCAGGTTGCTGAAAATCATAGGATTTCTCAAGAACCTGTCAAAAAGAGGCAGTGAACAAAGGGATTTTCACACAGAGACAATATTGATAAAAGCGACACTTCTATTAGCGATTGTATTAGACGCCTTTCTAAAATTAGTTAGAGAAAATGCAGTTGACTTCATAAATAATAATACTGATATTTTGAAAATGTGGATTTAAAAATAATCAGAAAAGAGTTCTGTCCGAATGTATACAAAGTGCTCCAGGCAGCAATAGCGACCCAAGTGATATATAACTCTCCTCTATGGATGCAAGTGAGTTCCGCCGGTTGCAAAAGGAGTTTCTCTGCAATGCAGCGGATAAAACCTGGCTGAGGACCACTATGTTCCAAAACCGTTTTTGGAATAATTATGTCTCTGCTATATACAGATAATGAAATAGTGAACAAAACGATGACCACCAGAGCATCATTTATAATGACCCCTGACACAGTGTGGAATAGATTCAGCGAAAAACATAGGAAGCTACAGCTTATCTATGCTTATTAAAATATCTAATTATATCAGGAAATGTAAACGTATGTCACATGTTTGATGTATTTTTATTATTATCTTTTTTTTATATATCAACCATTCTAATCAACTTTAGTATGGAGTTAAACAAGATGCCAGTAATATGAGAGTGATTTATTATTATTCGAAATTTCTGATCTCTCATTGACTGTGGTTCAGCTGGATGGCTGCCCACTTTAGACCATATCCTTAGCTACGCCAATGGCAGTTACCCTGTGGGTCACGCAGACAGAACATGCGTCTCCACCATCAAATAAATCGTAGTAGGCGTACATATTGGTAAATTTATGCAGGCACACCTGCAAGATAGACCGTGAATCATTGCGTGTATGGTTTCGAACTTAATAGCTTGCTACGTGGCGATACTGGCGATAGAAAGAGGCTGCGTGGGCTGGCTTGTTCTTCGGCCAAAGCACTATTGCCATTCAATATGGCAATGCTGCTACCTTTCCGGGCACCTTGATGTCTATGGCTCTTTGTACATTTTCACGGCACGGTTTGTTGACGGTACGCGCGCTAACCGCACACAATTAATCGTGTGAGCTTGTATAAGCGCACACAGAGGCGGCGCCGTGCCGTAGTGCCGCCGTGTCGTCAACAAGCTTCCATGGTGATCCATACTACACTATCAAATGTGCTTACGCGCGGCGATTGTTCCGTACTTTTATACGGCAAAACCGTTGATTTCCTCACGACAAGAAAACCGTGCGTGTACAAAGGGCTTTAAGTAGGGTTAATTAAGAAAAAAATATTTTGACGTTATTTTTTGTAGTACAATAAAATGTTCTTTCATGATTACAGAATAAAAAAACAAAATAATGTCTTTGCTACGATTTGTCATCGTTGCGAAGAAAATGTTTGACAGCCAAGAGAAGTTACCGAAAAAAGCAATATTTTTAAACATTTTCAGGATATGGAAAAGATTTCAAATTAACTGGATCAGAAAATAGAAATGGACAGACGGGAGCAGCTTAAGTTCCTTTGTTTAGTTATGTCAATGACTGCTGGCGTGGCGTATTCTTTTGGAATGTTTACACTGCCAGTTCCTTCATTTTGGAGTAGCATTAAAAATAGAAACGCTCCTGTACAAAATGTGAGAAACGATGACGTAACAAAAACAAAGATTCCGGCTGTCACCAGGCCTGAGGCTACTTTGGAAGTGGAAGTTCTTCATAGTGCTAGTGGCAATTTTGCTAGTGATAGTTCGTGAAACAAACCGAGACCTTGGGACAGAATGGTGTTAAGCGTACAACATGCCAATCAGAGGGAAAAGTTTTTCCTAGCTTGGCGTTTTATTTTCATTTTCGTTGTGACTCTCAGTTATATATTTTTGCCTGTCTTTTATATACTACTTATCGATTGTAAAATATATGGTAATAAAATTGTTTAAATTTTTAAGTTGGTTTAAATATTTTCGTAGAAGCGGTTGTTTAGTCGATATGTAATTTCCTTTCGATCATAGATTTGACCATTGCTGAACATAGGGCTAATTTAACTGTTTAACTATTTGAGAAGAATTTCATTAATATATCTTTTTCGTGTCCATTTGCCACTGAGCACCGATGTGTGAAATTTCGTCATTTGATCCTAAAAGATAGTACTTATTGAATCAGAACGCTTTTTTTAATATTTTGAATTAGTATCATAGATTTTGTAAAAAAATATATTCTACACTATTTTTAAAATAAACACCCAGGCTTATCGTAGTTCGATGAATCGTTTGTGGGAGAATATTAATTGTCTGTCTAAGGGTCATTGCCAGTTGCCCGCGTATTTTCGACATGATTATCTAAACATATTTTTTTACCTCCGTAGGAAAATGTTTAGGCGTTTGAATGCCTACACCTATAAGCGTTAACGTTTAAGTTGTGGAAGAGTTTATTTTAAAACTTGCACTCAATTTAATAAAATCTTATTTTAATGCTCGACAACAGCAAGTTCAAATAAATAGCGTCAATTCATTCGGTTTAAAAATAAAAATGTGTGGCCCACAAGGCTTGGTAGTGGGTCCCTTCCTTTTAATAGAAAAATATTAATGATCTGCCCAATTTGTTGAAAACCCAACCACAAATCGTGTAATTTGCTGACACATCCTTAAATTTGAATCAAATCTTAACGACGTAAATAACGCCCTACTGCAGATCCAAAATTGGTTTACAGCTAGTAAATTTAGTATTAAATGGGGAAAAACTAAGTGCATCCATTTTTCTTAACAAATGTCAAAAGTAGTGGGTAATTGTGAGATGGTATTAAATCAAGGGAAACTAGAATTCGTCGATAAAACTGTTTTTCTGGGGATTTCGCTTGACTCAAGGTTTCAATGGGATCCTCATTTAACATCCCTGGGAGGACAGCTAAGGTCAGCAGCATATGCTGTCAGAAAAAATCGTCAACTTACTGACGTAGATACCGCAAGGCTTATCTATTTTCGTTAGTTTAGTATTATGTCGTAGGGTATTTTAGTATGGAGATGGGCAGCAGACATCGAGTCTATTTTTATTTTGCAGAACAGAGCCAGCAGCGCCTTATGCCATATATGGCGCTGCTGGCTCTGTCCTAGTCTTCCTAGTCGCGACTCTCTAAGGGAATTGGATATTAACATCATGTCGGTACCTTGTCAGTATAATATCTATCAAAACATGTACGTAAAGTAAAATCTTCATCATTATGGCTTTTTTTTCTGGGTGGGAAATCATCAAATGACTTCTCCCGTCCTGGGTGGAGCAGGAGGGCGTGTCAGACTTTTACTGACTAAAACCCACCCGTGTTCCATCAGTTGCCTGTGTGCCAGGGGCCGCGGTATCTCTTTCGAACAACCCGCACCCCTGGCAGGCATCGGCCCTTGCGGGCCCCATCAGTTGCTGCTGACATCTCTTTGAGACGCGCGTGGAACACAACGCGCTGTGGACCCGGGCTTGGTCCTTACCGGACAACGAGCTAGCCATTACTCGCCGTCCGCAAGCCCGTGCCTACGTTAGTATTGCATAATTTTATAGCACATGTGTGAGTACTATGTACCTACTATAAAGCTACCATTTACGGAGTACATCAATATTTTTATGAAACTGGCAAATATATATATCGAGAGTAAGGACAACTCTGTCATATCGTGTCTCCGAACCAAACATGCGTCCATAAGTGATACGGAGTATAGTAAACGCCTGTTACTTCGGCCGAAACTACGGATTTCGTGCTTAGGGAGTAAACCCCAGGCTTTAGTTGGCAGTAGGTACAATGACTGAGCTAAAATATCAAAACAAACATTGACTCAATTCACTAGTTATCAACAATTAAAGTTATTAGTGATTCATGTCACTGACAGAAATCGTTGACGCCCACAGAAAAACGAGCTCACACATCACAGATGGTGAGTGATAGTGATAACTGCTACGGAAATAGCACAACAAAATATGTTTTATTGGGACGTCTGTTTGTCCGTTACAACGCTTATTATAACTCAAGCACCACTTTATCCGATTTAGATACGTAGCTTTTTTTTTGTTCTAATTCAAAAATCTGTCTGGCTAAATGTGGTGTATGGTGTGTTCGCGACGGCAGTCGCGGGCAACAGCCAGCGTTTACATACAGCTGACTGGCTACGGAATGAAAGTAAACAAGCCTAAAATGTTGTGATACAAGGGTCAATACCGGGGATAATAGGGGTAAAGACCGTAGTCCTTAATAGCCGATGTTAAACACCAGAGACGGCAGACCTAATCACATTGGAGCCAAACAACGTAGTTATCTGTTACACTTAGGTTATCCATTAAATACTTCTTTATCAAAAGTGGAAAAGAGAACCAACAACTTTTAAAACGTCAGGTGAAGCCTGACAGATGACACAAATTCATTTATCTGCTGTCAGACACAACAAAAAACTTGTTTGGTTTCATTAGAAAATGTAAATAAAAACACCTGAAAATTTTTAACATTGAAATGACAATTTTCACTTCAAAAGTGAAAGACGGCCTGTGGTTTGTCGGTTCGTTCCTCCTCGGATATCGTTTCATGGTATCAGTCATAGACCGTTATGGAACGCATAGGGTCGATGGGACGATCATAAGAAGACGATCAGATGGATTGCCGATTGATGACGAGGATTAGATGTGGGTACAGCTCTGTTCTTATTTATGTCGCTGGTACGACTGTATGTCAGATTTTGTTGGTCCAAAACTTCGCCAATTCTATGGCGTCGTCGCGGTCGGTGGCAGCGCAGAATGTCACTTTGGCCGCATGTTTTGGGACACAAAATGAAAAAGTAACTATCATAACCTAAACATATTTTTATTATAAACAAAACATATGTTAATAATTGCTGCTAACATAGTCTTCAGACTTTTATACAAGGTCTGCTACTTCGAGAAGTCTTCAAAAATAAAAATTTAACATTTCTACAGTGCAGATAATTTTGAATAGTGCCATATCTCGGGACTCTGTGGTCCCAGATGTTTTGAAGGCGTATGACGGGCAGAAACCCAGCCGTAGAGGCCTGCACCGTAAATTGCATAACGCAATTAGAATCTGAATCATTTTGTTAAATATTGCTAATCCAACGCTTCAAAAGGTTTGAAAAATTTGCCTGCTCAGCAATGTAAATAACGCAATGAATTTTGTTGATCTGTCAAAATGAAAGCCATTCCTACCCACACAATTACCCCGCCGCCGTCGTTAGACGATTTCAATGAAATGATGCACTATGCAAGTGCACTAAGGACAGCCCCCTTTGGTGTAGGACAATTGCAGGATATGGAAACGTATTGGACTTGTGTGGCTAAAGTGGACTGGTTACCAAGAACTACGGAAGGACTATGGCCTTTGCCTGACCAATAATATACTACACGGATAAAATGGCAAGGGGTACCTAGCACACGCTATAATGGGCCTGTGGACACTGTGTTGGCGCACAGTGACGTAGCTACAAGAGGGCAACATATTGCCTAGTCACCTAGTGGTCGAGATTAGACCACAATTAATTTAAAACTGAATGTATTTATATTGCATTATTATATACTGCATTCCTTCTCCACATAATCTTTAACTGTGCCAAATATCATTCTCCACCGTCTGCGTAATTTCCGCAAAAACGAGTACAAGTTTAAAAAATCAGCTGTTCCCTACATTTATGTTTGCATAACTCGTCAAAATGTAGGGACCAGCTGATGGTTTTTTTTGCGATTTCAGGTTTAGTCCCGTAGTAAAAGTTGTTCATAATAATAAGTACAATGACCTTTTCAGATATTTCGTGTATGAATAGTAAAGTAGAATTTAGTTAATTAACCTTATATAGATTATTATGAGTTCACCTAAACTCAATTAAAAAGGGGAAGCCAAAAATAGATGATAAAACGATACTCTAAAAAGCATAGAATAATATCATTTATTTTTGTTACAGGTACATTTACCCAGTTAGACATTATGAAAAACCAGACGACCTGATAAATTGAACTTTTCGCTCTTGGACCTGTTGGTTTACCGTCAGATCATTTCCCAAATTTATTTTTGAGCGTGGTCACAGAAAGACTCCATACCCATTTTCTCTAAAAGATTATTTAACTTGAAAGCTGGCAGTATCTTTTCGGCATTGAGAACATGAGAGGTGCCCACCACTCATATTAGACTAACCTAATAAAAAATCCCTTCCACCTTTAACCCGCCTGCCTTCAAAGAAAGAAGGAACAGGCATCTTCTGGGCACGCTCGTTCCATCATAGACCTAATCCATCGCTTTCCATCAGGCATGGTCGAGGTCAAGAGCAGGCCCATTCGGCAGCAATAAAATAACCGACGGTAACATGACAACCTCTAGCGGCTTAAGTGATATTTTACAGCTTACATTCTCATTCTGGTTCTCGTACAAATTCCTAGAGGCTGTCATAGATAGATATGGGTCACACGGCGATTACAATCAATATCAGGAAGAGGGAACTGCCAAGTCAAAGAAAAAGGAACTAAGCGAAGCTGACGACGATTTACCGTATGTAAAATACCTCCGTATCTTCTCCTTATTCTAATTTATTTGAGGTCAGCGCGGCATTTGTGTTTTTCTTCCAAACAACTCTATTAGCCGTATTTTTCAAAGTCACCCCTTTAGTCTTGTATCACCTCTTAAACATTCCATCCATCGTTTCTTCGGTCTTCCCCTATTCTTAAACTCAGATTCTTATTCAAAGCTTTCCTCATGACAGTTCTTCATTCCTCTGCATCACATGCTCATATCTTGATAATCGATTTCGCTTGTTGGATCGACGTCGTTAAGATTGCTTAATTTACATCGATTCTTCTTCTTCTGCCTGTCCTTTTTCACAATTATTTTGGGATCGGCTGCCTGTCTAACCGGATGCAGCTGAGTCGAAATTCGGCCATAATTCATTTAAAACTTAATGTAGTTCTAATGAATTATTATATAAAAATATTAGCTTTCTGCTCTTCTTCTCCATGTGAACTTTAACTGTGCCAAATTTCATACTCCTCCGTCCGTGTATTTTTTTTAAAAAGGGGTACAAAGTTTTTGCTTTACGTATTACATATGTCATGGATCAAATAATAAATAGGTGCATTTTTTTAAATGCTCGCGCATTATGAATAATGGCAAGCTACTTAGGGCGAAATAATTAATTATAATTTTAACTTCGCCTGCCTCGTCATTATAAATACTGGCGTGTGGTCTTTGGGCAATCTGATAACACACAGGTATTTTGCATGGGCACTGTGTCGTTTGCTTGAAGCAAGCATCCTTGTTTGCATGAAAACAAGGATGCTTGCTTCAAGCATGCAGTATGCAAGCAAGCATGCAGTATGCAAGTAGGCATGCAGCGTGCAGCAAGCATTGTTTCTGTCACGGCTTTGGCGTTGCGGGGTTTTGGCGGCCCCACGCGAGCTTATCGTCGCAGATGGTTTTAACGCTCACCACCGCAGCTTCGGCTTGCTGGCCGGCCAGCCTCAGTCGCGGTGACGGGCCTTCAAACCACCTGCTCCTCAGCTCACGGGCCGCCCCACCCCTCCGCGCCACGCGGGCTTAAATCACACTCTAGGGGTAGGCCAGACAAGACTGCGTGAAGTCGGTTTTGCAGTGATTCGTTTCTCACTAAATTTTGTAGCACATATTGACTTTTTATGACACTACTAGCTTGATTCTATGTTTGAAATAAAAATAATAGTAACATAACCTGGTTTTCATTGTGCTGCCCCATAGGTGACTAGCATTGTAAAAAATTCCCGGTCGATTTGATTATTTCAATAGTTGTTATCACACTGCCCTCTCATATTGGGCACATTACAAACTGCCCGGGCACTTTTTATAACGTCCTAAATCACTTGGTCCATAACATATATAATATAAAGATAGATATATAGATATCTACTAGATTCTAAAAAAGTGTGTGTACATCGGGGTCGTAGAAAGACCTGACAAGCTGAGACAACTCTCGCGGGATTATTCTGTAGAACAAGACAAGTATTTTCTCTAAAAAGATTGTGATAGTTTGTCAGTGGTAAAAATCTGGCAGGGTCTTCGCGACATTGACAGCAATCATTTCTGAAGTCTCAATTGTTGTGATAACCTGTGCCAATATATCTCTGGTCTCAATGAGAAACTAAAGAAAATAAGCAGTAAATCAAAATAAACATGACATCGGAATTAATGCAAAAATAACAACATCCTAAAAATTCGAAGTGTCAGTAATGGCGAGGGCGATGTTATATGATTGGTTCCAGTTCGCATTTTCATTCTGGTTCTCGTACAAATTCTTTCAGGCGATGATAGATAGATATGGGTCTCATGCACATTACGAGCAATATCAAACAAAGCCCAGTAAGAAGAAACAGGCTGGAGATGATGATGATAAGACGTATGTAAAATATATATCCTATTGTCTCCTTAACTACGAAGTTCTTTTGGGGTCGGCGCAACAAATCTTCTTCCTTAAATCTGTAATAGCCGGAGTCACCCCTTAGGTTTCGTATCGTCTCTTAGACATTCCATCCATCGTTTATATTATGGTCTTCTCCTACTCATCACAACTTTTTTAACGACATGTTCCTCATTCCTCTGCATCATATTATACCATGACAACAGCTGATGTCGCTAAGATAGTTTATTGCATCTGTTAAGACGTATTTCCCTCAAAAGCTTGTACTAAACAAGGATGAGTTAAGGTAGCCCGGGGAAAATCTAATGTTATTAAGTGTCAGGTCTTATGTTGATTAAAATATGATCCACGACCGTAACAAATATGGCTTTACAGTATCATCAGTATAATACAACCCTCGTAAGTTCACTTAAAGGATTACTTTTTTTATAAAATAGTCAATGGGTTTAAATGAACTTAGAAGGTTGCTTTAATGATTATAGTTCTGTAATGATTATAATTCTGTAAGTTCATACGTGTTGGAGTCGCGAATCATATTTTAAATTTAGTTTCGTGGGCTTCCGTGACACTGATGGCCGCAAAGATATTGTACTAAATGGCACAACTATTTCACAGATAACGTGTCAAGTCTATCCAGATAATTATGCGGTCTACAATTGGACGTCTTTGAAGAAATGAAAAACACAACTTGTGGCAAGGAAGCTATTCAAGGATTGCCTCCAATTATCAGTTTTGTTCTGGTTCTCGTACAATTTTTTATAGTGTCAATATGGGTCACACGGTACCTAATCTGTCTTAAAATGGCAAAGCCAAAAAACAAAAATCTACAAATCTGGTGACTATTAAAATGTCCTACGTATATTATGTGATTGTTACTAATGGAATAAACTTTACATGTCATTCTTTTGTCAGCAATTATTGTTTACACATACACAAACTCAGGTTTTCTTGCGATGAGGGTGTTCAGATACTACAGAACCTCACCTGCTACGATCTTTAACATCTTTAAACACTCCATTTGCTTCGCTTACGTTCATACATCAGCAGCCTAATTTCGTAACACGTTCAATCAGTATCTAAAACATTTTTAAGGATATTGCTAATCCATTGATTCATATGTACGGAAGAATGTCTGCTCAGCAACGTAAATAATGTAATGGATGTACTCAATACTCTTGCGCTATCCCAACTTCCTGACTCGGGGTACAGTGATGGCGCTGCTTCTGCGGCTGCGGAAAATCTCAAGCGGCGAAATTATTGGCTGGAGCGTTGACATAATAACCTCATCGGTGATTATATTTTAGAGTCGAGTTCTTATGGTTTGTTCACCGAAATCACCAACTGCTACCAACCTGCTAGCCCTTGGGCCAGGCGGTTGACACTTCCCGTGACCCAAGGGCTTAGCACTTAGTTACTTAGGCCACAGGCTACAAATTCCCAAACAACGTGGCAATGAATGCCGCCAGTATCATGGAAACAGTCGACAGCGATGCGAAGGAATCTTTCGACGTCATATTTTAGTTCAGGTTAGGTATTATATTTTAATTTTAATAGTTTGTTAAGTAATTAATTTAGTATGTACATCGAAATAAATCTATAGGTACAAATCTGTACAAATAAATACAAGTCTGGGCCATACTACACGGGCGGTTCTCCCGCCGCGGGAATCCGCTCGACAAAGTTGCCGCAGACCATCAAACTACACGGAACGCAGTTTATCGCTATCTTTTGTTAATTTCAACATAGATTCGCCAATGATAATTGCGCTTGCAGCTCTATTTTTAATAGAATTATTAAAAAACAAAGTAAAGCTCAATGTTTGGGTGGAACCAGTTTTAAGTAATCGTTTAACTTCGGGAATATTTCATTCAATGTTTAGTGCACACCGCAATAACCCTCATACGTTCTTCTCTTACTACAGAAAGTCTGTGAACACATTTGAAGAACGTCTATCAATTATAAGCCAACGTATCAAGAAACAGGATACAAATAATCTAAGATTCATAATACTGCAGAACGTTTGGCTGTAACTCTCAGGTAAATAAAATAACATTATTATATGTAATGTTTTATTTATTAGGATAAATACTGCAGAACACTAAAATAATCATAATTTTCCGTTGATGTGTCTGAACCAGTATCGTTTTGTGGCGATGCGACACTGTTCATTGGAGATAATGTCTCGTGATTTGCTCTAGAGCCAGAGCTCCCAGATGAGTCCTGGTTCCTCCGGTAAATAAATTCAGATAAATTGCTAGGAATACTGCGGTTTCTTTAGTTTCTTTGTATATTTCTGAACAAATTCGTAATTTCATATCTGGTTTCCATAGCCTGGAGCCATAGAATCCATAATGGGTACAAAGGACATAAGAAATGCTCGATTTCGTTTTGCGTCACTCTAATTTTTTTACCTTTTGTAATTGTAAACTTTTTGGGTATTTTTCTTTTGGTTCTCTTTTTCGGTAGGAACTCGGTTTTGTCGAGGTGGCCTCATCAAAATATCTCCTTCAAAATCCTGATTTTGTGTTGAAGTCAAAGGTATTGGAGATACATTGAACTCACGTTTATCTGTAGTACTGAAGTTAAGGCGTAAAAAGGACAACAAGTCAAAATAAATATATCGTTTTTGTTGAAGCCGATTGTCCCGACACTGCGGTAGTTTCTGATTTTACTTCTTTCATATAACTATCTCTAAGATTCTTCCACTTCTTCACCAGGTCCTTTATTGCAAAAAAGAAGAAATATATTAATGTCGCACCTATTTATTTGTCAGATATTTGTCTTCGGGAGCAACATTCACTGATTTGGAATTATTTTAAAATTTCTCGAAAAACCATACCATTTATTGTAAAAGAAACGTGTCAAACACTTGGCAAGAATTGGAACCTGTGGAAATGGCAAAACCAAATGAGGAAAAAGTGATAAACATTGCTGAGAAATTTTACAAAGAAGCGAACTTTCCTAATGCGTTGGCGCCATTGATGGCAAACATATTAGAATTATTTGCCCTCCGAATGTTGGATCTTAATAATATAATTATAGAAAAAATATCACTCAATTATTTTATTGGCTTCAGTGATTTACGCAGACTACTGTTTTACATTCATTGACATTGGTGCTCCAGGTCGAGAAGGTGACTCGTGAATTTTCTAAAGTTAAAATTTCGGCCAAAACTTAACTCGTTTTCAGTTAGATTTACCAGAGCCAGCTCATCTTCCCAACAATATAGGAGAACCTCCCTTTGGTATTTGTATGTGATGCTGCGTGTTATGAGACCATTTTCTTTACGAAACATGAGTACGCCTACGAAAATTTATAATTATCGACTGTATAGAGCTCGCCGCTTTGTGGAATGTGCATTTGGTATCCTCAGCAAATGGCAATAAATGGCGAATTTTTAATTCAAGCATCATGATCAATCTACAGAGTGCCATACACATTATAAAAGCATCTTGTGTGTTACACAACTTTGTAAGACGCAGAGATGGTTATCAAATTGAAATACGATTCGATGTGATATGGAAGAATTCGATGGAGGCCGATCTAGTGGCATTGCAGTAAGAGATTCATTTGTTCAATACTTCAATGGTCCTGGGGCCTTCTTGGCAAAACATGATGATTTATTAAATGAATAAAAGAAATAAAATAATAAGTAAATTTACCAGCTTTGTTTTTATCTTCTGGGCCTAAATCAGCCCATTGAGCCACTTCCTGTCATATCTCCATCTATTATTTCGCTTTTAATTCCCGATTGGCGTAATCCTTCGACTTCACATCACACAAAGCAGGTCGATTTTGTATTTCAACAATAATTGTGTTTTCAAAATAGTGTTGTAGTATTTTTCTATGACTATCACAATTGAATGGAAAATCTTAAATCAATAAAACATGTTTTATGTGGACGCCTGTTTGTCCGTTACGACGCTTATTATACTCAAGAACCACTTAATCCGATTTAGGCATGTAACATTTTTATTGTTTTAATTCACAGATCCGTCTGGCTAGGTGTATTATGTATGGTGGTGGGTTCGGGACGGCAGTCGCGGGCAACAGCCAGCGGTTACATACTGCTGCTGGCTGGCTACGGAATGAAAGTAAAAAAGCCTAAAAAGTTGTCATACCAGGATCAATACCGGAGATAATAGGGGTAAGGACCGCAGTCTTTAATTTCCGATGTTAAACACCAGAGACAGAGCAAACCTAATAACATTGGAGCCAGACAGCGTAGTTCTCTGTTATACTTAGGTTATCCATGAAATACTTCCTTCTTTATCAAAAGTGGAAAATAGAACCAACAACTTTTCAAACGTCAGGTGAAGCCTGACAGATGACACAAATTCATATGTCAGCTGTCAGCCATAACAGAAAACTTGTTTGGTTTCATTGCAAAATGTAAATAAAAACACAAAAACACCTGAAAAAATTTAACATTGAAATGACAATTTTCACTGCAAAAGTGAAAGACGGCCTGTGGTTTGCAGGGTCGTTCATCCTCGGATATCGTTTCATGGCATCAAATATAGAGCGTTATGGAACGCATAGGGTCGATGGGACGATCATAAGAAGACAACCAGATGGATTGCCGATTGATGACGATGATTAGATGTTCGTATAGCTCTGTTCTTATTTATTTATGTCGCTGGTACGACTGTATGTCAGATTTTGTTGGTCCAAAACTTCGCCATTTCTATGGCGTCGTCGCGGTCGGTACCAGCGCAGAGTATCACTTTCGCCGCATCTTTTGGGACACAAAATGAAAAAATAACTATCATAACCTAAACATACATATGTATTTTTACTATAAACAAAAGAGGTGTTAACAAATGCTGCTAGCATAGTCTTCTGCCTTATAAACAAGTTCTGCTACTTTGGGAACTCGTCAAAAATAAAAATTTAACATTTTTATAGTGCAGATAATTATGAATAGTGTCTTTCCCATATCTCGGGACCCTGGGTCCCAGATGTTTTGAAGGCGGATGATGGGCCGGAACCCAGCCGTAGAGGCCTGCACCGTAAATTGCATAACACAATTAGAATCTGAATCTTTTTGTTAATCCATCACTTCATATGGTTTGAAAAAATTTGCCTGCTGAGCAATGTAAATAACGCAATGAATGGCGCAACTGGTGGGGCCCGCAAGGGCCGATGCCTGCCAGGGGTGCGTATTGCCCGAAAGAGATACCGCGGCCCCTGGCACACAGGAACTGAGGGAACACGGGTGGGTTTTAGCCAGTAAACGTCTGACACGCCCTCCCGCTCCACCCAGAGCGGGAGAAGTTATTTGATGATTTCCCAACCAAAAAAAAAAGGACCGCGCCCTTTGGCGAGGACTGTTGCAGGATATGGAAACGTATTGGACTTGTGTGGCTAAAGTGGACTGGTTACCAAGAACTACGGAAGGACTATGGCCTCTGCCAGATCAATAATATAATAGACGGATAAAATGGCAGGGGCTACCTAGCACACGCTATAATGGACCTGTGTGCTATAATGGCGCAAAGTGACGAGGGGGAGAAGGGGACAATGTACCCCTAAAGTCGCCTAGTGGTCGAGATTAGACCACAATTAATTTAAAACTGAACGTATTTATATTGCATTATTAAATACTGCACTCCTTCTCCATATAATCTTTAACTGTTTAATTTTCGCAAAAACAAGTACAAAGTTATTGGTTCACGTATTTATACATAGATTATTATGAGTTCACCTAATCTCAATTAAAAAGGGGAAGCCAAAAATAATGATAAAATAATACTCTAAAAATCATATAATAATATCATTTATTTTTGTTACAGGTACATTTTCCCAGTTAGAAATGAAAAACCAGACGACCTGATAAATTTAACTTTTCGCTCTTGGACCTGTTGGTTTACCGTCAGATCATTTCACCCAAATTTCCTTTTGAGCGTAGTCACAGGAAGACTCCAAACCCATTTTCTCTAAAAAGGTTATTTAAATTGGAATTCTGGCACTATCTTTTCGGCATTGAGAACATGAGAGGTCCCACCACTCATATTAAAAAGACGTGGTATAAAATTCCCATCCACATTTAACCCGCCAGGCAGGCGGGTTAAAGCAAGAAGGAACAGCCATCTTCTGGGCACGCTCGTTCCATCATAGACCGCACCGCATGACCGCTTTCTATCAGGCATGGTCGAGGTCAAGAGCAGGCCCATTCGGCAGCAATAAAATAACCGACGGTAACATGACATCCTCTAGCGGCTTAAGCGATATTTTACAGCTTACATTCTCATTCTGGTTCTCGTACAAATTCCTAAGGGTGTCATAGATAGATATGGGTCACACGGCGATTACAATCAATATCAGGAAGAGGGAACCGCAAAGGCAAAGAAAAAGAAACTAAGCGAAGCTGACGACGATTAACCGTATGTAAAATATCTCCGTTTCTTCTCTTTGTTCCAATTTATTTGAGGTCAGCGCGGCATGTGTTTTTCTTCCAAACAACTCTATTAGCAGTATTTTTCGAAGTCACCCCTTTAGTCTGGTATCGTCTCTTAAACATTCCATCCATCGTTGGGTCTTCCTCTATTCTTAAACTCACATTCATACTCAAAGCTTTCCTCATGACAAGTTCTCCATTCCCCTGCATCACATGCTCATATCTTTATAACCAATTTCGCTTGTTGGATCGACGTTGTTAAGATTGTATAATTTACACCGATACTTCTTCTTCTGCCTGTCCTTTTCCACAATTATTTTGGGATCGGCTGCCTGTCTAACCGGATTCGAAATCTCTGAATCGAATCTGAGTCGAAATTCGACCATAATTCATTTAAAACTTAATGTAGTTCTAATGAATTATTATATAAAAATATTAGCTTTATGCTCTTCTTCTCCATATGAACTTTAACTGTGGCAAATTTCGTACTCCTCCGTCCGTGATTTTTTTTAATAAAAAGGGGTACAAAGTTTTTGCTTTATGTATTACATAATGTTATGGACCGAGTAATAAATAGGTGCATTATTCATAATGCTCGCGCATTATGAATAATGCGAGCTTATCGTCACAGGTGGTTTTAA
The DNA here is from genome assembly GCA_949091785.1 of Polymixis lichenea. NCBI lineage: Eukaryota > Metazoa > Arthropoda > Insecta > Lepidoptera > Noctuidae > Polymixis > Polymixis lichenea. The sequence goes on from OX420952.1 coordinate 7,986,370, forward strand.
CGCTCACCACCGCAGCTTCGGCTTGCTGGCCGGCATCGCCAGTCAGCCTCAGCCACGGCGACGGGCCTTCAAACCACCTGCTCCTTAGCTCGCCGTGCCGCCCCACCCCTCCGCGCCTACGCGCCACGCGGGCTTAAATTACACTCAGGGGTAGGGTAGACAAGACTGCGTGAAGTCGGTTTTGCAGTGATTCGTTTCTCACTAAATTTTGTAGCACAACATATTGACTTTTTATGACACTACTAGCTTGTAATAAAAATAATAGTAACAACCTGGTTTTCATTGTGCTGCCCCATAGGTGACTAGCATTGTAAAAAATGCCCGGTCGATTTGATTATGTCAATCGTCGTTATCACACTGCCCTCTCATATTGGGCACATTACAAACTGCCCGGGCATTTTTGATAATGTCCTAAATCACTTGGTCCATAACATATATAATATAAAGATGAGATACCTACTAAATTCTAAAAAAGTGTGTGTACATTGGGGTCGTAGAAAGACCTGACAAGCAGTGACAAACTAACAACTCTCGCTGGATTATTCTGTAGAACAAGACAAGTATTTTCTCAGTGACAACTCTCCAACTCTCGCTGGATTATTCTATGGAACAAGTATTTCTCTAAAAAGATTGTGATCGTTTGTCAGTGGTAAAAATCTGGCAGTGCCTTCGCGACATTGACAGCAACAATTTCTGAAGTCTCAATTGTTGTGGTGACCTGTGCCAATATATCTCTGGTCTCAATGAAAAACAGAAAATAAGCAGTAAATCAAAATAAACATGACATCGGAATTAGTGCAAAAATAACAACACCCTAAAAATTCGAAGTGACAGTAATGGCGAGGGTGGTATTCTATGATTGGTTCCAGTTCACAGTTTCATTCTGGTTCTCGTATAAATTCTTTCAAGCGATGATAGATAGATATGGGTCTCATGGACATTACGAGCAATATCAACCAAAGCCCAGTACGAAGAAACAGGCTGCAGATGATGATGATAAGCCGTATGTAAAATATATCTCCTATTGTCTCCTTAATTACGAAGTTCTTTTGGGGTCGGCGCAACAAATCTTCTTCCTTAAATCTGTAATAGCCGGATCGTTCGTATCGTCTCTTAGACATTCCATCCATCGTTTATATGGTCTTCCCCTACTCATCAAAACTTTTTTTACGACATATTCCTCATTCCTCTGCATCACATAGCCCATACCATGACAACTGATTTCGCTAAGATAGTTTATTGCATCCCTTAAGACGTATTTCCCTCAAAAGCTTGTACTAAATGAGGATTAGATAAGGTAGCCCGAGGAAAATCGAATGTTATTAAGTGTCAGGTCTTATGTTGATTAAAATATGATCCACGACCGTAACAAATATGGCTTTACAGTATCATCAGTACAATACAACCCTCGTAAGTTCACTTAAAGGATTACTTTTTTTATAAAATAGTCAATGGGTTTAAATGAACTTAGAAGGTTGCTTTAATGATTATAGTTCTGTAATGATTATAATTCTGTAAGTTCATACGTGTTGGAGTCGCGAATCATATTTTAAATTTAGTTTTGTGGGCTTCCGTGACACTGATGGGCGCAAAGATATTGTACTAAATGGCACAACTATTTCACAGATAACGTGTCAAGTCTATCCAGATAATTATGCGGTCTACAATTGGACGTCTTTGAAGAAATGAAAAACACAACTTGTGGCAAGGAAGCTATTCAAGGATTGCCTCCAATTATCAGTTTTGTTCTGGTTCTCGTACAATTTTTCATAGTGGCAATATGGGTCACACGGTAATCAAAGTGGCAAAGCCAAAAAATAAAAAATCTACTTATCTGATGACTGTTAAAATGGCCAATGTATAATAGTGTTTGTTACTAATGAAATAAACTTTACATGTCACTACTTTTGTCAACAATTATTGTTTACACATACACAAACTCAGATTTTCTTGCCATGATGGTGTGCAGATACTACAGAACCCAACCTGCTACGATCCTTAACATCTTTAAACACTCCATTTGCTTCGCTTACGTTCATACATCAGCAGCCTAATTTCGTAACACACTATCAGTCAGCGCCATCCGGATGGTCCGGGGATACCGCATGATCTCCGGTGAGGCGGCGGGCCTCCTTGCCGGATTGCCGCCGTAGGATCAGGAGGCAAAGGTCCTCGCGCACACTTGGGAGTGGCGTGAGGAGGCTAAACGCCGGGATGTAACTCCGCTGCTGCGAGAAATCCACGCGACGATTGCGGCGGTTAGTCCCCTCTTTGAGGAGTGGCTTGAGAAGCGGCACGGCGTCCTCACCCCCGCCTGACGCAGGTCCTCACCGGACACGGTTGTTTCGGGAGGTTCCTGTTTCGGATAAGGCGAAACGAAACGTCCGGGTGTTTCCACTGCGAAGATCGCCCTGAGGACACGGTGGAACATACCGTGGAGGTCTGCCCGGCTTGGGCGGAGCACCGCCGTGTCCTGCTGGAGGCGATCGGCGGCGGCGATCTCTCGCATCCGGCCTTGGTTCAGGCCATGGTACGGCGCACGTGAGGGAGAGGCAGTATATGCGCCCTCACGGCCGTGAGGGCGATCGATTAAGGAATCGCCGCAGGAGACGCCCTTGGCGTCGGGAACCCCAGGCTGATTCCCGGGCACTGTACGCGCGGGCTTGCGGACGGCGAGTAATGGGTAGCTCGCTTTCCGGTAAGGACCAAGCAGGGTTGACGGCGTATTTTGTTCCACGCGCGCCTCAAAGAGATGTCAGCACCAACGGGTGGGTTCCGCAAGAGCCGATGCCTGCCAGGGTTGCGGGTTGTTCGAAAGAGATACCGCAGCCCCTGGCACTCAGGCAACTGAGAGATCACGGGTGGGTTTTATTCAGTATAAGTCTGACACGCCCTCCTGCTCCACCCAGAGCGGGGGAAGTTATTTGATGATGTCCCACCCAAATCAGTCAGTATCTAAATCATCGTTAAGGATATTGCTAATCCATTGATTCATATGTACGCAAGAATGTCTGCTTAGCAACGTAAATAATGTAATGGATGTACACAATACTCAATACATCTTCATGACTCCGGGTACTGTGATGGCGCTGCTTCGGCGGCTGCGGAAAACCTCAAGCGGCGAAAGTATTAACTGGAGCTTTGACATAATAACCTTATCGGTGATTATATTTTAGAGTCGAGTGCTCATGGTTTGTTCAATTAAATCACCAACTCCTGGCTGGCACTTCCCGTGACCCAAGAGCTAGCACTTAGTTACTTAAGCCAGAGGCTACGCAAACAACGTGGCAAATAATGAATGCTGCCAGGATCATACACGGTCGACAGCGATACGTAGGAATCTTTCGAGGTCATATTTTAGTTTTAGTCAGGTTAGGTATTATATTTTAATTAAAATATAATACCTAAGTATTATATTTTAATTTTAATAGTTTGTTGAGTAATTGATTTTGTACGAGAAGTAAATAAATAAAGGTAATGGGTTTAAATAAATGCAAGCCTAATATTAGCGAAAACAAAAAAGTATACTACTAGGCATGTTGTTACCTATTGACCTACAATCTTTTGTAAGTACGTTTTTTGGGCGAGAAACTCGCTTTCTTGTCGGCGGGTGGGACAGCTGCTTTAGCATATGTACCTAATAAAAATAAAAAATAGCTTTCACAAATTATTTAGTAGGATAAAGGATTTCAAACACTAGCTGTAAGTTATTTGTTTCATTTCATTTGCGTGGTAAACTTTTACGTCTATGAGAATTGAGGGCCCATTTTGGACTAAGATATACAAAGTACTTTGAGCATTTAACTAAAGTAGGATAGTGTTTTGCGATAATATCTTGTTTTCACAAATTTTGTTTGGCTCCGATTTTAGCATAAAGACTTTTCCTGTGGTGTCATAGTTTATCAGGTACAGATGGGCCCTCAATCCTCAATGTGAGAATTGAGGGTTCAACTTTACAGTTCATAAACTCACTTATATTATTTCACAATTCTTTGGGAATGTTTACTAAATCCTAAGCACATTTTCAAAGAGTTTTAACAAAGTGGCCCTCACACCTCACGCACATGTGATGCGACTGAAAACTTGTCGTCACAGACCGCAGACAACAAAAGACATCAACCAACGACCACTCTATCGGTAGAGAAATCTCTAAGTAATCTGTGGTGGAGAGTAGGTATATTCCACTATTACTATACTCTATGGTATATTCCACAGAGTAGGTACAATAATAGGTATCATTATAAAAAAGTACTCTGTGATAGGTATATTCTTTGGTTAAACTCCAGACATCTTGGAAGAAATGCAAATTGCCGCGTGATAAATAATGTGATAGAAGAATAAAAGCACGGAAATCTTATTCAAAATTTTAGTGACGATGATTCGGAGGCCATTATTACAGGATGTGTTGTTGTTTTCATTATCTTTCGCCATCTCCTACAAATGTATGGAGAGCCTTATAAAAAAACATCGGTGTTGCGATCAGGATCAGAAGGGTATTACTACTCTAGATTATTCTAAATCTGCCCAACGAGCTTTACAAAGGGATGAACAACTCCGTTATAAATACGACGATTAAATGTAAGTATGTAATTTTTTTTGTTACAATATAATTAATGACAGGCTTTTGGCTTCAGGAGAGGGGCTTGTGAGCTAAGTTAGGGGGCTTAGTAATAAGAGCCGCACGGATCGATAGAAGAGGTTAAGCTATGCTTGCCGCAGTTGGTCGAGGATGGGTGACCATTTACATACCAAGACCCTTCCGTAACTCGGAAAGGTAATTCGTGGACCTTTGACAGTCGTTACGGGTCGACAGAAGCCCGAAAGTCTGACAACCAGTCTTAACAACGGGTATCGTATTACCCAGTAACTGGGTTGTGGAGTTCAGATACGCAGTAGGTCCATGTAAAATACTGGTATTCAGCTGCATTCGGTTAGACTGGAAGCCGACCCCAACAAAATTGGGAAAAGGTTACGTAGATGATCATAATGACATGCTTTTGTGCTGGGGAGCTTGTGGCGCCACTTCTTCTTTCCAGCTAAAGCACTAGGAAGTGGTGAAGGGCGGGCGTTTTGGGGGACTGTCTTATGTAATATTGACATTCGAAAAGTGCTGATTCTCAGCCTAATTTGAATAAATGACTTTCGATTTTAATTTTTTATCAAGGATGCAATTTAGAAGTTAACACTTGCTGCAGCAGAATTGAACTGATACTTCAATCAAGGGTTTTGGGCGGCTGCACAGTCCGCACGAGTAGGTAATCAAACCATTAGCAAGAGATTAGCAAATAAATAATATTATCTGGAAATAAATTGGACAGATTTAAGCAAAAATGATCCAACCCACAATCTCGCCAATTTCGAGTTTTTGTGACCTATGTACTCCAAATAAGGTATATTTTAACATATCGAAGACTGAAGTCTACAATTATAAAATATACCATATTTGGAGTACATAGGTCACAAAAACTCGAAATTGTCGAGGTTGTGGGTTGGATCATTTCTGCTTAAATCGGTCCAATTAGATGGTGATAACAAAAGAGAGAGTGGCAGGATTTTATGTAGTTCGAAACCAAAGGCTTATTTATGTAAGTAACGTGTCGTGCAGTTTTTAAATTGTCGAATAGGTATTTACACAATGGCAAAATGGGGAACTTTGACATTGTGGACTACCACATTCAAAAGGACGTAAAAATATCGCGCGAGTATAGCGCACTAGATTTATACAGTCGGTGTTGACCCGAACATTAGGAATCCAACAGAATGCATCCCAGCTAGGGCCGCCAGGTCTTAAAACCAAAAAGCCAGACAGACCAGTCTGTTTAGCCGGACATTTGGGTAAAAAGGCCGGACACCCCTAATTTTTTAGTCTTAGTATACACTACAATAAAGAAAAAGTAAAACAAAGCTTTTTTATCATTTACCATAAAACCTTAAATTCTAATGAAACAATAACAAAATTTAATGAATCAGTCTTGTTTATATGGATAGTGCTACTCCGCTCGTTTGCGCTAGCGATACGAGTTTAGGCGGGCAGAGCGGAAACCAACACGTATGGCAAATGTAAAAAAAAATGACAATTCTATAAAGCCTATCAAAAGCCGGACAGGCCGTTCACCATTTAATTTGGCCGCACATGCAACCAAAAAGCCTGACTGAGTCTGGCTTAATCCCAGCGCGTCGAAAAAACACTGTTTGATTTTCAACGCTGCCCATTCAAAAATCAGTGCGCGAAAAAGCTCACCGCGATATTTTTACGCCCGTGCTACGTGGACTTATAAAACTCCATACTAGCCATGCTTAGGCCTCATAATTTTTTACTCGGTATGAAATGCGCGATGAATTTGATCACTCAGTCAAGACCACTGTTTCTCTTTGTGGCAGCTGCCTTGTTGCGTGTTACACCTACATTTTCTACCCAGTAATTTCGCTACGCATCCAGTATTCAACTTTTAATTAATGCTATACATACCTTTTTTCGTCTCTTTCTCCCAGGGTATGTGTTCAAAGGCTGTGGTGGCGGTGGAATATGGTAGAAGTAAGGCGGCGCGTAAAGCATATCGTCCATCCCAGACGCGATAGGCGTCCCTCTTGATGGGACCATAGACCGCACTGTGCCGTACAAACTCCTGTTTCGTCCCTGCTGTCCGTACATATTCATCATTACACCGAATTCACACTGGCTCCACAGTTTTCTACCTTTGCACGATCACGTTCAAAGAGTCTCATAAATAAAATACACTCGGAAATGGCACAGATAATCGCGTAGACCGCGTAGAACGAAAAACGCAGTTTGTGTAAGTAGAACTTATTTTAATTTAATAAAAAAAATAAGCTACCGGAGTATTGTTTTTTTTATAAAATAGTTTTGTAACGAGGTGTTCTAATAGATAAATATTTTTAGAAATATTTAGATCTCTAGTTCCCCGTTTTTGGACGATTAAATGTTTTTAAATGAACGCGAGCGACCGGTGTTGTTGTCACAGTATCAAATGCGTGTTTCGTTAGAGAATGCAGAGTACCATTATGATTCATGAACACATTACATCTAATTATCATAGTTTATCTGCTTTTTCCAATAGGCTACGTGGAGCGCGACGTATCGACATAGTGATGTTTGAAAATGAACAAAAAATGCGCACACGCAGGTTCGCGCGCCGATCCACATCGGTAGGTTTAAAAAGTCTGTCATGATTATATTTTATTTCTAATCAAATCAATTATTTAGTGCGTCGTTTGAAAGACGATTTTTTACGTTAACATCTGATGGGTAGTATTAAATTAATTAAATAAGTAAGATTTTACACACTTCAAGGCTAAGCAAAAAAAAGGCTAGGTTTAATATATTCCTTTTGGCAAAAAGCCAAGAATGTTGGTTGCCAGTTCTTTACCGCGTAACTGGGTGGGTACTGGGTACTTACTCTATGTGCAAGTTTGCAAATTGTAGGACCTCCTCCTTATGCCTAGTAAGTACATTTATACTATAGTTAATTAATTTAATATTAATTCATCATGAGTGTAAGTTAGAAGTAGGTACGCTAGCGGTGGTTAGGCTACTCAATGTTCACTAAAAATAAAGTAGGTACTTATGACAGGCGCGGTCGCAGCCCAAGACTTTGGGGGGGGGGGGTCACAGACAAAGACTGCCTACATATTAATAAGAAAATTTATAATATTTTCGAAAAAATACTTTTTTAAGCTTTACGTATAAAGCTTTGGGGGGTGGGGTCATGACCCCTAAGACTCCCCCTCTCGGACCGCACCTGACTTATGAAGATCCTTAATTTTAATTAGCAGGTCCAAATGATCTCTATTTATATTTTATATAAATGACTAATTGCGCTGTAAACTGTGCAGTGTGTCGATGGATGGCAATCAGATAATGAGTTGGCCCAGAACTTTGCAGGACTATTTAAAAGTGGTTAATAAAGCTATGAAGAACGTTTATGTTTTAATAATAAGCACGATTAAAATTATTTATTTATTCTTAAATATAGTTTAAGCTCAGACTACATTTCTTCCAAAAACTATTGAATTTAGATATCTGCCATCTAGTGGATAAAACCGACAGCAAAACACAACAAACTGACACCACCGACACAGCAACGCTTGGCTCGATTACAAATCACAAGTCACGCCAGGTTTTAGTTGGTTCTACCGGCGATTACTAGATGGCGTTGCGTTGCGCGGCAAAGCCACCATAGAGTTTAGTTATGTCAACCCAGTCAACCTACTTGATTGACCGTGACATATCACGTAAGGCGAGCTTCATATTCAAAAACGTTTTGTCAAAAATGGCGGACCAAGAAAAGTAACAACAAATAAAATAATTAAAATGTACATAGTTTCGACTACCACGACCCCGGTCCAAGAATAATTCAATTAACAACAACAAAATGGCAGCTGGAAAGGTTGCCAAGGCCTTTTTCGGTTTGATTTTCGATACGGTACACTGCGCTGGTATTACCGGGAAGGACAATGGATTTGGGAACAATTACGTTTGGGCGGGATCGTTAGAATCGGGACTCCAGATAGCCACTCACCACAGAAAGCCTCTGATGGTGATAATCCACAAGTCATGGTGCACCGCCTGCAGAAACTTGAAGCCGAAATTCGCCAACTCTCCAGAGATACAGACGTTGAGCAAACACTTTGTTATGGTCAATTTGCTTGATGAAGATGAGCCTAAGAACACTGTTTTTGCGCCGGACGGAACATATATACCGAGGTACAAGTTCGAATTGCTCACGAAACTTTGGTTTTGGAATTTTTAGGCTAGTCCGGGAATTAAAAAATAATTTACTAAACCTAGCTTGGCACAGTCATTGGTTATTTAGCGTTGAATCAATACGGCTGCCGTGTGTACTAATTAGAACATCAGTTTCCAATCTATATTAGGTCAAATAATTAGAGATTTGAGTCTCTATTGAACGGTAGCCGTTTAGAGGCCGATAATATTAAATATTACCTACCTGAATAGGTACATACCTATGATTATGAAAATTATCGCAACATGGATATCATGCTAGGTTTATCTTAATCTAATTCAAATATACCGATAGTATCTAAATCTAAATCGAATGCTAATAGAAAATGTGCTATGTTTATGACTTTTCAATTATCTATACCTACTAGATATACTATTATGGACTGTATGCTTCTCTAAAATTGTGCGACAATACGTCCCGTGCAGTCTCATTTCGTCTGTTTTTTTCTACTAAAAGTAGGGACCATTAAATACTTATCAAGGAACAAAAGAACAGATGAATGGATTGTATGAAACGTGATAGTTATGGTTATGTAGGAAGTGGACACCGAGATGACGCCCGATAGAGATGTTTGGAAGAAAACGATGTCGAAATAGTTTGGGTTGATTGGAGAGCCCTGTGTACTAGTGAGCCAGTGGTAACAGTCGCGACTGACGAGTAGGCCTTTGTATACATTATTTCATCACCACTACCCTTAAAACGGAGAAGGAAAACATCGTGAGGAAACCAGCATGTCCTAGAACCAAAAATTCGAAGACATGTGACATTTAACAACTCGCTCTGGGAGCACGTGGTGGATTACAGCCCACTCCGTCTCACAGAGAAGAGGCCTGTGTCCCAGCAGTGGGAACATTTTAGGCTGATTATATCTATAGTGGAGAGCCCTAAATCCAGCAGTCGACTGCTATAATGATCATGAAGATCGGCAGGAGGATAATGAAGCATTGCATTAAAAAAAAACGTATTTCTTTCCCCAGAATTCTATTCATATCACCAAAAGGCAACGTGGACACCGAAATTGTGAATGAGGAAGGCAGTACTCAACACAAGTACTTCTATAGCAAACCTGAACAAATTGCCAAGTCAATGCAAAAAGTGCTAGACAAATACACGGAGGACCAATTTGACGTATGAAGAGTTCAATACTAGAAGATCTTCCCTACGTAACATAAATATTGCAATCATCATATTATAGAATTTTTATTTTAAATTTATCTGTGTAAATTAGAGAATTGACATACGCATTGGTTCCAGGATCCTAAAGAACCTAAAAAGCAAAAGATCCAATAGAATGACTAGCAAACTGTGACATATAACGATATATATCACATTTAGGAGATATATAACTGTGATACAGTCTGTGTGAGATTAAGGTCAGCCTGTAAACTCTGTATTCTTTCTGTAAAAAATACTGAAACAGCTTGCTCAAATCTTTTAATTTATTTACATTTTTTTTCCTAACTTACATACACACTTCACATCAGTCCTACTATTCAATAGCTCTAGAGTATTGGCAAGTCACTCATGGAAACAGTATCTACGAGTAATACTGCTTCACGAATAAACTCTATTTCGCCATGGACAATCGGCCTGCTACCAGCCTTGCTTGCGGTTAGGACATTCTCTATGTCTGTATGAGGTATTCTCATTGATAACTTGTGCTGAAGAAAAATTATGCTCTTCTCAAGAACCTTAACCTCATATTTAGAGGTATGGGAGATAAAGTGCGTCGTTGGTGTAGTGGTCGCAAGCGCAACTGCTGAGCATGAGGTCCTGAGAGTTTTTCGATCTGGAATGTCTCAGTAGCAGCCTGTAGTCTGGATTTGTGCTCGGTTGGTGGCAATAGGCTCGCCCCTATTACATGAGTCTTTAACGTAACTAGCAAAATATGGGTGTACTATACAGGGTGTAACAGAAACCCTATTGCTATCCTTAAGCACTAAAGATAACAGCTGGTATAGAATCACTATACATAGTTTCAGCTCAAAATAAAATACTCTAAGAATTGTCACCAAATTTTCGGTTTCATATGTTTCATAAATTCAAATCGTAACAAACGTGTCACCGCACTATCAAAAACTTTCCACGTTACTTGCCAATATCACGATAAATCTCTTCTGTAATTCAATATGGAAAGTTCGGTTTGTGGTATCAATTTATTAAAAATTCTCATAACTTCCGAACATGTAGAGATAGGATTAAAAAACCCTTCCAATATCGTTTGATATCATCCAAAAAAGCCATACCCTTGGTATGTATATACTCTTTCGTTACACGTTGTATATGGGTACACCTTAACTCAACCCTACGGAGAAACAAGGCGTGGCTTTGTTATGCTGAGGTCCTCATCCACCATAGAAAACGAGGTTCTTTCGACCAGAGCGTGTTGTGTCTGGTGAGTGATGGCCTAACTGACCCACAGTTGTGGTAGGGTTTTTGTACATATGCTAATCGCGCGGATGTCCCTGCTTGTTCAATGCAGGATTCGTGAGATTCGTAATTCGCATGTGGCGTTGTAGATGGCTGCACAACCGCAACATTATCCGGTTCAAGTAACTAAATATAGGACTTACATCTTCGACGACTGGCTCGACGTACATTTCCACGGTATTGTTGAGGGGCGGCAGCGGCATCGGCATTGGTGACGCCGCCGCCGAGGACCTTCGAGATATGCTGTTGCAGGAGCATTGCGAGACGGACCGACGGGAACGGGGAGATTCTCTGTGGACAATGGAAATTAATTTTCAGACTTTTTGAAGAAACATCGAAGGATGTTGTAAAGTGACACACAACACACTATAGGCACTGATAATTTATTAATGTCATGATTTACATACATATCGGAGTCTGTACACAGGGATAGGTCAAGTCACTTGGGGAATTTGTGAGAATTCACACACAACCAATGTCGACATCTCTCCACGCCGTTTTGGTGGAATCGTAGAAAGTTTAGGGTTGCTAGACTCACCAAAGTAGTAATGGGAGACTCTTCGCAAATTCAATAAAGTAGTTTGCGTTGTTTTCACATTTATGGCCAAGTTAGAATGTTGAACCAAATTGATAAACTTTCATCAAAGAACTTATGGAGTTCTGAAATATAATGATTTACATTTGTTTACGCGACATGGAGAATTGGTGTTGGCAAATGGAGCAGAACCCCACCAAATGATTGCCGAAACTAGAAGCTTTGTCCGGGACAAATAAGCGGACTAGGTTCTGCTGTTCAACAAAAGTTCAGCCGGGCGAATTAACATGACAGCTAGCTTGAATGACGCTTGTGCAAACAATAACAAGTAACAGCAAGAGAATAACTCGAAAATTCTTAAGCGCAAAGCTTCACTGTTACCGTTGCACGTGGCTTTGGACTTAAGAATTTTCGAGTTATTCTCTTGGTGTTATTTGTTACTGTCCTTTAGGCGCGATTGGGCCAATTCGTGATTGGTCCAATTCACCTTATTCGCGATTGGTCCAATTCGCGGTTGGTCTAATTCGCGTTTGCACAAACATCATTCGAGTGATGTGTCATGTTAATTCGCCCGGCTTGTACGCTTGGTGCACCATAATTCTGGACACGTTTATTTAGAAGTCAGACTGAGATTGTTATGTGCATATTGTGCATGCTTAGTGAGGTACAAATTACGGTAAACAGCATTCCAAGCTTTACATTGGAATCTTGTTTGTTTTTGCTGGAACTCACGTGTACAGTAATAACAATGCAAGAACGATTGCTAATCTTATTCTGACCCGTAAACGCTAAAATATAAAGTTATGAGAACATAATTATCTAACTACCTTACAAGCTATTACTTGAGAGTAGGGGGCCTACTCTCTAAGCACGAAATCTGTAATCTCGGTCGAAGTTACGGGCGTTTCCTACTCCGTATCAATTAAGGACCTATGATTAGTTGGGGGGCCTAAACTAAGAATTAATTACTACACGATCTGACCCCGTCCTTACTCCCTTTATGGTTTTACCCGTCCAAAAAGTTAATTAATCAGCTGCAGGAGTCAATTTGAAGTTTCGAACTATTATCGGACGGGCCCGTGTTTTCGTTGACGGAGTTAGGGAATAGCCCCCCAGTACCAGCCCCGCCTTACGAGTTGTAGGTCGTGAGTTCGATCTCATACAGTTACTTTACTTTGTGTAATTAATTTCATCACCACAGCTCTCAAAAACGGTGAAGGAAAACGCCGTGAGGAAACGGCATGTGCTAGAATCAAAGATTCGAAAATATATGGCATCCTCCAACCAGCACTGGGCCCGCGTGGTGGATTACGGCCCACTCCTTCTTATAGACAGGAGGCCTGGGTCACAGCAGTGAGACCATTATAGGCTGATTATGCTACGCATGTATGAAGGTCCTTTTTAGCCGTACTGTTGAGCAAAGGATTTCCCCCAAAGCCTTCCTTGTATAGGTTGCCTTTTCTGGCCGATCTGTTATCAATGAATCCAAGTTATCGCAAAGTCAGCTTTATTTTGCCCGCATGAGCGATATTGCCCACTCTCTTCCCCCAGGTGTCGATTCTGGCCAATAGCATTACGTCTTGCTGTATTTCGTCATCAGTTTTAGATATAGCCAGTTCTTTGCTGATGTAGCATAAAATTAAAAAAAAAACATAATCACTGCTAGTGGTGATGATTTTGTGGTGTACCTACTATCTCAATTTAATTTAGGCCATTGCTATCTTTTTCCTTCTAATAAAACAAGAAAGAGACGGAAATAAATTAGGGCTTTCAAATTTAACTGAACTAAGATTTTCTTCGACAACTACGACAAACTAAATTCATCATGCTTAAAATCAAGCCAAATTCAAGGCAATCGAGACGTAATTTCGTTTGAGAGTTCAGTAGAAAGCATCACCTGTCTTTTTCTTTCGCGGTCTATCAGTAAGAGATAGCAATACTCTTCTTTAAGTTTAGGTGGCGAAAAACAACCGGCACCAACAACAACTTTAAAACTAATTGCAGCCGTACCTATATATTTAGAATTTTAGACCCTCCGCCGCCGCAGCCTGCTTGTCGTATACACAGGCCTTTCAAAGTTGTCGTTGTATCAGTTCTCAATTCTCATTCATTCATTCAACAAAGCTTTGGAATAAATTATACACCGCGAAATTTTAATGGTTGTTTTCCCGCAGCAGAACAACTTGCCATAAGGAGTACTTTCGAAGCATAGAGTAAAAGTATAAAAATAAAGATATTTTTGTTTTAAAATAATTAAAAAAATATTCATCAACTCGTTAAAACACTACTCAATAGTAACACTAGAGGTAACTTGTAGGTACTACTCGAATCGCACGCACCTCCGACAAAGGGAACAGCGATGCATAAATGTTCAAAGCAAAATAAACTTTCGCACGTGGTGATTTTTCACAATGGTTAATCTGCCATTTTTTATTTCTCATATTTTATTTGTTTATAAAACGATTGTATTACAAAGACAAAACCATTTCGCTGCGGGAAAACAACCATTAAAATTTCACGGTGTATAATAATTTGTAAACACAGCCATTCGTTGCCATTTGTCATCGACAGAATATTAATTACTATTAAATTTTAATAAGGCAGCGGTCAGACTGTGTGGGAACTGGGGCACGATAAACATCTGATAGTAATTTGTTATTGTTACCTACATACATGAATGCCATATTATTACCGATAGTTCAAAGGCCTGCCCTGCTGAACATAGGCATAAGTAGCACATAGCCATGAATAGATGAAATCAATCTACATGATCTTCACATCATGTGACCAAGATCATGTCTGGAGTTTAAAAAAGACTCGTGTTTGTTTCGGCTTTTCTTCTCAGAGTTGTCAGATAGGAAACGCCGACCTCATCTAGTTTTTTTAAATAAAAAAAGTGTTTGTACAAACCTACTCACAAAAATAAACTATCATTTAGTGAGGTCTATTATATCAACATATCTTGTGCCAGCGTTTATCTAGATTAATCCATTCTTAGGCCTCTCTTTAAGACTACGGTGCTAATATTGCTGCACCAGTTTTGTCTAGTACTGCTCCCACAGTACGAAGTGAACAGCAATCCTATTCTTAGGCCGTTAGTCAAAGCATATGTGATGCACCTACCGACTCTAACAGAACACTACAAAGTGAAAAATGACTTTAATTTCGGAAGTCGGTGTCTTTGGTTTTGTATTTTCGTTTTTACCAGCGACTTCTAAAATACAAGTTATTTTTCAGTTTGTTTGTAGTGTGCTTACTGTAAGTAACTTACCCCAGACTACTTGGTATGTTAATAACGGTGACGGTAAGTTATTATAAAACCGTAAGTATACTGAAGCTAGCTCAAAACCTACTTAAGCAAAGTTAATAAAATAAGTATGGGACCACCCCTGAGGTATACTCTATCAGAACAAAATGTCTAAAATTAAAAAAAATCGAAATCGATCTAGAATGGCTAGAGATAGCGCGTAACATAGATATACTTACTTTCAAAAAATAATATACAGTCAAATTGTGAACCTCCTCCTATTTGTAGTCAGTTAAAAACCGATCATTTTAAATATTGCCATGGGATTGGAGTCGGAAGATAAACGACTATACATATTTCGGATCAGTCAAGAAGCAACTAATGATGATGCAATCCATGAAATAAACAGAAACATTACCAAATATATTCATACAGGAGAAGTTTTTATCCAGTGCGCAAACTGTACCATGAATTCAGCATATCATTCTAGACCCCCCAGCGCAGAAATTTTTCGTCGGTTATACAAAAAAAAGTGTCTAGAATGATATGTTTAATTCATGGTTACAGTTTGCGCACTGGATAAAAACTTATCCTGTATATATTCATTCACAAATACTTACTCTTAGTCAGAAAGTGTGTATAAATAGAGTGGGTACGGAGAAGTTAATGAGTCCTTAAATCGAGCATTGGCATGAAGATTGGCTGTAAAAGTGACGACTTGTGACTGTTAGGAGGTATAATGTCAACACCTTTGAGTAGTTACTTCTAAATTGAGGGGAGTTTCTTGTTCAAAACTGTGGAGATGTACACGAGGTAGACTCTTATTATTCTTACGCAGATAAGAGCTAAACTAATTTTGATTCACATCCTAAATATATCCTTATAATATAATAGATAATATAATATAAATATATTAATATTCTACTAGTACATAACAGCGTTTTCTAACAGCTTGTTTTTATATATAATAGTAATCTGTGGAAAATGTTGTGGGTAGTGTATATGTTAAGTTTAATTTTAAGATCTTTCTGTTTATGCTTAATATGCTGTTTGTTTTCCCAAATGTAATAAATAAATAAATATTGTAAATGTGAAAGTTTGTGAGTTTGTATGTATGGATGTCTGATACTCTTTCACACAAAAACTACTGAATGGATTTGGATGAAATTTGGCACACAGATAGATTATAACCTAGATTAACACATATAATTTTTTATCCCGGTAGTACGTTCCCACGGGACAATTTCCGACTTCCACGCGGGCGAAGTCGCAGGCGGAAGCTAGTAGCAATATAAGGGGGGCTAAATAATAACAGCCGCATAGGTCGTTTGACGGCTAAGATACACTTGACTAGGCCGGTTAAAAAAATTAGGTGATTTTTTGTGATGGGGTCGATACATTACCAGGTCTACGTCCGCAACATTATGTTTAATGTTTTATACCTCTAAAAAACGGAATGTTGCCATCATTTCTAGGGAGTCTACTTTTTAAGTCCGTCCACGAACATACGGTACCGTCTAAACGTAGTTCGAAACTTCGGCGTGAAGCCTACTACCCGACAACCAATTAATTCACCTTTTCGGACGGGTAGAGACAATTGTCAAATCGTGGTGTCATTCATTCTTAGGTCGAGCCCCGAACACATCTTACGAGTATGTCCGTAGGTGATACGCAGTAGGAACCGCCAGTAACTTCGCACGAAACTAAAGATTTCGTGCTTAGGGAATAGACTCCAGAGACCAATTGAAAATGAGGTAACGAGGAAACTGACTAATTTCATATTTTTTGAATTACTTAATCTAATTACCTGCCGTCTTGTATGGGTCAGAATGTTGGGCCACAAAAGGAATGAATGAATGGCAATTACATGTAGTGGAGATGAGAATGTTAAGAGGGATGTGTGGTGTTACACGAATGGATGGAATAAGAAATGAGTATAGAAGAGGAAGCCTGAAAGTGCCAACGATAACTGAAAAGTTGTGTGGAAATCGGTTGTCATGTGATAGATGTCATGAGGAAAGTTATGAGTATGAATTTCGATGGTTATAAGAGTAGGGGGAGACCAAAGAAACGATGGATGGACTGCGTGAATGATGATATGGTTAAAAAAGGTTTTTTTTTTGGGTGGGAGATCATTAAATAACTTCTCCCAGTCTGGGTGGAGCAAGAGGACGTGTCAGACTTTTACTGACTAAAACCACCCGTGTTCCCTCAGTTGCCGGTGTGCCAGGGTCCGCGGTATCTCTTTCGAACAACCCGCACCCCTGGCAGGCATCGGCCCTTGCGGACCCCACCAGTTGGTGCTGACATCTCTTTGAGGCGCGCGTGGAACACAACACGCCGTCGACCCGGACTTGGTCCTTACCGGACAGCGAGCTACCCATTACTCGCCGGCCGCAAGCCCACGCCTACGGCGGCCAGGAATCAGCCTGAGATTCCCAACGCCCAGGGCGTCGCCTGCGACGACTAAGGCCGTGAAGGCGCCTGTACTGCCTCTCCCTCACGTGCGCCGTCTCCCTCTTTGCGAGCATTACTGCTTCGTAGGACGTGACGGCTATCCACCCACTCTCGCTCCGTACTATGGCCTGGACCAGGGCCGGATGCGAGAGATCGCCGCCGCCGATCGCCTCCACGAGGACACGGCGGTGCTTCGCCCAAGCCGGGCAGACCTCCACCGTATGCTCTACCGTGTCCTCAGGGCGATCTTCGTATTGGAAACACCCGGGCGTTTCCTCCCGCCTTATGCGAAACAGGAACCTCCCGAAACAGCCGTATCCGGTGAGGACCTGCGTCAGGCGAAAGGTGAGGACGCCGCAATCGTGGCGTGCCCAATGTTTAGAAATGGTGTGCCTACGGAAATCACGACTAATAGTGGAAGAATAAGACATGTTGCGCCGATCACAAATAAATTTGGATAAGGTCAGGAGAATGAATGACGACTTAATCTAATTACCTTCTGCTTCTCCGACACGTATGGTGCGAGGTCCGCTCACACGTGCACCGGACTGGCACGAAGTAGCCCAGCTGGGGCAGAGGCCCTGGCTCCGTGGAATCACTGGAGTCACTCCACTCTGGCTGGCTGAATAGACCCATGTCCAGGGCTGAAGGCATCGTGAAGAAAACGACCTCCCTTTAAACGCTGTTCTTTCTTTGGGTTTTGTTGTTTGGAAACGAAGGTTTTGGTTTGACTATTGCAGTTTTGAAATTTTACTTAGTGAATGTTCGTTAGTTTAAATATGTTTGGTTGATTTTCTTTTTAATTTGTTGTGAATAATTTGAGAGAGTTGTTTTCTGATGAACCGATTGAAATCTGCCTTTCTTAGATCGGTTTATCAAATTTTAAGAGGGTATATTGTTGTTTTAAGTAAGTCTTTTTTAATCTTCTCTAGAGATTTGCTGGTCTCACACGTAGATTGATGTTAACTTAAAATCTCACTACTGATAAAGCACAGATTTAAGTCCTACAATCTGATACAGTAGCAAAGTTGGTGTTTAAAATTAGCTCACTTTTTGATAGTTAAGTTTTTTAACACTGTTTTAGAAAGTTTTCCATAAACTGTCCAATTAACTTGAAATAAGGTAACACTGGTTTCACTAATTGCACTATTTAACACTATTACCTGGCTCGTGTCGAAATTTTGGTTCAGAATTCGAGAAACACGTCAAACACTACTAGATGCCAGAGTTTTAGTGTGAAGTATAAACTAATTTAAGGTTATTTAAAGTTAGTGTACAAACAAAATGATAAGGACGTGACGAGGTGCGTCTACAATTAGATCAAAATAGTAATGATATGAATGATAAGATTACTTGTAATAATAATTGTTTTTGGGTTAACACGTCGGTTGATGAAATTGGAGCGCCCAGCCCAAAAGTTATCAATGGTAGCCCAAAAAAATACAATTATTAATGGATTATGTAATATAAGTTTAGGTGTCATAGACGTAAGACGTAGTTTAATCATTTTAACTACAAATAAGCAAGGCCCATGTCCAGCAATGGACATTTTGTTTCGGCGGAAGTGACGATGATGATGAATTAAAAATAAAATGAATTTTTGTATGAAGAATTCAATAATTGTGAGCTATTGGAGAGGCTGCTTACAACTGTTATTTTCACAATTTTGTAATGTCATATCACATTTTCTTTTTTCAGTACTAAATGTAGACTAATCAGATCGTTGACCCCATCAATCTTCAATGATAAAATGTTCGTGGTAAGTAATCCTTTAATTGTTCAAATAATTAGGCATCGCCAGTTTAAAAAAAATCTAAATATCGCTTTCTCCAAATACAAGTAGGTTTTGAAATTGCATAGTTACCCGTGATCCAAAACATTCACGTCCGTGATCTTGAAGACACTGCTTAGCGACAAAAGTAAAAAATCAAACAGTGTGTTTTATCGACGCGATGAAAAAGAGTGCATCCCAGGATGCACTCTTTTTTGACGGCCAACGAATGTCCAAGATCCAGTGCGCGAAAAATACTGTCGCAATATTATTACGTCTGCGCGTACGTGGATTTAAGCGGTTATGACACTATCCAATTTGTAGAAACTCTATTTAGGAACACTCTAATTAGGAAATTGGAAGCTAGTGATCACACTACGCTAAATTGAATTCTAAATCGGAGAGACGACTTAGTCATGACGTAGAATTACATTGGGTTGCAAAATTTAGGAAGTAGTGCGGTCGAGAGTTCGAGACCTCCCATCTCGCTAAATCGGATCCAACTGTTTTAACTTCGATTACATCTTCCGATTTCCAACAAATTGGATAGCGTGATACGCACTTTACGCAGAATTCTAAAACGATTTTCTTTATGCTCGTGACTGTACCTATGCGCACACGCATCATCGGGATGAACCTGATGCACCATGCACGTTATTTACATATCCTCACCTACCACTTAAGTGCTATGTATTATTGTTACAGTACCTACTTTATATTCGACAGTAAACATTTTTGGATGCGCTGCATGGAAGGAATGTGTTAAGTATTTCAAGTAGGTTGCTTAGGCACCTGTTTCCTTTTTAATTTCATGCACTGAGGAATTCCTATGGAAATAGGTGGTTATGCCATGAAGTAATTTTGTATGAAGCCTTTTGATTTATCGCCTTGGTCGATGTCTTTGATAAAGTTATTTAATTCATTAATCTGTCTTGGGCAAGTCTTTGATGAAGCCAACGTTTCCTTCAACGAACTTGTGAATGATTGAAATTAAAACCATCTTAACTTAGGACTATCTCAAGAACACGAAGTTTTTTTTTCAGATGCTACCCAAATTGAATCGTAGTTATTATCAAAACCGAGAAGATCAACAAAAGAGCGAATCCTTAAACAAAAACAAATGGCTATACATAATTATGCGAAAATATGCCAAAGTGTAATTATTATCATTAATTGGTTAGCCAAACTAGCGGCTAATTAGCTGATGCGTATTTATCAAAAAGCTTGGAGATATTGAATCTGTATATTCGATTCTTGATGCAGTTTAGTGTAGGAGCCATCACAACATTTTCCGAGAGTCCACTCCATGCTGTTACAATTCGGTTAGACAAGAAGGTAGTGTAGTGGCCAATTTTGCTAATCGAAACTGTTGATTATTCCCAATATCACTATTTATTTCTCTCTCGTCTCACACTTGTCTAAAACCAGTAACCTATGAACATTTCTATGAATCCAGCAGCTGCTCTAGCTATTGTTTTTAAACAAATAAAGTGCTGGAGCGAGCTCGGGTTTCGTCAAAAAACCATCCCAAGCGAACGTGAGGGCACGCGCATTCCTGGGAACCGATGTTCCTTTTTTTTACTAGGTGTATTTTTTTGGGATCGTGACTCACAAAGGATCCGACGTAATGTAATTATGATTGAATATTAACATTCTTTTTCGGCTGTGGTTTGTAGGAAGAAAGGGTTTCTTATGGGAAGAAGTATTGTGGCTATTTTGTTTTTTTCCGCAATTGTTTTGTGTGAACTGAAACTGAATGTATGAATGAGGATTTGGCTAGAAAAGGTAAATCCTTTCTTTGCTGAAGTCTCCTACTCATAATCTTTTGAGATTTCGTGAATCAGTGAGTGAATGAATGAGTGACCTTACGCTTTTATTTATTTCAAATAAACCAATTACAAGCACTTTTGAATTGTCAAGGGGTAGGTCAGTCAGAAAGTTTATTTGCCAATTCCAAAGCGTAGTTAGTAGGCAAGTAACTCCATGAACACTGTATTAAATCAAAATATTGTTACAAAAAATTGGTTACTTACATCATTCATGTTGAAATTATATAAGCGAGAACTATATAAAAAGATGTACACATAAGCCTCCTTATATATAAACGTTGCAAGGTTTATAAATAAGGGGGTAAAAGCGTCCGTGATGAAACGTACATGATGTTTTCATTGACAAGGTAACATCATGATGTCAATATCTTTGAACAGTTCCAACATAGAGAATCGCGCCTGCGCAGGTCATATATTGCTCTGATGGCACTTTTACTGCAGAATAAAAAAATCACAATATTTGTAGCCCGTCCCGTATTTGTAACTGAAATATACTAGCCTGGCGGTGGTTTGGGTTACTTAGTTTCGACGCCTGAAAACATAACGCAAAACTGGTTTCCGACATTCGAAGGCCCTTTCTGGCTCTTAACTTAAGCATGGCACACAAAAATGCAGGTCATGTGACTGCATTTCCTTGGCCTACCGACTTTTATGGTTTTACCGATAATGACTGGTATTACGCAGTAGATATGACCGAAACTGAAATATAGGTAGAAATTCTCCGACACGACCTAGCTATATACGGCAGCTACTAGTATTCCAATCCTTTTAACTTCGCAAAAATCAGACAAAAATACGACCTTGTTTCCTATTAAAATTAGCAGATTTAGAAAAAAAATGAGGACCATAATCATGGTCGTCAGTGCTCATTGGCATTAGGTGCGTAATCCCAGCAACGTACGTCCCCATACGTAATTCCAGCTAAAGCACTAGGAAGTGGTGAAGGGCGGGCGTTTTGGAGGACTGTCTTATGTAATTATGACGTTCAAAAAGTGCTGACTCGCAGCCTAGTTTGAATAAATGACATTTTATTTGAACATGAGCATTGATACTCGGGGTAGCCTGTTACTTCCCGCACGTAAACCTAGCGTTTCAACATCTTAAAAAACATTTAATATTTTTCCAGTCGGATACAACCATTTATCACACAAAACTAATGTATCAACACAAAGCGTTAAATAGAGATGTCTTCGTCGTGAACAAACAGACAGACATACCTCCATTCATTAGTATATCTTGACACTCGGACATACAGATTCGTAGACATCCAAACATACATAGAATTCATACTAAATCATCCTTTAGAGCTTTTCGTTAAACATGACCAAGTATATTCGAGCACAGAAGTGATGGGAATGAGGTATGAGAAGTTTGTCTGCATGTTTATAAAGCACAGGTGACTTTGAGTGTGACACACGATCTGTCAGTTGATGTGGATTAATTTGATGGTAATTGGGAATACATAGTCAGAGGAATGTATATTAGTATTGGGTACTGATGAGCAGAAATGATATCCATCAGATACAACCTTAGTTATTATCTTTGCTAAAATATTATAAAGACATGATTGACACGCGAGAAATACAGGGTGGCACGACGCACAACTTGTTACGATTGATTCAATACAGGATTTTGAAAACTGCGTTGAAATATTTCGTGAAAAAAACTTCTGCTTATTGCATTGCATTGCATTTTGGCCACGTAGGTATTGCACTTTTCTACGCAGCTGCAGTTTTTTTTTTATAACATGCGATACGTCTAGATTGTTATGATGAATTCAGTTTAAGTTAGAGGTTTTAGATCCAAAATTCATTCTAGCAATAGTTTTGAACGAAGTTCCTTATCGCGCGTTGCGAAAGGGGGCTAGACGGAAAAAATTAAGACCAAAAGTTGTAACGACACTTTTTGCTACATTGTTGTAAGCCGTGCGGCGTGCGCGTTTCTCTGCAGACAGAGACACAGACAGAGTGCATATATATATATATATATGCGTGTGTGTGTGTGTATGTATATGTACAATTTTTAAAGTTTTATTACAATTCCTTCACTAATTAATCGAAAGGAACTTCGTTCCATCCGGGTGTCCCTTAACACCTCTAAATTTTTTTTGTTTTGGTTTGACATAAAAACTTAACAGGTAGATAGCCAGAGCCAGTTTCGCATTCATGATATTAAGTTCGATGTGGTCACACATTAATCACTTTCAAATAAAACTATCACTCTTCCACTTTTCTACCGACCAGTCCTCAAACGTATTTGTCACAGCGTCTAGACATCTGTATGCCGCGCCCGTAGTTCCGCTGTAAGCGCTGCCAGTCCGCTTAGAATAGCGGACACATTGTAAGCATTTTAAACTAGCCTTTAACTTTGCTTCCTTTTTCGTTCGTTAGGAAACTTTCTGTTGATTGCTTCGTGGTCTTTGTTTTGATGGTCATAAATTGGATGGTAGGTACGTAAGATCGTCTAATTTAAACCAGCACGACCTTCCACAAAAGAAATCTGTACAAACATTTGAAATGTGTATGCAACCAGCAGTGGAGCCCGTGCAGTTTTAAACAAGATTATCTAGTTTAAAACTGCACGGGCTCCACGGTCTTCCTGATTTAATTAGATTTTTATATTTGCACTCTGCTTTTCTGCTGGTGAATATGCCTGTCCAGTATGGAACCATTCTGCCCACGCTGACCTAGTGGAGACAGCTCTAAATGAGACGAGCCGGATTTTTAGTGGCTGCCTTAAACCGACCCCAGTACGATTGCTGTATCCACTGACTAGCATTGCGTCACCAAGCGTTCGCAGGACTATAGCCAGCCGTATGGAAAGGTGGAAACTACAGACTGACTCACGCCACCCAATGCACAACTACGTCTCAGTGCCCCAGAGGCTAAATAGCCTAAAAAGTTTTATAGGGTGCGCAGGTCTAGCTAGTCCAGCCAATAGAGATGTAACCTGTGGCGGGAGCTGTATAAACCCCCCTGATAACTTTATCGAACCATCTGAGAGCCTTCCGCCTGGGCACGCGTTACCGTGGCTGATTTGGAAATCTCTAAATAGACTTCGAACCCAATTCGGCCGGAGCAAAGACAATCTCCACAGATTCACGGACGGCTCAGATCTCAAGTGCGTATGCGGTATCTTTCCACAGACAATGGCTCACCTTCCATCCTGCGCCGCATGCCCGCCCTCTTACTTGTGCATTTGACGATTTTATGACTGCGTCAGCGAGCGGAGTTCGCGAAGCCAAATTTAGGGCCAAAGATGTTTGAATTTTTTTGCCATCGATACGCTAAGAAGAAAAAAATGATTTTGTTTCATGATAACCTGCTTTATCAAAAGTTTCAAACTGTTATTCTCGGTGTTTTGTCCAGATTGATACATGTCTGTTTTAACTTACTATAACGAAAACCCTTAGGTAGAGCGGAGATGTTAAGTAATGAAAAAACTAAACATTTGCAGAAGCGGGTAAGTTGGTTTAATGGATAGGTACGTAGGAACAAAGGTAACTTTTACCATGATGTCATCATGACCACCCTATAATGTTCCCACTGCTGGGACACAGGCCTCCTCTTTATGAGAAAGAGTAAGCCGTAATCCACCAAAAGGGCCCAGTGTGGGGTTGGTGGGTGGTTGGAGTCATTTGTCTTCGAATTTTTGGTTCTAGGATATTCCCTCACGATGTTTTCCTTCGCAGTTTTTTAGAGCAGTAGTGATGAAATAATTCATTCAAATTAAAGTCTGGGTCTGAATCAACGAAAAAATCAAAACATTGAGCCTGTGCTTATTGATTGCACATTGTTTGTTTAGCTTTCTTGCCTGTGTCCAATGACCCAGTTTTAATAAAGTAACCTAACTAGTTATAAGAATACTAACTACTTCTTACTTCATAGTAGTTCATAGCCAAGCTTTCTTACATGTCCACGGAGTAGTCAGCAAATAGAGTAACCATAGTATTCAACGTCGAGCGATATAAAAATAGTTTAAATACTTGTGATTATTAACGCAAAGAATTGAGAGTAATTTCCGAGAGCGAAATGGATTGATTGTATGCAGAATCGCGATCTTTAAGAACGCACGGACGTTAAAATATCGCAGCGGGATTTTATCGCGCACTGGATTTTCAGAAATTTACCTCGCATTGAAAATCCAAAAGAGTGCATCCCAGCGCGTTGAAAATCACACTGGTCGATTTTCGACTCTCGGGGCAGTACGTTGAACATCCAGTGTGTGAATAAATCTGGCCACGATATCTCTACGTCCGTCCGTGCAAGCGTGGACTAAACCTGCTTGGAATGCACTGTAAAGATGGCGGTTGCTCTCAATAACGGATGGCGTCAATGCCCCAGAATTAGACATTAGCTATCAAATATGATTGAAAACTCATCCTAAGTCCTATGTGACTCTGTCAACAATAGTGACTTTGGTAACACTCCATTTCCTTGCCACTCTTTGTCTTCAACTACGTATTATTTACAATAGAAGCTCAAATTCAAGCCTCACCGAGTCATGGGTCTGTGTGCGGTCCAAAAAAATATACATCAGTCATCTTAGAGCGTGGGCGATGCTCGGAATCAAACTTTTTTTTTTGAGCTCTCCTGCTTGAGTTGCGGTTTTTACGTACGTACAGTCATCAGGCTTTGGGTCTTCTTTGAAAAGTTGGCATGTGATTACAGTGATTTGCCTATTACTTACTTTACTTGAATGATATTGGCAGTGTAGCGGCATCTATATCGCCGTAATTATGCGAAATACGTATCACACTAAAGGTGCGCTTACACGAGCAACTAAAATTGCTCCATCCTGGTCAATTCTCGTCAACTATGACGTCACGACTACATCCAGTAATTTAGGGCAATAGCAACATAATAACATACGGCCACAAAATATCGTGCAATATGGAGCAACTTAAAAAACTAGGCAATACACCAACCCCGCCGCCTCCGCCACCGGCCGGTTCCTCTCGCAAAAACGAGATGTAGTTACAGTAGTTATACGTACAAACAAGATAGAAAGAAAATTGACTAAAAAATTCCAACCGATTGGATATTCGGCAACTCATGAAATATATGGAACAATCAGAAGCGATATTTCCGAAACATTTCCGCAATTTATTGTTGTTGCTCCAGATTGCTCCACTTAATTGATCCAGATTGTTCCATTAGTGTTGCCGAGCAATAATTGCTGTACCCTGTATCGCGCAAGCAGAGTTAACCGCGAAACTAGCATATTTACAAGTACAAAATCTAATGGTCGCTCAGTGGAAATTCGACGATAATTAATGTCATGAATTTCTAATGCGTTTTCATACTTCTCCGTCCGCGTAATTTTCGTAAAAAAGAGGATACAAATACAAAGGTTTTCGTCACGTATTAATTATACAGAGCGACTGTAAGAGGAACGCTTGCGAAGCCAGAACGTAGGTTATATACAACCTAAATGCAAACGGGTACCAATAACCTTTCACCTTAAATTGGTTATTTTGCATCAATTTATAACGTTTGACGCTTCTGTAATGTTTCTACTTATTTTATTTTGGCGGCGCTTTACAAAGGATGCCTAAACGTAAAGTCGCCGCCTGGACTTGGGGTCGTTTTTAAATGTGTTTAATCTCAAATAATCGTTTATTTAACTGTTCTCACAGCGTAGTGTACAAAATATACTAAAAAAAATAAGAAAAAAAAGAAAAAAAAAATAGATTTTTTGATGTTACTGTATCGAGAATCACTAGCCCTATCACCTGTCTTCGTTTTCGGAAGCCTTTCCCTTGCACCCTATATCTTAGATAGGGTGTCTGGGCGAAGGATCCACCTTTTTCTATTGAGGATGAGTGAAGTTTATACCCTGTTCTCATGCCTCTATATCAGCAATTTTACAATATTATGGATATCATTTTGAGGAGTAGTAGTAAGTATTGGATGCGAATGACGATAAATGGAGAGGTAAGGCACATAAAGTATTTGAGTTATCTGCCCATTCTCAACAGTCAGTGGATTAAGTTAGGCTGAATTGATTGATTTCTGAAGAAAAGCTAAGTATTTGAATGCGCATTATAAACGTGGGACTTATGAACCCTAAACAAAAGAAAAACTACCCCTGACCAAAGAAAATAACAGTAAAAAATAAAGAATGAAAGATTTTTTTGGTCAGTGCAGCTGGTGACAACATTATTGCTTCATCGCCACCACTGCCTGGTGTTACAAGAAATTAGTTAGACGGATAACTTAGAGATCTGTAACACAAATCAGATTGGAACTGGGTCGTCGATTGAACCTTAAACGAATCGTATCGAATCACAATTCGATTAGTCTCGTGGTATCGAAATGTTGTTAAGAACGGTGTGAAATTAGCCTTAAAAATGGCTAGCATCATTTAGGACGCTCTGCAAGTGGCCTGACAAAAGAAACATAAAACGCAGCTAAGGTGCCTGCAAAACTACATTATGTAGTGGGGACTTCAAAATTAGGACCGAATAAGATCCTGCAATAGAACAGGCTATACTGCGTTTCATGAAATAATTCTCTTTGTTGTAATGTTGGCTCCCCTGTCTCTAGAGTGAAGAAACCTGTTAAGGTGTCTCCAGCGAAGCCCTCGAAATTCAAATTTGCTTACGCTTCTTTTAAATTTGCAGGTTGATATGATTGGCGTTCGTATTTTTTTTTTATTAAATAAAAATAGGCATTAGTGACAGCTGCTGTCTCCTCGCGTGTGTGTGACAGTGTTAACATATCTATTAAATAAATACACGATCAATCCCATACATTGTTATGCAAAAAACCCCATATCAAAAACTCATCTTGCATTTTGTTGTTGCATAACTATGTACCTATAAGGCCATTCATCGCATTGCCACTTAACATCAGATGAGATAATTGTCTACGACAAGCATAAGCACATTTGCATATGCATAAGCTTTCGTCCAAATCCTTATATGGTTTTATACCCTTATTAGTATTCCGTTTGCGCCTAGATTTTATCTAATATTTTAACATCTGCCAAAACTACCGCCGTATTCAATTACGTACTACGTGCTTTTTTTTTTCGTGCTTTTTTTTTTTTAGGCTATTTTAGGATTAAGTAGCTTTTGGTAGCTCAAGATTAGTGGTGCCTTCGTTTTAGTTACGTTATTTAATAGAACTTACGTTATGAGCAAGATTGTTTCGTCAATAACTGTATTTTCTGCATCTTTGTGGTAACTATTAACCTATAATGTTCCCACTGGGACACTGGCCCTCCTCTCTGTGAGAGGGACTGGGCCATAATCCACCACGTGGGCCCAGTACGCGTTGGTAGATGTCACATGTCTCCGAATTTTCGGTTCTATGACATGCCGGTTTCCTCACGATGTTTTCCTAAACCGTTTTGAGAGCAGTCAGGGTGATAAAATGATCCACACAATCTTTTACAATGTTAATTTATTTTCAGTTATGTATGTCTCCTCGTGGTATATCCTAACGTTTCTCCATGTTTCTTTTCTTTACCTAATTTTTTTTTTGCCTTTACTGTCTCTCATTTGGTTTTTTTTTGTGATGATGTCTTGCAGGTCAACCTATGAGGTTTTCGGCTGCTTAACAGGACTTACCTGTGGCTGCCTCAATAAATTAAGGCCGCCAGCTAGAGCCTAAAAACTTAAAACTAAGCTTGGTCCGTGGGGTACGGATCTCGGCTTAGGGCGTCGCTGGAAGACGCTGGAAGACGCTGGACAGCAAGGGACGAGCTGGATCGGAATGATTAATTTGCCCTACAGTTGATGCATTTTGCTTCATACTAAGTTCATAAAAATAATGCTTCTTTTATAGAGAGCTTAATGACATCATCAGGTAATCTGCTGATGACATTAATCTCTGCATTACATAAGAATCTAAAAATTATCGACTCAACACGAATAAAGCATTAAGGACAAAAAAAAACAGAATAGTGTGCGTTTATACGTTTTAACGGACACAAAATTCTAATGTCCAAGGTAATTGCTTCATCTCGTACAATTTAATGCAGATAGCAAAGGTTATATAATTTATAGGTACGATGATCTTACACGAATTACACGTTAAATTTTGTATTAGTGACTCCATTATTGGAGATCGTGAACAGATTGCATCTAGTGAAGAAATTATTTGCGAATTATTAGCAGCGACGATAGGCAGATAGTGAAAACTACTAGCAATTAATGAAAATTATTGATATTTTGGTAACAATAAATCTGAAGAAGCGAAGACTGCTACACAAAGCAATTTTAACAAGTCTATCACTCAACTCGAGTGATCTCCCAGGCTTGCACCACAATACCCCGTCCTCCATCATCTGCATCCAGTCTATCCCAGCCATCTTCTGAATTTCTTCGGTCCATCTATCTAGTGACCATTCCACACTGCACTTTCCGTCCATGGTCTCCGCTCGACTCATCTTCTACATCGGCCATCGGTCCTTCGACAAACATCGCTAGACATAGTGGTCTTCAGTTTGCTTACTCTTGAAGCTATGTACCGACATATGTAGCTTGCAGAACCGGAGATACGGATCTCCGGTTCTTTTCCTTCACACACTTCATACAATACACTTCACACAATTTCATAAACTAGTAACAATTGGTAAATGAGTAGGAATAGCATTACAGCTCTATCCATATATCTATCTTATACTGTATTGGAACAAAATTGCTAATCAACAAAAGATTAACCGCTATAAAGCTATAAACGTTGCTGCCATAAACCAATCTGTTGTGGCTCTAGTAAATCTATCGACAATAACCTCATTCTTGACAAACAACAAAGAAAACCTAAAACCAACATACAGCTTCCTTAATATCTTCATAAATTGTTCACGCACAAACTCGCTTCAATTCTTACACCGCAACTGCACACATATTCGTTGAACTTTGTTTCCGATTCTTAAACTCAATAACCCTCACTTTGTTAACAGATTGACAATCTTCTTTTGCATTTAGCCACACGTCTATTACATCCACTTAAGATTCGAAATCTCCAGTTTCCGCTGTAACTTGTGTTGGTGAGTTGATGATTCATCGAACATTGTCTTGTACTACGGCGACTCTTTGGCAATTGCTTTTGTAGGACAGTTGCAGTCCGACTGCCCTCTCTAATGAACGTATGCTTTGTATATGACTTAGCTTTCAGGGACATGTTGAGAAAGCTGATTGTGAGCAAATGTGTGTTGTAGGCAAATTAGCTGCAAATAGTAATCCTTTGTATAAGATACATTTGTTAGAGAAATGGCCACTGAGTATGGATTCTAAAAGAAGACTTCGGAAAGATCTTATTTTGAGCTACGGAATGGTTCACAAATCTTTTCCATTAATGTTTTGATTGTTCTTCAGAGGGCTGTTCTATTTTTAAGACAGATCAACGAATATACGTCGACGAACTTCCGGGAAACAGGACCAAATTGATGACACTATTGATAGCTGCCTATTTTCGGAATTTGATTGGCCTATATACTCCTACAAACCGAACAAATACGTGTTTGCCTTTTCTTCAGACAAAGGATCTTGTTGCTACCAGTTCGCAATACCGAAGTAGGTAGGCGATTAATCACATACTTGCATCAATGCAAGATTTTAATGATAAAATCCGAGTTTGACAGTGATTTTAACTACGTATATAACTATGTAGCTTTTCGTCCCACATGTGCTGATAGTAGGCACATTTGATTACTCACCGAATTATTCTGAGATACAAAAAGGCATGTGTCATCAGCCACCTTGGTCAGTAGGTGCAGTTTTTTGGATACGTTTTTTGCGCTCCCGATAACTGTAGAAGTAAAACTACGAGCATTTTTGTTTGGCAATCTGCTATTACAATATTTGGGAGGGGTACAATGCTTGTTTGAAAGAAATATAGGACTGAATTTTGGTAAGCTGCAATATGCCAACATTATGTTTTGTGTGTTGTTTTACTTGTGTTCTGTTAATGTGAATCCCAACCATAATAATAATAATATGTAAAAGGAATTTAGGACTGTTAAAGTCTTCGTTGATCGAGTACTGTAAAGATTGTCTGCCAAAGTCGACCTCATGTTGTATAAGGCTGGCGATAAAATAACTGTAGTTGAATTTGAACAGCCAAACAAATTAAGAAATGGTATAGCAGAAAAAACAGGAGTGATATTTGGCTGACAAGCAAAGGGAGAAGAATAAACTCTCACTCGTACAATACTCGTAGAATGATTTTCTTGGAAAAAATCATTAACAACAAAATGTATTTTATTGACTCGATCCGATACGGAGATCCCATAAGTCTCCTAAAGTACACATAGGGTACCTCCATAAGTTTACCATTTACGTTCTCAATTAATAGCTTTCTTTGCACATCCCCTCCGAGGTATTTTTTTGGGGTGGGAAATCATTAAATAGGTTCTCCCGCTCTGGGTGGAGCAGGAGGGCGTGTCAGACTTTTACTGACTAAAACCCACCCGTGTTCCCGTACTTGCCTGTGTGCCAGGGGCCGCGGTATCTCTTTCAAACAACCCGCACCCCTGGGAACAACCCGCACGTAGGTAAAACCTATTTCTGCAATGCTCGTTTTACCAATGTTGCCACGGAACACTAAAAATCTACAATGCATAAAGCAAAAACTGCTGTTTCTGCAACACAAAACAATTACCAACATGTTTCAATCTTGTAATGAAAACAACTACGGCAAGTACAATACGCCTTGGTAGGTACGTGACTCCGAAGCCGCTCGTTACCGTCATAGACGTTTTTTACAACTACAAAAGTCTGGGAATCGGGCCCGTGTCTTATTTCGACGAATGTTCGGCCCAAATCCGTGGGTCTCATTACTACACAGGATTTTTTCTACCTTGTAAATTATCGCAATTCTTTTTTTAATCCTTTGAGAATAGTGTTAAATATTGAATCGATTCTGAATTTAAAAGTGGAGCTTTTGCCTTTTATTCTCGGGCTTTTAAAAGGGTGACTCGCAAAATTAACGGTGCATAGTAAAAATTAGTTAAGGATCACTTAAAATAAAATTGAAAAACTTTATATAGGAAAGCAAACAGAAGTAAATACACTGTATAAGATTAAACCGTAACAGCATAATATATAAGTAGTGGCTATGTATGTACGTAAGGTTGTTATGAAAAAGAGCTTCCTCGCCATCAAACGTAACAGTTTGGCGAGTTTAGAATTAAGTAACACCTCTGTATTATAATTTATTTAAATAAACTATACACGGTCATTTTTTAGTCCCCGTCCAAATTTTTCAGGGTCGTAGTACCCGTGAAATTAATCAACTTTCTCCAAGGAATATGGGTCGAAATATGAAAAAATAATTGCAACTTCCAATGCAAAATCGATCAGCTGACTATATTGATTTTGTATGCGAGGTCCGATTTTTTTCTTCATATTTCTACCTATGTTCCTTGGAGAATGTTGTTCAATTTCACGGGTATTATGACCCTGAAAAATTTGGACGATGACTAAAAATTAACCCTGTATAAAAAAATAAAAAGAATAGGAAAATATCCACGAGTATTTTATGCGGCCTACCCAAACATCCTTTCTTTGGTATTGTTTGTCGAGTCGTTGAGCTCCTCAAGTGCTAAGTGTGAGCTATACGGTTACTGACTTGAAATGCTTGCACTGACTAGACTGGACTCAAATCTGCGTGGTTCTTTCCTCAACAGACCATTTCAGGCACTAATCTACATTGTCTTCACATTATCTGACCAAGATTATGTCTGGACTTTAAAAACGATTTTGACCCTTGAGTTTGTTTCGCCATTTATCCTCAGGGGTAGTCA
Organism: Polymixis lichenea; assembly: GCA_949091785.1. Lineage (NCBI taxonomy): Eukaryota > Metazoa > Arthropoda > Insecta > Lepidoptera > Noctuidae > Polymixis > Polymixis lichenea. The sequence goes on from OX420952.1 coordinate 8,019,161, forward strand.
GCTTAAAAATGTCGACTCCATCTAGCTTTTTTTTATAACAATCTGATTCCGATATCTTATTTACAAAATAACAATTTCATCCAATTTTGCGCGGCTTGTAGACAAGTTTTTTCTATATAATTGTTGGAAGCGTATACGCTAAAGTTTAAAGCTCTGTCATCATCTTATTCAAATAAATTTCTTATAATGTGCTCTCAGAGTAAGGGCCACAGGGTCATTGTATCAATCTTATTGTTTACAAAGCTGACAATGTGAGATGCATTACTCATATTCGCAGTAACCCCTCCACTAACTGTAAGTGTTTGTTTAAGAAAAGGGTTCTTCACAAAAGGGGTCCGATTGAACCCACGACTTGTGAGGTTGTGAATCAGAAGTAAGTTTAATCCTTGATAGAATATTATTATTTATTATTTGTACCTGTTTCTTAGAAAGACGATTAAATAGAAGATTAAATATCTGAAAAGAGTGGTTTGGTTACGTTGAGTGTAGGAATGAAGGGCGACGACGAACAAGTGGTACTTACAGGGCATATGTAAGTGGAAACACCGGGAGCGGACTCCTTAGAAGGACATATTAAAAAAAAAAAAAAAAAAAAAAAAAAATTAAAATAATAATTAATTTTTTTTTTTTAATTTAGGTATAATATGAGTATATTTAGTTATATTTAAATAATAATTAATTACACCACTTATTTGATAGCACCTACCACTGTTTGTCTCTGCATCGCCCAAAGGTTGACTGGTAGAAAATGCCTATGGCATTAAGTCCGCCTCTGTACATATATGTGCGTAAAGTATTAAATAAATAAATAAATATTATATAGTGACCTAATTGGTGATGTTCTTCAGAATCGTCAGGTGCGTAGTATTCGCATGAACGTAAACGACGCAAAAGTGGCTGTAGTTTCTGCCTACACCCATGGGAAGAAGGCGTTAGTTTATATGTATGTTTGTTTGTACTTAATACTTGCTGTATAAATGAAACTCGATGTAGAGGGGCTTGTGGCTAAGTAATATAAACTCCACGGGTCGATCGATCAGGTTAAGCTACGCTTTCTGCGGTTGGTCCGTGGATGGGTGGCCATCTTCACAAACCGAGACCCCTCCGTGCCTCGGAAAGCAGATTAAGCCGTTGGTCCCGGCTGTCATTTGTGGAACTTTGACAGTCGTTGCGGATCGTCAGAAGCCCGAAAGTCTGACAACCAGTCTTACCAAGGGGTATCGTATTACCCAGTAACTGGGTTATGGAGGTCAGATAGGCATTCGTTCCATGTCAAATACAGGTTTTCAGCTGCATCCGGTTAGACTGGAAGCCGACCCTAACATAGTTGGGAAATGGCTAGACAGATGATGAAATGAAACTCGATGCTATTTCGATAATCCCCGAAATAGCAGTTTTGAAGATCGGATTCTGGAAGAAGATAATGATGCGTATTTTGAAAGCGTTTTTATGTGTCTGAGCTTTTCAACTATGGCCACTTTTCTTTGACATTTTTATACAAGAACTGGACAAACAAATCGCTTATGAAAAGCTGAAACTAGTACTTTGAGATAAGTCTATTATTGTTTGCTTCTCTAAAGTTCATTGAACTGTGAATAAACAGCCGGACATTTTGTTAGATCATTGTTTTTTTAAGTATCTGTTAGTTGCCAAAAAAATTGCGCATGACGATATCATTTTGTTTTGTCTGAATATATTTGCGAATCACGACATAGGTTGACTGTTTATAAATTCGTGTGATTTATAGTAAAATATACATGTCCAGGGTTCATTATAATTTATGATTTCCTGACAAATTCCTCTAGAAATAAATATGCGCTAAAGTAGCGTAGTAGCGAAATTCAAATGTTCTTACGTTTTTCGCAAGTTGCATTTATCTATCTATAGGCGGCTATACATCTATACATATAAATCAAATTGGAGTGTCTGTTTGTAATATTAAAATAACCGGTTTTTGCTACATGCATATGAATATATATACGGTACATATACCAAAATATATTTTTTTACAATTTTTGTCTGCCTGTATCTGTTTGTTCCCGCTAATCTCTGAAATGGCTGGACCGTTTTTGACGGGACTTTCACTGGCAGGTAGCTGATGTAATAAGGAGTAACATAGGCTTACTTTTATTTTAGAATTTTGATTTGTTTTGTTGATACATAAATTATAGTAAAAAAACTATTCCGCGCGGACGAAGTCGCGGGCACAGCTAGTACTAAATATTATCTATACTTAATATTAACTGAAGAGTTTGTTTGTTCGGTTGAACTCGCTAATGTCAAGAACTACTGGTTCGAATTTAAAAATTATTTCAGTGTTGGATAGCCCATTTATCGAGGAAGATTATAGGCTACTTATATAACATCACGCTGGGACGCTTAAGAGCCGAGCAAAGAGAAAAAAGTCACGAATACGAAGTATTCGCACGACCAGCCATGGACGAAGTCGCAGGCAGAAGCTAGTGTTGAATAAAATATGATTCGCGACGATATACAAGTATGTATTCACGTAATTATAATAATTAAAATCATCATCATTTCAGCCGAAAGACGTCCACTGCTGGACATAGGCCTCCCGCAAACGGGGGTTTTGCCATAATCGCCACGCTTGGCAGGCGGGTTGGCGATCTCAGTACGGTGGTAAAATGCATAGAGAACGCTGTTGCCCATTCTCTAGTAAGTCCTTTAGTCGCCTTCTACGACACCCAAGGGAAGAAATGGGATGGTGCTATTCTTTACGTCCGGCACCACACGGAACTATAAGTATCATAACTATTAAAATAATCAATACAACAATAATTCTCTAAAAGACATTGACCTGCAACTTGCCAAAAAAAAAAAAAACAACTTCGCGGGCTACATAAGAAGGCATTTTATAAGAATTAGCTTCGTATATTTGAAAAGTGGGGCTTGAAATTTCCAGCAGCTCGTGAAACGGAAACTGACTAATTTAAGTGCGAAGAGTCATATATGTCTACAATAAATTATTAGTAGGGAACCGTAGCACGATTCCACATCGCTAGAACATCGTGTGAAGGGACACTCGATTATTTTTAGCTTCCGAGACACACTCGTAGCACGATGATAGGATAGAAAAAGCTTAATCGATTTTCGTGACGAATATGTAAGAGAATGGAATTTAATAGAGCTGCAGTCTAATTACGTACCTATCACACTAGTAATAACAATCTGAATCGTTTTCAATGATGTTGCTAATCCTTAATTGCGTTCGAAAAACAGTGTAGTCAACAACGTATAACGCAATTAATGTTGCTGAACTGTCAAATGAGAGCCATTCATAATTTTTTTTTGGGTTTTGGCTTCGCACGGTTTGTGCATTTAGCCAGTGTCAAGTAATTTTTTTTTTCGATCAAGTAAATGGCCCCATATTGGGCACGATGTTACAAAACAGTCATATAAGTCGTCTTTAGTCAGTAAAGTCAAAGTTAAAGTTTTTGTAAAGCGGTAGTAACTTTACAACAACCTATTAGCAGTTTTTGGGGGGAACACGAAAAGTCCACGTTAGTCACTTATTTTCACCTTTACTACACTTGTGCACTCACACGTAACTAAATTGAATAATTCACTACCAAAATTATACAATTTAATTCGCTATTTCACTAAATTTCATGAAAATGTAAACTCGTGCGATATGTTCCAACGCGATCCCGCCAAAAACTCATTCATAATGTTATTGGTACACCACACCGCTCTGGCTGGATTTAAAATGACAGGTGGCTTAATTCCATTTTCAAATTTGCGATAGCATTTTTTTTTATAGTTGTTGTTTACAGGCAAAAGAACTATGAGTAAAACGCCTTGTTAAAATAGTTAATCAAGCTCCGTAGGTGCAAATAACATTGTTTTGCTAAGTAATTAGTATCATAATAATGTAGGAGTTATTCTAACATGATTTATCTTTATGTAAATCCATTTGGCTTCATTAAAATGACTCCTACAGCATTTAACATACTAAAGATTAATAGATTATTTTAAAGGTTACTTATGTAGTAGCAGCGGGCAGGTCTGTAGCAAGTAAAAGTAACACTGATGGTTATTTTTGTTCAAAGTAAACAATTCAATGTAGGTATCTATTATTAGGATAGGGACAAAGTTTACTTTCAAGTCTATTTCAAGATCTGTATCTACGTTTAGTTGTTAACACTTTGGTAAATATTACGTAAAATATTCATACTTATTCATCATCATCAACATCTGCCAAATCTTCTCCCAACTGTGTTGGGGTCAGCTGCCAGTCTAACGGGATACTGCTGAATGCTTCTGCTGTTCTTTTTTTTAAACCCAAATAGTAATTTGACAATTGTAATACTTGTAATGTCAAACTCCTATTCTAAAAAAACATTGCAAAGTGAAAAATAACTTTCATTTCGGAAGTCGGTGACTTTGGATATGTAGGTATTTTAATTTTTTGTCACTGCCTTCCGAATTTAAAGTAATTTTTCACTTTGTAGTGTTTTTCCGGAAGTCAGTTGTTTTTTTTTTTGGAGAAGTATTTATTTTTCACTTTTTAGTTATAGTACCTATCTACCCCACACCAATTCGAAATTTCATCATCCTTGGGTTAAAAACAATGCGTATTTATGCAATAGTAGCAATCGCGGCTGATTAGCTGTAATTTTTTGAAGAGCTCCGTTGTCTGTCTGCGAAACGCATAATCAGATCTATATGAAATTTAAATGGGACCATTTCCGAATAAACCCCTTTCGAACAAAAAAAATATTTTGCAAATCCGTCTATACATGACGGAGTTATGCTCGAACATACATTTAAAAAAAAATGCGTGTGAATTGATAACCTCCTTCTTTTTGAAGTCGGTTAAAAAAAACACCTTGAAATGTCAGATTACTGTCTGGGATTAAAAAACAAACTTTAGTATTGACTGATCTACTGCCTATTAGACATCCGAAACCCAGTTACTGGGTAACACAATACCTCTTGATAAATCTGATTGTCAGATTTTCGGGTTTCTGTCTACCTACCCGTAACGAAAAGACTGTCAAAGATCTACAAATAACAGCCAAGACCAACGACTTAGCAACGTACTAAATGTAAAAGTATCATACTTATTATAAGAGATTATTGTAGCCTTATTGAACGGTGCTCACGTCCATCAGTGAAAATATATCCGTACCTACTACTTAAAAATATTATCAATCTCCAATGCTCCAGTTTTCAAACATTTCTTAATTTACATAAGCTTTTCTCGTTCCGTATTCCCAGTGTTAAAATAACTAGGTATTGATCCCAGAAGACGTGGTTGAATTGCAAAGAGGATTTATCTACGTAGTTAGTATAATAGTAACCTCCGACCTAGTAGCACAGTGACGTAAACTTCCGCTCTACCTGTGCCAAGTTTTATCATAATCCATTGTTTGGCTCCGACTTGATTAAGTTCACCGCAAACCGCAAACAAACAGATTATACTCCATTTAATTTAACGGCCATCTTTGATTTATAGTAGTGACGTTCCATGTTTTTTTATTAGTCGATTTTTGACTCGCGTAATATTTATCGAATTATTGGGAGTGAATTAAAAATGTTGTATTTGTAATTTAATAAAAGGAAAATTAATAAGTACGAACCGGTTAAAACTTTTCAGGCCGTAACAATTAAAAGTGACTTGTAACTAATTTTTATGATCTCAATGATCATAAAAATTAGTTACAAGTCACTTTTAAATTGTTTGTCTATTCTTTCGTCATTCGTATTTCAATTCCAAATGATCATTATTCTTAACTGCCATTAGTCTCACTGTATGCACCCGCATTAAGCTGCATAATATATATAAATCTCCACAATTGATAACAACAAATGTTAGTCTGTATTGATGTCTGTTCGTCCGTTTATCTTGATCGCAATAAAACTTTATTGTCTTGTTATCAATGTCAACCATCAATCAGGAATTGGCTTTGTACAAAATCAAACCTTATCTCGTTGAGATAAAGATTTATTTGGGCTTTACTTTTTCGTGAGAGCAATGAATCCATGGCGTTCAAGGCCCTCTGTGGCCCCATGGCTGCCATTTATAAAGATTTGAGCTGTAATAGGAAATCTGTTAGGCTTCGCACGTGAGAAAAGGTAGGTTTATTTGGTCATTAACCTTTCAGAGGTTCGCTGCGTGAAAAAACAATACCGACCTACGTTAATTTCACAGCTAATAAAAACTTATTAGGATGAACATTTGTGTTTTCTTATGGCCTAGGTTTTTTTTTTTCTTATTTCTGTTTCGGAGAAAGACACAAAACGCGTGAGAAGTTTTCCAGATCATTATAATGTTTAGTTATTCTGTTCTTAGCGAATCGATGGCAAAAACTTCAAACATCTTTGGCCCAAAATTCTCACTGACGCAGTCATCATCAAATGCACAGGTCACAGGCCATGCGGAGCGGGATGGAATGTCAGCCATTGTCTGAGGGAAGGTGCCGCATACACACTTGAGATCTGAGCCATCCGTGAACCCCCATCTGTGGAGATTGTCTTTGCTCCGACTGGCTTGGGTTCGAAGTCTATTATGAGATTTCTAAGTCAGCCACGGTAACGCTTGCCCAGGCGGAAGGCTCTCAGATGGTTTAATAAAATTGTCAGGCGGTTATACAGCTCCCGCCACGTGATCTTTCGTTACTTCTATTGACAGCTTTAGATGAGCGATTTCAAAAAGAAGGAGGTTGTAAATTCGACATGTTTATATTATTTTTTAATTTTTTTAATGTAGGTTCGGGCATAACTCCGTCATAGATAGATGGATTTAAAAAAAACTTTTTTTGTTCGACAGGGGTTTATTCCGAAATGATAATGATAAATAACTTTAATTTCGGGAGACGGCGACAAAAAAATTAAAATAGATTTCCAAAGTCACTGACTTCCGAAATTAAAGTTATTTTTCACTTTGTAGTGTTTTTCCGGAAGTCGGTTGTTTTTATTTTTGAAAATGTTTTTATTCAATTCTAGTTTCCGAGCATCGACATGAACACACCGGCTGAATACCAAAATCAATCTGCCTTTTAACTCCCAATATTCATGCCATTTTGTCAATCCAACATCTAGATGTTTCAGACTAGTGAGGAAAATTCACTTGAAATATTACCGATGCAGATTTAATTTCAATCGGATATTTCACATGTAAATCCAATATCGCTGCAGCTTCATTCAGTTAATCAGATCACAGTCCGCACGGAATAAGCAGAATAAAGGATGATTTCCACCAAATGGCTCGCATCGCATTGGATCGGAAAGGATACGAACATGCGGTGCCAGCCGATCGTGCGTCCGGCAGGATGTCGACGCATACGATAGGTTCCGTACGTACGCGAACGTATGCGTTTCTGCGCCAAATAGTTTCATTCCTACCATATTGACGTGTTCTAATTTTTGAAAATGGTTGAAGTTGACGTAGTATTGTTGGCTATTGCATTTGAAGAAGATCATAATTCTTCTCCTAAATCTATGATTGATTGACGTCTGCAGTGCGTGCACTTTCAAGAATGAGGTGAGATGGTGCCGCCCGGCCACGGCTTTGAGCGCACGCGACGAGAGCCGAAAGGATCCCATCGGATACGACGACAGGCGAACGGAGCCGATCGCGGTCAAGCTGCTGTGCGCGGCTTGGTTATATAGGCTTGGTAATATTGGTAATATATACTTTAAATACTGTGTACCTACACGACTACGATTTAATATCGTTTAAAGATTGTAAAATCCGTTCCGATTCGATGCGATACAAATCGTTTGGTGAAAATCATCCTGCAGTCGCGTATATTACACTTATTTTTTCGATCGAAATATGTGCATTATTCGTCGAGCCCTTGTCACCGCCGGCGTACCAGCGGTATTAGAACCAAACGGCTTGGTACGTGACGATGGGAAGAGACCAGACGGCATGACGTTATTGCCTTGGTAGACCTCTGGTGTGGGACGCAACCTGTGTCAACGCAACCGTTGCGCCATCTCATTTTCCTAGCACGGCGGACTGTGCTGGCGCCGCTGCTGCGGTTGCTGAGACCGGCGGCGTAAATACTGTAACCTTATGGGTAACTACAGTTTTGAGGCGTTTGGGGTCGAAACGCTCGGGTCATGGGGCACGTCTCCTCTTTAAGGAAATTTCTCGCCGGCTGGTCGACGCTTCACGTGACCAGAGGGCTGGGTCGTTCTTTGGCCAAAGAATTAGCATTGCCATTCAACGTGGCAATGCTGCCAGTCTTCTGGGCACGTTTCCTGATGACAGCGATGCGGACGAATACTTGGACGCCTAAGTGTCCTTTTTTTGTATTTATTTGTAAATAATAAACTTTTTGTAGTTCAGAAAACAAATATAAAGCAATATGTGCATTATACGTTGCAAAAATAAGGGTGAATTACGCTAGTATATGAATCAACCCTAAGCTACTCCATACTTAGTACTTTTGTAGAGATAACAAGTAATCCGGATAATGGAAAGTAAGTACACTGTAGAACTTAACAACATGTCTATTACAGAAACGTTCAGACTTTCCTACTAAGGATGTGGACTTAAGTTATTAAGTAGGCTCAACTTGATAGAACTTATGTCGCTTATTCCCGTCATATTATTATGGAAGCGAGTTATTTTGACTTGGGCGTGAGTTATAGGAACTTATGTCTTCTTCAGAAAGTGTTTTACTTTCATGGCGATGTTTTTATGTTCGATATCCAGAGGATAGATTAGTTTATTTTGATATATTGTATACAGTATGGTAAGCAAGTAGGTCGACTTAAAGTACAGAAGAATCTCGATTATTCGAACATCGATTATCGGAATATTCGATTATGCGGACTTATTCTTCGCGGCTCTAATTAATCGAATCCCATACAGTTATTACAACTGAAGCGCATCAGGGACTTGGCCACAATGAAACGACGTGATTAATTACGACAAAGATTAATAACTAATTATTTCCAACCAACATTTTAAATTACATAGGTATTATGTAATTCATTATCTTTATGTCTCGTAATTTTTTTTTATATCGTATTGCCTCAACGACGTATGGAAACCCCTTTAAATAATAAAAAATATTAAAATGTAATTATTGTTTGATTTGACTTTAAAATCGATTATGCGGATTTTCGACTATCCGGTATGGTTTTATTTGCTTCGGATAATCGAGATTCTACTGTATCGTACATTACCTTGTAGAGAGAGATAAGGGTGAATTTGCTACTTTATCTTTTAGGTTGACACTGCTTATTCAAAAATATTCCTTTTGCTAAGACAGTTCTTAGGGTTGGACCTCATCTGGCAGCACGGAATCGCATTTGTTCCGCCTGTGCTACCACGTGCTGCAGTATGCTGCCGCATGCGAACGCGCGCTGTCGCATTCCGCAGACAAAAAAGGCGATCGCACGCGTCGAGGATGGACGATCAATGATGCGTTAGCATGCTATCGCGCGCTTCAGCGTTTCGGAGTCTCCCTGCCGACCATTGCATTTTGTCCGTGATGCCGATCGCCTCGAGGATTCCGCCGCGTGCTATCGCATTATGCTTTCTGTCTCGGTCTAGCAAATGGCAGTTCTAAGCGACAGAAAAAGAAAGGGCGACGGAAAAAGGCGATTCCGTGCTGCCAGATGAGGTCCAACCCTTATTGTTTTTTTTTTGTGCGTTTGCCTCGTTGGTCTAGTGGTCGTAAGCGCTACTGCTGAGCATGAGGTCCTGGGATCGCCTCCCAGGTCGGGCAAAGTGTTATTTGTTTTTTCCGTCAGGGATTTCTCAATAGCAACCGGGAGTCTGGATTTGTGCCCATTTGATAGCATTAGGCTCGCCCCCTATTACATGGGACTGAAACATAACTGTCGCAATGGGGGGTGTATTAGGCCTCTGCTTAAGCCCTTCGGGGAATATAGGCGTGATGTTATGTTATGTTGTTATAGTTTTATAAGCGATACACTTCTTTTCGCCGAAGCTGCCTTTTCTCAAAATAGTCATAATATTTATTTTAATTAGTTGTGACAGTTTCGTTAATCGTAGACTCATAGTGAATCTGAAAAATGGCCCATTTGTAATAATAATATTGCTCTGAAACCCCAATTTACATGATGCAATAGCTCGTTGACAAATTCTAAAAACGTTTCTTGAACTCATTTTTATGAGTCGGAGCTTACGATGACAAGTTTCTTGTTAACGTTTTATTTTTATTTATTGTGACGAAATCTACTAGTTTTTATATTAAGCTATATTTGATATTTCACGCCCTTTTTAACATGAGATGAATTTCTGGGACGTCTGTTAAGAGACTGATGAAAGAGACAATAAATTATGTGCTTCAGAGCGTCCAACAGTCCATTCACACTGTTCAAACTAATTTTAAATGATTATAAATGGGTAGGCATGTATCTTTGACTGAACGTACGATTTCACCACAAAATCACAAAACGATTTTTTAATAAGTTTTGGTACTTTAACAAGTTTATAAACTTTTCTCTCACATGTCTTGAAAACACCACCATCATCTGCCTTGCTTTTTCCTAACTACATATTTTGGGGTGAAGTGCCAATCTAAACGGCTGCAGCTGAATCCTAGTATTTTACATGGAGCCACTGCCTAGCTGACATCTCCATAAAATCATCAATCAACCTTGATCACGGCTTATGGGAAGCGATGGATAAGGTTATGACAGAACGAGTCAGCCCAAGAGATGCCTGTTCACTCTTTGCTTTGAAGGCAGCCGGGTTGTATGTGGAAGGGAACACAGACGCTGGCAGAGAGTTCCACACTTGTGAGAGACTTGACCGTGGTCGACCAGGTGGGGTCCATGTGATAACAGTCAATCATGAGATACACAGCCGCATCTGATAAGACCCAACTTAGGAAGAGGTAGGTAGAGGTTCCGCGTGGTGCCGGACGTAAAAGAATAGCACCATCCCATTTCTTCCCGTGGGTGTCGTAAAAGGCGACTAAGGGACTTAATAGAGAATGGGCAACAGCGTTCTCTATGCATTTGACCACCATACTGCAATTGCCAACCCGCCTGCCAAGAGTAGCGATTATGGCAAATCCCCCTTTTGGGGAAGGCTTATGTCCAGCATTGGACGTCCTTCGGCTGAAATGATGATGATTTTAATTGTTATAATTACGTGAATACATGCTTGTTATCGTCGCGAACCATATTTTATTCAACACTAGCTTCTGCCTGCGACTTCGTCCTCGTCAAAAGTTCCCGACCCCCGACCCACCCCATCGCATCGAATCGCCTGCCCGTTCGAGTACATCGTATTCATAACTTTTTTTATTTTTGCTCGGCTCCTAAGCGTCCCAGCGTGATATTATATAGCCTATAGCCTTCCTTCGTCTTACGGCTGACATGGTGATGATGAGGTAGAGGTTGGGCTGATGATGGGTCAATGTATTTAAGAGCGTTACAAATAGCCTCTACACTGTCTACGACATCTATACGATAACTGCAATACATACAAAATCCGACAATCGTCATACAACCAACTGGATGTATGAATCAGCGATACAACGGGGTCACGCCGTGTGCCAAGCTGTGAACACGCTGTCTAGCACTTTAAAAATGTCATACAGGAGCACGTGGCTAAAGCATATTCAATTACAAATCAACATGACGATGCTCAAGTTTCAATTTTAAAAGACACGTTTGATACTTCGTTGGTGGTAGCCAATTGAAGTGCAACACTCATCAGAATTAAAGTAGTAAATATATCAGGGTCCAAAGCTTTGGGGCATATTCCTATTCAAGAGGTAGTTGCTGAACATCAGCGCTGTTGACGATAGGATCATCCGAAATTGCCTACTTCCAGCATTTTGCTTAGCAACAACCTGATGTTTCATAGATGCGACGTACGGCATGATTGTTCTTGTTAGGCCCTGTCCGCACCGCGATTTTTCACCGCGCGATTTTTATCCTCGCGGATTTTATTCCGTGACTGGAATTACGCCTAATACGCATTGCGAATAAAATTTCGCGCGATTTTCGTCAGTTCCCTGCAGTTCTCGGCTAAGACGAACGTCTTAAATGACCAACAGAAGAACTTATTGCAATTAGTTGATAAATTCCTCGTGATTCAAAACAAAAATCGCTTATTAGTGATAACACTGTCTAATTGTAGGTAGTTTGTTTATTATTGTCCCTCTTTTTTACAATTTTTTTACTAAGTATCATAGAATAAATATTAAAATAATTCATTCGTTCAAATAATCGATTTATTATTCAGTAACCCCTTTACAAATAATATGAGCCTTATTTTTGTTTCAATGTGTTACAGAATTGCGATAAGAAAATCGCGCGATGAAAAATCGCTGTGCGGACAGGGCCTTATACTTGTTTCTTAAAAAGTGGTTATTTTTCACTCTGCAATCCGTTTTTATTTTGATTGTTCTTATCATTTGCCAGTATCGTAACAGTTACACAATGAATATTGTCTTTGGCATCAAGCAATGGACAAAACTGACAAACTTTAACTTGAATGCGAGGCTAGTGGCTACTTTGTTTGTGTGCGTTTAATTTTAGGTTTAGTCTTTCTTTTTGTATTCGATAATCAAATATGCACATCACTGATTCACATATAAAGTTGCTGGCCGATGGCTCTTTAAACTGGAAAGAAAGATGGAAAACAGATCTTGAAGATAATACAACTATCGTGCCCTGATTACTATTAGTGAAGTAGAGATCATAATAAACGTCCACACTTGTCTCGCACAAATCCTACACACTACAGCCCAATCCAAAAATAGTCACAGACACAAAAGCAATCCTACAGCCGTCTAAAAACCAAGCAGCGGCAGCGCTTCCATCAAGCCGTGTCAGTGGGGAGCCGGGCATCCAATGAAAGTCGCGTTATTTACCACTGTTGTTGTATTAGTGACGTGACAGACCAATTTCTAGGGCATACGGCGATCCCGACGCCTACGCTTTCGTGGCCGGTGACCGATCTGTGGCTAAGGTTGTCACTTGTTTTCGTTTGCAGTTTGGTCGAACACAAAATAATTTATTTATTCTTCCTAAAATTTTGGGACAGTAAATAAATGTTTTTATTAGTATTGTACCTACTATTTAGGCAAAGGCCTCCTTCCTTTCGGTAGGTACAATCACGAGCACTAATATGTATACGCTTACCAAGTTTTTAAAGTGATTTTCTCCCCTTGTACTGATTGTAATTTTATGTTATTATGAAAATAATATTTTGGAACCCACAATATAATTAACTACCTAGGTTATCTCAAGGTTGCAATCGTTATTTAAGAGAAAAACGCTTTTGTATTTGGCTATATCTATACATATTAATACCCGTGACTGTACAACAGAGCTGACGGGCAACATACAAAATCATAATGCTGTTGTGGTGGGCATTCATAAAATTTAAAAGGCAGACGAAATATTCTCTTTGATTGACTGAATCAATGATCGAGTAAGTTTTCTTCCAAGAAATTAAGGATAAAATATTTGCAAAGGAATGTACTTTCTTGCACGGGGGCAACAGTGTACACAAGCATTTTCAATATTTTTTTGCGTTGCGATATCGTGATACTTGGCGACTATTTTGGATACCTAACGCTAACCTTTTTTCTTGGGACAGCTTTGGAATTCCGGTCTCAGGATTTATGAACCGTTGATGGCAATAGGATCACTCCATATTGACTAACCGACGTAATGTGGGCACTATACCTCTGCCTAAGCCTTCGGGGATTTTGGGCGTGATGTTATTCTCAGATTTCAATATCCAATAGCCGTCTTATTGCTAAAAACTATTTCACTCAAAATAAAAAAAACCACTGTCAGATCGACAACCCTACCTGCCATGTTTTGCAGATCTATATCTGTTGGTTGCCGGCTGTCTAGCAGTTGACATCTTTCGTATGGATACAACACATCCATGGGGAAATATGAGCGTGGCTGGGATGTCACATACTAACGTATAAATATAGATGCCACTTCTAGTTCGGGATTATAAGAGGCAGGTGGATCGGTGTTAAATGTCTTTTAAGATTTAAATTTGGCATTAGAAGCTTTTGTTTTTTTTTTTGGAATATATAACGCTATCTGGTCTCAGGTCAGAAGGTAATTAATTGCTTTATCTTCTTTACATAGTATACAACAAAGTCACGTTTTGTACGCTTAGATCTTTTAAACTACACAAAGGATCTTAATGCGGTATTCATCAATAGATAGAGTGATTCAAGAGGAAGGTTACATATATATGTATAATACACCGACTTCAACACGGGCGAAGCCGATGACAAAAGATAGCATTTTATAATTCATACTAATATAAACTTTTGCTAATTGTGTTGCTTTATCTTTCTACAGTTCATTTAGTTCACTCCTAATGTGTCATAAATTCGTAATTCGAAATACAATATTTGAATAAATTACGAAGGAGATCATAACAGGACGTCACTAATTATCATAGAAATTAGTCGAATATCAATTTGTAATTCGAACAAATCGAATATCGAATGAACACGAATAGTCCTGCTGTGAACCGCATACCATCGACTACCCACAATGGCAGATTTATCATTATTGTGCTCAACACGGCTAGAGCGTTGTTTTTACAAATTAATTATTATCACTTTTGTCCATTGCTTTAGCTGCCTGAGTAGTAATATTCATATAATCCCATGAATTGGTCGAAGGTTTTAGGTTTCATATAATACCTTTTATGTGACAAAATTAACTGGGTTGGGTTGCTAATAATTCCTGAAACTCCTAATTATTTTATGGATCTTCTCGACAGACGTATTTACCTACATTATTATTGTCTCACTCCTCCTGCTTTGATATTTTAGGAACCATTATAACGCCAACATATACAATATTCGATTTAAGTATTCAAAAAAAACTCTAATAGCACTCACTTTTCTGACACCGCATTCCAATTTCAAAATATTCTCCATTAGGAACATCAAAGCACAGTTGACCTTACTATGATTTGTTTTAATAGTTTGGTGTTTTAGTCGATTATGATTTTTATGAATGACATCATCGGCTTCATAAGACAGCGTGGTGTCGTTCATTTAGTAAATTGACGTGCGGTATAAACACGCCTCTTCAGTGCTTACTACATTGAATCTAACGAGTAGTGGGTTGCTACCCATAGACACTGACAAGTTATATTTCTTTGCATGTAATTGACGATTGGATCATACTTGACAAATAAGTAAACAAACTTGTAAAACTTTTAAATTTGGTTTTTGACATGTGTAGGTAATAAAAATAATGTAAAAGATTAATGGAAATACATACATAAACTCACGCCTTTTTCTCATGGTATAACTGCTTTAATGTTAAAGAAATTATGTAGATATTTGCGTGTGGAATGTGGAAAAGAGCAATGACGTCAAGATAATGTCATAAAATTCGCCCTGACTAAGTTTAAAATTGTTCCATATTAACCCGCTAATATGAAATCGAGCTTTTATACAGCGCATAAAATAACCCTATTTAATTAAAATATATGTCTAAGAAGCAAATTGGTCCTCATTTATACGTCATTAGCAAATTCCGACAGCAAATGTTTTAACATCCGACGCTGTTTCATACAGGTCAATGTATTGTGTTTATGCTTATGTATTTATAAATAAACTGTTTGTCCAATTAAAACCCCTTGTTACATCAAAATTGGACCGAAACAATTTATCAATAGGTCAATCAATTAAAATTTTGCAAAATGTCAATTCAATAAAATGCAACTGCAGTCACTTGGCCTTCTTTTCCAATTATTAAACCAAATACCTCTACTGGCACCTGCTACTTAATATTTTTTAACAAAAAGCGAGCACTTTTTTAAAACTTGCCGGTGATAAAATAATTTTAAAACACTTTCATCACTATTTCACTCTCACTTTTCACACTCGTATTCGATTATTCGTGGTCCCAAATTGAATATTACGTCACTAACTACACACTATTTACTAATTTTGGTGTCGCACTACTAAAAATGTATGATTATGTTTTTAATTTCAAAATTTTAAATTTCAAAATTTTGATTCGTATGCGTCAGTCAACGAGGCGAGCGCGTCGCGACGCTCGCGTCGACTGGCCGCTTTCGGCCGCCTGCCAAAGAATCCGTGCCTGAAAATATATTTATGTGGATATGGTTATTTACCTCCTGGCTGTCACGGCGGGTTTAATTTTTTAATTCATGGAATTGTAGTTTTACGTAGAGGGAAAGTTATGTACTTAAATTCGTGGAGTTCTGGAGTTCCGCAATATAGCTAGACAACTAAACCGTCTGATCGCATGTTTGACGTAGTTGACGAAAGAAAACTCTAACAAAACCTTTTTACAAAGCATCTGTGTTACAACGGAAATACGAATACCACCCCGCATACTTACCAATCTTCTCATCATAAAATTAGACGCTGTTACGAAAAATTACGTCGTAAAAGTCTTTCATGTCATTGTACAATTTACTCAACATAACAACATTGCCATTTGCGGTTCATTACACTAAATGTCAGGCACTCCCAAACCCAGGCAATAAAGATAATTTAAGCTCATAACATCATAACTAGCCGGAAACCCGCGTATTTATATAAAACATCATAAAACTATCTAAAATAAAAATTCTGAATGCAGGCGGTTTGCAAACTGCAACTAACAAGGCCGGTATACCCTGACCGGAGGAAGAAGCAATAATGAACCTTACGAGTAGAAACATAAGGATTTTTGATGTGGCTATAGAAGAAATTTCAGCCAACGTGGGTGGGAAATATAGGCGAAATTAGGACAGATATTGCTCGACCCAGCTTGCAGTAAGAACGACCCGAATGTGAAGCGACGTAGAGATAATAGTTGAAAATTGGTATTACTGCCAACTGTACGACAATAATTTGCAATTGCTCTTAGTTTGCAGACTCAATAGAATCAAAGAGTATTGCCGCATTCGTAACGCTCGTTGAATTACATTTATGAGTAGAAAATGCTTAAAATAATATCTTGTCCTTCATGCCTTGGAACTGATAAACAAAAGCGTTATCAGAGTGGTGACACCATCCACACGATATATAGAAGAAGATCAAGCAAAGACAATATCAAGACCGTGAATCCCTGGCCCTGAAACCCTCGAAAGTCGTTACACATAAATTTTTCTCCCAAACATCGTATTTTTATGATGCTCAGTCACATACGACAGTTCCGGACTTCTCTCGGCTCTAAAACAAAAGTTTTAGGAAATTTTGTATGAAATATTGAAGACTTAAAAGCCAAGACACATATTCACTAAATAGGCTAGGGGTCTAGGGCGACCTATCTATAAAAACAAACGAATCAAATACAGGATAAGGACAGAATCTTTGAGAGCTTGCGGTTGAGAATATTCAAACAAAACAATTCTCTAGACCCTAAAGAATATGCCCAGTGCCCATCCGGCGGCAACAAAAACTTATTGACATCCTTAAACGTATGTGTATTCTATTCTAAGCGTACTGTGTTCACGAACTCAGTTATAAGCAAAAACTTTGGCTCTACTACTTAGCTCCAACAATTCAGAATTTGCTTTGTAACTGGCTGTGAAACTTCAAGCTATGAAATGAAAAATTCGTAATCTTAGTCCGCAGATAGACATTTGTGGGCGTTTTGTCGGATGTCTCCGGAAATCGGTCCAACGAAGCGTAGGCATTGCAAGCCAGGATCCTTTGAACAAAGTCATATATGAAAGTTATGGTTCTAGAATTCAAGATAGAAGAAAACATACCACTTTTAAGAAGATAGGGACAGAAAGTGAAGACGTATACGTATGCTAATGTCATTGACCAAGACCCTACTACCCTGTTTTTGTTACTCAATCACGCAAAAGTGGCTGAATGGATTCGGATGAAATTTGGTACACAGATAGTTTATAACCTGGATTAACACAAAGGATACTTTTTATACCGGTAGTACGTTCACATGGCATAATTATCGACCTCCAGGCGGGCGAAGCCGCTGGCACAAGCTAGTATTTAATTATAATTTCAAAGCTCAATCCTCAGCTAAGGCGACTGGTTTAGCAAAGGATTGAGCTCAATGGCATGCAATCCCAGACCTTGGTCCAGCTGTGAGTGTATTGCTACATGCTGATGATGCATAATATGTTAGTAAGTAAGTACAAAAAACAACCTATAAAATACAGAGAAACCTTAAGTAACACAGTACGAATTGTTTTAACAACATTGAAAGTAGAAACACGTGCGCTGCGAGGCTGCATTCGCAATCAGCTGCAGTATCGATAAACGCATGTACGCCTTTTATTATTCGCTCATAAAGAAACCGTTAACTTTCTCGAGATTATGGGTTCCTGGTATGATTAGAAGTGAAATGTTTGGAGTTTTTTGTTTCATTTTTCTCCGGTTTTCCAGATTACTGCTAGGATTGTTAATACAGCTGTCATTTTTTCTCTGCATCTTTCACACTATGGTCGCGGGCTTTTGAAAAACGTACGAGGAGCAGAGGCGCCTTAGACGATTTAAGAAGGAATGAGGCACCAACCGACGATCATCCCTGTTAGAACTATGCAAGTGCACCCAAGTACAACCTTGGGTGGGTGGGTGCAGTGCTATTGTTTTCCATCTTAATATATTATTACTAGCTTTATCGCGCGGCTCCGCCCGCGTAGATGTCGGTTATCGCGTAAAAAAGTAGCCTATGTCCTTTTTCATATCCCAGGCTATATCTCTGCCAAATTTCCTGACGATCGGTTCAGCGGTTTAGGCGTGAAAGCGTAACATACTTAGCGAGTTACTTTCGCATTTACTAGGGATTATTATGCTATCTATGTTATAAGACCTTAAATCCACTTGTCGTTTTGGCGGAAGCGTTTGTCGACGTTTGGTTGACGTTCATAAAGTGCTGACTCTCCAATTACTTTTCATTTTGAATTTAGCAGCGGTTTCGATCTTTTTATTATCAGGCATATTGTCATGTGCAAATGTTACACGTCGTCGGTAATGCGATACTTAACCTTACTTATGCACACCTTAGCAATGATGTCATGTTGCCTGCTCGACTGTTGAAATGCTGATCGTATTTTTCAGATCAACAATATTAAACTACTTTGTAGCATTCGAATTGTTTTGTAGTATCTGTTTGTGTCGTATTGGCATTTATAGTCTTTCATTCAGGCAGCTAAACACGAACCATATCTTCATCGATTCTTAAGCTACCAGCATAGCTTTTACCAGTTCGTTGAAAACACCTAAGGAATGATTGAGAGGATCTTATATGTACCCGACTACGGCAAAGCCGCAATCTGCAATGTGTGGAAGTTCAAGGGTGCCATCAGTAGGGACTATCCATCTTAGCTGCCACGGCATATTTTAATTTCATTTTCTTTTTTTTCGCTTTTAACGTGCATGTCTACATCGTTCTCACTTGTAAAATTTAAGCATGAATGGTATTACCAATTTTTTGTTACAATAGAGTGTCCGTGGAGTTTCTTGCCCGTTCTTCTTCATAGGCACCTACTAAACTTTGGAATGGGCAAACCTAGCCTCATCTTTCTGACTGATCGACCCCTTGATAATTCAAAAGTGCCTGCGTTTTCGGATTTAGATGAGATTCTATCCTATCGGAGGCCTTGATTCACTTCGGGATGCTCTGAACTCTGTTAAACTATTGCGAATATCCGAAACTTCTCTGTGCCTAGTTACCAATGTATTGTCTATTTATCTAGTACCTACGGAGTATTATGCAAAACTCCATGCAGGACAACTGTACAATGCGCGTCCGCCGTCCCTGGCGCAATTAATTGTTCTGTGCGACCTTCCGTTATTTATACAAAATCTGATACGGTACGTTACGTAATTACTTTGTGTTGGAACTAACAACATAGCGAAGTAGCATGGACTCAAAATAAGACTGTGGAAATATGGAATAACCAAACCGCACTGGGCTCGCGTTGTGGATACGGCCCACGGAGAGGAAGTCTATGTCCCAGCTTTGGGAATGTTATAGGCTGATTATGCGGTGCTAAGTTAAATATGGGAGGGAGAGTAATAATGGTCACAAATCTTTAGCCATTGTCATAGAATTCTATAAATTAACATCAAGTTATTCGTTGGTCTAGTGGTCGCAATCGCTACTGGTGGACCTAAGGACCTAAGGACCTGCGTTCGATTACCAGGGCAAAATGTTCCCGCAGTCTGGATTAGTGCCCGGTGAATGGCAATAGGGTCACCACCTATTACATGGGACTTCAACATAACATGCGAAATGAGGGTATACTTTAAGGTCACCGCTGCCTAACCCCTCGGGGATTACAGGCGTCATATTATGTTTTTTTTTTGTGTTAATAAATGTTTGTCATTTCACAAAAAAAACGCTATACACGTACAAACATTTTTTTTAAATAAATAAGTTAATAACATGCAAAGGTAACAAATTTAAGAGAGAGAAGAATACACAAACCTGTGTAGATTATGGTTCATCACCATATTTTCTTTAATATGATCGCCGTATCCTGAAACAAACGAAACATCATTAATATCCGAGGCGTGCAAATAGTTAATGAACATTTTCGAGCAAGTTTGTACTGAATAATTAATTGGTCCTCTTCCTAGGTTATTCCCTGAAAGTCAGGCAGTCTTTACGTCACACTTAGGAAAACACTTCCATTGACTAAATAATTCAAGAAAAACGGGACTTGACGGGAATTTAAACATATACATACAGGGTAAGTTTTTATCCAGTGCGCAAACTGTAACAATGAATTCAGCATAATCATTCTAGAACCCACAGCGCAGAAATTTTTCGTCGGTAATTCAAAAAAATCAACTGTCAAATTATAGGTACTTATATGAGGAAACTGCACCCTACTTGAGTAAGACACTATCAGTCAGAATCGGAGTGATATTGCTTATTTATCCATTGCTTCATACATTCGAAAAAAATGTCTGCTCTACAACGTGAGTAACGCAATAAATGTAGTTGAACTGTCAATACAGGATAAGTTTTTAACCAGTGCGCAAACTATAACCGTGAATTTAGCATATCATTCTAGACCCCCAGCGCAGAAATTTTTCAATCAGCTGTTCCATACATTTTGATCGCGTAGGTCACTTTTCTATAAAACAGCTGATCTTTTTTTGTATAACCGAAAAACTTATCCTGTATAAAAGCCATTCCTTCTACATATAATGCTGATTATATCTTAAAATAATAATGCAGAATAATGATAATGTTATCTAAAGTGGTTTTGTTTTATTTAACGTAGAAATAATGCAGTGATTGCAGGATGTCATGTCCATCTCGATAATACGCGGCGGATGTCGTCAAAACGTTTTTCTGACCACAAATTGTCACCACAATGTGAACACATCCTTTCTGTAGGTGGCAACATATTTTTTCCTTAAAGACGTGCACTTTTTAAATAAAAATAGTATTTTGAATACTTTAATGATTTCCATGGAGCAAAAAAAGGTCAATCTGATACCAGTCGAAGAGAGTGGAAGTCGGAGACGGGAGTCGAAAAAGAGTGTCCATGGAGTTTCTTGTCCGTTCTTCTTCATAGGTGCCTACTACGCTTTGGAACTAGCTTTATCTTTCTAACCACCGGCCTCGACAATTCAAAAGTGCCTGCAAATTGTAACCATGAATTCTAATTCATATCATTCTAGACTCCAGCGCAGAAATTTTTCGTCGGTAATACAAAAAAAAAACAGCTGTTCCATATATTTTGACCAAGTATTGCACTTTTCTATGAAACGGCTGATTTTTTTTTGTAAGACCGACGTAAAATTTCTGCGGAAGGGGGGTCTAGAATAATATGCTGAATTCATGGTTACAGTTTGCGCACTGGATAAAAAGTTACCCTGTATTATATAAAAATGTATCCCTAATTCCCTTGGTCACGGCATTACACGTGAACAGCTGGACCAATTTTGCTAATTCTTTTTTTATTGTGTTTGTTATCGTCAGAAGGTCCTTATGAAAAAAAGAGAAAGTTGCGCGTAACATAATGATTAATTATATATAAATGCGAATTCAATATTCATAGTTAAAAGTGTTAAAACAGGAAAACTTCTCTCGGGTCATCTAGTTTGAAATAAATGTTTTGAGTTTTTTTAAAGACATTTCAAAATACTTCATTGCGAAGTACTAAATATAACATCACGCCTTGTTTCCCCGAAAGGTGGACAAAGGTATAACTATAGTATGCCCAAATTTCGCCAGTTATGTTTAAGTCCCATGTAATAGGGGACGAGCCTATTGCCATCAAACGTGCACAAATCCACACTGCGGGCGGAGGACCCCATAGTGAAAAACCCAATATCACTTCCCGACCTGGGAATCGAACCCAGGACCGCATACTCAACAGTACGCTTGCGACCACAAGACCAACGAAGCAGTGAACATTATAGGGCTAAATACTTCGGTAACCCAGGTACCCTACGTGAAGTTGTTAGCAACACCAAGGCGTTGCTGGCCTTTCTCTAGGAGCTGGGGTGGATCGAATGACCGATTCTCCCACCCGTACTCAAAATAGGCGCTTTGACGAGGAGTTGCGGACAACAGCCCGTGTTACCTATTAATTCTGCAGATAGCTAGAAGTCTAGGACAGCTTCTTTGTAACTAAATCCAAAATGGACACCTTATTTATTGTTATTTCCTCGTCAGTTAAACTCAACGCTGTCGACGAGGACAATTTGAGAAACATATATTTTTCCCAAATATGTAAGAGTCGGCTTCCAGTCTAACCGGATGCAGCTGAAAACCAGTATTTTTATGGAGCGACTGCCTATCTGACCACGAAAACCCAGTTACTGGGTAACACGACGATACCCCTTGCTAATACCTTTTTTTTTGTTGTCGTACTTTTGTGCTTTTGACTAATCGTAACGACTGACTGACTTTCTGCAAATGGCTTAACGTGCTTTCCAAGGCCTGGAGGGGTCTCGATATGTAATGGATGCTGCACCCATCCACGAAACGACCTTCGAACGTCTCCTGATACTGTTATTACCTAGCCACGAGCCCCTCCATTATAATATAGACAGACAAACAGACCATTTGGAGAATACATTATTAACAGACGAATGTTTTGTTTCCAATCTGGTTCAGCCATTAATCTTTTCACGTTATTTTCGAAGCTTTTAACTAATTATACACAAGTTTGGATTGTTATGAAGTTCTTGATTATGCTTTCAGAATACTTCTCTGAATTAATTTATACGTTTGTGACACAAAGTGAATGTTAAAGACTCCTTTGTTGGTCATTACTGTAATAAGAATGCTCTACTTTAGTTAAGTTGAATAGAATTAAAATCGTTTTGTTTTCGCCTTTGCACCGTCGTTTTACTTTATTAGTTAGTACTAGCTGGTGCCTGCGGCTCTGCCTGCGTTAATGTAGAAAATTATCTGGAACAGGCTTCTCTGTCCTAATTTATTATTTAAATATTTAATAAAACAATTCATCCAAACTTGCAAGCCCTATTTCACCCCTTTACGGGGGGAGTTTCCTAAAGTCCTTGGCTGACGTCTCCTATTCATAATCACAGAGGTAGCTCTGTGCCAAATTTCATCTTCGTAGGTCCAGTCCTTTTTAAGATTGAGTTATTAATCAGTGAGTGAATGAATGTGTGACCTTTCGCTTTTATACACATAGATTTATTAGCATTGATATTCAGTCAACTTTACGACGTTGGAAGGCCTCCCACATAGTGGACTGATGTCCTTGTGAGGCCGCAGGAGTCCGCTGGATGCGGGAACCACAGAAGCGGTCGAAGTGGCGGAGCTTGGAGGAGGCCTATGTCCAGCAGTGGACGTCTTTTAGCTGAAATGATGATGATGATATTCAGTCGTAATTTTAAAGATTGGTGACAACCAACTTTAGTTTATTTCATGATGTTGTATAGAGATCTATAGACAGAAAAGGTGCACACACTCATCACCTATATTTGCCTGCCTTATCCCAATACGTTGGGGACAGCTTCCAGTCTGACCAGATTCAGCGAATACCAGTATTTTACATAGAGCGACTGCCTCTCTGACTCCACAACCCAGTTTCTGGGTAATACGATACCCCTTGGGCAAACTAGTTGAAGACTTTATTTCAAAAACCACCTTTGCCAACAATTCCATGTATGAGTTAGTTACACCATGCAAATTGCTTTTATTCGTTGTACCGATTCTTCCCGTACAACGAATAAAAGCAAATTTCTCGTGACGAAACTTGTTTTTGAAGAAATATAAAATATAATCAGTAAGCTTACAAATTCCTCTACAAGATGGCGTAACTAACTCATATCATGAAATTTTTGACAAAGGGATGTTTTTGAAATAGTAACGGCTTTCATTTTGACAGTTCCACAACATTCATTGCGTTATTTAAGTTGTTGAGCAGACAGATTTTTCGAACACATGAAACAATGGATCAGCAAGAAACGCAAAAAGATTCAGAGAGAGAAAGATTACGCAATTAGAGTGCACAACTAGGCAGTATGTAACTGCATCCGATCAGACTGTAAGCCGACCCCATAAGATGTTAATAAAAGGCTACGTAGATGGTGAACTACCTTTAATTTAGAAGTTAACGGTTACTTTACGGTTCAGCGTCATTAAACGTTCTCTAGTCATTGGAAAGAGTTTGAACGTTATTTCTTACTGTGGCACAATATCGTGTTAATGTCCATTAAAGTTCCGCATTGAAAAGTTCAACAAAATAGAAAATTAATTTAGTTCCATTCATGTTTGAAATGTCATTAGAAAAGCATTTGGATGCTAGTTCTGGTTTAGATTGACTTCATTCGATCGCGTCTGGTGCAAATTCTGATTGAATAAGCATCTCTAGGGTGCTTGATTGAATTGGATCAGATCTATCTTCTAGAATGCTTCAATTTCCAATTGGCAGAGTGCTCCAAATATTTCGGTAGTGAAAAATGAAAATCCCGGCGCGATATTTTTACGTCCGTGGTAACGTAGGCCTAACTTTGAGGCCCGCTTTCGAATTTAAATCATCGTTCTGTTTCTGTCAATCGTTTGAAGGTGACAGAGACGGAATGACGATTTATTTAGTACCTAGCTGTACGCGATTACAGGTAAACGTAGCGTATAGGGCTTTACAAAAGACGTTGCTATATGTAAGTTAAGTAATGATTACCGTCTGTTTAACCATACATTTTTTATGTTTAAACACCTCTTAACTCGCAACGTTTATAAATAAGGGGGTTCAACGTCTCTTCTTTAAGCAACGTTTTTCGACGGTTTCCAAAAAATGATAACAATTTGTACGTCAATGTTCGTGCGACTAAGGTGTGACCCTATATGTATAAATGGATTAGTGCTTTGTAGTCCAAGCGGGCCTCAGAGTGGTTCAATCAAAGCATTCAAAGCTCTTTAGTTCACTACGTCATCAGTCAGTACAAATCTCGGTATAGACTTAAGTCACCGCATACCATGTCAAGTACACACACAGAAAGAAGCGCATTTGCTCACAGAGCTCATGAACGAAGCCAGTCATGATCCGATGACATTATTGCCGAGTCTCGGGAAGAATTCTGATTAGTTCTTATAATTACACTTGATTCGTTGAGAATACCGTCTGTCATGTGTGAAGGCCGATCTGATATGTCTTGAGGTCTTGTTCCTGTAAAATGACCTTATTTAAAATTATTTTATTTTATTCTTCAGCTAAAGTCGTGAACAAATATTTATACTTTTTTATAGAAAAGGTTCCTATCTTCCTTAGATTTGCCATTGTTAATTAAATGTGTTTTGTCCACGAGGTAAATCTTATGTGTGGTCTAAGTTATCCTGCCGATCCCCGAAGTAAAATATTGATTTTTTTTTAAAGTGAGAATCAAGTAGTCAATGGACTTGAATAGAGTACAGATCCATTTATTTCCAATGCAAATCCTACTACATAATATTATAAATGTAAAAGTTTATATGTTTGGATATTTAGTTTCTCCATACGAAACTACATTTTGGAAGGGGCGACTAGAATCAATTCTATTTTAATGTAAATGTTGACGTTCAAAAGTGCCTTTTAAGTGCCTATTTGAAATAAATGCTTTGACTTTGACTTTGATGTTTGGCTGTTTGTTACTCAATCACGCACAAAAGGCCGAGCGGATTTGGATGAAATTTAGCACACAGATAGTACAAACCCTGGATTAACACATAGGGTACTTTTTATACCCGGTAGTACGTTCCCGTGGGATAATTTTCGACTTCCACGCGGGCGAGGTAGCTGGCAAAAGCTAGAACAAAATATTTGCTTAAATCTATCGAGTTTTACTCACTTAAGTACTGACGTTTTTCAACATCGTCGATACTAATTCAAACATCAATGAAAGCATGCAACCTATTGATAGAAAACCCATTAAAACTTTACCCAATCTAGGAGTTTAATCGCTTTCCTCTAGTCATCCCGAGAGTTCCCAAAACTAAACCAAAACCGCCACTGAAACTGTGCCACAGATAACATATCGTACATACTAATTCCATGCATAACGCATAGTTGACAACGCGGCAGATCAAAGCCACAGATTATAAAGGTCCATACATTGGGTCTTCCGTCAAATGATTTGTAACAAATCGTTGTTGATGCATCGTTTCCGGAACAAATAGGGACTTTCGTAGGTTCCGCTCCATTGATCATGTGAGTAGCACTTATGTAGTCTATCAGTGTTTGTTTATTTTGTTACACATGCGTGTAAAATTGTAGAGAATTATCTACCAACTAAGAAACATACAGGGGACATAAAGATCCTTGATTTTGGTTTTTTAAAGATCGACATTTAATATCTTTAAACGAGCAATTCTTGTATATATATATATACTAGCGACCCGCCCCGGCTTCGCACGGGTGCAGCAATTTAGAAAAAAACCGGCCAAGTGCGAGTCGGACTCGCGCACCGAGGGTTCCGTACAAACCTGTAGGTATATAAGTAAAAGTTATGAATTTCAATTTCATACCTCTACACTTTCATGAGGAAAGGGGTAGTAAGTTTAAAAAAATATGTTTTCCCACAGATTCCAACTGCAAATGTAAGTTGGTACGCACACTATTAAGTGAGTTACAATGTTATTTTAATATTATGGACTTCTTACCTATAGGTTTTCCCATAATCTATAAGTAGAAAACTAATTTCTGTGTTTTTCTAAATTTTAGGTTCAGTAGTTTCGGAGATAAGAGGGGGGAATGGTCAATTTTCGTATATTTTCTTGAATAACTTGGAAACTATTTATTTTAAAATTACAAAAAAATATATTTGAGATTTTAGATCCTCACAACAAGCCATTTCATTTGATAATATGTCACACGATGCAGTTTGCAATTATTTTTTTTCCATCTTGCCCCTCAAAAGTGACTCCCATATACAGATTTCGTCTATTCACGTCACACCTCTGCGTTTGGGTCAAAGAAATTGATATGTGTACCAAATTTCAACTTATCGGTCTAGTAGATTCAAAGATAATTAATTGACTGTGACCGTCGGACAGACGGAAAAACGAGTCATAAGGGTTCCGTTTTTTCCTTTTGAGGTACGGAACCCAAAAAAAAAGTGAAAATTTGAATTATAGAATTTCCTTATGAACAATATTTGTAGCTGACTTTTTGTTACACAATACGAACAAATTTTGTTTAGAAGTGACGCGTGAAAGGGCTACTTATAGCTGTCCATGGAAAAGCACTCAACGCTAGGCCAAAGCCCGCAATGTTGAATGTCCGGTAGTACATGGCCGGGGCGGCCTGTGTGGTGGGCTGGCGGACAAGCGGAATTAATTGTTCAGTTGCTTTAACCTTTGATATCTTTTAAAGTGTTGCTTAGAAAGATATACTGTAAACGACAATTGTAATCTACATTTATGGCTGGCGGCCAAGCGGAATTATTTTTTCAGTTGCTTTAAACCTTTGATATCTTTTAAAGTGTTGCTTAGAAAGATATACTGTGAAAGACAATTATAATCTACATTTAATGCCCTAGGTTAATATCTTATATATGGATTTTTTTGATAAGGATCAATACTGAATAAGAGTAAATAGCGTCGCAAATAAATAACACATTTTTTGGTACTAAAGTTTTAATGAAAGAAATGGTTAGTATGGCTCAACCGTAACAGTTACAGAATAAATTGTCAACATGATGGTGAAAACCACTTTAAAATCCGTTGGGTGGTTTAGGAGTTAGCGGAAATACAGACAGATAGACGCGGAGGGCGACTTCATTTTATACTATGTATGTATTGATGTACATATATTCGGGAAATGGATTGATCTTGAAATGCAATATTTTAACTGTGTAAATGCTACGCCTGTTAAATGAAGTAAATTAGCGAAATCGACAAAATTTCGTAAACGGCTTCTTAAACCTCGATTTAACGTCTATCTCGTATTATTGCAGACTGTATATATTTAACGTCTATCTCGTATCATTGCAGACTGTATATATTCTTGTTATCAAAGATATTATATAATTGGCAGCAGCATAATAGGTTCTACGATGAAAAATCCATTTATAAGGACCACCAGGTTTATCAAACGTCAGAGCATTATCCATTACCAAAAGAAAACTAAAGCACCTATTACCATCTAACAATTAGGTACGTCATTTTTCATCCCTCTTTTTCAATAGATCTTGAATACTAGAAACTTATCACCAACGATTAATTTATAAAAAGAAACTCTGAATTAACTCATTCATTACGAACAGAAACCATAATATGAACCAGGAAACAACATCACCTACCAAATTTATATTAAACCACAAAGGGGTTCCATTGATAAGTGTGTAACTGCAGACTGCACTGCGGCGATCAATCGTCTCATTGATTTAACTGCTCCATAATATTCAGCAGGCCATTAAACTGTAGTAGATGAAACAGGAAGAGAAACTAGTTAAATTAACGCTGGCTAAGCTGTAAACAATATAGTTTCCATGGGGAGTTTCATTCTGTTGGATTTTTTTTTAATATTTTGACATTTTTATAATATTTTACAATTTGACAGTTTTACATTTTATTTTTTATACGATTCTGACATTTTATAAGTTTTTGAAAATTTTTATTAAATTTTTTCCAGGCCTTGAATATTTGAAATTTAGTTAATCACAATTTTATTTTGGATTTTATCTGTTTTATATTTTAAAATAGTTTATAAGTTATTTGTATGAGTTTGAAACTATGGACGAATGTTGTCTGAAATAAATAAATAAAATAAATTTATTTCTGTAAGTACGTTTGTGCAAACACTTTTACTCGTCAATCATATTTTAAAAACTATATGAGGTCCGCGTTTCCTATCTGAGTTATCTGACTAATGGATACTCTGAAAAGAAAGGCCGAAACAAACTCGGAGGTTACAGTCTCTTTTAAAGCACAGACATAATCTTGGTCAGATCATATAAAGGGTAAGTAAATTGCTGTCTGAAATTGTCTTTTGAGGAAAGAACCACAAAGATAGAGTGGACCTGTCCTTGTCCACTCAGTGCACGCATTTGTCAGTAATCGTACGGCTCAACTCTTTCTCTCTCAATATTATTTTTAAGATAATATTGAGACCTCTACGAAAAAACACAAAGCCAGTACCTACAACATTATCTGATTTAATACGTAATGTGCCACTGCTAGTCAAAGGACTCACTCAAGTAGCAGTCAAGTTCGTCCCTTTATCTTCGTCTGGGTCTGCCGCGATATTGTAAATCAGTGGTTCTACATTAATAATAAGTAAACCGTTTTTCTTTTCCATTTTGGGACCCCCTTTCTTTATTTAACTATCAGCGATTTAGTCAAAGTAAGGTAGTAATTGGAATCAATAAACGATCTACTACGTCCACAAACAAAACGACAATGTAAACATAAACAATAAAGAGCTGTGGAATAGACTATTGAGCAATTCCACACGATCCGTTTTGCAAATAAAACAAATTGTGTCGATTCGTTCGATCACGTCATTTTGTATTACGCCTAGTTTACAGAGAGCACCTAAAGTTGCCAGGAATAGTAAATTAGTTATCCAAGGTACATATAAACTGCATTACACACATCAAGCAAAATATATATATAATAATAAAGACTTTAATTTTCGTAAGTTAAATTGGAAGATACTAGTGATGTACCGACTAGTCGGTAAAGCCGCCGACTAATTGGCCCATTTTTTACTCTTATTAAAATGCTTAAAAATCTAAAAGACGGTGATTGAAATGAAATTGAAATGTTTACTGTTATTATTTATATTATAGAATCAGTTTTACAGTTTACTTTCAGTGCAATCTAGAATGGGATAGGACGAAACGCCGGCTCGCACTAAAACAATGATAGAATAAATGCAAAGTCAATAAAAGCATGTCTTGACGATTCCGCCTGCTCGCCGGGCGCCGCGAACGCACCTACGCACAGTGGAACGAATGTATGGGAGCGGTTGGACGTAGACATGTCCGAAAAAAAAGAGTAAAATTATGCCAAACTAATGATGCCATCTTATTCGATTACTTAATGCCTTCATAACTTGTGGTGATGAATTTCTTCATAACTCCCATATTTCGGGAGTAATTTGAGAAAATGTGAAATTTTACTATGAAAATGAGTGTATCGAGCTCTCTCCCTCCTGATTCCGGGCTTGTTTCAAGTAGCGGTCTCTAATATCATAATGCTAATACTAAGAGCTATATTTAATACTAAGACACATAGTGCGCCAAATGTGCACTTTCTGGGATAAAGAGTGATGTTTATTTTATAACACAATTTTTTTATTTTTTGTTTATTTTGTTGATTAAAACCGTTTTTCTAAAGGTTTACCTTATTACAATAACATTTCTGAGCAGCCAATTAGAGAAGATATAAGCTAATTAGGATATATAATTAGGGACTTAAGGTTTACATATAAAACTGATGCACTAATGATTACTGATAAGAACATTGCTATTATTTAATTACTAAATGGCTCTTAATACACTAATTTAGCATGCATCATTTACTAATTATCACAATAACTAATTACCTTGCAATATTTAACAAAGGATACCTGGGATACCTGGATTTTATATAAATAGGTCACTATTAGTAACTTTAAAATCAGTGTTGATTTACACCTCGTTGTATCCAAGCTAATCTCGCAATGTATTTTCCAAATTTTAATACAAATCTTGATATTCACGTTGCTTTATGCGCACGCGCACATAAAGATTTACGCGACTTTAACTATTTGTTCAGTGTTTTAAAAGATAACAGTTGTGTTCAGTTATGTGAAAGTGCTGAAACAAGTTTAAAAGACTGGTGTCGTCGATTTTGCTACCGCATTTATGCAAAATGGACACAGTCTGGAAGAAGCACAGATAAGTTTCGGAAGAAACATGAGATTCGGCTACAGGCTGCAATTCAATGGCCGGAATTACAGAATGAAAATATGGAACCTTCTACAGAAAATATAAGTGACGTCATCGAGCCCATAATTTCTCCTGCTAAATCTGATGCTTCAACTTGTACACATCCTAGTCCTCGTAAATCTTTTGAGGACCTTAGTAACCGGCAAAAAAGAAGACGCACTGAAGATAGTCTTTCATGCAGCAGTAGCAGCGCTGAAATTATGTTTTCGGCCGAAAGGGCGCTTCAAAAGGCAGGACAAAGCGATACAGCTTATGTTATGAAATACTTGACGGAGAATCCAGAAGAGGCCTCAAAAATCAAAGCCTTCATTGAAGGTAAATCAATTCAGGTACGGGAAATATCCCCTTTGAAGGCATTGGCTCTTTATGTATCGATGAACTTATCGAAATGGCGCTATAACACTCTTCGGGATTTCAACACTCAAGAAGGAGCTCTTCAATACCCGAGTTACTACATGTTGGTTAAAGAAAAAATTAAGTGCTATCCGGCCAAAGAAGATCTCACAGTTACAGAGAGCTCTGCAAAAATCAAATTACAAGCCTTGATGGATTTAACCTCAAGAAGACTTATTAGGTCGTTAGAAACCCCTGTTGATCCCAATCAACAGCTCGTATTGACCAGCAAATGGGGTTTTGACGGATCATCTAGCCAAAGCATTTATCATCAAAGGACGAGTGAAGATGAGCAAATCGATCTTGCTAGTAATTTTATGATTAGTCTTGTACCACTGCGGCTCGTCTCAAAAGGTGTAACAATTTGGGAAAACGAGCGACCATCTTCCACTTCATTTTGCCGGCCAATATTGTTTAAGTTTATAAAGGAAACCAAAGAAAATGTGCAGAGAGAGATGGCTGAAATCGAAGCAGAGATTGAAGCCTTAACTCCATCCACCATCACTGATGGAATTAGTGTCAAACACCAACTGCTGTTGACAATGATTGATGGTAAAATTCATTCCATTATATCCAATACAGCAGCTTCAGTGTGTGACATATGCAAGGCTTGTCCTAAAGAAATGAATAATTTAGAGTTAATCAAAGATAAACACGCAAACGAGGACATGTATAAATATAGCTTAAGCACCCTTCACGCTTGGATTCGCTCAATGGAATGCTTATTACACATTTCCTACAAATTAGACATAAAATCATGGCAAGTAAGGGGTGATATAGCAAAAAGGCAAGTTGATGACAGGAAGAAAAGAGTTCAAGAGGCTGTAAGAAGAGAAACGGGCTTACTTCTCGATGTTGTGAAACAAGGCAGTGGATCCACCAACAATGGCAACTCGGCAAGGAGATTTTTTGAAAACTACACTAAATCTGCTGAACTGACCGGAATAGATGCTATGCTTTTAAGAAAAATCTGTGTGATCTTGCAGTGTATTTCATCAGGAGAGAAGATCAACGTAACTAAATTCCGAGAGTTCTGCTTTGATACTGCTAAGCTTTACGTGGAGTTATACCCATGGTATTATATGCCTTCTTCACTTCATAAAATTTTAATGCATGGGCCAGACATAGTTCAGAACATGTCAATTGTGCCCATTGGTTTTCTATCCGAAGAGGCATCTGAGGCTAGAAATAAAGATTTTAGAAAATATAGAGAGGGGCATTCTCGAAAGCATAGCAGTATCTCATGCAATGAAGATATTATGCACAATCTTTTACTGTCTTCTGATCCACTTGTTACAAGTATCCGTCCAAAAGGAAATAAGTTTGTAAAAAAATCTTCTTTTAAGGAATTTTATGAGCTTACGGATTCTGAGAAAAGTGATATCGAATTTGTTAACATAAATGATTTAGCGGACATCGATTCTGAATTTGAATTAATTGATGATGATGATGATGACGAAGATAATTAAATGATGTTATTGTTTTAAAATGTGTAACTTAGTAAATTAGAGCTTACATCTTAATTATTTATTGTACTTTTAATGAAACTAGGTAATTTATTATCAACTTACTTAAAAGTCATACTCTCATCAGTTCTTGTGAATATTTTTGTTAATATATATTTCTGTATATATATATAATATATTTATAGACCTCTTAATAAGTCTGTCTGCGGTTTAAAGTAAATACAAATGGGGAAAAAACGTTTTTTTTTTTAAATTTTCATTTCCTTTTATCCCAGAAAGTGCACATTTGGCGCACTATGTGTCTTAGTATTAAATATAGCTCTTAGTAATAGCATTACGATATTAGAGACCGCTACTTGAAACAAGCCCGGAATCAGGAGGGAGAGAGCTCGATACACTCATTTTCATAGTAAAATTTCACATTTTCTCAAATTACTCCCGAAATATGGGAGTTATGAAGAAATTCATCACCACAATTTATGAAGGCATTAAGTAATCGAATAAGATGGCATCATTAGTTTGTCATAATTTTACTCTTATTTTTCGGACATGTCTACGTCCAACCGCTCCCATACATTCGTTCCACTGTGCTACGAGCCGAAAGCGTAGTCACGAACATTACCGATATCACCCGAACTCAACCGAAAGCAATGATCGGCGAGTCGGATTAGTCGGCCATTTTACAGCCGACTAGCCGGCTAGTGATAACGGCCCCGACTTACGAATAGTGCGTTTGAACCCAGATAAGCATTTCACTTTGTGTATTTATTTTCATCAGCACTTCTCTCAAAACGGTATAGGAAAACATCGTAAGGAAACCGGCATGTCCTAGAGTCAAACGTTCGAAGACAAGTGACATCCAACCCGCACTGGGCCCTCGTAGTGATGGTCCACTCCTTCTCAGGCCTGGGCCATTATAGGGTGATAATGCTGATCATGCCTGCTATGAAGCTTGGCTTCCTGCACCTACATTTTGTAACACACTTTCTATCACAATCTGAATCATTTTGAAGAATATTGCTCCATATGTTCGTATTTGTCTGCCCAACAACGTCAATAACGCAATGATAGACAAATGAACTGATAGACCATTGTATCAAAGTCTAAGGGGGTGCAGTTTCTAAAGGGAATCTAAATTGATGCACACAAATGCTTGACGTGGAGGGAATAAAAGCGAGATGACCCTCATCGCGCGACGTAGAGGGACTGGACGTAAAAGGAACATATCAATAATTCCCCGTGAACAAAAAGAGGCCTTTCATTTATTAGTTAACGGATTCAATGAATGAAGTAATTTGTATTTTAAACTTGTCCTCTGTAGGATTAGGACTCGAAGAGCCTCACAGTCACGTGGGAACTCCTTGTTTAGTACCGCTTTGATGGTCAGTTGTTTTATTTTAAACTAATAGTTCGCCTATCGTCTTTTTGTGCCGATTCCGAGTGAGGTTTTTTTGGGCCGGTGCAGCATTTCTTTTCTTCCTTACATATATTGGATGTCATATCAGTCAGATTCTAACCCTAATTATTATTTCACACTAGTGATGTACCGAGCAGTCGGCCATATTTGTAGAAGGCGATTAGTCGGCGACTAGTCGACTAAAACCGCCGACTAGTTGGCCCATTTTTTACTCGTTTTAATATGCTTAAAAATTTAAAAGATGGTGATTGAAATGAAATTGCAATCTTTACTGTTATTATTTTTAGTATAGAATCCGATATACAGTTTACTTTCAGTGCAATCTAGAATAGGATAGGAAGAAACGCCGGCTCGCACTTAAACAATGATAGAATAAATGCAAAGCAAATAAAAAACATGACCTGACAATTCGTAGTAGGCGTAGTCACGAACATTACCGATGTCACCCGAACTCAACCGAAAGCAATTGTCGGCTTGGCCGACTAGTCGGCCATTTTGCAGCCGACTAGTCGGCTAGTCGGCCAGTCAGAGTCGGCCCATCTCTATTTCACACAATCCATCCTAATAATATACATCTTTCGTTTCTTTTGAAATGTCTGGAATAGTTACAATAAGTAGAGGAAGACCCACTACTTCACATTCATTCATACCTACTTAAAACTTTTCTATTCCTCACGAATCAACCGATCTGCCCAGCCTTTTCCCAACTATATTGGCCAGCTTCCAGTCTTATAGAATGCATGGATGCAGGTGAATACCAGTATTTTACATGGAGCAACTGTAGGCATTTGCTTCATGTAAAATAAACGCATCGAGCGCGTTTGGCGACCCTATTGGCCCTGGATTGGTGACGGACCAATCGGAGCGCCGAACGCGTTCGATGCGTTTGATCGAGAAGGTAAAATGAAACTCACACTAAGGCCTCAGGTCTTATAGGTATGACAACCACAACCCAGTTACTGGTACTAATACAGTCCACGAATGACAGCCGGGTACAACGGGTTAGCGAGCTTTCCGAGGCACGGAGGGATTTCGGAATGACAAGATGGTTACCCATCCACGGACCAACCGCGGCAAGCGTAGCTTAACTTGATTGTTCGACCCGGTTATTATTTCTTAGTCACGAGCTCTCTTCCTCACGAAAGTAGGTAGTAGTACAAACTTCTCTCTTTTCTTCTTTCATGGTGTTTCGTATCATCAAAAATGCCATATTGCATTACAAAAACCCAAGCTAACAAGTAATAACTACATAACACGAGCATGTTTACTCATTACAGTCATTATCAAGCTAATAAAAAGTTCAACATCATGTAGTGTAGCTTAGCATTGCACCTGAAAGGTCATTGAACTGTGCTAACAAGCGTTGTGTAAACAGAAACAAACGTGGCTAGTCTATGGTCTGTGCTTTGTGGTCGGTGTGAGGTGGTTAGCTTTGTTTGAAGTTTCTTTGACTGTTTTTAGTTAATGATATACTTGACTTAGTAATTATAAGTTAAGAAATAACAGTTAAATTATGAAATATTATAAATAAAAGCGAAAGGTCACTCATTCATTCACTCACTGATTGAACACGAAAACTCAAAAACTACTGGACAATGTACAATGGCAAGGAAGTAGTTTTTTATGTTTTTGTTTTAAACGTTTGATTATGAGTAGGAGACGTCAGATAAGAAAGGATTTTAGAAAAATCCCCCCGTAAAGGGGTGAAATAGGGGGTGTAATTTTGTATGATTTTTTTAATTCCTTGGGCCAGAGAAGCCTGTTCCGGATAATTTTTAACATTGACGCGGGCGGAGCCGCGTCCAGCAGCTAGCTATAAGATATATCTAATCGAATTCCACCAAGAGTGCTTTTTTTTAAATTGGAAAAAATGCTCGACGTATTTCAGGGAATTTAGTATCCCGTCAAAAATGTTACCTATGTATGTATACTTATTACTCACGGAAAAGAAAAAACATTGTTTTATTGCTAGTGTTATTACTAGTTCGCAGACAATTTGTTAAAATCTAATCTATCTTGTATAGTAAGTAAATAGGTAACAAATTTTTATTTTTATTTTTTTAAATTTAATTATGAATACTTAATCAAGAATGCAGACAGACGCCATACTACTTTCAAAATAATTTCTAAATTCAAAACTTTCGTAGATAAGTACCGTACTTTTGCAAACTTGTGACAGTTAGGTCTTTAGTGTTCACGTTCATTGTCCAAAGCGTATCTTAATACAATCTGTCTCTGTCATCAAATGAATGCTTATTATTTTTAGCCTTTACAAGAATCTTTGAACAAAACACGTGTCACGCCATCCGTCTTGCTCGGTAGACAACTAAATAAAGAGCAAAACGAAACAATATGGCGCCAGGACAACATAACTTTAGACTTTAGATCTTGAGTTCTTGACAAACTTAGTATATTGTTGGTAATTAAGTCTTTCGTTTGACACTATTGTTAAGTTAGCATTTCTGCTGCGTTTATTAATTTGATGAAAATATTGTAAACATAACATACATCATCACGCCTTGTTTCCTAAAAGTGTTAGCCGATTTTGTAATACGCTGTTTTATACATTTTGACCGCTATATTGCACATTTCTAACAGTAGGTATTTTTTTATAACCAACAAAAAGTTTCTGCGCTAGGGGTCTGCAGGCTTAGCATGACGCTTTCTATTTCTACAAAGAATAGACAGTGCTTTTTCAATACAAAGTGACATTTCCTTTCTCCATTTTTGACATCGCACCATAGATATCCTTCTACAATCTGTCATTTTGTCTTTCGTTTCTAACGATTTTTGTCTATGTCCTTATAAATGTTGACTATTTCAGAAGAATATTTCTTCCCAAACTGTCAAAATCACACTTACAACAAACTTTCTACACGACGGCCACAAAATCTACACGATTATCTACAAAATCATGATTCGTTTAGAGCGCATAACTGTGATAATTAATAGAAAAACAGCCTCTCCTACTGTACAACATTTAGTTAATAGTCATGTGATCATATCTATTCTTCCGTCGACAAATCGGTGCTCGTGCTAAGCCTGCTGGAGTCTATGGTCTGGAGGCCGGTATGGAGGTCTAGATGTGCTAATTTATGATAACAGTTTTTTTTTTTGTTACGAAAATAATAAAAGTACGAAGTTGTCCACTTGATTATTTTAAACAGCGGAATGACGTAATATGTAACATGGCAGCTATTATTTCACGGTGTTCAAAAACAGATTAAAAAAACTGAAATCTTTGAATTGATTTTGTTATTTCATGAACTAAAACCAACATTTTCCGACTGTTTTTTGTCTAATCTATCTCAATAATATTTTTTTTTTCACCTGGAGTTAAATACCTACCCTATTTTCGATCTCTACGCGGGTGAAGCCGCTGGCAAAAACTAGCAGGTACTTACATAAAGTGCTGCTGTCAGGCTGCATTAATGTAAGTAATTACATAATTTACTATTTCGGTAATAGAAATAAGCTATTTAGTTCCACAAGCTTTCCGAAATCTGACAAAACTGGGAGAAAAAAATTATGTTCTTCGAACCGGGGAATGATCACGGAATTTTAAATTTGCAACCACTACCAAAAAAAAATGGTTGTCATTTTAGTTGTATAGGCATGTGATTCGGAGGACCGAGGAAAATTTCGTGTGGAAAGTTTTGAGTATTCATTTCGATGGCTATAAGAGTAGGGGAAGACCAAAAAAACGATGGATGGACTGTGTGAAAGATATGGTTAGAAAGGGTGTGACTACGGAGATGACGACTAATAGAGCAGTATGGAAAAAGCCAATCTTATAGGCTACAAAGGCTACTATACTTTAATTCTGTTCAACTAAACAAGTACACACTTTGATGATCTAATGCCACCCCCCATCTATCGCACTTCCCGTATCGAGTTCCTGTAACCCGAGATGCGAGTTACTATGATGATCAAACTCATTTGAAACTCGGTTTACATTGTCAAGTGGTTGATTACTTTGATATCTGCCAATCTATTCTGTACAAATCTCACCATGAAAACTTAGGTAACGTGAGCTGTCATTCCACAGACAGCTTACTTCAAGCAGTCCCCACGCTTTTAGACGATATTTTTTTTTCTTTTTGGTAATCACTCTATTCTTATTTCAAACTTATTGAAGATCTTTTTCTACTTTTTTCTTTGGTTTTCTATTAAAGCTTGTTTTTTATACTATTTTTTTTTTTAATTTTTAGTTTGATTGACCGTTAAAGTGCGTTTTGGCTGAATAGCCAGGAGTGGGTAACTTGCGGCGTGCTGCCTTCCTTGGATGTGGCAGCCGTTTCTCGAGCTCTCTCTCCGAAAATTTGTATTAAAAAATTCGCTACTCCTGAAGATTCTGGTCAGGATAATGGGGAAAAGTTATTAAATTATTGTATTGTCATTGGTCCTTGATAATTGTGTCAAATTTCAATTTAATCTGACTTTTTGAAGTGGGTGAAAATCGCGTTCAAAGATTCCGTTACATACGATGCATGGATAGATAGATAGATACAGGTGAAGCTAATAAAAGCGTGTTGGTAAAAAAAACACGCTTTAAAAGCCAAACTAAAATGTAGAAAATAATTTAATTCTATTAAAAAGCGTGGGGTGCTTTTTGAGGT
Source organism: Polymixis lichenea (assembly GCA_949091785.1). Lineage (NCBI taxonomy): Eukaryota > Metazoa > Arthropoda > Insecta > Lepidoptera > Noctuidae > Polymixis > Polymixis lichenea. The sequence continues at coordinate 8,058,357 of OX420952.1, forward strand.
ATTTTTATAATCAATTAATATCAATTTAAAGCGTGTTTTTTTTTAGTTTTTTTAAACTGTTATTTATTTTCTATTTTTTAGTTTTGCTAACTACAAAAGCGTGTATTTATCTATTTTTAAATAAATTATTTAATTGTCATAGGTCCTCGATAAGTCCACAAAGTTTAAATGAAATCTGACCGTTTAAAGTGGGTCAAAATAGCGTCCAAAGGAGTCGGTTACATACAAACAAACATACAAACATACAAGTGAAGCTAATATAAAGCGTGTAAAAATAGGAATAAATACAGATTGAACTGCATACCTGACGACAATTAGAAGACACTCAAAAGTCACTTCTAGTGAATTCCTTTCGTTTATGGCACCTATACTAGGTACCTATATCATAACTATTACTACATGAGATACACCAAAATACCCTCCCATAGTTCCTACACTGACCACAGCTTCCTTTAACAGTCTTTGAACATAGAACACAAGTCTTTTGTCTTCAATAAGTGAAGAATTCATTACCATGTGTAATGCCAACATGGCCCATACATGGTGACCAATCAACCGTCGGCTGGTCATCGCACTCGAGTACCAATGTACTCATAAATTAACCCACGTGGTCAGTAAATTATGTTTAATGCTTGCCATTTAGATGATAAGTCGGCGACTTATTCGGCGAAAAAACAATAGGGATGGCCTTGACCTTATTCTATGTCTTGACTCATGACTAGGTACCTATGTCTCGGTGTATAAATCTTCCGATAGAATATTCATACTTAAACACATGTCTATTTCAAGTTGCTGCAGGCTTAGCACGAGCACTGATTTGTCGACGGAAGAATAGACATGACAATTAACTAAATAATGTACAATAGAAGATAGCTATGTTTTTCTAATAATTATCACTGTTATGCGCTCTAAACGAATCATGATTTTTAAGATAATCGTAGATACTTTGTGGCCGTCGAGTATAAAGTTTGTGGTCAGTGTGATTTTGACAGTTTGGGAAGAAATATTCGTCTGAAATAGTCTACATTTAAAAGGACCTAGACAAAGATCGTTAAAAACGAAAGACAAAATGACAGATTGTAGAAGGATACCTACGGTGCGATGTCAAAAATGGAGAAACGAAATGTCACTTTGTATTGAAAAAGCACTGTCTATTCTTCGTAGAAATGAACACCCGTTTTCTTTCTGAATTGTGAACTGGCCAAACTCTAATTTAGCATTACTTACTGGGGCCAGAATAGACCGCGAATTTCAAATTTTCTTACGAGTTTTTTTTTGCAATGTAGGGTGTAATGTAATGCCTAGACAATTTTTTTTGCAAAACTAACGTAAAAAGTTTGAATTTAATAATAGAGTCCGATAATAACGAGCCGTTTGGGGTTGAAGCTCTTGGACCATGGGGTCCGAGTGCCCACTTAGTTTTCCGAGACATTTCCAAGCAGTTGGTCGACTCTTCCCGTGAACAAAGGACTGGCCTATTTTTCGGCCAAAGAATCAGCATTGCCATACAACGTGGCAGCTGCCAGCCTTTTGGCAACTTTTCCCATTGACAACGATGCGGACGTATTTTTTGATGACTTATGATTATTTTCTTTTATAAACCTGTACATATTATTATTTTAAGACCCGTAGTTTTTAAATTAAGTCCTTATGTAATATTACAATTACAATAAAAAGTATAAACTACATATTATTTTGTGGTATAATTTAATGTGATAAATAAGGTCCGCGCCACTATGTATTGTTTTATGGTTACTCTACAACCGGAAAGCTAAATTCAACAAGTAATCTAACGTATGGTAAAATATATCAATTTGCTAAAGCATGAGGTGCCAGGGGCGAGTCTTCGCCCCTATAGCGGGTGTAACAAAACGTGTCGGGGTTTAAATTACAAATAGTGTATTGTATGTTCACATTACACATACGCTGTTAATGCTTTTTTTACTTTAACTGGCAAACAAAGCTTCGCCTGTTTACATTTTGTGTTTGGGAGCTTGTATTACCTATCAGGTAAACGTTTGGCCATGCATATGTAAAAGTTTTTGAATCCCTCTAATATTATATGAAAATTGTATGAAAATTGAGGTGTTTGTCACTCAATCAAGCAAAAACTAATTTGGCACACAGATAGTTTATAAGTTATAACCTGGATTACCACAAAGGATACTTTTTATCGTACGTTCCCGTGGGATAATTTCCGACCTCCTACTGAAACCACTGGCAAAAGCTAATCTTAGTTAGTGATGGGTCGTTGACGGTTTTTCGTTAACGTAACGTCAACGTTGATTTACGTTCGTCAACTAGTTGATCAACTAGTTAAATTCGTCAACGAGTTAACGTGCAACTAATGTCGACCTGCAACGTAAACCGTTCATTCATTGAACGGTTTTTATTCAACGCTGCGACGTTCAACGATTTTTATATTCGTATACTTTTCTAAAAATAAATATTTCAAAATCAACTCTAGTGTACGTTACTTAGAGTTCAAGTATCAATTCTACGACATGACCGTCGCTCGAAATCTATGATGGTATTTTCAACGTAAGTTTTTTGCTCAGTTCGTTAAGTACGTTTGCAAATTTAGTTTAAATGATTATTAAACGAGTTATATTCATAAACGTCGTTGTCAAATTCAACTAGTTGATTCATAAACAGTTAACATTAATACGTTGACAGGAGATCAACGGTTGATTCAACTAGTTCGTTGATTCAACGCCCATCGTTAGTCTTAGTTGATAAATATGGACAATGACATAAATACAATGAATAAAGGCTTAATGAACAGTGTTCCTGCTATTAGCTAGCTAGCTAGCACAGACTAGGCCATTCATTCGACCAGAATGACTCCTAACTCGAGCTTTCGACCTAATTTGCCAGGAGTTGTCAATTTGCAAATTTCGGATTTTTTCAAGAGTTTGAATATTAATTGTACGGTTTCAGTTTCAATTGAGAAGGGTCCCAGATTCTTATTGAGACGAGGCAGAAATAAAATTGAAGCTTTTCTAATGCTTTGGTTTCCAAAGGCGGTGAACGGTCACAAAATTTTTTGACGGCCGTTATGATGTGATGGTTACCGCCATATTTGATAGGATTTGGATAAAATTTAGCAAATAGACAGTTTGTAAACTGGATTAACACATAGCATAGTTTTTATAACGGTAGTACATTCCCGTGGTATAATTTACCTCTACGCAAGCGAAGCCGCGAGCAATAAATGAAATAGAATACAAATACAATTTGCATACTCTGTTCTAAATTCATTTTCCACAGCAACATATCAACCAAAACACTGGCCAGTTACAAACTGTACAATTACATTTTCTACAGCATTTATAGCCGTTAAAAAATAACGCATTCCATACACGCCCCGACTTTGTGTGACGGACAACGGACGGCTATAAAACCGGACCGTTTTATTGTCGCGTGCGCCCACTGTTGCACTATGACAGCCTGTCCCTTTTTGTAGTTTTTAATTCATTACTTTATGCCATTGTAAATTATCACCTTCTATTTCGGTATTAATTAGTGACTTTCTGGCTCGTTACTCATAAAGGGACGGAAGATTCTGTTAGAGCGATAACAGTCAGTGATACAGGGGTAGATGACTTATTTTTCATTAAAATAAGCTTTATTAAAGTTGCCGAGGTCTTTTGGAAGAAGCAAGTGGCGTGTCAGAGTAGGTTTCAGCGTCCTCTATAAGTACCTAATTTTGGACTTGGCAAAACTTTGGCAGAAATGTTATCGTTATTCCCAACATGTTCAAGTCCAATACCGAAGCCAAATAAACTGACGCAAAGAAAAAGAACCAATCCTATCGGACAAACGGCCAATCTATATGCTCACTCAATACGTTACCGTAGCCTACGACAAAAGTCGTATGAATACGTCCAAAATCCGCGTAAATCCAGATCGTCCGATAAAAAATCGCAGCATTCACAGCCGGCCTTAGTGCAATAAAAAAAAGGTCCATTCAACGTTCGCTCGTTCGGGAATTGAGCATTGAGCCCCAAAATGCTGAACACAGACTCAAACATAGACGAATTTATTCATTAAGCTCGTTTCATGGCTTCAATAAATTATCAGGTCGTCTGGCACGACCCTAATTGGTCTGAATATATAAAAGGGTTAACTATATATTGGAGCTAGTCCGCTGGGAATAGGCTAAGTATTAATTTTCTTTTCTCTTTCAGGTAATAATTTTAGTCCATAGAGATTGCTAACTTAGGGGAGGCTTCATCATATCAGCCGAAAGACGTCCACTGATGGACATAGGCCTCCACCAAAAGGGGTGATTTGCCTTAATCACTACGCTTGGCAGGCGGGTTGGCGATCGCAGTAAGGTGGTCAAATGCATAGAGAACGCTGCCGCCCATTCTCTAGTAAGTCCCTTAGTCGCCTTCTACGACACCCACAGGAAGAGATGGGATGGTGCTATTCTTTTACGTCCGGCACCACACGGGGGTCTCGTGGCCATGTAATAACAGCCGCACGGTTCAATCGATCAGGTTGCCGCATTTGGTCCGTGGATGGGTGAACTTCTTTACATAACCCCCCGTGCCTCGGAAAGCACGCTAAGCCGTTGGACCCGGCCGTCATTCGTGGATCTTTGTCAGGAGCCCGAAAGTCAGCCAAAGGGGTATTACCCAATAAGTGGATTTTTAAAGGTTGGATAGGAAATTGCTCCATGCAAAATATACGGGTATTCAGCTGCATCCGGACTGGAGGCCGACCCCAACATAGTTGGGAAAAAGCTAGGTAGAAGCTGAGAGATTGCTAACTTAACTATAGAAATCCACATATGTAGACGGTAGACATCGCAGAAATTATTTTTTTTGCCCGACTCCTCTTAGGAATAAAGCAAATAAAGGACGTTTTTGACGTAATTTTTCCATCCGAAATTCCAACCTCTTGATGGATTTTTCTAGTTCATCGGAATATGATAGTACTAGCTTTTGCCAGCGGCTTCGCCTGCGTGGAAGTTGAAAACTATCCCACGGGATCGTAGTACCGGGATAAAAAGTATTTTATGTGTTATTCCAGGTTACAGGCTACCTGTGTGCAGTGGCGTGCCTAGGGGTCAAAATCAAGGCAAGCCGACAGATTTTTTACTATTAAAAAACAGCTAAGGGATTGGCTCATGTTCTCATGTTTGTTAGTATTACTAACACCATTATGATAATTTTGGTTAGAAAACCTATAAATACGAAGATAACCAAAAATATTATAATTACAATTTTATTAGGGCAAGCTGGGCTTTTCGGCTTCTATGACGGTACCGCCACTGCCTGTGTGTCAAATTTCATTCAAATCCGTTCAGCCGTTATGGCGTGAAAGAGTAACAAACATCCATACATACATCCATACTCAAAAACTTTCACATTTATAATATTAGTAGGATTAGTAGGATTTACTTTGACTTTCATTTCTTTGTACACACGGCTACACATCAAGCTATACACTTCCAGTATAAGCTGATGTCGCATTGTATAGGATGTCCGTACAGTGCAAGATCAGCGTAAACTGGAAATGTATAGCTTGATGTGTAGCCGTGCGTACCTAAGCTAAAGAAACTTACCTCAACTTTTCACTTAATGTTTTTGGTGTAAGTACTCTCTGTATACGTTTTTATCAGGGGGCACGGCAGTGCCCCCGCCAAGTCGAGCATTAAATAAAGTACTATTATTCTAAAACCACTGACGTATAGATACTTGGGGACAGTTTTGAGCGTTACTTTGTTTGAGACTGCATCTTGAGCTTTTTGTATATGAATGCTGGCTGATCTTATTTTTTTTAATAAGTACTACACAAACTATCATTGATCCACATTCCCATCACCACCCCAAGCACATAAACATCACATAATTATGACAATTAACATACAATGTGGTTCGATCTAGCTCCCATTTCAGTTTCTGATTACTTCTTCAAAGGTCACGGGTACGTGGGATCAAATCTATGGGAAACAAAGGAACGTGGAACAGATAATATTAATTATTACGGTTATACGGGAACTTCTATGTAATTAACTGTCTGGATGGTAATTATTTTCGTAGTCTGTGGCAGGGCTTTTGTGGTGTATGCACTACTAACTACTGCTACCGGCTACACCCGCGTAGAGGTCGGTGTATTACACATATAAACCTTCCATTTGAATCACTCTGTGTATCGATGAAAACCGCGTTAAAATCCGCTGCGTAGTTTAAAAGATTTAAGCGCATAAACACGAAAAGCGACTTCGTTTTTTACTAGGTATGTAAGGATGGCCTGCCAGGGGTGCGGGTTGTTCGAATGAGATACCGCGGCCCCTGACACACAGGCAACTGAGGGAACACGGGTGGGTTTTAGTCAGTAAAAGTGTGACACGCCCTCCCGCTCCACCCAGAGCGGGAGAAGTTATTTGATGATTTCACACTCAAAAAATTAAAAAAAAAGGATCAGAGGCGTAAGTAGGGTGGGGCAGCCAGGGCACGAGCCCTGGGCGCCTATCGAAGGGGGGCGCAAAAAGGCGCTAATTATAAAATTAAAATAAATAAAACATCAATAAACCATTTCATACTTTTACGTATATATCTAAGAAATCTGAAGAGCTACTTGAATATATATTGTGCAGTATGGGGATGAAAGCGTATTTCCAAATCTGCCTATTTCTACTAAGATTCTCTTGAAATTTCAGCACTGCAATCGATTTTTTAGTAAGTTGAAATTAATACCTGGACCAAGAAAAGTTTACGACCTAACTTTGCTCAGTGTAGACGGAACAGATAATTTACGAAGGGGCGAAAATTTGATGCGTGTAATAGGCGCTATTTTCTATTGGTACGCCTCTGGTAAGGATACAGCATGAGCAGATCGTGGGTATAGGTAATAATAATAGGTAATAACAGCCGTTGATCGAAGGCAAGCCGCTGATCGAAGGAAGCTACACTTACCGTGGGAGGGTCGTGGACAGGTGACCATCCCTAACTAATCGAGACCCCTCCGTGCCTTGGAAAGCACGTTGAGGTTATTATTTGTACATCTTTGACAGTCATTACGGGTAGTCAGAAGCCAGAAAGTCGGACAACGAGTCTTACCAAGGGGTATCGCATTACACAGTAACTGGGTTATGGAGGTGACGTAGGCAGTCGCTCCATGTAAAACACTGGTATTCAGCTGCATCTGGTTAGTCTGGAAGCTGACAAAAAGAAGACCAGGGGCAGAGATACACTATACAGGGTGCATTACACAAAAAAAAAAATCATGTTTCATAGAAAAGTGCATTACCTACGCGGTCAAAATGTATGGAACAGCAGATTTTTTATTGTATTACCGACGAAAAATTTCGGCGTTGGGGGTTCTAGAATGATATGCTGAATTAACGGTTACAGTTTGCGCACTGGTAAAAACTTATTATGTATAATAAAAAACACTCGAAGGTGTCGGGGCAGAATTTTGGAAAAAACTGACTGCATGATAAGAAGCCATCCATAAATTACGTCACACAAATTTTATGGTTTTTTGACGGGGGGCGAGGGCCCCTTGAGTGACGTCACATGTTTTTCAATTTAGTATTTAGAAGTAATTAAATTTAAACAGCAGTTTTCATTTTTTTATTATTTAAATTAAAAATAATCTTTGACAAAAGCAAACATAAGTCAAATATTTTAGATAGATAGAAGACGCCTCATAAATACAAATCGAGATAGTAGTATTTTAAGTTTTTGGTTCACATATAAATTTCGAGTTTTAGTATTTTACATTTTAAGATGTGCAAAAAACTCACAAAGCTTTTGACCCCCCTGTCGCTTGTCACACAATGTCACATTTCGTTGACCCCCTCGCACCCCCTTAACGTGTGACGTAATTTATGGATAGCCCTTAAGATTGAATTTGATAAAAATCGAATGATTCCGTTTGATGTGGCAACAACGCATGACCTTGGTGAGTAAGTAGAAGATGAATTAAGGACTAAGGACGAATTTCACCAAACTTTTGTACCTAGAATGAGTCTTTATCCTCACTTTTCCCGAGAATAAATTTTTGATTTTCGACAGTTACAATAACTGTGACACGTCAATTTTATTCCACGGATAAAAGATAAAGAGGCTTTGGTAAAATCAGCCCTGTATTGTACTAAGATGATGTGCCCAAGGGAATGCTCGTTTGCCAAGATAATTTACCAACGTGGTAGGACGTCCGTAGGGCTTATATAATAACTCCTCAGAGCAACCGTGTCTCTAACAAAGGATAATACAGTACTAGGTTTTGCCAGCGGCTTCGCCCGCGTGGAGGTCGAAAATTATCCCACGGGAACGTACTATAGGGCTAATGAACACAAAATAAAGTTATTCCAAGGTTAAAACGATGAAAATGTATGGGTATTCCTGATATAACATCATTCCGTGTTTATAAGTAAGGGGGTACTGCTTTAAATTAAGTATAAATAAAGATATCTTGTAAGGCTGTATACTGGAGCATAGTTCATACTCCATACTTAATTAGGATAAATGCCAAAATAACTCGGTCTCTTTGATATCTTTGCACGCCTAAACCACTGAACTGATCGATATGACTGACAGCTGGCTAGCAAGTACATGGAGAACGAAAAAGCCTAGTTTTCATACTGAATATTTGAATGAAAAAATAATGAAATACAAAATACACGCATGGGTTGATCGATCATGCTTGCCTTGCTTGACATACCAAGCACTTCCGTGTCTCGGTCCCGGCTGTCTTTCGTGGATCTTCCAACAGTCGTTACGGGTCGTAAGAAGCCCGAAAATCTGACAACGAGTCTTACTAAGGGGTATCGTATTACCCAGTAACTGGGTTGTGGACGTCAGATAGGCAGTCGCTCCATGTAAAATACTGGTATTCAGCTGCATCCGGTTAGACTGGAAGCCGACCCCAACATAGTAACGAAAAGGCTAGGCAGATGATAATATTCCCACGACATTTACTGGAACGCAAGACATTTCGACAATAGACAGACTAATGGTCTAATGGATCGCGTCCATCGAAATTCGAAGAATAAAACTAAGTCCCCCACGCCTTCATTTTCACAAATTGCTTATTTCCAATTCAGCAATTGGAATACACGCTTGCAAAACTTCATACATTACGCTCTCACCTTTTATTTTTAATTTCGGTAAGTGCTCCACCGTTGTATAAACCATTAGATTAAATGTCTGGTTTGTAATGTAAGAGCATTCGTTCTATTGGCAAGAAATCCGGGAAATGGGAATGTCCAATTGCTAAATTGCAATTGAGCAGTGCAGCAATTAATTCGGTTGAATGGCCGAAGATCACAAAATGGAGGCGAAATTCCTTCATGGTTTTCAATTCAATCGCAGTACGGTTAGTCTTCTGTTTTACTTTAGGGGCCGCGCAAACTGTGCGTCTTATCTAATTGGTAATACGGGATGGTGTCTGCAACTCCCTGTCAATGCCAGTATTTTGCGTACAGGTGGGAAAATCGATTATTCAATCCACCCAGCTTCTCAAGGAAGGCCAGCAACGCCTTTTTACTTTGCCCTTTACGTGGCGACCACCGAGCAGTTTAGAAGGACATGAGGTGCTGTCTAACTGTGCGTCTTGTCTCAAGATGCAGAGTTGTTGTATGCTAGTTGCATTACGGCAACTCTGCTTCTTATTGCTGCGACTAGACGTAGGGCAGAGCTGTCGTTTGCGTCCGTGTCTTGTCACGATGGACGTCGTACAAGTGCTAGCGATCATTTTGTTTGAGTTTTAGACGCACTTCAACGTCCGATTTGAAAACATCGACACCGAACGTATCCATGTTGAGATTCGCAATATAAGCCCACATGCAGCAGCACTCACAGCAAAACCAACGCTGTTTTGATCTGTCGGATACAACTGTCGTCAGGGGGATCGCCGTGCGGCTGCAGCCAGTCGTTGCGTCTAGTCGTCCAGCTGCTGCAGTCGCATGTCGCAGTGTGCGCGGCCACTTTAAGTGCATCAAAATGGTTTTTCTTGTTGCATTGCGATCATTTAAGCGTCTACTAAAGCTACTTAAGCGTCAGAGAGCTCTGACTCTCACAAAAAAGTCGACTTAGATTTATTTGAATTCTAATTATGCAGTAATCTCAGTAACATTTTCCTTTTCACTTGTTTGATCGGCTTTTGCTTTCTGTCCTTAAGCATGATCACAAAGTACAATCATTATAACGAATCTCTCTAGTGCTATAACTGACAGGAAATCAAGAACTTCAAGTACCTTGGAGACTATGATCAGTAAATTAGTGTGAAACACCATCATCTCACTGCTCGTTAGGTTACAACTATTCAGTCATAATGAAATTAATTTCAGTCGTCGTTCACACGTACGTAACAATATCGCGGTGGGATTTATTCGCGCTCTGGATCTTCAACACACTGCTTTTCGATGCGCTGGAGTTCTGTTGAGTTCTCAATGCACGTTTCAACACCGCGAATTGAAAATCCAGTGCGCGATAAAATCTTGTCGCGATATTTTGACGTACTTCGTCTTTAATGCATCCAATGCTTCTGATGGACTTACAACTGTGGAAATACAGATAAAATTTAAAACAATTACGAAAGCTCAAAAATCAAAGGCCGAATATGACGTAAGTTCAGATAGATAGATAGCGATAGTCTTTGTGTTATCTGAACTTACGTTCGTTGCTTCCAGTGAAGCAACGAATTATTCAAAGACTAGAAGCCTTTTTACTTCAGTCTTCGTTAATCTAAAACGTCGCGTCGTGTTAGAAGTAATTACAAGAACGAGAAACAGCGGAGCAGAATTCGCTAATTCGATTAACACAATCATGGCAGTGCTCGTGACCTAATCACCGACAATATGAGCTTCATTGGACTAATTCAGTGAGTTCGTCTGGTATGTGCCTCTCAAGTGATGGCCGGTACTGATTTCATATTATGAAGCTACTTGGTGTTAGATTCTAACGGCTTGCATGTCTTGATGTCTGTACTGCTCTTCCCAATGAAAACAATATTGTTTTCATTGGGAACGGAAGACTTGCACGTGTAGCAGAACCACTTCTATGTCTATTCTACAAAGAATGTACACATAGGTCATTGATATAAAAAAAAACCCAAGATGCACAGTCTCGATTAAAAATAAATAACACTCGAAACTGTCCCCAATTTTACGTCAGTGTTTTTATTTATGATAAAACAATTTCTTTTTTTTGCCAATTGAACCTTACACGCATGACTCAAAGTGGTTTTTACAAAGCGATGTCCAAAAAGGCTGACTGACTGATACTATTTGACACCTGCGCACATTGCGCCCTATTTATGCGGACGTTTTTGAGACGATGATCTTAGGTTTTCTGTATATCAATGAGTTTATAAATCTCTTTCTATGTATACAAAGTAACGTTTCTCATTAGGACATCGCGCCGAAAAAATCATTATACAATCTGTCATTTTTCGTGCTGTCATTTGTGTATCTCTGTCACAAGCTCAAAAGTCTGACAACCACTCTTACCAAGGGGTTTCGTAGTATGCTCCCTCTACACGTTGGCCCAACATGGGCCAATATAAGCCACAGAGTGTCTATCTATATTACACCGATAAATTTACGTAAATGACGGTAGTTCAATGTTCTGATAATAGTTTAAGTATACTGTGGCGTACATTGGCTTACGCTCGCCCATTGTGTAGAGGAAGGAGGCTTTAACTAGTAACTGGGTTGTGGAAGTCTGACAAGCAGTCGCTCCATGTAAAATACTGATATTCAATAGCCAGGACTGGAAGCCGACCCAGACATCGTAGGGACAAGGCAGATCATAATGAAAAGGGGGATGTCGCGCACTCGGTAACATTATGGGTGGGAAAGTCGGTCGATTTGCGTTTCCCTTTTCATCTATACTATATAATATCTATTATCTAATACTAATTATTAATCTATACTTATTACTTATATTATTATTCATAATTATTTATATATTTATATTTTTTAATATCATGAAGCTGAAGAGTTTGTTTGTTTGTTTGCTTGAACGCGCTAATCTTAGGAACTACTGGTCCGATTTGAAATATTCTTTCAGTGTTAGATAGCCCATTTATCGAGGAAGGCTATAGGCTATATAACATCACGCTAAGACACTTAGGAGCCGAGCAAAGAATCATGAATACTAAGTACTCGCACGGGCAGGCGAAGCGAGCGACAGGGGTGGGTCGGGGAGCAAGAAATTTGACGCGAACGAAGTCGCGGGCAGAAGCTAGTCCTGTTATAATACCACATTAACAATTCTGCTGATCTTACAGCAATACCACGTTGTGTCATAATTAACTATATTGTCTTCTCGATAACGTATAAGCACAAACAGATCATTGTGTGATCTTGGACAATAACTCATTGTTAAGTTGGATCCCAAGAATATTTGATAAAATGTTGTTTATTTTGTAATACGCTTGCTGTGGAAGAAGGAAATTCCTTTACTGGGAATGACGCCACAGGGAAGAAGAGGAATTCTTTCAGAAAGTTACATAACATAACATCACGCCTTCTTTCTCTGAAGGGTTGGGCAGAGGTGTACTTGTATAGTACGCCCACATATAGAGGGCGAGCCTATTGCCAACAACCGGATACAAATCTAGACTCCAGGCTGCTATTGTGAAATTCCATATATAAAATAAGTTTTAAAAAAAAAGTATTTATTTTAGACAAAAGCAAAGAAAGAATAGGCTCTTCTGAAAGTAATAGCAAAAGCTGAAATTTAAAATGCAAAGAAAAAGTTCCTGTAACGACTTACGACCGAGATTGACTTCGCTTTCTACGCGCCGGCCTCCGACAGGTTCATTAAAATTGTAATCCATGGTAAATAACTACTTTTATGACAGAAACTAGCTGTGCCCGCGACTTCGTCCGCGTGGAATAGTTATATTTTTTTTATTTATTTATATTACATATTTTAATAAAAATAAATAAAATTTCTAAAATAAAAGTAGCCCAAGTTACTCCTTATTACATCAGCTACCTGCCAGTGAAAGTCCCGTCAAAAACGGTCCAGCCATTTCAGAGATTAGCGGGAACAAACAGACAGACAGACAGACAAAAAATTTAAAAAATGTTATTTTGGTATATGTACCGTATACATATATTCATATGCATGTAGCAAAAAGCGGTTATTTTAATATTACAAACAGACACTCCAATTTTATTTATTTATATATGTATGTATGTATAGATTAACATGTCAGGTCGTTAGAGACCTTCGCTTTTTAAGCTAGAGACCTCTGAGCTAAGTTAATTTGTTATGGATCTTCCTCATTCAGTACCCTAATTGCTTAGCATAGTATCAATCATAATCTTCCTAATCCATTGCTTAATTATATTTGAAAATGTGTCTGTTCAGCAACGTGAATCTTCCTAATCCATTGCTTAATTATATTTGAAAAAGTGTCTGTTCAGCAACGTGAATAACGCAATGTATTTTGTTGAACTTCGAACGTCGAACGTCTGGCATTTTTGCTGAACTGGGCCTTTTTAGCGCAGCCATATGAGGCACACTTTAATGCTAGTTTCTGACATCACACTTTACAGTTTTTGTTGATTTTTATTTTTATTTAAGTTTTTTTTTGCTGTATACTGTGCCTTTTTAATCTGTGCTAAATAAATGTATTTTCTTTCTTTCTTTCTTTCTTTCTTTCTAACTGTCAAAATGAAAGCCATACTGGGTTATACAATTAGCCCGCTGGTTTTTTGTTTTTTACTAAATGGGCCTGCTTTTGACCCCGATCACGCCTGATGGTAAGCGATGGATCAGCATGTAGATTCTGTAACCTTCTCACCACGTGAAGTGAGCGTGGAGTGACCTGTCAGTGTTATCCCACTGATGCTAGGATTGACAAAGCATTAGGTGAAATGACAGTGACAGCTCACTCCACGTTCACATCACGCGGTGAGATGTTACAGAATCGACATGCAGGTCTATGATAGAACGAGCGTGCCCAGAAGATGCCTGTTCACTCTTGTTTTGAAGTTAGACGGGTTAAATGTGGAGGGGCATACAGACGCAGGCAGGTTATGAAAAAGTCTACGATGTAGTTTATTCTAAATCATCAATTTAATAATCATTTATTGTCGGCAACAGGATAAAATTGTACTACACTTCACCGCAGTGCAAGTGAAGTAAAGATGTTTTGAAACAAAAACTATGTATTTCCTGAGTCAGTATAAAATAAAACAAAAGTTATCAAGTAGGTATAGATTTACTTGTCTTTACTTAAAATTTATGTTATACTTAATTATAACAATCCGAAAACATGAACAAACAAAATACTTTGGCCTCTGCCATTTCATTCTACTTGACCTTTTATCTAATTCTTAGAAACAAATTAGACAAACTTGTGCCATTATCAGGAATTGTGACTCAAAACGAATTATTATCGCCTCGCTATCGAGTTGCCGACGTTTGTAGGAACTTTTAACATTTATTTTGTTTGTACTTCTAACGGTATCATGGTCCGCGATAAGGGCATTACTTTACCGTGTTATTTCGCATATTTTTATTTCTTCTTCGAAGTGTCGATGGCCTGACAGTGGATTAAATTTTGTTATCCCAAAACTTCGACACTTCCTAGGCATTGTCGATAGCAATACAGAGGCATCTACGGCTTCAATTTTTGGGGCACAGAGGGCAGGACAGGATTTGGGTCATAGCATGCGCTACAGCTGCACATCCACACCCTGCATTCATACCCTCGACGACCGATTCCATGTTTGTACATTGTATAGCAATGTATATTGAAATATATTTTTTGCTGGCTCCACCAGAGACCTGGGAAACAATGAAAACTCATTTTCTTCGTCATTGAATGGTACTTTTTGTTCGGAATTGAAAAATGCGTTTGAATGAGTAGGTAGATGAGTTTTCTGCTTTGTTTATTTATCAATACACTAGCTTTTGCCAGCGGCTTCGCCCGCGTGGAAGTCGGTGTATTATACATATAAACCTTCCTCTTGAATCACTCTATCTATTAAAAAAAACTCGCATCAAAATCCGTTGCGTAATTTTAAAGATTTAAGCATACATAGGGTTATAGGGACAGAGAAAGCGACTTTGTTTTATACTATGTAGTGATACTGCCCCTGTAAACCAAAACGCGGTATCTGACTCAACAAAAGTACGTTTCGAAAGAATCGTGAAAACGATGTGAAAATTGAAGTTATCGTTACCTCGATAGCATAATTGATGGTTTTCTCTATCAGATAAATTTAAAAAAATGAAGAAACCGCTTTTTGGATTTCGAATACATGTAAACCTAGTTCATCAGATCAAATCATCGGTCCAAGATATTATTCGTTAATACTATATTGTTTTTAAGTAGTATTCCAGTTTAAATTATCATATCATACTGGTCATAAAATAATACAACAATAGCTTTAAAAACGAGCACAATCGGTTTCCATGCGAAAACATAATTGAGCTATAGTTAGTACCTACTACGTAACTATTCGATCGTTAAAAATAAAAAGTAAAACTCGTTTACACGACGTAAAACTAATTTCTGGAAGCAGAAAAAGTGACACGGTCTCTTTAATCGATAATTAACAGTTTGGTTTAATTGAAAACAATATCTGTTAATTTGTAACTGTCATGCTTTTGCTGCACCGCAAATTGTTGATTTTAATCTGACAAGTTGTTTTTTTTATGGCTGCCAATGATGGCTGCACCTAGAGTAGTGATGGGCTACTTAGTAATTAAGTAAATAACTTTTTTCATCTTTGAGTTACATCAGGTAAAAATAGCATTTATTTTTAGCGATTGTATCAACATTTTATTAACTTAAATTCAATTATTTTCGTAAATTACATGGTTACAAAGTTCCTATCTAAAATGTAGCTGCAAAGTTAGAGCAGTGCTGAGAATTTATTACTTAAAAACTTTAAAACCGCATTACGGTGATTTCCACTGATTTCTCTTCATGGAACCATAATTTTATTTATCAAGCTAAAATCTGATATGATATGTTATTTATTATTCTACGCAGCTATAAGACTACCGTACATACGGCACTATAAAGTCAATCATTAATTAGAAATAAAATAAACAATAAATTACAATTAATAAACGAAGTAGTCGATTTTATAATAATAAATCACGAGCCCGCATCTCTAGCCGATATGCACGGCCGAGCGTTTCAAGTCAATATCGTTTCAGTAATTGGACACTATTTTTAATTTGGGACGCAGCCGGGCATCGAACTCCTAACCGAAGCTTGCTATGCACGTAGCTATCGACACCTTAACCAATGGCGTTTTATGGTATTCGAATTTCTGCAATGACATCGAAGGAATCGATTCTTCTTTCCATTGCAAATCAATTGGGATGGCAGAACGTTCAAAAAAGTTGTTGTTTTTCTCTTATTCTCTATGCGTTCTTTGTTCAGCCAGGCATATTAATTGAAAAAAGAATCGGTTACAGTGTGCAACTATGTTTTTTTTTAACCTCTGAAACAGATAGGATTTAAATATTAGGATACGGAGTATAAAACGTGAAAATATGAAACAAATTACTGGACATTCAAGTTCTTTTTGTTCAGATCAATTTAATTTAAGAGTTGCCGTAGTAATAAAACAAGTAAGTTGTAATCTGTGGTTAGGATTTCTTTAGCTATTGCTCAACCACAGATAGATTACTTAGTTTCGTCTAGCTAGCCGATTTCTACAAAGCAATGGTTATAGTCAATATTGCACCTTAGGAAGCATGGTAAATATTAAAAGCAAAGAGAAATGATTACCCACTTAGGTACTTATGAACTTTACAGTATTAAGAAGAAAATAATGTAAAAGTAGCTAACGTGCCTTATTCAAGCACTTTTTCATTTAAGTATCAAGTATTTAATTACTTAGGTTCTCTAAATGGACAGTTAAAAATGACGAAAGAAAGAAAATAAAATTGCACCCTACTATTATTTACCTATTTCACAAAAGAATTTGTAGGAACAAAACTACAAGAATAGAAACATTCAAATCCCAGTTTAACAAAAAGCTGATAATAAGTTGTTTGAAGACGTTTCCCATGGCACGTTCACACGAGCCGTCACACCCCGTGAGCAATGGAGCTATAACTGCCTACTGCTCAAATTGCCCACGGGGTTGGCCGGCCTTTGACCCCACGGTGTGTAGCTCTTGTAGTCCCGTGAATATTGACATTTGACCTGACTCAATTCTATTCATCACTTCCGTCTGTCCTTGGATGATGTCAAATAATATTAATGGTACTGGAAGCTATAAATTAAGCGGTATTTTTGCCAATCTTCTAACATTAAATTTAACTAACATGCTAGTGCAATTCAACTTGTAAGTGTTTATTTAGAAGCTGTGGAATTTTTAATATTAAACATACAGGAAGCGATTAATTTTATTTTAGCTATTATCTGAATCGATTCACAGTTGCAGTCAAATCTTGCATAGCAACACAAAAAAATTAGTCCCGTAAAAGTTTACACACGACCGTCAAAGAAAGAACAAAAAAGCAATATGGCGCTGAGCAATTTGACAGATGTTCATAATTTTAGCTTGCACTAATATTGCATCGGTATCAAAACATCTGCTCCCGCGAAATATCAACATTTGCATCTTTAAACCATCGGCAGGCAGGTGTTCACAGCACGCGTCGACCAATTTATTTTAATTTTAATAGGTGACATTTATGTCAAGTTGGATGCTTTTAAAACTTCTTTTATAAATATTACTACAGACTTTCTTATCATTTGCACTGATGCAGCTGAATACCATTATTTACATGAAGCGACTGCCTATCTGACCTCCACAACCCAGTTACTGGGTAACACGATACCCCTTGACAAGACTGGTTGTCAGACATTCAGGGTTCTGACGACCCGAAACAATTGTCAAAGATCCACGAATGACAGCCGGGACCAACTGCATACATAGGGTTCTTTTCCGAGGCACGGATCTCGATATGTAAAGATGGTCACCCCTCCACGGACCGACCACGGGTCCACGGCCAGCGTAGTTTAACCTTAGGGATCGACCCGCGTGGCTGTTATTACTTAGCCACATACTTAAGAATGTATACAGAAATATTTACGTTGTTAAATAAGACAGAATGCCTTTATATCGTTTACTACAGTCGGCACATGTAATATCTATTAATATCTCTGTGATCAGATCACCAATCAACTATTAATTTATCACTAAGTGCATGTTAATAAGTTTATTGTCATGTTAATAGTAGTACACAACCAAGACAGTATTTTCCATGATCTATAATTAAAATTAAATCAAACCAAGGCAAAAGAACAACGTTAATCTTTTTGACACAATTGCAAAATTTTCAGGAAGTCTTGAATAATCTGTCCAAAGTTACTATGTTAAATACAAAGAACAGCTTGCAAAAAAGCCTAATGAGTGCCTACTTAAAAAAATGAACAGCGTTGTACTCGAATACAATAAAAATAAACTGCGAACTTGCGAAGACAATTTGTGGCAGTCTAACGATATCTTTTAGTACTCTTTGGTCTAACGACATGCCTCAAACAAAAATGTCCAGTTAAACTAGAAGATAAAACAAAGTCTACGTTGTCTATGCCGTCTAATGGCAGAGTTGGCGGACAATCGCGTTAATAAGCAGAAGCCTTGACACGTGAAACGTGCTTGTACCTTGTACTTACATAGTTAAACAAATATACATAAGTCTTCTTAACTAACGAAATAATGACGCACAACGACAAAACATTGTTAGTTTTATAATTTTCTTTACTTCGACAGTACTTCTTGTTGTATTCTTATTTAGACGAAATTAGTCCCTGAACTTGAAAACTGAGAACAACAAAAAGAGACACCACTTGATTCCTTAAGGACTTTCCTGTGGAATACAAGACCGACCGAATTTTTAATACTCAATAACAGACACACGGGTCGATCAAGGGTTAAGCTATGCTTACCGCAGTTAGTTCGTAGATGGATGACAATCTTTTACATATCGAGACTCGTATGCCTCGTATCCCGGCTGCCATTCTTAGATCTTTGACAGTCGTTACGGGTAGTCAGAAGCCCAAAGTCTGACAAGCAAGGGATATCGTGTACCCCAGTAACCAGGTTTCTGAGGTTAGATGGGGTCAGGCAGTCGCGCCATATAAAATACTGGTATTTAGCTGCATCCGGGTAGACTAGAAGTTGACCCCAAAATAGTAAGGAAAAGACTAGACAGATTGAACTTCTCCGGCCAAACTTAAATGAAATAAACAAATATTCTTTTTTTGTTATAGGATATTATATACTAACTTTTGCCAGCGGCTTCGCCCGCGTGGAGGTCGGTGTATTATACATATAAACCTTCCTCTTGAATCACTCTATCTATTAAAAAAACCCGCATCAAAATCAGTTGCGTAGTTTTAAAGATTTAAGCATACATAGGGATATAGGGACAGAGAAAGCGACTTTGTTTTATACTATGTAGTGATATAAATATAAAGATAATAGATAAAGTGATTAGCAAAGCACCGGTCTAAATTGCATTTGTGTGCGTAACAGTTGCACTTTGTTTTTATTGTGTCTAGTCATGTCTACCATATATTTCCGGTTCGCGTAGTACATAAAAACTTTTAAACTTTACCCTTTGAAAGATTATCATCTACTTCGCCTCCTTTTTGTTAAATTATTTAATTAACTTGAAAGAGCGCACGTGCAAAATATCTTATAAAATCTCTGTCATACTACAGAGCAATGTCCCATTTCTTCCTGTGGGTGTCGTAGGAGGCCACTAAGGGACTGACTAGAGAATGGGCAGCAGCGTTCTCTATGCATTTTACCACCATACTGCAATCGCCAACCCGTCTGCCAGGCGTGGCGATTATGGCAAGCCCCTCCAAATTGGAGGAGGCCTATGTCCTGCAGTGGACGTCTTCTGGCTGAAATGATGATGATGATTATGACTACAGAGCAAGGCCCCTTTATTCCCTTCTTCCAGTTGTCTACTGCTAATTATTGGCAATAATTGTAAAAGTTTTGGGTTCGCCATTGCATAGGCGCTTTATCTTTCTGGGCCTGCCTCGCTGCCGCGTACAATTTGCTTTTTGGGACCCACTGACCTGTGGTAGTTTTAATAGGTCCTTTGGCATGCGACAAATGAGAGCAGCCTCTTTCGAATTAAGCTCGGCAGCCGTGTGACCTACATCAGCAATTTGGGTTTTAAAGCGCAGTTTTACACCAGATAAATTACACTATTATCCCACTTCCTTTTATCTAACAACCAGCACCCTAATTGCGTAAGACACTATGAATCACAATCTAAATCATTTTGTAGGATATTGCTAACCCATTGCTTCGTATGTTCGAAAAATTTGTCAATTCAACAACTTAAATAACCCAATGAATGTTATGGATCTGTCAAAAAAAAAACAACTGACTTCCAAAAAAAACACTAAAACGTGAAAAATTACTTTAATTAAAGAAATTAAAGTAATTTTTCACTTTTTTTAGTTTTTTTGGAAGTCAGTAGTTTCTTTTTTTTTAGTTTTTTTTTTCACTTTTTAGTGGTTCACACGTGCTTATCCCTTCACAGCGTCCCGGCGTGATGTTATATTATGAACTGGTGTAAACAATAGACAGACATGAGATTTCTGCAATTCCAGTCCATTTGCTATCATTTATTGAGGAGTTTCGTTGCCAATCTCCGAAGTTCTCCGAATTTGAAGAGTTCTCTCTATTTCTCCAGGATCCCATCATCAGATTCTGACTTGATGGTCATGGGACCACCTGGGAAGTATACCCTTTCAAACAAAAAAAAAATCCAAATCGGTCCAGCCATCTTCGAGTAATCGGGGAACATACATAAAAAAAGGTTCCGACGAATTGACAGCCTCCTCCTTTTGGAAGTCGGTTAAAAATGGAAACCCATTCACTTTTAGAGGACTACACGATAACACCACTTCAGCAGTCAAGACATTAAGTATACTTCCTATAAGAAACCAATTGAATTCAAGTTCATGTAACAATTCCCATCTTGAATTCTAAGATAAACGAAGTATTGCCACGTATTTGACACCTACAAGAACAGTGCATAATGTTGTTCAATAAACCAGAGACAATCGAATGTTTTTCTGTTCGGCTTACACCAGCTAACGACTTCTGAGAAACGAGAGAACATTGCCTTATAGGTACGACTACGATGTTCCTGGAACTATCGCTGAGTGACGGATTTGTTTCAAGTTCATGCATAATTACAGTATTTTGTGGTTTATTTTGTATTTTGTGGTTGCCAAACAGGCCGATATAGAACCGAACAACCTAAGGTCAAATATTTTGATTTGGCATCGGCAAAAATATGGTGGTGTGGTTAGCGAGACTTTTGCCATGAGGGTCTTTCATCATCAGCCTAAGACAGTCCACTGCTGGACATAGACCTCTCCAACGGCACGCCATACAGCACGATTTAGCGAAGATTGTCACTCCACTAAGCCCGAGGGCGTCTTGCCTGACGTTTGCTGAATCGCGGCCTCCACTCAAGAACACATCTACCCCGATAGTCATCGGTTCTACGGCTAATATGGCCGGTCCATTGCCAGTTCAGCTTGCTTATTCGGTGCCCTATGTCGACCACTTTGGGTCATCTCACTCCGGATTCTTTCCCTCAAGAGAGTCCAAGCATAGTTCGTTCCATAGCTCACTGATCGACTTTGACTTTATGGACTAGCGGTACCGTGAGTCTCCACATTTTGGCTCAGTAAGTCATAACCAGAGGTCGTAGTAGGTAGATTGATTTTATATACTTGCGTCAAGATATTATAATATGGACATGCCATTTTATCCATAATGTGCGGGAAGTACCGGAAGAAGTTCCGGAATTGGAATTATGGAATAAAATAAAATAAAAAACATACAGATAGGCTAACAAAATCGTTTATTATATGAATGATTGATTGAATTCAATGAACAATTATTTTCACCATTAGCTAACACTGGTAGCGTAGATTGATATTATTAATACGTTTTTCACCTTAAACACAAATTCGTGCTAATTTCAAAATTCCGGAACAAAAATAACAATAAATATGAAGTTCCGGTATTTTGGAGGCATATCCATATTATCCTCTATGTTTGACGTCAACGACCTTAAATCAATCTACCTACTCCGACCTCTGGTCATAACAGACAGGATTTTTTTGTCAGATTCTGCCCCCAATGGGAGTTACTGATACAGCAAGGGATTGGCGGGGAAGCGAAGAGCAGAAAGATACAAAGTTTTAAATCTATAGCATGTTTCATGCTACAGCGACAGCTACAGACAGCGTTTTACGCTGTAGCTCATATCAACTTTTATCAGCATTCGTGGCCTGATCGACCAGGAATAATCAATGGATTTAATTAATTTTGCGAAACACTATCGCTCGCTCACGTCATAAATTCTTTTGGAATTTTCGCAAATAAAATACGAACATAACGATAACCCTTTGAATTTACGTAACACCGGATTATATTACCAACATAACTACGTAAAATAGAAGACAATTACCTACCTAAGAGTCAAAGTGCAACCTCTAGTGCTGGGTGTCCTCTAGCGTTGGTTTTTTTGTGGCTAGTACAAAATGTTTACTCAAGCAAAAAATAAAGTCAAAAACATCTTTATATGTGCTACATACATTATACGTATATAGGTATACGTGTGGCAAAAGTCCTTTTTTTTCTTCACGTTATGCTACACAATGGCGTGGCAATGCTGCCAGCCTTTTGGGTACTTGCCTAACGACAGCGATGCGGACGAATTTTTTTATTCTTTTTTTATTTGCATGTACAGACGCCAGCACATCAAGCTACCCCAACCTGTCAAACTTTCCCAATTGAACATAAACCTTAAGCTTACACACTAAAGTTGAAAATCTACCAAAGAATTTTGACAGATTGGGGTAGCTTGATGTGCTGGCGTCTGTACATACTATTAATGTAATTTTATGTCATAAACTTATACCATTATGAAAACTTCAAGCTCACCTTACCCAAGATTTCACGGTGATTTGTTTCTTACCGAATAGACCGGTTGTTGTACATACTAGTCTTTTTTTGTAAAAATCTCACCGTGAAAATTTAGATAACGTGAGCTTGAAGTGAGCTGTCGTACTGACATCCCACTTGATGCTAGAGATTGACAGATAACTTCAAACACACTTTCAAAAGTTTTCACGACGAGACTGTTAAATAATAGATCAGCTGATTCTGATTCAAAACAACTTACGTTGAGGAAAAAATACAATGGTGGCTTACACTGACTGGAACTGTATTTGTAGTTAGTTCTAAACCCTCGTACTTATTTATTCATTTCAAAACTTAGTTTACTTGATAACTTTTCAGTAATCTGAGACCTAAGTTTTCCCCACTGAGCCATGTAGGACCTATGTTACTTTACTTATAGTTCCAAAACTATGGCGAGCTGTTGTACAATGTACCTACATTGTATCATAAGAAAGTTGGTCAACTACGTACTTACTAACCAGAATTACACTAAAGGTTCTCCTCCAAGACTTCTAGTATTTTCGTTACTCCCAAAAACTTAAGTAAGATTGTGATTACGTAAGCTTCTATTTGTTATGTCATGTCCCTCGGTAACAACATCAAAGGCACGATAGAGGACATTTACATCAACAGTCATTTCTACCTTAACGACCATGGCAGTAATTGTGGTTTCATTTGAATGACATGAATGATCAGGAGCTCAATAGTAGATTGATTCCCATAGCAGGCGGGGTCAATTTCCGAACGCACCCGCATCTACTCTTCAATGACCCATCGACAATTGCAGGCGATTTTCAACTTTGTTTCTTGCTTCAAAAGATTCAATGCCAGATTTAAATGCGCATTTATATTTGTAAAGTTTAAATAATGGTCTCTAACAATATTCTTGTCTCCCCTTTTTGGTCGTTGGTCATGCAATTTTTCAATCTAATTCGAATTGCCGCGTTTCGTGCTCGGTGGCAATTTCTTCAGTAGGTATAACCAACTATTTCGGCATATGATTGCTTTTACCGTTTCTTCAAGTAATGGCTAGGCATGTATTTAGGTGTTTAGCATAGCGTCGTTAAGTTTTTATGTAATGTGACAACCTGACAATATACTTAATGCCGTTGTCCCGTATCTCTTTGGCCAAATTTCTCGTTTTTTGTGGTCTTTGTTGAACAGACCGCAACTTTTTTGACGTTATTTTATTTGTATGGTACTTTATCATCTCATCTTACATACATTTTCGTTTAACTGTTAAGATCATACGTACTCTATGGTCTTTCGTTAGGCAGGTTGATACAGAACTTTATGTAACAGATTCAGTAATAATGCACTGCTAGCGCGTTGAAAATACAGACTGTTCGACTTGCAACTCTCCGCGCTGACCAGTGAATTGAAGATTGACTGCGTGAAAAAATCCTTCGAAGTTCAGATTCAGAATCATCATTCACATCCCGCCTTCATAGGCCTCTCCTATGTGCCATTTCCTACGCTGCTGTGCCAGCCTCATCTTGGTTTTTAATACAGATTAGGTACTCTTCTCGATTTATTGTGTATTTCTCCTGTCTCCTTCTTCTTCCTAGCGTGTCTATGGCAATCTAAATGGACTGGGCCCAGAATTCGCGTGTTTGGCGCCAGCACTAGCGTCCATCTGTTCCTGTAACGTGCAGCTGCCAGGACACGCAGGACATAATATTAAGTGTTCCATTGTTTGTGGAACAGCACCACATTTACACTCCAAAGCGGAGTCGTCTATGAATCTCCACCTAAACAAGTTTTCCTTGCTGTGGCCAAACGTTCGTTCGTTCTCCTGTTGAGTCTTGGAATTCCAGTTTTCAACTGAGTTCTATATTTTGAACAAAATTCTACCGACGTAATTATGTAGTAGGCTAGGATCTTCTTCAGCCATCGTGTGATCGAAGTTATGAAGATTTGGATTTCGCTGTCCTAGTTCAACAGTAAGATATCTTAAAAAAAAAAAAAATTGAGATAAGTGTTGTTTCATGTGAAAAATTTGCTCTTCTGTCTGGTTCAAAAATCAGATATTTGTAAAACGCAACCAAAGTGCCTAAATTTCAATGTCTCACTGAGACATTTAAGCATATTTTTAACGACCTTTAGTTCAAGATTCTGACATCTTAAGATATTTATAAAGTCATGAAGATTTTTACTTTTCTTTTATTTCTACACAGAGACTTCTTCAAATGTCCTTGTATGGAATTATAAAAACATTTCTATGTTGAGACATCTTAAATTGTCCCAGTATTTAACTAAAAAATCGTTAAATTATATTTTCTTTCTAGGACATTTTAAAATAACCTACCTACTCATCCAATAAGATGTCCGCATCACGCGGCTGCGTGAGGTTGACGAAGTTCGTTCCGCAAAAGCAAAAATTCTAATGGCAATATATTGATTTTCGATTATGATTTGCAAGCCGTCGTTCCATTGCCACAAGGAGAAGTTTCTACATTCTACTACAAATCAAAGTTAAACTTCATTAATTTCACTGTATGTGATATAATTAATAAAGATGGTATTTGTTATGCTTGGCACGAAGGTATTGCCAAAAGAGGGGCCAATGAAATAGGGTCGTGTGTTTTTTCGTTATTAGAAAATGTGGGTCCAAAAACAGAAATTATCTTTTACAGCGACAATTGTGGTGGGCAGAATAAAAATAAATTTATTCTGTCAATGTAATGTACGCAGTGCAAGCTTTACCCATAAATACAACTTTCTAATAGCAGGACACACTCAGAATGATGCTGATAACATTCATTCCTTAATAGAAAGAGAAAAGAGAAGATTGCTGAGAAGTGGCCCAATATTTACAACTGCTCGAATGGCAATGGTACTGAAATCAGCCAAAAAAACTGGTAAACCTTATACAGTCAATGAAATAGGTTACCAACAGATTTATGACTGGAAAAAACTGTCTCAAATGGTGAAAAATTTCAACATAGACGAAAATGGTAAAAAAATTGTATGGGGTGACATCAAATGTATCCAAGTAAAAAAAGAAGATCCATACAAATTTGGCTACAAATCTTCATTTTCAGATCTTGATTTTAAAATTGTGGATACAAGAAGGAAACAAAGGTGCCGCATCTCAGAAAATATAACTCTGGAACATGCTTTTAATGAAGCACCAGCAATACCAAATCACAAAAAGAGAGATCTGATATCATTGTGTACTACCAATTTGATACCTCAACGTCATCACAGCTTTTACGAAAGTTTTAAAACTACAAATAACCAGGAAAATGAAAGCGGCAATAGTGATGATGAAAGCCTGTAACGAGTTGGTTAACTATTAATTCACTATTGTTATTAATTAATTATATATTATTTTAATTTTATTATAATACTAAATTTTAGCTGCTTTATAAGACTTACCTATTTGTGCCATTAAGATTCACATAAATAACATGACTGATTATTATAATAGTTAAACTGACTTGTGCAAAAATAATAATAAGATTTTAACTGATAATATGAGACTGATTTGTGCAATTATGATACCAGGTAATAAATAATACATTACAAGCAATCTAATTTCTCAGTTTTTAATTAATTTTCCTATCCCGTTACCAAACATTTCCGCGGTTTTAGTCGGACAACTTACATTCTCAAATATCGATGTGCTGTAATACTAAGATATTTTAAAATTATGTAGATCTCTGTTGATTTTCCATAAATTTGGAAGCTTGGTTGGACAAATCTTTAGTATTTCTTAAACAAAACAAAAAACAATAACTCTATGAGTTACAATATAAACTTAATTTTTAATAAACCATTTTAGAGACAACATAAAAAATACAAAACATGTTTTATTTAGTCTGAGTTCAATATAAGGTTATCTTACTATTAAAAGCCTTAAAACTAATATACAAATTAATTTATTCATATTGAAATATAAATAACTCCGTAACACATTAAACCAAACTATAGTTTTAAAAAATTAACCACATTTCAATTAACAACGAGTGAATTAATGACACTAAAATCATAAAAGTATGAATAACTCAAAACATACTTTGTTCAACATATCTTACTGTTGAACTAGGGCAGCGATTTTGTTGTTAGCTTTTATTCGCTCTATAAATAGGTATTTGTCTATTTACCTGCACCTTACTACCTAACCTACCTATAAAGGTAGTTAGTAGAGATGGGCCGACTAGTCGGCCAAGCCGATCATTGCTTTCGGTTGTATTCGGGTGACATCGGTAATGTTCGTGACTACACTTTCGGGTCGTACCTAGGTGGCGTGCGCGGCGCCCGGTGGCGACCAGGCGGAATTTTCGGCACATGTATTTGTTTACTTTGCATTTATTCTTTCATTGTTTACCTACGTGCGAGCCGGCGGCGTTTCTTCCTATCCTAATTTCCTATCATAGGTATTCTAGATTGTACTGAAAGTAAACTGTAAAACTGATTCTATAAAATAAATAATAACAGTAAATATTTTAATTGCATTTCAATCACCGTCTTTTACATATTGAAGCATATTAATGCGAGTAAAAAATCGGCCGACTAGTCGGCGGTTTCAGCCGACTAGCCGCCGACTACAAATATGGCCGACTAGTCGGTACATCACTACTAGTTAGTAAAGTAGTAGGTAGACAGTAGTCTCCTAACCAGGTCCCTATACGTATGTATAAGTACTGTGATAGGTATGTCCTGGTTACAAAACAAATATCTATTATGTATCTCCTATAAATAATAGATATTTGTGTCAATATTTGACTGTCGTTCCGAGAAGCCCGAAAGTCCGACAACCAGTCTTACCCAGTGGGTATTATATTACTTACCAGTTAGACTTTAAAAGCCGACCACAACAATAGTTGTGAAGAGACTAGGCAGATTGATTGACGTTAGTAATGTCTTCCATTCTACATTTAAAGTAAGAAAGAAGGTACTTATTGGCCTAGGTACGTACTATCGAGGAAACTTACATCTGACCAATTTGAAAACAAAATCCCGTGCACACAATGACCACATCTGTTAGCAAGCGTTACTATAGCGGCTGAGCGCTGCAAGCAATAATAGTCCTTACGGTGTTAGTTTCCTCGATAGTACCTGCCTGTAGTTGCTTATGTAAATTACGACTACCTACTTACAAGTAGGTACCTATAATTAGTCGGATCGTGCTAATCAAGCAAAACTACTGACTAAGTAACTACCTACCTACTTACGTGAGCAAATCAAAGTCAATGTTAAGCTTACCACCTACCGACTCTTCGCTAATTATAAACAAAGAAAACCGAACTTAATAGAAAGCATTTTAATTTCATATCCTTGTCATCTTTTATCAATATTATCGAGAACATGAAACATGGATAGATAACTTACAAAGTTTAGAAGCAGTTAACTTGACGTCATAAAAAATACGTTAACAGATTTTACTAACTTTTTTTAAATTCAAAATACATTCCAATTCCAATGTTATCAACTAAGTAGGTAAGTACTTACCATTGACAATGAACCTGTGTTTGTCGTTCATAAGCTCCTTAGACAATTTGGGGCATTCCTTAGTTAAAACAACACACAAATCATTCAACTTTGCACCGTTTTGTTTACTAACAATCTCGATAAAATAATTACACTTATCACTGTCATTTGCACCCGTTATTATTTCCAATTCATTTAAATTAAGAATCCCTTTTTTAACTAACACGTCCAAAATATTTGTTTCGCATAGTTCTCGTAATAAAATATGTTTATGTCGCAGCAGACCGGCACAAACATCACCCACCGCGGCCATCGTTCAACTAAAGTTACGTTGAAAAAACTCCATTCAATCCCCCCATTCAAAGTCGGACGGAACAGATGCGAACAAGGTATGCTCTACTTGGGTACTTTACCCTTGAAAAGGCGCCTGTTTTTGGGGCCTTCTGTCCCTTTCCCACTCTTGGTTTAAGAAAGGGATAACGTCTTTTCCCTTGATAAAGAAGTTGGGTTCGAAAAATCGTGAGTAACTTTTGACCAATGGATTATTGTATGACGGAAAGTGGTTTCGTTTTATCGAATACGGATTATGTACAGAAATGGTTTGCTACATAAACTTTTTACCTACAATATTAATATTGCCGGTTGCACAACCATTTAATATTATGTGGATTTATAGGAATATAATACGTCAACAAAGTTTGATTTGTTTGCCTGTTCGCAACTCCATAATTGATCAATACATAGGTAGATATTTATGTGCTAGTGATGAATGTGTTACACAATGCAATCACGGTCAAATTGGATCATATTAAAGTGAACTCTGCGCTTTCATTAAATACGGCATTGACAATCAGCTTGAATAATGTCACTGAACATGTACCTAGGTATGTTTATTTCTCACTCAAATTCTACGACGAACCTGAAAGTAAAATGGTTTGTACCATCCGGAATTAATACTTACCAAATTTCGACACCTTAGCTTCCTTCAACGATCAAAATTCAGCTTCTTACCAAGTTTTAATCATATGAGGCAGGCAATACTCCAACCAACGGCGGTCGCACTGCCGGCGAACCAGGCCAGAGGTTGTAAGTTCGAACTTCAAACTTTTACTTTTCATTTAATTATGTACCTACTTGCTAAAAAAGAAGTAAAAACAGCACAGACACAGAACATAAAACTTTTTTTTCGACCCTTCCAACGAACAAACAAAAAAAGAGTTGGTGACTAACCTTTTCCGTTAAAGTTAAACATTTCTTGACAATGCTTTGAGTAGTTGCTTCGTCTTTTCTATAAATAATCTTACTTTCGATGCGCAATTTCACGTCAAATGTAAAAGCTATGAGTAGGTAATGGAGTACAATAGTACAATTGTACTTGCATTACAACACGGAAGGGCCATGTAATTCCGGTTATAAATAGAACGACTTTATTGCTCCCCTGGGCGTCGTAAGTGGGATGAAATCTGAGGGATTCACGTTACGAACCACATCACCTGTGAATTGTGTAATCAACTAATAAGAGCTATTATTATTCTTTGTATAAATAACGTACAGTCTCTGCGGTACGGTTGCATTGACAGACCCACTAGGGCACAAGCATGACTGCTGTCTGATCGGGTCACGGTGGTCCACGGTGCGATCACCAGGCCGAGCCATGCTTTAAGGTTTTCAAATGAAATGAAATGATTTATTTGCACAATTTTCTATCGGGAATTTCCAGTAGCAGTCCGGAGTCTGAATTGTGCCCAGTTTTTTGACAATAAGCGCGCCCTCTATTACATAGGACTAGGACATGATACTTATCAATATCATAACACACATAATCAGCCTTTAACGTTCCCACTGCTGGCACACAGGCCTCCTCTCTGTGAGAGGGAGTGGGCCATAATCCACCACGCCGCCCGGCCCAGGTAGGTTGGTTACATGTCTTCAAAATTTTGGTTCTAGGACATGCCGGTTTCCTCACGATGTTTTCCTTCACCGTTTTGAGAGCAATGGTGATGAAATTATTTACACAAAGTAAAGCGCCTGGCTGGGTTTGAACCCACGACGTACAACTCGTAAGTCAGGACCGTCACCACTGGGCCACCACTGCTCTCTTATCATCATAACACAATGGGTATAAAAACTTCCACTGGCTCACTTCAGATGTCGCTACTACCACTAGTCCAGTAATTGGGTAGCTATCACTATCCATATTTTTTGTAACTATATAATATTTATTTTATTATTTATGTAGACACAGTAAAATAAATAGGGATACGGTAAAATTAAAAATGGAGGACAAATGTACTCCTGCCAATTATACTCCACATTAGACGTGTGCGTTATTTAACGTAATCGGTTTAAGAAACTGCTTACGAGGCTGATAATCGTGAAACTAGTTTCGTGGACAAAAATGTAACGATTATTTTACGTACTTAGTCCTCAGACTTCTCAATTGACATGACACTCCCACAATAAACGGCGTACCTACGCGTAAGCGTTTCGTTCAACAGAGGCCCTAGTGTGAGTTTCATTTAACCATCTTCACCAAACGCAGTGAGCGCGTTCGGCGTTCCGATTGGCCCTGGATTGGTGACGCACCAATCGGAGCGCCAAACGCGCTCACTGCGTTTGGTGAAGATGGTTAAATAAAACTCACACTAGGGCCTCAGATTATTATTACGACTCGCATAAATAACGAGAGTTAAGAGTCCCTTCGGAATAGGTATGGCATACACGCAAGATAAAAAGAGACTGCAATATAGTAATCGGTGCGCCTTTTTTTATTGCTAATGCCCATGCGAATTTATATGCAATTTTAAGAGTTAAAGTTCATTATGGTATTGCAATTTTTTTAAAGAAATTGCGACCGTTTATTGTTGATCGGGTCTTTTTTTATGAATTTTATTTACTTATTGCAAGGGATGATTCATGGTCTATTTATTATACCATGCGATGATTGACGATTGTTATTGTTATTGTCTTGATCCTGTGAACTATGTTCTTAAAAACTTTTTTCGGTTTATTAATAATATTAAATGTAGGTAAGTACTGTTTTCTTTGTGAATAAACATTAACAGTGTAAATAAACATTTTGTGTGCATAAATAAACATTTCCGTAATGTAATTACATAATTTGATATTAGTATGTATAGATTAAGTTTTTGATAGATTTTTTGTGGAATATGTGGATTATCATAAAATTATGATGGACTAATAATATAATACTTAGGCATTTAGATGTTCTGTCTATAGAAAAATTCACAAACATAACTTTAAAATGAAATTTTGCAGCCAGTCCTAAGCCCGGACAAGTATGAAGGGAAGTTCAATTTATAAAATTATATACTCATAAAACATGCGTAGCATACATGTTATAATACCTTTAAACTGTTACATATTCGTAATTATAGGTAACATAACACACATTAATACAACATTATTATAATACGTATAACCTGTAACAGTTTCGCAATCATAACATAAGTAATGCAAACGCAAAACCAACCAACGCCCTACTGTATACAAAAGTAACTAGTTAGGTACAAGAATAATCAGTTTTGAAACTAGTTACTCTTATAGGTAACTTATCACACAAGTAAAACCATTATTATAATACGTATAACCTGTAACAGTTTCGTAATCATAACCTAAGTAATACAAACGCAAAACCAACCAAAGCCCTACGGTATACAAAAGTAACTAGTTACAAAAATAATCGGTTTTGAAACTAGTTACTCATATCCACGAAACTACGTATAACCGATTACGCCCAAAACACGTTACGACCCACGTCTACTCCACATAATACTCCAAATCTACCTATTACATAATCTTTATTATTATTTTATGATATTTTTTTTACTCCCTACTCACTAATGCAATCTGACTAAATAGGACTTCATGGTGTGATACTCTTTACTATTTATTACTGATATGATTGGACATCATTATGACTTCTAGAAAAGCTTTTTTTTTCTGAAATGTATTGTATTGTGTTGGTAAAAACTTATCAAGTTTTGACTCATTATGTTATTTCAATGTTTATGTTTATGTTTATGTTTATGTTCATTATGTTATGTTATTAAAATCAACAGCAAATCAACATTATGCTTTGCAATGCTCTGATAGGGTTCATGTTCAAAAACCGACAGTAATTTAATGTAAAATTAGTGATATGCATGGAAGCAACTATCTAAACACATACACATCATTGGCGATTATTGGACGCCGGACGGACAAACAGTGCTGCTATGAGGAACTTTAAGTTTTTACCCCTATTTGTTTGATTCAAGTAAAGTCTTCGTTTCAACGAAATTATACAAATGTTTCACAGTTCGCCAGAGTAGAACAAGCATTATATACATGTAGTAAAACAATTATACTCTTTCGCTTACTCACTAAAACTGACTAATCGACTAATATGTTGTTGATTTGGTTCAACTGTTGTCAAGTTGTCATTGTCATTGTCATTATTGTTTTGTTTGACGTTTCTTTCGTTGGCATTTTAACCTATAATTTGTTAGGGGAATTCAATAATTTCTGCTAAAAATATAAACAGTTATCGTTCAATTAATGATCAGATAGTAAAATAGTGTGTTTGTGTTATATTAGGTGCATGAAATGGCGCCAATATCGAAAAAGTCATTAGATGGTAAGTAATAAAGTAATTATTGCAAGCCATTACTCAAAAAATCATATGCCGTGATTTTCTAAGTTCTTTTTATAATATTAAAATTATTAACCATGTACTGTTGTAACCTATATTAAAAACATAAAATAGTATTGTTTCATAACGTATTTTTCGTATTTTAAACATTATTCTTGTAGATTTATCCTCGTTTTGGCGTCGTGTAAACACGAATGTATTTATTCATTGTAGACACAGATTCGGGCTCTGATTCTGACAGTGGGTCGAGTGCAAGCCACAGTAAGAGCCCTAGCCCCGCGCCTGGCAAAGAAGGCAGTCATTCAAGGTAATTATTAACAAGCAAAGTAGTAGCAACTGGTAATAGCTTAGTCAGACTCTTGCTATTGGTTTTTGGGGCAATTGACTGATAAATATGTTATTTCTACTCACTAACATTTTATGTATTTAATCACATTTGAGAGAACTAACTCTGGTTTCCCTATCCAAACGAAATAGTTTAGCAAGCTAAATATGTATAACCCTTGAAGGTTATATTAATACTTTTGCATTGAAATAAAGCAGTCTTTGTAACAGTTTCTACTATCCATATTAATAAGTACCTACCATGAAATTATTTGTAAACATTAGACCATTAAAATTGCAGATCAGTCTCCCGCAGCCCGGCCAAGTCAGGAAGTGAATCACCTAAATCAGCCCACTCTGCCCACTCCAGAAGATCTTCAAATGCTTCTAGAAGCAAATCTAACTCCCCTGCTCGCTCTAACATATCACGCTCAGGTTCCGCTCAAAGCAACAAGTCTGCGTCTTCAAGCCCCAAGTCCAATGCCTCTGGAAGCCCCAAACAAAGAACCTCAAGGTCTCGAAGTGGCTCAAGAAGGTCCCGTTCAGGCTCAGCCAGTGCTAGATCACGTTCAGGAACTCCTAAAAGCCATTCAGCCAGCCCTAAATCTGGGCCACACAGCCCTAAATCTCGGTCTCAGTCTCCTAAATCCAGATCACAAAGTCCGAAGTCTCGATCAGAGACCCCTAAATCCCGATCTCAGACTCCAAAATCTGTAGTTGCCAAAAGTAGGTCTCGGTCAAAGTCCGTAGCAAGTGCAAGTCCTAAGAGTAGGAAGTCCAGATCAAGGTCTGGGAGTGCTTCGTCCAGGTCTAAGAGTCCTGTTGCCATTCCAGAAGTACCTGACAGTAGGTCTAACTCACCGGGGCTTATGATTGATGATGCAGATGCACCAGCTAAGGACAAGGCCAAGAGTCGTTCCAGGTGAGTTATAATTTTATATTACTTTTATGAATCTTGGTATTGATCTGGTAAATTAAACAAAAGTAGAAAAATAATTCTATTTCTAGGAGATTCTTCATCAATTTTGGTAATCTTGTAATTTAATTATTAACCCAACATATTCATTACAAAAAACGATGTATACATATTATAAGTGGAGTGCAGGGGGATGTCCTCCAGTTAGATGGCTCAACAACCTTAAAAAGGTGGCTGGGACAGACTGGATGCCGAAAGCGGATGATAGAGTGTTGTGGAGCAGCCTGGGAGAGGCCTTGGTCCAGCTGTGGACTGCAATAGGTTGAGTTAATTGAAATATATAAATGATTAACAAACTATTTTCAGATCTGGTTCAAGGCATTCAAGATCGAAGTCCCGAAGCAAGTCAAAGTCAAAAAGTCGGTCGAGGTCGCGATCTAAGAGCTCCAATGCCTCAGAACCTGGTATTGGTAAGTAGTCAGTCAAATAAGTTGTAAAATTAATCATTCATCCACCCATTGTGGAATCAACAAAAGTTTTCTTTTTAATCTTCTTTTTAAAGCGAAATTATTAAAAGTAATTAAACTCCATAGTGGTTCTGTGAATTTTTAGATACAAAACGTATTTAGTGTAATTGTATTTTTGTATCCAAAAAGCTACAACCTAATAACTGACTGAATGTTTTTAATTTCAAAATATTACAAAGCACTCTAATAAAACTGGTTTGGTCAATTTTCTTTTATACAGAATAAGTTTATATCCAGTGCGCAAACTGTAATCATGAATTCATCCTATCATTCTAGATATCATTCTAGTGCAGAAATTTTACGTCGGTTTTACAGAAAAAAATCAGCTGTTTCATAGAAAAGTGCAATACCTACACAGTCAAAATATATGGAACAGCTGATTTTTTTTTTTGTATTACCAATGAAAAATTTCTGCTCTGGGGGTCTAGAATGATATGCTGAATTCATGGTTACAGTTTGCACACTGGATAAAAACTTATCCTGTAGTTAACTAGCTGCCTTTACAGACGTCCTGTCCAGTCATAGATACAAAATTCCCATAGATGTTCGGTGACAAATTTGTAAATGATCCAGTACTATCTTTTGCCAGCGGCTTCACCCACGGATGTCATACACGTAAACCTTCCTCATGAATCACTCTGTCTATTGGTGAAAACCGCATGAAAATCCGTTCAGTACTTTTGAGTTTTTTGCCAACAGACTGACAGACAGGCGCGACGGGGACTTTGTTTTATAATATATAGAGAAACTGTTCAAAATGTTCTCTTTGTAAAAACTTTATTCAGACAACTGAAAACCTAAAAAAAAAATAGCCAAATTGGTCCAGTCTTGTTCAAGTGATGCGCTTACCAATGGACAGACGTCATATTACTATAATTTAGGCTCAGGTACCACAGCTCTAAAATAAATCTCTCTTCTTAGTCGAAACACTCTTGTCAGAGTGGTCGTGGTTGCGCAGACAAGGTACACGGAGAGATGTTCGGTGGGTCGTTGACTTCCCCGAGGATTGCCCTTTCAGCGATGTGCTTCCATTTCTGCCGGTTGGAGACGTTGCGAGTACACTGGACCATGGTGGACTCAGTAGCTTTTCTGATCAGGTCAGTCCAGCGAGTTGGTGATCGGCCTCGTGATCTCTTGCCCTCTACCTGGCCCTGAACCACCAGTCTCTCCATGGAATTTTTACTTCTAGTGTTTGACCAAAGAACTTTAATATTCTTAGTTGTACAGTAGACGAAAGCCGGTCCTTAATATGAAGTTCTTTGAGGATGGAAACATTGGTGCGAAACGATGTCCATGACAAAGCGTCGACTTTACGGCGATCCTGCATTCGCAGAGACCATGTTTCGGCACCATAGAGAAAGATCGGAAAGACAATTCATTTCATCAATCTGACCTTAGTCTTTTTGGTAACTCTCCTGTCCCCCCAAATCTTTCCCAGCCGTTCCACTGCCTGGTGGTGGCGCATCGTCGTTTTATCTCGTCGCCACATCCTCTAGTATTGGAGATAGTAGAGCCGAGGTAGATATAGCTCTGTACAACTTCGCAATTAGCTATGCTCTGTACATTAATTCTGATTTTTTCAGCCCGGCTTTCTATAACCATCTTCGTCTTGTCTCGGTTGATGGCAAGTCCGAAATTGAAGCTGGTAGTCTCGAGACGAATCAGAAGATTTTCCATATCTTCTCTAGACTGTACGAGAAGGGTTGTATCATCAGCGTATCTAAGGTTATTTATCACGCGACACCCAACTGATATACCTTTGTCCCATTCCTCCAAGACAATGCGCATGATGTACTCTGTATAGGTGTTGAATAGCAACGGCGATAATATGCATCCCTGTCACACACCGGCCTCGGTCTTAAAGTGCCCAGAGAGGGTATCCTCCATTCGTACCACTGCAGTACCGTCTTTAAATAGTCGCCTCAAAAGAACTATTAGATGAGGCGGCACACCCATTTCTGCGAGTATCTTCCAGAGGTGTGTCCAAATGACAGTGTCAAATGCTTTTCGGAAGTCCACAAAGTAGATGTAGAGGGTTGAATTAAACTCTCTGGCCTTTTCAATTATCTGATGAAAATAAATCTACATAGCTCAAATAATTCTTCCAGGTGAAAAGAAAAAGCGTGCAGTCCTATCAGACTCGGAAAGCGATGGCGGCACTGAGGCCACTCCCAAACGCAAGAAGGCTGGTTCAGACAGCGGATCAGAGACTAGCGACAAACCTAAGAAGAAGACCAAGACGATTGTGGACTCTGATGATGATGAGGAGGCAAAGAAAGATGGTGATGGTGGTATGTTGATAAAGCTTTTATTTATTTTGCCAGCGACTTCTCCCGCTTGGATGTCGAAAATTATGCTCTACGAGAACGTGACCGGGACAAAACTATGTTACTCCTTATAACATTTGCTATCTGACAGTGAAATTCGTCATAATCGGTCCACCCGTTTCGCAAATTAGCCGAAACAAAGAGTTTGACAATGTTTTTTAAATTGCTTTTTTTTTTTCAATATCATTTCAATTACCGTATTTACTTTACTACCACAAATAGGTAGATACTGTAGCAAAATGTATTCAATTTCATTTGTTACTTTAACGTTGAGCTGATCATGATATGTCTGGACTTTAAAAGATACTGTGACCTCTGAGTTTGTTTCGGCCTTTCATCTCAGTGTAGTCAGATAGGAAACGCCGACCTCGTCTAGTTGAAAAAGAAAGTTTACTAGTGTTTGTACAAACCTACTTACAGAAATGAAATCATTTATCATTTACATTCATATTTAACAGTAACCGCCGACGCGCTATTCGGCGACGCGTCAGACATCAGTACAGAAGATGAGGGCGGTGCTGACAAGGCGTCAGGACGGTCTCGCTCCGGCAGTCGCAGCCGCAGTCGCAGCCCCGGGGATGCACGACGGTCTGGCGATGAGCGACGAAGTGGGGATGAGGTAAAGTTATACATCAAAAACAGTGACACTCTGGGAGTGCCGACAAAAGTGAAAACTTGAACAGTTACGTGTTAAAGACATCAACGCGCTACTAATCCGTGTGCTCGCTGGAAAGCGTTCGGTGTCGATGACGCGAGTTTCATGATTTTTGTTCACCCAAAAGTGCTCAGCGCGCCTAAAGAAGTTTTCACTTCAACAATGTCGTGTTTCAATTCTGGTAACGGCTGTCCTTACTTAATATTTTAAACGCGAAAGTTTGTACGTATGGATGTTTGTTACTCATATGCGCAAAAACGACTGAATAGATTTGACTGAAATTTGGCACACAAATAGGATACTTTTTATCCCGGTAGTACGTTCCCGCGGGATAATTTCCGATTTCCACGCGGGCGAAGTCGCGGGCGAAAGCTAGTGTGAACATAATCCAGTATTGCATATGTAAGCTGTCACGCCCTTTATGCCTGGAGCCTTTTATTTTGATATTAGCTTATGCCAGCGGCTTCGCACGCGTGGACGTCGAAAATTATTCCACGGGAACGTACTACCGGGATAAAAAGTATGCTATATGTTAATCCAGGTTAGAAACTATATGTGTAACAAATTTCATTCAAATCCGTTCTGACGTTATTGCATGATTGAGTGACAAACATCCAAACATCTAAAAATAAAAAATTTCACATTTATATTATACTAGCTGACCTGGCAAACGTTGTTTTGCCTTATAAATTATTTAGGGGTGGACTACCCCTAACATTTAGGGGGATGAAAAATAGATGTTGGCCGATTGTCATAGATACCGGATAAGCACAAAAAATTTCATCAAAATCGGTCAAGCCGTTTCGGAGGAGTATGGCAACGAAAACTGTGACACGAGAATTTTATATATTAGATATTAGTAGGTGCTTTGTTTAGTTTTAAAATGTTGTATACTTGAGTATAGTTTTCATTTTATTTGTTAATATATTGGCATGCTAGCCGAAATATGGCAAAAGATTTAGTTAAATTTTCTGTGTCTCTTAATGTTAACTACTTTGCCTGCCGTATGCGATAGATTGATTGATTGATTGGTGGATTCTCTAGAATCAAGTTTATTTAACTTAACAGACAGCTGTGCTGCTGTAGGTTGCGCCACTTATTCCCAGCTAAAGCTCTAAGAAGTGGTGGAGAGCGGGCGTTTAAAAAAAAACATTTTCTAGAAAAAATAACATCGCGTCTTATTTTGCTGAAAGCCTGGGCAGAGGTGTATCTATAGTACACCCACATTTCGATAGTTTTGTTTAAGTCTCTTGTAATAGGGGGCGACTCTATTGCCATCAACCGGGCAGAAATCCAGACTCCGGGCTGCGACTGAGAACTTCTAGATAGAAAAACCTAATAACACTTTGCCTGACCTGGGAATCGAACCCAGGACCTCATGCTCGGTAGTACCGCATGCAACCACTAGACCAACGAGGCAGTATCATATATCTTTACTATAGGGTATTTTACTCTTTAAGGTGAACCTAGTCCACATTTTTCCCATACAAACTTCGGGAGTGTATTACTCCACTGTTCGACAATGTACATCAAAAATTAAACCTGGTATGGTTTTGTCTCATTATTAATATTGTCTGTACGGAAACAGAATACTAAAATAAAAAGCCATTAAAAAGTTAGGAGCCAACAAAGATTCGTTTTTCTTGCTAATTTAACCTAACTTTGGGCGTGTTTAAGTAATAAAAGGAGTGTAAAATCTGAAAAACCGAATCGGTACCGACAACGCTCAAATATCGAAAAGTTCAATAAACTTTATTGGTCATTGATTTATGCAGTGGTTTTTTCATAAAACCCGATCTTCCGAAGGACTGTTCTTAATTTTTTACGCGCCTGTTGTACTATAAATGATCCTGCGTCTCACTCAATAAAGTTGTGCGTGTAGACTAGCGTCTAACTGCTCATCACTGATACTACCTCTGTCGGACACGATGCCTGGTGAGACAGCGTGCTTTTTAGCTAGGGCCATCAGTGAGTTCGAGCTCGCGACTAGGTTCCCCTTAAGGTGAACCTAGTCCACATTTTTCCCATAGAAACTTCGGGAGTGTATTACTGCACTGTTCGACAATGTACATCAAAAATTAAACGTGGTATGGTTTTATCTCATTATTAATATTGTCTGTACGGAAACAGAATACTAAAATAAAAAGCCATTGAAAAGTTAGGAGCCAACTAAAATTAGTTTTTCTTGCTAATTTAACCTAACTTTAGGCGTGTTTAAGTAATAAAGGAAGTGTAAAATCTTAAAAACCAAGTCGGTACCGACAAAGCTTAAATATTGAAAAGTTCAATAAACTTTGTTGGTCATTGATTTATGCAGTGATTTTTTCATAAAACCCGATCTTCCGAAGGACTGTTCTTAATTTTTTACGCACCCGTTGTACTATAAACGATCCTGCATCTCACTCAATAACGTTGTGCGTGTAGACTAGCATCTAACTGCTCATCACTGATACTACCTCTGTCGGACAGGATGCCTGGTGAGACAGCGTGCTTTTTAGCCAAGTCCATCGGTGAGTTCGAGCCCGCGACTGAGAAAATATCTAAAAATATGTTATTGAGATAGCTTTGGCAAAATGCAGTCGGAAAATGTTAGTTTTAGTTCATGAAACAACGAAATAAATTTTAAAATACAATTTAAAGATTTCAGTTTTTTTAATCTGTTTTTGAACACCATGAAATAGTAGCCGCCATGTTATTACGTCTTAAAGCATGTCAACTGAGCAACTTTGTACCTTTATTATTGTCGTAACCAAAGTAATTTTTATGCAAATAATATTTTGTATTCAGGAATAGCAAACCAACGATAAGTAGAAAAATAACTATTTTTTTAAAATTATAAACAACTGTCTTATAAAATATCAGCGCATTTGTTTATATAGCAAACTGACGTCATACCCACAGAGCAATATGGCGTCCACTGCGTCCAGCGTTTTCGTCAAATTAAGCGCGAAATTTGAAAATGTAAAATTTAAATGCGTTTGCAGGCACTAATCGATTAAATAAAAATGTTGTTTTTTTAGTGGTTTATTAGCACTCTAGAATCTAATTAAGACACTTTTCAAAAATGAGTGTGTAGCAGCGCGTGTGCGCATGACGCTGCTCGCTGCTACACTGAGCTAAAGGATCGAGCGCCGGCACCTATATTTATAACTTCAGCGTTTAAATGGTTAGTTGGACTGTTGGCAGAGGGCGCGCACCGCGCGCAGATTATTGTAATAATATTTTTACTGTGTTCTGATTGGCTGTTTAATAAATACTACCTTTTAAGTAAAGCTCCTGTTTGTGCTTAGGTAATTTTGTACATAGTTAGTGTATCAATAAATTTATATACATTCCTTCTTACAACAAACATTGTTTTATTTCTACTAACTGAAGACGTCGCTAAAGTGGTGACCCCGACGTGATCCCGACGATCGAATAAAGCGAAGTACCCGACGTTCGAATAAAGCCTGCCGGTATTTCAAGTACGCTCAATATCGGCGAAACTCAACAATGGAAGAAGCAGCGAAATATCAACAAGAAATCGCCGGAATTTCACTTTCTCTGCGTGTTCCACCGTTTTGGCGAGACAAACCACGACTATGGTTTATCACGTTTGAAGCCGCCGTCAGCGATCTCAAGAAAAGCGACGCTCAAAAAGCACAAATGGTTATTGCGCAATTAACGAAGGAAGACATCGAGCAAATCTGTGACCTACTTGAAAACCCGCCATCGGAACGACCCTACAACGCAATCAAGGAACGGCTTATATCTGTGTATGAAGAATCAGATGGAAGACAGCTGCAAAAGCTTTTATCGGATATGGAGCTGGGCGACCAAAAGCCAAGCCAGTTATTACGTCGCATGCGTAACCTAGCGCATAAAAAACTCCCAGACGATACGCTCAGATTGATGTGGATGAACCTACTACCCCAACAAGTGAGATCCGTACTTGTTGTCAGTGACACCATCAGCAAAAACACTGCGTTGGACGAGTTAGCTAAGATGGCAGACAAGATGATGGAGCAGACGTCCGAAGTGCCCGTTGTAGCATCAGTTGACAACTCTCAAGCTCAGGGTAACATACAGCTCATAGCGGAAGAAATACGCAAGTTACACCTAGAAATCGCCGAGATCAAGAAAGATAACTGTCGGTGCAAACACACATCGCCGCCGTCGCATTATCAATATAGACGTAATTATCGCCGCGACCATTCAAGAACGCCGTCTCGCTCGCACTCAAGAAACTTCAGATCTCGCTCATCTACTCCATCGCCTCACTGTTATTATCACAGAAAATTCGGTGCAAAAGCAAGACACTGCACAACACCATGCAGTTTTAACAAGGATAATAATACGGAAAACTAAGACAGACATTAGCAGTGGCGGAACCTAATGTCGACAGCAAATCATATCGCCTTTTCATCACTGATAAGGAAACCAACACAACTTTCTTGGTCGATACTGGCGCAAAT
Source organism: Polymixis lichenea (assembly GCA_949091785.1). Lineage (NCBI taxonomy): Eukaryota > Metazoa > Arthropoda > Insecta > Lepidoptera > Noctuidae > Polymixis > Polymixis lichenea. The sequence continues at coordinate 8,100,616 of OX420952.1, forward strand.
ATATCTGTGATACCAAAGCGAAAAGGAACTCGATCTACCCCACTGCCGTACAAGTTATACGCCGCCAATAATTCAGAGATACCCACATATGGAGAGAAAACCATAGATATCAACTTGGGTCTACGACGTCCCTACAAATGGAAGTTTATTGTTGCTGCCGTAAGCAAGCCAATACTCGGAGCAGATTTCCTAGGCTACCACAATCTACTGGTCGACCTAAGGAATGAACGTCTCATCGACAACACAACCAAACTCTCAACTAAGGCACCGGGGCGATATACCAGCTTACCTACAATACGCAGTATTGATCTTCAACAAACGTTCCATGACATACTGGCTGAATTTCCAAACGTCACTCGTTTGTCATCAATGAAACTCAACCCGAAGCACAAAGTCGAGCACTACATTGAAACCACCGGACCACCTATCCATGCCCGAGCTCGACCTATACCCCCGCATCGCTACGAAAAGGTGAAGAAGGAGTTCGAGAATATGATGAGCCAGGGCCTCTGCCGACCTAGCAAGAGTCCGTGGTCCAGTCCACTCCACGTTGTACCGAAGAAAAATGGAGATATACGAGTATGTGGTGATTACAGGCGACTCAATGCCATTACCAAGCCTGACCGTTATCCCATCCCACGAATAAAGGACTTCACATATCAGCTTGCGGGCAAGCAAGTTTTCTCTACCCTGGACCTGAACAGAGCATATGCACAACTACCAGTTCGTGAAGAAGACATAGAGAAGACAGCAATAATAACCCCTTTTGGCTTATACGAGTTCCCACGTATGTGCCCAGGACTAAAGAACGCTGGTCAAACATTCCAGAGATTCATACACGAAGTTCTCCGAGGCCTTGATTTTGTCTACCCATTTGTCGACGACTTGCTTGTGGCTGCAGAAGACGAAACAACAGCTCGAGATAACCTCAGAATCGTACTGCAGCGCCTGGATGAATACGGTATCACAATCAACCCCGCCAAATGTGTATTTGCCAAGAGAGAACTCACATTCTTGGGATACTTTGTCTCCCACGAAGGCATAAAACCACCACACGAAAAGGTGAAGGTAATCAGCGACTACCCTAAACCGAAGAATGTCGAAGAATTACGACGTTTTCTCGGTATGATAAATTATTATCGAGAAAACATACCAAACGCCGCAGCAACTCAAGCACCTCTGCACATGTATTTACATAATACACACTCAAAGAAACGTGACAAAACCGAAATAATGTGGAACGATGAAACATCGAAAGCTTTTGAAGAATGCAAGGAATGCATTCAAAAAGCGACCTACCTGGCGCATCCACAGCATGCAGCTCCTTTCGGCTTAATGTGTGACGCATCGGACAAGTGTGCAGGTGCTGTACTACAACAACAGGTCAACGGCAAATGGCAGCCACTTGGATATTTCTCAAAGAAATTCACACCGGCACAGCAAAAGTATTCAACATACGACCGAGAACTACAAGCCATATACTTAGCAATGAAGCACTTTAGAAAATTATATGAAGGCCGCGAACTGATTATATATACAGATCACAAGCCAATCACATATGCACTCCAGAAAATATCATCTGACTCAGAAACTCCCCGCCGCAGCAGGCAGCTATTGTTCATTAGTGAATTTACTAATGACATACGTCATATCAGTGGGCGAGATAATATTGTCGCCGACGCCTTATCACGCATTGAAGTTATCAACTGCCCCACTCCTATCGACTACGCGTTACTCGCAGATGCACAAGAAAAGGACGCAGCTATACAAGGTTTACTTCGTCAATCAAATATCCAGATGCGGAAGATAACAGTACCCGGGATGACTCACGCTATCTATTGTGAGACATCAACAGAAAACATACGACCATATATACCGGAAGAATACCGCATAAAGGTGTTTAATGCAATACACAACCTTAGTCATCCTGGCACGCGAACGTCAAGGAAGCTGATACAAACAAGATACTTCTGGCCATCTATGAACACTGACGTGAAGAAATGGGTGACAACATGCATTCAATGTCAGCGTGCCAAGATACACCGGCACACTGCAACCCCGGTAGCAATCTTCGAACCATCGCAACGTTTCGAACATTTGCATGTTGACATCGTTGGCCCGCTGAGTACGTCGCCTCAAGGACACCGTTACGTCGTCACTATGATCGACCGAGCGACGCGCTGGCCCGAGGCGCACGCCGCGCAAGACATAACAGCTGACACTGTCGCTAAGATTGTGTATGAAGGATGGATTGCAAGGTTCGGATGTCCAGCTCGAATGACGACTGACCAAGGCCGACAGTTTGAAAGCAGCTTGTTCAACGCATTAACAAGACTACTTGGAATCAAGCGCATTCACACTACACCGTACCATCCACAAAGCAATGGAATGATTGAAAGGTGGCACCGCTGCATGAAATCTGCATTAATAGCACGTCTGAGCACGAGCAGTTGGATTGAGGAGCTGCCTACAGTGTTGCTAGGACTGCGAGCCGCAACGCGAAGTGACAGTGGAGTCAGTGCTGCACAGCTTACCTACGGTCACGCTCTCACACTGCCAGGAGATTTTTTCGTGGCATCGAAGCCAGATTCAATGGACTACAGTTACGTTGAAAAACTACGATCAGCAATTAGCATTTTTCGTCAAGCGTCAGCACAGTCACGAACCAGCAGCAGAAGTGGCATATACGTACCTCAAAGTCTTAAAACCTGCAAGGAAGTATTCGTGCGAACTGACGCAGTCAAGAAACCGCTGCAACCACCATACAACGGACCCTATCCAGTGCTTAGCCGAAGCGATAAAACGTTCACTGTTCAACTACCGGGAAGGCAAGCAGTGATATCAGTGGACCGCCTCAAGCCTGCGTTCTCCATTCCATGCACTGATGATGCATGTGACATAACTCACCAGGGCTCCAGTCCTGCTACGAAGAACACTGCTCCTGTAAACATCACAGCAGAGCGTACATCGCGCTCGGGCCGTGTCATAAGGCGACCGGTACGTTTCACTTGAAGGGGAGCACTGTAGCAGCGCGTGTGCGCATGACGCTGCTCGCTGCTACACTGAGCTAAAGGATCGAGCGCCGGCACCTATATTTATAACTTCAGCGTTTAAATGGTTAGTTGGACTGTTGGCAGAGGGCGCGCACCGCGCGCAGATTATTGTAATAATATTTTTACTGTGTTCTGATTGGCTGTTTAATAAATACTACCTTTTAAGTAAAGCTCCTGTTTGTGCTTAGGTAATTTTGTACATAGTTAGTGTATCAATAAATTTATATACATTCCTTCTTACAACAAACATTGTTTTATTTCTACTAACTGAAGACGTCGCTAAAAGTGTAATACCCTAATCAATACAATAACGTCTTCTCTCAACATTTACAGCAAGACCAGCGTAACAAACCAGAAGAGGAGGAAGAAGTAGAAATTCCAGAAACACGTATCGATGTAGACATGCCCAAGATCTGGACCGAACTGGGCAAGGAGCTACACTTTGTGAAGCTGCCCAATTTCTTGTCGGTGGAGACGCGGCCTTACGACCACAGTACTTATGAGGATGAGATTGATGAGGAGGAGACTCTGGATGAGGAAGGTCGCGCCAGGTAAGAATATGGGGAAATGTAGGTAGCTTTTGGAGTAAAATTCTGAACTTTATACGGGATGCCCTGTAAGATATTTTACAGTAAAATGTTGGGATCATACACAGAACAAGTCACAAAAAACAAAAACAAAAAACAAATCTGTACAATACAAGGAAATAAAATTGAAGTGTCTGTTCGCAATGTAAAAATTACAGCTTTTTATTAAATTCATATGAAAGTATTTATCATAATGATACTTACTTTTTTTTAATTTTGTCTGTCTGTCTCCCTGTAGGAGGAGTAACATCGGCTTAGCTTTTTGTCCCGGTAGCGAGTTCGCGTGGGATGATTTCCGACATCCATGCAAAGCTGCGGGCACAGGTCGTGCTGGATAAAATGACCGTGTCATTTCGCCAGTTATGATTTAAGTCCCATGTCATTAGCGACTTTTCACGGATTGTTTAAAATCTATCAGAGAATATTCATCACTTCAGCCGAAAGACGCCCATTGCTGAACATAGGCCTCCCCAAAAAGGGTTTTGCCATAATCTCCACGCTTGGCAGGCGTGTTGGCGATCGCAGTATGGTGATCAAATGCATAGAGAACGCTGCTGCCCATTCTGTAGTAAGTCCCTTAGTCGCCTTCTACGACACCCACGGGAAAAAAAGCGAGAGATAATATTGATGATGTTTAAATCAGTACCAGCTTAGAAGAATTATTTTGTTGGAAAAAAATTTTTTTTCTTTCACTCTTGATGTTGTGTCCACAATGTTTTTTTAAAAATCTGCATTTGAAAACTGTCCAAAATATTTGCAGGCTAAAATTGAAAGTAGAGAACACGATGCGTTGGCGCACAGTGTTCGACAAGGAAGGCAATGCGGTCAAAGAGTCTAACGCGCGGATGGTCAAGTGGTCAGACGGCAGTATGTCGCTACATCTCGGCTCTGAGATATTCGACGTGTACAAGCAGCCTTTACATGTAAGTTACGTGTAGTCAAGGTAATTTATTGTTAAGCGAATTGACTCATCATCATAATCTGCCTAACCTTTTCCCAAAAATGTTGTAGTCGAGTTGCAGTCTAAACGGATGTAACTGAATACCAGTATTTTATATGGAGCGACTGTCTGTCTGACCTCCACAACTCAGTAACTGGGCGATACATATAGCATTGTTAATTATACCAATCTACAATAACGGATTTTTTGTAAAAAAAAAAATCAGTAGTTTATTCAGGCAAATACCTCAACTCATGGCAGTCCGCTGTTTACATACAGGGCTCATCCCACTTGAAAAGCTACGAACATTTCAACACATTTCTAACCCACTTGTCTCCATTGACAGGGCGACCACAACCACCTGTTCGTCCGCCAAGGCACAGGTCTCCAAGGCCAGGCAGTCTTCCGCACCAAGCTGTCCTTCCGGCCACATTCCACCGAGTCCTTCACTCATAGGAAGATGACGTTGTCGCTGGCTGACCGGTCTACCAAGACCTCGGCTATTAAGATATTGTCGCAGGTCGGCGCTGATCCTGATGCTGATAGGAAGTATCAGCTTAAGGTATGTAGAAAAAGAATTATTTATTCTCATGAATATGAGTTACTACCAGAGATCGGATATTCGGATGCATATTTACCTAAAGTTGCGATGTTGGCTGATATGGAATGCACTTGTGTATTAAAAAAAAATCTTAATTTAATTTAGGTTTAAATATCACACACCGCCCCTTCTCTCACAGCCTACATACACATATTTGCATTGGGGATTAAACATTAATTTGAAATAAATATGCATATGAATAGTTATACAATTCTATTCAAATCAAATCAAATCAAATCAAATCAAAATATTTTATTTCACATAAACCTGCAAGGGCACTTATGAAACGTCAGAAGCTAGGTGCACGGTTCCAATTTGTCGCTTCCTATGGAGAAGAGCCGGCAAGAAGCTCCACGGTTACTCTTTTAAAAATAATTGGATTTTATAATGTTTTCAAATTACAGTGATATTAGGTATGGGAGGACAGTGCAGGCCCGTCAATAAGTACCAGGTACTTTAGAGGAATGAAAACAAAGAATAGAAACTGCAGGCCTACAACGTTCTCTCATTCACAATATGTAAAAGAATCTACATAAGTAAAATCAACCTATTTAAACCAAGTGACACGACCTCCATGAGAATCACCAACAAATACTCGATATTACAAGTGTTGTATAATGTCAAATAATGACGAGAATATGTCAGAAAGTGTAAAAAATAAAATTAACATTGTAATTTGGAAGAAGTTAATAGACGCTCACATAGTTATGGTGCTAATGAGTTACCAGGCCACATGTGCAGAAGGAATTAACGCCAAACTTCCTTGTCTTCAACGTATTCTTTTATCTTATAATATGCTTTTTTGATAAGGACACGTTTGATATGAGTTTTAAACTTTCCATCGCTAAGTTCTGTAACCGATTTTGGCAACTTGTTATAGAAGCGGATACTGTTTATTAGAAATGACTTACTAGTTTTAGTTAATCTAAATTTTGGAATCACAATTTCATCTTTACTACGTGTATTTAGATTATGGAAGTCATCTTTTTTTGAAAAGACCTAAATTTTTGCGAACATACAAGATATTTTCTAGGATATAAAGAGAAGGCACAGTTAGTATGTCAACTTCGTTGAATTTGTTTCTAAGAGACTCGCGAGGCCCCATTTTATAGATTGCGCGGATTGCCCTCTTTTGTAGAATGAAAACTGAATCTACGTCAGCTGCCGACCCCCACAGCAGAACGCCATAAGACATAATACTGTGAAAATAAGCAAAGTATACTAACCTAGCTGTGGCTATATCAGTCAACTGCCTTATTTTTCTTACTGCGTAAACAGCTGAGCTTAATCTACTTGAAAGAGCTCTAATGTGGGCACCCACTTAATTTAAAAGTCGCTTCCATACTATACACTTGACTAGTTATCCATTCCCGGTTTTCCTGGCATCGCAGGATTTTTTTACAATAAAAATATATTTTAGGAAGCCGCTTCCATACTTTCATAACTAAAAATTAACTTTAGGTAAATATGCATCCGAATATCCGATCTCTAGTTATTACAGAGTATATAAGTAAGCAAATACATTGCTAGGTTTCCGTCATATACTACTGGGTTTTTGATATGAAAATGTTAATTAAATGAGAGAATCTGGCTTGCCAAGTATATTTCAAGCGCCTTAATCATTCCCATATTTATGCAAAAATACAAGTCGTATGCCCGATGGGATTTCCCATCGGCAAAAATGACGAATTTCTATACAAACTTCCACTTACTTAACCCCCCTATGTTATTTTTTTTTTGTGTTTAGTAATGTTAATTACTTACCTACTGTTGTATATAGTACGACTTTTAATTGTATTCAGTCAAAATCTGGTTACCCCTTCGTAACCAGATTTTGACAAAAAAGATAGTGAGGTGGTGTAAGAATGAACGAAATTGAATGAACTTGAAATAATGTACTAACATGCAATTTTTTTATTTAAAATTTAAAAACTTGTCTTAAAAACATGATATGCACTACAAAAATTGTAGAATTTGTTACATATGTTGTTTTTCAGTAGTTAGGAAATTTGTTTCGTTTCTTTCTACTAGAAGAAATTAAAAAACAAGAAATTACTTTTATTAAATTATTAATTATTCTTGTGTTGCACATCTTACAAATTAGTTTTTAAAGTTGTATAACGAATGATAAAAATGGTTTAATTTAAAATGAAACCATTTTTATCATTCGCTCTTTACGCAAAATCGTTCACTACTTCAACACTATTAGTTTTAGTATGGTAACATTTTTTTTTGAACTGTCAAGTTACTGAATACAATTAAAAGTCGAAATATAGAATCAAGTTCTTCTAAGTTAATAGACAGCTGTGCTGCTGGGGAGTTTGTTGCGCCACTTCTTCTTCCCAGCTAAATCACTAGGAAGTGGTGAAGGGCGGGCGTTTTGGGGGACTGTCTTATGTAATTTTAACGTTCAAAAAGTGCTGACTCTCAGCCTAGTTTGAATAAGTGACTTTTGATTTCATCATTTGGGTTCGGTATTTAATAATATATAAGGGGATAGTGATTAAAAATCCTTCCTTAGTTGCTTACCTTCGATATAAAAGGAACTCGAGTGCAACTTTTTACGCTTTTAGACCCAGCTGCTTTCTGTGCGTTGTCTGTCAGTGAATTGTACGACGGTCATATGATACGATATTACAGAAAGAAGAGATGGAGCTCCGCGCAGCTATGCGCTCGCGCGCGTCGTCGCGGCCCAAGCGTCGCGCGGGCGGCGCGCGCGGCGCGGGCGCGGCGCGGGACGACTCGGACGACGAGGGCGGCGTGTCGCTCGCCGCCATCAAGAACAAGTACAAGCAGGGGCAGAAAGGTAACACAGCTATGGGTTTTATGTTTCAAATAGTAATGTTGTTATGTTGGTATCCTTTAGAAAAAGATGGAAAGAAAATGTGTTTATTGTCGTAGACTTTTCTGTAATATGTTGAGGTCGTCTTCCAATCTTACCAAATGTACCAGTATTTCTCATGCCTAACTGACTTCCACAACGGCATTAATGCAAACAATATACCCAACATAATAATAATTTTAAAATATATTCGTCGAATTGAGACACTGCTCCTTTTTGCGTTGGTTAAAAATGTTTAAAGTAAAAGTAATTTGGTTGTGGATGTTGCTTTATGTTAAACTAGCTTTTGCCAGCGGCTTCGCCCGCGTGGAAGTCGAAAATGATCCCACGGGAACGTACTACCGGGATAAAAAGTATACTATGTGTTATTCCAGGTTACAAACTATCTGTGAGCCAAATTTCATCCAAATCCGTTCAGCCGTTTTTGCGTGATTGAGTAAAAAACATCTAAACGTACAAACTTTTACATTTATAATATTAGTAGAATAATTGAATACTTTGTTGAAACTTGTATTACTGAGGTGTTGTGTTGTCATCGTCAGATATTTAGATGTTTTTTTTGTTGTAAATTCCTGGACCAAGAATCTCTTCAAAAGCAGCTGCTTTTGAAGAGATTCTTGGAAGACAGAATTGAATTTGATTGCGGCATATGTAAGGAAGCTTCCTTACATATGCCGCAATCAAATTCAATTCTGTCTTGCGTAGATCTAGCAGTGGCAATATCTAGCGCAGACGTGTAGGCCCCACTATGAAAATAAACCGCTCTCTAATACAGCGTCAAAATAGTTAGCAAAACTTCGCAGACGTATAGATTTCGATGTCTAAATATGATAAATCGCAATCAAAATAATGATTTCATGACTTGTTTTGGGGTCATCGACCGCAGGAAGTTCAGTTACTTGGAGACGGAATTTAGAAAAAACAGTTTCCTTTTGTTTAATGATGTTAAAATATCGATTGAGACGACGGTGAAGTTTCCAAAAAAAAAGACTTCTTTACTGCGTCATTGTTTTGCCACACTGTTCTGTGTGGTGCCGGACGTAAAAGAATAGCACCTTCCCATTTCTTCCCGTGGGTGTCGCAGAAGGCGACTAAGGGACTTACTATAGAATGTGCAGCAGTGTTCTCTATGCATTTGACCACCATATTGCGATCGCCAACCCGCCTGCCAAGCGTGGCGATTATGGCAAATCTCCTTTTTGGGGGAGGCTTATGTCCAGCAGTGGACGTCTTTCGGCTGATATGATGATATAGGTGCGTCATTGACCCCACAGTTTTTTTTTCATCAAACCATTTCTTTTTCATTTTATTATGTTAAGATAAAATGTCTACGCAGTATTGCTAGCTAATCTAATTTGACCCATTTTTTTGATTGGTTTGATTTATAAATTGCTACTACTATAACTACACTATACTGTCCACAGCATCAGCAGGCGCAGCGATCTACTCCTCAGAATCAGACGCTTCTGACGTGGAGACGCGCCGCGCACGTCGTCTGGACCGGGCGAAGGCGCTCAAAGACTCGGACGACGAGGGCAGCGACCATCCGGATGACCAGACCACTCCTAGGCGTAACAGCAGTGCCAGTGGCTCCGCCAGTGCAAGTGGCAGCGAGTGATTCATGGACAGTGGTTTGTGATGGTTGAATGTGGTACCTACAAACGGGGTAAATAGGGAGGGATGCAGGGGTGAATTGGGACGAAACTTTATAGTGGACTTTAACGTTGTAATAATATAGCTTGTTGCCAACAACGCCACTTAATCGTTAATTATAATAAAGTCAACAATAAAGTCCTTTTTTGGCAACAAACTATATTATCTCAATGTTAAAATCCTTTTTAAAGTTTCGTCTCGACTCGTCCCTGCATCCCTATTCACCCCGTTTGACTATTTGTGTGGTCAAAGGAGAAGAATGAAAGAAGTTGTAACAAATGTTTGCCTGTCCTGGATTAAAATAACTCAAAATCCGAAAAGTGTTCTTGAACTCATCATAAAGCCGCGCTGATTCTGAGCAAGCAGTGTCGCGCTGTCTGCGCTTCTGAATCAGAGAAATTCATCTTTTTGTTGCCAATTTACTTGTCAACGTTCACGTAGGTACTATCGCTGCGGCGGCAGACGCGTCACTACTGGTCTGTCGCGCGACTGCCGCGCAGCAGTGCTGCCGCTACATTGCTGCGTAGCTCGGAGTGTAATCTCATATAAACTTATAGAGAACTAGCTGACCCAGCAAACGTTGTTTTGCCTTATAAATTATTTAGGGGTGGACTACCCCTAACATTTAGGGGGATGAAAAATAGATGTTGGCCGATTCTCATAGATACCGGATAAGCACAAAAAATTTCATCAAAATCGGTCAAGCCGTTTCGGAGGAGTATGGCAACGAAAACTGTGACACGAGAATTTTATATATTAGATATATCGGGATCAGTAGTGCTGCGGCAGCACTGCTGCGTGCAGCGTAGCTCGGAATCATACCTTTATAATCAACTTTAAGTATAGAGTTTTTGGCGGGATCGCGTTGGAACATGTCGCACGACTTTTTATTTTCATGAAATTTAGTGAAATTGCGAATAAAATTGTATAATTTTGGTAGTGAATTATGCAATTTAATTACGTGTGAGTGCACAAATGTAGTGAAGGTGAAAATAAGTGACTAACGTGGACTTTTCGTGTTCCCCCCAAAAACTCCTAATAGGTTGTTGTAAAGTTACTACCGCTTTACAATAACTTTGACTTGACTGACTAAAGACGACTATGACTGTTTTGTAACTTCGTGCCTGATACGGGCCATTTACTTGATGGAAAAGAAAAATTACTTGACACTGGCTAAATGCACAAACCGTGCGAAGCCAAAACAAAAAAAAAACCCTTTAAGTATGGTGGTACCGACCAACGCGAAAAATAAGCTATTACATACATTAATTAAGCTGACAGAGGAGTATAAAATTTGGCACAGTTAAGGTTTATATGAGTGCAGAAAGCTTTTATTTATTCATAAAGGTGTGAATGAGATGTTTAGATATTGACTAAACCAACTGTATTGTGTTACTTAGTAGTTAAGGACTGTGTATTTGAATACTATAAGTTGTAAATAAAACTAGTTATTTTATTCATTGGAGTTTTTTTTTTAATAAACTAACATCTGCTTGAGTTGTACACCGTCACATGTTTTTGTTTTTTTTTTGTTGTTTTTACGACAAGCTGGTTTCTCATGATATTTTCCTTCACCGTTTTGAGAGCAGTGGTGATGAAATTAAATACACAAAGTAAAGTTCCAGCCTGGGGTCGAACTCACGAACTAGAAAGTCTGGACACTGCTCTCATACATTTACTATCGAGGAAACTTACAACTGACCAATTTGAAAACAAAATCCCGTGCACACAATAACCACATCTGTTAACAAGCGTTACTGTACCGGCTGAGTGGTGCAAGCAATAGTCCTTACGGTGTATAGATGTTAGTTTCTTCGATAGTATATACAGGGTCAAATTAAATTAGCTGGAAATACTGTATCCACGTGTTTTGGTATCGGTATTGAAAACTAATGGATAAATAACAAAAAAAAAAACATGATTCGATGACCGAAGGTCAATGCCCGTAATCGATCAGCTGGTTTTGTAATTTTTCGTGAAACATAGATTTTTTTTACAAATTTCCAAAAAATATAACAGCAGTCGTTTGATTGCCATAATGTACATACCAGTCTCATTTAAAGTTGAATAAAGGTCGAATGATGAAAAAACTATTTTTTTTGTTACTTTCCTTAAAACGCTACTTTTCCCTATCAAAGCCAACATATGGGTAAAGTATTACCAGCTAATTTAATTTGACCCTGTATATCTACTTGCGTCTCAAGACGGAAGTTTTTGACAGGAGTGCCAGCGATGACCTATGTCACAGAAACGTGGTCGCTCACAATGGACCTTATCAGAAGGCTTAATGTCACTCAAAGGGCAATGGAAAGGGCTATGTTCAGAGTTTCCCTATGTGATCGAATCAGAACTGAAGAGATCCGCAGGACAACCAAGGCAACCGACATAGCCCGAAGAATTGCCAAACTTAAGTGGCAGTGGGCAGGGCACATTGCTCGCAGAACAGATGGCCTATGGGGCCGATAGGTTCTGGCGTGGCGACCGCGTACCGAAAGACGTAGAGTGGGAAGGCCTCCCACAAGGTGGACCGATGACCTTGTGAAGGTCGTGGGAATCCGTTGGATGTGGAAGCACATGACCGGTCGAAGTTGAGGACCCTGGGGGAGGCCTATGTCCAGCAGTGGACGTCTTTCGGCTGAAATGATGATCTACTTAATAAACTTAAGAAAAAAAAATTAACAGCGACCATCACAATCAAAATTTAATGAATCAATACAGCTATCGTCGAGTTATCAATTAAATTCAAGACCATACTGCCTTCATACACTATCTTACCAACAGCGAGTATTTTCCAGATTCCTGTATCTTCCTCCGTAATATTAGGCAGGACGAACCCACAGCAACTCATATCTATCAGAGTTCTATCGTAGAACCTGTCGAAGGTAGACCTCGGAGCCACCAGCTCGCAGCTCTCAAGACCCGGTATTGGGAAAACTATTCTCACGCTCAAAGTCTCGCCGACGTTCAGCATTGGTCTAGAATCTAAATCTAAACTAACACTTGAATTTGCCGTTTCTTTTGATACACTCAATGACACGTATTCTGGAAATAAAACAAGTTTGAGTTTAGTTTTTTTTTTGTATTTAAAGTATAACAACACAAGATTAAAAATAATATTTAACGACACATTCTGAGCAAGCAAATCTAAAACCATATACCTATTCACAAGCATTCTATAGGCTATCGTATCGAAAATATCACTTCTCGATAACCTGATTTGTCTTGCCCCGATTTAAACTGACGAATTTTCAATTTTTGTATTAAATTTGTGGGAAGCGTTTATAGGATTCCTACGATAACATTGACTGATGTTCGATTCGGTACGAAAGCGTATCAAATGGTTGAGAATAGCTATGAATCCATTGATCAGCTCTCAGTGTCATTTTTGTAATAAAACTACCCACTAATGTTTAATGAGCTGGCAGCCTTGGTACAATGGCTAACATCGAGTCTCGAATCTCACCTAATCTCACGTGGTGGACAGGGGGCGTCTCGGCAAATATCACGTCATTTATATTTTTTTTCCGCAGAGAAACAAAGTAGTATTACGAGAAAAACAACACACACACAAACCATGTTTTTTCGCCAATATGGCTAAATCCTACAAAATAATATTTATCGCGGTTATGCGAACGCCACAAAGTAGCACAGTAGCACCTCGATGGTTAAACCGCCACCGGCCAGCCAAGCCTGCCAAATGCCGCGCATAAATCCAACGCATATAATCACAGATTAACGATTTTACACGAAAACCACGTATTCGAAATATCTCACGTGAGATTATGGGGAGGGTCTAGCCAAATCTCACGACGTCTCACCAGAGCGGGGGTGGAGGTCGAAAAATCTCCAAATTTGCGTCACGTATTTAATGGACGCCCTCTTACACATGTAAGGTCGTGGAGACAAGGTCTTACACCAGCGACCGAGGCTTACCACCATAATATGCAAATTCAACGCATTTGTAAGTCATTAGTCATTGCTTAGTAACCTTACTTTTCCTGCATGTCAGTTAAAAACTATTACGCAAGGAAAAAAATAAAGAAGTAATTCGTAGAAAAAATATGAAAACTTAAATCCGTTTACAAATCAGGGGAGAAGTAACGTAACACACTAACAGTAGCAATGGCTTTCATTTTGACAGTTCAACGAGGTTCGAGGTTCGATCAGTCTGCTTATTTATTCTCGTAATGTGAAACTCCTTGGTGGAATTCTTATAATATTATAAGGAAATTAAAAAAAACCGTAAAGAATACGCACGGTGCTATACAACGGGGTATGCGGTAAAATAGGTACTTAAGTGAGAGTAGGTACCTATTTTACCGCACGTTCCGTTGTAAGGTGCGTAATTTTTAACTTTCGGATAATGTATACAGGCTTCGTAAATGTATTTTTTTAAGCAAATGTGTTGAAAAATGTATTTTGTTATTTCATGAACTAACATTTTCCTATTGCATTTTGCGGAAGCTATCGCAATAATATATTTTAAGATTTTTCTCATATAGAGTAAAATACCCTATTAGGGCGCAGTTCAGTGTTATTCTAAAAGCAGATGATATTCCAAAGAACCTTACCTGTAATCGTGACACTGATAACTTGGAACAGCTCTACCCAATCATTATTATAATCTTTCGTGTACACACTTAGCACCCAGTTTCCCTGATCATCCTCAAAAAGCGGTCCAATCGTAAAGTCATTCGCTTCCATCTGTTCTAGTTTGGATGCAAAAAAATCTAAGGAAAACACATTGTAGTTATCTTCTTGGTTAACCATAGGCTTCATGTTTTTTACGAATTTGGTTATGATTGGTTGCACTTCTTGGTCGATGTCTATGTGCCGTAGTTTGGGTGAGCTTATGTCAAGTTTCATTGCGGCTCCATTCGGTTTGTGTATGTAATATAAAGCTTTAGCATTTATCACCGGTGCAGATATACGGATGATGTCGTATAGGAATGCATTGATCGTTATTGGTCTCAATTCCACTCGTGTTTTGGCTGCGAAAGAAGACTTTTCAAATTAACAACATAATTTAACATAGAGCCTGTATTTCCTGTAATTTCGCCTGTTAGGTTCCAGAGACTTTTTGTCATTAACGGGGTGCAAATCAAGACTAGCTACTACTTGATAAAATCAATTTCATCTGGTCTATGCGCTGTTTTATGCCTAATCTAATCGGTATAATCTTATTTACTTCTGCACTTTCCTCAACAATAAATAAATACCATGTTATTTATGATAAAGTTTTCATTTATAATCACACTTTTGGCGCAATTTATTATGACCAAAGTTTTAATGTTATTTGTTTTTTTATTCATCATCATTCACTTAAAACTATTAGTGACGCATCATAATTTTATAACCTACTTTTTACTACTGATTTTTTTTTTTTTAGTTTTTCCACATCCTGCCACTTAAAAAAAATGGAATGTTCTCTTTGCACTCGGTATCGTGTACTACCGTTTTAAATTTTGAATTTCTATTTGACTGTTTATTTTTTAATTTTAATGTTTAATTTTTATTCTAGTAATAATTTTAAATATTCTCATGTCGATTATGATTTTATTTTTTACTAAATGTTTGTCCTTTGTTTCTAATTAATTTATCTTTTTACTCGTATGTAAGTGCTGTGTACGCCTGTAAGTGACAAATTCACGAAAATTCAATGAAAATGTTATTTTCATTATGTTAATGTTTCTAGTGAATAAGTTGTTGGTGTACCTTTTAAATAAATAGATTAATAAATCATTATTTCAGCCGAAAGACGTCCACTGCTGGACATAGGCCTCCCCCATGCTCCTCCACTTCGACCGGTCGTGTGCTTCCCACATCCAGCGGCTAAAGGCATCATATTTGGGTGGGGAGGGGGACTTTTTGCCATAATCGCCACGCTTGGCAGGCGGGTTGGCGATCGCAGTATAGTGGTAAAATGTATAGAGAACGCTGCTGCCCATTCTCTGGTAAGTCCCTTAGTCGCCTTCTACGACACCCACGGGAAGAAATGGGATGGTGCTATTCTTTTTACGTCCGGCACCACACGGAACCACGGAACGGTTTTTATATTCGATTATTTGTAATCGACTGATTGTGCTGGCAGCCCCGCAACTATTCAATTCGTGTGATTATCTTTGGCAAAACTGTCAGAAAAAAATAATAACGGGCGAGCGCATGGGAGCACGTGTCTTGGTCGTTTGCCGTCGTCGAGGTCGAACGCACGATTGGTCTTTTAAGTTTCTGGTCTCCACCTGTAGACAAAAATGGCGTTTCCGTGTAGATAGTTGACAGTTTTGAACAGAGAAATGTAGACAAGCGATTTCTATTCTACGGTAGAGTAGAAATAGAAAGCGTCATGCTAAGCCTGCTGCTTTATTACAATTAGTTATCAGAGCTGTTATATTGTAGTACCGAAATAATAAATGGGTACCTATACTGGAGTGAAGCAGTTTTATTACATTTAAACTTGGGCCACCTATTGGATCCTAGTATACGGAACGGAGGACGTCATCGCGGCAGGCCGAGACAAAGATGGCGGAACAAGCTTAACTCCTACCGAAAGGACTGGCCAGCATGAAACAAGAAATTTCAAAGTCGCGGGCAGAAGCTACAATATTTTGCATAGAATAATTATACCTATGTATAATATTACGATGCATCTACAATCAAATTTTATAGGTGGTTACCTATAAAATTAACAATAGATAAAAACAATGAAAAATAAAGCGGCAGGCAAATTAATTATGTATCATAGGTAATAATTATACATAATGTAGGTATAACATCTGCTCTTATAGGTATCTATTTACAATTATTGTATTGTAAAGGTTAAAGGCTTCTTTAAACAGCCGCGACGCGACATTTGTAGAACAATTTCCATTAAGTTTTCATAGAAATTGTTCTACGAGTGTCGCGACGCGACCATCGCGTCGTGCTAGTCTGCACAAGCCTTAATTTTCCTTAAATGGCCCGCTCTATGCCCGATTGGTGGATTACGGCCCACTCTCACTCTCAGAGACTACGGCTGTGGGTTTTGAGAACCAATGAAAGACACAGTTATAATTTCCACTGTTTTATTTATTAAATCTATTTGGCAGGAGAGGTGTGTGTGCGCTCTCGCTTAGTCCAGACGGAACACTAGCGTCAAACCTTTGGTAAAGTTATACATAATGTAAATATGTATAAAGAGAGAAAGACTCTCAAGCTACTTAAGTGGGACGGATATATTTTGTTGTATTCCACTGTCCCAACAGTGATGAGCAGTAGAAACATTATAAGCTGATTATGAAAAAGTTGTCTTCTCGCTATTAACCTTTTGACTGCCACCGTCGGGTATAGCCGACAAATGAAAACGTGTCCAACGCGCCAATGCCGACAAGAAAACAACATTTTAGGGTCGAATTAAATAAAAGAATAATGTTACGAGTAATATTTTATTAAAAAATAGGGGACGAAAAGCAAGTGGTTAGTTATCCATAAAATTTTGGAATACCTAGTCTTTTTTGCAGGTATTTGCGCCGAATTTGTGGTTTGGCGTGGGAGGGACACCGATGCGTTTTACGCTCTGGCGGTCAAAAGGTTAAAGCCACATTCCTAACTTAGGTATCTTAACTCCCGAATATGTCAAATATTTTGCTGGGTTCAAATGAAGAGTGCTACGAACGGGATTCGAACATGGACTCACAACCACTTAGACATCTGCCTACCTCCTAGTCACTGTGCCATTGTTTCATATTTAGCTGCCATTTTACGTAGCAAACGATACGTGTGTATTTGTCTAGCTCTGAGACTACTGATTTCATTTGAATGTGTTACTATTTACTCATATAAACTGTGTTTTTTTTTATCTGCTGATAAAAATGACGAGATATGTGGTTGTAAATTATATCTTAAGAGTTACGACTAAAAAATAGTTCTTGAATGCCGAACCCAACAGAAATACAGGCGTGGTGATATATCTGCAGCGTAAAATTAAATTTGCTGGCAATACTTTACCTTAAAACGAATTAAAAAAGAACATTATTCCAACTTTGTTCAATGTCCATGATAAATGACACTGACATGGACTTGTGCAATCGTTTTTTTTTTTGTTGAATTCGTTTTCAATATCCATACACAACACGTGGGTAAAGTATTGCTAGCTAATTAAATTTGTCCCTGTATACTGATATCATAAAAAGGTAAAAGGAGATCAGCTATATTGGGCCTAAAATCCAAAATCAGCAAAGCCAACGAAAAAAACCTAAACATCGAAGTCGGGGAAGTCTTCCCAAGTATTTTTCACTAAAGTACAAAATCTCAACGACCGTTCTTCAGCTGTTTTGTTTACTAACATAATAGGTATGTCGATTTTGTTCTTGCTAATGTTGTTTCTAGACGAAGTAAATCTCCAATCTATTCGTGGGCACGAGCGGTCCATGAATAGAATTCATTTTTAACCGACTTCAAAAAGGAGGAGGTTCTCAGGAACACTACAAAGTGAAAAATAACTTTAATTTCGGAAGGCGCTGACAAAAAATTCAAATACATATCCAAAGTCACCGACTTCCGAAATTAAAGTTATTTTTCACTATTTAGTTATTTTTTGGTAGTCGGTTGTTTTTTTTTCATTTATAAGTTGGTGTTGTTCGAAGTTTAAAAAGTCAATAGTGACGACTGTGTTCCGTCATTATAGTCAATGCTCGAACAATGGTGTTCAGAACTCGTGTGAGAGATTTTCTTGTACTGCAAGCTCGTGCCATACGTTGAATTACGTTGTCATCTCGATGTTCATGATACACGCGATTGTTTTCGCATAACATAAAATCTTATCGAGTAAAGGGTCCTATAGCAAAAAGGCGCGACGTGGCTCTCGTAGAAAAAATTCTATCGCGTCGCGCCTGTCTGAAGAAGCCTGAAGCACTCGCAGAACAATATCTTCTGGTATTCTATGTGTAAAACTATTAAAAAGTATTAGGAATGTGTAATGTATGCCTATGTAGCATGCGCACCGAACCCAAAAAAAAATCTTTTCTTCTTCTTCTACGACATACGCTGAGCCTTCCACCTCCGATGGTTCCAAGGGCAGGAATACAGGAGTTTCGGGATGCGAGTCTGAGATTCACGCGCGTAGAAGAGAGAAAACGATAGTTTGCCCAGTGTTGGGCCAAGAGAACATTGAGCGCGAAAGATGTTCTCACACACGGGGTTTTTTTAAAGTGTTTTTGCTCCAACTCTTTACGAGTCACGGAATGCACCACAGACAGTAGGTCTGCGTTTTGCTATCGCAAACTGATGGAGCGTTGAACATCGGTTACTAGAATTTGTAGAAGTAGAATAAATTATGTTTAGTTTTGTACGGTGACGGAACAACCTATGATTATATATGATTTGTGTCCCTACCATCTGATTTTATAGTACTTATCTTGTGTATATTAAATATTTATTTTATTTTATTCTCGACTCTGTTTTATTTCTAGAAATTGAGTGGTTTTGGGGACCTACATAAAATAAGTATGATATCGCGGTGACTTATCAAGGTAGCCATATTGTACGTCGACCTTCACCAATAATACCCTGTTGTTTTTTTTTATTTTCTTATTCACACGTATATAGGTTCCGTGTGGTGCCGGACGTAAAAGAATAGCACCATTCCATTTCTTCCCGTGGGTGTCGTAGAAGGCGACTAAGGGACTTACTAGAGAATGGGCAGCAGCGTTCTCCATGCATTTGACTACCATACTGCGATCGCCAACCCGCCTGCCAAGCGTGGCGATTATGGCAAATCCCCCCCTTTTGGCGGAGGCTATGTCCAGCAGTGGACGTCTTTCGGCTGATATGATGATATAGGTAATGCCTGATTTAAGAACTAAATATGCAAACAAATTGTTTTATGAACACTTGCAGAAGTTTGTTGTCGTAATACTTGTTCAATGTCACCTTTCATTTATTTCCGCAATCAGTAGTTTTATATTTTAGTAAGATTCTCTAAAATTATTTAACATGTTCAACCTAAGGACTTCCTCGAGAATTTGGCTATCAAATTCAAAAAGATTTTTACAAATCCGGTAGTTCCAAAGATTAGCGTTTGCGCACTGGTCAAAATTTTATCCTGTAGATTAATTAAAAAAAAAAAAATTTTTTTATTAATCTAAAAAAAACAAATTATTATCAAGTATTTTATATTAAATTACGAATTTTATTAAATATAAGTGTTACTTAAATTATTATGATAAAAAAAAAATTAAAAATGATCTAAACTTGTTTATTTTGTTGTAGGTATTGTCACTTTAACTGTTTCAGTTATGGCATGTTCTATTAATGAACATGTCAAGACTTAATTAGCTCGCACAGATTCGTTTCGCGTCACGTTTTACTGAAACCGTGAACCAATTTCAGAACTGCATTTCCAACTAATACTACCTACAGACCTACTTACTCCTATTTAGCAACTAGAACATTGATTTGACCCATTTACGATCGAAATGACTACAGAATAACCAAATTGCATTCAAGAAGGAGAATAAAAAGATATTTTAAACATAGAAACGTAATTTTTATCGCGAATTTTCTTAAGAATTAATTTTTCTAAATCATTAACTGGATCAGTCGAGCCTGACGGTTGGAAATTGGGAATCGATAGTGAAGTACGTACCGACGATGTCTGGATGTCCGAGTTTCTTGATGGTAAGGGTGTGGGTAAGCAGCGCAAGGGTAACTGTCAACAACACTGTTATTTTTACCCCACGGTTGGGTAAGAGCGTGCACATGCTCTGGCGCACAGTCACTGATAGTCGACACATTACAGCATACTGATACGATATTTCACGACAATACGTATAACAAGTAGGTTGGTACTTATTTTTGTAGCTTTGCCTGTGAGAGTCGGTTTGCCGGAAGCGATTACAGCATTATATTGCTGAAAATATATATAAATATTTTTACCTCACACTCTGGAGGGTGCGATAGGTACCTAAAACCATTTTTGCTGAAGGAAAATACTTCTTTATTTAAATGAACTAACGATTTATTAATTAAAATAAAATAATGTTTTCCTTAAATAAAATATAATTATATTTTCCGTGGTAGGGCTTGTGGCTTAGTAATAACAGCCACACGGGTCGATCGAACAGGTTTAAAAAAAAACCTGATCGATGAAACCTGATGAAAAAAGCCACAAACAAGCCCCTACCACGGAAAATATAATTATATTTTATTTTAAGTTACGCTTGCCGCGGTTGGTACGTGGATAGGTGACCATCTATACATATCAAGACCTCTTTGTGCCTCGGAAAGCACGTTAAGCCGTTGGTCCCGGCTGTCGTTACGGGTCCTCAGAAGCCCGAAAGTCTGACAAACCAGTCTTACCAAAGGATATTACCTAGTGGTAGTGACTGGGTTGTGAAGGTCAGATAGGCACTCGCTCCATGTAAAATACCGGTATTCAGCTGCATCCGGTTAGACTGGCAGCCTTTTTTTTTTTTTTATTACGGCGGGAAATCCTCATGGATGTCCTCCGCCCCGGGTAGGGCGGAGGGGTCTGTCAGACTCTTACTGACTAAAACCACTCCGGTGTTCCATCTCTCACTTGCACCAGGGATCACGGGAACTAGTGTGACTTCCGCGATCCCCGGCTAGTGCCGGCCCGCCTCCGCGGGCCACCTCGCGATAGGGGGGGAGTGAGTTGTTAAACTCCCCCCTTACGTCATAGAGAGGCGCGCGTGGAACACTACGCGCCGCCATCTCGGCTCCTAAGAAGTAGGGGGCAACGGATTTCCCCAGATCCGTTGCCCCTGGACCCATTTAGGGGGGCTGGAAGAGGGTGTTGTCCGCCCTCCGCCGACGCCCGGTGCGTCTGCTGCGGATCGGGTTAGCGGAAGCAATCTCCCGCTCCCTCTCCGCAGCCTCCCTCTGCGACATGACTGTTTCGCAGAAGGATACCACCGCGTCCCAGGACTCCTCGCTGTCGACCATCGAGCCAACAACGGCCGGCAGCGACAGGTCCCTGCCTACTCTTGAGATGAGGGCACGGCGCGGCTCCGCCCAAGCGGCACACTCTGCCAGTGTGTGCCACGCCGTGTCCTCCTGACAGTTGACGCAGTGGTGACACCGAGCGTCCGGCTCCCTAGACTGGTAGCCCACCCCATCATAGTTGGGTAAAGGCTAGGCAGATGATGGAAATAATATTTTCCTTACATATAAAATAATACAAACCATTGCTTGCTTCTCATTTCATGATAATTAGTAGGTTAGCTATGTAACTACCTACTATGGCTACTTGCCGAGCGATTATAGGCTAAAATAAGTAAGTAGGGCTGATTCGTAAATAGTAGCTAGAAGATAATGTCAAGAGTAAGGACAGCATCGCACAGCTATTTTGCAGACAGTGCACTTATAATGTAATGTAGGCACAGTAAGCTAGACGTCAGCGGTTACACTTTGCCCTTGAGTTGGCCTAGTGTAGTACGGAGTTCGTATTCTTTGAATAGAATATGCCTACGGTCGTACGGACGTCAAAATATCACGACGGGATTTTATGAGTTTAATTCTCGGTGTTGAATCGAGCATTGAGAATCTCCAGGCTGTTTCCCGGTCACCTTAGGCACGGGCTTGCGGACGGCGAGTAATGGATAGCTCGCTGTCCAGTAAGGACCAAGCCCGGGTCGACGGCGCGTTGTGCTCCACGCGTGCCTCAAAGAGATGTCAGCACAAACTGGTGAGGTCCGCAAGGGCCGATGCCTGCCAGGGGTGTGGGTTGTTCGAAAGAGATACTGTCGCCCCTGGCCCTGTCGCAGTTGCCTGTGCAACTGAGGGAACACGGGTGGGTTTTAGTCAGTAGAAGTCTGACACGCCCTCCTGGTCCACCCAGAGCGATAGAAGTTATTTGATAATTTCGCAACCAAAAAAAAAAATTAATTGAGAATCTAATAGAGTGAATGTTGTTGAACTGTCAAAATCAAAGCCATTGCTACTGCTAGAGGGTTACGTAATTGCCCCGGTGGTGAGCCGCTGGCAACATGTTTGCCTGAAGCCTGGTAGTGGATACACTAGGTAACATTTGACGCGCAACACGTGACTCCTAACATGTTTGGCAACGTTGCACAACACCACGCGACGTTGCCAGCTGGCGCGCAACACGACGCGCAACAGACAACTGTACTAAACAAACTATCCTCGTTGCCTTTCAACATGATGAGCAACATATTGTGTAACATGTCCCGAGTCAAATGTTTCCCAGTGGATACAAAATTGATCATTTATGTAGGTACAGTCAGGTATGATAAAAATAGCCCTTAGCTGACACACGACAGACTTTTTGTATGACGATTTTTAGTAGGACGAGTGTGTTGACACATATTATCTCTACTGGTTCATCTAGCTGCTATGAAAAATCGGCCTAATTAATCGGCCTATTGTATACCTGGACATATTAAGGCCTTGTACCTACAAAGTTCGTTGAACTTATTCCTCCTTATTAAAAAACACGCCTAACTTAAGCCTCTGTAAATGTACAGTACAGTACTACAGGGGCAAATTATATTCGCTAGTGAAACTCCGCAGACATCATTGGTATCGATTTTACATGATAAAACAAAAAAAAAACAGATTTTCATATACTTTAAGTAACAAAACTACCAGCGGTCGTTGACCCCAAAGCATTTTTTTTATCGTTTTTTAATATCGATTCTCATCCAGCCTACAGAGTTTCGCTAGCTAATTTAATTTGATCTTGTATTTAAACCGAAGTTAATCCACCAGGGTTCTTACTCCGCGCTTAGGTATGTTTTTATCATACAAATATTTGAAGATGTCTGATCCATTGTTGATTTAAATCTGCACTTATCAGATAAATCACATCAAATAGGACACTGAAAATATACTACATTTGAAAGTTAACTGAAAGATTGTGCAAATGGCTATCTATTTGAGTAAATACTGGCTTATAACAAGCCCAAAGACAATCAGCATGCATTGCCATATGACATCCAACGTGGCAATGCAGCCACCGTTTTGGGCACATTTGTCATTGACAGCGATGTGGACAAATTTTTTGATACCCAATGAGCTCTGCCCTTTTTTATTATATGTATACATTTTGTTGTTAGCTTGTATGTTGTAATTAAGGTTTGTCAAAATAAAAGAATTCAAATAAAATTACATTAAAGATTACATTTATACGTAAATGATTGAATGAAAACCGTCCAATTGAGTACCTACCTATCTAAATGCCTTATACCAGATCATGCACTCGTTACATATAGGTACTCTGAATATGCTGAATAAGGGATTAACCACACTTATTGGGCACGCCACGATTGCGGCGGTAAGTCCCCTCTTTGAGGAGTGGCTTGAGTTTTGTTGTGTGAGTGAGCTTTGTCACGTTTGACACGGCTGTTTCGGGAGGTTCCTCTTTCGTATAAGGCGAGAGGAAACGCCCGGGTGTTTCCATTGCGAAGTTCGCCCTGAGGACACGGTGGAGCATACGGTGGAGGTCTGCCCGGTCTGGGCGGGGCACCGCCGTGTCCTCATGGAGGCGATCGGCGGCGGCGATCTCTCGCGTCCGGCCCTGGTCCAGGCCATGGTACGGAGCGAGAGTGCATGGCTAGCAGTCGTCTTCTTCAGCGAAGCAGTTATGCTCGCAAAGAGGGAGGCGGCGCACGTGAGGGAGAGGCAGTACGTGCGCCCTCACGGCCGTAGCCTTCGCAGGAGACACCCTGGGCGTCGGGAATCCCATGCTGATTCCCGGCCACCGTAGGCGCGGGCTTGCGGACGGCAAGTAATGGGTAGCTCGCTGTCCGGTAAACACCAAGCGCGGGTCGACGGCGCGTTGTGTTCCACGCGCGCCTCAAAGAGATGTCAGTAACAACTGATGGGGCCCGCAAGGGCCGATGCCTGCCAGGGGTGCGGGTTGTTCGAAAGAGATACCGCGGCCCCTGGCACACAGGCAACTGAGGGAACACGGGTGGATTTCAGTCAGTAAAAGTCTGACACGCCCGCCCTCCTGCTCCACCCAGAGCGGGAGAAGTCATTTGATGATTTCCCACCCAAAAAAAAACACACTTATAGTATTAGATAAGGGGGTTTTTAGGCGAAACTGAGAACTAACGGTAGATTTTGGAAAGTTCAACTCCTGAAAAGATTTAATAGGGGATGAAAGTTCGTAATTTTTGCTTATTGGAAATCCCATCGGGAACTAGACAGCCCTTATAGATTATAGAATACTAAGTCTTTATACCTACTATTTTATTTTCGTTATGTAGTTATAGCATAGAGCTGAATAAGTGTGGTTATCCCCTCAAGCGTACCTAAAGTATGCTGAAATACAGAACGAAATTAAAATAATAGGTATAAATAATATAATCTATGAGGGCTGTCCAGTCCCCGATGGGATTTCCCATAAGTATGCAAAAATTACGAACTTCCATACAAACTTTCGTCCCCTATTTTCAGGGGGCTGAATTTTCCAAAATATTGCCTTAGTTCTCACTTTCGCCTTAGAAACCACCTTATCTATAAATCTATCAAATGACTAGGCCGGACAATGTCCGGACGGGGCACAGTGGAACGAATGTATGGGAGCGGTTGGACGTAGACATGTCCGAAAAATAAGAGTAAAATTATGACAAACTAATGATGCCATCTTATTCGATTACTTAATGCCTTCATAAATTGTGGTGATGAATTTCTTCATAACTCCCATATTTCGGGAGTAATTTGAGAAAATGTGAAATTTTACTATGAAAATGAGTGTATCGAGCTCTCTCCCTCCTGATTCCGGGCTTGTTTCAAGTAGCGGTCTCTAATATCGTAATGCTATTACTAAGAGCTATATTTAATACTAAGACACATAGTGCGCCAAATGTGCACTTTCTGGGATAAAAGGAAATGAAAATTTAAAAAAAAAAACGTTTTTTCCCCATTTGTATTTACTTTAAACCGCAGACAGACTTATTAAGAGGTCTATAAATATATTATATATATATACAGAAATATATATTAACAAAAATATTCACAAGAACTGATGAGAGTATGACTTTTAAGTAAGTTGATAATAAATTACCTAGTTTCATTAAAAGTACAATAAATAATTAAGATGTAAGCTCTAATTTACTAAGTTACACATTTTAAAACAATAACATCATTTAATTATCTTCGTCATCATCATCATCATCAATTAATTCAAATTCAGAATCGATGTCCGCTAAATCATTTATGTTAACAAATTCGATATCACTTTTCTCAGAATCCGTAAGCTCATAAAATTCCTTAAAAGAAGATTTTTTTACAAACTTATTTCCTTTTGGACGGATACTTGTAACAAGTGGATCAGAAGACAGTAAAAGATTGTGCATAATATCTTCATTGCATGAGATACTGCTATGCTTTCGAGAATGCCCCTCTCTATATTTTCTAAAATCTTTATTTCTAGCCTCAGATGCCTCTTCGGATAGAAAACCAATGGGCACAATTGACATGTTCTGAACTATGTCTGGCCCATGCATTAAAATTTTATGAAGTGAAGAAGGCATATAATACCATGGGTATAACTCCACGTAAAGCTTAGCAGTATCAAAGCAGAACTCTCGGAATTTAGTTACGTTGATCTTCTCTCCTGATGAAATACACTGCAAGATCACACAGATTTTTCTTAAAAGCATAGCATCTATTCCGGTCAGTTCAGCAGATTTAGTGTAGTTTTCAAAAAATCTCCTTGCCGAGTTGCCATTGTTGGTGGATCCACTGCCTTGTTTCACAACATCGAGAAGTAAGCCCGTTTCTCTTCTTACAGCCTCTTGAACTCTTTTCTTCCTGTCATCAACTTGCCTTTTTGCTATATCACCCCTTACTTGCCATGATTTTATGTCTAATTTGTAGGAAATGTGTAATAAGCATTCCATTGAGCGAATCCAAGCGTGAAGGGTGCTTAAGCTATATTTATACATGTCCTCGTTTGCGTGTTTATCTTTGATTAACTCTAAATTATTCATTTCTTTAGGACAAGCCTTGCATATGTCACACACTGAAGCTGCTGTATTGGATATAATGGAATGAATTTTACCATCAATCATTGTCAACAGCAGTTGGTGTTTGACACTAATTCCATCAGTGATGGTGGATGGAGTTAAGGCTTCAATCTCTGCTTCGATTTCAGCCATCTCTCTCTGCCCATTTTCTTTGGTTTCCTTTATAAACTTAAACAATATTGGCCGGCAAAATGAAGTGGAAGATGGTCGCTCGTTTTCCCAAATTGTTACACCTTTTGAGACGAGCCGCAGTGGTACAAGACTAATCATAAAATTACTAGCAAGATCGATTTGCTCATCTTCACTCGTCCTTTGATGATAAATGCTTTGGCTAGATGATCCGTCAAAACCCCATTTGCTGGTCAATACGAGCTGTTGATTGGGATCAACAGGGGTTTCTAACGACCTAATAAGTCTTCTTGAGGTTAAATCCATCAAGGCTTGTAATTTGATTTTTGCAGAGCTCTCTGTAACTGTGAGATCTTCTTTGGCCGGATAGCACTTAATTTTTTCTTTAACCAACATGTAGTAACTCGGGTATTGAAGAGCTCCTTCTTGAGTGTTGAAATCCCGAAGAGTGTTATAGCGCCATTTCGATAAGTTCATCGATACATAAAGAGCCAATGCCTTCAAAGGGGATATTTCCCGTACCTGAATTGATTTACCTTCAATGAAGGCTTTGATTTTTGAGGCCTCTTCTGGATTCTCCGTCAAGTATTTCATAACATAAGCTGTATCGCTTTGTCCTGCCTTTTGAAGCACCCTTTCGGCCGAAAACATAATTTCAGCGCTGCTACTGCTGCATGAAAGACTATCTTCAGTGCGTCTTCTTTTTTGCCGGTTACTAAGGTCCTCAAAAGATTTACGAGGACTAGGATGTGTACAAGTTGAAGCATCAGATTTAGCAGGAGAAATTATGGGCTCGATGACGTCACTTATATTTTCTGTAGAAGGTTCCATATTTTCATTCTGTAATTCCGGCCATTGAATTGCAGCCTGTAGCCAAATCTCATGTTTCTTCCGAAACTTATCTGTGCTTCTTCCAGACTGTGTCCATTTTGCATAAATGCGGTAGCAAAATCGACGACACCAGTCTTTTAAACTTGTTTCAGCACTTTCACATAACTGAACACAACTGTTATCTTTTAAAACACTGAACAAATAGTTAAAGTCGCGTAAATCTTTATGTGCGCGTGCGCATAAAGCAACGTGAATATCAAGATTTGTATTAAAATTTGGAAAATACATTGCGAGATTAGCTTGGATACAACGAGGTGTAAATCAACACTGATTTTAAAGTTACTAATAGTGACCTATTTATATAAAATCCAGGTATCCCAGGTATCCTTTGTTAAATATTGCAAGGTAATTAGTTATTGTGATAATTAGTAAATGATGCATGCTAAATTAGTGTATTAAGAGCCATTTAGTAATTAAATAATAGCAATGTTCTTATCAGTAATCATTAGTGCATCAGTTTTATATGTAAACCTTAAGTCCCTAATTATATATCCTAATTAGCTTATATCTTCTCTAATTGGCTGCTCAGAAATGTTATTGTAATAAGGTAAACCTTTAGAAAAACGGTTTTAATCAACAAAATAAACAAAAAATAAAAAAATTGTGTTATAAAATAAACATCACTCTTTATCCCAGAAAGTGCACATTTGGCGCACTATGTGTCTTAGTATTAAATATAGCTCTTAGTATTAGCATTATGATATTAGAGACCGCTACTTGAAACAAGCCCGGAATCAGGAGGGAGAGAGCTCGATACACTCATTTTCATAGTAAAATTTCACATTTTCTCAAATTACTCCCGAAATATGGGAGTTATGAAGAAATTCATCACCACAAGTTATGAAGGCATTAAGTAATCGAATAAGATGGCATCATTAGTTTGGCATAATTTTACTCTTTTTTTTCGGACATGTCTACGTCCAACCGCTCCCATACATTCGTTCCACTGTCCGTGCCAAAAAGCCGGCCGGATGGTAGGAGATATTTAATCTCCTAGATACAAACTCCCACTCACCGAGTGGAGCTGTGAAAATTCGTGATATTTATTATGGAGAGATTTATATTTATTATATTATTATTAGATTTTGGAAAATTGTTTCTAGAAATAAATGAAAATTTTTGCATTTTTTTTTTGCATGTGTTGAATTAGTAAGGGGTAATGAGAAGTACATTCAAGAAAACGCGAACCGCGAAACGCGCCATCTTGCAAACGCGGACGCCCCAGGAAAGGTTTTTCAGAATTGTCTAAGCGCTCGAAACGTAGAAGATTGGCAGAATTATCTCAAGTAGATGACTCTGCTGTGAACTTCTGGTACGTCTAATACTAGCTTAAGACTGAATATAAATGCGGACGAGGTCTTATCCCTTTTTGTTGAGGCTAAGTTGACGAAGCAACAATATTGATTAATAATGAACTTCATTAACAATAAAACTGCATGTGACATCTTACCGTCTTACCAAAGTGTACTGGCTGCTAAAAAGAAATGCTATCCCGAAAACATATCCGTTTCAGAATCTAAAGCAGAAGTTGAATTGCAAAGTTTATTAGATCACACAACTTCTAGAATACTTGAGCCCCAAAAAGAAATTTTAGATAGAGTGCCAGTAGATTCCACTCATAATTTGACTTTGATTGAAAAGTGGGGATTTGATGGTAGTACAGGCCAAAGTGAATACAAACAGTTTTTTTCAGCTCCCTCTTGTACAGATGACAGTAGTTTATTTGTGACGTCTTATGTCCGACTTAAGTTAGTAGTAAATTGCCCTTCAGACAGTATTACAGTTTGGAAAAATCCCCGACCCCCTTCCACTAGATACTGTAGACCTTTAAATTTTTCGCTTTAAATTTTTGAAAGACATCGGACGATGGAAATACGGCACGAATTTTTTTTTCTCTAATTCTGCATTTTCAGCTGAAATTACTGACTTAAATAAAGATTTGATTGAACGTTGTTCCACAATTTTACAATCCTTGTCCTCGGTACAATATTGATTCGGATAAATTTAATGAATATGCTTTGGAAACCGCGCGACTTTGAATTCAAGAATATCCGTGGTACAATCTCCCAGCTTCCGTTCACAACGTTCTCATCCATGGTGCTGAAGTAGCACAGTATGATTTATTATCTATCGGGGAATTATCCGATGAGGCAACAGAATCTAACAACAAACATTATAAGGCCTTCAGACGGGATCACACGAGAAAAATGTCGTCAGTATTTACGAATACGGACTTACTTAACAGGCTTTTACTCAGCTCAGACCCATTCATTACTTAATTACTTAACTTACTTAATTTCGTTTAAATTGAAATTAGGTTGGTTGTTGTAGCTATTTTAAATTTTTAACTTAGTTGTGGTTATGATGACGTTTGTAAATAAATTGTAGTTTTTGTTTTCTTGCCTTTTGTTGTATATAATATGTGTAATGTATAAAAGAATATATATTTAATGATAACCCCTTCGAGAATAGCGTTAATATCATATTCAGATGTACTTCCGAACGAGGGACACTATGTCTCAAATATTGACTATTTAAATTTATATAAAAACAGTACATATTGTACAGTTTATTGTATAAATTATGTAAATAAAGCATTAATGTACATGTGTGAAGTATTTTTTATTATTTACCCTGATATATAATCTCCTTACTAACTGGCTGATAGTATTTCATAATGTCAGTTGTCATCTTTGATTAGTGCTGTCAATCTAATACATATTATTTCTATGGCTTGTGAAAATAGTTAATTAAAGCCAAGTTTCTATTGGTTTATCTTTCTTTACGTATGTATCAATTTAATTAACTATTTTATATCTAAAATGTCGAAGAAAAATGCAGACGGTGAAGAAGAGCTAGGAAACAAAAGCTATCTAGCCAGATACCTTCGCCCGGAAAAATTTGACGTCGAGACTAATGCTTCCGGAGCTGGTGAAAAATGGCGACACTGGTTTCATACCTTCACTAATTTTCTGACAGAAGAAATTCCGCACGGAACAACCGAGGTAATAAAGCTTAAACTACTAGCAAACCACCTCACTGCTAATATCTTCACTCATATACGAGACTGCGAGTCTTACGAAGATGCCGTATCTATTTTAAACAAAGCCTACATTACGCCCCAAAATGAGATATTAGCCCGTCACATTCTTGCTACACGAAAACAGAAGAGTGATGAGACGATTTCGGAGTACTGCCGAACTTTGAAACTACTGGCACAAGACTGCAACTTCCAATCGGTCTCGGCACTAGAACATAGAAATCAAGCGATACGTTGCGCTTTTATAGCAGGTATTCTATCACCTAAAATAAAAGAACGTTTATTAGAAAATACCTCTATACCCTTGGATGAAGTTCTCAAACAGGCCGTGACCATTGAAACAGCTGAGAAAGATTCCGCCACAATGAGCGTTAGTATCCCTATTACACCAAACGCTCTATCGACGCCTGCTTTACTTAAAGAAACCCCACAACTGCAAGTTATACCAAATTCTAGCGCTGCAGTATCAGTTCCTCTGACAAGACATCAATCAACAAAGCGCTGTTTCTTTTGCGGTGGGAATCTTCATCAAAGGTTTAAGTGTCCTGCTTTCCATGTTTCTTGCCAGTTATGTTCCAAAAAAGGACACTTTGCGTCAGTTTGTCGGTCACGGAACTCCACTACTAGCAACGCCATATCCACTCCTATAAACCCTACTGTATCACAACCAGAGTCTATCAGCACTGTATTTTCCGCTGCATCACCGTCTACTTTAAAACAAGCAACAGTTGCCATCACAGTAAATGATATTCTCGTAGACGCTCTCATTGATACAGGAAGTTCTGTGAGTTTCATCGAGAAAAATATAGCTCATATGATGAAATTGAAACAAAGGCCATATAAACAGACCATTAATCTGGCATCGCTTAGCCACACATCATATGTCGATGGAATATGTTTTGCTACTCTTATCATTAACAAACATAAATATGTAAAACGTCCTCTTTTAATAGTGAACAACTTATGCGCAGATGTCATAATTGGGCATGATATTTTGAAAGATCATTCTAAGCTTGAATTCCAATTTGGAGGTACTAGAGAGGCTCTCCAAATCTGTGTAATGGAAGCTTCTGTACCACCAGCCACCATTTTTACACACCTGTCTGAAGATTTAGCTCCTATCGCTATTAAATCTAGACGCCATAACAAAGAAGATGAAGAATTTATTAAGATAGAAATAGCAAAACTGTTAAAAGATGGTATAATAGAACCAAGTATATCTCCATGGCGCGCTCAGGTTCTGGTTACTGGTGGTGGAGGACATCGAAAGCGCATGGTCGTCGATTACTCCAGAACTATCAATAGGTTTACATACCTAGACGCATACCCGCTTCCTAACATAGAATTGATTGTTTCAAAGGTAGCTAAATTTAATTACTTTAGCCAGATCGATTTGAAAAGCGCATATCATCAGGTACCGATAATAGAAAGAGAAAGAAAATTTACTGCGTTCGAAGCTTGTGGAAAACTTTATCAATTTACGAGGATACCATTTGGTGTCACCAATGGAGTAGCCGCCTTTCAACGAACTCTTGAATATATTATCGATAAGGAAAAACTACAAGGAATCTTTGCGTATCTTGACGACGTTACTGTTTGTGGCAAAAACAAGGAGGAACACGATATGAATTTGCGACAATTTATGGCCGCAGTGAAGAAATACAGACTAACGTTAAATGAACAAAAATGTAACTTTAGTAAAAGTACGATAAGCCTTTTGGGTTACACGATTACAAATAATACGATTGAACCTGATAGAGATCGACTTGTTCCTCTTACAAATTTGCCACTACCAACTAATGCCGCTGAACTCAAAAGAGCACAAGGGCTGTTTGCCCACTACGCCAAATGGGTCAACAAATTTTCCGAGAAGATCCAACCGTTAATTAATGTAACCCACTTTCCTCTTAATGAGACTGCGCAGAACAGCTTTCAGCAACTAAAAGCAGACATACAGAAGGCAGCATTGGTTGCTATTGATGAAATGGAAATATTAACAGTTGAAACAGATGCTTCTGAGTTTGCTTTAGCCGCGACGCTTTCTCAAAAAGGTCGCCCCGTTGCATTCTTTTCAAGAACGCTATCAGACAGTGAACGCAAGCATGCTTCTGTAGAAAAGGAAGCTTGTGCTATCGTTGAAAGTCTCAGGAAATGGCGGCATTATCTACTGAATAGACATTTTATTCTTATAACGGATCAGAAATCTGTGAGCCACATCTTTAGCCAAAGTCATACAAGCAAAATAAAAAACGACAAATTCGAAAGATGGAGGCTAGAACTATCATGCTACAAGTACGACATAATTTATAGACCAGGTAACGAAAATGTTGCAGCTGATGCCCTCTCCAGAGTTTGCGCATCCATGAGTAACAACAAGTTATATGAATTACATGATGCCCTTTCTCATCCAGGAATAACTAGAATGTACCACTGGATCAGGCAGAAAAATATGCCCTACTCTATCAATGATATTAAGCAAATGACTGCCTCATGTCCAATATGCGCAGAAATTAAGCCACGTTTCGCAAAATCCAAGGGAACACTTATTAAAGCTACATCAGCTTTTGAGCGGCTGAATATTGATTTTAAGGGCCCCTTGCCATCAAATACTAAGAACAAGTATATACTCACGATAATAGATGAATTTTCACGGTATCCGTTTGCCTATCCTTGCCCGGACAT
This sequence comes from Polymixis lichenea, assembly GCA_949091785.1. Classification (NCBI taxonomy): domain Eukaryota; kingdom Metazoa; phylum Arthropoda; class Insecta; order Lepidoptera; family Noctuidae; genus Polymixis; species Polymixis lichenea. The sequence continues at coordinate 8,134,025 of OX420952.1, forward strand.
GACCTCTGTGACTGTCATAAACTGTCTCAGAAATATTTTCTTTGAATTTGGTCAACCCCTATATATACACAGTGACCGAGGTGCTTCCTTCATGTCAGAAGATCTGCAAACTTTCTTACGAAATTGTAACATCGCGTCATCTCGCACTACGCCGTATAATCCGCAAGGAAACGGCCAGGTAGAAAGATTGAATGGAACGCTCTGGAGAACAATACAACTTTACTTACGTTCAAAAAAATCTACCCATTGAAAACTGGGAGCAAGCTTTAAAACCGTCGCTACACTGCGTGCGCTCACTTTTGTGCACATCGATAAATGCCACTCCACATGAGAGACTATTTAACTTTCCTCGAAGAACACCTGTTGGAGAATCCCTTCCATCGTGGCTCGTTCCAGGTCCAGTATTGTTAAAAAAATATGTACGAGGTTCTAAGACCGACCCCTATGTGGAGGAAGTTGAGCTCCTGCATAGTAACCCAAGTTACTCGTACGTGAGACGCACCAATGGCCAGGAATCGACAGTATCTAACAGGCATTTGGCACCGCTTCCTGTTACGTTGGTGGATGAAACTGAGTTAAGTTGTCGAAATACAGAAAACAGAAATGATTCAAACGATGATGAAAATGATGAAGAAGACATTTTTAGAACTCCTGAAACCAATAACAACGGTGCCGAACAACCTCAGGCTGTTCGTAGATCAGCAAGGTTAAGGAGACTCCCAATTCGTCTTAATGATTACCTCCTCGATCAAGAAAACATAGAGGGGGTGAATGATATATAATCTCCTTACTAACTGGCTGATAGTATTTCATAATGTCAGTTGTCATCTTTGATTAGTGCTGTCAATCTAATACATATTATTTCTATGGCTTGTGAAAATAGTTAATTAAAGCCAAGTTTCTATTGGTTTATCTTTCTTTACGTATGTATCATACCCTTTAGCAAAAACCCATTTAACAAATAAGGTTAGGTATTTATGCGCGTTGTAGGGCGCTTGTGCAAGCACACTTGTGCGCCCCACAAACGCGGTCATAAATACCTTACTTTGTTGTGCATAGCGGAGAAGAGATCCTATTTGCTACAGTCTTCAGAATTTCGTTGCAGCTGCCACGCATTATGCAAATCAAGGATACGGTATTCTTACGGATAAATGATAAATGATTAATGATAAATGATAAATGATTTTATTTCTGTAAGTAGGTTTGTACAAACACTTTTACACGTCAATCATATTTTTTTTAAACTAGATGAAGTCGGCGTTTCCTATCTGACTACTCTGAGAAGAAAGGCCGAAACAAACTCAGAGGTCACAGTCTCTTTTAAAGTCCAGACATAATCTTGGTCAGATTATGTGAAGACCATGTGGATCGGTGTCTGAAATGGTCTTTTGAGGAAAGAACCACACAGATTGAGTGGACCTGTCCATTCAGTGCACGCATTTATCAGTAATCATGCAGCTCAACTCAGAACTTGAGGAGCTCAACGATTTGATGAACAATACCAAAGATAGGACATTTGGGTAGGCCGCATAAAGTACTCAAACTGCCAGATTAATACTAAAAACTAACTGAGAAAGAGATGAAAAAAACACAAAAAACAATTATAAAAAAAATATGACCCACATAGTCCTCACATTCACAATAATTAAAATAATAATAATATTATACTTCTCAAAGTAAATATTCATGTCAATGTGTATGTCGCCGCGAAAGCGGATCTGTCAAGATTATAACGTAATCTTATGCGTAACTATTTAATTTAATTGCGATAACACCATCAAGCCGTTGCTCCTGTTCTCTGGAATACTATTATAAGCATTTGCATGCATCAGTGAAGTGTCTATTGGTTTCCTTGAGAGCAACGCCATCTATTGGCCAGGTTGTAATACAAAACTCGTAGAGTACTGCTGGTTTGTTAAACTAGATAAATAACTATGAAACTAATTATGATGTCTTAGTTAAAACAGCCACAATTAAAAGGGAATAATTGTTTTATTGTCTTTGGGCTTTTAGTCATTAAACCTTTTGGTCATTTGACACAGTACATTTGTTTATGATACATTGCTACCTACTGTGCCAAAAATGGCGCGGATTGCGAGTTTTATGATCAATAACTGACTGTTATATTTTAATACGAGAACGAAATCAGTTGCAGTCAAAATTTACAACTGATAAAGTAACAAGATTAATTTACACACACATTTATTTGTGAATTCCTATTGTTTGATTAAATTCCTTGAAAATCCGGAAATGTTGTAAGGTAGTGATATTTGTGATATAAAATGTTATGACTACTAATTAAACTTTCACCTTAAAACGCCATTGGATTTGTGAAAGCTAGCATTGTTTAATTATTAAAGTATTAACTGATAGCATTTGACCATTGTTAGTAAATTTTATAACACTTACTAAGAAATAAGATTCAGTACTGCTTTCTGTGCGATACGCAGTACTTCCGCCCGCTTGGGGAGATGAAAAAGAATGGCGGTCGGGCAGTATCGATAAGAAAGTGTGTACAAGGACAAGAATTGTAAATTGTGGATTATGAAATCTCTGTAATATAATGTTTTGATTTAAAAGAGTGTCCGTGGAGTTTCTTGCCCGTTCTTCTCCATATGAGACCTACCTTAGTTTTGGAATGGGCGCCTAGCCTAGATTCCCTTCGTAACTCAAACTACCTATCTGATCACTTATAAATGAAAAATCCAAAGTGCCTGTAAAAGATTTAAGTGAAAATAAATGGTTTGAGTTAAGTGTTGTGTGTGATTGAAAACCAACTACCTATTTACCTACGAAGAATTACACCAGAAACATCAGAGACGGCGTGCATTGGGTTTCCCGCCGTCTTATCAGAAGTGGGATCGCCCAAGCGATCCCCTTCCGCTCATGCTTATGCCGGACATCCAAATCGCCCAGCCACAGCCAAGACCACAGATATTTCTGACTTTCAAAGTACAAGCCTGATGGAAACATGATATCTGCTCATAATAATAATAATGATTGCCACGGGTGTTGGCAGTGGCAATGGAAACATGATAAAGGAAGACTCAAGAAAGAACGATTTTCCGCGCAGACGCACATAATGAACTTAAGGTCTGATGCATAAGTAATAAGCCAGTAGCCTTTAAAGTTGTGTGCATTTTCATCTACTTGGCTGGTAGACGGCAACATGCTGTGGCCTACTGCAATATGATCACAACTGACGCTAAGAACATAATATAGCAAAACCTGTTAAATCAGTAGTATTCTTAGAAGAGAAACAGTCAATGACAAAGAAACAAATGAAGAAATTTTGGTTGAGCCTCATGGTGCATTCAAACAGAACAGCATGCTCAGCACAGAATGACCGAAGCAGCAGAATAAACAAAGGTGATTAATTATATCAAACAGAAAATGACAACCAACCAATCTATAAGGATATCATAACAAAATTACTATGGGCAACCATAGAGAAATTTGAGTCTTCTAAAGTTGTATGCTGCACCCAGCTACTTCAGGAATGAGATGAAATCAAGTTGGAAGTCATGATCATCATCAACAAGACTGCCTTCCTCAAGAAAAAGCTAGCTGACCCAGACTTATATACAGGGTTTTAGCTGACTAATATATTCAACTTGCAGAAACAAGGCGGCCAGTTCCTCAGATACAAAGATATTGAGAAAAGACATATGAAGAGATGCAACATAGATCCCTCTCGTTGGGAGGAGTTGGCAAAGAATGCCCTTGTTTGGAGCAATTTGGTACAACAAAATATTTATGACTTTGAAGACCAGCGGACGAGAGATCTTGACCGCAAGCAAGAACACTTCAAGAATAAACCACCCTCCAACTTACAATATCATTACCACAATAGCATTCTAACGTGTCTGCACTGTGCACGTACCTCTACAGTCAAGATAGGTTACATTAGCCACAAAAGAGCACACGCTTGTTACCTACAGTTGTTGAAAACAAAAACAGTCACCGTAGCCAAAATCGGCATGGGATGGATTGGTTCATTGACATTCAACTTGAATATGAAGAATCAACATTAAAAGGGTGCATTTATACATTTGGCACCCTTAGACTGGCTTTGAAGCATTTTTCAGATATTCAACATGAATTGGGTACTGGGTGGTACCCAAACTCCTCTAAGAATCTGTCAAGGGCACTTAACAATGACTGCTACATCATCAAGCCGATTGTTGATCAAGGTCGCATTAAAAGGCAACTCCGCTGCAGCCTGTTGAACAAATGACCGTGTCGCCGGCTCAGGCGCAACCAACTGAAGACCAGCTTGCTATTCAACACAACATAGCTAAAATAAAAGGTGAGAAGTTTTCAAAATACTTTCCACTCACTTTGCTAACACTGCTACTTTGCTGTGACAAAAGCTCAATACAATAGCCAAGTTAGTAGTACCTGCCTACATGATGCTCACATGTTATGCACCAAAGTACTTTTTGAATTATATTTACCATCTTTATATTTTTGCAATTCTGCCTGTAACAGTTAATCCTTGTCTATTTTACAATAGGCTAGAATTAATTATTATTGTACTATTAGTATCTGTGGGGCAACTGATAAATAACTCAAAAAGTAATACTCACAACAAAGTATTAGTCTTCATCGATGTTCACTAAGAATGATCACAATAGATAATTATCTATTAGTAAGCCCTTGAGGTAACTAACCATGAAAAAAAAAAAAAGAAAACAAAAAACAAAACTATTAGTAAGCCCTTGAGGTAACTAATAATGAAATAAACTATAAATAAGACCGGAGAACTTGACCGGCAATTCTCTCATGTTATCCCGCTGGGTCCACGGCGTACAAGACCGCCCAGAGCCTGGTTCCTAATATCCTGTCAAATACAAGACTTCGTGCCTGCCACGGAGCAATGGTCCTAAACTCCTTACCCTTTAATCCTATCAAATCAAAGACTTTGTGCCAGCACAGAGCGGTGTTCCTGATCCCATCCTAATATCCTGTCAAATCCAAGACTTTGTGAGACTACCACAGAGCATTACCTTCCCATGAGAATGAAACTATCCAGCTGACAGCTGATGATACTACACACTATACTAAACAAGTGTGCTTATGAAAAGTGCAATATTAATGCATTCAAATACAAGACTCTGTGTCACAGAGCATTACCTTCTAATGAAGATGAAACTGTTCAGCTAACAGCTGATGATACTACACACTATACTAAACAAGTGTGCTTATGAAAAGTGCAATATTAATGCATTCAAACACAAGACTCTGTGTCACAGAGCATTACCTTCTAATGAAGATGAAACTATTCAGCTAACAGCTGATCATACTACACACTATACTAAACAAGTGTGCTTATGAAAAGTGCAATATTAATGCATTCAAACACAAGACTCTGTGTCACAGAGCATTACCTTCTAATGAAGATGAAACTATTTAGCTAACAGCTGATCATACTACACACTATTCTAAACAAGTGTGCTTATGAAAAGTGCAATTCTATTAGCATGCCACCTCATAATCGTTATTGCTTGTTTGTCTTGATTTTGTATGCCATTTATTGGCAAAACATAGTGCATATATTTTAGTCAATATGCCATCTGTAACCATACCTATGCCTAGCAAAATAAATTATTGATTAATTGATTAACTATTCAGCTAACAGCTGATCATACTATACCTATTACTACACACTAAACATAACAAGTATGCAATATGTAAGGTGCCATATCAATTTATTCAAATACAAGACTGTCTACCACAGAGCATTACCCTCTAATGAGGATGAAACCATTCAGCCATCAGCTGATCATGCAATGCCTACTACTACTACACACTAAACTTGTTAAGTGTGCTCATGTAAGGTGCTATATCAATTTGTCTACCATGGAGCATTACCCTCTAATGAGGATGAAACCATTCAGCCATCAGCTGACCATGCAATGCCTACTACCACACACTAAACTTGTTAAGTGTGCTGTAAGGTGCATTATCAATTTATTCAAATACAAGACTGTCTATCACAGAGCTTTACCCTATAATGAGGATGAAACCATTCAGCTCTCAGCTGACCATGCAATGCCTACTACCACACACTAAACTTGTTAAGTGTGCTGTAAGGTGCATTATCAATTTATTCAAATACAAGACTGTCTATCACAGAGCATTACCTGCTAATGAAGATGAAACTATTCAGCTAACAACTGATCATACAATGCCTGCTACTACTACACACTAAACTTGATAAGTGTGCTTATGTAAATGCCATTGCATTTAAGGCTTCAAATAAAGACAAATTAAGTAGATGGTAGATCTACAACAAGCTGTCAATGTAAGCTTAAACTGTTAACTACCGAGTCCTACAATTCAATGCATGTTGTAGGACAATAAAAGCGACAATAATCTGCCGACAAAATTTATCTCCAATATTTCAGATAACTACCAACTCAACTCTACAATGAGGGCAACGGCAGGTGCAGACCGCGCACCGCCGATCAGAAAGGCCGTGTCGCCGCGAAAGCGGATCTGTCAAGATTATAACGTAATCTTATGCGTAACTATTTAATTTAATTGCGATAACACCATCAAGCCGTTGCTCCTGTTCTCTGGAATACTATTATAAGCATTTGCATGCATCAGTGAAGTGTCTATTGGTTTCCTTGAGAGCAACGCCATCTATTGGCCAGGTTGTAATACAAAACTCGTAGAGTACTGCTGGTTTGTTAAACTAGATAAATAACTATGAAACTAATTATGATGTCTTAGTTAAAACAGCCACAATTAAAAGGGAATAATTGTTTTATTGTCTTTGGGCTTTTAGTCATTAAACCTTTTGGTCATTTGACACAGTACATTTGTTTATGATACATTGCTACCTACTGTGCCAAAAATGGCGCGGATTGCGAGTTTTATGATCAATAACTGACTGTTATATTTTAATACGAGAACGAAATCAGTTGCAGTCAAAATTTACAACTGATAAAGTAACAAGATTAATTTACACACACATTTATTTGTGAATTCCTATTGTTTGATTAAATTCCTTGAAAATCCGGAAATGTTGTAAGGTAGTGATATTTGTGATATAAAATGTTATGACTACTAATTAAACTTTCACCTTAAAACGCCATTGGATTTGTGAAAGCTAGCATTGTTTAATTATTAAAGTATTAACTGATAGCATTTGACCATTGTTAGTAAATTTTATAACACTTACTAAGAAATAAGATTCAGTACTGCTTTCTGTGCGATACGCAGTACTTCCGCCCGCTTGGGGAGATGAAAAAGAATGGCGGTCGGGCAGTATCGATAAGAAAGTGTGTACAAGGACAAGAATTGTAAATTGTGGATTATGAAATCTCTGTAATATAATGTTTTGATTTAAAAGAGTGTCCGTGGAGTTTCTTGCCCGTTCTTCTCCATATGAGACCTACCTTAGTTTTGGAATGGGCGCCTAGCCTAGATTCCCTTCGTAACTCAAACTACCTATCTGATCACTTATAAATGAAAAATCCAAAGTGCCTGTAAAAGATTTAAGTGAAAATAAATGGTTTGAGTTAAGTGTTGTGTGTGATTGAAAACCAACTACCTATTTACCTACGAAGAATTACACCAGAAACATCAGAGACGGCGTGCATTGGGTTTCCCGCCGTCTTATGTATATAATAATTATCAAATGTCAAAGAGTATAAGTTTGCAAAAACAAAAACAAAAACAACATTTAGTATGCAAAAATTGGAGCAGGTCAATCCCAAGCCTTTGTGTCTTCAATATAATTTTTAACGGTATAAAAGGCTTTCAAAAGCAGATGATGGCAGTTGTCTGTTAAGTATGGATTAACATTATTATTGCGACAAAACTGGAACACATTACTGATTTCTACAGATTTTTTCACGTTCAAATAAGGACAGAATGACAAATACTTACTCCAACAACATACCACCACGACTTGTTTCCCCGAAGGGTGGTGCAGAAGTGTACCTATAGCACACCCGCATTTTGCCAGTTATGTTTAAGTCCCACGTAATAGGGGGCGAGCCTATTGTCATCAAACGGGCACAAATCTAGAGTCCAGGCTGCTACTGAAAAATTCCAGATACAACATACAAAAAAAGCACACTAAAAACTACAACACACTCTAACATTATCATCATCTGCCTAGCCTTTTCCCAACTATGTTGGGGTCGGCTTCCAGTCTAACCAAATGCAGCAAGTACCTGTATTCTGGGCAATACAATACCCCTTGGTAGGACTGGTTGTCAGACTTTCGGGCTTCTGACGACCCGTAACGACTGTCAAAAGACCCACGAATGACAGCCGGGACGGAACAGCTTAACGCGCTTTCCGAGGCACGGAGAGGTCTTGGTATGTAAAGGTCACCCATCCACGGACCAACCGCGGCCAGCATAGCTTAACCTGATCGATCGAACCGAGCGGCTGTCATTACTAAGCCACAAGCCCCATACAGTATTTATCTAACATTTTGTCTTAATTTGCATTATTTTAATGAGTGAAACGTGTTTTCTGGATGGTAATAAAAGTGTCATTAGTTTTAATTAAGCAAGTTAAGGTCTTAAAATTTTATTACGAAAGCAAGTACTAGAGATAGCATATGTTGCAACTACTTAAATACCAAGTAAGTGTGTAGGCTCATTTGTGTGGTTTTTTACTTCTTTTACTAATTTATTATGAAACGTATTTGTTACTTAACCATGAGGATATTTCCTCCTGGAAGCCGCGATCGTGCAGGCCTGGGAGTCACCACCGGACAGGTCTGCCGACATCAACGACGAGGCGGAGTGGTTCGGGAGGCCATGTCCGAGGTATGCGACGTGTCAATGCCCCGGGTCCAGCCAGGACGTGCTTCACGCCAGGTGTACTGGTGGTCGCCGGAGCTCACAGCTCTGCGCGAGGCGTGCGTTGCTGCGCAGCACCGGTACACCAGGCACCGCAGGCTCCGTATCCGCCCTCCGGATACGGAAGCCATTCAGGCGGAGATCAGGACGAGGGGTACAGAGCGGTGACGACCGCCCTCCGAGCGGAAATCCTGCGGGCCAGGTCACTGGCCGCTGACCCAGAGTCTCCGGCCTCAGCTCGTGCAGGACGTGGTGAGCGCTCTGTTTCCCTCGCGAGGGGAATATGCTCCTCCGCCCATGGCCTCCTGCGGTGCCCGCCGCGGACCATACCGACGACGACGACGATGCTCCAGAGGTGACCGAGGTAGAATTGAGAGTGGCGGTACGTAGGCTGAATGCCAAGAATACCGCCCCAGGACCCGACGGTTTGCCTGGAAAAGCCTGGGTCCTAGCCTTGGAGGCTATCGGGCCTCGACTAAAAAGGCTCCTAAGCGCATGCTTGGAGGAGAGCCAGTTCCCACGTCACTGGAAGACGGGGAAACTGGTCCTCATCAAGAAACCGGGGCGCCCCGCGGACTCTCCGTCCGCTTACCGGCCCATCGTGCTGCTCGACGAGGTGGGCAAGCTCTTTGAAAGAGTAATTGCAGACCGCCTTGTCGGGCGGGTGGTGCGGTTTTTTGAAAGAACTTTTTATTTTTCACTTTTTAGTGGTTCACATGTGTTTACCCCTTCACAGCGTACCGGCGTGATGTTATGTTATTAACAGGTGTAAACAATAGACAGACAAGAGATTTCAGCAATCCCAGTCCATTTGCTATCATTTATTGAGGAGTTCTGTTGCCTATCTCCGAACTTCTTCATCAGATCTTCACCAAATTGAAATAGAACCACTCCGAGAAAGTACTCTTCCAAAAACTACACAAATAGTTTCAAGTGTGCCTATAAAATTTTAAGAGTTATCTCTATTTCTCCAGGATCCCATCATCAGATCCTGACTTGATGATCATAGGACCACCTGGGAAGCTCCCTGGGGTCCCTTTCAAACAAAAACAAAATGATCCAAATCTGTCCAGCCATCTTCGAGTAATCGGGGAACATACATAAAAAAAAGGTTCCGACGGAGAACCTCCTCCTTTTGGAAGTCGGTTAAAAATGTATTGCTACGAAGAAGCGAGAAACGATCATAAAATGAAATAAAAATTTATAAACTATACTAATTTAAAAAAAATACAAATTAAACAGAAAAATAACTTCAATTAAATTAGTCTTATTTACTAAAATAAACATGTAATGTCATGATATTAATTACATGATAAGTTTTCAACAATGTTTTTTTTTTCACTAAACATACAATCTACTCATGAGAATTCTTGAAACTTATTCAAAGACATCATCATCATCATCCTCGCCGTCATCATCATCACTACATCAATCAACTCAGTTTCATTTTCGTCATGCATAATAAGTCATCAAGTTTCTTAAACATAAACTTTTTAACTTTTGGCGTCATCTTTAGCCGAATAATCGTCAGCAAAGAATCCGAAGATAACAGAAGATATTACAAAATGTCTTCATTAGTTGCCAAACTACTGCATTTTCGGGAATGGCTTTCCCTATACTTCCTATGCACTATAGGTAATGGTCAAAAATGTGGGGACCTGATTTGGGTTCTGTAAAATGTCAACCACAATAGCAGCTTCATCACTTTTCCCTGAAACTTTGAGCAAAAATACTAAATGGCTAGAATCTGACATCAAAAGGCCAGATTCTTTCAAGGAAAACATACTCATAGAGCCTGATGTTGATTACCCTGAAGAGCCTAATGTTGATTGACTGAAGAGTCAGTTACCCCTTCAAAATCAGATGCATTGACATCACCTGAAAAAACTCCTCGCAAGTCTTTTGATGACCTAAGTAACCGTCAGAAAAGAAGACGCACCGAAGGCACTCGTACATCGTGTAGTTCTGATGAAATATTATTTTCAGCACTGGATGTTCTCAAGGCTTCAGGGAAAAGTGATGAAGCTGCTATTGTGAAGTACATTTTACTGAACCCAAATCAGGTCCCCACGTTTTCGCACTATTTTGAAAGTAAATGTACCTAGGCACACATACACACATTATTTTGGTTCTAGCTTAGCCTAGCCAAATGATTTTTTTTTTTTTATGATAAAACGAAAACCGCTTATATCTCAGACCTTTGGGGCATCATGTGTCTTTGGATAAAATATGGCGCTAAGTAGATAGATACCAATTAAAGAAATACAAAACAAGGCGAAACTCAGGCGGTGGGGGAGTTTTAATGTCCATTTCCATACAAAGAAAACACTTTTTGTCGATTTGCTCCTGGAATATGAGTCCAATTAGAAAAAGTCTCAAATCAATATTTGTAGGTATTTGATAAAGGAATATGATAGCAATTTTTTAAAAAATCCATTTTGATATCACTGCTGCCTATGTCCAACCTCTTCTATGGAGACGATCCACTGTGCGACGTGGAGAGTGCGATTGTCGCAACCCAGTGCTGGGCACGCCACGATTGCGGCGGTAAGTCCCCTCTTTGAAGAGTGGCTTGAGAGGTGGCATGGCGTCCTCACCTTCCACCTGACACAGGTCCTCACCAGACATGGCTGTTTCGGGAGGTTCCTGTTTCGCCTAAGGCGAAAGGAAACGCTCGGGTGTTTCCATTGCGAAGTTCGCCCTGAGGACACGGTGGAGCATACGGTGGAGGTCTGCCCGGCTTGGGCAGAGCACCGCCGTGTCCTCATGGAGGCAATCGGCGGCGGCGATCTCTCGCGTCCGGGCCTGATCCAGGCCATGGTACGGAGCGAGAGTGCATGGCTGGCAGTTGTTTCCTTCAGCGAAGCAGTGATGCTCGCAAAGAGGGAGACGGCGCACGTGAGGGAGATGCAGACGGCCGTGGCTTTCGCAGGAGACGCCCTGGGCGTCGGGAATCCCAGGCTGATTCCCGTCCACCGTAGGCCCGGGCTTGCGGACGGCGAGTAATGAGTAGCTCGCTGTCCGGTAAGGACCAAGCCCGGGTCGACGAGAGATGTCAGCAACAACTGATGGGGCCCGCAAGGGCCGATGCATGCCAGGGGTGCGGGTTGTTCGAAAGAGATACCGCGGCCCCTGGCACACAGGCAACTGGGAGAACACGGGTGGGTTTTAGTCAGTAAAAGTCTGACACCTGCTCCACCCAGACCGGGAGAAGTCATTTGATGATTTCCCACCCAGAAAAAAACAGGTAGTATTCGAAAGTCACTATCTCAATGCTTGTCTATAATTTTCAAAATGTAGCCGGTTCTGTTACACTTTTTTGTATTCCCGGTGGACTAACAATCAAGTAGTCTGCTTTGATTGGTAATAGGTTTAGGTTTAGTGTGTGCATTTTGTGCCATTTAAAAATTAACCTGACAGTACCTTTTATGCAAAAAAAAAAAACCGGGTGTGTTCAGTTGGCAATAACATAAAAGTGATTTAATTTAAGTTTCACTATGTGGACACGCGTAAAAATCTTGGCGTGTCCAGATGACGAAACAATAAGTGACACTAATTTTGAGTTTCGCCAACTGGAAACACGCGTGTCCAGTCTCTCGTGTCGAGTTGGTGAATAACCCCGGAGATCGCGGAAGTCGCATCAAATCCCGTGATCCCTGGTGCAAGTGTGGGATGGAACACCGAGGTGATTTTGGACACTAAGACTCTGACAGACGCTCTGCCCACCCCAGGGCGGAGGGCATCCATGAGTGTTTCCTCAACAAACAAAAAAAGTACCACCGACCTCATTTATTAGATAATTTTGGTTAGTGAAACAGCAACACCTATTGCTAAATTATATTTAAGGCATGGTCTTATTAATAACAGTTAAGCTGCCCTAGCAGTGGCGATTATCCAGGGGGTGAAGGAACCGACGCGAGTGTTGATGTCAGGGTAGTACAGGTTGGCGCAGTCATGCGCATGCGAGAACACGCCAATCACAGCACCGGATGAGTCCAGCAGGGGACCGCCGATATCTCCCTGAAAATTGCAAAGAAATAAAATAAAAATATAAGATATTAAATATAAAAGATTAAAAAAAATAGAAGGCGTAAAATTGCGACTTTTTAATGAAAGACATATTCAGTGGAATTAAATTAACGCAGAGGGTTGTATTGATTTCATGTAATGTTATGATTCTGTAAATCCAAATCCATTTTTGTTACAGGCGTGCATCATATTTTAATGGTTATTATGCTGTAAATCCATATTTGTTTCGGGCGTGCATCATATTTTAATGGTTATTATTCTGTAAATCCATATTTGTTACGGGCGTGCATCATATTTTAATGGTTATTATTCTGTAAATCCATATTTGTTTCGGGCGTGCATCATATTTTAATGGTTATTATTCTGTAAATCCATATTTGTTACGGGCGTGCATCATATTTTAATGGTTATTATTCTGTAAATCCATATTTGTTTCGGGCGTGCATCATATTTTAATGGTTATTATTCTGTAAATCCATATTTGTTACGGGCGTGCATCATATTTTAATGGTTATTATTCTGTAAATCCATATTTGTTTCGGGCGTGCATCATATTTTAATGGTTATTATTCTGTAAATCCATATTTGTTACAGGCGTACATAATATTTTAATCAACATACAACATGACGCTAACCAGAAAATTGCAAAAAAAGAAATGGCGCTTGCTCATTAAGATCCATAGTTAAAGTTGGTACTATAAGAGGAAGTCGAAAATGGCACCGGTGTCTAAAAACAATGTGTGGAACCCTCATGTCATGGTATGAACATGTGATGGGGAGAAATGAAGATATATGGCTTAATCAGCCTATACTGTTACTACTGCTCCGACACAGGCCTCCTCTCTATAAGAGGGAGTGCGGGTTGGGAGATGTCACATGTCTTCGGATGTTTGGCCCTTGGACATTTCAGTTTCCTCACGATGCTTTCCTTCATCGTTTTGGTAGCAGTGGTGATGAAATAATTTACACGAAGTGAAGCGCCTGTCTGGGCGAACCTACGACTTACAACAACTCGTTCTACAGGCTGCGTTGACGTTCTTTCTCGGGGTCACCAGTAAAGAGGTATGAGGAACAGGGTGTAAAGTTCACTCATACTCTATTGGTAAAGGAGGATCCTCCGACCAGACTGGTGTTATGTCTGGTGGGCAACTGCCCGACGATTGATGTCGGGATCTTGTATATACGTAGATTTGCGTGGTAAACTCTGCTTGCGTGATGTAGCTGCGGTGTGACGTCAAGTCTTGAGTAGTTCGCATATGGCATTGTAGATGGCGCCACTTTACTTTTTGTGTTTATCGCATTTGTTGATTTCTAGTTTTTGTATGTGGCCTTGTTGGCCGCCACAACACTATTTGGTGGAACTTAAAATGATTTACCTCGCACTGTCCCCTCTCGCCGACGTCCAGCCAACCAGCACAGACCATAGTGTTGGCGACGGTAAACCCAGCCTCGTTGTGACGGCTGGTGCAGGTCTGCTGGTTGATCAGCCACACCTGGGCAACTTGCAGCTTCTCCGTGGGCGTTGCATTACCAGTCTGTTGAGAGGAGAGGTCAAATAATTGAGATACGATTGAGTTTATCTAGCTTAAGCCCGCGTCTCGGTCGAGGTCGGAAATTATCTCATGGGAACCTTATTTTCATCCTAACGCAGATCATGGTCTACCTGTGTGCCAAAGTTTAATCGAATTCTGTTCAGTCGCTAGGGCATGAAAAGCTAACAGACAAATTAAGTTACTTGTAAGTACTTTCGCATTTATAGTATTAAATATGGATTTGGGGTGGTTCTGCCTTCCTGAAAGCTAGATTATGTTGAACAGTGGGTACTGTTCAACATAATCTAAGAGTGTATTTATTTCGGATACAGTTACTGCTAAATACCTACTCAAGTTCTGCTTCTGAATGAAGTTACACGATTGTTGAAAAATGCGTGCACCACTCAATCTGTGTGGTGCTTTCCTCAAAACACCATTTCAGACACCAATGTACATGGTCTACACATGATCTGACCAAGATTATATTTGGACTTTAAAAGAGACTGTGTGAGTTTGTTTCGGTCTTTCTTCTCAGAGTAGTCAGATAGGAAACGCCGACCTCAATTAGTTTTCAAAATATATTTGATGCGTATTAAGTGTTTCTACAAACAAACTAACACAGAAAAAAGTACCTGTTGTTTTGCCAGGTTGACGGCGCCAAAGACCAGCAGGTTTAGCATAACGCTTTCTATTTCTAATCTACTGTAGAATAAAAATCGCTTGTCTACATTTCTCAGTGAAAAACTGTTTTTTTTTTGGGTTGGAAATCATCAAATAACTTCTCCCGCTCTGGGTGGAGCGGGAGGGCGTGTCAGACTTTTACTGACTAAAACCCACCCGTGTTCCCTCAGTTGCCTATGGGCCAGGGGCCGCGGTATCTCTTTCGAACAACCCGCACCCCTGGCAGGCATCGGCCCTTGTGGGCCCCGTCAGTTGCTGCTGATATCTCTTTGAGGCGCGCGTGGAACACAACGCGCCATCGACCCGGGCTTGGTCCTTACCGGACAGCGAGCTACCCATTACTCGCCGTCCGCAAGCCCGTGCCTACGGTGGCCGGGAATCAGCCTGGGATTCCCGACGCCCAGGGCGTCTCCTGCGAAGGCCACGGCTTCACAGCAGTGGCCTTCGCTGTGAGGGAGATGCAGTATATCTCCCTCACGTGCGCCGCCTCCCTCTTTGCGAGCATAACTGCTTCGCTGAAGGAGGCGACTGCTAGCCATGCACTCTCGCTCCGTACCATGGCCTGGACCAGGGTCGGACGCGAGAGATCGCCGCCGCCGATCACTTCCACGAGGACACGGCGGTGCTCCGCCCAAGGCGGGCAGACCTCCAGCGTATGCTCCACCGTGTCCTCTGGGCGATCTTCGCAATGGAAACACCCGGGCGTTTCCTCCCGCCCTATCCGAAACAGGAACCTCCCGAAACAGCCATGTCCGGTGAGGACCTGTGTCAGGCGGAAGGTGAGGACGCCATGCCGCCTCTCAAGCCACTCCTCAAAGAGGGGACTTACCGCCGCAATCGTGGCGTGCCCAGCACTGGGTTGCGACAATCGCACTTTCCACGTCGCCATGAGATCGTGCCGGAGCTCTGTCCGCCGTGCCGCGATTTCCCACGGCAGCGGAGTTACGCCCCGGCGTTTGGCCTCCTCGCGCCACTCCCAAGTGTGCGCGAGGACCTTTGCCTCTAGATCCCATGGTGGCAATCCGGCAAGGAGGCCCGCCGCCTCACCGGAGATCGTGCGGTATCCCCGGATCATCCGGATAGCCATGACCCTATGGGCCGCCTTCAACCGGCGTGCAGGTTGGCGCCTTAATGTAGGCGCCCACACCGGCGCCCCGTATAGGGCCATGGCCCGCACGACCCCCGCGTAGACCCTCTGGCAGGAGGCGTTTGGCCCCCCTAGGTTGGGCAGGAGCCGCTTTAAGGCAGCCCCGGCCCGCTTCGTCCGTCCGTGTGTCCGTCCGTGTCCTCCGTCTGGGAGCCAAACGTCGGAAATGTTCCGCGAAGTTCCACCGGCTGTCGAGGACGAGTCCTAGGTACTTCATCGTCGACTCGACGCCGATGTGAACCCCTCCCACCGTTATCTGAGAACCCGTCAGTGGCGCATTCCGAGGACCATGAAACCACATGGCCTCGGACTTGTGCAAGGCCACCTCGAGTCCCAGTTGCCGGACCCTATCCACAATTGTCGCAACCTTCGTGCGGCTAAGTCGGCCGCCGCCTGGTACGACCTCCCCTGCGCCAGGACCAGCGTGTCGTCAGCGTAGCAAACTACGCTGACGCCGCTGGGGAGGTCGGCGCAGTGAAAAATTGACAACTGTAAATACGGAAACGTCATTTTTGTCTACGCTTCCGACGACAAATCGCTTGTCGTCTACGGTTCTCGTGATAAGCCTGCTGTAAGAAAGTCAAAATCATACGCAACTATGTACTACCTACTTTGAAAACATAGCTAGCAAACTAACATCAACTCTTAAACAAACATGTTTAATATTCCAAGATCACTGGAGGTCGCTGCAATTCATGCAAGCGACTTGAGACAATGTGGTGAATTGACCGTCCTTCATAGCTGCATGAATAAGATCACTCTACATTCTGCAAATGTTCTGAAAAGCTACTGCGAGATATTTTTATATTATGACTAGCTTTTGCCCGCGACTTCGTCCGCGTAGAAGTCGGAAATAGTTCTAATAGGTTTTTTAATCGGTTTATTACGTTCTTAATATTGTTATATCATCTAGATTATAATGTTAAAATGTAAGCGCTTTCTAGCTGACACAACTATGTTAGGTGTGTGCGCATAAAGCGTTTTCTAGCTGACACAGCTACCTAGTATGTTAGGTGTGCTCCTACCGGGTTATGACAACCTGGTACTTCGAAGGCATAAAGCGCTTAAAAAGCTGACTAACAAAATGTATATTTACCTATAATAGATAGATATGGATAGTTTAACAAATGTTCGACGTGATTCCTTAAATTGGCATAACTTTTTTATTTATGAACCGATTAACATAAAACAAACACTAAATATTAAGTAAAGCTTACCACAATATATTAATGAAAACCAAATCAAAATCGGATAAGCTGTTTCTGAGATTAGCGTGCACAAACGCACAGACAAACAGACAAACAGATAAACAGACAAAAATTCTAACAATCATTGTTTTGGGTGTTATTTGCGTTGATAAAGGTCCCAATTATATTTTTTCTCATATATCTTCCATGTACAGACAGCGATCCGTTACATTTTTATTATTTGTATTGATGATGATAACGAATAAACAATAGCTATGGAGAGAACAATCCTACTATCCTAGTTACATTATAAATGTGAAAGTTTGATGTTTTAATGTTTTTTACTCAATCGTGCAAAAAGGTCTAAATGGATTTGGATAAACACATAAGATAGTTTTCATCCTGGTAGTATGTTCCCATGGGATAATTACGGACGTCGCGCATGTAGCTGCTCTCTTTAGGTGACTTTCACTGCGTTCTGATTGCCCTCAACACAGTAAGCAGAAAAAGAAGACATAGTTTTTGACTTACAGATGTAACTCCCCACCCGACAGCCCAAACCATCTGGAGGGCTGGATAAGTGTATCCAGTTCCTGCGATATGTGCAGCTGCAACCAGGTTGGGCTGAAAATTGATGGCCAGGTTCGTTCTAAGGACCGCGATATCGTTGACCAGGGTCGAGGGCACGAAGCTCTCATGAGGAGTGATACGGTTGATGATGTAGATAGTACCTCCGGAGTTTCCGTTACTGGAGCCTACCCTTGCTCGCCACCAAGAGAAAGGGTTGACGCTGTAACAATAATTGCAATTTATTTACTAACATATAACATCTTGTCCTGGAGGGCCTTGTGGCTAAGTAATAACAGCCGCAAGGGTAGATCGATCAGGTTAAGCTACGCTATTCGTGGTTTGTCCGTAAACGGGTGACCATTTTTACATACCAGGAGCCTTTCATGCCTTGGAAAGCACGTTAAACTGTTGGTCCCAGTTGTCATTCGCGGATCTTTGACAGTCGTTACGGGCCGTCAGAAGCCCGAAAGTCTGACAACCAGTCTTACCAAGAGGTATCGTGTTGTCTAGTAACTGGATTGTAGAGGTCAGATAGGCAGTCGCTCCATGTGGAATACTGGTTTTTATATAGTAACAATAGTCGACAAAATATTTAAATAAGTTTCGTGACGTGTAAGTATAACATCTGTATTAGTTCCTTTATTAACGTTACATTATCTCGACTGAACGAGGTAATGTGAATACCTGAATATACCTACTACGGACCTGTCAATCTGAAATCTTTGTTGGCCAGTCACGAGGCACGGCTGCGTCCCCTATTGAGTATTGACTGACCTACTACGAATACCTACTGTATGTTATACGCTGTAGTTACATAGGTGGCGTTAACAAATTTTCCTTCGAAAAACTATTATTTTCAAGCATGTTTTTTTAATAAGAAATGAGTACAGAAGAGGAAGTTTGAAAGTGACTATGTATAGAATCAAGTCTATCTAACTAAACAGACAACTGTGGAGTTTGTTGCGCCACTTCTTCTTCCCAGCTAAAGCACTAGAAAGTGTTGCAGGGTGGGGCGTTTTTAGGGGACTGTCTTATGTAACTTTGACGTTTGAAAACTGCTGATTCCCAGCCTAATTTAAATAAATGACTTTTGATTTTGATTTTGACACTGGTACCTGAAAAATTGTGTGGAAATCAGTTGTCATCTTATGGGTATGTGATAAGGAGGAATGAGGAAAATGTCGTGAGGAAAGTTTTGAGTATGAATGTCGATGGATATAAGAGTAGGGGAGACCAAAGAAACGATGGATGGACTGTGTGAATGATGATATGGTTAGAAAGGGAGTGACTACGGAGATGACGACTAATAGAGGAGTGTGGAAGAAAATGACATGTTGTACCGACCGCAAATAAATTGGGATAAGAGCAGGAGAATGATAATGATGATGTTTATTTTTACACTGGATCTTTCAGTTTTCGTGAGAAAAACTGATAATTCCTTTACGTTCGGTAAACAGTCGAAAGATTAAGAATTAATCTAGTAACTCGACTTGGTTCGCGAAGTTGTTGACATGTGTGCAGTGTAGACTCGGTTATCATTATACATGTTGTATTGGCATACCAATAGGTGCCAAAAAAATTGCTAAATTTTTGACGATCGAAACGCGTGATCTACCAAGATCGATACTCATCATCTGCCTAGCCTTTTCCCAGCTACGTTGGGGTCGGCTTCCAGTCTATTGCAGCCGAATACCTGCATTTCACATGGAGTGACTGCCTATCTGACCTCCACAACCCAACTATTGGCTAATACGATACCTTTGATAAGACTGGTTGTCGGACTTTCGGGCTTCTGACGACCCGTAACGACTGTCAAAGATCCACAAATGACAGCCGGAACCAACGGCTTAACGTGCTTTTCGAGGTACGGAGGAGTCCTGTCTAAGTATATTAACCTGAACGATAGACCCGTGCAGCTTATATTACTTAGCCACAAGCCCCTCTGACCAATCTAACAAGATCGATACTGACGATAGATATTGTATTTTTTGACGATCGCTCATAGGAGATGGTTAAATCAACAAACTTGCTCGATTTTAACCATTCATCGATCGTTCAGGCCATCGATAAAATCAAGCAAATCTATCAGAAGCTTACAATTCTGTTGATCACAGAACACAAATCTATACATGCATGCACCATAAGCAAGAGATGAGTTCATAAAGATCTCTTGTCTGATGTCGAGAGCTCTACTTACACTGCATTAGTATAGAAGCAGGATGCGGCAGACAAGATGGCAGTTGAGGTTATGATGGACCCGCCACATTTCTGGATATAGGGCCCCTGACCCTGGTTGGTCAGCAGAGCAGTCAGGAAGGGATACTCATTGATTTCTGCATCTCCTCCGCCAGCTATTCTTGTATCCAAACCTGGAAAAAGTACATCAAATACACGATCACTGTCCATTCCAAGGTTGCCTGGAAGAGATCGCTGAAAGCGATAAGTCGCCCATTGTATGTTTTTAGTGTTAATTTTTTTTTTTGATGTACAATAAAGTATATAGGTACGCGGTCCAAATGTATGGAACAGCTGATTTTTTTATGTATAACCGATGAAAAATTTCTACGCTAGAGGGTCTAGAATGATATGCTGAATTCATGGTTACTGTTTGCGCATTGAGTAAAATTTTATCCTGCATAAAGAAATCAATCAAATATCAAGTAGGTACCCATTTGTAAATTCTCAGTCAGAAGTCCAGATTGTATGCCAAGTTTATTCCCCCTTTCCAATTAGGTTTAGTATTAGATACCTACCCTTAAAAATTTAAGCCCTTGGAAAAATCAATGAGAAGACAACATTTGAAATCTGTTAATATTATTTATGAGTGCCTATGGTTCAATGTTTTAATGGTTTCCTGCATGCTCACACTCAGTGATATTGCACCTAGACACGACATGTTGCTAAATCATTGTTACACGCGCTTACATTTTCACGTCGTGATGGTAGAGGTAGGTGTTGGAACATTTTATTATAATTATAAGCTGTATATTTGATGGGTTTTCCGATCGGAAAAAATTACGATCTTCCATACAAACTTTCATCTCCTATTTAAGGAGTTTTAGGATGGTAATAATTCTTCACTCACTCACTCACTCAGACTTAAGTCAGCCGAAAGCCGTCCAATGCTGAACATAGGCCTCCCCCAAAAGGGGGGGTTTTACCATAATCGCCACGCTTGGCAAGCGGGTTGGCGATCGCAGTATGGTGGTAAAATGCATAGAGAACGCTGTTGCCCTGCATTCTCTAGTAAGTCCCTTAGCCGCGTTCTACGACACCCACGCGAAGAAATAGGATGGTGCTATTCTTTTACGTCCGGCAACACACGGTTATTCTTGGTGGTGATAATTCTTAGGGAGTGTATTTTCAAAAATACTTTCCAAGTGCTTAGTTTCGTTACTAGAATGCAAGATGCATTGCATGCATTTCATGCATCTAGTCTGGTTTACGCAGGGCGTTTCCTGTTAGTATTGAGTTTGTCTATCTGGAAATTTTTCAGTTGCATGTTGATGACAAATCGCCCCCTATTTACATGGACTTAAACATAACAGGCGAAATGCGGCAGCACAAAAGATTACACCTCTGTCCAACCCTTCGGAAATACAGTCGTGATGTTATGATATGCTACTAGACCGTTTTCATTTCAAGCGTTTTTCGTAGCAGTAATAAATAATAGAAATTGAAAACTATGAGTGAGGCCATTGTCTTGTAGGCTCAAAACTAAGCGTTATAATAATAGTAGTTAAATGAATTACTCACCTCTGACATTAACGAAGAAATAAACTAAAAATAAAACAGAGATCTTCAACATTTTGTATCACTTCACTGCCTAACTAGCTACTAGAATAATAAAAGAATGTCTGATAATCAACAATATCTAAATAATTATCAGCATTATCTAAATAATTACCGTCTACGGATCCGATATTGGGTGACCTTCGATTGATTAAATATTCGTTCTAATAAATGGAGCGATGAACTTATTTAATTTGAAAGTGTTTTCAACGTAAATGACTGCCTCATTGGTCTAGTGGTTGAAAGAAAAAGAAAGAAAGAAAGAAATATTTATTTGTCACAGAAACACGTGCATATAAAAGATGACATACTTAACATAAAAAAAAACATGATACACACAGATATTTATACATAGGTAGGCATAAAGAAGATAAATAATTAGCAGCTGCACGCCGTGACTGTGACAAGAAGGCTTCCATTCAGCATGATGCTATGCTATGGGATGGGACCCACAGCACAGCGCTGATTTTTAGTGGGCACCCGAAAACAACGTACGAAAATCAAGCCAGGATTTCTACAATTAGACAGAACAAGTATCAAAGCAAAATAATTATAATAGACAGTACATACCTACAATTTAATAGTACCCTACAACCAATTATATAAAAATGCTATAAAGTATTGAAATGCGTTGCTACCCAAAAACATAATAGATACCTACACAAAAATGTACCGCGTTTTGTCTCGCTCCCACTCATACCTTCACGTCGTCGCCTGCGCGTTGCAATTTCTACTGTAGAGTAGAGAGACTCCCAATGAAGTCGGGCAAAGTGTTATTGGGTTTTTCCATTAGGACTGCTTCAGTAGCCGCCAGGTGTCCAGGTTTGTGCCCGGTTAATTTCACTAAGGTCGCCCCCTATTATATGGCATTAAATATAGGTTACTGGCGAAATGTTGGTGTATACGTAGTAATATCTTTATACGTAGTAGGTACACCTCTGCCAACCCCTATGGGAAATACCTACAGGTGCAATGTTAGGTAATAGGTAATAGGTAATACGGGCTGTTGTCCGCAACTCCACGTCAAAGCGCGTATTTTGCGTACGGGTGGGAGAATCGCTCATTCGATCCACCCCAGCTCCTCGAGAAAGGCCAGCAACGCCTTGGTGTTGCTGACAATCTCACGTAGGGTACCTGGGTTACCGAAGTATTTTGCCCTGTAATCGGCGACCACCGGGCAGTTTAGCAGCACATGCGCTGCTGTCTCGTCGTGCTCCAAGCAGGCCCTGCACAGCGGACTGTCTGTTATTCCTATGACAAAGAGATGTTTGTTGAATGACCCATGGCCGGTTATAGCTGCTGTCACTGTACGCAGCTGTGGTTTAGTTAGACGGAGAACCTGTTTTGTGAGGCGGGCATCGATCGTGGGAAGTGCTTCCTTAGCCTGCCTGCACTCACGTAGGTCCAGCCATAACTTGTGATGTTGGTCCCTGGTCCGTTTTCTTACCAGAGTGCGTAGATACCCGAAGGGGAGAGGCGCGATGGGTTCTGGTCCCACTGGTGCCATACTCGACCCTCTCCTGGCAAGTTCATCGGCTGCATCGTTACCCAGCGAGCCGCTGTGTCCTTTGATCCATTGAATGGTAATTTTATTGAGGCTACCTACCTGGTTTAGGCGCTGGTGGCACTCGTATATTAGCCCAGAGTCAACTGTGTGACTGTTCAGCGATTGTAGAACAGCCATGCTGTCCGAGAGTATGCGGATTGAGTGGTCCCTAACTTCCCTGGCCATGATAGCAGACGCGGCGAGGGAGATGCCCATGCATTCGGCCTGGAACACTGTGTTATGGACCCCCAATGGCGTGGCTATGTGTATGTTGAGGTCCTCCGAGAAGACTCCAGCTCCTGTGCCACTACCTGTTTTTGATCCATCCGTGAAAATCCGCAGCTCTGCGGGGCGCAAGCCTTCGCATCGTCGATCCTCATGCAGTTGGATTTTGTATTTTTTGTCAAAGATAAACTGTTTGGGTACCCGGTCATTTACTGCCTTCGTAATGGGGAACTCATTGTTGAGTCCCTTAAGCAGCGCGGTGTGTTGAGTGTCTCTCTTACTCCAGAGATGTGTTGCCTTAAGACGCGCCGCCGCCATCGTTGCTTCCTGCTGTATGAACAGGTGGAGCGGCGGGAGTCCCAGCATGGCTTCGATAGCTGCAGTCGGAGTGGTCCTCATGCATCCTGTGGTGGCCATGCAGGCTAGTCTTTGCATGCGCTGTAGTTTGTTGGAGGCTGTCGCTAGCTTGGTGCGGGGCCACCAGACCACGGCCCCGTAGGTGATCATGGGGCGGATCACTGCGGTGTACAGCCATAGTATTATTTTGGGGGATAGGCCCCATTTCTTACCTATCATTTTCCTACACTGCCAGAAGGTGATGCAGGCCCTGTTTAGTTTGGTATCCAGATGACTGCTCCAGTTCAGCTTACTGTCCAAAGTAACCCCGAGATACTTGACTTCGTTGGCCAATTGAAGTTCCGTGTTGAACAGTTTCGGTAGGCTGAAATGGCCTAATGCTCGTTTGTGGGTGAACATGACTAGTTCGGTTTTGGTGGGGTTTACTGATAGCTCAAATTCCCTGCACCATCTTTCTACAATACGTAGTGCTTGTTGTGTGAGGTTGCAGATCGTTCCCGTCACCTTCCCCGAAACAAGAATTGCGAGATCGTCTGCATAACCAATTGTGAAGTAATGGTTGGCGTTGAGCTTGGTGATAAGATCATTGATTACCAGATTCCATAGAAGGGGGGATAGTACCCCTCCTTGGGGGCAGCCTCTGGCTATCATGGCCAGCTGCTGCTCGTCCTCCAGGCGAACCACTCGTTTGCTAAGCATGTTTGTAATCCAGTCCGTAATTACCTGATCTGCCCCATGTCTGAAGAGGGCGCTGCCGATACTGGAGAAGTTGGTTTTGTCGAAGGCTCCTTCGATGTCTATAAAGGTGCCCAGGCAGGTGCCCTTTTGATGTATTGCTTCCTCTATCTGACTGACCACTTGATGTAGAGCAGATTCAGTCGACTTACCTGAGCTATAAGCGTGTTGGTTACCGTGTAGCGGTATAGTTTTGAGGGCGCCGTCTCTCAGCTCCCTATCACATAGCCTTTCCAGTGTTTTCAGCAGAAAAGAGGTCAGGCTGATTGGTCGGTGGGATTTGGCGCTAGTATAGTCACCCTTACCTGGTTTTGGGATGAATATAACTTTCACTTCCCTCCAGCCTTTGGGAACGTACCTAAAGGCCAGGCACGCTCTCATTATGGGCACTAGTCTAGTTGCGACAGAGACTCCCCCCCATTGTATTAAGGCGGGAAACACTCCGTCGGGACCAGCTGCCTTGAGAGGATGGAAGCTGCGGATGGCCCATTGGAGTTTCTCCAGCGTGATCACTCTGCATGTGTAGCTCCAGTCATTTTCAGATGGCGTTTGGGTTACATCCTGCCAGTCGATTACCTGCGCGAAGACACATCCAGGGAAGTGAGTTTCAATTAGGATGCGTCTTGTTTCTTCAGGTGACGATGTGAATGTGTTATCAGGTTTGCGGAGGGTAGCGGGCCCCGCCGTTTTCTGTTGCGCCAGTACCTTTCTTACCCTGTTGGCTTGCTGACAGGATTCGATGCCCCCACAGAATTTGCGCCAGCCCGCGGTACTCCTGAATCTGATGCATTTTTTGTAGCAAGATTTGGCTGCATAATAGCTATCCCAGTCCTCGTCCGCACAAGTGTTCATGGCTCTATTTAGAGCTTTCCTTACCTTCCCGCGCTTGCGCTCCAAGTCAGCACCCCACCAAGGCTGTTTGCCTGGTGTGCTACGCGGGATGGTCTCTGGGCAGGCAGTGTGGTAGCTGTCTAACATTAGTTTAGTGATCTGACTTACTTGTGCCTCAATCTGTGTCGTGTCCGCAAATGACGTCGGACCGCTTGGTGTAGTTAGCTTTGCTACTAGGCTACGCGTATAGGTGCCGCGATCCGTATGACGCGGATTGCGACGTGGTGTTGCAGGTCGAGCGCAGACTTGGATGTCGAAGCGAATCCACCTATGATCAGAGCAGGAGGCCTCCTTGGAGACCTGCCAGCTTGTGATGATTTCCGCCGCGCCCTCCGTTGCCAGGGTAAGATCAATGATCGTGCGGCTACGCCTAGTTACGAAGGTAGGTTCAGCGCCGGTGTTTAGTATGGATAAGTTAGTCGAGAATAAATATTCAACTAAGGCCTTACCCCTTTCGTTTTGGGTGTCCATGCCCCATAGATGGTGATGAGCATTGGCGTCGGCCCCGACGACAATCTCAAACCCGCGACTCTCGCAGTAGCCCACGAGACGGGCGAGGTCATGGGGGGGCGGCGCCTCCGCCTCAGGCATGTAGGCCGAGGCGAAGACGATTGCCATCTCTACGGCGTCGGCACGTGGTATATACAGCTTTGCTGCAGAGACATCTCTGCAACAGAAATCAGTTAAGGGCTGTGTTTTAAGGTTACCTGTAACATAGATACACGATCTGGGTTGATCGTGATCAGTGGTAACCAGGAGCTTACCTCCAAGATTGGACAGTCCTTGTATACGGCCGGCCCTAATCCACGGCTCCTGGATCAGAGCAATGGCCGTGTGTTGTACCTCCAGCCACTTGCGGAGTTGAGCCGTCGCAGTCTGACTGTGGTGGAGGTTGGCTTGGAGGACTTTACAGTCGGACAAAAGGTACGACATCGCTGGTCGTCCCCTCGTCCTCTTCCCCCAGTCTGAGCCCGGCAAGCAGGTCGCCCTCGTCAAAGCCTTCCTCTCCTTGGCAAGAAGCCGGGGACAATACCATGTCATCCAGCTCCCCATCCAAGGAAGAGGCGGCACCTACGATGGCGGCAGCAGGGGTGGCCGACTCTGCTACAGCAGGTTCGGCCACGGGTGCTCCCGGGTTGTTTGGTGGCGGAGTGGGCTCCCCCGCTGGTATCACTGGCCGCTGCATCGTGTCCACGGAGATGGTTTCCGTTGTGGGGTCCCATCCGTTAGGAACTTCGGTGTACTTGCCGTTCTGCCCTTGGAACCTTAAGTACACCGTTCCTACTCCTATCGAGAGGCGGCGTCCGGCTCTCATAATGGACGGGATTTGGTCCACCGGGACACCCACCACGACGAACCATGCCGCGGCCTGTTTGTTAACGTGGAGTAGTACCCACCTCTTGACGTCAATCCAGGGGTTCTGATAACTCAGAGCGCGCCCAATATCTGTCGGCTCTTCGAAGACCCCCTGTTCGTCTGGGATGACGATACCACACCGCGTTCGTGTGTCGATCTCCGACTGGCTCTTGACTACTAGCGGGATGCCAGTGAGAAGAGACAGTGCGGGGACTGTTTCCCTTAGCCATGCTAAGGTGTGGTCGTTGCCGCACCACAGTTTCAGGACACCCCCGGAAAACACCGGCTTGGCTTTAAAAGTCGGTCCTGGGGTGTCTGGTTTGGGGGACCGGGCCTCAATGATTATCTGCTTTTGGATAGCAGTGAGTACCCGGTCCGATACGTCCTTGCTCAGGATCCCTGTGCGGTCGCAGGTAATTGCGACGTCCAGGGTAGTACTGGCAGCTTGGGCGTAGCTTAGTTTGGCGGCCCGCTTGGACTGATCAAACCGCGGCCGCTTATGATCCCCCCGAGGTGTTAAACTCTCGTTGAGCGCACGCTTGGCCGCGGCCTGGTCCTTCCCCTCGGGTCGCTGTGTTGCTCTGGACCCTGCAGTCTGTCCCTCATGAGCACTGGGGGGCCCTGGCGCAGATCGGCTTGTGCCGGCCACCGCCTTTGACCGCTCCCCAGTGGAGAAATTTAGCTGGCCGCCAGTCGGTTTGACCGAACTGGCGGCAGGGTCCTGTTTATCAGGCTTCCCCTTGCCCTTGCCTAGCCTCTTGCGAGCCTGACGGCGCTCCTTCCTAGTCGCACGTCTGTTCTGTGCTGAGGCGGCTGGTGGGCCTGCGGTGCCTGTGCAAGGGCAACGAACTCGTTCAATGTTATGATATAATGATTACTTATCGGGGAAGCGAAAGGGGAAAGAGTTTCCGTGATTTGGCACTGGTAACTAAAGGAACACGGGTGGGTTTTAGTCAGTATAAGTCTGACACGCCCTCCCGCTCCGCCCAGAGCGAGGAAAGTTATTTTATAATTTCCCATCCAAAAAAAAATAGGGGAAACACCAGAGTAGCCCGCCAAATTCAGATTTTCTTACGTTTTTTTTTTGTAATTTACAGGTCATTGTTAGGCTGTATGTTGAACAATATACGATTCGCGACCGTAACAAATACGCAGGTACATAAAGGGGGTAAATTTGTATCCAGTGCGCAAACTGAACAACTGTGCACTGCGCAACCATGAATTCAGCATATGATTCTAGACACCCCAGCGTACAAATTTTTCGTCGATAATACGAAAAAAAAATCAGCTGTTTCATAGAAAAGTGCAATACATACGCGATAAAAATGTATGGAACAACAGGTATTTTTTATAACCCACTACTATAATGTTCTACGCAAGGTGGTCAAGCATCATATGCTGAATTTATGGTTACAGTTTGCGCACTGGTTAAGAATGTATCCTGTATGTACTTAATTACAGAATTATAATAATTAAAATCATCAATTCCGCCATCTTAGTTCATATGCAAAAAGAACATTTGAATTTTGCGAGCTACCTTAGAGCTTTCCTCATAAGTAATCATAATCGTTTTGGTGGAAAGCCAGTATTTTGTTTTCAAATGCTTCTATAAACCGAAAACGAAATAATCAGTGACAACTTTCCGATATATGCCTATCGAGGTTTTCGTCAATGATTCGAATGTTTGCATAAAAAATCAAAAAAAATAAAATTTATAAACAGTTCCGAAATAAGTTTATTTAGCAAAAATATAAAAGTTTAATTTACAAGGTATTTTGACACGGGCGTCTTATTTAAGGATATAACTTACTAGGTACGCATGTATACATACTTACTTAAAAAAAATCAAACAAAACGTTGTACACTATGCTTTGCATTTAGGCTCTTTCTACAAACACGGTTTTCTTGCCGTGAAAAACTACGGTTTATTTGCCGTGTGTAGCCACGGTCGCCAGTGTAGATAGATCAGTATGCAACAGTCTTGTTGACAGACACGTATTTTTTACAGCACGGTTTATACGCCGTAACGTAAAGAATTCGTGCCGTGTACAAAGGGCCAAAGTATTGATAGTGTACAGTAAAAAGTGTGTTTATTAAATTTTGTGTCTGTACCGTTGACCATCACCCACAAACAAATCCAGTTTTATGCTCTATTTATGGCAAAAGGCTCGTCCCCTATTACATGGCAATTAAACATAACTAGCAAAATGTGTATTTTGTTTAAAATATTGGCTTGCCAGTCCGTAGCGAGACATGTAGAACATAATCCTGTTATTAACCTATCGACCTCTCCAGTCGGATCAATTCAACAAATGTTTAGTGCCCCTGCCACCTCAGACGTATTCGACTGAGAAGCATTCTTTTTTTGTTTTATATTTCAATGCACGATTCTACAAAGATATGAGGAACAAGGTGTAAAGTTCACGCAGCCTCCAGAGACAGGGGAGGATCCTCCGACCAAACGGGTGACGTGTCTGGTGGACGTTGTTTATAAGCTAGTTGCGCGGTAAACTCTGCTTGTACGATGCAGGATTTTGTGTGACGTCAGTGTGATGCGTATATTTAGCATGTTGATGCCGCTACAACTCTATTTGCCGCAGGATATTTTAACTGTCGACTTTTGAGATGGGCGCTGGGGGCACGCCAATTGATATAAAAACCAAGAGGTTAATAGGTTAAGACCATGAATTGTACCATGATTTAAATGAAAAAAAAAAACCCTGCACCCCTTCACAGCTGCTTGTTAGATAAGCGAGTTCTCTAGACTTGCCTACTAATATTTAAGTGGTAAGTCGGTAAGAATATCAGTATGTACAGTTTGGGGTAAGTTGGTTACATTCTGCTGTTGTGGTTGAGGGGGGGCCTGGGGCTGGGGTTGTCTTCTGAAGCTGTTCCTAATATGGGAAGCTCTCTGGTGCGTCCAGTCTCGGTTCCTCTTGGGTAAGCAAGACACGGCAATCAAGAATACGAAAATGGTGCCTAAGAATGACCATAGGAGGATGGCAGTGTTCCCTGAAAAAAAAAAAAAAATTTAACTTCTGAATCCTAAAGGTCTGGACTCCTCTCCATGTGAAATACGGATATTACTGCTAGTATTCGGTAATCCGGTTTGACTGAAAGTCGACACGGACACAACAAAAACACAAGGAAGTGGTGAAAAGCATTTTGGGGGACTATCATACAATTTCTGACGATTTTATGAAAAGGCTAGGCAGATCATCATCTGTCATGTTTCCCTGACCATCATGAAAGTAAACCAAATTTGTGCTTACTATCATGATGAACGGTCAAACGGCGTCGATATCTATACTCAGACAGATATTTCAAATCCATTTTATAAAAAATCTTAATTTTTTAATATGCCTGCTCTGTCCCAATGCTGAGCAAAGGCCTCCCCCAAATCCTACCAGGCCTCGTTTTCTAGAGCCACTTCGATCCAACCTTAGCAATTCGCGTCTAGGTCGTCTCGCCACCTCTTCCTGTGCTGGCCTCGGTGGCGCCGTTCATCCTCAGGCACCCAGCGTGTGAAGACTACTTCCCAGCGGTCATTGAGCATGCGGCTATATAGATCTTGGATAAATAAAATATTTACTGGACAGTCCACGCGTGGGTTGCCCTCGTGGATCTAAAGTGGAAGTCGTGGACACCTCCCCGCCTTCCCCGAGGACCTTGGCGACCATTGTCCAGGGCCGCAGGTCTTCGACTGTGGGCCTCTGGATGGTGAGGGCACAGACACCGTAGTCCTCACCCCACTCGGTGACGTACTGGCGAGGGACGTTCTCGGAGGTAAAGCCTACAGCAAACCGATAAATGATTTTATTTCTGTAAGTAGGTTTATACAAACACTTTTATAAGTCAACAATATTTAAAAAACTAGTGAGGTCGCCGCTTCCTATCTGACTTCTTGGAGAAGAAACACCGAAACTATCTCAGGGGTCTAGAAAAAAGTGTGTCTTATGAAGTCTATTTTTGGCGTTACAACCAGTGGCAGAAACGAACTTTAACTTTTAAAGCCGTCATTAAATACGTATCTTCCATTAACTTGTTGCAGAAAGCAACATTAGACTCGATGTCAATGGTTTTTTAATTTTAAATAATGAACTGTCAAACGAGGCAATCTACCACAGCTTTTAGCGCCTTAAAGTTATTGTGTGCAACATCATTCATTTAATGAAATCATTAGCGTTAATGATTAATTATGTAATTTGGCATTGATGTTTGTCTTTGTGCAACTGGGTGATAATCTTGTGGCCAAGATTATGTCTTGACTTTAAAAGAGACAGTTCGGTCCCATGTTATGTCACTATACTATAAAGTGGACGTCGTACACTTTAGACATATTATATTTGCATACTACTACAAGTATTTTAATACCAGGTAGTGATGTATCGAATAATTTTACCCTATTATTTACTCACCTAGTCCGTCGCTGCGCACAAATCTACAGTATTCTAGCTTGGGCCCATTGAATACGCGCAAGCGCACCACCACAACACTGCCCTGCCAGTGGTGATTCACCATCAAAAGCTCTGCAACAGAATAAACAGGGTGTCCTGAATTTTACGCTGCCGACGAAAAGGTAACCTTTACGTTTATGATGTCGGTACAAACGTAGATCTATCAAATTCTTTTGAGAAAATAATACTGATCTGACTATAGTTTCTTAGAGGGGCTTGTGGCTAAGTAATCATAGCACCACGGGTCGATCGATTTGGTTAAGCTACGCTTTCCGCGGTTGATACGTGGATCAGTGTGCATCTTTAGCTACCAAGACCCCTTCGTGCCTTGGAAAGCACGTTAAGCCGTTGGTCCCGGCTGGCAATTGAGGATCTTTGAGAGTCATTATGGGTCGTCAGAAGCTCGAAAGTCTGACAACCAGTCTTACCAAAGGGTATCATATTACCCAGTTGCTGGTTGTGGAGATCAGATAGGCAGTCGCTCCAGGTAAAATACTGGAAGTTAGACTGGAAGCCGTCCCCACATTGTTGGGAACAGACTATGCAGATGATGATCATTATAGTCTTTTTGAGTAGCTTTCAAGATACTCACCTTGGAGCCAGTGGTCCCCAAACTAGGTGGTACTTGTTTCAATAAATAATAGATTAAAAAAACTAAAAAACACGCTTTAAAAACCAAACTAAAAAAACCAGAAAATATTTTTTTTAAAGCATGGGGTGCTTGATACTAACTGATTATAAAAATACCTCAAAAAGAACCCCACGCTTTTTAAAATTATTTTCTGCTTTTTTAGTTTGGTCTTGAAAGCGTGTTTTTTTGGTTTTTTTATTCTATTATTTATTTTCTATTTTTTGGTTCTGCTAACTACAAAAACGTAATTTTCAGTTTTTTTTTTCATTTTTTAAAGTTATTGAACAAATGTATGAAATTATTAAATTGTCTTCAGTCCTCGATAAGTCTACAAAGTTTAAATGAAATCTGACCGTTTGAAGAGGGTCAAAATGGATTTGTCCAAAGGAGTCGGTTACAAACATGCTTACAAACATACAGGTGAAGCTAATATAAAAGCGTGTTAAAAAGGATGGTACCCAATGTTGTATGCATAACGTTCTTATACTTACGGTTGACGTAAACGTTAACGTAGGCACTCTGTTCCGTAAAATTTCCTTTCAGTCCTACGTTGCAGGTCCACTGGCCTTCGTCCGATGCCCAGAAGGTATTGAACCTGATGCCGCAGTCTCCCGCGTCGAAACCTTTGCCAACGTACTCGAAGCCTGGTGATGAGGTGGCTGCAAAAATAATAATAGATCATGTTGTGACCGTCTATTCGGTAAAGACCTTTCAAAATTGTTCAAAAATTGATCGTCATGCATGACATCGTAGACTTTTGACGACTGAGGAACTGTTGCTACATTTCTTATCTTCAGTTTTAAAATCGCCATGCTTAAGATGGTAGAAATCATTCTACTATCTGTCACGTTGTCTACTTCATTCTTGTCGATAAAACCCGTTTCTAGTGTGGCTATGGTACGTGGGCAGGCTTAGTTGACAGCAGGTTGAAGCTTTCTATTTCTACGAAGAATAGATAGTGCTTTTTCTATAAAAAGTCACATTTCGTTTCTCCATTTTTGACATAGCACCGTATCCTTATCCGATATCCTTCTACAACAATCAGTAATTTTGTCTTTCGTTTCTAACGATCTTTGTCTAGGTCCTTTTATATGTAGACTATTACAGAAGAATATTTCTTCCCAAACTGTCAAAATCACACTGACAACAAACTCTCTACTCGACGGCCACAAAGTATATACGATTATCTACAAAATTATGATTCGTTTAGAACGCATAACTGTGATAATTATCACAGTAATAGAAGAACAGCTATCTTCTCCTATTGTTTAACATTTAGATAATAGTCATGTCTATTCTTCCGTCGATGAATCGGTGCTCGTGGTAAACCTGCAGGTGTGATACTCACATGGACCAACGTTGTAGACAGTTCCGTTCGGCGCCCTGTAGTAGCAATAGCGAACAGGGGCGTCTATGGAGCAAGACAATATCTTTTCCTCGCCTTCCATACTGGAAATGGATGTGTATGTGCTTCGTAACTCTGGCTCTGGTTAAATTAATAATGATATTGCTTTAGTTTCAATAGTAGACCAACTGTCGATAAAAAATTGACATAATAAACATGGAAAAGCAGAAGCACATGATCAAAAGGCCAGCAGTGGTATTCTGTAAATATCTCACCGTGAAAACTTGAGTGAAGTGAGCCATCAATAGTGTCAATCCCTAGCATCAAGTGGAATGACAGGTCACTTTGAGCTCACGTCACCTAAGTTTTCACGGTGATTTTTTTACAGAATAGGCCAGCTGATTAGTTTCTGAAGTCACACGGAACCTGCATTGTGATATCAAATTTAAGGGAGACTAGCTTTTGCTAGCGGCTTCGCCAGCGTGGGGGTCGACGGGAACGCATTACCAGGATAAATGTATCCTGAGTTAATTTAGGTTGTAAACTATCTGTGTGCCAAATTTCATTCAAATACGTTTGGCCGTTTTTGTGTGATTGAGTAACAAATATTTATACATACGAACTCTCACATTTATAATATTAGTAGGATACCTACAATAGCCCGACTAGATCTGTCGGGCTATTGCCCAACGGACAAAACATCCGTCACAGTTCATCGACAGCTTAACAACATTAATTGCGTCATTTATGCTGGTGAGAAGACAAATTATCCGAACATATGGATCAATGGATTAGCAATTTTCTTCAAAATGAATCAGATTTTGATTGATAGTGTCAGAAGAACCTCTCATTTCAATGGAGGAACTTCCCATCCCATGACAAAAGAAATACAAGATACCGACGAAATAAAAAGTTGTTTACGAAAGAAATATTCAAATTGACTCGAAAAATATCATGATAACGCCAAAAAGTATAAATCCATTGTCTTGCTATCGACAAAATCGTAATAACAGTACGTAAGCAATTAAGTAGGTTCCTAATAAGATAACAAAAATTAATTCTTATAATACTGATTTTGCTTTTTATATACCTAACTACAGAGAAATCCATGCTTCCATTGATACATTATACTAAAACATATTATATTAGGAAAGCAACTATGTCTTTCTGTCAATTTGTCTGCTTGCCTGTGCCTATTTCACTTTTTCTTTTCCTATTTTATTTGGTACACGGATAGTCCACGACCTGACGAAGGCTACTTTTCTTCCTTCAAAGGGATAATTTTCGACCATCACGCAGTGCGGCCGCGGGAAAAAGTTATTAAAAAAATAAAAAAATTGGGGAACTAACCTGTATAATAATCATTATTGATATAATCATCATCTAGCATTGAAGTGTTGATGACGAAGAAGCCATAACTGGTGGCCTGTTTAGTGAGGAGGGCACAGCTCCATATGCCCGGGCGCTCAAAGCGAGGTGCCAAGAGGGCGAGCGTGCAATCATGGCGGTCAACATACGACTCGTACCTGTAGAACAAAACAATATCGCACGATTTTGTTGAGCAAATTCAAGTACACAGTAATTTTTATTTATTAAAGTGTATAATATATTCCATAGACAACAGGTTAAATAAGATGTAGTGACAAAAATTGACAAGAGTGTGCTTAGATGATGGTCATGTTGAGAAGATGAATGAAGGGCGGCTAACAAAAAGCATTTACATAGCAAATGTGAGTGGAAACGCCGCCTGGGAGGGGACGCCCTAGAAGGATATATAATGACTAGTTATGTTCCGGATATCCGTATCCGTATCTGCGGATACCTGCGGGGGACTAAAGATCCGTATCCGTATCCCTATCCGTAACATTGTTGACGGATCTTTTACCTTATTAATAATTCGAAATTGCACCACTAAACTTCTTTGTAGACATTTTTTAAACTTGTAGGACAAACACAAACGTTATCTATGCTGCCCAGTGTCACACTAGAAAATAAACAAATCAAAAGAAAGACCCGCGCAAAACAAGTCGAAACATGTCCTGTCACGCAAAGTGTCAACTGGCGTCAACTACCACCGCCGATTGAGTAAAAAAGTTAAGATCCGTATCCGTATCCGCGGACCTTGACACCGATTATCCGTATCCGGATCCGTATCTGTGGATCTACATTTTTAATGATCCGGCACATCACTAATAGTGACCTTATTGGGTGATGTTCTTTAGAAAGGTCAGGTGCGTAGTACTCGCAACCGGCGGGCGTGTATGACCAGATGTATGAAAGTAAACGAGGCAACAGGAGTATGTAAGCATCGTAGCAGGTGGCGTTCTGTAGTTTCTGCCTACCCCCATGAGAAAAAAGTGTGAGTTTATGTGTGTATGTAATATATTTCACTTGGCCAAATTCTGTCGTACGTACAGTACTCTGAATTTAGTTACTGAATCCGTCAAATTCAAGTGCGACAGAGTTTCGAGTACTTTCTTCTTACATTTTTACAATTCATAACTAACATAATTTATATGATTTAGAGCAATATGATACGAGCAGTGGTGGCCCAGTGGTAAATGCCGCGACTTACGAGATGTAAGTCGTAGGTTTGAACTCAGACAGGCGCTTTACTTAGTGTAAATTATTTAATCACCACTGTTCTAAAAACGGTGAAGGAAAACATCGTGAGCAAACCGGCATGTCCTGGAACCAAAAAATCGAAGACGTGTGACATGTACCAACCCGCATTGGGCCCGCGTGATGGATTACAGCCCGCTCCCTTTCACAGAGATGCTATAATTACGATCTCTAGTCTAGTCTTTCTACTTCCGCGGTCTGTCAATTACCTGGCCATGGGAACGCTCGGCACGGGCCGCGACATGTCTCGACTGGCGTACCGACGCCTGTCGCTGTCAGTTAACGAGCCGTGGGACCGCGGCATACGACTGCACCTGATGTGTCCATCTTTACAATATACAGTACTAACTTTATGTCGTTGTTGTTGTTGTTGTTGTTGTTGTGGTTGTATCCATCTTGCGTTACCCCACCGTTGGCGATGTAGCTATTACCAGAAGGGTCGCTGAACGTGCAAGCCTTGACCTCGTACTCTTCTGGCACAATACACTTCAGGATCACCATTGTATTCTTCCTCACCACGCTCCCAGTAACTCGCGGCGTGGTGTCAACTAGAAGGAATGGAAGTTACATTAGCATTGCACGAAGAAATGATACAAGTCGAAACTCAAATTAATCCCCACGCATATAAACGTTGCTTAAGTTAATAGACTTTTAAACGACAAAACATTTATGATAAGGTAGACACCAAAGACGTTAAATAAATCTCTTAGGTAGACACTAGTCACTATTTAGCTTTATAAAGAAATTTTATAAATAAAAGGGAGTATGTTGTGATGTAAAAGATATCGATAGAAGATTTTAAGCCGGGGTGCAAATGAAAGCCTTCCCACTGTTAGTGTATTAGGCAGTTGCCTAATACACTAACAGTGGGAAGCCTTTCATTTTGGCACTTTATTTACAAGAAAACAACAAATTGGTCGACCATTTGAAGCAAAGGATTAGCAATATCTTTCCAAATTATTCAGATTCTGATTAATAGTGTGTTACGCAGGGTGCAGAATACGGTAAAATAATATTATATACCAGGTGCTACCACGTCGACGAAGATAAAGCGATTACGAACGGTAACTGTTCCCGGAACGCCAGTCCATAGCTTCCAATATCCACGATGCCTCATCGTTACTTTGTCCAGCACAACTCTGCACGGGCCGAATCCATCGAAAACAGGTCTGTTCTCATTATTATCCAACTTGCAGTATACTGCATCTTCAGGACCAATGGTAACATTTACAGCACTGCCCGCTGTCCATACCGTTTTTTCCACTTCATTATTGCTGGTTGCATTTGATCCTAGGAACAAAACGTATTGGTTGTTATTATCAGCGCCAGAAACTTGGACATGATATTATGGTTTGGGATGGGACATTATAAATTTAGTAACGTGGTCGCTCACAATGGGCCTCATAAGAAGGCTGAAAGTCAACTAAAGGGCAATGGATAAGGCTATGTTTGGAGTTTCCCTACGCTATCGTAGATGAAATGAAGAGATCCGTAATACAACCAAGGTAACCGACATAGCCCGAAGAATTGCCAAACTTAAGTGTCAGTGGGCAGGGCACATAGCTCGCAGAACAGATAGCCAGGCCGAAAGGTTTTGTTGTAGCGACCTCATACTAGAAGACGTAGCGTTGGAAGGCCTCGCACAGAACCGGTCGAAGTGGCGGTCCTTGGGGAAGCCTATGTCCAGCAGTGGAGTTTTTTCGGCTGAAATGATGATGATGATGATAATGAAGTAACGTTAGGGCAAGGCATTCGATTCTATCTGCAAAAAGAGGTAACTGAGGGTTTGATGAAGTAGGACTTGATATTCCTTTCCTTGCGCAGAGGCGCAATTTTTTTTAATCGTGATTTTGATAAGTACATACCTACAACCGTTCAAAAACCGATTTGTTTACCTATTAAACATGGTGCAATAAATGTTATCTTTCTTTGTTTAACTTTAGAAGGCAATCATTTTTGAAACAAAAATAATTGAGATCCAATTCATTAGGTAACATAAATTGGGTCTTTTTGATTTGTTTTGAAAACTATAACAACAATCCCAAAGCAATGCATGTCAGTACCCCGAGTTTGAGTTATTC
The DNA here is from genome assembly GCA_949091785.1 of Polymixis lichenea. NCBI lineage: Eukaryota > Metazoa > Arthropoda > Insecta > Lepidoptera > Noctuidae > Polymixis > Polymixis lichenea. The sequence goes on from OX420952.1 coordinate 8,172,040, forward strand.
TTGTAGTTTACAAATAGGCTAATAGGCGCGATAGTGCGACGCATTTCTAGTAGAAGAATTTCCATAAAGTTTTCATAGAAATGGTTCTACTAGATTTCCGTTGCGCTGCCGCGTCATTGCCTCTTTGGGGAGCCTTAAGAGGAAATTGAAAGTTATGCCCAATAGGTACTTACACTGCACTGTTCTATCGCAGGTCCAAAAACTTCCGGTGGACCTCAAGGCGAAAATTGTGTTTTGATTTAACACGTAAAAATCTGTCGGCCGGAAGTTTAAACTTCTTTGAACTTTGCATTTTGTTTATAAGAATTACGACGTGTAATTTTCGACATGGTGTGTCTTTGCAAATTAGGTATCAAATAGCGAAGCAGTAATGCTCACGAAGAGAGAGGCGGTGCATGTGAGGGAGGGGCAGTATATGCGTCCTCACGGCCTCAGTCACCGTAGGAGATGTCCTGGGCGTCGAGAATCCCAGGCTGATTCCCGGCCACCGTAGGCGCGGGCTTGCGGACGGCGAGTAATGGGTAGCTCGCTGTCCGGTAAGGACTAAGCCTGGGTTGACGGCGCTATGTGTTCCACGCGCGCCTCAAAGAGATGTCAGCACCAACTGATGGGGCTCGAAAGGGCCGATGCCAGCCAGGGGTGCGGGTTGTTCGAAAGCGATACCGCGGCCCCTGCCACACAGGCAACTGAGGGAACACGGTTGGGTTTTAATCAGTAAAAGTCTGACACGCCCTCCTGCTCCACCCAGAGCGCCAGAAGTTATTTGATGATATCGCACCCAAAAAAAAAAAAACTGAAAACGTCATAGCCTGTATTTTTTTGCGCTAAATTACGTAACATAATTTTCGGCAGGTCCCCACGCTGGACGCGTAATAGTTAGTAAATACTTAAACTCTTACCTCGAACACTAAAACAGACAAAAACTAAGAATAAAACAGGAATCTTCGACATTTTGTAATGTCTATCACTTCACTGCCTGCTAATCAACGACAGCAACTACGCATATTGGACAAAAATATGTATGATAATCTAAAACTGACAAAGCATCATTATCTTATCGTTTAGGCGAATTAAATCGATGGATCAGCTATCTGTAGTTTGGAACCAGTGTTTTTGTTTTCGAATGTGCACATCACAGAGTTTCTGTGAAACAGCGTTTAAAATTTCGTGAAGAAAAAACTTACCAACTGCTATAAAAATAAAAGGTCGACGCACACATAAGCACCTTGCAGTATGGAGTTTTATAGAAAAAATCCTAAACGGCACTAGCGTAACTCAGTATTAAGGGGAACCTAGTCGCGGGCTCGAACTCAGTGATGGGCCTGAAAATGGGCCAGAAATCAATGGCCAATAAAGTTTATTGAACTTTTCGATATTTGAGCTTTGTCGGTGCTGAATTGGGTTTTCAGATTTTACACTTCTTTTGTTACTTAAACACGCCATAGGTTAAATTAGCAAGAAAAACGAATCTTTGTTGGCTCCTAACTTTTTAATGGCTTTTTATTTTAGTATCCTGTTTCCGAACAGACAATAATAATAATGAGACAATGGCATTATAGCCAAGAGTCTCGACCAACACCTCAAGAGGCTCTCGTTAGGCAGCTGGATCAAGGGTTTGATCCAGAAAGCAGTATTACTCGACACGGCGCGTATAGTGAGGAGGTTCCTATCTCAGCAGCCCTGACCACCGGTAGCTTGGACCCTGTTCCCGATACCGGTGGGCTAGTATTTTTTATATTTTTAAATGTTTTTATATATATTTTTTTATATTCGAATATTTAAAAATATAATTTGTATGTATTAACGAAAATAAATGAGACAAAACCATACCATGTTTAATTTTTGATGTACATTGTGGAACAGTGGAGTACCTAATACACTCCCGATGTTTGATGGGAAAAATGTGGACTAGATTCACCTTAATGAGAATCTGAATCATTTTGAAGGTTCTAATACATTTCTATATATCGTGCTGCTTATATCGTGTTACGCAATTAATCCGTTTTCAACTTAGATTTTTCCCGCTCCACAAGCTCCAAATGCTCTAAAGACAGGTTTCAACTATTTAAATACTACTTAAACTGATTATTTACTGACTTTTATCAACGTTATATTTCTTAGTAATATTCTTGCGCCGTTTAAGTGAACCAATAAAATTATCAGATTAACAAACGGAGTAGCTCCAATTTGTTACAGTCAAAACACAATCATTTATGGTTTACGTAAATAAAAGAATCTTAACACCTGTCAATCCATACATTTATACAAGTACATAATTCAATCTGACGACGTACAGACGCCAGCACGTTAAGCTACCTCAAACTGTCAAATTTTCCCAATTGAACATGAACCTTATGCATATGTAATAAACATGAAAATCTATCAAAGAAATTTGACAGATTGGGGTAGCTTCATGTGCTGGCGTCTGTACATAGGAACAGGAAAGCCCATCCCAATACTTAAGTTATTTCGTTTTTCATAAATTTTTATTAAATGATGGTCTAGCAGTTTGAGTACTTTATGCAGACCACCCTGATGGTCGAGTCGTTGAGCTCCGTATGTTCTAAATTGTGTTACACGATTACTGAAAAATGTGTGCACTAACTGGAAAAGTACACTCAATTCTGTGTGGTTCTTTCCTCAAAAGACCATTTCAGACACCAATCTACATGATCCTCAAATATTCTGACCAAGATTATTTCTGGTTTTCTATAAAAGTACACATTGACATTGATGAATCTTAATGTCATAAATATTTACTTTGTACAGTAATTATATTTATTCATTATTATGGATGTGAAAACAAACTTATTTTAGATCAAATGCAGTCTTTTTAATAAACAAATTACTACATGACAAACAGTTCGGTTTTACAAGGGGTCGTTCGACTACTGATGAATGTGTTGAGCAGACATGTTTATAATGCATGGGATAGCTGCGATGCTTTGGGCATCTTTTGCGATTTGTCCAAGGCATTCGATTGTGTTCTTCATGAAGCATTAATCAGGAAACTGGACCACTACGGAATCTGGAACGCCTCTCCGGATCTCCTTGCTTGATACTTAAGTGATAGGATTCAGAGAGTTGATGTAAACAGAAAAAAAACACCCGGATCTGTAATAACAATGAGGATCCCCGGGGCTAATTTCTTGGTCCATTTTTGTTTCTTATTTATACATATTCATTTACATGGTCTTCACATGATCTGACCTAGATTATGTCTGGACTTTACAAGAGACGGTGACTTCCGAGTTGGTTTCGGCTTTTCTTCTTAGATTAGTCAGATTGGGAACACCGACCTCATCTACTCAAAATCAAAAGTCATTTATTCAAATTAGGCTGAGAATCAGCACTTTTCGAACGAAAAAATACATAAGACAGTCCCCCAAAACGCCCGCCCACCCTTCACCACTTCTTAGTGCTTTATCTGGGAAGAAGAAGTGGTGCAACAAACTCCGCAGCAACACAGCTGTTTAGTCGGATAGACTTGGTTCTATACGTACAATTACGAGAAACAGAACATTAATTGAATAATTTGTCATATGTCAGCTAGACATGCCAATACAAAGACGTTTTTATTTTGGTATTATGCTTTATTTACATTTTAAACATTTTTATTGTATGTACTTGAGTTAAGTCTAAGGGCGTGGTAGCTTACATATGCAATGCTGCATTATGTTCACATAACTTTTACGACACCAGTTACAACTCGAGGCCACAAATGTTAACCTAGGACCATCGACGTAAAATAAATAAACAGGTAGGTAATCATTAGTAACAATAATAAAATCATGGTCAGCAAGACTACCAGTCACAAGCAGCATCCATTCACAAACAAAACAAACTTTTAGAATAAAGCCACAGCCCCACTGTCTGCGCATGGAGAAGCTACGCACGTGTGTCTAGCGTCACTTTGCAAGAAAATCTATGTGATAACGACTACTGCAACCTACAAACACGGTACGTACGTATTGACGTCAATTCTACACGCGTGGCTTGCTCGAAAATGGCACCCACGCAGCTTAACGCTGTTAACGTGTGTCTAACTGTGTACCGCGTACGACCGCGTGCGTACGCACGCGGTACACAGCTTCACACCTGTGAAGTTCGTTTACCTACCTCACAAGCACCTGCTTGTTAGGTAGGTAAGCGAATTCCCTAGACGGGAAAGTCTAATATTTAAGTGGTAAGTCGGTTAGAATATCAGTATGTACAGGTTGGGGTAAGTTGGTTACATTCTGCTGTTGTGGCTGTGGGGGGGCCTGGGGCTGGGGGTGTCTTCTGAAGCTGTTCCTTATATGGGCAGCTCTCTGATGAGTCCAGTCTCGGTTCCTCTTGCGTAAGCAAGACGCGCCAATCAAGAATACGAAAATGGTGCCGAAGAATAACCATAGAAACATGGCAGTGAACCCTGGAAAAAAAATATATTAAAGAAATTGGTCTGAAGTCCGCTCCATGTGAAATAATGGTATTAATACTAGCATTCGGTAATCGGGTTTAACTGAAAGTCGACAACGACAAAACAAAAACACGAGGAAAGTGGTGACGGACGCGTCACGACATTCACATCAGTTACGTGTGTTAAAATTGTTTAAAAATGTAAAACTCTGATTTTAAGTCACAAATCACCTCAAAGTGTTACTTAAGTATCCCGATAAACAAGTACTAATGTTATCTCAGAGTTATTTATCATAAAAGTGCAGACAAGACAATAATTAGCAAACAGTGTACGTAAAAGTTTCTACAGTGGAAGAAAGTTCAAAAATAAACAATAACGTAGGTACATTATTTTACCTCGCTAAAAGTATTCCGTGTAAACAAAGTGTAATAAACTTATAACAGATGCAACAATAAATGAATAACTGTAGAGAATGAAACCAAAAATATATTGAAACCTTAAGCGGAGGCTGAGACACTCGAAAAGCGAAACAGCAATGATAAAGCCAGTGAGCTCAGTTAGCAAAGTCATCTTAGTTACACTGAGAATAGCTCTTCACTGAGAACATACAGTCCGTTTACAGTTACTACCTCTGAATTTGCGTCACTTTTAAAATCAAAGGGATCTTTATTCTCGTTACAATAAGGTTGCTGTTAGGTTGTTGCCACTGATTAGTCTGTCAAAATCACAGTGATCTATGTTCAGGTTAAAATAAGGTTGTAAGTAGTTGAGTTGCAACTGTCAGAGGTAAAATAACTGTGAACGAACTGATGTTCTGAGTGATCCTTAGATCGTTAACTATTCTCATTGCAACTAAGATGACTTTGCTTTTAAGGAATACGTTCTTAGTGGTTATTATTTTGTATAAGTTGCTAGCTTTTGTTTTGACCACGTGGTAATAAAAAAAAACACCAAAACTTGTGCTAAGTTTCATGATTATCGCTTAAACGGTGTCGATATCTATTTATAGACAGATATTCCAAATCCATTCTGTAATTTTATTTTTATTTTACTAAATAAGCCTGCACTGTTCGACTGCTTAGCAAAGGCCGCCCCAAAGCCTACCAGGCATCCTTTTCTACGGCCACTCTAAGCCTTGCAATACGCGTCACGGTCATCTCGCCACCACTTCCTGTGCAGGGGCCCAAGTCTGCTATTTTTATAAATTCGTCATTCCAACACGATCCCATTGTCATTTTGCTACAAGTTCGTAATCTGCTAAATTCATAACGGTCGATCATTGGTCGGTCAATGGTCTCGTAATAGAATTGTGTTATAATGGCATTGTCGTATTGCCATTATTATAAAACCCGTTAGTAAAAATGATCTTCCAAAAACTACTACTAAATTTGAACATTTATTCATGCCCGATTTCATTTAAATATATATTTTTACATATTACTTATTATTATATATTAGTTTATTAGTGTTAAATTTTAGCAGATTACCGCCTAAGTCAGTCATTCGTTGTTGTGATGTACGAGATTACCAATAAATGCCATTTCTTTCAATGGAGTGTCAGTGGCTGATCATTGGAAAGTCATAATGATGCCATTATGTTAGTAGATTACCAAACTTGTCAAAATCAACAATTATGAAATCAATGATAGACCATTCTGACACTATTGTAATAGCAGACTTGAGGCCCTGGTCTCGGCGGCACCGTCCATCCTTAAGCACCCACCGTCTGGAGACTATCTCCCAGCGGTCAATGTGCATGCGGCTATACACCGAGAAATTTTAATGGTTGTTTTCCCGCAGCGAAATAGTTTTGTCTTGTAATACAATCGTTTAATAAACAAATAAAATATTAGAAATAAAAAATAGCAGATTAACCATTGTGAAAAATCACCACGTTCGAGTTTATTTTGCTTTGAACATTTATGCATCGCTTGTCCCTTTGTTGGTGACGCGTGCGATTCGAGTAGTACCTACAAGTTACCTCTAGTGTGACTATTGATTCTCACGTTTTCGAGTTGATGTATATTTTTATAATTATTTTAAAACAAAAACATTTTCACTTTTTACCTTCTACTACTCCTCATGGCAAGTTGTTCTTCCGCGGGAAAACAACCATTAAAATTTCTCGGCGTATAAATCTTGGATAGATAAAATACTTACTGGGCAGTCCACGATTGGGTTGCCCTCGCGGATCCAAAGCGGAAGTCATGGACACCTCTCCGTCTTCCCCGACGACCTTGGCGACCATTGTCCAGGGTCGCAGGTCATCGACTGTGGGCCTCGGGATGGTGAGGGCGCAGACACCGTAGTCCTCACCCCACTCGGCGACGTACTGGAGAGGGACGTTCTCGGAGGTAAAGCCTACATCAAACCGACAAATGATTTTATTTCTGTAAGTAGGTTTATACAAACACTTTTATACGTCAATAGTATTTTAAAAATTTCTCTCTTTGAGATGAAACATCGAAACTATCTCAAAGGTCTACAGAAAACTGTGTCTTAAAAAGTCTTCCTTGTTTCTTCGAAATTGGGCTTTAAAAGAGACGTATCGTACTACAAATACTAGGTAGCGATCCCGTACCGTATAATTTTACCATAGGGTATTTTTACTTACCTAGTCCGTCGCTGCGCACAAATCTACAGTATTCTAGCTTGGGCCCATTGAATATACGTAAGCGCACCACCACAGAACTGCCCTGCCAGTGGTGATTCACTATCAAGCGCTCTGCAACAGAATAAACATGGTGTGAATTTTACTTTTATGATGTACCGACCATGGTACAAATTGTGTTGAGAAAATAATGCTGATGTGACTATAGTTTCTTTGAGGGTTTGTGGCTAAGTAATTATAGCCGCACGGGTCTATCGGTCAGGTTAACTTACGCTTGCCGCGGTTAATCCGTGGATGAGTAACCATCTTTACATACTAAGACCCCTCCGTGCCTCAGAAAGCATGTTAAGGCGTTAGACCCGGCTGGCATTTGTGGATCTTTGTGACTCATTACGGGTCGTCAGAAGCTCGAAAGTCTGACAACCGGTCTTACCAAGGGGTATCGTATTACCCAGTTACTGGTTGTGGAGGTCAGATAGGTAGTCGCTCCAGGTAAAATACTGGCTACTACCAAGCTGCATCCGGTTAGACTGGAAGCCGTCCCCACATTTTTGGGAACAGACTATGCAGATGATGATGACTTTAGTTTTTTTTAACTTGCTTTCAAGATACTCGCCTTGGAGACAGTGGTCTCCAAACTAGGCGGTACTTGTTTAAATAAATAATAGATAAAAAAAACTAAAAACACGCTTTAAAAACTAAACTAAAAAAGCAGAAAATAATTTAAAAAAGAGTGGGGCGCTTGATATTAATTGATAATAAAAATACCTCAAAAAACACCCGACGCTTTTTCAAAATTATTTTCTGATTTTTAGTTTGATTTTTAAAGCGTGTTTTTTAGTTTTTTAAGCTATTATTTATTTTCTATTTTTTAGTTACAAAACCGTGATTTTTCGGTTACTTTTTTATATTATGGAACAAATTGATGAAATTATTGAATTGTATTGGTCCTCAATAAGTCTACAAAGTTTAAATCAAATCTGACCGTTTGAAATGGGTCAAAATCAAGTCCAAAGGAGTCGATTACAAACATTCTTTCAAACATACCTACAGGTGAAGGTAATATAAAAGCGTGTTAAAAAGCGTGTTAAATAGGATGGTACCCAATGGAGTTAGCATAACATTCTTATACTTACGGTTGACATAAACGTTAACGTAGGCACTCTGTTCCGTAAAATTTCCTTTCAGTCCTACGTTGCAGGTCCACTGGCCTTCGTCCGATGCCCAGAAGGTATTGAACCTGATGCCGCAGTCTCCCGCGTCGAAACCTTTGCCGATGTACTCGAAGCCTGGTGATGAGGTGGCTGCAAAAATAATAATAGATCATGTTTTGGCCGTCTATTCGGTAAAGACCTTTCAAAATTGTTCAAAAATTGGTCGTCATGCATGACATCGTAGACTTTTGTCGACTGAGGAACTGTTTCTACATTTCTTATCTTCAGTTTTAAAATCGCCATGCTTAAGATGGTAGACATAATTCTACAATCTGTCATGTTGTCTACTCTTCCGTCAACAGAATTCATTTCTATGGTGGTCATGGTACACGTGCAGGCATTTGTCAGATATGATACTCACATGGACCAACGTTGTAGACAGTTCCGTTCGGCGCCCTGAAGTAGCAATAACGAACAGGGGCGTCTATGGAGCAAGACAGCATCTTTTCCTCGCCTTCCATATTAGAAACGGATATGTATGTGCTTCGCAACTCCGGCTCTGCTTAAAAGAATAATGTATTGTATGTATTGTATCAAAAATAGACAATAAACATGGAACAGCAGAAGGACTTCATCAAAAGGTGACGCTAGTTTCTGTAGTCACACAAATCCTGTATTATGATATCAAATCTAAGACATCCTAGCATTTTCCAGCGGCTTCTCCGTGTTAATTCAGGTTATAAACTATCTGTGTGTCAAATTTCATCCAAATACGTGGGGTACCTACAATAGCCCGACCACTAGACATAACATCCTTCACATTTCGTCTACAGCTCAGTGCGTTAATGCTGAGCAGTTATGTTATTTGAAAATACGAAGCAATAGACTGACAATATTCTTAAAAAAAAAAAGAATTATCAAAATCGGACTACTCTGTAAAAAATATGCGTCGACTCGAACCTCCTCCGTTTTTTTGTCGGTTAATGAATCAAATTTTGATTGATAGTGTTTCACAATTAGGGTGCTGGTCAGAGCAACCTCCCATTGCAATGGAGGAACTTCCCACCCCGTTCCTTCCAGAAAATAATACACTAAAGGCAGAAGTAAAAAGTTGTTAAAGAGAGAAGTATTCAAGTTGACTCGAAAAACGTCAAAAAGACGCCAAAAAGTATTGCGCCATTGTCTCGCTATCGACAAGTCGAAATAACGGTACGTAAGCATTTACGTAGGTTCCTAATTAGATAACAAAGATTAAGGAGTAGGTAATGATAAGATAATTCTTATATTACTGATTTTGCTTTTTATTTAATTACAGAGACATCCATACTTCCATACATAATACTAATAATGTATTGCGATAGATATGTCTGTCTATTGTTCTGTCTGTCGATCTGTCTGTCTGTCTGATACTGTTTGAGGCCTGAACAGATTTTGATAAACATTTGTTACACGGATAGTTTATAACCTGAATTAACACAAGGATACTTTTATCCTTTTGGTAGTGGGTTTCCTTCTACGTACACGAAGGCGAAGCCGCTTTCAAAAGTAAGTATCCCATATATTTGAGGACTACTAATGAATTCAGATAAAACAAAGCTAATGACTAACTAAGTTGCCTTGGAAATTTTAATCAATAACCAAGTAAGTACTTGAATAAGTTTATGAGTATGTTTATTTTGTATAAAATCAGCCACTCCATTGAACAACTGAAAGCAAAGAAAAGCCATTACAAATGATAAATTATAAACCATCAGAGAGCCAATAACACCTATTTTAACCACAACATTCAACAAATTCTGAAACAAGGGTCGGTACCGCCTGATTGGAACACTGCGATTATAACCTTACCTTACAAAAAGGGTGATCCAGGGAAAATGGACAGCTACAGACCATTGAGTATGCTTCAGATACTTTATAAATTATTTACAAGCCTAATATTAAAAAGGATCTCAAAGACCTTAGACGAAAACCAACCTAGATAGCAAGCAGGATTCAGATTGGGCTCTCTACAAATGACCACATTTTGACTATAACACAGATTATCGAGAAGTACAATGAATACAATAAAGAGCTCTACGTAGCCTATGTGCTATGTAGACTACTCTAAGGCATTTGATTGACTCTGTCTCCCATGAATCTCTATGGCACTATCTTTGTAAACAAGACTTCCACACAAAATACATACAAATTTAGAAAGAAATTTCAGAAACAGCAGTGTCATAATTAAACTGGTGAAAAAAACTGGAAAAAAGGCGATTAATATCCAAAAAGGAGTCGGACAAGGTGATCCTATCTCACCTAGTCTATTCAACGCAATTTCGGAGCTTGTTTTCATGCAGTTAAACTGGCGCGATATCGGTATCAAAATAAACAGCGATTTTCTCAACCATCTCCGTTTCGCAGATGATATTATTTTGATAAGCGAAATAAGTGCAGATCTTGAGCGCATGCTGAAGTCTCAAGATGAGGAGACCAAAAATGTGGTCTTCACATGAACGCTGACAAAACATGCCTGTTAACCAACAGCTCAAGAGTACCTACGATAATACAAGACACCAATTACGTAGCAAACTGTGTTTATCTTGGGCATTTAACAGACCGACAGAAAATGAAGAGGATCGCAGAATAAACAGTGCATGGAGGAGATATTGGTCGGTGAAGAAAGTTTTTAAAGCTATGTACACCATCTTAGTACTCTACGGTTGTCAAAATTGGACACTATCAAAGTCAATTACGAACAAACTTCAAGCCTTCCAATGAGCAATGGAGAGAAGTATGCTAGGAATTAAACTCCGAGACCGTAAAAGAAGCAAAGACATACGACTATGCACTAAAATAATAGATGCTGTGGAACTAGCTTGCAAGTTGAAATGGCGATGGGCAGGGCACGTATCCAGAGCCACAGATGGACGCTGGAGTGAGAGAGTTCTCCATTGGTACCCTCGCGATGCACCACGTACCCGAGGTAGATCCAGGTGCCAGTGGTGCGACGATAGCCGTGGGGTAGGTGGCCGTGACTGGCCCCACCTGGACTAGAATAGCCCAAGATAGAGAGGAATGGCATAAGATGGAGGAGGCCTTTACCCTTAAATGGGCACCCAATAACTTGAATTAAACAAAACATTATGAAGAACAAATAAGAACAAATTTAATTGAATTTATTTTAAGGATCTATGAAATCAATCAATTTATTTAAAGACTATTTTTGTTTATTGTTTAATATTGTTAATATGAATGTTTAAATTATTAAGACAGTATTGTATTTTTTTGGGAAATAAAAGGTTTAAATAAATGACAATGTTTAACACAAAGACAAAACAATTAAAGAAATTGGAAGACGAATAACAAATGGGTGGAAAAAATACTGGTCATTGAAGGAAGTCATGAAAGCAACTGATCTAAGTATTGGATTAAAACGGAAGGTCTTCAAGAACTTGTATGCTGCCTTGCATCACATATGGTAGCGAAACTTGGTCTCTTACAACACACCACAGAGACATGCTGGCACACTGCCAAAGAGCAATGGAAAGGAACATGACAGGTATTAAAAAAACAAGACAGGATTGAAATACCCTGATTAGAGAAAAGACGAAAGTTATTGATGTACTTGCCAAAATAGAGCAACAAAAATTGTGACGCCACATATTAAGAGGCAACTAAGACAAGTGGAATAAAGTTGTGACTGGGTGTGATGGCAAAAAGAACAGGGGTAGACAACATAAAAAATGGAAAGCTGAATTAAAGCTCACAACAGGCCCAAGGGTTCAGTGGAAGTTGTTAGAGGAGGCCTTTGCCAAAAGGCACACTGAACTAAGAGACATTTTTTAAACTGTGGCGGCCAACAATTCCACATACAAAAAACTATAAATCAACAAATGTGGAAAAACACAAAAAGTAAAGTGGCGCCATCTACAATGCCATATGCGAACTACTCAAGACTTGACGTCCACAGCTACATCACGCAAGCAGAGTTTACCACGCAATCTACACATATACAAGATCCCGACATCAATCGTCGGGCAGTTGCCCACCAGACACAACACCCGTCTGGTCGGAGGATCCTCCTTTACCAATAGAGTATGAGTGAACTTTACACCTTGTTCCTCATACCTCTATAAAACTACTGAGAAAATTGTAACAGAAATGTATGTTCAGAATAAAAGGGGGAAGGACGGGAAACGGGAAAGAACTACTTAAAAAAAAAAAGAGTGGTGAACTAACCTGCATGATAATCACTATTGATATAATCATGATCTAGCATTGAATTGTTGATGACGAAGAAGCCATGAGTGGTGGCCTGTGTAGTATGGAGGGCACAGCTCCATATGCCCGGGAGCTCAAAGCGAGGTGCCAAGAGGGCGAGCGTGCAATCATGGCGATCAACATACGACTCGTACCTGTAGAACAAAACAATATTGCACGATTTGGTTGAGCAAATGCAAGTACACAGCCATTTTCATTTATTAAACCGTATAATATATTCCATAGACAACAGGATATTTATATAATTTCTCCCGCTCTGGATGGAGCAAGAGGGGCGTGTCAGACTTTTACTGACTAAAACCCAACCGTGTTCCCTCAGTTGCCTGTGTGCCAGGGGCCGCGGTTTCTCTTTCGAACAACCCACACTCCTCACAGGCATCGGCCCTTGCGAGCCCCATCAGTTGGTGCTTCTAGTTACCGGAATGAGGAGAAAGTAAGGATAGAAAGAAATTCTATCCTTCGTTTCGATTGCCTCTGTAATTGTTTTTTGAAAAAATCCAGGTTCCGACATGTTCGAAAATACCGTAGCTTCTGGAATAGAACTGCTCTTTCTACTTCCGCAGTATGTCAATTAACGGCCGTGGGAATGCGGCATACGACTGCATCTGATGTGTCCATCTTTACAATATACAGTACTAACTTTATGTCGCCGTTGTTGATGTTGTGCGTGTATCCATCGTGCGTTACCCCACCGTTGGCGATGTAACTATTACCAGAAGGGTCGCTGAACCTGCATGCCTTGACCTCGTACTCTTCTGGCACAATACACTTCAGGATCACCATTGTATTCTTCCTCACCACGCTCCCAGTAACTCGCGGCGTGGTGTCAACTAGAAGGAATCAAAGTTACTGCATTGCACGAAGAAATGATACAAGTCAAAACTCAAATTAACCCCCACGCATATAAACGTTGCTTAAGTTAAGAGACTTTTAAACGACAAAACATTTATGATAAGGTAGACGCCAAAGACGTTAAATAAATCTCTTAGGTAGACGCTAATCACTACTTAACATTATAAAGAAATTTTGTAAAGAAGAGGGAATATGTTGTCATGTAAAAGATTTCGATACAACATTTTAAGCCGGGGTAACTGCCTAATATACACTAACAGTGGGAATTGGCTTTCATTTTGACACTTTATTTACAACAAAACGACAAATCGTTTGACCATGAAGCAATGGATTAGCAATATCGTTCCAAATTATTCTGATTCTGATTAATAGTGTGTTTGTTACGGAGGGGCTTGTGGCTAAGTAATATTAGCCGTCCGGATCGATCGATCAGGTTAAGCTACGCTTGCCGCGGTTGGTCCGTGGATGGGTGACCATCTTAACATACCAAGACCTCTCCGTGCTTCGGAAAGCACGTTAAGCCGTTGGTCCCGGCTGTCATTTGTAGATCTTTGACAGTCGTTACGGTTCGTCAGAAGCCCGAAAGTCTGACAACCAGTCTTTCCAAGGGGTATCGTATTACCCAGTAACTGGGTTGTGGAGGTCAGATAGGCAGTCGCTCCATGTAAAATACTGGTATTCAGCTGCATCCGGTTAGACTGGAAGCCGACCCCAACGTAGTTGGGAAAAGGCTAGGCAGATGATGATGAGTGTGTTTGTTACGCAGGGTGCAGAATACGTTAAAATAATATTATATACCAGGTGCTACCACGTCGACGAAGATAAAGCGATTACGAACGGTAACTGTTCCCGGAACGCCAGTCCATAGCTTCCAATATCCACGATGCTTCATCGTTACTCTGTCCAGCACAACTCGGCACGGACCGAATCCATCGAAAACAGGTCTGTTCTCATTATTGTCCAACTTGCAGTATACTGCATCTTCAGGACCAAAGGTAACATTCACAGCACTGCCCGCTGTCCATACTGTTTTTTCCACTTCATTATTGTTGGTTGCATTTGATCCTAGGAACAAAACATATTGGTTGTTATTATCAGCGCCAGAAACCTGGACATGATATTATGGTTTGGGATGGGACATTATAAATTTAGTAACGTGGTCGCTCACAATGGGCCTCATAAGAAGGCTGAAAGTCAACTAAAGGGCAATGGATAAGGCTATGTTTGGAGTTTCCCTACGCTATCGTAGATGAAATGAAGAGATCCGTAAGACAACCAATGTAACCGATATATCCCGGAGAATTGATAAACTTAAGTGGCAGTGGGCAAGGCATATTGCTCGCAGAACAGATACTTAGCCGGCCAAAAGGTTTTGTTTTGGCGACCGTTAGAAGGCCTCGCACAAGGTGGACTGATGACCTGGTGCAGGCCTCAGGGAACCGCTGGATGCGAGAAGCACAGAACCGGTCGAAGTGGCGGTGCTTGGGGACGCCTATGTCCAGCAGTGGACTTCTTTCGGATGAAATAATGATGATGGTGATACTGAAGTAACGTTAAGGCAAGGCATTCGATTCTATCTGCAAAAAGGGGTAACTGAGTGTTTGATGAAGTAGGACTTGATATTCTTTTCCTTGATATTCCTTTTGCGTACAGGCGCAATTTTTTTAATCACGATTTTGATAAGCAGGTAGATACCTACAATGCTACAAAGAAACGATTTGTTTATTAAACATGGTGCAATAAATCTTATCTTTCTTTGTTGAACTTTAGAAGGCAATCAGTTTTTAAAACAAAACAATTATGATCTAATTCATTAATATTGATTGGATCTTATCGTTTAGTTTTAAATACTATAACATCCCAAAATAATGCATTTCTGTACCCCGAGTGTGAGGTATTCTTGAGGTTTAGAAATAGACTAAAGGCTCCCTCCGTCAGGCGCGATGCGACGCCGATGATGCGACGCGATTCTGGGAGAACAATTTTCATGAAGTTTTCATAGAAATGGTTCTACTAGATTTACGCTGCGCTGGCGCGTCATGCCTGTTTGCGGGAGCCTTTATAGGAAATTGAAAGTTATGCCCAGTAGGTAGGCACTTACACTGTTTTATCGAAGGTTCGAAAACAACCAGTGGACCTCAAGCCGAAAATAATGTCTTGATTTCACGCGTAAAAATCTGTCGGCTGGAAATTCAAACTCCTTTGAACTTTTACATTTTGTTTCTAGGAATTACGACTCGTAAATTTCGACTTGGTGTGTCTTTGCAAATTATCAACCGAAAACTTCATAGCCTTAGTCTAAATTTTTACGCTAAATTATATAACATAATTTTCGGCAGGTCCCAGTGAGTCGCTAGACTCGTAATAGTTAGTAAATAAACTCTTACCTCGAACACTAAAACAGACAAAAACTAAAAATAAAACAGGAATCTTCGACATTTTGTAATGTCTGTCACTTCACTGCCTGTTAATCAACGACTGCAACTACGCAAATTGGACAAAAATATGTATGATAATCTAAAACTGACAAAGCATCATAATCTTATCGTTTGGGCGAATTAAATCGATGGATCCGCTATCTGTACCTACTTTGGAACCAGTGTATTTGTTTTCGAAAATGCAAATCACAGAGTTTGAAAATCATTAAATCAGTGTTTGCATGAAGCTTAAGAAACTTCACAATAGCTTTACAAATAAAGGTGAACGTACACGTAAGCACGTTCCACTAGTTTCATGGGAAGAATCATCATCGGCTTTAGTTCAGGTGATGGTGGTTCCGTTTATTATTTAAAAGTGTGCGCTGAACTGCCCCTTAATAGGGTATTACACTCAATTTTGAAGTGTCTTAATTAGATTCTAGAGTGCTAATAAACCACTAAAAAACACAATATTTTTATTTAATCGATTAGTGCCATAAAAAAATGAATTAAAATTTTACATTTTCAAATTTCGCACGTATTTTTACGAAAACGCCGGACGCAGTGGACGCCATATTGCTCTGTGGGTATGACGTCAGTTTCCTATATAAACAAATGCGCTGATATTTTATAAGACAATTGTTTATAATTGTAAAAAAAAAATCTACTTATCGTTGGTTTACTGTTCCTGAATCCAAAATATTATTTCATTAAAAATTATTTTGGTTACGAAAATAATAAAAGTACAAAGTTGCTCAGTTGACATGCCGTATGACATAATAACATGGCGGCTTCTATTTCATGGTGTTCAAAAACAGATTTAAAAAACTGAAATCTTTAAATTGTATTTTAACATTTATTTGGTTGTTTCATGATCTAAAACTAACATTTTCCGACTGTATTTTGCCTAAGCTATCCCAATGATATATTTTTAGATTTTTTCTCTTGTAGAGTAAAATACCCTATTGCGTAAGTAATTGAATCATTTGAAGGTTCTAATATGCTAATCCATTGCTTTGTAAGTTCGATATATTTGTTTGCTCAACGTTGTAAGTAAAGCCATTACTACTAGACTAATATTTTTTTCCGCTCCAGAAACTCTGATGACAGGCAGGTTTCAAATACGGCTTCAATCAGACTTTGCAACTCATCAAATTTAACAGGACGATGATCGTCATTTGCCTAACCTTTTCCCAACTATGTTGGGGTCGGCTTCCAGTCTAACCGGATGCAGCTGAATACTAGTATTTTATATGGAGCAAATGCCTATCTGACCTCCACAACCCAGTCACTGGGTAATACGATACCCCTTGGTAAGACTGGTTGTCAGACTTTCGGGCTTCTGACGACCCGTAACGACTGTCAAAGTTCCACAAATGACAGCCGGGACCAACGGTTTAACGTGTGTACGAGGCACGGGGGTCTTGGTATGTAAAGATGGTCACCCATCCACGGACCAACCGCGGCAAGCGTAGCTTAACCTGATCGATCGACCCGTGTAGCTATTGTTACTGAGCCACAACTCACAACCCGACGATGATATTTTACCTAAATCATTTTAACATGGTGATTTGAACAACGCCTTATGGTGTATTTACGTCCTATTTCTGAGTCTTCCGCCTTTTTAGGGAACAAAAAGAAAAGCAGAATCCCAACAACCCCCCATCCATACATTATACAATACATGGATCTGACGACGTACATAGGAAAAGGAATGCTCGTCCGCGCTATTTAAGTATTTTAGTTTTTCAGTTATTTTTAAATGATGGTCTAGAAGTTTAGTACTTTATGCGGCCCACTCAAATTTCCTTTCTTTTTCGTTCATCGAGCCGTTGAGCGCCTTTTATTCTGAACTGAGCTACACGATAACTGACAAATGTGTGCACTGATTGGACAAGTACACACAAATCTGTGTTTTTTTTTCCTCAAAAGCCTTTTTACCTTTTACTTTAAATTATGTAGTAACAGTTTATTCATTTATACTCTCTTAACATATTAAAGTATATTCTTTGTCGGAAATTTGCAGAAGCATACCATAAATACACTTATTTTTTTGATCTACTCGACACTATTGACGTGTTTGTTGGCAACATACCTAATACTTTAAACTGATGCAACTTACGAATTGTTTCATAAGTCATGGCTAATCATAATATAAATAACTTAACAGCTTATTATCAAAACTGTCGCGGCATGCATACAAAGCTGAAAATAATATTTTTTATTACTGTGTCCAATTCGTATGATATAATAATTTTATTGGAAACCTGGCTAAACAGTAGCATACATGATGACGAGTTCATAGACCAACGATATATTGTTTATAGATGTGACAGATACCTAAAATTGACACAAAAGATGGGGGAGGGCTTCTGGTGCCAGTCATGAAGTGTCTTAAACCGTATCGTACTTCTGTACCGGTTACGTACACCAATGTCAAAGTTTGTGGAATTCGTTCTTGTCCAATTACCGAGTACTGAACTAACAGGCTGTTATTTAATTGGCGCAGTCTGCATACCAGATAGGTCAGCCATAGCTGTTTATAATTTATACTTTTAAACAATATCATAAGAGAAAATTGCATATCCAACCTGTTACTAGTCGGTAATTACAATATACCTGACGCTTGTCGGCAACAGCAAATGGACTCTTCTGCCCTGGTTTGTACGCAAACATCATCAGTTTGCGACGGTCTGCGAAACTCTATGACTCTTCACCATTCCTCCCGATATAATGTAATTAGACATTCGAACGACAGAATTTTGGACTGACATAACTGACTGCTCTGTGATGCAACCGCAGGAGTCGATTTCTGTTCCAATAGACGTTCATCATCCTCCATTTTATATTATAATTCCTTTCATATCTAACATAAGTACCGTAACCCCGTTAATAAGCTTAACTTTTTCAGGGCCAATTACGATCTACTAAATAAAGAGTTGATGAACATCTCTTGGAACATGATACTTGACCAACTTCCCGCAGAGAATGCGGTTAACCTATTCTATGAAACTATTTATAATGTTGTCCAAAAAAATGTGCCACTTTCAAGATCAAAACCAGCACGGTACCCAGTATGGTTTAGCCTATCTCTCATACATATTTGTAAAAACAAACGTAAAGCTTGGATTAAGTAGAAAACATATAAAAAAGCCTCGTATTATGAAATCTTTTCATTACACGGAACCCGTTTTAAAAGTGAGGCTACAAAATGTTACAATAAGTATATTAATTCTGTAGAGGATTCTGTCCCAAAAAACACTAAATTTTTCTGGTCCTATATATCTAAAAAAAAAGTCAAGGCGTCAAGTATGTCATTAAAAAACCGAACTTAGCAACATCCCGAAACTATTTGTAACTTGTTTTCCTAATTTTTCCAGTCTGTTTACCAGCCGTCTACCTTAACTCCCCAATGGTCACCACCAAATAATTATTCGGATCAGTGTGATTTATTACACTATATCTATTTTGACATAATTGTTATTAAAAGAGAATAAAAGATCTAGACCCTTCCTAGGGTCCAGGACCAGATGGACTACCAGCAGTGATTCTTAAGCACACTGCTAAACCAATATGTGAACCATTACACATTATATTTAACAAGTGGATCAGTGAGGGTGTCTTTCCAGACATTTGGAAATGGGACTACATTTCCAAAACCACAAAAGTGGTTCAAAACATGACGTCACAAATTGCCGTCCAATATCTATTATCAGCGCAACATGAAAAGTTTTCGAGAAGGTTGTTCATAATGCCATCCACCCCTTCATCCATAACTATATCATTCGATCATCTGAACAACACGGTTTTGTAAAACAAAAATCCACCATGACGAACTTAGCAATTTACTCTAATTTCCTCTTCCCTTATTGACAAGGGAATTCAGGTGGACGCTGTTTATACGGATTTTCAGAAAGCATTTGATAGAGTGGACCATGAAATACTTCTCAATAAAATAGCGTTGTTCCGTGTGGTGCCGGACGTAAAAGAATAGCACCATGCCATTTCTTCCCGTGGGTTTCCTAGAAGGCGAGTAACGGGCTTACCAGAGAATGGGCAGCAGCGTTCTCTATGCATTTTACCACCATACTGCGATCGCCAACCCGCTTGCCAAGTGTGGCGATTATGGCAATCCACTCCCCGTTTGGAGGAGGCCTATGTCCAGCAGTCAACGTCTTCGGCGGAAATGATGATGATGTAAATAGCGTTCAATGGAATTAAGGGCAATCTTTTGCGGTGGTTTTGCTCAATTATTAGTAACCGCAGCCTGATAGTCGTGATTAATGGGTACAAGTCAGGAAGTGCTGGAATATCGTCCGGTATTCCTCAGGGCTCTATATTAGGACCTCTACTTTTCGTTAACGACATAAACACATGCTTTAAATACACACAATTTCTTTTATATACTGACGATTTAAAATTATATAAAACCATAAAAAAATATTAATTGAATGCTCAGAATTTCAGAGCGATCTTAACCGACTCTCTGAATACTGTACAATTAATAAGTTAAATTTAAGTATACCTAAATGCCATATCATTAGCTTTACTAAAAAAACTACAATAAAATATAACTATACCCGTAGTGGCGTGCAGTCCATAAAGACAGAAAGACACTGCCTACCCAACCTAAATCGTGTAAAACTAATATTATTTTATCAATAAACAAAAAATCTTTATTCAGAAATCAGTGCCACCTGTCAAGCGTCGGTCGTATCATTAGTATCACCAATACAATATCCCGTTCGTTCGTACAATTTGACGCAACTTCGCATTGCAATGCACTAGCGCCGCTTAGTGCCTCGGGAGAGACACGAACTATTCGTGTCTCAATGTTTGTATGTGTGCTCTCATGGTCATGCAGATTTAGTCAGTGTGCGTTCCTATACATACGTGGCACACAATGCACCAAATAACGCACACAACCGTACAGGGTAGTCGCTGGCTTTTTACGATTTTTAACAACGAGTCGAATTACGAAACTTACCGAAGTTTTCCGAACAAAGTTGGTTCTGCGACTATTTTAAAAAGTAGCATTGTTTCATTGAATTGTGACTACATAAACAACCATAATTTGTTTGTCGTATTATTTTCATATGCCGAGTAATTCCGACGCCATTGTTTGTTTTGATTTATTTGTTTTGGTTGTGAGTTAAGATGGCATACAGTATTTAAGATTTTATCATGAATAAATAGTGTGAAAAATAGATAATATTCACTGTGAAAGATGTTCAGGTGGTGTGTGTAAAGAGAAAAGTAAAATGATGCATTTTCAAAACTATCTAGTGGTAAAAAAAAAACAAGTATCGTGAAAAGTAGTTGTACACCGGATTTGCAATTAATAGGTACAACTATAGGTAAAGTCAATCGTAAATTCAATACAAAACAATATGATTCATTTAACTGCCTCACAGGTTGCATGCTGTATAGGTAGGTACAGCAATCCGTTGTTGTTTTTTTTTTTTTGGTTGTTTTAAATTTCTGCCTACCTTGTCTAAAAACTCTGTGCACGCCACTGCTATACCCTATGTGGTACTATACTAAACAGAGTTACGAATGTTAGAGAAAGACCTAGGAATACTATTTGATTGTAAATTACATTTGGCCCTACATAAAGAAAACATCATAGCCAGAGCATTTAGAATGTACGGCTTTGTTACCAGAACAGCTACCGATTTTAGGCGTCTTTGCACATTTTTACATCTGTATCGTTCACTATTCGTTCTCAGCTTGAATATGCCTGTCTGATATGGGGTCCGTTATATAATAAGTATAAAGTAGCCATTGAAAAAGTACAAATTCTTACATACTATGCAATTCAGATGCCAACTTCCACGCTTAACTTACATGGGTAAGTTAAGCGTGGAAGTTAAGAGTAAATTATACATTGCTAAATAATTTACTCTCACTCGAGAAGAGACGAATGCTTCTGCAAGTAATGACACTGCACGGCCTTTATCATAATAAAATAAATAGTATAGACCTTAGTAATGATATTAAAGTTGTAGTTCCTAGATCAATTCATCGTCGTGGAGGGCGCGATTACCGATTGTTTGATCAGGCATCATGCCGGACAAACGCAGGTAAACGTGCACCCCTTCAGCGTCTCATGCAAATGTACAATGAACATTTCTTAGATATTGATATATTTAGGCTAAATAAAAATGCTTTTCGAAGTAAAGTTATTGTTATATAGTTAGTTTGTAACGATATTTATAGAATGTTTCTTTGAATGAGAAAATAACTAGCTTACCGATGAGCCCTCATCATAGCATACCTATTTGTTAATATGTTGAAAATGTTATGGTTAGTACATTAATTTTGTTTTATATACCTTACTGATAAGTGTTATATGTAATTTGATATCGTTTTTTTCGCCAAATAAAAAAAAAAAATAATTCCCACCCTTTTTTGTCGTGGAAATTATTTGCTTGCCATCACAGTTGATGGCTGAATTGTTGGTAAAAATTTGTAAATATTTGAACAACACACGGCACGGCGTGCAGCTGCCGACTAAATAAATGTTCTGTGTTTGTAAGTATAGAACCACAGTCTACACTTCCACAGGCCCCACTGCTGAGCACGGAGAGGCTACGCACGTTGTGTGTCTAGCATCACTTTGCAAGAAAATGTATGTGATAACGTCCACAGCGACCCACGAACACGCTACGCACGATACGCGTAGCTTGCTCGAATATGGCGCCCACACAGCTCAAGGCTGTCAACGACATGCACGCGGTACACGAAAGCAGCGTGGGTACCGGCAGGATTACGATGATAATATTATTGTGTGTTATTAAAGTGCGAGCGTAGCGATCTCCAAAATCTTAACAGAGGGGCCCTCAGATAGGTTGGGTTTTGTTTTGTCTTTTCTTACAGAAATACTTAGCACGAGTTACTATGTAATTTTACGATTCATTTTTGTCGTTTGCTTGGCTCTGTTGCGCACGTTTGCACCTGTTGACTACGATAAGCCGCTTTTCTCTTTATTTAATTGTGGATCAAAACTGTGCTGCTTTACAGTTGTATTGACGCCAGCACACAAAGCAACTACAATCTGTCACATTTATTTAATAGGTTTTCAACTTTATCGCTAAAGTATTAGGTTCAAGATTCATTGGGAAAATTTGACAGTTTCGGGTAGCTTGATGTGCAGCTAGTGACGCTCCCCAGCTAGATGGACCGACGACCTAAAGAAAGTGGCTTTGACAGACTGTATGCGGAAGGTGGAGGACAGGGTGTTGTGGCGCAACATGGGCTGCCTATGTCCATGTGGACTGCGATAGGCTGAGTTGATTTTGTTTATTATGTGCTGCAGTAGAAACGTAGACCCACGTTGTCTGTTTCGTTTCGTAAATCTGTTTTATTTTCATGTTTTTTTAATCATCTTACCCTTTGTATGCACGTGTTGCTGTGACAAATAAATCCACTTTTCTTTCTTTTTTTACATAAACTTTATTTATAAAAATAGAAAAGTTCTCTTTTTTTAAAGGTTACATAATTAAATACACACTTTGTGATGAAAAATTATTATTTAAAGCACTAGCTTTTCAGTGAATAGGTATTTACAATGTAATTCTCTTGTATGTAAGTAAGTATTTAATGTTAGTTAACAATATTTTTTCAACAAAACCATCGATTTCCATTCAAAACTCCTTAAACCTCATTTCTAGTTACTACTACACAGTTTCCAATGCGGAAGAAAACTTTCAAATTAGTTTCTCCTAAATAACGCCAAGTGTTTATTACTTTCATTAAGAAGGATAATATGCTAAGGTAAAGTAAAGTCCCTTGGAGTTTACCCCTTAATGTGCCAAAGAAGTTCCTTGAAATCTTTGCTACAAGATGGCGCTTAGTGTCTGTCGTCGATCGGTCGTTTTTCATCAAGGAGCGTACATACTAATTCCATGCTTTTCATCCAAGGTTTTTTTGACAAGTGACAATCACTGAGCGCTCGTCCACGAAAAAGCGTCCCGTAAACTACCCTTAGAGCATTTAATGCTCTAAGAAACTACCACATTAAATCCACTTTCTTGAAACCGAAGTTTTGAGTTTTATTACTTAAATTCATATTCTCTCTTTTCCATTAAACTAAGAGGTAAATCAATAAAGCATTTCAGTATGTACAGGTCGGGGTTGTTTTTTTTTAAAGCTGTTCCTTATGAACGAAGTTCTCTGGTATGTCCAGTCACGGTTCTTCTTAGGCACGAGGGACACGGCAGCGAGGACCAGTACCAAGCACACGAGGGCAAATAAAGTCCACATCATAATCGGAATGATCACTGAAAGAAAAAAGTTTTTCGAAATTAATCAACTGCAGATTTGTACAGGGTGGCAAGGATATCGATGCGCAACCTGCACCCTAATTGAGTAACACACTATTAATTAGAATCTGTATCATTTTGAAGGATGTTGCTAATCCTTTGCATCATTTGTTAGAAAAAAAAATCTACTCAATGACGTAAATGGGCACGCCACGATCGCGGCGGTAAGTCCCCTCTTTGAGGAGTGGTTTGAGAGGCGGCATGGCGTCCTCACCTTCCGCCTGACACAGGTCCTCACCGGACACGGTTGTTTCGGGAGGTTCCTGTTTCGGATAGGGCGGGAGGAAACGCCCGGGTGTTTCCATTGCGAAGATCGCCCTGAGGACACGGTGGAGCATACGGTGGAGGTCTGCCCGGCTTGGGCGGAGCACCGCCGTGTCCTCATGGAGGCGATCGGCGGCGGCGATCTCTCGCGTCCGGGCCTGGTCCAGGCCATGGTACGGAGCGAGAGTGCATGGCTAGCAGTCGTTTCCTTCAGCGAAGCAGTGATGCTCGCAAAGAGGGAGGCGGCGCACGTGAGGGAGATGCAGTACATGCGCCCTCACAGCCGTGGCCTTCGCAGGAGACGCCCTGGGCGTCGGGAATCCCAGGCTGATTCCCAGCCACCGTAGGCGCGGGCTTGCGGACGGCGAGTAATGGGTAGCTCGCTGTCCGGTAAGGACCAAGCCCGGGTCGACGGCGCGTTGTGTTCCACGCGCGCCTCAAAGAGATGTCATCAGCAACTGATGGGGCCCGCAAGGGCCGTGCCTGCCAGGGGTGCGGGTTGTTCGAAAGAGATACCGCGGCCCCTGGCACACAGGAAAGTGAAGGAACACGGGTGGGTTTTAGTCAGTAAAAGTCTGACACGCCCTCCCGCTCCACCCAGAGCGGGAGAAGTTATTTGATGATTTCCCACCCAGAAAAAACAAAAAAAAATGACGTAAATAACTCAATGAATGTTGTTGAATTGTCAAAATATTACACAATTACCCTCTGTTTTTGCCGTCAGTCCTAGACGTACGAACGCTCTAACTTGGATCTATTTCGCACCTCCGATAAAATAGGGTTACAACTCGAAAAAGTCGAATTTTGAGTTAAATTTACAGAAATACTTAAAGAATGTATATCTTTCGTCTCTAATATTGTTACATCTGCAACTCTAAAACTTGCCGCTAGATAGAATTGTAACGCTTCTTGACTAAGGCACTTTTGACTTCACAGTGATCTTTAATTGTGTTACATTTAATATTGTGATAAAGTCGATGTGCATTTGTTGAGACAAGTAGTGTTACAAATCAAAACATAACATGTTTTAGACAGGTTAAATCTTTCTTTGCTTTTAATAATTTGGGGTTTAAATTCTAGGGCCATGGATGGGGTCAGAGTGCCCACGTATTTTTCCGAGACATTTCTAAGCGGTTGGTCGACGCTTCACGTGACCAGAGGGCTGGCCTATTTTTCGGCCAATGAATCAGAATTTCCATACAACGTGGCAACGTGGAATGACACAAATAAAAATATATGTGAATAATATTAAATCTCTCTATTGTTTCTTAGCAGTAAGTGTGAATTATGTAGGTATTTTTTCTTCATGTACAGAGGCCAGCCCAGCACAGCAAGCTACCCTAATCTGTCAAATTTCTTTGATATAGTTTCAACTTTATTGCAAAAGTTTATGGTTCATGTTCAATTGGGAAAATTTTACAGTTTGGGATAGCTTGATGCTGGCGTCTGTACATTATCTATTCTGTGTCTGTATTTTTGTGTACCTGTGGAGAACGTTGTTAGTTGTATTTTGCATATTTGTATAACTCTTTAAGTTCGATTTATTTGTAACAAAGTGTAACAGAATAAACGCAAGTCCTGAAAGTAGTTTGCTCAAAATTGACTACTGAATCAATAACAATACAACTTTTAATATAAAAATTGAAGGGTTATTTTTTTTGCAAAAAGTATAGGTACAGTTTCGCCATATTTACCGCTGATTGAGCCAAAGAAAATACAATCTTATATTAAGGTAATAACGCTCAATTAAAAAAAAAATAAGTATATTAATATATATTAAGATCAACACCGTTTTCTTAATCCCTACCTACTATCCCTACTAATATTATAAATGCAAAAGTAACTCTTGTCTAGAAAGACACGAGTTACTTTCGCATTTAAAATAAAAAAAAAGCAATGAATTTACGCTTTCACGCCTAAACCGCTGAACCGATCGTCATAAAAGTTGGCAAAGAAGTAGCCTGGCATGTGGAGAAGGACATAGGCTACTTTTTTACGCGATAACCAACAACCACGCCAGCGAAGCCGCGGGCAAAAGCTATGAAAATAAATTAATCTTAAAAATAAAATGTTTTGTCATTGTATTAAGCTTTTAACTCTACACTCTAATTAGGATGTTTGATGTATATTACTTGTATAATGTGTAATTGTTTGGTCTTCCGAATAAATAATAATCGATACTTACACGACTGTTGACTCATCAACGGTGGTGGTGCCACAAAAGTGGATGTCATGGACACCTCCCCCTCTATTGCAACAGTCTTGGCGAACACCGTCCAAGGGATCAGGTCCTGAGACACGGGGCTCGGGATATTGAGGGCACACACACCGTTTGACAGCTCATGCGAGTTGAAGTCGTACTCGAAAGGAACGTTGTCGGATGTGAAACCTGTAACAAATAGATTATTATAGTTCCAATTCGTATTAAGGCTTCCTCAAACAGCCGCGACGCGACAGCGCGACGCGACACTTGTAGAACAATTTCCATTAAGTTTCCATAGAAATTGTTCTACGAGTGTCGCAAGGCGACCATCGCGTCGCGCTAGTCTGCACGAGCCTTTATCATTTATCTTAGTATTTCTCGAAATTCCGAAATTTCTCGAATCCTAAAAAGTAGAAAATCGTTCTCAAAAACCACCCCACGCTGTCTAAGGTGTTTAAAGCGTGTTTTTTAGTTTTTAAACTATTATTTATTTTCAATTTTTTAGTTCGGCTAGCTACAAAAACGTGACTTTTCTGTTTTTTTTTGCCAGCTTCATTAAATTATTGAATTGTCATGGGTCCCTGATAAGTGTGCAAAGTTTCAAATCAATCCGACGATTTGAAGGGGGTGAAAATCACGTTCAAAGATTCTGTTACATCATCATTTCAGTCGAAGGACATAGATCTCCCCCAAAAGGAGGTGGTTTGCCATAATCGCCACGTTTGGCAGGCGGTTTGGCGATCGCAGTATGGTGGTAAAATGTATAGAGAACGCTGCTGCCCATTCTCTAGTAAGTCCCTTAGTCGCCTTCTACGACACCCACGGGAAGAAATGGGATGGTGCTATTCTTTACGTCCAGCAACACACGGAACGACATACATTCTGTTACATACCAAGCTAATAAAAGCGTGTTAAAAATAAGGTTACACATTCCCATAATTCTCGACATCAAAAATATATTATTGACATAGCTTAGGCAAAAAGCAGTCGGAAAATGTTAGTTTTAGTTTATGAAGTAACAAAATACATTTTAAAATTAATTTCAAAGATTTCAGTTTTTTTTATCTGTTTTTGAACACCATGAATTAGTAGCCGCCATGTTATAACGTCATACCGCTGAATAAACTAATCAACAGAACAACGTTGTAGTTTTACTATTTTCGTAACCAAAGTAATTTTTATTGAAATAATATCTTACATTCAGGAACAGCAAACCAACAATAAGTAGAATAATAACTCATTTTTTAAATTATACACAATTATCATACAAAATATCAGCGCATTTGTTTACTTAGCAAACTGACGTCATATTACCCACAGACCAATATTGCGTCCACTGTGTCCAGCGTTTTCGTGAAATTACGCACGAAATATGAAAATGTAAAATTTAAACGCATTTTTATTGCACTAAAAGATCAAATCAATTTGTTGTCTTTTTAGTGGTTTATTAGCATTTAAGAATCAAATTAAGACACTTTTCAAAAATGGGTGTAAAACCCTTTTCCCAAAGGTCTAGTGTCCCATGTAATAATAGAGTCCAGACTCCGGGCTGCTATTGAGAAATACTTGATGGGAAAATCCGAGAGAGATGTGCAGAAATGCCGACAGGACCTCATGTTAAGCAGGTAGCGCTTGCGAGCCCTAGACCAACGGGAATGGGAAAACGGGGAATGTCCCGGGAAAATTGGTTCTGGTTCACAGATCGTACCTATAGAGGTGGAAGTGCCAAGGAAGCCGGCAAAATACAAGTTTTCTAACGGTTTTAGAAATTTGCGGGTCAGTATTAGTCTGTATTTTAGTTATAGCCCTTCTTTGCCTGCCGGACACGGTGATTTCAAGCTCTATGGTTGTTTCCGAGACGAATAAGGTGGTTGTCTTGACAAATTAATGGGAGGGGTTGCTATCATGCGGTAGCATACCTCATAGTGATGTCAGCAGAAACTGAAGGGGTTCGCTAGGGGCAATACCTGCCAAGGTCGCGGTTCTGTTTGAAAGAGTTACCGTGGCCCCTGGCACACAGGCAACTGATAGAACACGGGTGGGTTTTAGTCAGTAAAAGTCTGACACGCCCAGCTCCGCGCAGAGCGGGAGAAGACGTTTGATTATTTCCCACCAAAAATAAAGAAGAGTTGCTGTCATTCAGTCTAATGGGCGTCAATGCAGTTTTTTGCTTACCTAGTCCGTCGATACGGACAAATCTGCAATATTCCAGGATGGGTGCACCCCCTACTTGTAGGCGTAAGCTCACCGAACTGCCGTACCAACCGTGGTACATCGACATGGGCTCTGCAACAGAAGAAATATAACATGAAACTACCAAGGACATAGGTGATGATGATGATGATGGGGACTCCCTTTTCCGCACTTAGACTCTCATTCGGTCCGTTGTGCGTGGGCATTACGGCTAACAAAGCCAGCCTCGCTCCGCCCAAAAGCACAGAAGCGTCCTGGGAACTTCACAGGCTTCGCGGAGCGACCTCATTCTTCTGAGGATTTTTTCACGTTGAGAAGCCACGGCCTCACATTCCAGAACGACGTGGGCGGCTGATTCAAGGACATTGGTGTTTATCTATATATATATATTACAATATCATTATTTTCGTCTGTTAAATGTCCCATCCTTCCACACATTCGGGGGCTACGCGACGCTATTATCAATTCATAGTCCAACAATTTTTTTTATGACCGGCGAAAAATTTCTTCGTTAGGGGGTCTAGAATTTTATATAAAGTTTGCGTACTGGTTAAAATGTATCCTGTATACAAAAGGGTATTTGAAAACAGTAAATAAAATGTTTATTTAATCACCCAAAATGACGAAGTTCTATGCGTTATAAAGTCAATGCTAGGACAAGGAATCGTTTTACGTGACAAGGATAGAAGAATATTATATTCATTTTTTGCAAATCCTCTCGTTTCGTAACATCTTTAAAATAAGTGTTAATTCGTGTTTATTTTTAATACAAGTCAAAAACCATAATGAATGTATTAAGTCCTAATTACATTTACTGGGTCATTGCGTTCGAATTTAACCTGGATTGGGTGTATTTACACTTTCATCAGATATTTTTTGAACAGACATTAATTAACTAACCTTGCTGTTTTGCTGACAATACAGAAAGCTAGATATCTTCTTTACTCGTTACTTACCAAAGACGCTAACTTCGAAGGTTCTGCTCAGTTCTTCGTGATTGTGGACCAGTCCTACATTGCAGCTCCAACTACCACTGTCATTCCGCAAGAGGTTATCAAACCTGATGCCGCATTCTCCCGCATCGAAGCCGTTGCCGACGTACTCGTAGTCTGATGATGAGATTGCTGTGGAATAATAACAAGGGTTGTTTTAGATTCTACTATTATTTATTACTAGGTGTTGCCAGTTCGAAAATTATCTCACAGAAACGTACTACCGGGATAAAAAGTAACCTATGTGTTATTCCAGGTTACAGACTACCTGTGTGCCAAATTTCATTCAAATCCGTTCAGCCGTTTTTGCGTCAAAGAGTAACAAACATCCATCCATCCATACTTACAAACTTTCGCGTTTATAATGTTAGTAGGATTAGCCATTAAAGTCTCACTGCTGGGGGCAGGCCTCTCTACTCTCTTTCCATCTCTCTCTGTCCAGAGCTGCCAAGGAACAATCTTTATTAAAGGAGTCCAGCTCTAGGTAAGTTACTCAATCATGCAAAAATGGCCGAATGGATTTGGTTGGAAGGCACACAGATACCTGGAATAAAACATAGGATACTTTTTATCTCAGTAGCACCTTTCCGTGGGTTTATTTCCGACAACCGAGTGGGCGAAGCTGCTGGCAAAAGCTGGTTCAAAATAAGCAAGACGTATTTGTGGGTTCTGAAAACGAGGCCAGTTTGTGAGTGCCTCCGGTTGACAGTTCAGTCACTGGTATCATGCAACGCGTCAGTTAACGGACAAGCCGCTGTACTGACTCACTGAACAAAATACACTGTCAAAAGTTATCACTCTACACGCTCTAACTCTACAAGGTCTAATTTCACAAACTCTTCACCTTAGTCAAAATATGTGGCTTGGCCATTTCGCTACATTCGCATGGGCGTAAAGTGAAAAATGTATCCACTGTTCATTACTTTTCTGTTATACAATAGTTCTTGTAATAACGAAACGGCCAACATATTTTGACTAAGGTGTACAGTTTATGAAGTTAGGCTTTGTACAGTTGTGGAGGTCTGCCCGGCTTGGGCGGAGCACCGCCGTGTCCTCATTAAGGCTATCGGCGGCGGCGATCTATGAAGGCTGACTCCTGACTCCGGGCTGTCACTGACTAAACTGCCTCGGTTAGTCCCCCAAACATAATATTCTTTATTCAGTGTTGTCGGAGCATATCTTTTTTACATAGGTACATCTTTTATACAGGATTGGTCGTCATTAACTTTATCGTCTTTTACAGAATCTATCCATCTTATCTTTGGTACTCTTCTAATTAATAGCCATCCACGTTCATACCCAAAACTTTTATTATGGCATGTTCCTCATTCCTCCGTAAATCTATCATAAATACCATAACTGTTGAAAAATTGTAAAGAACACTTTCCATTTATCGCGCCTTGTAAAATGTCCGCAACATAATGATTGCCTGATACATCATTTTAGGCGTCTTATTCAAACACTATTACAGTCTATTATTAAAACAATCACAAACAATCTTCAGACAATTTCTTGTCCAAGTAAAAGTCAATGAACTTTCATTTTCGAAAATGGAACCTTCTGGTTATAACTATCAAAAAGTAACCCAAGTAATTGGGTTCTGCCAGGGGTGCGGGTTGTTCGAAAGAGATACCGCGGCCCCTGGCACACAGACAACTGAGGGAACACGGGTGGGTTTTAGTCAGTAAAAGTCTGACACGCTCTCCCACTCCACCCAGAGGAGACGTTATTTGATGTTTTCCCACCCAAAAAAAAAAGTTATTGGGTTCCTACTAATTTATGAAAAACAACATTCCATTTCACTCGATACATTATAATACGTCGATGATACAATAATTATATCGATCTACGTTACAAAAAGTGGGTTTAGATTATCTGTGATACTCACATGGACCAACGTTGTAGACAGTTCCGTTCGGTGCTCTGAAGTAGCAGTAGCGAACAGCGGCGTCTATGGAGCAAGACATCTTCACTGCATTGCCTTCTTTTCCCCCAAATGTAGAGGCGGCGCTTTTCAATTCCGGCTCTGGAAATTAATATTTTTAATTATACTTTTTGGAAGACTGCTGAATTTAAACAGGGTACATTTTTAACCAGTGCGCAAACTGTAACCATTAATTCAGCATAACATTCTAGAACCCCCAGCGCAGAAATTTTCCGTCGGTTATACAAAAAAAAAATCAGCTGTTTCATAGAAAAGTGCAATACCTATGCGGTCAAAATGTATGGAACAGCTGAATTTTTTTTTGTATAACCGACGGAAAATTTCTGCTTTTTATGCTGAATTCATGGTTACAGTTTGCGCACTGGATAAAAATGTATCCTCTATAGGATTAGGCGATATGCCGGCCGTGTCGCCGGCATAGTGGGAGCATTAAGAGGGAAGCGCCAGGGAGGGTAGCCCGCGAAATTCAGATTCTCTAAGTTCATTTAATCC
The DNA here is from genome assembly GCA_949091785.1 of Polymixis lichenea. Taxonomy (NCBI): domain Eukaryota; kingdom Metazoa; phylum Arthropoda; class Insecta; order Lepidoptera; family Noctuidae; genus Polymixis; species Polymixis lichenea. The sequence goes on from OX420952.1 coordinate 8,204,149, forward strand.
TATTGAATGACTATTTTATGAAAAAGTCATTCAAAGAGTGAAAATGAACTTTTTTGATGATTTTAATTGTTGAATTAGGGTTGTATTGATGATTTTAATTCTTTAAAGCCATATCCCTACTAATATTATAAATGCGAAAGTAACTCTGTCTGACTGTCTGTCTCTTACGATTTCACGCCTAAACCGCTGATCCGATCGTCATGAAATTTGGCAGAGATATAGCCTGGGATATGGAGAAGGACATAGGTTACCTACTTTTTTACGGGATAACCGGCACCCACGCGGGGTGAGCCGCGGGCAAAAGCTAGTATTATATTAGCCATAAGTATACGACTTCTAGTATTTCGACTTCCTTAGCGTATCTTTCTTGAGATAAATACTTACCTACTTTTTATTGAATGCCATACAAATTACAATGGGAAACTAGAAAAGTTAAGGAACTTGTATTAAAAAAAAAAACAACTAACTAAAAAAACACAATATCCGTATTACTTAGTTGTATTTACGTAGTCTAGCCCAGTGTTTAATCATTAACATTGATCATTGATGATTAAAAATATCTATCAGTTGTAAAACTATTTATAAACTAGGTCAATGCCCCATCACTTAGATAAACATATTACTCAATATAATGATAATAGCGCTTGTTTTATTTAGTAATAGCATAATCAGCCTGTGCAAAGAATGAAATGCTTTGATAGATGTCACATGTCTTCGAATTTTTGGTTCTAAGACATGCCGATGATGCCGATACGATGTTTTTCTTCACCGTTTTGGGAGCAGTGGTGATGAAATAATTTAAACAAAGTAAAGCGTCTGAATGGATTCGAATCTAAAACCGTAAGTAGCGGCAGTTACCGTGATTGGAGCAATTGAAATAGATGCTGCCGAAGTAGAAGTAAAACTTTTTAACTCATTAAAAATGTAACTGCGAGCTCGGTCTGCCATGTGAATGGTTTTTGCACAGAGCAGAGTGAATGATTTAACAAAAAGAGCACCTAGTTAAATAAAGGCGAAAGAGAAATAATCCTTGACAGAATTTATAAGATTATACACCGTGAAATTTTAATGGTTGTTTTCCCGTGGCAGAACAACTTGCCATAAGGAGTACTTTCGAAGCATAGAATAAAAGTAAAAAAAATAAAGATTTTTTGTTTTAAAATAATTAAAAAAAATCATCAGCTCGATAAAACACTACTGGATAACTACCCCACTAGAGGTAACTTGTAGGTACTAGTCCAATCGCACGCGCCGCCGACAAAGGGAACAGTGATGCATAAACTATCGCACGTGGTGATTTTTCATTAAAAAAATCTGCCATTTTTTGTTTCTAATGTTTTATTTGTTTATAAAACGATTGTATTACCAAGACAAAACCATTTTGCTGCGGGAAAATAACCATTAAAATTTCAAGGTGCATAAATAAGATTACTAATAAATAAATCTCACTAATTACGATAGTGCTTTCTTGTACAGAGAATGTTTGGAGGCCACAAAAGGGATGACGCAAGGCAAATTGCGTGCAGGTCTTTTTTTCTTTTTTTTTTTTGAGTGGGAAATCATCAAATAACTTCTCCCGCTCTGGGTGGAGGGCGTGTCAGACTCTTACTGACTAAATAAAACCCACCCGTGTTCCCTCAGTTGCCTGTTTGCCAGGGACCGCGGTATCTCTTTCGAACAACCCGCACCCCTGGCAGAAATTGCGTGCAGCTAAGGTGAAAACTCTAAGAAGGATGTGTGGTGTTACGTAAATGGATATAATAAAATACGATAAAATGAACAAAGATTTGAATATGAGTATAACAAATCGCTAAGTATATAAGAGGAAGTCTGAAAGTGGCGCCTGTGGCGGGGATTGAAAAATTGAAAGGATATCAGATGATTATGCAGAGGAACGAGGATAATATCGAGAGTAAAGTTCTGAGTTTGAATGTTTGATAGCTATAAGAGTAGGGGAAGACCAAAGAAACAATGGATGGACTTTGTGGAAGATGATAGCAAGATAAGGGGTTACTACCAAGATGACGACTAATATAGAACCGATGTCATCATAAAATCGGTTAGAAGGCATCAACATCGTGCTGTCAAAACATTATATTTTGAGGAAGTAAACCCACCATTATAATAGTAACTAGTCGGTTGATCCATTATGGACCCGGTGACGGTAAGGAAGGCATAACTGATGTCCCGTTCGGTGTTGACCGCACAGCGCCATATGCCTTGGTACTCCAAGGAAGGCGTTAAGAGGCGGAGAGTGCAGACATGGCTGTCAGAATCTGATTCGTATCTGTTAGACAAAACAATATAAAAATAAATTATCATAAGCGGTTCTATGGGCAGTTGTAAATAGTCAACAAGTAAGCCTGTTACGACGAATCTGGCAAACGAATTAAGAGCTAGAATAGACCCTACACTATACCGGAGACACCACTCGCGATGAATAATAATTAACAAAAAAAAAAAAAAAAACAGGTCTCGGTTATAGCATTTACATTGAGGATGAATTTTAACAAAATCAAAATATTTTATTTCACATAAACCTGTATGGGCGCTTATGAAACGTCAAAAGATAGGTGCACGGTTCCAATTTATCGCTTCCTATGGAGAAGAGCCGGCAAGAAACTACGGTTACTATTTTAAAAATAATTGGCATTTAGAATGTTTTCAAATTACAGTGATAATAGGTATGGGGAGGATAGTGCAGGCCTGTCAATAACTACCAGGTACTTATAAAGAGGAATGAAAATGAAGAATAAAAAATCGTCTACAAATCTACAGTGTGCAAGGCCTACAACTCTCATTCACAATATTTAAAAGAATCTACTATAAAAATGAAATGAAATGACAGTACTTCAGACATTCTATGTAAATAAAATCGTTGATCCTAAAATTGACAGTGATATGTCAGTAGCCTTAGCTATACCTAAAGTTAGCTTGTAAAGCAAGAACAAGTGCATTCGTTGTTGAGTTGAGTAGATCTAAAATGACGATTGACAGAAGGTACTGAGTACAAACCGTATGACGGCCCCGCTGTACCCGTCTTGCCCAACCCCATGGCTGGCGATCAGGACATTACCGCTTGGGTCGCGGAACAAGCAGGCATGGACCACGTTCTCTCTTGGCACGGAACACGTCATTACCACCGAAGAACCATTCTTCGCCACGTCCGTTGTGACAACTGGCCTGGAATCTGGAATAGATTGGGGTCATCATCACTGACTTTATCATTCAGCCGAATATACCCCATGGACTAAAGGAATCAAAAAGCGTTGCTACTACGAAACTTCCGTTTGCTTCTCGCACCCATAGGATTCCCGTACCCTTGAGGCTTCTTCAAAAATCCGCGACGCGACAGCGCAATGTGACACTTGTAGAACATTATTTCCATGAAGTTTTCATAGAAATTGTTGTAAGGCTCGTGCAGAATAGCGCGACGCGACGGTCTTGTCGCGACAGTCTTAGAAAAATTTCTGTGAAAACTTCATGGAAATTGTTCTACAAGAGTCGCGTCGCGCCTATTTAAAAGAAGCCTTTACGAGTGTCGCGACGGGACCGTCGCATCATACTAGTCTGCACGAGCCTTTAAACCGGCCATAAGAATTGTGGTAGATAATTCGTTAAAGTTCTAAGCATGTCTTCATGAAACATGATTCTGAATATATTTACAAACACAAAACAATAATAAAGATTCTACATCAAAGGGATCCTTCAAATAATAATAATAAAAATCATTTTATAACATACCAGCTGATATCACGTCCACGTAGAATCTTTCCTGACGAAGCATGACTGTGCCAGAAACGCCAACTGATATATCCCACCATCCCTGTTGGGCCTCCGTTACTCTGTCCACCACAACTCTGCACGGGCCAAATCCGTCGTAAACATAGTTATCGTTGGAGTCTATGAGCCGGCAGTACACTACATCTTCAGGACCGAGGATAACATTCACGGAAGTACCAACAGGCCATACCATATTCTCCACGGAGATTTCGACAGATTCTAGGAATACATTTTTAAGATTAATAATTGTGCCCAAACACCTGACATGAGATTATAGATAGGAAAAACGTTAGGTTATATGAACAATATGTAACTATTAGTGAAGCATTGTGTCATTACTTTATATAAAATCGTAAGGGTATTCAATAGCATTACCTAAAATATTCACTTCAACAGTGGCTCTGTAAATAATTTGGTTTCCATATACAATAGCCCATGATCCATGTTGAGCACGCGTGACATTTTTAACAATGTAACCACAAGAACTATAACGAAATTGGTCAACTTCAAAGTGAGTAACTTCAGCATCATTAGCATACAGTTTACAAGTGTGATACATATGCGTAGCATTCGGTAGACTCAGATACAGATCGGCTCCTTCTGTTATTGTTATTGCATCTCCTAGAGACGATGTTTCTGAAAGAATATGTTTGTATTCAAATTTATTATCTGTAATCAATCATTGTCCGATAGAGTGTATTAACTGTGTTATCTATAGACGTGACCCGATAAACGGATAATCATCATTAATTTAAATATTATCGATTACCTTCGATGCGGATCGTAAAAGGCCGCCTTCTTTCGATAGCAATGGATGACCTGGTAGCTCTTGCGATCAGTATCCATTCGCCGAGCATGTCCAAGTCCAGAACATCGACCTTAACGCCGCATTCGATGCCTGTTTCTTCTAGAATTTCTACGTTGGGGACATGAAATCCATCTATAAAGGCGTACTGCAAGCCATTTGGTGTCATCAAGTGACAACTCTCATGTTGAACAAAGCTTGCGGTGGTAATAGTTACTCCATGTGACGCCCCAAATTTCGTATCCAGAATTGTTTCCGTCAAATTTTCAACAACTCTGAATTCATCCAAGACAGGGCTTGCCGGATCTGGAAAAAATATATGGCAAAATGTCAACAGGTTGACTTTTAATTCTACTTCCTACTAATATTATAAATGTGAAAGTTTGTGAAGATGTTTGGATGTTTGTTACTCAATCACGCAAATACGGCTGAATGAATTTGGATGAAATTTGGCACACAGATAGTTTATGTCCTGGATTAACACATAGAAAACTTTTTATCCCGGTAGTACGTTCCCGTGGGATAATTTACGAACTGCACGCGGGCGAAGCCGCTGGCAACAGCCTGTAAAATATATTAAACGGTTTTAATAAGAAATTGATTAGCTATTTATCCAACAATCTAACAAATTATAAATGATAGAATCGAAATCCTCACTCCTTACGTTTTAATCCATGCCCGTTAAACATAACAGACAAACTTTAAAACTTAGTTACCTTCTTGTATGACATGTATCGTCTGCCGTCTCTCAGTAAACTGATTACCATTACTGAATTTGCCAACAAGCTGCCATTCACCCAGCATGTCCTTAGTAATTGGGCTCAAAGTCATGCGACAGGCTGGTGCGTCCACACCCTTCATAACTACTCCATTTGGAGCCATGCCATTGTTCAAATCATAAGATTGGCCTGTAGGCATTCTGTACTGACAATTCTCGACTTGTCCAGCAACACTTTTTACACTAACTTCCAGGGTGCGTCCCAAAATAACGAGATGTCTGTCTTCTGGTAATGTAGTTACATTATACGCCTGATCATAAGGTCGCTCCTCATCTGAAACAGTATCATTGTTAGACCTTCAGCTTCATACATTTACAAGCCGTGTGCCCAAAACATGACGAACTTGTATTTAAACATTTGTTCCGTATTTAACCCCTATTGGGAATAAATTCTTAAAAATGCTTCCTTAGTGCTCATCTTCGTTATACGAGAACCCAGCAATTTAGGTTATGCGTTGTCTATCAGTGAGTGACTGGATTTAAGATTTTTATGAAGTACATATTTAATTATTATTTAATTTTCAATACTTACTGTACAGGAAGAATTTCAATGGCAGATGTATTTCATGCAAACCTAAAACCGCTCCACGGAATTTGCCATAGATCGTCCATTCTCCTATAGAGGTGCTATCGATGTTGGTGAAATTAATGCTACATAGATGTTGACGGTCGAAAGCAATTCTTTCTATGTGAGGATAATTGACGTCACTTGTGATAACGAGGTCTTCACCATCGGGCGTTATGACGTTACAGGTGACAACAGCTGCTCCAACGCTCGCCACTCCAGGATTTACGTTACCACCGAAGTGAACTGGGTGACTAAACATATTCTGTGTGACCGAACCCCACACAGTATTCGGGGTATTGTTGTTATCTAAAAGTTTGAATAAAGCACAATTATAAATTGAAAAATTTAAATATGTATACAGAACAATTTTGGCAAAAACATTACTTGGTCATTGATAGCGATTTAAGTAATTTCTAATAATCTAAGCAATTCTATAGAACACAAAAAAATCAAACTTACTCCAAACAATATTGGCAGGTTGGCATCGCATTTCATCTAGTTGGGTAGACTTGCCACACAATCTCCAGTTTCCTAACAAACTTGCAGACATCGGTCCTAAGGTGATTCTACACGAGACAAAGTTGCTACTTTCTTGTACAATGACGTGTTCCATGTTAAAGTCTTCTACCTTTGTGAGTTCTCCATTTGGAGGCCGAACATAACACTCCTCTTCAAATGATCCCTTGTCCAAAGATATATCAATGAAAAGTCCCAGTCTTGTGAAATGGTCTATCGTGCTTAGTACCTTTATACCTTCATCTTCGTTATGCTCTGGTTCTGAAATGTTTTTAATAGTTCGGGATACGGAACAGGTTTTTTTAACTTAGTAATGGAATGGAACTGAAAATATTAGATAGTATGTAGTAAAAAAAATGTACGCCCCCTCCACTGCTTGTTACTGTTTGTGTAAGAAATTTTGTGGAGGGGCCCGCAATTTCTAATTACATGATTTTGATCTTTTGTTTATATTGACTTTAATTAGGTACCTTTAGGTAGTAGATTCGGTGTGGTGGCGGACGTAAAAGAATAGCACCATCCCATTGCATCCCACGGGTGTCGTAGACGGTGACTAAGGGACTTACTATAGAATGGTCAGCAGCGTTCTCTATGCATTTGACCACCCGCCTGCCAAGCCAAGCGTGGCGATTATGGCAAATCCCCCTTTTGGGGGAGGCTTATGTCCAGCAGCGGACGTCTTTCGGCTGATATGATGATGATGATGATGATGAATTAGGTACCATTATATGCTTACCTGTAACAACCACAGAGAGATCGACGGATGCGGAGCTTGCAGGGTCTGGCAGTTCATGATCGTAGGTCAGGACCCAGACTCCTTCATCGTTGATATCAACATTACGTACAGTTACCATACAATCTGACCACGAATCTTTATGTACTTGATATTTGTCAGTTGTGGCGCTTACATCATGTGGTGTGAATTGAAATATTCCATTTTTTGGTGATCTTAAGCTACAAGTTTTCACACTGTGGTCTGGTTCTGCGACCACAAAGATTCCGAAATACCTTCCTTCGCCTACGGTGATATTTCTTCTCGAATCGCTGCCATCAACGTCATCTGCAAATAGTATTAGTATTTAAATCGTCGCGACTTACGAGTAGTCGTAGGTTCGAACCCGGAAAGGCTTTTTACTTTGTGTAAATTATTTCATCACCACTGCTAAACAGTGAAGGAAAACCTAGTTAGGAAATCAGCATGTCACCAAAAATTTAAAGACATGTGACATCTATCAACCCGCCCTGGACCCGCGTGATGGATTACGGCCCGTTCCTTCTTACAGAGATGAGGCCCGTGTCCCAGCAGTTGAAACACTATAGGCTGATAATGCTTATGCTTATGCTATATGTAGAGAAGAATTTTTCAGTAACGAACACTATGTTTTATCATTAAAGGTTCACATGTATACGTGAAAAAGGCAAGACAGTAAAAGTATGAATGATTTTGTGATCGTGGATGAAAGATTAAAGAGTAAAGTTACAGATACTATAGAGCATATCAGGATGTTAATGTAGGGACTGTTCATTATTCAATGGCGTCACGGAGTTTGAGTTTCAGTGACTGCTCTAGAAAGAATAAAAGTAGAAACACCGCAATAACTGAAAATAAAAGAGGAATATAAAAGCGAAGACGGATAAAATATTTGATGATACGAATAATTTCAGTCTAGAAGAGAAGTATGGGATATAGCTAGAAATAGAATGGTGCAAGGAGCCGCAGAGGAAATGTGGTACAACGAATAATTGCTTGGTAGATGGTGAAATTAAAGAGGTTGTGAGGAAGAAGTAAGAGGCCTGGCTTAATATGTTTAGCCTCTATGCCCCAAAATAGGATGAATCAGGCAACGAATGTGACAGATCATTTGGAAACAGTAAAACAACATTCTTCAGAAATGAAACAGAAAGTTAAAGCGATGGTAAAAATGAAAAAGAATGATGAAAAAGTAATGTAAGATAAGAAGTTCTGTTATAAATTCAGAGCCAATGTTAAACAAACTCTTCAATTTTATTACTAGTGTAGATTTATAGGTACCATTAAAGGTGACAAGGCTGACACACGTGCATTAGGTTGCTTTAAAATCTGCACGTTTTGATGTGATTAAACTATGCCTGAAAGAAAACCTGTCCTGTTTATAGGTGACATTGTAAATGAGCCTCGTAGGGTGTTGTAGATAGATGAGATGTAGATATGTATTATGTTCATGTAAAAACTGATCAGCTTAGCTTGAATTGTGCCGAGCTGAATGAAACGAGCGGTAGAAGTCGAACAAAATTCGCGGAACGACACGATCCGATTAAAAGCCGAATATGTGTAGTAATTACTTCGGGTAGGTTTTGTTTTGAGTAGAATACGACTATATAGAATGAAATACTTTTCAACAAGGTGGACCGATGACCTAGTGAAGGCCGCGGGAATCCGCTGGATGTGGGAAGCTTGTGCTTCCCACATTGACCCGACCGGTCGAAGTGGAGGAGCCTAGGGCAGGCCTATGTCCAGCAGTAGACGTCTTTCGGCTGAAATGATGATGATGACTTTTCAACGAAAACACCATGACTGTGTGTAGCACTCCTCAGACCGATAAGTTTTATACACATCGGATATTTTCCCATGATACCAGCCAAAAGCCTTTCGCATGCATCAACCGGGTAGAAATTCCGTTTTCAGGCTACTAAGAATTTGCTAATAGAAAAACAAACAAAACAACTTTAGCTTAAATATTATTGATTACCTTCGAGGGCGATAGTAAAATGCTGCCTTCTTTCGATAGGATGAGTTAATCTGGTAGCTCTTGCGATCAGTATCCATTCGCCGAGCATGTCTAAGTCCAGAACATCGACATTCACGCCGCATTCGATGCCTGTTTCTTCTAGAATTTTTACGTTGGGGACATGAAATCCATCTATAAAGGCGTACTGCAAGCCGTCTGGTGTCATTAAGTGACAACTCTCATGTTCAACAAAGCTTGTGGTGGTAATAGTTACTGTATGTGACGCCCCCAATTTCGTAAAAATAGTAGTTTCAGTCAAATTTTCAACAGTTCTAAAGTCATCTAAAATGGGGTTTTCTGGATCTGGAAAAAATTGCAATAGGTTAACTTTTAATCACACATAATTCACTCGATTATAAACATGATATCCTTAAGCTATTGCTTTTTTAAAAGGTAAATTAAGAAGATATAAACCGTTGAATCGGAAGCCTAAATCTTCTGTTTTACTTTATACTCACGTCAAACATAACAGCTTTTATTTTCAAAAGAGAATAAAAACCTCATAAGTATGAGCGGTACTTGACTTTGAAACTTATTTACCTTCTTGTATGACATGTATCGTCTGCCGTCTCTCAGTAAACTGATTACCATTACTGAATTTGCCAATAAGCTGCCATTCACCCAGCATGTCCTTAGTAATTGGGCTCAAAGTCATGCGACAGGCTGGTGCGTCCACACCCTTCATAACTACTCCATTTGGAGCCATGCCATTGTTCAAATCATAAGATTGGCCTGTAGGCATTCTATACTGACAATTTTCGGTTTGTCCAGCAACACTTGTTACACTAACTTCCAGGGTGCGTCCCAAAATAACGAGATGTCTGTCTTCTGGTAGTGTAGTTACATTATACGCCTGATCATAAGGTCGCTCCTCATCTGAAACATTATCATTGTTAGACCTTCAACTTCATACATTTACAAGCCGTGTGCCCAAAACATGACGAACTTGCATTTAAACATTTGTCCCGTATTTAACCCATATCGCAAATAAATTCTCAAAAATGCTTCCTTAGTGCTCATCTTCGTTATACGAGGACCCAGCGGTTTAGGTTGTGCGTTGTTTATTAGTGAGTGACTGGATTTAAGATTTTTATGAAGTACATATTTAATTATTATTTAATTTTCAATACTTACTGTACAGGAAGAATTTCAATGGCAGATGTATTTCATGCAAACCTAAAACCGCTCCACGGAAGTTGCCATAGATCGTCCATTCTCCTATAGAGGTGCTATCGATGTTGGTGAAATTAATGCTACATAGATGTTGGCGGTCGAAAGCAATTCTTTCTATGTGAGGATAATTGACGTCACTTGTGATAACGAGGTCTTCACCATCGGGCGTGATAACGTTACAGGTGACAACGGCTGCTCCAGTGCTCGCCACTCCAGGATTTACGCTACCACCGAAGTGAACTGGGTGACTAAACATATTCTGTGTGACCGAACCCCACACAGCATTCGGGGTATTGTTGTTATCTAAAGGTTTGTATAAAGCACAATTATAAATTCAAAAATTAAATATACATACATACAGAATGGTCGTAATACAATTTTTATTATTAATGGTGGCAAAAACATTACTTGGTTATTGATAGCGATTTAAATAATTTCTAATAATCTAAGCAATTCTATAGAACACAAAAAATAAAACTTACTCCAAACAATATTGGCAGGTTGGCATCGCATTTCGTCTGGTTGGGTAGACTTGCCACACAATCTCCAGTTTCCTAGCAAACTTGCAGACATCGGTCCTACGGTGATTCTACACGAGACAAAGTTGCTACTTTCTTGTACAATTACGTTTTCCATGTTAAAGTTTTCTACCTTTGTGAGTTCTCCATTTGGAGGCCGAACATAACACTCCTCTTCAAATGTTCGCTTGTCCAAAGATATATCAATGAAAAGTCCCAGTCTTGTGAAATGGTCTATCGTGCTTAGTACCTTTATACCTTCATCTTCGTTATATTCTGGTTCTGAAATGTTTATAAGTTGGGGATACGGAACAGGTTATTTTTAAATGGCACTTAACATAGATAGCCTAATTTAAATTGTGCGCCCCTCCATTGCTTGGTATTTACTGTTTTTATAGACAATTTTGTGGAAGGGCATTGTTCATATGTATTAACGTTAATCAGGTATCTTTACATTCTTACCTACAACAACCACAGTGAGATTGACGGATGCAGAGGTTGCAGCGTCTTGCGCTTCATGATCGTAGGTCAGGACCCAGACTCCTTCATCGTTGATATCGACATTATGTACAGTTACCATACAATCTGACCATGAATCTTTATGTACTTGATATTTGTCAGTTGTGGCGCTTACATCATGTGGTGTGTATTCGAATATTTTATTCTGTGGTGATCTTAAGACACAAGTTTTCACAGTGTGGTCTGGCGCTGCGACCAGCAAGATTCCGAAAGAACTTCCTTCATCTTCGGTGGTATACCTAATCGAATCGTTGCTGTTAACGCCATCTGCAAATTGTATTAGTATTTAAATCATATTACACGTACGTTAACCGCAGTTACGTAGTTTCTTTCTTTTGTTTTTCTATGTATTCTTAACTTTTCATGCTTTAAGCTCTTGTCTCTCTCTCTCTCTCTGTCTAAAATGTCTATGTCTGTCTAATGTCTATCTAGGAGGACTGTTGCAATGCGTTCGATGTGGCGCTTCTCGCCCAAATGTGCGCGAGCCTTTAAGCTACGATGTCAACGTAAGTGTGCTACGACGCTACAAATAATTTTGCACGTGACTGAAGCTGCTACAAAATTAAAATATATTGAATACTTGTCACAGCATTCCACGCAATATCAACGTCACTTTGCCCCTGACATAACAGATAAGTCATTATAATCAAGATAACTCTACACATATCAACATAATTAGTCCTATAGTCGATAATGCTTGGATTATTTAGGTTGCCTGTGGGTACTTTGTCGTCATTCATCTTTCACATTAAAAAAAATGGAATAATTTAACGTTGCGATTTTTGTTGATAAGTAGGTAGGCACTAAATTGTTCTCACAGCAACATGATAAGAAGATGAGCAGAAAAATAACCGAAAAGGAGAATGGTAAAATTACTAACGTACCCCAAAGGCACGTTAATAATTTCTTCTTACAAATGTACTAGCGGCCCACCCCTGCTTCTTACGAGAGTACAGGGGATGTGACGGAGGTCGTATAACTATCTGCCCGCGGCGTGGATGGCAACGGGGCATGCAGGCCGACCGCCAGTTTCGCTGCGAGCGATTAATTAATTTAAATCAGTGATATCTTCTAAGATATTCATTTTAATGACATACTTTAGAGGGTAATTTTGAATTAAATTAAATGCACAACTTATCTAACGTATATTATTGGATAATTAACTATATTGAATTGTTTAAAATAGCTTCGTAAATAAACCATTATTTTTTGTAATATTTAAAAGATAAAAATGGTTACTGTAGGTTATCCTTAATAGCAGCGGCGGGCGTAGCGTGGGGGGCCGGGGCCGGAGCCGGGGGGGCATGGCAAGTGCCATGTTTTTTTCAATTGGAATTTAAAAAGATTTTTTAATTTTATTAAAACCCACTAGATTAACTAGGACTCCAAATTTCATAAATATTGCTCAAACGGTTAATGAGAGATTAAGTATTTTTATAAGTGACTGACTGACTTATAATTTGTAGACCAAATACCTAACCCACTTCCAGATGACCTAGAAAGTTGAAGTTGGCGTCCAGGGCCCTTTTTAATAAACTTTACAAATTGTAAATTGTAATTGTGTTTTACAATTTACAAATTTACAAGTTTCTGTTTAATAAAGAATACAACTTAAAATTTACAATGGTGGAAAACTGACAAAATTTATAAATTGCTCCTACAATTTTACATATTTTTGTTTAATAAACATTTTCTCGTTACAGGTGACAATTTACATATTTGTAAGGAAAACAGTTTTATTGAACGCATAATTGTAATTAGAAATTTACATATTTTGTAAATTGTAGAACAATTCCGACAGGTGGACTCGCCTTGTGTCACAACTTTACAATTTTGTACGTCAATTTAATATGGGAAGAAATTTTATATGTTATATAAAAAAAATGGATCTAACAACGAGTGTTTTGGTAAAGGATTAACTTTATTGTTGATGTCACAGATTTTACGTTTAATGTAAAATTTCGGGTCAGCGAAACTACTGTCGAATATTTGGTAACGAAAATAGGACATGGTCTTAAATACGATTCCAAGAGAAATGCCTTGCACTCAGCAATTTTTTTTTTTTTATAAAGTTTTGCCATGTTGTATCACGTAAGTATGTACTTTCAATCTTTGTTATAGATGCTCAAACATTTCAACTGTTCCGCAATTTCTTTCCACTTTTTTTTCTTATCGTGAGTTAGTTTTTCACTAAACCGACCGAATAAAACATCTTAATTCTCATATATTAGAGACAGACTCCTGATTTTGTTATTGTGCTCCATGACTTTCGTTATGAATGAAATAGACAAATAGTAAAAAAATACTCTGTAAACCAAATACTAAATATATTATCATTCCAAGAGTTTTGAAATGTACCCTCGAGTTAATAATCTTCAACAAAAACTTACATTTTACATAATTTGTAACTTACAATTATTACAAATTTGTAGATACAATATTGCCATCGAAATCTACAGGCGTTTTCTGCTCATGTATACGATTATTAAACAACATTTGTAATGGTAATAATGTTCCAAGCAATTGATTGTCTTTCGAAATTATAACAGCAAAAAACACTTTTTCTTTCGCAGGAGAATAAGTTTCACGAAGGCAGGTCACTTTTATCGTTTTGACTAATTTATATTAATTTGGCAGACCATTTTTGAATGATGATTAAGTATTAATATGTTATTTACAAAAACTGATGATATCCCATCAAAAGCATAAATATGAAAATGGGAGCCAAGTTCAGTATTAAGAATATGCTTGGTTGCCGACTGCGCTGACAAAAGAATTAAGATCTAAATGAATGCTAAATTCTGTAGACAATCATGACATTTATTAATGAGAATATACAACATTCTAAAATAAAACATTATAATAATAAGCCCCCTAAACAACCACACGTCCCTACCATCTTATCACGTGTGTCACACGATACAAAAATTACTGGCGTGGCTAACATGGAGACTAGATCGAAGAAAATACGTATAAGACCGCTACCCGAGGGCAATCGTCGGGGCGCACCCGGGGCCGATGCTGGGTGTCTCAGCATGCCACCCATCGTGGGGGACTGAGCAGGCAGGTTCTCCCCGATAAAAATACTAAAGCCGAACCGACAGACAGAGTAGACAATAGTGGCGACAGTAGAGCAGCTACATCCGCCTTGGATATTTCGCAGGCGGCGTTAGCTACTCAGCCTGCGACCACCAAAGCGGGAAAACCCAGATTGCGCATGAAATAGATTGAAGATCATGCGCACTTTCTATCATGTTACAAAAATGGAAGAGGACAGAGCCATGTACTGCGCAACAATTATTTGATTCATTTAAATTACAATGCCCAAACATTGCTGCATAGTAAGTAAATTTCTATAACTAGACTTAAATAATAATTTTGCAGCAACACTAAAAAAATCAGTCTAATCGAATGTACGCGACGCCCGCGCCGACGAAGGGCCTGGCCGAAATTGTGACGCGTTATTTTCATGGAAAACGCAAGTGTAATAATTTCCGTCGCGCAATTTTCGACAAGCGTGGCGACTATGATGCATCAAGCAATCATATAAGAATAAACCAAAATAGCCTAATGCTGTAAATACATTGAGACTTAGGTATACAAATTGCTATATCAGACTACCTACTGTCTTGCTACGTATCTATACTTCTTTTTTGCACTAAGCTAGTACGTAGCTGTTGATAGCGCCTTAAGCTCTTATCTTCGCAATGTGGAGTTCACATTACAGACAGACGATATTTAAACTTATTATCTTAATGCTAGGCGTTCAGAGGCGTAAAATGACACTATTGTTAGTTATGACGTAATCTACCACGTAAAAATTAAGTTAGAGTTAAATTGCTGGTTAGTCTTTTAGGCTAGATTGTAATAAATTACTAAGAACTTTAGTTCTTATTATTATTTTTAATTCTTATTAATATAATATTTCAGAAACGGTAGCAGGGAGTCGACGCGACGCCCAAACCACAGGACCCAAACTGTTACCATGAATTCAGCATAATTATGATACTAAACACCCTAGCGTAGAAATATGTCGTCGATCATAAAAAAAACAGTGGCACTCTGGGAGTGCCGACAGAAGTGAAAACTTGAACAATTACGTTTGTATTTTTTGAATAGTCAGGAAATATTTTTTGAATCGTAAGATTAAACGACGTTCAACGTACGCTCAACGTTGTCCGTTCGTACGTTTGTGTTGTCAGTGGTGTCGCGAGTTCAATTGTTTTGTCCCATCTCAAAAAATTCCCAACGTGCCTGAAGAAGTTTTCACTTCAAAAAAACCTATTGTTTCATAGAAAACTGCAATTATGGGCCAATTGTATGGCAGAGCTCATTTTTTTTAAATAACCGACGAAAATTTTCTACGCAAGTTTCTTCGGAGAAAAGAATACCCCACCAAAAGCATTTTCAATTAAAATGTTGCCAAGACGAGACCATATGATTCGCACTGTCAAAAACTTATCAGATCTCCTGTAGAGGCTAGCTTCTAAGTCTACACGACCTAACTCTACAAGCCCTAACTTAACAAATTCTACACCTTAGTCGAAATTATCGACAAATTATCGTCGGCTTGGCCGTTTCGCTACCGTCACATGGGCATAAGGTGAAAAACGTATTCACTGTTCATTACTTTTCTGAAATACAATAGTTCTTCTAGTAACGTCGTCCTTAAATATTAGTGAAAAATTTAGACAAAAGTTAAAATTCAATAGGTTTCATTTCACATAAACCTCCATGAGAAGTTTTGAACCATCAGAAGCTACTTAGGTCCACGATTCCATTTGGTAGTTTTCTATGTAGAACACCCAGCTAGAAACTCCACGGTTAAGCTTTTAAGAATAATTGGCTTTTACAATTTTTTATGACAGTGTAGACCTGTCAATAAGTACAAGTTGAAAATGGGCAACAAATTGAAACATCTATGAGTCTACAAAGAAGAAGTCCGACATAGTCCACGGCCTATAAACACGGGGTTCTACCAATCTTCCTATATCCTTGCTTATCACTCAAAATATTCATAAATCATAATTCATACCTAATCTAATATTTCCTTTGTTCTTAATTACATAATAATATGTAAGCTTATTTATTGATAAAATTAAATAGGCAATTACGATAGCCAATCATTTATTCTCATATTAAAAAAACCTGTGCATACTTGTGCTTATATTGTAATCTGGTAGATAACAAATTAAGGCATACTTGTCTGCATATTTGCCCACTCCCTCTCAGAGAGAAGGCCTGTGTCCCAGCAGTGGGAACATTAAAGGCGGATTATGTATGTAGGCGCGGGCTTGCGGACGGCCAGTAATGGGTAGCTCGCTTTCCGGTAAGGACCAAGCCCAGTCGACGGCGCGTTGTGTTCCACGCGCACCTCAAAGAGATGTCAGCACCAACTGGTGGGGTCCGCAAGGGCCGATGCCTGCCAGGGGTGCGGGTTGTTCGAAAGAGATACCGCGGCCCCTGGCACACAGGCAGCTGAGGGAACACTGGTGGGCTTTAGTCAGTAAAAATCTGACACGAACAGGCCACAGAGCGGGAGAAGTTATTTGATGATTTCCCACCCAAAAAAAAAAGCACAGGTAGGGCTTTTTTACTTTTCTTGTCTAACGATTTAATAAAATAGAATTGTTTTAAATTCTTGTCTGAATGCATTTAGTGGTGACTGTTACAAGTGGGCTTTAACATGTTATCACTAGTTTCCACCCGCGGCTACGCCAACAGGGTATGTCGATAAAAGCCTATATTCTTTCCCTAGGCTCAAAGTATTCCCATATTAAATTTCATCATAACCGGTCAACCCGTTTCGGAGGATTACCCAGGACAAACAGACATAAGACGCCTAAGTGCCTACCATACCCATATACTTTCATATGCTTTTAGTAAAAAGCTGTTACCAATTTTGTAATTACAAACAGACACTACAATTTAATTTATTTGTATGTATATGTATGTAACGATTACCCGACTCCGCGACAACAAAGACAGTGTTATGTTTTCCACGCTTATCTATTCTTCTCTATAGGTTATCTATTTATATCTTAGTATCTATGTATGTGGGAGTCTACTCTCGAAGCATCCTAACCGCTGGATGGATTTTAACACATGATATTTTAGCATATGAGGCAATCTTTAAATCCAGTTACCGTGGACTTTCTTCCTGGATCTTCTCCACAGGAAACTAGTAATTGGAACCGCGCACCTGCGTCACGGGCACTTGCCCGTGTTTAAGTGAAATGAAATGTGTATAGTGAAATAAAATATTATTAAATATTAAAAAAAAGGGTCTTATTACAAAACAAGGATTTCCTTTAGGCATGGTTTAAACCACCAAGCCAGTTTTTTAATTAACAACCCATTAATAGTATGTATAGAAATACAGTCTGTTCTTTTTACAAACCTGACAACTTAGTCCGATGCTAAGTTCTCATTTTTAACACGTTTTTATTAGATTCACCTGTATGTTTGTAAGCATGTTTGTTTGTCTGTAACCGCCTTTGGTCTTGATTTTGACCCACTTCGAACGGTCAGATTTCATTTAAACTTTGTAGACTTATCGAGGACCGATGCTCATTCAATAATTTAAAAAAAACTGAAATATCACGCTTTTGTTAGCAGAACTAAAAAATGTTAAATAAATAATAGTTTAAAAACTAAAAACACGCTTTAAAAACCGAACTAAAAAAGTAAAAAATAATTTAATTCTATTAAAAGCGTGGGGTACTTGATAATTGATCACCTCTGCATCAGCACCCCACGCTTTTTAATAGAATTAAATTATTTTCTACTTTTTTTAGTTCGGTTTTTAAAGCGTGTTTTTAGTTTTTAAACTATTATTTATTGTTTATCGAACTTTACCAAAATCGAAATAAAATTGTAAATGTAAAACTGGGTCAGAGGTTTAGGCTAGAACTAAAGTAAGATCGCGTTCTGTAATAATACGGGAATTGTCTAATTTTCTAGCGTCTCGTCTATTATAGGGCGCGCGATGGTTAAAATAGGTTTTGTTTTTATAAAATCAAAGTTGAGGAGACAATTCTGTGGTAGGTATAACACTAAAAAGTTTTGTTTTTAACATAGTTTTATTAGCTTGGTATGTATCTATGTAACGGAATCTTTGAACGTGTTTTGACCCACTTCAAAACGTCGAATTAAATTGAATTTGTGCACACTTATCAAGGACCGATAAAAATTCAATAATTTCATATTTTTGACATCATCCTGGCCAGAAAAAAAATAATATTAAAAAACTAAAAAAATCACGCTTTTTTATTTAGCCGAATTAAAAATAGAAAATAAATAATACCTGCTTTTATAAACACGCTTTGATAGAAAACTAAACAAAAAAAGTAAAAAATAATTTAAAAAAAAAAATCAAATAGAATGATTAATAAATGGATTCGTTTTAATGTATAGAGGCGTGGGTGCTTTTTGAGGTGTTTTATAATCAATTAATATCAAGCAAATTATTTTCTACTTTTTTAGTTTGGTTTTCTATTAAAGCGTGTTTTATTATTTATTTCATGTTTTTTCTTGTCCACAACATAACCATAATTTGTCAGCAGGATCACACTATTTAATTTAAATGTCTATGAGGAAGCCTATCTATAGGTACTATATGCCCTGTGGAAATTACCAGAATCATCAGATATTGATGATGCTGATATGTCAATCAACATCAAAGATAGATTTGTTATCAAGTATTCGACTGAGTACCATATTTTCTTTGTTTCATCTTATCTCTGCCTTATTTTAATATTTGGGAAAGTCACTAATGATTGGATGGATGGAATTTCAAGTCTCGGCGCAGCGCTGACTGTTGATAATCTAACAGCGCGCTTTTATTTAGGCATTAATTTAGGTGTCGCCAAGTATGACTGAAAACGGATTTATAGGACACTATTCCATTTTAAGTTTTTCCCTTGATTTTTACTTTGATTTTTTTACCTTGATTTTTTTACTCTATGCAAGTAAGAAGACCATTAGGAGATATATTTTTTAAAAGCCCAATATATACTAACACTTAGTATGACTTCAAAAGTTCGTTGACAGAATCGAAAGTTTGCCTATTTTTTTATAGCACGTCATCACGCCTGTTTTCCGCAAAGGGTTAGGTAGGGTACACCCACATTTCACGATTTATATTTAATTCCCTCCGGGTATAAATCCAGACCTTAGCTAGACCAAACAATGCTATTTTAATTTTCATTGATTCAATTATTACTCTTTACCTCGCTCACTTAAGGTCTAAAACCATATAATTTGTCTTCAAGCATGATATACAGTCACCACGAAAAATATCTAACCATGGCCGTTGGATAGAGTTGAAGTTAAGTAAGAAACCGATGGATATTTTCGACAGAAATTTAATTTAATAAATTAACTGTTTATTTTCTAATAATTTAATTTAATTTCATTCGAAAATATCCATCGGTTTCTTACTAAACTTCAACTATATCCGATGAACCTGGTTACTTATATCTTTTGGTGACCGTAAGTGAAGAATAATTTACCTGCGAGCAGGATGATGGAGAGGACTCCAAATATACACAACCGAAGCATTTCAATGCTGATAGACGACTGTGCAGCAATCGTGAGTCTATTCGTGACACTTTACCTAATAGATAACACCACGTATTTCACCTCGTGAGATATGAAGACCTATTGGTAAATGCACTACATTTTGTTTTATCTTATCGCCTTTGATCCATGTCTTGACGAAAATTTACATAAGTTTGATTAATTGATTAGATCTTCATTGGTTTTGATTGCCCCTCTTAATACGGGGTGGTAAGGACGTTCATGCGCAAACGGTAACCATTAATTTAGCACATTCTGATTCTACAACCCCTAGCGTACAATTTTTTTCTCGGTTATAAAAAAAATCTGCAAGTTCATATGACATCATAAAAAAGTGCAATTCTGACGTGATATTTTTTATTATCAAAAGCTGTAATTACTGATAATAGTATCAGTGATTATAGCTTTTGGACCATAATTTGAGTTAAATAATCCTTTTATACTTTCACGTGTTTCTGTAATTATAAAAAAAGACCTCTCTTTGTTATAATCACAATTCAGAAGCAGCAAAATCAAAAAACTTTTATTCAAACTAGGCTGACAGCCAGCACTTCTTGAACATCAAAATTACATAAGACATGCCCCTAAAACGCCCACCCTCCATCACTTCCTAGTACTTCAGCTGGGAAGAACAAGTGGCGCAACAAACTCCCCAGCAGCATAGCTGCCTGTTAAGATGTGAAGAACTTAATTCTATACAATAATAAGTCATTAACATTACGAAACACAAAACATTAAATGAAATTATTTGCCATATTATGTCAGCTAACACACGCCAATAAATGTATCAACAAAACTCTGAACACTATACTCAAGCAGAAGAGCGTCTCCCGTTTGATTCCTGTTAGTTTCTGGGACATGGAACACCATCGACCTATTCAGAGATTGATCCATCATCACTTTCGATTCTAACTGATCCTCTAGAATGATTTGCTACCAAGAGTACTACAGCAAACTACAATACAAATATGGATTGCAATCCCGCAGCTCATTCAATCCCGCGGGATTGATATTCGGGATTACTTAATCCCGCGCGGAAACACGCGGGATCCCACATCTTTGAAATTATGTTATAAGATCAAATTGAATCTACAGATTTTTGTGTAAAAATCAACTTTTATTAAACATTTCTTATATTAAGCAACAGAAATTATTTATTTTCTATTAATTTAGTATAAGTAATTAGTAATTTACAACAGAAATTATTTATTTTCTATTAATTAAGTAAAAGTAATTAGTAAATTACTAATTATTTATACTTAATTAATAGACTAAAAGAAATAATTTTCAATTTGATTTTATAACAATTTCAAAGATGCGGGATCCGCGAATCCGGTCTTTGCAGGTGCGGGATCCAGTGGGAATGCGTGATCCCGTTTTGCGGGATTGCAATCCCTAAATACAAATCGCCTTCCTGCCCTTGACCCGTCACTTTCGATCGGCGCACCACGTTTTCTTCTTCCATTATTCCCTGTCAACCGTTACGCTATGCCTTCTCTTTCAAATATTTCGTGTATGTTATTTTTATTTTTACAAGCTGTGTAACCGACTCTTTTGGGTGCGATTTTGACCCACTTAAACGGTCAGATTTCAACTAAACTTTGTAGACTTATCGAGGACCGATGACAATTCAATAATTTCAAAAATGAAAAAAAAACACGCTTTTGTAGTTAGCAGAACTAAAAAAATGAATATAAATAGCAGTTTAAAAAACTAAAAAACACGCATTAAAAACCAAACTAAAAAGTAGAAAATAATTTAATTCTATTAAAAAGCGTGGGGTGCTTGATTATAAAAATACCTCAAAAAGCACCCCACGCTTTTTAAAAGAATTAAATTATTTTGTACTTTTTAGTTTGGTTTTTAAAGCGTGTTTTTTAGTTTTTTAAACTATTATTTTTGTCAGTAATCAATTTAGCTTTTAATAGTTTAATTTTTATTAATTAGTTGTGGGTTATTATTATATCTGCGCAAAATGTCTTGCATGCGGTGCTTTTCTGTAAGTAATTAGGCGCTTAATAAAAATATCATACCTAAATACAAATACGGTTCAAAAATGTATCGCTGGTCCCAACTATACTGCAAACCTGATACAAAATCAATACAAACTGGATGCTAATGTAATGTTAATGCAAAACGAATGCGATGCAAATCAGTACAACTCATACGTTCTCTGCAGTTACCACCTGGCAATGGATTTGATTTCTGAAAATTTGACATTGTACGAAATAGGTTTGTTCACAAGGTAGGTAGTTTTTATGTAGCTCGTGGATTTGACAATAATTGTACTGACAGGAGTGACAGGTGTCAGGAGGCGGGAATGCTGGATAAGAAAGAAAGAAGAAATAAATTACGTTGTTGCGATAAACTTGACTCAAACAATGAATGAATGAATAAAATGCACCGATCCCAGCGTAGCTTGACCAGACTCGATTAATCGAATGAACCCCAAGATTTGCAGAAGCCACTGGAGCCTCATGCTTCATGGTGTTACAGAGGCCATTGCATATCAAGAAGTAGACCGGGGGACGCGGTAATGGTCAGGTAGACGTGCCCTTAGGATAGGATAGGATTGCGAGCCTACCGGATATGCATGAAACACACAAACCCAAAAGAGAACAAACAAATAAAGGTCTTTATCCAGAATGCTTAACGATATTTTACAATGCAATAGCATTGTGGAGAGGTATTTTATTAGATACCAATATTATACAGGGGGCAAGGACATCGACGCGCAAACTGTGACCATGAATTCAGCACGCTATTCTAGACCCTAGCGTAAAGTTTTACCAGCGGTTATCGAAAAAAACTATCTGATGTTTCATAGAAAAGTGCGTGCAAAAAGTATGGAACAGCAACTTTTTTTTTTATAAACGACTAGGTAGCTTTTGCCAGCGGCTTTGCCCGCGTTAACCAGTTTACACGAAACCTTGAACAATTTTACACCTAAACCATCCTCAGGAATCACTCTGTCTATTGGTGTAAACCGCAGGAAAATTCGTACAGTAGAAAAACTACTGAACGGATTTTTATGAGATTTCAAACCCAGAAAGAGTTTATCGCGAAAATAAAGACAGACAGACGCGGCGAGGGACTTTGTTTTATAATAGGTAGTGATTTTTTTTTTTTACATTCATGGTTACAATTTGCGCGTCCATGTCCCCTAAAACGTATACGCAAGTTAGTGATGTGATGGCACAATTATTACAAATGAACAAAAAGCGAATAAAAGCTGGTCACACAAAAGACGAACTTAGCCCGATAACGAGTACCTACTGATAAGACTTGAATAATTGATCCTGCCAGACGGAATCGCAGGTATTAAACAGTCACGTACTAGCTGATAAAAGATAAAAAGCATTCCGAATCAAAGCTATAGAGTGTCTAGATCGATTTACATACATCACTGATCAAATATTGGTTGATTCGCACGCATTTACTCGCCTGGAACGGGCAAATCGACGCTAATAACTGTTCTGAAGACGATTCGCACGAAGTTATTTTATTATTGTGCGAATCGACACCTTCAGAAATGTTCAGTTGTTCAAACTCAAAGTTGAGTTTAGTTTAGTTTATTGGCGCAGGATCCTGTCTCTTTCGACAGATAATATGAAATTATGAAAGACTAGCTTTTGCCAGCGGCTTCGCCCGCGTGGAGGTTGAAAACTATCCCACGGGAACGTAGTACCGGGATAAAAGTATCCTATGTGTTATTCCAGATTACAAACTACCTGTGTGCCAAATTTCATTCAAATCCGTTCAGCCGTTATTGCATGAAAGTGTAACAAACATCCATACTCACAAACTGTCACATTTATAGTATTAGGATAAGTGAACAAGAGTAACGGTTTAAATAATTAATTAATTCATTAAGACAATTTGACTTTGGATTTATATTTAAATTTTTTGACACCGGCTTCCGAAATTAAAGTTATATTTCACTTTGTAGTGTTTATTGGAAGTCGGTTGTTTTTTTTTTCACTTTTTAGTTATAGTACCTACCCCACACAATTCGAAATCTCATCATCTTTGGGGTCAAAACAATGCATGCTTATGCGACAGCAGCAATCGCGGTTTGTTTGCTGTCATTTTTTGAAGAGTACTGTTGGCTGTCTCCGAAACGCATCATCAGATCTATATTTTTTATGGGACCATTTCGGAACAAACCCCTTTCGAACAAAAAAAATGTTTGTAAATCCGTCTGTCTATATATGACGGAGTCATGCCCCTAACATATCTACATTAAAAAAAATGTCGAATTGATAACCTCCTTCTTTTTAAAAACGCTCAAAAATTCACTAAAACGAAGACTAAAAGGTAACCAAAAGTATTTGTGCAAGTGATGTGTGAATGTACGACAATGTGATGAATGTTTGTATATATGATAAGTGTATGTATGAAGTGTGTGGATGAGATGTGTGTGTGCGTCGCTAGTAGTTGCGATGTGGTTACGTTGTGGCTAGTGTTTCCAGACCAGACAAACAGATCGTTGTGGATGCGTTGCGCCTGCGACGTGACATTGATGTGGTTGGTATCGCCCATACGATTGATTTTGGTGGAAATGTGGTCCGTGTGAATAAACCATTCATTTTCATACGAAGAAACTCACGAACACAGTTTTCATCATCACGTGAATGTCGAGGCGACCCAACTCCTTGACAACACTGAATTAGTGCGAAGGCTAAAAAGGGTAAAACCTAGTCGATCTTATTACAAAAAACTAAGTAAACCTTGGTTTAAACCTGTACTATCAAGTCCAAGCTTATCTATAAAACCATGCCCTAAACTTGTTCGTATTACAAAACATTTATAAACCGTGGTTTTCTTAACACCGTCATTTGAACCACTGTCTCAAATATCAACCACAGATTAGGGGTCATTCAAGTATTACGTAAGCACTACAGGGGGCGCCTACCCCCGCTTTTTGATAGGTGGTCTAGAATGATATGCTGAATTCATGGTTACAGTTTGCGCACTGGTAAAAAACTTATCCTGTAGGTATGCGTACTGCGTATTTATATGTGATGCAATAGTTTTTGCATGATGTTGATGACTGATGTAGGTGAATTAATGAGTGGTGCAATGTTTAAATATTTTCTTATCAGTGCATGAAAACGTGTAGTGACACGAATTAAGTCCTTTGAATAAGTAGTGAGTGTTTACCTCATTAAGAAAGCAATTTTGTGGCCAGTAATCCATTCAACCGACAAAGACGTATGCAACGTAAACGAAGCAATAGAAATACCTATGTAAGGATTGCAGCAGGTGGAATACCTTTCTGCCTACCCTATGAGAAGTAGTCGTCTTTATGTAATACAAACCGAGAAGGTCATCCTACCAGTGGGTTAACTATGGTGGGGCAAGCAGGGTAAGAGCCCTGGGCGCCTATCGAAAGGTTGACAATTATTAAATTTATAAATAATAGATAAAACATCTAACAAACACGCTTTAAAAACGCAACTAAAAAAGCAGAAAATAATTTCAAAATAGCGTGGGTTGCTTGATATTAAATTGATTTTAAAATACCTCAAAAAGCACCCCACGCTTTTATTTATTTATTTTCCATTTTTTAGTTCAAAAGCGTGATTTTTTAGTTTTTTTTTAATTATTGAGTTGTCATCGGTCCTCGATAAGTCAACGAAGTTTAAATTAAATCTGACCCTTTGAAACGGGTCAAAATCAAGTCCAAAGGAGTCGGTTACAAACAAACATACAAACATACAGATGAAGCCAATAAAAAGCATGTAAAAACATTATGAACCATTTCATACTGTTACCTATACCTAAGAAATCTGAAAGTAGAGCACACTTGAATATATTGTGGAGCACGAGAATGACAGCGTATTTCCAAATCTGCCTAATTCTATTCAAATTCTCTTAAAATTGCAGGATTGCAAATGATTTTTAGCAAGTTGAAATTAATACCTTCGTTATAGAAGGATATTATTGGTCAAGAAAGGTTATGCGACCTAGCTTTGCTCAATGTAAACCGAGAAGATAATTTACGAAGGGGCGCAAATGTGATGCATGCCCTAGGCGTCATTTTCTATTGGTGCGCCACTGCAACCCTATTATTTTACTTCCTACTATATTATTATAAATGTGTTTATAAAATTATAAAAGTTTGAATGTTTGGATGTTTGTTACCATCACGCAAAAACAGATAATAGGACATAATAATAACATTTATCCCGGTAGTATACGTTCCTGCGGGATATTTTCCGACTTCCACGCGGGCGAAGCCGCTTGCAAAAGCTAGTACGTCAATAAATGGTTACCTAAGTACTTTTTTCTGTAATTTTATTATTATTTGATTATTTTCAAAATACGGGCAAAAAATAAATTTAAAATATCTAAAATCCCGACTGCGTAAAAGGTGAACTTTAAAAAAGATAAAAACAAGAAACTTTTGTTTTCAGAGGTTGACTATTAAACTGAATACTTTAGCATTTTGAGCGGAGCAATTTTATGTTACGGAAAATTTTATAAACGCTAATTGACACAACGTTTAATCACGTCAGCAACAAAATATGTCTTTCTCTAAAGAACGTGTATAAACTGCTGTGGCCTATACTAATTTCTTTAAGCTACGTAATCGCGCCGTATCACTTTAAATTTTCGGACTGCTAACGCCACTCCACGTTAGGTTTTTTTATTTTTTGTACTTTCCTTTTTGATTTTTTTTTTTGGTCTAATAAATAAATATATAAATTAAAAAAAATAAGGCTTAGAATTTTTTTTTTGGTCTAATAAATAAATATATAAATAAAAAAAATAAAAATAAATAAGGCTACTCACACACATACATTCTAAGTACGCATACATTAGTAAATGAGCTCACCTGAGCCTGAAACGTCGACGTGTAGTAACAATTGTGTCACATTTCATATTATCTTTGTTTGTATGAAAAGCAGAACGTCACTAATCGTCATTTATTTTGTATGAGAAAATAGTTCGCCGAGCAACAAACATTTGAATCCAGATGCACCCAGATACTGAGCAGAAAGTGTTAATTATCTCATGCAGTCGAGTCAATACAGCACCCTAATTGCGTAACACACGATCAATCATAATCTGTTTCATTTTGACAGTTCAACAATATTCATTGCGTTATTTACGTTGTTGAGCAGACACATTTTTCGAACATATGAAGAAGAATGGATTAGCAATCTGTTTCAAATCGATTCAAATTTATTTTATTTTATTAATTTTAAGAAAACTTGCGGCTAATACATTCGGATAGTAAAAAGTAACATGTAGAAGAAAGCCAATTACAAGTTTCCACTTATATAAAGTTATGTATAACATTGTCAAAACGGTAGAAACAGCGTGAGAGTTAAACATGACACAACTGAAGAGAATAAACAAAAAGAAATACATAACAAAGTTAGACTTCAAAGAAAAAGTTATTTAACATTTTTTTTAAAATTTATGGACACTGTTTGAGAACAAGTCAAACTCAACATCCCTGATATTGAACATTCGACATGCTCTCAAATCATATGTATTTTGCCTATAGTTCGTTTTCACAATAGGAACATGAAGGAGATGAGGTCTCCGAAAAAATACAGACGGTGCACGAAGTCCAATCTTGGCCACCAGCTAAGGGACGTCAGTAGACCCGTTCATTATGTAATAGGAAGGCAAGATCTGCAATTTTTCTACGCTCGTGTAAAGGAAGAATATGAAATTTCTTACACCGACTGGTATAGTTAGGAAGATAAGTATTTGCATGATATTGAGTGTACCTTAAAAATCGCCTTTGCATACTTTCAAGGCGATCGATATAAACATTGTAATTAGGATTCCAAATTTGGGAAGCATATTCAAGATGGCTATGGACAAAAGCATAGTAAAAAATTTTCATGGTTTTGACATTCTTAAACTCAGAGGAGACCCTAAAAATAAAACCCAACGCTTTAGAAGACTTGTTGACTATATTGTCAATGTGCGCATCAAACAAAAGCTTTGAGTCAAAAATTATCCCAAGATCCTTGATGACGGTGACTCTGGCAATTGAGGTATTCGATAGTTTGTTATCATACCTGATAGGGTTTGGCTTACGAGTAAATGTACACACTATATTTCTATTCTTTATTTTCATTCCTCTAAGTACTTGGTACTTATTGACAGGCCTGCACTGTCCTCCCATACCTATTATCACTGTAATTTGAAAACATTGTAAAACCCAATTATTTTTAAAAGAGTAACCGTGGAGTTTCTTGCCGGCTCTTCTCCATAGGAAGCGACAAATTGGAACCGTGCACCTAGCTTCTGACGTTTCATAAGTGCCCTTGCAGGTTTATGTGAAATAAAATATTTTTATTTGATTTGACACATAACTTTTGGAAATATTTAAATCCAACCTATTTCGTTCACAGTAATCATGGAACCGGTCCAGATCCTCCTGTAATAGATGTGCATCCTCAATGGTTGACACTTGACTCAAAATTTTCATGTCATCCGCGTATAATAAAATTTTAGAA
The DNA here is from genome assembly GCA_949091785.1 of Polymixis lichenea. Classification (NCBI taxonomy): domain Eukaryota; kingdom Metazoa; phylum Arthropoda; class Insecta; order Lepidoptera; family Noctuidae; genus Polymixis; species Polymixis lichenea. The sequence continues at coordinate 8,232,643 of OX420952.1, forward strand.
ATTATGATTGATTGTGCTTCACGCAATTACGGTGCAGGACTTTATTGTTAAAAAGAAGATGCCTTAATAGTATATTGTGGTGTTCTACGACATTTACGCGAACGACGTCGCGAACAGAAGCTAGTATTTAATAAGTAAGTAAAACATTTTTTTGGTGATGAAATGAAAGTAGTGTGGAGAAGGGTTACTTGTTGTAAAAGCTGACAAAACCTGTCTTGTTACTCTACTTAGGGCACAAACATCCGATACATCCTGTTCTTATTGGAGATCGGTGGATAGCCCTTTTTTAACTTAAAGCTATAACCATTGCAATGGGGACCTTTTTTACCCGACTGCGGCGAAGCCAAAAGGAGGATTATGATTTTGATCAGTATGCATGTATGGATGTTCCTCTGTTACATCACCTGTCTGTCACATCATCGTTTATCATCATTTCAGCCGAAAGACGTCAACTGCTGGTTATAAGCCTCGCCCAAGCTTCTCCACTTCGATTGGTTCTGTGCTTCCCGCAACCAGCGGATTCCTGCGACCTTCATAAGGTCATCGGTCCACTTTGTGAGCGGCTTAAAAGGCGGACTCAACGTGCTTTTCAGTTTCTTTTATCGTCAGTTTATTAATTTTTCTTAGAGTTTTATAGTTTTCACTTCTATCGGCAGTCCCCATGACTGCCTATGTTTTTAATACCTACTTCGCAATACACATTCGATTACCTAACAGTTTACGTGAATTATTCGAACAGTACAAATTTTAAATCGGAAACAGAACGCCAATATGATTGAAAGAATCAATTGACGTTACACCTAACGAGTAACATATGTTTTGGTCCCTGTAACACTTACCTAACACATTACCGACACCCATGTGGGTGAAGCCGCAGGCACAGCTAAACAAACATTCTGTTTGGTTAAAAAGAAAATACCGCAATAATATTGTGATTTGCGAGCAGACAGACTTTCATATGATGAATGAAATCCTACTAATAATATAAACGCGAAAGATTGTAAGTATGGATGGATGGATGGATGTTTGTTACTCTTTCATGCAAAAACGGCACACAGATAGACTATAACCTGGATTAATACATAGAATACTTTTTATCCCGGTAGTACGTTCCCACGGGATAATATCCGACTTGCATGCGGGCGAAGCCGGGGGCGGAAACTAGTATGTAATAGTTTAAAAAAAACTAAAAAGCACGCTTTATAAACCAAACCAAAAAAGTAGAAAATAATTTTCTATTAAAAAGCGTGTATACTTTTTGAGGTATTTTTATAATCAATTAATATCCAGCACCCCACGCTTTTTAATAGAATTAAATGTTACGTTTTTTAAAATATTATTTATTTTCTATTTTTTAGTTCTGCTAACTACAAAACTATGATTTTTAAGTTTTTTTTTATTGTTTTTCAATTTTTTTTTTTTAATTTTTGATGTCTACAAAGTTTAAATGAAATCTGACCGTTTGAAGTGGGTCAAAATCGCGCCCTAAGGAGTCAGTTACAAACAAACATGTATGTATGTTTGTTTGTCACAAACATACAAGTGAAGTTAATATAAAGCGTGTAATAAAATGTGGATCTGGAAATTAACAATTATTTGGACAATACAGTGGTTCATTATTAAAAAAAAATCATTGCTGAGTCGTCTCATGACTAAAAGGCAGTATTTTTACACGCTTTATATAATTTTTTATCACAAGATTGGACCCCCCAAGGAACTTGAAGGAACCTACCAAAGTTAAAATAGGATGCCCATGTTTCCTTTTAGTTTTATAATAAGCATTCGTTTGACTGCGATGAAATACATTATCACATCGCTTTCGTTTCGTAATCAAATCGCCCAGTTATCAGATTGATAAGTTCTAGAAACTTATCCCAACTTTCGCACAACGCATGCAAGAATTCTTGCTCAGTCATATTTACAATAAAGCTGTAAGAACGTGTAGCATGAGTAACTCTAGTACAAGCCAGGTAAAAAAGATTGTTCGCAAATGGCTGCTAGCCCAATCATACGATCAAACCGAATCTCTTCTAAAGGTAATTTCGTGACACACCATCACATACCTACACACACTCACAGATACACACCCTTATACACATACGCACACACACAAACACTCACCCGTACTCTCTCTCTTACACACACACTTACACATAGTGCACATTGCTATCAAAATATTCTCATAAACTATTTTATTTTTTTATTTCTCTGTTCTAATTTTAGACAATTTTGAAATGTTTTAATTGTTTTAAAATAATAACACTTTTTCATGTGCTTCTCGAATGAAACAAGCCATCACTTTCATGTAATACGCATTTCATTAAACGGTAATACCACCCATGGACTCCACGAGACCGGCTCGACCTAGTGTGGAGTTCAAAAGCAAAACGCTTCCTTTACGTCATATTCTTTTTCTTTGTGTAAACTGAGTTATTATAATGTAGCTCATAAGGAAATGTAACGCACTGTTTTTTGGAAAGATAAACAAACAAACAAGTAAACAAACAAACAAGTTATTCACAGGAATTAATACAAATTCAGTTTTAGATTTTCTGGGCAACTTTGTGCGTCTTTCAATTCTTCACCATTTTATAAATAAATAAAATTACTTGTTTAAAGCAAAGTTTAAAATTGAATTAAGAATTTGATTTTTTTTTTATAATGTCAAAAACACAGCTTTTTACTAAATGCACAAACCAGTATACGGTACGTAAAAGAAAAATAAAACATTTTTTTAATGTTTGTCTGTCTGCCTTTTTGTTCGTTTCTTGCGGCAAATATCCGAAACGACTGGAACGCTTTTTATTGGACAGATAGCTGATGCTGTAAGAAGTACCTAGCATAGGCTAGTTTTTGTCCCGGTACCACGTTTCCGTGGGATCATTTCTGATATCCTCGCGGGTGAAACCGCGGGCTCAGCTAGAAAAACTATAAACCAAAGAACATACCTCCATAGCTTCCTATAATGAACGCCATGGCGTCGTAATATCCAAGTCGTCTTCTTTAAGGATAAACTAGATATCCTATAGAAAATGCCTCCATGGCTCTACTCACTACATTATAATACCAGCCTATTACTGTCGCAGTGCATGGCCTTCTCTGCATGAGAAGATCATGCAGAGAAGTCACGGGCATTGATCCTCGCTTACCTACTAAAGAAGGGTTGGTGTTTTCAGGCGATGTATATGTCACCGTATGATTATGAACATCTGTCGATAAATTGTAAGCTGCACCATACTACTTACAATGGCACCCCGACCGAATAGGTTAAGTTTTTTTTTTTTTTGTCTTGTTTTTTGTTTCACTTTTTGGGTTTTGTTTTGTTGTAGGTTAAGTATGTTTGTGTTTTATTTTTAAACAGTGTCTGCGATTGGATACGGACACTGTCTTTTTGTTGAGGCTTTTCGCAAAACTCCATAAAGGGGTTACCTTTCCTTGTTAGCCGCATAAGTTTTTGTACAGTTGTACAGTACGCGTGTCCGCCCCCCACGTAGCCAGGTGTTCAGCTTGGACGTAAGGTAGGATTTTAGGGGGCTAATAGGTTAAGTTAGGTTAGAACTGTAACGAACCGCACGCGAGCCGAGCGAGCGGTGCCGCGGCAGCGACCGGCGAGCGCTACTTCCAAGTTAGTGGCAGTTACTTGGCTATTATTTAGTAATAGCGCAAGGTAACTTTGATACCAGTTCACAATTTGTCGGTTTGCCATGGACAGATTATAAACTATCGAAAAATGGTGCGTTAAATTGTAAATGGTTTTTGCAGTTCACAATGTTTCGATACTTTGTAATCTCCCGAGATAGATTAAAAACTGATGATGCTTATAATGTTACGGTGACATTTATAAATTTACAGCTTTTACCAGCGGCTTCGCCCGCGTAGGTGTCGAAAATTATCCCACGGAAACGTACTACCTGGATAAAAAGTATCCTATGTGTTAATCCAGGTTAAAAACTATCTGTGTGCCAAATATCACTCAAACGTACAAACTTTCACATATTATATATAAAACTAGCTTTTGCCCGCGGCCCCGCACGCGTGGATGACAGTTATCGCGTAAAAAAGTATCATATGTCCTTCTCCATATCCCAGGCTATATCTCTGTAAAATTTTATGGAAATCGGTTCAGCGATTTAGGCGTGAAAGCGTTACAGGCAGAGAGTCAGATAGACACAGTTTCTTTCGCATTTATATTAGTAGGGATTATAGTAGGATTAAATACAGGATAAGTTTTTAACCAGTGCGCTAACTGTAACCATGAATTCAGCATATCATTCTAGACTCCCCAGCGCAGAAATTTTTCGTCGGTAATACAAAAAAAAATCAACTGTTCCATACATTTTGATTGCGTAGGTATTGCACTTTTCTATGAAACAGCAGATTTTTTTTTGTAAAACCAACGTAAAATTTCTGCGCTGGAGGTCTAGAATGATATTATGCTGAATTCATGGTTACAGTTTGCGCACTGGATAAAAACTTACCCTGTATAGTGGTTCAGATTTCCTCACGATGTTTTACTTCATCGATGTCAGTGATGACCAAGGTACTTAGAAAGTACACATGAATTGAAAAAGTCACATTGATATTTACCCAGATTTGAAATGTTGGACCCACAACCTCCCAATGTAAATAATTAACTACATACAATATTCTTTCCACATTATGAACCCTTAAGTAAGTCCTGGTCACAGCAGTCTTCCACTTGGGCGAGCATCGAGTCGGTGCGTGCGCAGCTCTCCGTTCATGTAGAAAACTATTCAGCGCGGTGGTCCACATGTTCATCGTGCCACTTAGGGGGACCCCATGTTTTGCCTTCGGTAGGTATATTTTTATAGAATAGCCTTGGGTTTTTTAAGGTTTGTTTGTAACTAGCGACAGGGTGGGTTGTTGCAGAGTGCCGTCTACTTATGTGGCTACATGGCAAAAAAAATATATTTACATATCGCAGCCTTAGTAATGTAGATAAGGGCACAACTCGAAAGATTGAGTTTTTGACTTTTAGTGTTAGATGGACTCAATATCAACTTTTCCACCACTTGGCTTTCACAGAAAGAGAAAAAAGAAAATATTAAAGGGCGTACTGTAATTGTGTCTCTTTCACACCACCCTCTCCCGAGTCAGGCGCGGTCCGAGAGGGGGGGTCCTAGCGGTCATGACCCCCAAAGCAGTAAATGTAAAGCTTAAAACAGTAATTTTTGGTTAATGTAATAATTTTTCTTATTAATAAATAGGTAGTCTTTGTCTGTGACCCCCCCAAAGTCTTTGGCTGCGACCGCGCCTGTCCTGCGCCCGCGACTTTCTGCTAGAGAGGCCGAACCGGTAAGGTGCCAGTACTTGTCAAAGCCGGACCGCTGGCTACGCACAAAAAAATCAGAGATATAGCACTTTAAATTATGATGTTATGAATAATATTAAAATACTATGCAAAAACATCGAGTTCCCTGAATCTTTTAACTCGTTTTCCCAAAAGTAAATATTTTTTTAAATAGGCCTTTATTAATGGTGCGATATATGCTTTCATAATCTGCCTATAATGTTCCCACTGCTGGGACGCAGGCCTCCTCTCTGTGAGTGGGATTGAGCCGTTATCCACCACGCTGGCCCAGTGCGGTAAATAGATGTCATCATGTCTTCGAATTTTCAGTTCTAGAACATGCCGGTTTCCTCACGATGTTTTCCTTCACCGTATTGAGAGCACTGGTGATAAAATAGTTTACACAAAGCAAAGCGTTTGTCTGGGTTTAAACCTACGACCTCGCGGCAGTTATTATTGGGCCACCACTGTTCTCAGTGCCTACACTGCAAATGTGATACAAAATCAATGCAAACTGGATGCTAATGTAATGTTAATGCGAAACGAATGCAATGCAAATCAATACAACTAATACATTCTCTGCAGTTACCACCTGGCAATGGATTTGCTCGTAAGTTGCAGCCGTAACCACTGGGCTCCCACTGCAGGCTTAGCATGACCCTTTTTATTTCTAGTCTATTCTAGAATATAAATCGCTTTTCTACATTTCTCGGTGAAAAACTGTCAACTCTCTGTACCGAAACGTCATTTTTGTCTACTCTTCCAACGACAAAACGCTTGTCTACGGTTCTCGTGCTAAGTCTGCAGGTCTTTGCCATATCTATGTATAAACCTGACTAGAGAATGGGCAGTAGTGTTCTCCATGCATTTGACCACCATACTGCGATCGTCAACCCGCCTGCCAAGCGTGGCGATTATGGCAAATACCCCCCTTTTGGGGAAGGCTTATGTCCAGCAGTGGTCGTCTTTCGGCTGATATGATATGATGACGTATAAACCATTTGGAATAATTTCTCTGAAAGATTGTGGAAGCCGCATCGAAGACAATTGTGTAGCTTAGAGAACTAAGCAGTCGCAGACATGTCAGTAGGGAACATCGTTCGTGCAATCTTCATACGATGTTTTGATTCTGACTGGAGGGTATTGATCTTCAATTTGCATTGAAGCTTATTTTAATATTCATGATGAATAATAGAAGGTTACTAGGGTAACAAATTAACTGAAGAAATGGCTTTTATTTTGACAGTTCATCTACATTCATTCCGTTATGAAAGTTGTTGAGCAGACCAATTTTCCGGACACATGAAGATGGATTAGCACTTAAAAATTATTCAGATTCTGATTGATAATGTTTTAAGCAAGTCGCTCCATACAAAATACTGCTATTCAGCTGTAAACACAACCGAAAGATGTCGTTAAAAAATCATGAGTTTTGAGAATGCTACATATTATAAAATAAAGTCCCCCGCCGCGTTTGTCTGTCTGTTCATACGGTTTTACCAATAGGCGGACAGATTCATGAGCAAGGTTTAGGTGTATTATTTGTTAAGGTTTTGTGAAAATTGTTTAACGCGGGCGAAGCTGCTGGCTAAAGCTAGTATTATATTATATAGTTGTATCTAATCTAGACTAGACTAGAAATATCTGGACAGAAATGAGAGAATGTGCAAGATTGAAGATCAACTACTTACAGCTTCACGCTAAAGTTACAACAAAATCTTTTCAATACTTTTACCACATTCTGATTTATTAAATTACGTGGCAAATACAAGCAAGTCGAACGAAGTCGCTCCGCAATGTCCTTTCGCCTTTTCACTTGAGTCAAAGAAATGTGTACGACCATGGCATACACAATGTGCATGTGGAGCGAAACTAAAGCCACAGAACTTGATTTTAACACCGCCTAGAATAAACTTTGTGCTCTGAGTGATACTGTACATATTTGCTCAATAACTTCTCCCAATGTTAGGATGTTTTGTTGCTCAGTGTAAGCCAACCGGCGCACCGCACATAACGTCATCAGTCGCTCTCTGGACCGCGTGGAGGAAGGACGCATGTCTCCGCGTCTCTTCTAAACTATTATCAGAAAAACAAACGTTAATAGTTTAATCCATTATTTGTTGAACAACGGTGTTAACTATACCAGCATTTGTGTTATTAAACCGTGTAACTCCGACATCAGTGTGTGTTACGATATTTTTATCACGAGGATTTCGTTTTATATGTAAGTATATTGATTTTTCTCCTGCTACGTGACAGGATACTTATTCCGTCCCTCAACATAACTTTTGTTATCCTCATCGATACTGATTTTAAGTAATATAACTCGTGATTCCTTTGATTCATTCAATTAAAAGTTGATAGTTGCCGAGAAAGCACGTTGCGGCTACGATTCCGTTACTTATGTGTTCTTTTGAACTTGTCTGACTACTATATTCAGTCAGCCATTTCTTAACCGTGTGGTATCAACTGGGTGAGAGTACTAATTTCTAAATTCTATGAATATTTAAATGTGTTACAATCGATTCTTGTTCGGCAGTTGGTTTATGTCCGACATCGAAGTGATTAATAGCCGCTGTGTTTACGTTATAAAGATCATCGGTACAGCCAGTGACTAACATGTGGTTACCCGCTGTGGTCTATTTACTTATAACTTGGTGACTATAGAGGAATATCAATTACGGAACTTTGTTTATGAGGGTTAGCTGTTGTAATTGGTTTGTAATCAAATGAATTTATACATTTTGATTGAAGGCACCCTTCAAGCAAGGGTCCGTTGACAGTCCCCTGTGGGACACTTCTTCAATTATGTTTTTTTGGTTAAGTATTTCTATTTTCTTGAGTAATCATAATGGTATAAGTACATCAGACGATCTACTTATTTAATGGCTTTAATATCGGCTCGATGCCGTCTACCTATTTTTAACTTTCTTGTGTCATCGGACTTCAGTATAACCACTGCTATGTTACAATAAAATTTGCTATACAAAAACCTATAAGTTTTGGCACATTTGCAGTAGAATCCCAATCAACTCAAATATTATTCAACTTGTCATAACAAACTAAGTCCGGTTTTTAGACCATTACTTGTATTCGCAACTCAACCTTAACCGCAGGATAACCACATCTTAACAAATTAAAAATTCGAAACTAAAAATCCACTTCAGCCACTCTTATGTGACTGATCCCAACTCCTTTAATAAACATAATATATTCAGTAAATGAATAGACGAAGATACGGTGAACTCAAGCAACGGTAAAGGAACAAAATTAACAAGACAAGGCAGTAACGAAATGCAAGACGGAAACGGTACTATATGCTAAGTAGACGAGTGCAAAATATCGTACTGACACTTCCTAGAGCAGCTACATTTGTTTAGGGACATGATAAATTGGGACCTGTTGACACTTAAAGCTTTAAAGACGAAGTTAATGGTACAGCAATTTGTTAGGAGATATCATATAAGATATTTTGCACTCGTATAAAAAATGAGTTTTGAGGTCATAAGTCGTAAAACTACAATGTCAATATTTTCCATAGAAAACATAATTTTAGCTCACTGCCAACCAAGTTGGTTTTATATAATATGTATTCCTTATTCTTAAATAAAGAATATCAGGTATTATAACCAACCTATATGGCTGCCAAGAAAATCCTTTATTCATCCTAGCACAATCTACCTATGTGCTTAGCAAAATCTAATGAGCCAGTTTAACCTACCCAATAATGAGTGATAAACCTGCAACGTTTCTGCTGTTTACATTCATACAAGTTTTGCTGTATTGTCAGCGTCTGCGAGAGCATTGTTTTGATGATACAATTCAGTTATAATATGGCTACGAAGAGATAACAACGCAAATATTGGATATGTGCAGTCTGTGGGAACATTTAGAGATCTTTTTAGAGTCAAAGTACTGACAAGAGTTTTTATCTTAGTACTTCAATGAGATAAAAACTATGAAATAACTGATAGAAGAAAGGGACAAAGAAAATAAGAAGATAATAAAGACTGTTAAGTTGTTAAAGATTCGCTGACCACTACCGATACAAAATGTGTTCAATCTTTTATACGCAGCAGGTTTATCGCTAATCCGACGACCAAATGAACTTACTACTAATTAAATCGGTGTCGTCGGCACTGTTTCAAACAGACTCATCAGTGTTGTTTTCCTAACTGATGGAGTTTCCCTGTAAAACATCGACCGAATTACGATGTAAATGAGGCGTTAGTCATAGTCACGACTGTAGTTTTTTCATAAGTTCGTCGTCCAAACATATCCAATCGAACTCAACTTAATGACTCACGTACATACTGATATTACGAAACCTAATTTAAGCATTACATACGTCTTCTTTTATTATGCAAACTGATTCAACATTTTGCCGATTTAGTGGAATATATGTGGCTACACTGTTTGCGTCATACTTATTTGCATTTTGCTTATAAATGTCAATTGTTTTTGCTGTTATTTTCCTCTGTGTCTGTCAGGTATTGCATTATCTTAGAATTCCCTGTAAGTCCTAGAGTTTCAATTTACATATTAGAAGCAGTCACTGCTTTGTTATGTGGAGCATCGAAAAGAAACGTCAAGTCATGATGTGGCGAGTTTGATGTGTCTTTTTTCAAACCAAAGTCCTCGTTAACTGTGACAAGCATTCATGATGAATGACTGATGAGAAGACACATTAAAGAATTCAATATTTCTTTGAACTTTTATTGCCTTGCACTCAAGCCTATGTTACAAAAACCTTCAACCTCTTTCTTATCACATACAAAGCAAAATCAGCCATCAAGATTCATTTACAAGCTTCAAATCAATTTCAATGCACTTGAACTCAATATTTTCTAAGTTCTCATGCATAAAATGGCAGTTTTACGTTTACAAGACGTTTACGATCTTAGCAATGACTAACACAATGGCATATTATAAAATTTGTGCACGCATAAGGTTCACTAACAATGAAAAAGTATGTGTGACGTGTAGGCCTGCACCATTGTTGAGAAGAACAGACTCGCTGGCATTGACGTTAATTCTGAAGTAAGGCGGAAAATTAACCTTAAGGCGTAGTTGATAAGGTGTAATTGAAAAATCAATAGCGATGTCTTTTTTGTGCTTGCGAGACCCTCGGTCGGTTTCAGCGTCGATTGTTTTGTCAATATCTACTAATTCATTATTTCGCTCACAAACTGTTTAACATCCACCATCTTTCATTCTAATTTGGCATTTTATCTTTTTAATCTCTGAAAGTTTATTCGAAACAGCCTGAAAAGGTAGATTTTCGTCACTTATATTATAAAGTCTTGTTCCAAAAAGTTGTGTCTTCCAAACCGCTAAGCTGGTTGGGAAACTCAGCAACCAGTCACGGCAGTTAAGCAATTCCTAGAATCGTTGTACATAAAAAAGAATGTGCAGTATTATTAGTGTTTATTGCAACGTTTACAAAACTGTTTGTTTTTGTCCGTGAGACGTTCTCTACTGAAATCTCTCTATTGATAAATGTTGTGACAAAACCAGGTCTTGACTTGGTGACCCAGACTCAACGAGACGTGAAATTCTCGATCTCAAATGAAATGAGAACTTGTTGTAACACAGTTGCCGTCCATTAATTAATTGCTTTGAATTATGTTTGACGAAGTTTCTTTGAGATATACTCGTATGTACATATTTCTAAAATGAAAGCGTTACATTATCAGTGGTAACGGCCGCGAATTAGAAGTAAGTCGTAAGTTCAAACCCAGATATGCGCTTTACTTTGTGTAAATTATTAGATCGCCACTGCTCTCAAAACGGTAAGGAAAACGTCGTGAAGAAACCGGAATGTTCTAGAACTAAAAAAATCGAAGACTTGTGACATCCACCTAACCGCACTGGGCCAGCGTGGTGGATAACGGCCCAAACCCACTCACCGAGAGGAGTCCTGTGTCCCAGCAGTCGGAACATAATATGTTGATAATGTATGATATATGCAGTTTATAAAGCATACTTGGCTGTTCTTAAATATACAGCAATGGTTAAATATCGTCTCATCTTTCACTGTTTTCATTTTTTCACTCCTGTCTGTATAATATATGAGGCTTGCTTTACAATATTAACCGCAGCCAAAGAATGAGCATGATATCCAGTTTCGTAACAATGTTTATATTAGCCTGAGCACTTCGCTTTCAAAGCTATCTCGGTCATACAATAATAAACTGTCTTACATATCCTGGACTGCAGCCAGCCATTGCACTCGGAACAATAGTAACTATTCACTAGCGTTCTTTTATATTGTAGACTTAACAGGGGTGCCACCCCACAGTTTCGAAAATCATTGTTACCATAGAGCACAGAATCGCGCGCAGCGTCTACTAGAGACTAATAAATTTCGTGGCGCCAAAGGTGCTTTAAGATGGAAGCGGCGAAAAGCCCGCGAAATTCAAATTGTCTTACGTTTTTTGTAATTTGCTTGTCAGTGTCAGATCGTATGTTGATTGAAATATGATTCGCGATTGTAACACGTTGTGTATTAACAGAATTATAATTAATAGAATCATCAATACAACTCTCTAAGTTCATTTAATCCCCGTGGATGATAATTTTATGAAAAAGATAATCAATGGGATTAAATTAACTACACTCAGCCTGACACTGACCTGCAATTTTTTTTTTTTAATAATTTAACTTAATTCCCAAAAATACAGATAATTGAACGTTAAGTTTACAATTTTTGAATTTATGGTACAGATTAATTACATAAAACATTTGGATGCTGCAGAAATCTGTCTGTACACAATAGATTAGACTCCATCTCTTAAACTAGGGTATCCTGTATCTTAAGAGACAGTATTTCGTAATCAGGATCGAATTGCTACATGTATGAGTGGACTATGTCGATATACCTTTAGAAGGGAAAGAAAAAAATAATAAGTTATAACTTAAAATTTGCATAAAACGTAAGAAAATTTGAATTTCCCGGGCTACGTTCTATTCACTTTAAGTGCCCAACATCTGTCATCCGGTAGTTTCGACTGGCCTATTCGCAGTTCTGTACCTCTGATTTTGCTTCACTGACAACATGACCGGGATCTTTATCAGGGTCCAAAAAAGTTGTTGTTGGGTTGGCGTCACTGACATATATGTCAAAATCAAAGTGATCTTTATTAGGTTTACAATAACGTTGTTGTTGACTGGCTGCTGTCAGGGGTAAAATAGCCGTGAAAGGTCTGTAAACGTCATTTGTGTCGTGGTGTGAGTAAATGGTGACTGACACAGGCTTGATGTTTTTTTTTTTTTGAGTTTGCGAAATCATCAAATAACTTCTCCCGCTTTGGGTGGAGCAGGAAGGCGTGTCAGACTTTTACTGACTAAAACCCACCCGTCTTCTCTCAGTAGTCTGTGTGCCAGTAGCCACGGTATCTCTTTCGAACATCCCGCACCACTGGAGGCTTGATTAGCAGCAAAAACATTTGTAGGAAAACAGCGTGAGGAAACCAGCATTTGTCCTAAACACCAGAGATTCGAAGACATGTGAGATCTACCAACCCGCACTGGTAGATAACGGCCTACTCCGTCTCACAGAGAGAGAGCTTAAGGCCCAGCAGTGGGAACATTATTGGCTGATTTATGTATGTTTGTGTGTAACTGCTAGAAAAAAAGACAAAGAAAGAAAATTAAGACTGTTAAGTTGTTTGGTCGCTCTATGATTCTTTCCCTTTCTATCCCCTATTGCAGTGACCGCAAATGGCGGCGTCGCAAGATTCTCATTTGCAATATTACTGTCATCCACTTTATTCTATTGAGAAATCCCGCCTGGCGTAATACTCAGCGAAAGTCTGACTTTTATGGTTTCTGCAAGACTTGCAAATGACCAGGAATTGTGTGATGTACGAGAGATTTCAGTAATAATCTGGTGAATTCAAAGCTGAATGACGCCATTATGTCACTTGGAGTTTGAATGATGGGCTTGATATTGAACGGCGCCTCGTTTCAGAGTTTGGTAAAAAGCCAAGAGCAGATAATTTGGCTCGTATTCTAGACCTCATAAATAATTTGAAATGCCACTACAGCGGGGTTATGCCATAACACACTAACAGTAGGGATGTCTTTCATTTGGACAGTTAAACAACATTCATTGCGTTATAAAGTTGTTGAGCAGACAAATTGTTAGAACATTTATGAAGCAATGGATTAGCAATATCATTCAAATTCATTCAGAATCTGCAGTGCTATTCAGCTGGCCTATTCTGTAAAAAAATCACCGTGAAAACTTAGGTGACGTGAGCTCAAAGTGACCTGTCATTCCACTTGATGCTAGTGATTGACACTATTGATGGCTCACTTCACTCAAGTTTTCACGGTGAGATATTTACAAAATACCACTTCTGTAACCATCTCACCGGGTGAAGTGACCCGATTGAGCGTGGATTGAGCTGTCAGTGTCATCCCACCGATGCTAGGGATTGACCAAGTACAAGCATAAGCATAAGCATTTATATTTTAAATTTGAATCAGACAATTTTTATTTATTTATTTTATAAGGTGGAATGACACTGACAGCTCACTCCACGCTTACTTCTTGCAAAGTGCTTCTATTACTTACTAACAACACATTGTCATGAAACTTAAAGTTACTTGCGAAAGGATTTTGATCATCCGGACTATATTCATTAAAATACTAACATTAATAATGTATGTATTATACATATAGGTACGAAGTTACAAGCGTTGGATTTCTATCGTCCACAATATAATGTGATGACTTGAGCATCATCATCACCTGCCAAGACTTTTCCCAACTATGTTGGGGTTGGCTTCCAGTCTAACCAAATGCAGCTGTATACCAGTATTTTACATGGAGCGACTGACTGCCTTTCTGACCTCCACAACCCAGTCACTGGGCGTCACGATATCGCTTGGCAAGACTTGTTATCAGACTTTCGAGCTTCTGACTACCCGTAACAACTTAATGAGCATATATGACCCACATTTTAGTCAGTCTGTTCCAGTAACAAATAATGTTTGTCTCAGGAACTGGTCTGTGGGAACGAGCGTTACATATCAGCGTTATATTTGTTATTTCCTTATTAACTACTGCATTATCGGCCAGTTCAAGTATCAACGGTATAATGGGACCTAAGTGTGCTATTGTAGTATCTACTTCACTTTGTTTTGTATTTCTATCATAAAGGAAGTTTTACGTCATTCATGATCTTTAATCACCATTCAAAATCAAAAGTGACGGAAACTTATTCACAAAAGTTATTTTTGAATAGAAAATATATCACCATATTTTTTTCTATTTTGAAAATGACTTGTGTCTATTGCAACACTTCAGGTCCAGTCGAAAACCAGCGTCACGCACAAGTTGTCTGGCATTTTTACTGAACAGGGCTTTTTTAGCGAAGCTGTGACGCACACTTTATTGCTTGGGCACGCCACGATTGCGGCGGTTAATTCACTCTTTGAGGAGTGGCTTGAGCGGCGGCATGGCGTCCTTACCTTCCGCCGCAGCACGCAGATCCTCACCCGACACGGTCGCATAAGGCGGGAGGAAACGCCCGGGTGTTTCCACTGCGAAGATCGCCCTGAGGACACGGTGGAGCATAAGGTGGAGGTCTGCCCGACTTGGGTGGAGCACCGCCGTGTCCTTGTGGAGGCGATCGGCGGTGGCGATCTCTCGCGTTCGGCCCGGGTCCAGAACTTGGTACGGAGCGAGAGTGCATAGGTAGCCGTCGCCACCTTCTGCGAAGCAGTGATGCTCGCGAAGAGGGAGGCGGCGCACGTTAGGGAGAGGCAGTATATGCGCCCTCACGGCCCTAGCCTTTGCAGAAGACACCCTGGGCGTCGGGAATCCCAGTCTGATTCCCGGCCACCGTAGGCGCCAGCTTGCGGACGGCGAGTAATGGGTAGCTCGCTGACCGGTAAGGACCAAGCCCACGTCGACGGCGCGTTGTTTTTCACGCGCGCGTCAAAGAGATGTCAGCACAAACTGAAGGGGCGCACAAGGGCCGATGCCTGCCAGGGGTGCGGGTTGTTCGAAAGAGATACCGTCGCTCCTGGCACACAGGCAACTGAGGAAATACGGGTGGGTTTTAGTCAGTAAAAGTCTGACATGCCCTCCTGCTCCACCCAGAGCGGGAGAAGATATTTGATGATTTCCAAACAAAAAAAAAACACTATTGCTAGTTTCTGACATCGCATTTTACACTTTTTGTTGGTTGTTTTATTATTTAATTCTATTTTTAACCAACTTCCAAAAGGAGGAGGTTCTCAATTCGTCGGAACCTTTTTTTTTTTTTTTATGTTATTTATTGTGTGCCTTTTTAGTCTGTGCTAAATAAATACATTTTGTTTGTTTCTTTCTTTCTTTATATTGATTTTAGATACAAGCTCTTAACTTTCTATATATTAATTAATTGACACTTGGGATTGGGGCACGGGACAACAAACGCCCCCAGACGCGATAACAGTGGGACCTCTACTCCACTGTCTCGTTCAGTGTCCTTCCATCTAAACTTTAATCATAGTTACATCCGGCTACACATCAAGCTATACTCTTCCAGTATAAGCTGATCTCGCATTGTATAGGATTTCCGTACAGTGCGAAATCACCGTAAACTGGATATGTATAGCTTGATGTGTTAGCCTTGTGTACATATTACAAAGAGGAAATGATTGACTTTTAATATGTTTTTTTGTTACGCTTGCACGCTAAAACGGCTCTAACTAACCTATTTATACGAAAGAAACATTCAAACGTTATTAATTGTAACGGTATAGAAAAGAAGATCCATCGAAATCAGGATCGCTATCAAACCTTTTATTTATTTATTTTAGAGGCATGACTCGGAGGTTTGAAAAAAGAACTACCTATAAAACAGAGTGCATCTCAGCACGTCGAAAAAACACTGTTCGATTTTCAACTCTCAACACTAAAGCAGTGCGCGAATTAATCCCGCCGCGATATTATTACGTCCGTGTGATGAACCACGCCATTAATAAAAAACAAAATTACCTGCAATGGCGCGTGGAAAAATCGAAACCCACACCGCCATCTTGTTTTTTCAATACATTAAAAAAAAAATTGCACTAATTTTAACAACAGCGCCCTCTTCTCAACGCCATCCTTGCAGCAGTGTAGTTACAATTTTAGTCAACACAAGTCGCAAGTGAAACATTTCTACTAGAATATTCCCCGAGAAGGCGGGAGGCGGTTGCCATGGCAACCGGGGGGGTGAGCTATTTCTATCCGTCCTCTTTTGATCTTGCAAGCAAACATTCCTCACGAACGTTTCGACATGTAACTCGAATGATATCTGGAGATCAGGTCACGACGACGGTAAGCCGAATGCTTTTACCGTAATATATGGTAGGTACGTCAAGCCCGTTTTGGCAAGGACGTTTTTTTTATCGCTTCTAGTGCGCTTTATCTTTTGTACGGACATAAATTAAGGTCTAAGGCTCTTGCGTCAGAAATTACGAAATACGTTTATAGCTAATCGAATTTAAAACATAGATAGTTCTGTTTCAGTCAATCGTTTGAAGATGACAGTGACAGAATGATGTTTTAAATTTGTTTCATAGTCCTAGCTCTAAACAGATTTAGTGATTTGTGGCTTTTGTCGCGCAAGTGGATCTAAACGTGATATCACAAAGTAACGTAAGCAATTTCTTAATTGCCTTTAGTAAACGAGTAATCCGTATTTTTTCCCTCCTAGCGATCAGACTTGAGGAAAATATCATTAAATATAGTCCGTTCGTCTTCCTTTTCAAGTTAATTTTATTCTAAGTTTAGACGTCCTACAGATTAGTACGTAACCGGTTCAGCAACGCTTAACTTGCTTGTATAGGCTTTAGGTAAATAAAATGATTCCAGAATCTAGTCGAGACATTTCATCTTCAAGATTTTTTCGCCTGTTCCTAGCTATGGTTTTAACATAATGTTAAAAACGTATAAATATAATTATAATCCGCAACTTTTATGTCTAGCGAGCAAAGCAGTATTTTATTGTAATATAAAAACAATGGGACTAAATAATATTATTAATTACACAAGAAGATACTAAAATGCATTTACAGTTTTACCAATAAAACTGCTGACGTTCGCGCCATGATATCCGTTCTAAATACAAACGATAAGCTGCGTTCACGTGAGTTCACACGCATTGACTTCATTCATAATTTACGAATCATTGTGTGGTTGTTTGTCCCACGGTCTGTACTAACCTTAAACGTAAGACATGCTAGACTTGTTTAGATGCTTTACTGAGGTATTTGGACTAAATATGCTTTATTTACCTATGCGTGGGTTATAGTTTATGAGAATACTAGGTCAGGACAAAAGAGTTAGCGTGGTATCACGTCTCTATGTAAAAGATTGTAATAATAAGCATGACTTAGTAGGTAACCTTTTCTTGAAGTGATTTCTCGCTGCAAAAACCCGTTTAGGCTACAAAGCGTGCAAAAGAAATACACTCGAAAAACAAAATCCTCCTTCTCGCGCAGTTGGGTAAACATTAGCTGATGTGAAGCTGGGCTGGAAAAGCGCTCCATTAAATACAAAACAATATCTATTATAGTAATTTTGAGTTACTCTCTATGTCTTGGATTGGTCTGAGGCCTTAGTGTGAGTTTCATTTTACCATCTCGATCAAACGCATCGAGCGCGTTTGGCGTCCCGATTGGCCCTGAATTGGTGGCGGACCAATCGAAGCGCCGAACGCGATCGAAGCGTTTGATCGAGATGGTTAAGGCGACGATTTCTGGAAAACGCTCAAAAAGGTGGTTTTTAAAGCTGTGTATCTCTTTAACCGTAAATTATTTTGAAAGCAAAAAAATAGGTTATATATTCAAGTCTTTTTTGCATACAGTGATGGAACTCAAAACATAATTAAACATATTTTAATGCATCAAAAAAATCATCAAAGTCACCTCTTAATTATGTTTAAAATCAGTTTATCCCTTCAATAACAGTTATAAACATAATTAAAAATATACCATAAAATTCCAATTGCCAAACTGCATCTAGTGATGGATTATTTATTATTAAATAGTTAATATCTAATTTTATACGATTTTATTTGCAGTTTTACGACATACGCTTGCTCATTTGTTATTCGAATTTATTACAACTGATTTTAACCCGTAATATATTGCAATAAGAACTGTTATCGCTCATAACGACAATATTTAAAGGTACCAGGGCCTTAAATAAAACTCACACTAGGGTACTGAATTGTCATACAACATGATACCAAACCCCTGACTGTATGGAAATCACCAACAATATTTTTAAAATCAAATCAGGAAACATTCTTCACCCAGAGAAGATACTGCAGGAAAGCAGAAGTATTTTACAACAGGAAATTGACTGAACACTGCGTGGCTAGCTCCGGAACAGGAAAAATATTAAAGTAATTTGCTACACAACGGCCAGAGCCAGCGCAGCTCCATACATCAATAATTTAATAACTTAATAACAAGAACTATTATGCTGTGACTGCATGGCTGTTTAGTGTTTACGCGTATAATCTGTGGCATGTCGGGAACAAACAATGCGTTGAGTCATAAACATTCATGGACCATAGATAACATATTGTATATACGTTGCACGTCGCCGATTCGTGAAGACCCGGGGTTATGTCAAATAGATTTTGTTGTAGAAGTTACCGCAAAACTTTGAAATAAGGCTTGATATTTTCTTTTGGTCTTTGACAGTCACAATCATCCATCCTTCTTACGACAATGCTGGTAATGATTAGTTTCATCATTAAAAAACCAAAATGTTCCCGCTTTTTCATTATTTTTTTTTTTGCTACCTGTTTAGGTAGCAATAAAAATGTATTGTTTAATACATCATAACAGTAGTAACCGATCATAAGCTTTAGCCAAAGTAGCATACGAGTACGACCACGCCTATCAGATTACAATATTTTCATGTTTCCTTTTTACAGCGTGACTTTTCAGTAGTAGGGTTTTAGTTTTTGAACTTAGTTTTAAGGTTTCAGAACATCGTCCTGAAAAGTAGTTTTTAACGTTTATCCATTGCTTTTATTAAAGTAAAAAATCTCATACGAAAATCCAATTATTTTATTTCCTAAAACTAAAATTCCTACAGGTATATTATATATTAACGACTACTTATAACGTCTAAGGCTCCTACACACATGCCGGCGGCACAGCCGGCGGATTTTTGCCTTGCGGGTATGCTGCAGGCGTTATTAGACCGCGGCACTTGCCGCAGAAACCGAGTATGCCGCCGGGCTTGTTGGCGGTATGCCCGCCGGCCGGGCCGCCGGCATAGTGTGTAGAAACGTTTACATTAAACTTGATTACGTAATTTTTATACCTACTCGATTACTTAATTAAAAGCATTGTCCCAAATCTGATTTTTGATACACACCTACATAATTGACCTAAATTATGTTCTCCATTTTATAATAACAACAATGAGAAGGAAAATCATATGAGGAAACTTGTATTTAATAATTATGTTATTATTTTTACATCCACTAACCTATAGTTAGACGTGTGAATGCACCAAGTCTGATATCGCCTTGCTACATACAGGTGCAATATGAAAACATTATTCTACGACCCAATACATTATTTAAATTTTAACCTATTAACTAGATATAATGATCTAATATCACTACCTATCAATCAATCAACTTTACTGGCCACTCAAAAATGTTCTACTCTTTTCTGATGCCCGGTTTTAGAGGTCCGTCCTCTCTCTATAAATACTTAGCTATGGTTTGTCTCCTAAACAAGCTCAGAGCATCATCATTGTCGGTCCATAGCAGTCCCTTGCTGAATTACTCAATGTGGGCTTTACAGACTCCCTGGACATTGACCTCTCCAATAGGGAAAGTCGATCTTAACACCAATAGGAAAAATAAAATATTTATCAGCCTAAGCTAATTTAGGAACACACTTGTAGCTGCAGTTCGAATTCTATAAAACGAGATCCGGAAAAGGAAGTCTACAGCTTTTTATAACATATACTTTAAAAAAATGGCAATGGGCAAGCCACGATTTCGCAGAAGTTATTCACTCAAAATGACGTGTACCTACACCCTAATATTTCGTATCTCTGGTTACTGACCTTATATTTTTTGTCTATCACTAACAGTTCTGATCTCATCTAATGACGCAAGTATAGCAAACGCAATTAAATAGCGATCACTCTTGGCCAGCTATTGAAAAGCTCTATTGTTAGAAGATTACCATCTTCGTTTGCGAAACAGCCCGTGGAGAACCATAGAGTATTTTATTTTTATGGTAAAGGCTCTCACACAGCCTGTTTAAACACTATTGTTAAAACCTCTAGTTCTGTGGCACAATCTTAATTGAGTTGTTATGTTTGTTTAATTGGAAAGAAAAATATAATTCCTAGAATAATAATTATTGTTGATGTAGTGTAGGTAATTTATTATACTCAGATTTGATAAATCAACATAAGAAATTCATAAATCAATATTGAAAAAACTGAAAACGGAAATAGCCATAGATAGCCAAATGGCAAACACACCCTTTTATAAACTATTGTTCTGAACCGAAAACTCGAGCTTAAACCATGCATAGCATAGACATTCAACAATGGCCTAAGACAATGGCTACTGGTTAAGTTTTATGGAACCAAATTATTATATTGAAGCTACAAACAGTCATATAGTTTAAGCAACCTCGTTTACATACAAAACGCCGTGTTTTCCTGCCAAGTCAGGGTCGATGCCATAATACATAGGTATCGATTAAATAGACAATCGATTTAACCACCCGCATAATATTTAAATTTCAATTGCGTTCTATAGAATTTTTCTGTCTGACGGTTTGTGCGATAGGTTATATCCCGTGTTAACTGTTACGTGTACGTTAAATTTATTTTTAAAGTGTTCCGAGTTCAGATTAGGATTGTTTTTTTGTTTAAACCATTATCATTAATTTCCTCGGGATGCAACAACTATAGTATAGTTATATAACAGTTACACAACTATAGTATAGGTATAATAACACTTGCTACAGTTCTACAACATTCTAATATCAGAACACACGACCAAAACATCATAAATAACGTTGTTATTGTGCCCCTAACTCGTCGTTGGACGCTATCTACCCTTCGGTTTATCTGCAAGGAGTTCCTTCGCAAGAAGACGACATTATCGCAATACATATCATCGTGGGAGTAATGTGGGCGTCAACTTGTAGGGACAAAACAGTTGCTATTTAGGGAATTCAAGTTTAGAATAGAACACGATGGCCACCTTAGAATAATAAGATGACAGCATGGAATTAGTATGTACCTATGATGGAATTAGTATGTACCATATCTTGATTTGTAACTACTATTTTTTTAATACAATTTAAACTAGAATCGTTTGTGTCAATTTTTGAACGGAGGAATGCCTTCTTTCAAAAAGGTATGCCTGGAAGTACTGCCTTTAATAAAAAAAAGCTATTATTTGCAAGATCGAGGGGGTTGGCGGCTAGCAAACAATGCAATAGCGAGGGTGAATATTTTTGTGACCTGGGCTTAGTTGCGTTTCCTTATTTATTTTTTCTTGCAAAGAGACAGGCTATCTCCCAGCTTTGGAGAAAACTGAAATGGCTTGGAAAATCTCTAGGGGACCGCCTACAATGGATCCCTTAAATTATAAATATTAAAAAAAAAAAAATGGCAATTCTCTAAATAAATCCGGCCTGTCAATTTAAAAGTGGCCACTAAACAAAAGGCCCATTTAAGGCGAAGGTTAGAATCTCGTTACACAATCAAATGCTGGTACAATGCCAAATGTCATTAGAAAATACAATGACACTAAGTTTCTAAACCGCTGGAATTTTTAATTCAAAACCTGGTTAAAATAAATAGTCTGTTTAATAATTTCCCTCCTCATTACAAAACAAGGTTTTTTTTAGACCACGTATATACCACCAAACTAGTTATTGAATTATGAACCCAGTATGCACAGAAATGCAGTTGTCACTTTTGTATTAAGAACATTACCCAAATCAAAATTAAGTTGGAAATGCAAGAACTGGCTCAGAGAGGCTAGAAACTAAATTAAATTGCGTTTTGTAATAAAACGGAAAATGTTTGTTTTGTTTTAAAATAATTAATGGATGGGTCTTCATCTGCCAAGGGTTGTTCGAAAGAGATACCGCGGCCCCTGGCACACAGGCAACTGAGGGAACACGGGTGGGTTTTAGTCAGTAAAAATCTGACACGCCCTCCTGCTCCACCCAGAGCGAGAGAAGTCATTTGATGATGTCCCACCCAAAAAAAAACTGGGTCTTCATCGTCGTATTAGCGATAGAAATATGCGTATTCATGATGAATCAGTGGTTTAGCCTCCGGTTGTAGGTCGTGGGTTTGAACCCAGCCTAGGTTCGAATTCTGGGCGCTTTACTTTTTGTAAACAATTTAATCACCACTTATCTCAAAACGGTGAAAGAAAACATCGTGAAGAACCCGGGATGTTCTAGAACCAGATATTCGAAGACATGTTACATCACTACCCCGCTCTGGACCCACGTGGTAGATTACAGACCACTCCCTCGCGAAGACAAGAGGCCTGTGTGTCCCACGAGTGACCATTATACGCTTAATTTGAACCAAATGCATGCCCAAACGTACCTAGTTTAATTCGAGATTAGAATTCATCTATGGCCTCTTCCTTGGAATATGCGCCTTGATTTATAATACAAACTGTAGCTGACAATGCGCAGATCAATAGACACCTAAGCACTTGTAAAATTAATGAAGTCATGTGCGAAAGTTTGGCTTATCTACGGGCTTACCAGTAAAAGCCGAAAAATCCCGAGCAATCCCGACTGTCCCCGACAATGACCCGAAGTGGTGACTCAGCGAAGACGCACAAAGCACAGGTGCTTCACCTCGCCTCACACTTCACTTTTTTTGCTCCAAACAGTTATAAACTTTACCTTATTTACTTTTAAGGTCACTTATGCTTTGTTCTAGGTAAAAAAATGATGCGACTATCAAGAGTAGCTTCACTTAAAGTATACTAGTACTTTATGTGAAGCTACTCTACATATAGTCAAAACTTCGCATTGTTTTTTATTTAAGTAATTGCTACGAGGTGGGGCAACGAGTTTGATGCCGAAAACAAAACTTATTTGAATGTTTATCTGATCTTCTGGATGAATGTTACGGATTAACGTAGAAATAGCTGACTGGATTTGGATGAAAGGCGCACAAATTGTTTATAACCTGTATACTTTTAATCCCTGTAGTAGGTACGTTCCCGTAGCATTTTTTCTGACATAAAAAAAATGTCTGACATAAAGTAAAAGCTAGTTTTTTATAAGAATAAAACCCCTTGGTTTCCGTGCTTTAATTAAGTTTTACAGTTACAGTTAAAGGACGGAAACTGGTTATTATGGTGCCGTAAGCGATGGGCTAGAAACTGCCGTTAGTTATGCCTATAAGATTTGCAATTTTTATTTTTATCATAGACATAACTTGTAGATAGAGTAGGTACTTAATGGTAGTTTTGACCCATCGTAGGCTTCGTGGGTTTTCTTTCTAACGCCGATCGTCGATACGTGTTGTATAAAATCGATACGAATCGGCAATAGATTTACACGAGTCTTGCGAAATCACGATTTTAAAAGCCCAAACCGTTTTTGAAATTCTCCATTTGACTCAAGTTAACGAACAAACTAGAAAATAAATAGATTGATTTGTTCTAAATTAATTCAATCTATCAAATGTCAATTCAAGTATTCTACTAATTTTCAAAAAGGGCCAGGACCTTATCATTGTGGTATTGCCATTAGCCGAGGTCACTGATAGAAAGTGGTACTTAGATAACGACGCGACAATAACAAATAATGTGATAATAGACCACAGACAACAATAATAATATTATAGGTATTTTTTTTTTTTTTTTTTATAACGTTGCCCCACACTAGGAATTACTCCTGTATTGTGGGTGCGTTTACAAACATTTAAACTCACATACACAAACAGAACTTGTGAAACTGAACGTGAACTGAACGTGTGAACTTGTGTGTTGTCTATGTAACTATTTATATAAATAATAATTGCTTTGCTAAATAGATCTTGCTGACCAACCCGCATTGGGCCTGAGTAGTCGATTACGGCCTACTCCGTCTCACTTAAAGGCTTGTGTCGCAGCAGTGGCAGCATTATAAGCTGCTTTTGCTATGCTAAATAGATCTTTGTTCTGCACATTAATTAAGATGTTAAGCATACGGTCAGCAAGCTTTCATTCTTGTAGGTTACGTAAAGTCTTACCTACTACAAGAAAACAGTATGTAGGTAAGTACTGATATATTTCCAAGTAACTGCAAAATGTAATATTTTAGTTATCTTTGCACAGCCATGTTTGCAACACTGGTGCCGATTCTGTTGTACACCGAACTAAACTAACTAAACTATCACTAAAATTCCTTACCTTTGGCTATGAGAATCTTAAAGCTATTCTGCAAAAAAAGATCTCTAAATTTAAAAATAATTTTGACACAACTAAAATCGAATTTGACAAACGCGACTCCACGTTTACCCTACCCCGTGATTTTTTTAGAGCCGGAATCGCGCGGGGGGGGCAGCCTCAACGTGTTTTAAATGGATTTTTTTACTTTTTGCATCGAAAATATGAAAAATTATTACCTACATGTTGAGTTTTAGAGGTGTATGGGGTTTTATAAAGGGGGTCGAAATTTTCATTATTTTTACGATAGGACACACCAATTTCGAGATATAAGCAAAAGAAAAGAAAAAAAAGATACAGTACTGTATTTGCGCCCGAAGTCGAGGTGTCAGTGTGAATTTTAGTTCTTGACAACTAATTTTATTCCACACCTTTTTAATCGCGATTAAAAATAGTCAGATTTAGTTAGACAATCAAAATTTTATATTGAATAGAATAATGAATTTGACAACAACAGAATAGCAAAATTACCATTTTCACTAAATTAAAAACTCAGTACAATCTTAGTGCTGTCAAACTAAAATATAGATAAGTTGTGTCAGTTTAGTCAATTTCAGAATGGGAAATCGTCGTTTGACAGGAATAAACTAAATTTTAGTGATTTTTTGTTTAGTTTAGAGAATTTTGTGACAAGAGAATCGGCACCATTGTCATAATAATGAACTAAAGTTAAAACTGCACCAAATTCCCAGATCTCTATCAGTATTATTTATCCCAAAAAAATTGTCGAAAAACCTCGCTCGTTGCACGTTACGACAGCAATAAAAAAGTAGGCTGATTATCATTGCCCAAAACCTGTTTAACAAAAAAAAAACATAATAGCCAAAAACAACGTCATTTTAATCGGATCGCGGGGATCATTAAAGGCGTAGAATGGAAAGCGTTTATCGATTAAACATAACAAATCGGAATAAGGTCGCGACAGGTCGCTCGGGCGTGATGTTTGGACTTAGCTACTTGATTGATCAACGAAGTACCTACATCGATTTCCGTAGGCATGTTGCTTCGAAAATAGGCGACCACCACTAACCACGGCCCCTTGGGAAAATGCTTAAGAGGAAACGCTTAGGTGGTCCCTGGCGTCGATTCCATACTAACGTGTTTCGCTGTTTACTCCCTGGCTATGATACTAGTCCCAATACTTTTTACGATAGGTTTAGTTTTTTTTTCTGAAATGATTAAGTATTATAATCACATTGGATTTCATTATGTATACGGGATTAGGTATAACCTTGTTTTAAATGGAGCCTTTGTTTAGTGGCCACTGCTAAATGCCGTTCTTTTCTATTATTTTCATTGTAAGTGATCCATTGTAAACAGTCCCCTAGAGATTTTACAAGCCATTTCAGTTTTCTCAAAGTATGGAAGGTACACAGTCAGTTCAATAAAGTAAATAAGGAAACGGAGTAGAGCGCAAGTCACAAAAATATACACTATCGATATTACATTGTTCGTTAGCCGACAATCCCTTTAAATCTCGTTAATAATCGCTTTTCCGACGTTTTTTTTATTAAAAACTAGCTGTGCCCGCGACTTCGTCCGCGTGGATTTTTTTATTTATTTCATTGCTGCTCAGCTTCTATTAGTTGCGTGATGTTATTATGTCACTCAGTAAAGATGCAGCTTTCTAATGGCGAAAGAATTTTTGAAATCGGCCTTGTAGTTTTTGAGTTTATTCGTAACAAACATACAAAAATACAAAAATACGCAGGTTTCCTCTTTATAATATTAGTATAGATATATATCAGAAGAATTTTTCTAAAATAAAAGTAACTTACGCTAAGTTACTCCTTATTACATCAGCTACCTGCCAGTGAAAGTCCCGTCACAAATGGTTCAGCCATTTCAGAGATTAGCGGGAACAGACAGACAGACCGACAGACCGACAGACAAAAATTGAAAAAAACATATTTTGGTATATGTAAGTACCGTATATATAAGGTGTATCTATTCATACACGAAATATCTGAAGGGGTCATTATACTCGTCATTATGAACAACTTTTACTACTGGACCAAACCTGAAATCGCGAAAAAATATCAGCTGTTCCCTACATTTTGACGAGATATGCGAACATAAATGTAGGGAACAGCTGATATTTTTTCGCGATTTCAGGTTTGGTCCCATAGTAAAAGTTGTTCATAATGACGAGTACAATGACCCTTTCAGATATTTCGTGTATGAATAGATACACCTTATATATTCATATGCATGTAACAAAAAGCCTTTATTTTAATATTACAAACAGACACTCCAATTTTATTTATATCTATAGATTCATAGATGATATAGATGTATAGAATAAAGAATGTATAGATGTATAGATTGGCGACTTTTTGCGCCCCCCTTCCATAGGCGCCCAGGGCTCTAGCCCTGCCTACCTCACCGTAATTACGCCACTGATTACGCAATTACCCTTCTGTATTACAGTATACTGTACCTGCATGTTAACGTTTTATGAATCTAAATCCATTGTCACAGAGTAGATAATAGACCTATAACATTTAGTATGGACTATTGTGCACTGGACAGCTGTTATAATAATTCCCTCTAATCTACCACAAACCTAGTGTGTGTACTACATATAAACGAAGCGCTTAGCTACGAACAATACGTGTGCCTGCGTCAATTAGTTAATTAAAGGATAACCGATCCGTGTGCACACGTGTTGGTGATAATTATAATGCTATTGTCTGGTACCTAGATACTGTTTAAACCTACTTAATGTTTATTGTTAGGGATATGTTTTCCTCAATTTGTGCTGATAAAAATGAGTGATATTCAATTTCTAGAGTTTAAATTGGCATAAAATATATTTTGCAATTTACCAACAACACTATTGTTTTATAATTGACATATACAGGATAAGTTTTTATCCAGTGCGAAAACTGTAACCATTCAGCATATCATTCTAAACCCAGGGGACGTAACGCAGAAATTTTACGTCGGTTTTACAAAAAAAAATCAGCTGTTTCATAGAAAAGTGCCTGATTTTTTTTTTTATTACCAACGAAAAATTTCTGCGCTTGGGGGTCTAGAATGATATGCTGAATTCCTGGTTACAGTTTGCACACTGGATAAAAACTTATCCTGTATTTGAAATAAATAAGAAGACATGTTGACATTTGGTTGTCATTTATTTATTGAAAAGGCATGGAATTATTATGTACTAATTAGAATAGTTCAAAAAAGAATAGTGACACTTTACAAGTGAGTGTCATAACAATTTTGTTTTGACGCATTAAAGTATTGTTTTTCTCACAAAGTAGAATTATCTGAAGGAGTAGAATACGTTTAATTTATCATTGCATTCGTTGTATCTTCTTACTGTATTATTCGAAGTAAACTCATAATCACACTCACTATAATATTATAATGCATATTATGGAATGTGTAAGACACACATTTAACAAAACTGCAAAAGAAAAAAAAGGGTACCTCCATCCTGCACTTTGCTTACGCTCGCAACTTGCAGTACCTTCTTAAACAAACACGATACAGTCACTTGCAAAAATATTCAGTAAGCGAAATTTAAAGGCAATTTTCTCTTTTCTTTTTTTATGATTACACAGCACGCACATAAAGTTCAACATGTAAAACCACAACGCCAAAACAAATTCAACGTTGACACCTATTAAACATTTTAAAATTGCACTTCAAGTTTTATGAGGATGGCCCTGGTGATTTTCTCTCAGTCCAGTGAAATCTATTAACTTAACATTCTCAGATACCTGAGACGTAAGAACCCAGAAGGTAGACCTAGTGACAAATGTAATCCTTATTATTTTTTTAAACATAGTTGTAGTAACTTATTACTAACTATTTAGTTACTGCTCCCGTGAAATTTCTTGTTTTAACATCATACATAAAATAATGATGTATATCCTACGTCACTCGGCGACAATATTGTCGCTTCCTATTAGAGAAAGAATTATCGGAATTGAATCAGTAGTTCCGAACATTACAAACAAACAAACTAACAAACTCATGAATTTTACTTTTTTATTAAGATAAATGTTTAATTACCGTATCTACAATGACACAAGGTAACTCTATCTCCCATCTACAACGCTGGACAATCGGAGTACTTTCCCTATCACTGAGTGATGGTCCAGTGATTTGATAACTTTCACTGGCCGTCGATAGCAATAAGATATTATTAAAAGGTTTTAGTTGCTCTATGGTACAAAAAGAAAATTCGGGTGTTCGGTGATAGTGAAAATGGAATGGAAAAAAAAAACAAAGAATAAAACAAAAACTATTTATAGAGCTCATTCTAGTTTTATTTTTTTAAAGATCCTTTTTCTTAAAAATATAGGTACATATAAATTATATTAAAGCTGTTTCAATGGAAGTGATAAATTTAACAAGACTGCGCTGTGCAGTGTGCATCAGAGGGAGACACCCTTTCTGTCGAAATATATTATTATATATATATCAAGAATAACAAAGTTTTACAAAGCTTTTGAGACGGATAAAGCTTCACAGACGTGGGTAACGGAATCTTCGGTGTATTCCCGGTGGGCCTTCTGCCGTAGATCTAAAGATTGAACTAAAATAATACTTCATATCCATAAAAAACAAAGGTCTGTTAAAAGGAAGCCTATAACTTTTTGATGCTTGTACAGATCAATGCATAGGTACTCTTACCTCGACGTGTAAAATGACGCATATTACACGTATAGCATTCCATAAATCCAATAACCATAGACTTCGAAACTCAAAAAAAAAACACATTTGTAAGTGAAACTTTACCGACAAGTCTCTTTTATTGAACGTCCCCTACCTATTTGAATTTAGAATTCGGAATATGGCGCGAAAGATTCTCTACACAAGATGGCGCTAGATTATAAATATGACAATAAATCAATCCTTTCTCTTTTTACGTTATTACAATGTGTTCACGAGAAGTTTTAGTTAGTCAGGTATGATATTGGGGCCAGTGTGCCGAATACGCTTAACACCGTTTCTCACAGAGTAAAAATAGCTATGGAGTTCTTTTAGTGTTGTAAACTTGTAAATAGTTTGTAATATAAAGCCAATAAACACGTGGAAAAGTTTACAAGGAAATAAACTTTGATAATCTATACTTGCTCTCAAAACGGTGATTTAAAACATCGCGCGGAAACCGACATTTCCTAGAACCAAAAATTCGAAGACATGTGACATCTCAACCCGCACTGGGATGCACTATCTCGAAAAGAGGAGGCCCGTGGTCCAGTAGCGGGAACATTATAATCTATACGTGCGATGGTATTGTAAGTTTGTGTGTAGTGGGTAATTTACAGAACTACTGATCCGCTGCCGAAAATTATTTTACTAATGGGAAGCGTCCGTCGTCCAGTATTGCCAAGTCTCAGAGGAAAGGTATATACACCGTGACATTTTAGTTGTCTTACAACGGCAGCCCACTTCATGTATCCAATGACTACTAATAATTTATAAAAAAATAAAAATAAATTTAACATATGCATAATTAAAAAATAAAAATATTCACTAAGACGCATGACGTAGTTTGAAACACCCTGTTATGGAGGTGGAATTAATGATGGAATGTAATGGTAGGTAGATTTATTCTACCGTTTGATACGTAAACATTATTAACAGGGAGGGTGTTTCATAATTCTAAAGTATTATTTATTTTTCTTTATACCTATTATCATAATTAATGGTAACAATGTTTTAATTGCGCCTAGAGGTATTTTACGACGGATACATTGAGTGGACCACCTTTGTAAGACGATTAAAATGTCACGGTGTATATCTTAAGTTAAAACAAGTTATTTCACGTGGACGAAGTCATGAGCAGAAGCTACTACCGACTTATTGTTTGCAACACTACCTTTGTTAACACACACATTTCACCAGCTTTTAGAGGGTGGAGCCTATTGTCATTTACAAAAAAAAAACTCCCGAATCCAGGCTACTGATCAAATGTCCAGATACTAAACGATTTTGCCCCTTTATTATAATACATATCGTCAAACCATTAAAAACGTTAGAAGTTTTATTAACAGTACCAGTTGCTGCTCAGAATTTCTAAATACTAAACTAATAAATATGTCCCTTTATTATTAAAAACGTCAGAAGTTTTATTATGACACAGTGCCAGTATCAAATCTAGGCTACGGCTCTATGCTTGCCTTGAAAAATCCTAATACCTACTTAGATATAATTTACCTATGTTTTCGATGACAAAGTCTGACTAAACCTACCTTGGTCTTTCTAGTCAGCCATTCGACTAGACTTCGAACCGTGCTTTGTATGAGTTTTCTCTATTATAAGATGGACTTATAGTAAATTCATACATTGTGGGAAGACAATGGTCAGATAGTCATTTTATGAGAAACGTTATAATTCGTAGAATTCAGATAGTGATGTGCCTTAGAAGTACGTAGATGGATGTTAAGCTGAGTTTAAGATCAACTCATGCGCAGACGCTGACAGCTCAGATAAAAATAAATCTCTCAACACGTTTCGTTCATGCTCCCACAAAAACAATCTCTCCTAAAAGCGAAACTACTCTCTCCATCTCTCCAATAAATAAATAAATGCTGGCGTTTCACAGTAGGGCGCTTGTTCTGAGGTTTAACAAAAGACACAAGAACATTTAAAACGGTGAGCCCATAAAATTTTAAAGATCTTTTCGGGTAAATGACCATGAATCGCGTACCTCAAACTAAAAACCATTTACCTATTTAGATTAAACCAATTACAGGCCCTTTTGAAAAGTCAAGGCATCTATCAAAATGAAAGCCATATCTACTGTAAGTGTGTTACGCCATTATCCCGCTGTACCGTAAGAAGAGCATCACCTCAATCAAGCTTGATTTTATAGATTTTCTTTATGAATTTAATCACAATAATTTAGTTTTTCGCCCCATTTTTGTGTCACCCTGATACAAAAAAGCAGACTGCGCCATCCCTTCCTCACTACAAGTCGGGGTGACTGACTATTTGATAGTCTCGCCCAAAAAATAATGGCCGCCTAGATAAACTATCTAACGTTTTGTCAGCCGCTTATCTGTTCCTCTAGCGTGATCCTGACACCAGGATAAGACGTGAATGCGTGCAGTGGTGTTAACACGATAACATCGAATGATACTGAGATCTAAGATAGTGGTAGACGTGGGATTGCGAACGCATGCGCGAAAAATGTAGCCGGGGAATTTTGGATATGAAATGTACCTACAGGATGTATTAGCGAGACAATTTTTACTTTCTTTGTATTTTTATTGTATTAAGTTGATCTAAATATAACGAAAAATGTATATAGGTAATCAAAGCAAATTTGAACATGTAAGCTTTAAATGTACATTATAAGGAAGAGCGCTGTTGTCTGAGATACAGATATTTATTTATCTAGTTCAGACACAGATGGTAGTGTCGATTTTCTGTTTACGATATGCTCATTTAAGATGTGTTATTTATATTGTACTGTCTTACTTAAATTTGAAATAAACAATTAAAAAAAAAACAATAAACAATAAATTGGGACAAGTTCCAAATCAAAAATTTAATTTGTGTATCTTTGCACACAGGTAAAACAAAAGACGGTTTACTGTGCCCTGCCACAGTGCATACAAATATTATTACAAAATTAGAAACAAAAAATTGTGACCAAATTATGATGTAGGCTAGGTTCTCTTTTCTCCTTTATGTACCTACACACAGACTATAATTATCAAAAGACTTTTATACAGGGTAAATTTTATCCTTTGCGCAAACTGTAACCATGAATTCAGCATATCATTCTAGACCCCCCAGCGCAGAAATTTTTCGTCGAAAATACAAAAATAAATCAGCTATTCTATACATTTTGACCGCGTAGGTATTGCACTTTTCTATGAAACAGCTGATTTTTTTTGTGTAGCCGACGAAAAATGTCTGCGCTAGGATGATTATGCTGAATTCATGGTTACAGTTTACGCACTGGATAAAAACTTTTCCTGTATAGGGTGGCAAAGACATCGAAAGTATGGATTCAGTAAGATACTGGACCTCACTACGTTGCATATTTTCGCGGTTACTAAAAAAAATGCTGCTTCATACATTTTGACAGCATTGTTTATGGGGGTTTTGAGATCCCAGGATCCCTTCTCATTTCCTGAGACTGCTAAAAGTGGCACCGTGTGATTTTCAGTGGACGCAGAACCACATTAGACTTATTCCGATATATATATACTTTCATAGGCTTCTTTATAAGACTTTTAAATTGTAATTCCGTAACACACGAACAGAATGGCTTTCATTTTGACAGTATTTACGTTGTCGACCAGACACATTTTTCGAACATATGAAGCAGTGGATTAGCAATATCCTCCACAGTTCTTCAGATTGTGTTTTATAGTTAGTAATTAGGGTGCTGGCAAAAAGCCAACCCTAACAAACTTCACGGGTCGACGGCGCGTTGTTTCCACGCGCGCCTCAAAGAGATGTCAGCACCAACGGATGGGGCCCACAAGGGCCGATGCCTGCTGGGGTGCGGGTTGTTCGAAAGAGATACCGCGGCCCCTGTTATTTGATGATTTCCCACCCAAAAAAAAACCCCCTAACAAACTCAGGAAAGGTAGAAGCCAATCCTGGCGACATTTTATAACATTGCCCAGGAAGTGTTGTCATACTTATTTATAGTCAAATTTACTCATAGCTGACCCAAAACCTACATATTATCACTTTAACACGTTATTTAGCATATTTAAGCATCTCTAACGTCTTCCCCACCACCTGGCAAGCATCTCTGCCTATACAATCTATGTTAATACAACTTGTTGCTTCGATGTCGCTTAAACTACTCTGAGACCGGAACCGGTTTATCTAACTCACAACACCAAGATAACATTTAACGACTTTTTACCAGTTTCCATAACATTCTGGCATGTATGGTACCTTATACTAGTTGAGTAGGGATATATGGCACTGTAACGACATAAGTTGCCGATTTTAGATAACTGTATCGATGAACGTATTTTGATATTTGCCTAATGGTGATGCCTAATTTGTCACATTGTTAGCTGTCTTAGCCGAACGGCTACATGATTGCATATGTGGCACATACAATGGCACTTTTTAGTTTTTTACAAGACGGAAGCGAAGTGCATTACTAGCGTTTTGCTTCGAAGTAAAATACTGGCTTGAGCTTGGGTCTTCTTTGGCCCAACTTCCATTCGACACGCAGCCAGCAGATTTTTACGCTCATTAGTTCCTTAAACACCAATTATCCACAAATTAAAATCATAATGATAAGCATGACTGTGAAAAATACGTTCGTTAACAGCTACATTTACGCTTTTTTCTCTTCTTAATTGATTACGACGAATTAGCTGCGCCCAAAGTCATTAAGACTTTAATTAGGGGTCCTATTAACTCGCTCAAATTATTGTCTATACAATGACGTCTCCACATCGTTAGGCATTCAAAAATATTTTTGTTTAAAAATATGGTTTCCTTTCATTAAGGAAGAGTAAATACTCGTTTGTGTTATCATTTATCATTGACAAGCCACGTTTTACTTTCAGATGGTATCAGGGAATCATGCGATCAACGTTATCTCCGCTGCGCTCATCTGAAGACTAGTGACGTCAAGTGAAGCGCTAATCCTCAAGTTGTACGAGAATATCAGTGACCCGAGTATCGACAGTTCGATCGCAAGTGTGCATCACTACAAGTTCCGAATTCGAATTCCGTGCTGCGTTCAAGCGGCAGTGACGGTTAAGTAGGACTCGCGTGTGAAGTGGACGTTAAAGAATAGTAATGGCTAGCACTGGCGGTGAAATTTGGCTGCAATGGTTCGCGTGCTGCTACCAGCCCGCCGCGCAGGCGCAGCGCACGCGGCGGAGAATAGACAGATCCATGATCGGTGCGCCGACCAACTTTCAACACACAGGACACATAGGTAAGTTGGCCATTTGTAACTTTCTTTCTGGGCAGAAGTACGTATACGCATACGTACTTATTATTTGTATTGAAAGATGTAAACACAGTACCTACAGTCTAGTTTTTATTAATGGGTTGATTCAAAACAAAAATAAGATGAATCGCAAGTAATCAAAATAGCCCCAATGAAAAAACTACGTGCACGGTAGAATTATGCTCAATTGATACAAAGTTACAAACCTAGAAAAAGCATAGCAAAAACTTTACTTGTAATGTTTTTGTTGAAGACTTGATCACATTTCTCATAACAGTGAGTCACTATGTTTTGTTGAATGTACGATTCTTGGTAACGCTACTGGTAAATGAAGCAATGATAATCGTATTGTATATTTTTTTTGTACGACTGTTGATACTAGTAACCTTGAACATTACCAATAGATCCAGCTACATTAGAGAAATCAAAACACGGCCTCTTCTACCAGATTTTACTAAACTTATAGGTCAAACTTTTTAGAAATAATACAGGCCTAAACAAATATTTGAAAAATAATTGGCTTAACGAGACCGCACAATCTCTTATCTCTTTCGAATAGGTACTCGAGGGCGATCATCGTAATCCTGACGATCGATGGTTTGATAACGAGCCGTCAGTCAATCGATCACAATCGTAACCTTCCCGAAAGGCAAGGTGAACGACCGAGATATACCCGAGGTTCATATAATTTGCTTCTTGCTGAAGGTAGTATATGAAGCGAGTAGCTTTAGAACTTTCCACATTGATGATGATGATGTTATGTAGTAAATTAGCCTGGAAAGTGTTAAGTCCCCGTCTAGACTTAGATAAGACTGATGTTTTCTCTTATAATGACAAACAATCAAATTAACTTCATTGACAGTTGAAGCTCAATTAAATTGTGGAATTAGAAACTCATTATATCGTGTCACTTACATACGAGTCTCATCTCGCCATCTTCTTACATCAACATTTGAAATGAGAAAATGTTATAAGGTGTTCATAACTTTATCATTCGTGTTATCACTAAACAAAAGGCAATGAAGAAGCAAATATATTAAGCAAACAAAGTTTCATTTGAAAAGGTGAAACACAAACTCTCACACAACTACGAGATGCTAATATAGGCAAAACAGTAATACAACAAACAGCAGAATCTTAAGCTAACTTACTACTAATCGCTTAAAACAAACATCACCTAACTAAACCTAGGCAGACCAGCCACTTTCCTTTACCGACAATCCTAAAAACTAACATGTCAGGACACGTCGGGATTACAAAACTGAGTCTTACATAATTGATTTAACGACTAAGACGTGTCCACACGCGTATAGTAGGTACGAACGTTACATAAAAAAATGATCGCATTTGTATTCCACAGGACGAGTCAGCTCCTAATTTGGTTACGGATAGACCGGAGACTCGGAATGCTATTCTGCACCAGTAGAGATAACTATCGGACTTTTTAAAAGGAATGGCCTGTCGACCGTCATACTGCGTTTTGTGCAGTCGATGTAAAATGTTTGTAGTTAAACTAACTGTCTTGTCAATGTGTCATTCTGTCAGACCTAGGAGCATTTTGATAAGACTTGTGTTGCTAAGGGTTGCGTCTGTAGCTTTTCGTGTTTATTTTGTAACTAGATTTATTATAAAGGCTTTTTGATTCTGTTAAATAGGAGCAAAGCATGTTTAATATTTTTGCTAAACATTTTACTGCACGCAAAAAATTTGTCGGTAATGTCATTCAAATATCGACAAGAATACTTAAACTTATATGCAAATTAATTATCTTTACATTTTTTGTCTAACTCCTTACTTCTTATTGCAAACAAAAAACTCAAAGTTGCAAGCTGCAATTAAGATGATTTCCTTTTTTCATACCTCACTGCTTGCATCTGCGACATTCCTTGCTAGTCACCAGCATTAGATATAATTTAGTACTTTAGTAGTCAGAACTAATACTAGAGTTGTCTGGACCAGTTATAGCGCTCTTCAATCCTGTTTAAGGCTAAATCAGGTACCTGGTATTTGTATACAATCTGATTTCATTTACCGATCTATGCCTTTAGATATCTTGTTGCCGCTGTAATAATAACGAATCTATTTTTGTTGGAAATAAATTAAAATAAATCAAAACGTTTAATATTTGATTTTAGCATATTTCTAGCATTATTTATTCGTTCATTTAAGAACTAGATAATCATTTACGGAATAAATACTAAAATAGTCTTGATTTAACTACTAAATTCATTTTGCATTCACCATTTGCGAGGTTTTCAAACTTGGATAGTGAACGTTAGTTTTTGCACTCGCCCGCCAGTGAATGGTCATAATCGCCAATTAGACCAAACTATTGCAGATAAAATCTGTTTCATTGAATCTTAAACAGTTCCGGTTAGTTAGACCCAAATTAGTATTGAGGACCTGTTTGAAGTTTCTTATACGTTTTACATTAAAGTTTCTAAAATTTTTCCTTATTTTATTCAATTTACTTACAAATGATTTCAGAACGTGTTTACGTATTTAAAATCAAATCCTGACCAATTCATT
Organism: Polymixis lichenea; assembly: GCA_949091785.1. Classification (NCBI taxonomy): domain Eukaryota; kingdom Metazoa; phylum Arthropoda; class Insecta; order Lepidoptera; family Noctuidae; genus Polymixis; species Polymixis lichenea. The sequence continues at coordinate 8,269,853 of OX420952.1, forward strand.
TACTAAAGAGATTACCTAGATAAGTAGGGACTAGAGAAACATTGGGTAATTTAAAATCCATTCTCACGTTCATAAGTTAGTTTTCTAGGTAATTTTACATCTATCTCATTAAAAACACAAAAGCCGCAAACAATTGCGGTTACGTTAACGCTTTTGCTATTCTGTATTACAAATTTACATTATCTTGGTAAAACCAATATCTGAAATAGGTACTATGTATAAGCATAACTAGCCCATAGTATTGTTCCCACTGCTGGGACACAGACTCCTCTCGGTGAAAGAGATTGGGCCGACCGTAAGCCCATAATCCACCAGCCACCACGCGGACCCAATGCCCATGCATGAATATCAACAATAGATTTATTTACTTAAATTTACATATCATAGCTATCTGAACTGTTTAATTAAAAAGAAATCACCTCACGACCCAAGAATTCAACAAAGAGTAGTTAACTTAGCCATTATGCCATTATAAACCGATTCACAACATAAATGTTTAAGAATGTATCATACAAACTCAGTCGTGTCATAGACGGTCATAATTATCATAACTTTCGTTATTAAACACAAACAAGTTAGGAATAGATATAAGTAAAACCGTCCAGACTGGTAATGTACCTAGTGTTAACACTCTTAAAGTTATATTTAAGCCCGAAAATAAACATAGAGATAACGAAATATACTTCATTCATACTAATGTGCTCGTTACTTGTCTAAGCTATATTAAATACGGTGAACGTAAACGTTGCATACTAACTCAATAACATGTAACTCAAACTCGTACAGAATTAATTAGATACATTACAATGTGATACTGTAGAAGTCGTAAAATTAATTCCTTGATTATATAATCACAACAATACGTAAGTCCTAATAGTAACCGATGAAAGACAATCTATAGAACCATAGACAAAGAAAATTAGTTTAACGAGCATTGAAGCGCGAACAAACAGAAACGCGGCGGAATGTCGTTGCATTTTAAATTTAGAACATCCGAGACGGTTTGTACGCATATTATTTATTCGTAACTGCTAGCTAAGGATGTTAACTACTGATCTTCGATATTTATTATGATTGCTTAATGTTAATTCTTGTAAATCAGTTTATAAGAAAATACCTGTTTCAAAAGACAATTTATTTTCGATATCTCCGCATAAATTAAGTGACAAATTTAGTGTCTATTACAAAAAAAATTACTGATTAATTTGACTAACGGAACATCTTTTACTAATACAAAATTGATTACTGTGTAGTAGATAGATGACGCAAATATTAATAGGTGCAAACTTTCGATTTAAAGTTGAATGCAAAAATATTGGTGACTAAGCGAGAAGCATTAAAACCTAATTAATGCAAATATTTGCAAATGTATGTCCTAACGTATGTTTGACTTCAATTAATTAAAAATACTTGTAAATTAATTAACAATTAACTTGCTCGCAAATACATTATTCATATCCACATTTATCCTTGAAAACAATATTATTATTTCGCACATGTTTACAAGAAGGCAGCCCTGTAGTCGAGTTTAAAATAAACAGGCGAGTTCGGCGGCCGTGTTGGTCCGCAAGCGAGCCAGTGACTCATCCCGATTCTAACGTCCGTCCGTAGCACCCGTAGTCTATAGTCTGAACGCAGCACAGCCGCTTGCAACTGTCGTGAAACTGCCTCCGACTGAACAAGGCACTTATTGGGCTTCAACAAATTGGTGATGTTCCAGTAAATGATGACTTCGTAGAGCCCTTAATACCCGGTTTCACTAATACTAAGTGACACCTACATGTGAGCCCTATGTCTAAAAAAGCGCAATATTGGATTTTTTACTCTCGGCGCTGAGCCTCAAAATGAAAATCCTAGAGTGCAGTTTTTAGACATTACTGATGTCGTCTAGTGTTAGCGAAGCTTCTGCCAAATACGTCCTGATTTCACAATTAAATATGATCATTTTCATTCCCTTTTCCAGGTTTGTTGACTTTAGCAATTTATATTAACTAGGTAATGGGCTAGGCTATAAACTTTATAAGGAAATAATCTCTAAAAATATATTTAATATTGGACTACTAAGTCGAATTACCTGTATGGTAATTAGAACCCTTGCAAGGTAGCTGTCAGTGAGTTTGCAATAACGAAACTGTTTACTAAAATTCCAATGTATAGACTCCGAAAGGTCGTAAACACAAATCTATTCTATCTATTTCGAGAGTGTTGCCAGCTCTAATAGCACAGAATTTAGTGCAGTTTGAACTTCCTTGAACCACACTAGCGGATAACATTTGCGCTATAACAGATTACTACTTTGTACAATGTTTTGTTGGAAAAGCTAAATGAATAGTTTGTCTGTTAAATAAAAATTATAATAGAGCCACTCGTTGATGGTAATTGATTAATAATTAACAATTAGTAGCTTATGATGAATTATGCCTAATAATACTCAAAGAGTTCTGTTGCATGACCGACAGAAAGACTGAGTTCCTAACAGAATGACCAGCCCAAACCGTAGTCTTCCGTGGAAGAATTTAGACGTTTCTAAGGCGCGGACAACAAGGGGCCTACTCCCTAAGCACGAAGTCCGTCGTTTCGGTCGAAGTAACGGGCGATTCCAACTCCGTGTCACTTACGGTCAGAAGATCAGTTTGGAGGACGAACTAAGAATGTCATAGTCGTGAAGAAGCCGGCATGTCTTTGAACCAAAAATTCGAAGGCATGTGATATCTACCAACCCGCACTGGGCCCGCGTGGTGGATTACAATTTACAGCCCACTTCCTCTCAAAAAGCCTGAGTCCCACACTCCCAGTTCCAGCAGTGGGCACATTATAGGCTAATTAATTATGTATGGAGTAGATAAATGCTACAAATCCGGACCCTCAGGCCCTAGTCTTTACTAATACACGGAGCTGTCTAGGTCATAAGTCATAAGTAATTTATTTCATAACAATATGGTACGTTGTGTTGAAAAATAAAAAAATTACATTAAACAATTGCAATTAAAAAAAGACATTAAATACTGTTAGAAAAGTCAAAAACAATAACGGTCAAATAAGAATTCAAGTACCTACAATAGATCATAAATAATAATTAATGTCAAAGTTCCAATGTCATAATTATGTCACCTAGGAATTCATTGATACTGTGATAGCCTTTCCCAATAAATAGGTCCTCAATTTGTTTTTAAATAAGTTAACACTTTAAATGGTTTTGAATTCTATAGGTAACTTGTTGTATAAAAATACAGACTGATACCTCGGGCTATGGGTAAGTACTACGAGTGGATTGGTATAACAGGTTGCTATGCAAGTAATTAATTACTTCACTAAGGAAACCCACAGGCCACAGCCGTCTCACTCAGTTACTCACTAGAGCATTTAAGTATCCTGTGCAATGAATATGATAATCTGTTTTTTGCAACTGCGTTTTTTTATCGGCGCATTATCTGGGTCTCAGAAATTATAGGTACGGGAATTTCCTGCTACTGTTCTGTTTGGTAAAGTTTATATAAAACTAGCTGTGCCCGCGACATCGTCGGCGCGGAATAGTTTTTTACTATTATTTATATATCAATAAAAACAAAGAAAAAAATCTAAAAAAAAAATTCCGAAGTTATACCTTATTACATCAGCTACCTGCCAGTGAAAGTCCCGTCAAAAAAGGTCCAGCCATTTCAGAGATTAGCGGGAATAAACAGACAGACAGACAAACATTGTAAAAAAAAATATTTTTGGTATATGTAAGTACCGTATATATATTCATATGCATGTAGCAAAAAGCGGTTATTTTAATATTACAAACAGACACTCCAATTTTATTTATATGTATACAATGTATAGATTTGTGTTGGCAACTGATTCCAAAGAATGCATCTCACTTTATGTATAGTTACAGAGGTAAATTTAATATCGCCAAGTCTACAATGGAAATTGTGGCTAAGAAAATTCTGGCGATGGTTTTTCTTTTACAAGCTTTATACTTTCATGTTGTTTTTTTGTCGTGTAGTAACATATAAAATTACTACAGTAGGTCGTGCCTTTACAGACAAAAGTTATTATTAATTTGTGGTTAAACAGTTAATAAGTAGGTATTCGTAAGAATCGTAGGCGTACTTTTTTATGCAGTAGGCACAAAATACCACCATTACCGTAAGTCCAAGCACCAATAAGGAAAAACAAATGCCAAACATTTTCTTATTATTTCTCTCCTACGTCTACTAAGCTGTGTTTATGTCTTCCTGTCTGTTTGTAGTGCCTGCCTACATATTTATAAATATCGATGGTCAAAGGTTGATAACATGTAACTGTATTGTGTCAAATTTTACAGGAATGGGAAAAACTGCATAATTTCGAAAAAAAAAACAGTAGTTGGTAGGTAAAAGAATTCTTTATTGATATGTACCTAATCTAAAAGAATAAAATGCCCCCCCAATTTCGAAAAAAAAAACAGTAGTTGGTAGGTAAAAGAATTCTTTATTGATATGTACCTAATCTAAAAGAATAAAATGCCCCCCCCACATACGTTTTTCATTAAATAAGCGCTTAATTTAAACATTTTCGATGTCACTCATTTTGCGAAAAAAATTGGGTTACGAGCTGTCAACCATTGTGACCATCGATACAGGTGTTAAATAGACTTTCGCATGACAATGCGAACAGGATAACGTAAGCTTACAGTCGACAAGTCCAAAGTTTACCTTGTGACTGTTTGAGCCTATCAAGTTCTAAGAATATGCCACGATACAGGCCTACAGAATAAGACACCATATTGGCCTTTTTTACACGCTTTTATAAGCTTCATTTGTATGTTTGTATGTTTGTTTGTAACCGACTCCTTTGGATTGATTTTGACCCAGTTCAAACGGTCAGATTTCATTTAAACTTTGTAGACGTAATCGAGAGATTGTTATCGAGGACCGATGACAATTCAATAATAAAAAAGAACTGAAAAATCACGCTTTTGTAGTTAGCAGAACTAAAAAATAGCAAATAATAATATATTAATAAAATATTTTTAGTTGCGTTTTTAAAGCATGTTTTTTAGATTTTTTTATCTATTATTTTTCCTACTAAATAGCTACCTAATTATACCTATTATTCAGTCTAGTGTCTACAAGAAATTTCCTTATAGAGTCTTAGTGACAGCTATAGATGCAAAACGGATTTTAAACGTTTTGAACCATTTCGTTTTTTTACGATTGAATACTTACATATTAAAAACAGTAGTTAGCGGATTATTACTGGTTTAAATAGATAGTTTGATATAGAATGCACTGAGGCTTCACACGAAGGGATCAAGACCACCTACTACCTGATTTAGGATATATTAAGAAATCATATACTTACATAGATACATTAAAAATCAACGTCAATCTAATCCAGTAGCTGCTTATCGGGCTAATCCAGCGTCACCGGTTTCAAACGTTCAAAGTAAAGGCTAACGTAGATTGAGGCACAATCCCAATCGCAAGTTCGCAACGCAGCGCGGCGGCTTTAATATGCGCATGGCTTTAATCAGCCTTCAAACAAATTTCGGACCAATTAATACGTCAATTAAACACTGCCCAGTCCAATCAATCACTTATTATTCAGATTACTTATCAGATTCGATTTCATCCAGAATATAATCCTTTATAATTGCATACCTATAATCCAGAACGTGACCACAAGAACTAACTAGATCTTGATGTATCAATATACAGGTAATCAGCATGAAAATGTTTGATCAAAATCATAATTTTCGCGACATACATGATTACCTATTGTAATTTACTCTATTTGTGAGCTGCACGGGTCGATCGATCAGATTAAGCTACGGTTGCCGCGGTTGCTCCGTGGATGGGTGACCATCTTTACATATCAAGATCCCTCCCTGTTTCGGAAAGCACGTTAAGCCGTTGGTCCCGGCTGTCATTTGTGGATCTTTGACAGTTGTTATGGGTCGTCAGAAGCCCGAAAGTCTGACAACCAGTCTTACCAAGAAGAATCACCCAATAACTGGTTTATGGAGGTCAGATGAGAAGTAGTTCCCTGCAAAATACTGGTATTTAGCTGCATCTGGTAACTGGATACCGACCCCAATATGTTGTTAAAAGTCTAGGCAGATGCTATTTTCAAACCAATAAATTTCCTTTCCCACTATCAACTGCAAATGTCTGTACCCTTCCCTCACATCTACAGTGATACACATAAGTACCAGTCAAACAAACTAAACATTACCGTATTTCATTCAAAACTTTATTTGCATTATAACTCCAGAACTGACCTCAATTGTTAAAAGATTTCAGTTTTTAATATCTTCCGCAGGCACATTCCGTAACCACATTGCGCCAGCGTGGGCCACATTGGCCCACAGTGGGCTACATGTGTTCAGTGATAATTACGACTAACAGCCACTTCATACTCCATTAGTTAAGAGATTATTAACGTCTTAAAATATGAATTATTGTGACGTTATGATTATGAAGGAATGCTTAATGCAGAACAAAGTGTTCTTGTAAGAGACGTTAGAAAAATGCTCAAATATATCCGCAATGGTTACATAACTACTGTTTTTAAAGGTCTTTGATAGTTGTCACGGGTAGCCAGAAACCCAAAAGTGACAACCAGTATTATCCCAATAACTGGGTTGTGTTAGAAAAGCAGTCGCTCCATGTAAAATACTGGTATTCAGCTGCATCCGGTTAGACTGGAAGCTGACCCCAACACAGTTGAGAAAAGGCTAGACAGATGATGTCCTTACAATTAAAGAAAATTCTGTTATGTCTGATCTGAGTTGAGTTCAGTTGAGGTGAGTTGCCTGGAAGAGATCGCAGAAAGCGATAAGGCCGCCAGTTGTATCTTTTAGTGTTAAATGTTTTATTTTTGTCGAGTATTTTCTGGTGTACCATAACTTGTAATATTAGTGTTTATAAAAATTTCCCAAAGAAAATAAAAGGAAAATTTGCACATAACATTAAAACTCTTGATATGCCTGCTTACTACTGAAGTACTGATGACCTAGGTATGCATTCCATAAAATAAACGAGGATGTCATAGTTCCAAGTATCATGAATGAAACCACAGATAATGCGATACTGTTCTAGATACTCGCACCTACGTAATACGTTTGTTTTAGTTAGGTAGGTACATTGCAATCTACGACTTAATTTAGTTAACATAATACAACTTAATTGCACCGATTTCCAAGAATATCAACCAAAATTATGGTGATTCTGCAGTTTAATCAGACATATTTTTTTGCAATATTGCATTTCGTTTCATCATACCTACATCTACAAAGTATTTAGTTTAATGTTACAGCACTATTTATTTCCCTTACGCAAATTGGGTACTTTAGGATTGCTTATGGAAGACCAATTCAACTTAATACCTCCGATTAGAAGATCAGAGGGTTTTTTTTTTGGGTGGGAAATCATCAAATAACTTTTCTCGCTCTGGGTGGAGCGGGAGGGCGTGTCTTTTACGGGCGACTTTTACTGGTTAAAACCCACCCGTGTTCCTTCAGTTGCCTGTATGCCGAGGGCCACGGTATCTCTTTCGAACAAAACCCACCCCTGGCAGGGATCGGCCCTTGCCGACCCCACCAGTTCATGCTGACATCTCTTTGAGGCAAGATCAGAGAATTCATTGCTGAACACATCACATCAGTAAGAACGGCTTTAACGGCTTTTCTCCAATGAATCCTACCGGCAATATTTGCATTAACATTCTTTTAAAGCCTCGCCTCATCCAACACCACGACTCTTCATTGCAAACATTCAAAAACCTTAGTAAAAAAACGCACGCAAGGCAGAGACAACGTATCCTCTATAAATACGCACCGAGAGAGGTCGTGACTCGTGAGGAGTGATTCTGCAAGCTAATACATATTCGCGGACGTCCGCCTCACCTTGAAGTACAAGAATTAGGTACCATTTATTTCTGGAATCACCTTGTTCACTACATACTGTGTCATTAAATCTAGTGACATCTTGAAAATTAAATTGATGACACTGAAAATAGGGATGGGCCGAATATTCGTTTTATGTTCGATATTCGGCATATGCGGCAAGTTTACCGAACATTCATTTTCGGCCAATAATTCGGCACAAATGCCGAATATTCTATCGAATGATCATGTAAAATAAGCAATTATATGAAGTAGCACATTTATAAGCACGAGTAGGCCGTTTTAACATAATAAAAAAGGTTATTTTACTACTAGTCCAGAACTCTTGACCATCCGGGGATAGCGGCTGCAGCGGGCGGAAGGGACGTGCTCTTCAGCTCGACAAGCACAGACTTGATTTTTTGAGATGCACGATAAGGCGCGCCAAATCCTGCCCAATATTCCGTTCTGTAAACTTTTAACCGAATATTCGTTTCGGCCCATCACTAACTGAAACTCAACATTGATTCAACATTGTTTCTTCTTTAGGTCGTGATGGCCCAGTGTTTCAGGCCTCGCCTCGCATGCACCAAGGTTCAAATTCGGGCAAGTACCAATGTGACTGTTTCGATTCATGTGTGTTTCTGTTCTCTGTGTTTATCTTGGACTTTATCGACATCTGTGAAGGAACAACATCGCTGTAGCGTCTTGCTTTGATTCATACTCTCTACGATGGAAGTTGCTGACACCCAGACTATAAGATAGTGTTGTTTATGGGCAAACAAATGGGTAATCAATCAGACGAAAAATAAATCTTCCTTCATACTTAGGTTTCTTGAAAAATCACTATCGCCGCTATTTAATTACCTTTTTAAATGGAGAAAATCAGACATCAAACCAAAGCAGCTGTGGTAATTTATTTAGAAAATATAGAAATCATCAGATCAAACAATACCTAGCCCCATTTAACCTAGTTCTTAAAATATTTCAGTGCTATAACTAGCGCTAAAGATATAAGTCATAAAAACAACTGAAAGGGATGACAATGATTTATGTTATCAAGACAATTATTATATTTATGGGCACAACATTACAGTAAAACAAAGATAAATGCAGATAAATAAGGATCATTTGCGTATAGGTAATACATTTGTTTATCAGATCATTTCAACACTTTCCTTATTGAGATAAAGAAACATGGAAGGTAGCTTATCTGTCTGAGTACGCATAAGTTCGTACTTGTACCTAGAGACTGGCCGGCTGGTGTGGAGGGGGTGATTCTCGGCATACTAAACAAACTATTTTTGTAAAAACCACAGACAAGTCGTGAAAAAGAACCTATTCTCCCACTAAGCAGACTTCTAAGCTGACGATGATGGACAATTTGTCCTTGACGACAGAACGTATGCAATAACGCACACGAAGGACAAATAGACTGCTGGGGTTTCCAAACGTCGCGGACAGTTTGTCCATCGTCTGCTTAGCGCCTTAACATAGACGATTTTTTTCACGAACTGGATATGGCTTGGACGCATTCATAGGGCCAAGTTGTTCAGTATAACGGCTGGGTACTACGTGACCATCGGCCTCTTTCTCATCCTGTGTATTTTCAAAGAACTTCGGAATAGGTCTGCAGATTGCTCTTTATTTGTGTCTTCTCTGAGTTGCTTTGAATCTTGAGTGTGTGTAAAAGTAAAATCCCTGTTCAATTCAACCTTGCTTACATTCTCAAAAATATTCGAAAAAAAAAATCAACGAAGATACATAACCAACATTGCAAATACGAGGTAGCACTCATACAGTCCACAATTTTTTTTTTACATTTGCAAGCACAATATTGTTATTGCTGAGGCCGTTCGACGCGACCTTAACATTTGACTCATCTTTCCACAAGGTGACTGTGAGAGTATTACATTTAACTACCTGGTATGTACGGTCAGCCTCAAAAATATGCATACCTATGTCGACAAGAATTAACTAAGTTTTGTAAAATCTTTGTTTCAATTTTCCACAAAACAAAGTCGTTTAATTTAAGTGTAGCTACACAATATACAAATAACAACCCGGCTGTCATTCGTAGATCTTTGATAGTCGCTACCAGTAGTCTGAAGCAAAAAAGTCTTCAACCAATCTTACCAAGGTGTATCGTGTTACCCGGTAACTCAGGGTGGTGGAGATCAGATAGACAGTCGCTCCATGTAAAATATTGGTGTTAAGCTGCATTCGTTTAGATCGGATGCCGACTCCAAGATAATTGGGCAAAGGCTAGGCAGATAGATTGATACAGTATTATGGAACACTAATTGTAGACAGTGAAATGAGTTCTTGTACATCTCCTTGTTCTTGTACACCTTCTTGTTCTGGTACATATTTTTGAGGCTGACTGTAGTTTCGTATAATCTTTAAAATCCATGTGATTAGAGTAAAGGCGCCGTATTATTTGTTCATGAAGGTCGATGCGAAGGTTGTAAGCATCGCGTGTTTATGTCTGACCCGAGGATAACTTGTTCTTTCTCTATCAGTATTTTGTAGTTTGCCTTTTGACCTTGTAAATTAACCACGTGTTGATTCTAGAGTAAGCAACCTGTTACATTATGCTATGCCCCGCTTTTTTCTTTCTCGATTTTCTTACGTTTTTAGCAATGAATTTTTCATGAAATAATTTTTCAATTGGAGTAATAAACTTAGAGGGTTGTATTGATCCAGGAGTGCGGGTTGTTTGAAAGCGATATCGTGGCCCCTGGCACACAGGCAACTGAAGGAACACGGATGGGTTTTAGTCAGTAAAAGTCTGACACGCCCTCCTGCTCCACCCAGAGCGGGAGAAGTTATTTGATGATTTCCCACCCTCATAAAATAAAATAAAAAAGGGTCGTATTGATGAATTTAATAATTATAATTCTATCAATACATACGTGTTAGGTCGCGAATCATATTTTGTTCAACATACAGGGTAAGTTTTTATCCAGTTCGCAAACTGTAACCATGAATTCAGCATATCATTCTAGACTCCTAGCGCAGAAATTGTACGTTGGTTTTACAAAAAAAATCTGCTGTTTCATAGAAAAGTGCAATACCTGCGCGGTCAAAATGTATGGAACAGCTAATAATTATGTTTTGTATTGCCGACGAAAAATTTCTGCGCTGGGGGTCTAGTATGATATGCTGAATTGATATTTACAGTTTGCGCACTGCATAAAAACTTATCCTATTTGTATAGCCCGACACTGCAAATTGCAAAAAACGTTAGAAAATTTTAACTTGGCGGGCTACCGTAGCGTTAAGGTACGCTTACACGATCAATTAAAGATGCTCCATCCTGCACCCTAATTGCGTAACTCACGATTAATCATAATCTTTTTCGTTTTGAAACAGATTGATAAACCATTACTTCATATGTTCGAGAAATGTGTCTGCTCAACAACGTAAATAACGCAATGAATATTGTTGAACTGTTAAAATGAAACAGATTATGATTGATCGTGAGTTACGCAATTAGGGTGCAGGTCAATTCTCGTCAGCTATGACGTCACGACTGCAGCCAGCAATTTAGGGCAATGGCAACATGTAGCAACCTGTTGCCAGATATACGGCCACACAATATCATGCAATATGGAGCAACTTAAAGAACTAGGCAATACGCACCAGGCACCGCACCCCGCCGCCTCGGCCGCCGGCCGGTTCCTTTCACAAAAACGAGACGTAGTTATACGTACAAAACGAGATAGAAATAAAATTGACTAAAAATTTCCAAACCGATTGGATATTCGGCAACTCACTAAATAAATATATGGAGCAATCAGAAGCAATATTCCCGAAACATATCCGCAATTTATTGTTGTTGCTCCAGATTACTTCACTTAATTGATCCAGATTGATCCATTGCTGTTGCCGAGCAATAATTGCTCAGAAATATGCCCGTGTAAGAGCACCTTTATGGTGAGTTTTATCATCTTACGGTAATCCGCAATCTTTGCCCTTCACAGGAGCATGCAACTTGGAAAAAGTACCTACAGCTTAGCTGTTTGATCTCATGGGCCAAAACCCGGTAGGATTTTAGAAGGAAAAACTTTATGTAGATTTACATTCTGCATGCAATTTCCTGCAATCTCTGCAATCATTGCAATATACACCTATTTATACATGCGATGCTACTGACACACAGTCATCTTGCGACAAGATCTCAAAAAGAAGACAAACAAACTTTGTCTGTACCAAACCTTATCAAACAATCACAAGAACCATCTTCTTAGTTGACATTCACACGGATGTAATAAAATCGCAGCGGGATATTTTCGCGCACTGGATCTTGAGAGTTGGAAATCGAACAGTGTGTTTTTTCGACGAGCTGGGATGCACTCAGTTCGATTTAGTTCGCTAGTTTAGTTAGAGCATTGGGAATCCACCAGAGTACATCTCAGCGCGTCGAAAAACATACTGTCCGATATTCAATTCTCGGCGCTAAGCACCTAAGCAGTACGATGAAGATCCAGTGCGTGAAAAAATCCCACCGCGATTTTATCACGTCCATGTGGACGTCGGCTTGCTCAGAGGCGCCCGCGCCGTCACAAACCGTCCCCCCGTTTAGAATGCGATCAATCAACAGACTATCGCCATTATCTATAACCTCAAGGACATCTGCATGAGTCAGGGGCTACTTATCTCTGTTATGACAGCTATAGATGTGTCTCACGAAATGACCGTGATTTGTAGATCAGGAGCTGCTGTGTTGTGTTAGGTAAGGCCGTTTGTGATTGGAATGTGTGGCGCCGTAACATTGTTTTATTGGTTATGAGTATGACTTAGTCGACATTCACACGGACGTAATAAAATCGTGGCGGGGTTTTTTGCGCACTAGATTTTCAACTCTCGGCGTTAAACCGAGCATTGCAAACCTAACAGAGTGCATCTTAACGCGTCAAAAAACAAACTATTTGATTTTCGCCGAGCTCGGATTCGCTCGGTTCAAAATCGAGAGTTGAAAATCTAATGCGCTATAAAATACAGCCGCTATGTTTTTACGTCCGTGTGAACGTCGCCTTACGTTGGTTTCACGGATAAAATGTGCATATAAAATAGATGTGGCTTACATGATCAAATTAATTTTGCAACCCACCTGGTTGGATTTTTCTTTTTTGTAAAGAGGTCTTAGAGTCTTTATAAAAAATAATAATCCAACCAGGCGGGTCGCTTGATAGATCTAATCGAAAGAGAAAAACGACTTTTGACATTTCGAATCAAATAATAAGATTGAATTATTCCAAGGAATAAATCTAAAGACTATTGTAAAATGTAGAAAGAACCAGAAAATCTCATAACTACTATAAAGTTGAACATTTTTGCAAGCTCTTTCCTCTGCCATTTCAGAACAATTTGCTATTTATTATATACGATAATTTACTAAGTAGATAGTTATCATAAATCCGTGCCACTAGTGTTGTGACCTTCTGCGCTAATTAGATATGGCATGCTGACATAACTTTCGTTGCGTGTTACTGGTCATTAGTTACGTGAAATACTTCACTATTTTCGTGACTGAGATACTTTATTCTTCTTTATGGTGATGGTTATTGTTCCTGATAATGTGCTTGGTTTGACTGTTATTCTGCTAAACTTATGATAGTTTATTATTCGCGCGAATTTACTGGCCCGAATTGGGCGGTTCGACAGTTTTTAGTGAAACATTATTTTCTATAGGTGACTCTCGTAGAACAATTTCTATGAGAATTTCATGGAAATTGGTCTAAAATAGTCCTTCATTGCATGTAGGTTCTTGCTAGTGAACTTTTCTTATAACTTTATTTATTGCATAATATTCAAGACGCGCCAATTGTCTCATGGAGTTGTCGATTCGCACACAAATAACTTAACTTTTTTCGAGTCGCCTACAGAAAATTAATTGGTAAAAAGTGTGGATTCAGGCGAGTAAATTCGTGCAAATCAACTAATAAGCCCTTATGATTATAATTATATGTAGGTATGACCTTTTGCTAAGCGTTTTTCTGAAAGCTTTGGTAAGGTACTTGCCTAGCCTTTCACCAACAATGTTAGGCTTAGGTGCTCCACTTCAAACCAAAGTATTTTGCAATCCCAACACTATTGAGTTTGACCTCTCAAAAAAAGAACCGTTAAAATGTTTTTTGTTCTTTTTTTACAAATTCTTGAACATCTCACGTTACATTTTTTAAATGCCAAGGCCTTATTATAAAAATAACACGTCTTGGCTCTATTTTTGTAACGTTTTAAATGCTGATGAAAATAAACTCAGCAAATCTATCGACCTTAACAATTTCAGGATAGCAAAAGAAAAGTATGATATATGTAGTTGCATGCGATCTATACGTGCAATACCAAAAGAAAATTAGATAGCCAGAGTCAGACACCATCTGTGATGAAAGGGACCTTTTTGAAGCAGCCGTGAGTGTCCGTGAGGCATAACGGTGCAATGTCAAAAAGTTCAAAAATCTTTGGCCCAAAATCCAGCTGCGCTAACTCCACTGACTTGTCACTTTTTATTTGTATTTTGTGTTTCGTGTTCTGTATCCAAATAAACGTTATTCTTTCTTTCAAATATAAACCACCTCTCCATCCTAATAAAAAAATCTTCGGTAAATCGACGTTAACACGGATGCAAAAATATCGTGGCGGGATTTTAACACGCACTGCATTTTCAACTCTCTGTGTTGAACCGAACATTCAGAATCCAACATTGTGCCAGAGTGCCTCTGAACGCGTCGAAAAAAAAACACTGTTCGATTGTGATTATCCAGTGCGCACAAAAATCTTGTTGCGATATTATTATGTCCGTGTGAACGTCGACCTATGGCACTAACATGCGGTCGCTCACAATGAGCCTTATCACAAGGATAAAAGTCACGCGAAGGGCAATGGAGAGGGCTATGCTTGGAGTCTCCCTACGTGATCGAATCAGGAATGAAGAGATCCGCAGGAGAACCAAGGCAACCGATATAGCCCGAAGAATTGCCAAACATAAGTGGCAGTGGGCAGGGCACATTGCTCGCAGAGCAGATGGGGCTGAAAGGTTCTGGAGTGGCGACCGCGTACCGGAAGACTTAGGGTGGGAAGGCCTCCCACAAGGTGGGCCGATGACCTTATGAAGGCTGCAGGAATCCGCCGGATGCGGGAAGCACAGAACCGGTCGAAGTGGTGGAGCTTGGGGGAGGCCTATGTCCAGCAGTGGACGTCTTTCGTCCGAAATGATGATGATGATGATGATCGTCGACTAAATTGTATCTATTGTTTTATCTGCGGTACCGATTGTTTCCTAAAACCTTGAATCCTTACTAATTTATCACATTATATTGATTCCAGGCTCAACAGACGTGGACATCCCGTCATCGTTGCTGCACACCATGCAGAACCAGATGCAGAGCAAGGGCGGTTACGAGATGGCGTATGGCGTTAAGGTGATTATTGAATCCTGCTTACCTACAACCTAGGCGCGGTCGCAGCCAAAGACTTTGGGGGTCACAGACAAAGACTACCTACATATTAATAAGAAAATGTATTATATTTTCGAAAGATTACTATTTTAAGCTTTACGTTTACGGCTTTGGGGGGGTCATGACCCCCCCCTCGGACCGCGCCTGCTACAACCATACATGTCCCCATGATGTTGATAACCTGTAAGTACTTTCAAAAACTTTAGCATCTTAACATCTCAAGGGCCAATCAATTCTCATGAGGAGGGGATAAAATTAGTCATTTAAAAAGAAGATAGTAGCGGCGCTGACTGCCTAGGGTGCACGCGCCCCAGCCTATCTTTGAAGCCCAATGGTCAATTAGTTCGGTATCATATGTAGGTAACTTTTATTAATAACTAGCTTCTGAGTTCTGCCGACGACTTCGACGGCGTGAAATTTGATGTTGTTTAAACATAAAATATATCCATCCCATAGCATCGCCCCCTGTGATAATGCTTAGTTTTCTCTGAGCGTTCTTTCTGACTGTTCCTTCTTTTTACTCGGCTCCTTAAGGTCGTAGCGTGATGTTAAGCAGCCTTTAACCTTCCTCGAAAGTTGGGTTATCAAATACAAAATGAGTTTTTCAAATCCGACGGGTAGTTCCAACGATTATCCCCTACATACAAACAAGCAAATTTTACCTCTTTGTCATATAAGTATGGATCGTCAAATGAGAAAAAATTGGTTAATTATTTCAAACTAGCTTTTGCCAGCGGCTTCGCCCGCGTGGAGGTCGGTGTATTATACATATAAACCTTCCTCTTGAATCACTCTATCTATTAAAAAAACCCGCATCAAAATCCGTTGCGTAGTTTTAAAGATTTAAGCATACATAGGGATATAGGGACAGAGAAAGCGACTTTGTCTTATACTATGTAGTGATATTTAAGATCCTTCATTACCTACGACTTGACCTAATCAGTAACGGACTCTAAAACGGGTTTTTCGGATTAAGGCTCACGCAATCAAGCGCGACGACACTGTCGTAGAACAATTTCTATGAAAAGTTCATTCATGGAAATTGTTCTACAAGTGTCGCGCCGCGCGCAGTCGCGTCGCTCCTAACTGAAGAAGCCTTTATTTATGTTTAGACTTAATTCCATTAGTTTTAGACAGTCAATGAGCTAATTTGTAATTGTACCTAACCTACTAAGACCAGCCTAAACTATCACACGAACAACCTTGAATGTATGCTGTGTTTTTCTAAAAGATCGTGCCTGACCACGAGTTAGTCATTGTCAATGATAAGTAACTGTGACCTTGGGTCAAATCCTGTAGTAGTCACTTATTGTGAACGAAATATCAGACTGTTTTTTGTAATGTGGAATTAAGATAATTTAATTTAATAGAACATAGGATGTGTGCCCGTGATCCCTTAATGGTTAGGTAGAGGTTTAGTAGATAGAGATACGTCTGCCTCAAAAAGATGTATCTACTTAGGTATATTACTATAATAATATTATAAACGTGAAAGTTTGTATGTTTGGATGTTTGTTAATCAATCAGGCAAAAACAGCCGAACGGATTTATATGAAATTTGGCACACAGATAGGTTATAAACCTGGATTAACACAAATGGTACTTTTTATCCCGGTAGTACGTTCCAGTGGGATAATTTCCGACCTCCACGCGGGCGAAGCCGCTTGCAAAAGCTAGCTCTTGCTACCATATCTATTATACTAATAATATTTTAAAGAAGTAAAGGTTGTGAGTTTATGAGGTTGTAGGGGTAATCTCTGGATCTTCTGAACCAATTTTGAAAATTCTTTTACCACAGCATATGTCTAACTTTTATATTTAAGTCACAAAAAGTAGCTTATTATATTTAAAAAAAAATCGTTAGGTTATGTTTATTGGTCATATTATTTATCAGCAATTATGAATTCTTATCAAAATAAGTAAATTTAACGTGTCAAGTGTTTAAAACAAAAGATTTTTCCCTCTTACTGCATATAATTTGTACGAATGGTTAAAGAGATAATACGACATAGGTATCAAAGGTCAAACTCTTCAAAAAGGTCAAAATCTTGCTTAGATCATGCGAAGACAGTGATGATTATTGCCTGAAATGGTATTTTGAGGAAAGAACCACACAGATTGGAGTGGACTTGAGGAGCTCTACGAGTAAGGAGCTCTAGAGGGTGAGCCTATCGCCGTCAATCAGACTCAAATCCAGCTTCTGGCCTGGTAATAACAAAACCCAAAAACGCTTTACCCGACCTGGGGAATCAGCCCAGAATTCCGTACTGCCAACAGTTCGTCTGGGCTCAATCCCCAGGTACTGAAGACACTAGACAAAGGCGGTCGAAGCAACAATTTTGCAATAGCTGTTTAGATAATCAGTGCCATTTATATTAATACAAAAATCTCCTTTACTCTAATATGGTAATACTGAAACGGTAGATCCGAAAATATTTAATGCAAATATTATGTTACTCCTACCTAATTTTGCTTGAGGTGAACGCACTGACTTGCCTAAACTGTCGGTTCTTACTCGTAGATACATAACAAACAGAATTGTATGCCGTCATACATATGAAATAGATGCGGGTTTCCCGAAGACAGGCGCGACGCTACGGTGCGACGCGATTCTGGTAGAACAACTTCCATTAAGTTTTCATGGAAATTATTTTACTAGTTTAAACTAGTTTTGTCGCGGAAGCCTTAAAACCAGACAGTCGAGCTTCAATGAATCATTCATGTCTACAAACTGCTTACTATTTTATGACTACTTAATGTCACCTAAGTATTCAGGGTCAGATTTTTACAGAGTAATGTAAAAATATCGCAGCGGGATTTCTTATAGATAAAGATAAAGATGAATTTATTTGTATAAACATGGGTAACATATCCTAGATCCTCCTACGAATATTATAAATGTGAAAGATTATGAAGATGTTTGGACAGATAGTTTATAAGCTGGATTAATACATAGGGTACTTCTTATCCCGGTAATACGTTCCTGCGGGATAAATTCCGACCTCCACGCGGGCGAAGCCGCTGGCAAAAGTTAATTAAATACATAAATATACAGTTATGGATGGAAAAGAGTTTAAAATTGCCGGTTCAACATGCTTTGCCATAATTGGCGTACAAAATAGTTATAATATTAAGTTGAAAATTAAAGATAAGATTTTTTTGAAATTATAATTCAAATTTTCGTGCACTGGATCTTCAACGCAATGCTTAGCGCCGCCCCGTGTTGACAATGCAACAGTGTGATTTTTCGACGCGCCGAGATGCACTCTGTTGGATTCTAAATGCTCGGGTCAACATTCAGAGTTGAAAAGAGTGCGTGTAAAAATCCTAGCGCGATGTTATTACGTGTGAACGTGGTCTAGACCGGCTGCATTTGTAATACCTACCTACTAAGATCCTCTATCCCAGCGTTCCGTAAAGTGTGTGCAGCGATACACTGGTGTACCGTGGTCATTGGTTGTGGGCCTCGGAAAAATAAGGTTAGGTATCACTCAAAGTTAAATAGACAGACGAAAGAAAAATACCTACTTAAACAGCCACAAAACAACAGAACGCGCGAGTGAGGCCATTATTAAAAATATTGTTTTGTTTATTAATCTGTCAATCCCGGCTAACGAGGCATAATAAATTTTCTATTGTATTGGAACCGATAGGTTCCACGCCGGACTTAACTGGACTTATTATGTAAAATTGGATTTTTCATATGGTGTACCTAAAATTTTCCGATTTACTAGGAGTACCTTGAACATAAAAAGTTGGCGAAACACTGCTCTATCCGATCCTCTCTCCTATTGACCTACAACCATGAACTAATTACATCTTTATCTCAATTTACAGGTTTATTGACGCGCGCAGGGCGCTTCGAAGGACGCAAGTGATAAGCCCGAGTGATCGAATGCACCGTGTGAACATTATCTAAACAGACTCTATTTATTAATTACTACGTTAAGTGTAAGCAGTAAGTTTTGTTGTGTAAATAAGAAAGTAAACCGAATTCAGAATATTAGCGAGTTACCCAAAATTTATGATAGATTTATTACTTATGTACCGTCAACACTTTGTCGTGACGTTTCTAACTGTCCCTACAGTCCGTTCACTGTTGGTTTACCTCTGACAGCAGCAACCCAACAGCAATCTTGTTGTAACGAGAATAAAGATCACTTTGATGTTGACAGACTAGTTAGTGCCAGCAAGCAACCTTATTCTAACGACAGCAAAGATCACTTTGATTGTGACAGTGAGGCAAAATCAGAGGTAGAATAAGTGTGAACGGACCATTAGCTCATTGCGACAGAAATAAGTATAATTGAAAAATTACTGTTGTGTAAGGCACCGGTCCCACTGCTGGCGATTAGCGAGAAGCGAGTAGAGATGAGAGCGAGTGGAATGCGGTCTTATTTATTATTCATTATAATATCATTTGTAATCATTGTCCCTAAGCTAAGCACCTGCTATCTAATGTCTCCCTTGGTTGACTGGTAAAGAATGCCTAAGGCATTAAGTCCGCCTTTATACCTTTTTGTGTGTGAGAAGTATATATAAATAAAGAAATGGTATTGGCCGGGACTTATGGAGTTGTAGATCGTAGGTTCGTACTCAAAAATTCAAAGACATGTGACATCCACCAACCCGCAGTGGGCCCGCGTGGTACTTTATGACTCCCTCTTACCGAGAGGAGGCCTGATTAATTGTTTATGCTATGCTATGAGTAGATATGTTTGTTTGACAGAGTTCTCGCCGGTGGTGTGAACAGCAAGCAATCAACTATTATTGACGTTAAAATCGTATCTCTTTTGTACTTTATTTGAGCGAGAAAATAACGGATAGCTAGCCGTTTTCTTGTTGGTGGTGGGACAGATGCCTCATGGAGGTCATAAATTCAGTCGTTCCATGTAAAATACTGGTATTCACCTGCATCCAGTTCCGCTAAAAGCCGACCCCACAAAAGTTGGGAAAAGAATGTTGTGACAAACGACACTGCTATCTTAGATGTTCCGCCATGTTGGATTTAGAATGACGTCACAGTGCTAACCATGCATTGTCATCCAAACTAGACGTGTACACAAAATTTCAGCTCAATCGGTTAAAAATATCTGCTTCAAAATCGAGTTGCAAGATTTCACCCGAACAAACATAGTTACTTATTACATTGCAAGTTAAAAATAAAAGCTACAGCCAACAGCGACAGCCAAATCGTACCGCTGCAAATATAAATGGAGCGGAGCGGTGTTTGCGTAAACACTAACAGTAGGAATGGCTTACATTTTGACAAATGATAAATTATTTTATTTATGTAAGTAGGTTTGTACAAACACTTTTACAGTCAAACACATTCGTTACGTTGTTGAACAGATACATTTTGAGATTGATATTGTGTTAGGCCCCTCGCCCACGGCTTGCTGGTATCGATACAGCCGAAAGAAGAATAAAACCTAATAAGATGGCGACTGAAGCGCGACAGCATCGCGAAGAATCTTGACGAAGGTACACAGCCAGCGACAGCACCGCGGCTGTATCGATACACATGCGCGACAGCATCGATACAAAAAGTCGCCGTGGGCGAGGCCTTTTAGGTACGCAATTTAGGTGCAGCCCCATTTAATATGCAAGCTACGACGCTTTACATGGACGACTCTTTCTCGTCACGACACAGTGGAAGCCGGGCCATGTCGGTACGGAAGCCGGACCACGTCAGTACTCGTCTTTGTATCAAGAAACTATTGTTCCTTTATTTCTCTCCTTTTACTATTAAGAACTGTATGGTCAATTATTGTGGATGGCGATGACGAATGTAGGTACATAATTATAATTAAATACACGATCCTACTAAGCTACTCCAGCTAGGACTTAAAACCATGAATTGATTAAAGTGTATTTTTCTTTTCTGTGGTGAGAATTGTCCAAAACATATGTGTTTAAATGGTACCAGTTTTTAATGAAATGAAATTGCATTTTCCGTAAATTTGTTAGAATGCACGTCATATTAAAAAAATAAGTGATGGCGTTGACATTTCATATTTGACTTTACCACTGAAAAGAAATGGCGACACAAAATTAAGGTTCAGTCCCTTTTGAATTCCAGACATGTACCTAATGTTGGTTAGATCATGTAGATTAGTGTCTGAAATGGACATATAGGTACTGTTTGTTTACCAAATAAGAGATAAAAGGAAAAACAGACTTTACAAAGTTAAACTCAATCAAATCTATAAAAAGAAATAAAAATGCCTACTACCCACTATTATTGTACTTATGTAATAAAGTGTCTTGTGTATTGTGACTTATAGAATTATATTTACCTATACTTACGATAATGATGTGCTTATTTAGTCAATTTGAATTTATACTATACGGTGTTGAAACTAGACTAATTAAAATAATTGTATCATCAATTTCTAGAAAGGCATAAAGCCGCATACTGTTTAAAAGCGATCGACAGGCGAGTACACGATCGTCCATAAGTCACTTTTTGTTCGGTGAACCTGAACGCGCGGTCGCGCCGACAGAGGGCGCTTCCTGGTTACCTGAATAAAAAGTGATGACAATCGCGTATTCGAACTATGATCGATTAATTATGTCGAATGTTGGAGCAACTACTAGTTTGAAAAAAAAATGTGCGCATTTATAATTTCTATCATCACTATATTATCCAATGTCCTCCGTCCACATCTACAAAATGTATGGAAATACGTGCCTGTTTTGGCGTTCTCGTGGACGGATATTTAAAAACGTCTCCACTATATTTCCATACGTTTTACTTACCTATGTTATCGTGATGCCGTGGACGTACCTACACGATAATATCGTCACGTTAGAAATAAAAAAGCCAGTATGTACGTAGAGATAGTCTTATTTAAAACTGCACATTTGAAATATGTAAGCAATCAGTAGTGGAGGGGCGTGCAGTTATAAACTAGACAATGCCTACCTAGGTATCGGCGATTTGCATATATAGGTATTGGAATTTATTGTTTAAATTTGAAATGATGATTCAATTATTTTTTAAACTTGTTATAGACCTATAAACCTATAATTATGACTTAGGTATATCCTCAATTGTTATGTACCTCTTATTACCTTTCCTAAACCTACTAAATGTTATGAAGAGACTATAAAACATTATTGGCGAATTATAAAATTTGTAAGATAACGGTTTGAATTCATATTGGCCACAAATGCACGCAAGTGTCAAGATTTTTTTATCGAACATGAATCTTGACGTTCCTTTTACAAATTAGTATTTATTATACTTAACTATTTATTTAAAAAAAACTAAATAATTATCACCATTATATTCGGCTCAATTTCAACTATCCATTCTTGCATTTGATTTGTATGTAATGTAGCATACCTTCTGGTTTAATATTCATCTTTTGGGTATAACTTCTGTTTATTTCTTTGCACTTATAAATACTTACACAAGAAAAAGTCCGTAAAAATCAAGTTTCAAGTTTTACCTATAAAAAACTATTACTTATTTACTTTCAAATCGAATAAAAGGACACCTCGTCGAATTATGTTAAACTATTTGTGCATAGATTAGGACATTAGTAGGTACACTATTCTGCCGTGCTAAGGAAGAAGTAACTTTCATTTCTAAAGATGAAAAAAACTAAGCACATACATTTTTTATGCTGACTACGGAGAAAAAAGAATGCAACATTTAAAAAAAAGTTGCTAAGTCTACTCCATTTTCCTTAGCATGACAGTACTAATCGATGTGTTGCTTTGAAACGTCTCATATTTAGCTGTAAGTCTAATTTATAATAATTACTTTTTCTAATCATTAGAGGTTAATAGGTTTAAAGTCAATTTCTCGTCCTGTATAGTCTTCTTGCCCGAACGGTTTTGGGCAACCGAATGACTGAAACATTGTTCGTCTGGAGACTGAAACTGAATTATATATTTTTACAAATATACATACAATTTACATATTTACTTAGAACCCGTCAGTGTTGTAGCCAAAAAAGTGTGTGACAGGCATTTGTTTGTTATGCTATTTATCTCTTTGACTCAATTTTTCACTTAGCAACTGCATTATAATCTCTGGCTTTTAACAAATGGAAAAATACCCTTATTCTGAACTGTAATTGCTATATAACAAATATAATACGTAATATATATCTTTCATAATACTGAAAACCTAGCATAACAAACAATCGACTGCCTCGCCCTATTTGAATAAAATAATAATTTTGTCATTTTTTTGTTAAAACGACAAAGTTTTGTTATAAAATATTGGTAGTTATACACTTGTAGGTATATAAAATAATTTGTAATGTCCATTTAATAACTTGTTCTATATAAAAGAATTACAAAAGTGTTTTCTTGTTTTATTTGTCGTATTACTTATCCGGATCCCCCTAGGATGTCTAGGATGTGAGTCCTCTAGAAATCTAGTGCCACTCTAAAATTACTTTGTGCCATAAATACAAGTGATTAAAATTCAATAACAGAAATTTTAATTAATCACGTTCAGTTTTTTAAATTGCCGCTCTCGAGCATCAAGTTTGCCAACCGAACCAAATGACACCATAACTTACTGTGCATGTTAAGCATGGTTTTTGGTCCCAATAATTATTTGCCTACATTGTTTTATTAACTAGGTACCTTTTAACAAAAAATAAACTGATTTTAACATGGTCTGTTTCTTTTGTTTATGTAATTAAATGAACCATAAACGCATTGAAACCCTAAGAGAACAAACATCAGAATTTTGATTTTTGATATAATATCGAACTATAAATATACTATTATTATTTATCCTGCATAAAGTGACTGAAAAAACCTATTGTTTTTTTAACTAAAGATTTGTCTTAAAAGCCTCGGTAACCAAGACATATAAAATAAAAATAAAACACCTAAATTTAGTCTACGCTTTGCCGACGATACGTAGATCGTAGTTACGTAGTTTAAAGCTTATAGTACTCTTTGCGTAGTATACGTACGCGGCGACGCGACGCGACGCCCATAAATATTGGTTTATTTTATCGTTTTATTATGATACCTTGCAGGCAGTGTTAAACGTACAATAAGAAATTATTTAATTGTATGCTAAGTTAAGTACTGAACAGGTTTCTCAAATTCCAACCCGCACCTACGACGACCCACTGACCCAATATTTTCAATATTGCTACATAAACCAGACACCTACGAGGAAAACAGAATTAATGACGTATTACGAATAGTTACTACAGAATTTAGATACGATGTTTCTAGCATTGCTATGTCTCATACTTTTTTCCGCGCTGTCGTTCTTTATTAATCAGAGAAGGTTGCACAAGACGTTCGATTCAAACATCAGAATACCAAATAAAGTTGTGATCGTCACCGGTGCTAATACCGGCATTGGCTATGAGACCGCTAAAGAGTTGTCCAGACGAGCTGGCAGAGTTATCCTCGCCTGCAGAGATCTCAACAAAGCCCAGAAAGCTGCAACAGAAATTCAATCAGAAACGGGCTATGACGTTGTTGCCAAATATTTGGACTTGGCATCTTTCAAGACAATCCTCGCATTCGCTAAAGATATAATACAAACTGAGGGAAGAGTAGATATTCTAATCAACAACGCTGGCACAGGAGTTCTCGACAACTCTCTTACTGAAGACGGCTTGCCGGTAGAAGCACAAGTTAATCATTTCGGTCCATTTTTACTCACTATTTTACTGCTGCCCATAATGAGAGATGGGCCTGAAACAGCTCGAATTATTAACGTTACTTCAATATTGCACATATTCGGGACAGTAAAGAATTTGGATAAGCAGGGGAAGACGTTTTACGAACGTAGACGAGTTTATTGCAATACGAAACTGGCGAACGTACTTTTTACACGACAGTTAGCAGAAGAAGTGACTCTCAATAATAACAATATTATTGTGAGCTGTTGTCATCCCGGAGCTGTTTACACTGATATGTTTCGGAATCAACCGAGAATAATAAAATTCATCTTGAAGTTGTTATTTCTGACGCCGAAGCAAGGGGCGCAGACTTCAGTATTTCTGGCAGCTCAGGAACTGATGCCCGGGCTGTATACCTCAGGTAGATACTACAGCAACTGCGAGGAAGATACTCTATTTTTGAAGCGAGCTCATGCGCATGAATCACCAAAGGAATTATGGGACTTGTCGCTTAAAGTTTGCTTTACCACGACGCAACGGTAATTTGTACTAGGTACCTAATGATAACTCACTAATGAAGTTTATAACAGATCACTAGCAAATCTTTTTAGTGTTCATGAGAATATTTATTCTGGAAGCAATATGCAGTAACCAAGGTATTTTTCACTAGATTTTTTGCAATACCGTCAATTTCTTTATAGAAGACGTCATAGCGAACCCTGTTAAAAAACAATTTCTGTAGGTGGTATAGCTTCTTACTTAATATGTAGACTTAAAAACAACATGTATTGTAATAAAGCCGATACAAGATTTCTTTTTAGACCCCTAGGTTCATACCATAGAGCCTTTTTTTTAATTTAGAACTCTTTTTTTGGCTTCGCAGGTTTTGTGCATTTAGCCAATGTCATTAAAACTGTTTCGACGATGTTCAATTTCAAAATTGGAATTTAAATGGAATATAAATGCTAAAAGTGGGTTGATGTTTCGTGTTTGGATAAATCTAAACTTCTCCTTTATGAGGCGGATCTTGTGTACTGACTGAAAATGTACTTAATTTTAAGCTAGAATAAAAACTTTGTACTTTAGTAAAAAAAATGCACTTCTTTACTATTTTTTGTTTTGGATCAATATCCGGAATCCACCCTAAGTGAAGCACCAGTCTTTCAGCATATTGTCAGCAATTTCCTTTGCCCCTCCACTATTATAAAGGAACCTCCACTGATAGCCGCTCTATAATTACCTACCATTGATACTTACATACAGTATTTTTGTGTGCATAAGCGCAGGAGCTCTCGGTACCGTCCGGGACAATGGCGACGTCGGAAGTGGGTGTGTGTGGGTGCGTGTATGTTTTGTGCTGAAAGTAATCTGATTCGCTATTTTACCCAGTCTGTGTAGTGCATATGAAAACTGTCCCAACTTTTTGCATACATGGTCAGTATGTAGTTTCCAATTAAGTTTGCTATCGATATGTAACCCTAAAAAAATTGTTACTTCAGTTTCTTCAATGCCGCTATCTAGGTAATGGATTTTTAAAGTACCCGTACGTCGAGTACGTATTTTAAAATTCATTATTTTCGTTTTGCCAATGTTAATAATTAAATTATAAATTATAAGCCAGTCTACAATTAATAATATTGTTTGATTAATATCAGATTCTAAATTAATTATATTATCATTAACGAATAAAACCGTGCTATCATCAGCAAATAGTGTGATGTCATGATTTGTTACTGAAGGCATGTCATTTCTATCAACAAGGAAGAATAAAGGACCCACGATACTCCCTTGAGGAACGCCGAATTTAGCAATTCCAGATTCAGAAACATATATTTCTTCTGCTATAGTTGTGGGGTTTAACCTCCTTTTTTTTGGGTGGGAAATCATCAAATAACTTCTCCCGCTCTCCGTGTCAAACTTAAAAAAAAAAGCTATTTTATAAATTAGCGAGTACTTATTTTATTATTAAGGAATACGGCACGCTTTCATCATAATTTCTGGTAACAATTCATACTTTCCTTCAAAAAACACAAAATACTGCGCAACCTACTCGAGGTTGGTGTGAGCAGTCAGCAATCATGAGTGGGCTTTAGCATATGTTTTAGTGAAGGACATGCCGATTTTTGTATTTCTGTGATTGGCGAGTATTAATTTCTCACTATCTTTTGCCCGCGGCCTCACCCGCGTCGAGGTCGGAAAATATCCTACGCAAACGTACTATCAGATGAAAAGTATCATGTGTTTTAATTCAGATACCATGATGATACCATATCATGTGTTTTTTGTTTTTTAAAAATAGCAAATAGCAAATAGATTATAAACTATCTGTGTGCCAAATTTTACCCAAATCCATTCGGCCGTTTTGGCGCGATTGAATAACAAACCAAACATTTAAATATACAATGACTGCATCAGTGAGCAGAGCTCGCGCAGTTGAATTTTGGGCTAGAGATGTTTGAACTTTTTGCCATCGATACGCCGACACGAAGAAGAATGGCGCCTACATCTAACTTTCACATTACAATATTAGTAGAACTATCTGTTGCCCGCGGCTTGACCCATTTGGAGGTCGGAAATTATCCCGCGGGAACGTGCTACCGGGATAAAAGTGTCATATACCTAATCAAAGTCATGGTGTATCTGTGTGTTCATCCAAATCCGTTCACATAAGTATCTCTGTTTCTTACAAAATCATTTGTAAGTTTCTTGAGAGAAAATCGTTAATAAAGTCGAAAGTCGCTTTTTTTTCGGCGCGGCGGCGTTTCAATCTTTTATGTTAAAGACTCCTGCAAACAGGCGCGACGCGTCAGCGCGAAATTTCCATTAAAACGTCATGGAAATTGTTTTACGAGTGTCGCCTCGCTCTGTCCCGTCGCGCCTTTTTGAAGAAGCCTTAATCGAAAACTATCGAGTAATAAGGAAACTTTAGGTAGGTTCTCAAAGACAAAAGCATTCCCCTAATGCTGGTACTTCACTTGGCGCATTGCCCAAATATTTCCGTAGTGACCAATTCAAAAAATACCCTTTTCTTGCGTGGCTCCACATCGCTGTCAGTGCGGTGAAGCAGTTAATCGCCTCAGACACCATGGCTTTGCTTGCAGTAAGAGCGCTGGTCAACTGGCCCGTGCCAGCATTAATTACATCATCCGTAGGGCTCGTGTTAGAACCTAATGGCTTGGCACGCGACGATGAGAAGAGACCAGACGGAATGACCATAATGCCATGGAAGTTGGGTAGGCTTTTGGTGTGGGATGCTACCAGTGTCGACACCCTCACGCCATCCTATCTTCTGAGCACGGCAGGCTGTGCTGGGGCGGCTACTGCACGTGCGGAAAACTTCAAACGGCGCAAATGTAACAACCTTATTGGGAGCTGTATGTTTGAGCCATTTGGGGTTTCAACAACCCCTCGGCCGTCCGAGGTTTCATGAATATTTCGGGACTTCGCCAAGCAGTTGGTCGACTCTTCACGTGACTGGGCTGGCCTATTTTTAGGTCAAGGCAACAGCATTGCCATCCAACATGACATCGCTGCCAGCCTTTTGGGCACTTTTCTCACTGACGGCGATAGGACAAATTCTCTGAAGTCCAGTGAGCTCTTCCCTTTTTTCTTTTTATACTTGTACATTTTATATTTATTGTAGTGTTAGTTTGTGTCCTGTATAAATAAATATACCCTTTACATAATAGTATAAGGTTTATTTTGTGTTAATTGAATAACGCGAATATTTGAGCAAATACGCCAAGTGAAGTCCCAGCTTAACACCCTTCACACTGAGCAACCAACTGCACCCCGCCAACTAAGGCGAAATGAAGGTCAAAGAAACAACAGAAGTCTTTTAATTTGTTTAATTGAGCTTGCAATAACAGTCGAAAATCACTTGATACAAATACACTGTTCAAAGATCAAACGATACCTACGATACAATTTTAGAGCACATTGCACAATTTTTACATTACTTATACATTTTTTCTTAGTTCTAAACTTTCGTCTATTTCTCGTGTATTGCGAACAGGGTTGCATGTGTTGTGACGAGAATTTTTTCTTGGAAGAGGGATCTCATCTTTTTCTGTGCCTATGCTCGGAATGTGCTGCAGAAGGTTTTGACTTCTCCTTGTATCTAGATTCTTCTGAAAGTAGTAAGAAAATAAACTGACGTAAGTAATGGGTTTTAGAAAAAGTATATTTCTCGGATGATGGTCTTAATTTTTTATAACGTCTGTCCTAGGCAAGAGCCAGACCATTTTAGCGAGATATGTTTTATCATAGGAAGAATTATCTGACTAACGTTTCTTTTATAATGATAAATGATAAATGATTTTATTTCTGTAAGTAGGTTTGTACAAACACTTTTACACGTCAATCATATTTTTTTAAACTAGATGAGGTCGGCGTTTCCTATCTGACTACTCTGAGAAGAAAGGCCGAAACAAACTCAGAGGTCAGTCTCTTTTAAAGTCCAGACATAATATATGTATAGTATTTTTTTACACGTTTAAGGTATATTAAAGATTTCTAGGCACCGTAAAGTGATGAACAAGACGCAGTTTATGGTTCTCTCGTACCGGCGCGATCTTTATGTGAATACCTCGTACCGTAGTGAAAATACATATAAGCCAGTCAGTATAGTTTAATGATATTGTGTTTTATTTCACCAAGCGACGCGCGCTTTACTTGTGGATGATCGTCTGATCGTGTAGCGAGAGAGATATAGTGCTAGTACTGGGTACTATAGTATTTTTATCTCACGAAGCGACGCCCGCTTTAATTATGGTTACTAAGTGGACTTGGTACCAGAAACGTACCGTGCGTCGGAAAATATGCTGTGAATGTGTAAGCGCAGGAGCTCTCGGTACTGTCCGAGAATGGCGAAATTGGAAGTCGGAAGTGGGGATGGGTGTGTGTGTTTGAGGGGAGGTGGGGGTGTATTTGTGGCGGGTGGGGGTTTGTGGCTGGGGGTGGGCGTGTGTGTGGGGGTGTTTGTGGGGGTGTGGAGGTGTTTGTGGGGGGGTGTGGGGTTGTTTGTGGGGGGGTGCTTTCGCGCGTGTGTGTGTGTTAGTCAACGTTCGCGTTCATACGGACGTAACAAAATCACAGCGGGATATTTCGCGCACTGGATTTTTAATGCACTGCTTACCGCCGAGAGTTGAAAATCAAACACTGTGACTTGTTCGCGCTGCACTTTATCGGATTTTATATCTTCAACCCCGAGTTCGATATCGGCTTTAGTATCGTAGCGAGCGTTGTGGTCGTACCTCTCTCCTTGCGCCGATGCCTGCGCTCCCGCTCGCGGCTGGTGCGCGAGTCGGGCGAGGAGCGGCGGCGCGGCGAGCGCGGGCCCGCCTCCGGGCTCCACCACCACGCGGGCGGCGCCGACGCGCGGCCCCGCAGCGGGGACCCGCCCGACGGGTACGCGGGGCCCGGCGGCGGCGGCATGTGCTGCGGGCAGGGGAAAAGATGGTTACACCATACGTAATACATTAGTCTATTTCAGTCAATCGTTTAATGATGATTGACACAATGAAATTTAAAATGTGATGCAATGAGCGATCTGTGATGCAAGTGCTTACTTGCATCACAGATCGCTCATTGCATAAATACTATTATTATACTATACACTACTATTATTACTGCTATTATTTTATTTAGACTAAGGCTTCTTAGTCTTTTTTTTTTTGTTTTACTACCCTATATTCTCATAGCTGGGAGACCGTTCACCTCCGTGAGAAAGAGTGGTCCTTTATCCACCGCTAGTCAAAAGCCTCCCCCAAATGAATCCAGACACGGTTTTCTTGTCTTTTCGGTGCCTAGTCGTGTCCAGGTCATTTGGCCACTTCTCTTTGAGCTGGCCTCGGTTCTCGACTCCATCTCACCTATCTGACTTAGGCACGAGGAAAATAGAGGCGTTTCGACACTTTTAACCGGTGTCAAGTGTCAAAAAGCCTATATTTACCTTAGAAGTAACTGATTGAGAATGATGAACGTCGCATATATTTTATATTCATTTTCGAAATGAAAAACCTCTTGTCGTAGTGGCGCCCGCTGGTGACGTTTACAGGAAAACCCCCACGTTCTTGACCTACAGTTGTTGTGCATGTGGCTAACTTGACTTGGCAATCCCACTTAAGTATTTTTACCTACGTCTATTACTTCGTTTTGGAACGCAGTGGTGTTCCGGGTTCTGTTTGTTCTTTTCACTTCCAAAACGCTGTGAATCTTCGTCATAAGATCTTTCGAGAGGTTCATAGATATTAGTTGTAATTACAAGAACTAATCCAGGGAAAGGTAGTAGTAGATATAGTGATACAGTAAATTTTTTTTATGGAGCGACGAGCGCTTCACTTTTGTAACTCCATGTGTAGAAACACGCTGTGAATGTGTGCGTGAAGACAAGTAGCGTCACACACACTTCCGACGTCGCTATTGTCCCAGACGGTACCGAGAGCCTTTAGCCGCTTACATACACATTCACAGCGTGTTTTCCGACACACGGTTTGGTTTTTGGTACCAAGTGTACACTTGGTAACCACAAGTAAGCCTACCCAAATGTCGCTTGAGACTGGTAATCGCCTAACTTCTAGGGCTTATTTTTAATCTTGTATTTCGAATTGTTTATATATTTTTTTTTTCATTGTTCTCACATACATAAACAACAAGAATAATGTTCGCAAGATTTTGTAATGTGCAACTTGATTCTAATAAAGTGTCCGTGGAGTTTCTTGCCTGTTCTTCTCCATAGAGATCTACGTTTTGGAATAGGCAACTAGATTCAACTTTCCAACTGATCGACTTTTGACAATTCAAAAGTACCTGTAAATGGTTTAATTGAAATAAATGCTTCGAGTTTTTTGAGTTTAAAGCGGGCGTCGCTTCGTGAGATAAAAAATACTATAGTACCCAGTACTAGCACTATATCTCTCTCGCTACACGATCTGCTCAGTTACGACCAATGACATAAATTATATACAAACGCGTCACACACGAACATTAGAGCACTCAAAAATAGCATAAACCATGAACTACCAACTAGTACATACAATCATACAGTGCCGAAGAACAGGAGAGACCCATACCGATTCCTGTTGTTACAAAGAGATAAACATATTTAGTTCCGTCAGTAGCGTTGCACCGCGTCACTGGGTGGTACGTGACTAATAACACGACAGGCAATTACCTTGCATTTATCTCGTCAATACTGAGCGCCGGTAACGCATCTAAAGGCACTAGATCATTGGTTAAGACTATAACGTACGTGTAGGTAGTTAGGCGGCAGACGGTAGGGCGCGGCGGGCAGGGTATTCTCCCCGTCCGGACACACTACCGGCGGGGCGGGCAGGCGGGTCGGGCTCTCAGTCGTCACCAGCTGTGGCATGAAAATATAGCTAAACGTTACTCCTTATTCATATAAGATAGATAGCTTTAATTATTGTGAATGTAAGGAGTATGTCGGTATTTTACTTTTCTTTCACAGTTAGTTAAAATGATGTGCTGGCAATGAGGGTTTTCATGAATATTCAAGCCACCAGTTGGCGCCACTTTGACAAGAGGTTTTCCAGTTCGACAATTAACTTAAAATATTTGATGTCATTCGTTTCATTCTTTCGTTCACCATTCCGGACCATTTCCGGTTCCATGCCCGGACCTGACGTCTCAGTGCTGCCACCTAGTGAACGTCATTTCAGAAAACCCTCATTTGTGTACTTTATGTGGCCTACCCAAATGTTCCTTCTTTGGTATTGTTCGTCGAGTCATTCAGCTCCTCAAGTTCTGTCGAGTACTATAGTAAAATTTTGCTACTTGGGCGAGACGAGAGATTGTGAGAGTATGAGACATTTTTTTTTCAAAAACGAAGTTATGTTTGGTCTTGGGATAAATTCATTCCAACGAACCGTTCATTATGCGCGGTCCACCATGCATTTCGCCGGTGTTTTTTTATTAGTTGACGGCTACCTGAAACCATCCAATTTCTAAAGCCATGTTTAACCTGTACCTGTTGCTTGAGGTTGTTAAAGTCGTTGCTCATGTCCCGATACCGCTGCAGGCACTCCTGCCACATGGTAGCCATCTCTGCCATCTCCGAACGTTGCTTCTTGATCTCCTCCTGCAAGTGAATTACAGATATCCTGTTTCACACTATTTGTTTAATCTAAGATGAAAAGTGCAGCATTAGAGCTTCTTGTATCGACAACTACACTGCACGCGGTGGGATTTTGCTGATAACCCATTTTTTTGGAGCAACTGCCCGACTGCATCTTTTGCGACAAAGAGGGCAGGATATGCCCTCATTGTCCCAAAACATGCAGTCGGGCAGTTGCACCAGTCAAGGCATTGATACCTATACAAAAAACCCATGATACACAATCAGCGTATCAAAAACGTCCGCATAAATAGGGCACAATGTGCACAGGAGTCAAATGTCAGTCACCATTCAGTCAGTCTTTTTGGACATAACTTTGTTAAAAACCACTCTAAGTCATGCGTGTAAGGCTGAATTTGCAACAAAACGTGTTTTATCATAACTATAACCACTGAAAAAAAAAACGGTTTAAACGTGCCAGCTGGAAAATGAGGTGCCACTTTTTAATAAACGTAATTCGGCCAATTCGGAAAATAATGAGCTGAATTCAGTTAATTCGGCTCTTTATTTTCAAATATCTTTTGCAACCTGCTCCGCCATAAAAGCAGTTCCAATACTTTGCCTAGTTTCATAGAGAATTAGGCACCACCCATTCAGATTTGGGTCGGTCGTGGTCAGGTGTTCAATCACAAACTTGTTACAAAAGTGAGGTTTTCATATATTCTATAGTTATAAGAGTACATTAGTTGCAGAACAAATAGTCGCGATGGAGCCGAAAGGTTTTGGAGTGATGACCGCTATCGCGTACCGGAAGGTGTAGGATTGGAAGGCTTAGATCTTGATCATATCAAATGCTTGGGGATATGTCCACCAGTGGACGTCTTTTGGCTGAAATGATGACGATGACAATTATTAACAAGTGCCACTTACCATGAGCCTAGCGTCTGTGTCCCCGACGTCCCTCGCGACGGTCTCGTAGCGACGCATACATTCCCGCCACAACCGCAGCTGAGCAGCCGCTGATTCACGCACGTTAGCGGCCGAGTCCTGAAGATGAGATAATTACAGTAATTTATTACTTAGTTTAAGGCGGTCCAACAATGCAAACATGCTAGCCCCGATATTGTTTTTAGCATATATCAAAATTATTGACATTATTTATAAATCTTATCAATAAATTGATGAACTGTCTTAACTCTGAGAAATAATCTAATATACACCGTGAAATTTTAATGGTTGTTTTCCCGCAGCGAAATGGTTTTGTCTTGGTAATACAATCGTTTTATAAACAAATAAAATATTAGAAACAAAAAATGGCAGATTAACCATCGTGAAAAATCACGACGTGCGAGAGTTTATTTTGCTTTGAACATTTATGGATCGCTGTTCCCTTTGTCGGAGGTGCGTGCGATTCGAGTAGTACCTACAAGTTACCTCTAGTGTTACTATTGAGTAGTGTTTTATCGAGTTGATGAATATTTTTTTAATTATCTTAAACAGAAAAATCTTAATTTTTATATTTTTCCTCTATGCTTCGAAAGTACTCCTTATGGCAAGATGTTCTGCCGCGGGAAAACAACCATTTAAATTTCACGGTGTATTTAAACTAATTTAATATATTATTTTATAATATAAACTAATTAATATTAACGAAGCAAGACTAAATGTTATTATGATTATGATGTGTATGACTAATGAGATAACATTGATGTAATTTCATTATATTATTATGGATGTACTAGAAATATTTGGGTGAATTCAACCAAATCAATGTTGGTGACCAATAGGGTATTTTACTCTATATGAGAAAAAATCTAAAAATATATTGTTGAGATAGCTTAGGCAAAAAGCAGTCGGAAAATGTTCGTTTTAGTTCATGAATTAACAATTTCTTTACCATTGAAACTCGAAAATAGGCATTTCATTCATCGATAACAGTGAATAAAACTCTCTTTTAGTCAATGAGTGAATAAAAACATTTTGAATTTGGAACAAGTACGAATATACGAATTATGTAAGTATATAAAACATGTAAAAAATAAATAAAACGTGCTGAAAGTACGTATGTACTGGCTGGCTAAATGGAGCTATTCCATAGAGCTCCAGATTTTTTTTTTTTAATGTTCCGCCAATTTAGGTTCCTTTCTATCTGTTAGCGTGGTTGTTTTAAGTCATTGGAAAATTTAATAACATAAATTATAATAAAATGATTTCTTCCAGTGACGAAAACGAGACAATGACTCCGGAATCATTTCGAAATAAAGCAGCAATTATAGTGGATAATTTGTTGCCGTCAAAATCTCGGAAGTTGTATCTGAAAACATACAATTTGTTCTGCGACTGGGAAACCATGAATGGCGCAAATTCCTTCTCAGAGTCTGTATTTCTTAACTATTTCAACGAATTAACCAAGACTAAGAAGCCGTCGACACTTTGGAGCATATATTATGCTGAAAGCCACAGTGAGAATCAAACACAACATTGATCTTCCAAACCACTCAAAGTTAGTTACCTACATGCTTAAAACGACTACCCTCGGGGTAGTAAGCCAAAGAAATCTAGAGTGCTAACCTCCCAAAACATTGAACGTTTTCTAAATGATGCGCCTGACCACAGTTTTCTGGCCGTAAAAGTAAGTACTAATAGTACCTATTTAATACCATGGCGGAAAATGTACTCGGCAACCTATTGGAATCAATAAAATAGGTGCGATGCCAAAAGAGATTGTCACATTCTTGAATCTATCAAATCCCGAACAGTACACAAGACATTGCTTCCGTAGAAGCTCTACCACCCTTTTAGCAAATTCTGGTGCTGATCTTACAGAACTGAAACGCCACGGAGGGTGGAGGTCAAGCACAGTAGTAAAAAAGCTATATCGAGGATTCAATCGAAAACAAAGCCAAAAGATGCAGGCGAATAGTTGACAGTATAAATCTAAAACCGTCTACTGTTGACCCTTGGGCGCCACTATCTCCGGCGCGCCCTTCAACATCGAAAGGACAACCTTGTGGAACGACTACATTACAACTTTCTCAGCAACAGCAACCAAAAAATATGGCGACTCTGCCAAACACCCAAGTCTAATCTAATACGACCATTTCAAAACCAAACAAGAACAAATATACTTACTGAATTTCGAAAACTGTTATGATTTCACTATTAATCTTTAATGTTTTATAAATGAATCCTTTGTTCTCTTATTACCGATTATAAAATAAAATGTGATAAATACTATACTACTATTTATTTTTTCGCAGTCAATGGTATAAAGTAGAGTAAACAACTCTTGAAAAAAATCATTCAACTCGGTCCTTGTATCCCTCGCTCCGCTCCGGATGCTAATCTAGAATACCTCGCTACGCTCGGGATTACGCTTGGGATTCTACTCTAAAATCCTTCGCTGATCTCGAGATCCAACTTAATCCCTCGAATTAAATTCCTTATCTATTTTTGAACACCATGAAATAGTAGCCGCCATGTTATTACGTCATACCGCTGTATAAACTAATCAACTGAACAACTTTGTACTTTTATTATTTTCGTAACCAAAGTAATTTTTACTGAAATAATAACTTACATTCAGGAACAACAAACCAACGGTAAGTAGAATAATAACTCATTTTTTAAATTATAAACAATTATCATACAAAATATCAGCGCATTTATTTACACAGCAAACTGACGTCATACCCACAGGGCAATATGGCGTCCACTGCGTCCAGCGTTTTCGTCAAATTACGCGCGAAATATGAAAATGTAAAATTTAAATGCATTTTTATGGCACTAATCAATTCAATAAAAAAAATGTGTTTTTTTAGTGGTTTATTAACATTATAGATTCTAATTAAAACAATTTAAAAAAATGGGTGTAATACCCTATTGGTGAGAGAAGAGTTCAACCGGGTATTCGGCAGAAACAGCATTATTTTGATATCTATCTATTAATTGGGTGAAGCACAAACTTTGTACCTCTTTTTACGAAATTTACTCGGACGGAGGAGTATGAAATTTGGCACAGTTAAAGATTTTATGGAGTGGGGAAAGCTAATATTTTATAATGTAATAATAATAATGTGTTTAACAATGTATTTCTGGTTGAATGAATTATGGTTAGATCACGAGTGATAATAATAGGGTATTTTCCAAATTATTAAAAACTATTTTAATTTGAAGATTGGGACAAAATATGTAACAGAAAAATTAAAATAAATTGATTTATATTCATTTTCTCAATTAAAAACGATTTAAATCAAACATATTTTTCGTTGTTTTGAATTTACCGCCAAAACGCTCCTTACGATAACTTTTTTACCACGTAACCACATGTAACGTCAACTTTGTGCAAACTAAAGTAGTTAATTGTAAATAAGTGAATGTTGAGTCTATAATTAACAAGATTTTTAATGGATAGAAAGTGGTATTACTGGTGTGCGGTGCCTCTGTGCACAAATACTTCTAAAACTGCGCCAAACTAAGTATTTGAGTCGGTGCCATTTACACAAAGCAGACGTTACGGTGTCACGTGATAAAAAAGTAATCATAAGGACCGTTTTGGCGGTAAATTCAAACAACGAAAAATAAATATGATTTTAATCGTTTTTAATTGAGAAAATGGATATAGATAAATTTGTTTTATTTTTATATTAAATATATTCGTCACAATCTTCAAATTAAAATAGTTTTTATGAAATTAGAAAATACACTATTGCCTACTATTAACGCACTGCAGCCACTGCCTGGCAGGGTAAATGCTTTTTCTCCTACAAAGAAGGCACGAGCATTGATTACCACGCTTGCTCAAGACGGATTACGTTTCTACTCTTATATTAACTGTCCAGGTTTCCTCAGGATGTATTTCATTCGCCCATATGAAGTAAAGGAAATATAGGATTCCAGGATTCAAACTAGGCTAAAGGCAACCTAAGACAAACCCAAATCTGTCCACATCTCATCTAAAACATATTTTTTGTTCTATAACATCTGAGGAGTAAAACAGTCCTGATAAATATTAAAATGTGAGATATTTACTCTAATATTTTTATCCTGCACTTGCGTTTGCGAGAAGCCCTTGAAGCACCGCATGAGCTCTTTCCAAAGCTTCATCATCTTGTCCATCGCTTCTCGTTGTTCCGCTATCTCTTGCTGCAACAAGCCACGCGTCTTATCAGTAATCCTTGTAGGACTCTATAATAAAATAAAGTGTCTATGAATATTCCGTGTTACGGTCTGTTCAAAAAGTATCGACGAATATGTAAACAAACCCTTTTGAGGTTAAATGCTTACGCAATCACTCAATAAAGCGAGTTACTAACATATTCATTTTTATTATAAGGTTTCAACTTTATATCTCACCACTTATAACATTATTAAATTGTTATTAAAAGATCATCGACGAGAATTGAGGTTATAAAATTGATCTCAAATGTTATTAAAATTAAAAAGCATGTTTATGGTTATTTGAAATTTGAATTTCGGGTTTAAGTAATCAAATAATTTAATTACAACTTACTACTATGTACTTCCAAATGTTGTACTTAGCTACATTTGGAAACAGTACTACAAATTGGCAGCAATTTGTTATCCATTTGTTTACATTTTCAGCCGGATAGTTTTGGAACAGATCATGGATAGATAGAATTGACCAAAGCGTGGTCGCTTTGAGTTCACGTTGGATGGCAATTAAGCCAAACATACCTTAACAACCTTCAGATAGTTGCTCCTTCCACTAATGGTGCTCGTTTCTCCATCAGCTACACTCATGCCAGAGTCCCTCTCTCGCTCAGAGTATCTATCCCTGTCTCTATCCCTATCTTTTTCTCTGTCTTTGTCTCTTTCCCTGTAGTCGTCATCCCGCGACGCCACCGAATTCCTATCACATCTCTCCACATTCCGCCTCCAGCGCCGATCCTTACTCGATACATAATTCCGAGGCCGCGGTTCCACAGGCTTCTCATCGTAGTACTTCCCCGGTTTCTCATCGTAGTACTTCCCCGGTTTCTCATCATAATACCTCCCAGGTTTCTCATCGTAATACTTCGCCATTTCCTCATATCTTTTGTCTCTCTCATCAAAACGCCTGATTCTGTTGGTGTCGCTTCGTGCGGTTCTACGGCAGTTCCGATCGTCCTCGTAACCGTCTCTGTGCACATCGAAGCTCCGGCTTGTCTTTTGCTCATAGTACCTCTTCTTCTCTTCTTCATAATGTCTTCTCATCTCGCGGTCGTAGTCTCGGTAGTCAGGGGGCCGTGCTCTATACGGATCGACACAACTTCTCGTCGGGACGGGGGCCGGAGGGTATTCGGGGTATCGATCGGGGTACGAGTCTTCCAAGTGACGCATCCTCGATCTTGCAATTTCCAGCTTGCTAGGATATTTAGGAACGTCCTTGTCGTAGTAAGATCTGTCTTGCGGACCACGTTCGACTTCATGAGGTAATACCATTTTACTATTTTCGCGGGTTCGAGTTTTACCTAAGAAGTTCTCCTGGCTCCGTATTTTGGACGCGCCAACTTTTTCTCGAGATTTTTCATGACTTAACTTGACAGGACGATGGTCGATGTCGTAAGCTTCTGATCGTCTCGCACTGACTTCACATTGTAATGACTTGTGACTCTGAGTGCGAGGCTGTAAAAATTGCCTAACTTGAGTAAGAAGTTAAAGTTACAAGTGATTAGGTGTTAATAGAATACTACGTACCACTTGTAATTTCTGGCTGTTATGGCTACTTTTGTTGGCGCTTATTTGTGCACAGAGCTTCGCGAACGTCTCGATGAGCATAGTTTGGTCTACCGCTGCGGTAGGAGAAGGAACTTCTTTTGGTTGGCTGAAATCATTACAAATACAATAACAGAAGACCTACAAGCCTATGTCCCTGCTGATGTGTCGTTTAGTAGCCCAGTGATCTCGAACCGAAGTAGGCACTGCTTTCAAAACGGTGAAGTAAACACTTCAGGACACCTGAATCGAGCCAATCTGCACTTTTTGGTCGAAGATCCGTAACTCTAGCTAGATCAGGTACATAGGCGTGTATTTAGACACCAAAATGATTGTGATTTTTTTATGTTTTAGACAGTTATACCTACATGTACGGTGGCTCGATTTAGGAGTCCGGGAGTGTATTAAAAGGCACTTGAGGCGAAATGTGGATTTACTATAAAGCCTTTGCCTAAGCCTTCGGGAATGCAGGCGGGATGTAGTGTATCTTACATTTCGTGCTCTCTAGAAGGCACATCGTCTCTGTGTCGGTCCCTGTGGTGGTGTCGGTGCCTGTCCCTGATGGTGGAATAATCATCGTCGTCGCGACTGCGCCTCTCCTCACGACGTCGAGCGTGGCGCTGTCTGAAATGTCAAACTACAAGTAGAATGGCTATATGTACATTCGCCAAGAATAAAATAAAAAATAATTTAATCAAATTAAGGCCAACGCACACCGGCGGATCGTGGGAGATGGGATCGAAGAGGATTTGCCGAGATGCATATCCTGCGGCATCCCGCGGCATGCCCCAGGGGACATGCGAAGTGCACTCCTGCGCTTCGCATTTCCCCTGCACCGCCTCTATCCCGCGATGGTATATGCGCCGGAGTCCTAGGAGGCTACACTCCGGCGCTTACCATCTCAAGCCTTCGCATTCTGCCGCGTGTCGTCGCGTCCCGCCGCGGTATCATCGCGCTCCTAAATGCCGCAGAGAAATCCCCTTTGATGCTGCTTCGTGGTCGGTCCCTGAGCTTCGGAATATATATCTTGTTACCATTACATATACGTACGAATGTACGTTGATAAATTTAAAATGCTGTCCGACGATGACCGGACTTTAGGCTGAGAATCAGCACTTTTTTTAAATGCCCGGCCTGCTCCACATTTATCTTATAGAGAAGGGTTTGAAAGTAGACCTTTCAACATCATCTTTCTGCCCTTCTCTCAGTTTATTTGAGGCCGGCGCAGCATGTCTTCTCTTTTAGCTGTCATATCTGACATATACCCGAGATCCCCATAACACAGGTTAGGTTATTATACAGGGCAACACTCAGCAGTACGGCTGCTTCGCTAACTTTAAGATGATTTTTAAAGCATCTCCTACAAAATAAATATTTTTATGTGAAACTTACTTCTTCTTATCCTTTTTGATGGCTTCCTCTAGAAAAGTGTATATAAACGAATCGTGGTCTTGTGGTATGGATTCGGCGACAGGTTCCTAAACCAAATAAAACTTACATTATAGGTAAACAAATCTAGGGAAAACAATAAGAAAATTGTACTAATTAAAATATTAACCCGTGCAGGTGAGAGAGAGCGTGGTGTTGAAACCAGACCAGCTTTCAAAGCCAAAGAAACGCCTTCTCTTCTGTAACATTACAAAATAATTGAAAGTGGCTCAATTGCCTCATTTGTAAGTATATATAGTAACTGTTTAACCATACATTTTGACGTTTAAACATTTACAAATAAACCCCAAAAAGTTGAAGTTATTGGCCATCTGTTCTCACCGTGTATAAGCGCGGATCGGATTGTGCCCCTCCTATTCTTTTTTAAGTCCAGCATAGACTGCGTCTGTCCTATCTAATCCTAGTGCTGATTTCGACCCCGAGTTATTCTTACGACACGCTCTGACATAAGCTAAACCAAGTTATTCAAATACGGTCTTCTAAAGTTTGGCGTAGAGTCCACCTTACAGCACAAAGATTGACTATTTCAGGATTTAGTCGCGCCTTGTTAAACTTTCTAAATTCCGGGGCAGTTAATTTTCTACTGGAATCTTGTAGAGTAGCGTAGTTTTAACTAAGCTAAATAAACATAAATATTTAACAATAACATACGCTGATCTTCGATGGCGTCGCGGCGATCGCGCGTGTCGATGCGTCTCTAGCGGTGACTGCGATGCTGAGGGACTGCTGTCTCGCTCCCTATTGACAATGTAAACCTTTTTAATTTCTTTATTTCAGTTATTAGTTCAGCGGGGTAATTGTAACCCAGTCACCGGTTCTTCACGTAATTGTATTTTTTTTTTGTACTGTACCGTAGCGAGACCTTGAAGGTGTAAGTTCTGACTTTTATTACGAAAGAGTTTTTAATGTTTTAATTTAACTTATACGACATTGCTGTAGAATGTCTCCCCGCGGTGTAGACGGCAACGGGGCGTGCCGGCCGACCGCCCGTATCGCTGCGAGCGATTAATTATTTTTGTGAGATATTATTTTTAATGTTAAACAACTTAGGGTATTCTTGGTGTACATTAAATTTACAACGTATCTAACGTATTTAATTAGATAAGGATAATATTGTGTTGTTTAAAACAGCTTAGTAAACATCCCATTTTTTTTTTTTTGTAATATGGAAAAGATTGTGGGTTATCCTTAGGAGACAGACAGACTTTTCTGTAGACCTTTTTAATATATACAGTTCCGTAGTACATTATTTTGATATAAAATCTCGTAAGGTTTAGCCAGCTTTAGCAATGTAAGCGCCCAAAGATATGCGTTTTACGACATACATATTTACAAATCTTTGAAATTCTTGGCTTTTCTCTCCTATATTGCTTATCTCTATGTATGCATGTAAACCTTAGTAACCTTCTGAATGACATTCTCTAAATGATAGTGAAAACCTTAAATCTGATGCGTGGTTATTATTAATAACTGATTTGCTTATTATATTTATAAATAGGGCCTTAAATTAGAGGTACCTAAGCGGTAAAAAAATAAACAACCACTAAAATACATACAACCTCTTTGTAATGTTGGAATCATGCTGTCCACTTAAATTCTGCACAGTTGCTGTCTCTTGTAAACTGGCTTTCACGGAGGGCATTCGACAGACGGCTGGACCACCCTGTGGTTAAATAGAATCAAGTAAAATATAGCATTAAACTAATCCGAACAAATTACGAAGTTTTCATAATTGTCTACATAAATGATATTTATGAATGAAAACTGACCAATTATTACTTCAATCGACCAACTCACCCCATCGCAGAGCACTGTCGGACATTATTACGTACTTGCTTCAACAATTGCTACTTTTGTCGCTGACTGTACAATCAATAGAGGTAGAAAGGCACACTAGTTTTACTTACTCTTCTTCTCTATCTTACAATGATCGCGCAGTAGCGATACCGGTGCGTGACGTTTAGTTCAGCGTGTGCACAGCCAGATTTTCGGAGAAGCATAATTTAGGGTAGCTGTTGATGCGACTGTAAATTTCACCGAAGCTTAGAAAATACTTACACTAGAGTCTGTCACTATGGAGTTAGAATCGTCAAGCCCATCATGTTTTTTCCTACTCGTCTTGTTCTTTGACGCGTCGAATACTTTGAACAATTTTTTACTATCGCTCGGCTGACATTCCATCGTAAATAGTCAAATGGATCTCCCGACATTGGAGATCAATGTTCCTAAACTAATTTACTTCTATAACTCTCATCACTGTATTAATTATGGCGTTGTAGAATATTTTAACGAAATAAATAAGAATTTTAAAAAATGTTAACCAAAAATATAAGGTCAAAACTGAGGGATGACAATTGTGTATATTATGTAAAGTTGAAATAAGAATTCTATGCTCCAAAGTCAGATTCTTGGCTGCCAGAGCCTTACAACGTCAAACTCTTTCGGTAGAAATAGAGGTGGGAAAAAACCCATAGGGGTAACCATAGATGGTAACTGTGCAGAAAAAATGCACTAAGAAAATCTGAGGATATATTTACTCTCCTCAATGAATCTGAGTACTGCTAGAGTGCGTTTCATCAAATAAAACTTATGCCGTTATTTTGGCTCTCCTGTCTCTCAAGATAGTAGATGCGAGAAGACGATTCTGCAGATTTTTAACATTTCTGTGATATAATCATGCCCAAAACAATAAGAAGTAGTGAGAGATGGATGATGTTAAAAGTAAAGAAGTTTTGTGAGCGAGAAAAACGTAACGAGACCCCACTTATTCCGTTAAGATGTGTTCAGGCTCGTGTTGCCGCCATAACAGGTTAGTGAAATAGGGTTACCAGGTGGTCTCATTAAGTCCCGAAACTCCCCAACCCTCCATTGTTATATTGTGAGACAAGTTTCCAATATGTTCTCGTATTTATATTATTACTATTTACCTTGTGTAAAAAAATATTGATCATATTTAATTTAGAAGAGTATAATTTAGTATAATTTCGGTAATTTTTTTAGATAGGTAGCTTACTAAACGTTGTTTTTTATGTTGTAAGAATGCGAGTTTGTGAAGAAGATTGAAGATAAATATTACGCTGATGGGCCAGCTGTTGACAATGAAATGGACAGATTTATTATGTGAGTAGGAGATGAAAGTAACACTTCTGATTCAGATGATGAGGTTGAAGAGGATGATGGCAACATCTCAGGTGTAGGACCCTTGGATGAGCACAATTATAGTCAAATAATCTGCTTAGACGGTCATAATTAAGTATAGTATAAAATAATTTTTATTTTTATTTCCATCCTAACTTCACAAAATGAGGGTCAAGGAAAATTTCTGTAAAACATCCTACTATCACCATAACATAAAATTAATTATACATAAACTTATGGAAACCTAATCTCATTTTAAAATTTCCCTAATTACAAGGAAACACATATTGTGTCAATGTAGTAACATTGATATACACTGCTGCCAACATAACGGCATAAGTTTTATTTGATGAGACGCACTCTACAAGGCTATTCTGGCACCTGAATGATATTGACAACAGGGGTTGTTAGTAAACCTTTGTATACTGACAAGGCAAAACAAGATGGTGGCATTGTATAAATTTTGGCCACGGAGCAATATAATCTTGGGGCGTTTTTTCTTATGGCCGGGACAGACAGAACAGAAAAATGCCCTAGCAATTTACTGGTTCCACTGAAAATATGCCCATATTACCATAGCCTCAAGTAGAAAATTGTATTAATATCGAGTCGAGTCGCCCATGCTCGCAAGCTCGGTTGCTTTTTCTTCCACTTAGGCAAAGGTTATACTGTTCTATTTT
The DNA here is from genome assembly GCA_949091785.1 of Polymixis lichenea. Taxonomy (NCBI): domain Eukaryota; kingdom Metazoa; phylum Arthropoda; class Insecta; order Lepidoptera; family Noctuidae; genus Polymixis; species Polymixis lichenea. Next base: position 8,314,849 of record OX420952.1, read on the forward strand.
CAAGAGATCCAGTAAATTACTCGTTCATTTTTGCGTTCCGACTGGACCAACCCTTAGAGTCAGTGCAAAATAAACAAATATCAAGAATTTGAATAGAAACGACTCCTAATCTAAATCTTGGCGTGGTATGACTCAAAACAACAATCATCACGTCTGTATGCCCCGAACGGGACGGCAGAGGTGTACCTAGAGAGCCACTTCCTAAGCTAAGATTTCCAGAGCTAATTTCTAATTTCAGGATTTCGATTCACATTCAAACCCAACCTTCCAAAACTAAGCAAATGGAAAATATTTTGAATAGCAGCAGTGCTAATCACAACCATTCGCTTCGATTGTATAGTAAGTATTTCGAATGAACATGAATGCCAAATATTTCAATGAAAACAACATTGTTTTATTTCATTTCATATTTACGTAGTACGTGACTTTGGCAAACCACCTAATATTATGAATGCCTGTAGCATAGGCAGTGATTAAAATATTATTAAAACTTGACATATTTACTTCAAACAACACTTAAATTAGTGTACTGCGTTTTTAATTTAGTACTAGCTACTGTCCTCAGCTTCGCTTGCGTGGGTTTCGGAAATAATCCCACGGGAACGTGCTACCAGGACAAGAGTTAGCATAATGATATTCCATATAACATCAGCTATCTGCCACTGAAAGTCCCGTTGTCAAATAGGTGCAGCCGTTTCGTAGATTTGTAGTAACAAACGGACAGACTGACGAACATTTTAAAATAGTTTTTTTTTTCTTTTAAGTATTGTATATACTTTCATATGCATTTACTAAAAAGCTGTTATTTTGAAATTACAAACAGATACTTCAATGTTGCGGATTTGTCTAGTTAATATTTCTTTTTAGATATTTTTAACCAGTCTGAATACTATTTTCTTGCTCCCAGATGGCAAATGCTAGACAAAAATACGTCTTCATACCGAATCAAGCAATCAAAATGTTTATGTTTGCGATTGGTAGATAGCAAAGTAAGTTTATTCGATATTTTTATTTTTTACCACTTGTTTCCTTTTAAAATGAATAACTTAATAATTATTTATGGTAAACACATTTATGTTAGGTTGTTGTTACAATGCTACAAAATGGTAACATAAGCTACTGTTGTGTAGCGTTCCCCTTAAACGAACCTTTCAATCGAATGCGACGGCAAATGAAATTGTTGCGAATAGCACTGCTGCATTTCTGATGTCTACTTCAAAATACCTTCGATTTTGTTGTAAGCTTATTTGAAATTACAGAGCCTATAAGTGTTGTTCCCTCACTATAATAAGATAACGTATTTTCATAGGTTTAGCTAGCTTTAAAAACGAAAACTATCAAAATAAAAATTTAATTTGAATATTATGATTTTAATGATGGTCATAATTTTCATCATTTCCTGAATCAAATTTAATTCGATAATAAAGGTACACAAAATTATAAAATGCCAATTCATGAAAAAAAATAAAATTCAGATTCAATTTCAATATATTATAGATTATTGTAATTCACAGTAAACTTAATTAAACTTATAGCCCACATAAGCTCCTCGCACTCTCCACTACGTTTTCTCTTATAGACAAAGGCGCTAAAGGTACTCGGTATAAAATCTCCATCATAAAACCAATAAACAGATTCAAGTCCCATTTTATTATAAAAATCAAAATTACGTGTTATAATACATCTTTTTCACAATCGAACAATAGAAATCGATTATAGCACATTGACATTCTTGTTGTAAATAAATCATCATGGACATAAATAACAAAATCGGATCATACAGCCTAACACTTGAGACACCGCTATAATGAGGTCGGAGTCGCGAGACAGTCACAGTACGTAGCGGCGCCGCTCCGGGCGTCCGTATCACTATATGTACACGTACCCACTGGTAGCCCGGGCCGGGCGTCCTCACTGCACCACACTAGTCCGCCTCGTCGGCGCGCGCCTGGCTGCACTGGAACAGCACGTCGGCCAGCTCGTGCGCCACCTTCTGGTCCAGGATCTGCGACATGACCAGCGACAGCAGGCGCCGCTCGTGGCGCCGGATGAGCGGCCGGTTCTCTGCGTGCTCGGCCAGGCGCAGCAGGGTGGCCGCCGCGCGCCGCAGCATGTCCAGCGACGTGCCCATGGCGTCGGGGTTGTCGCGCAGCGCCGCCACGCCGTGCTGGTTGGCCACGCCCAGCGCCGTCTGCTCGGCGCGCTCGATGAAGGCCACGAGCTGCGCCACGGCCGGCGCGTGCAGCGCCACGTCGCGCGCCGCCGCGCCGCCCGCGCCCGCCAGGTAGTGCAGCAGGTTGACGGCGAACTCGCGCACCACGGGCCGCTCGGGCCGGCACAGGTCGCGCGCCAGGCCCGCGCACAGCAGTGCCAGGCGGCCGCGCGGCGGCGTGGCCAGCACCAGGTCCACGTTGGCGTCCGTGACGCACAGCTTGCACAGCGCCTCCAGCGCCAGGCGGCGCGGCGACAGCGGCGAGGCGGCGCCGGCCGCGGGCGGCGCGTCGCCCGCCACGGCGGCGGGGCACACGGCCCAGTGCAGCAGGCCGTCCAGCAGCGGCCGCGCCACGGCCTCGGGCTGCCCCGCCAGCTCCACGCCGCCCGCGATGTTGGCGCAGCACACCAGCGCGTCCTCGCGCAGCTGCGCCAGCGCGTCCCACCACCACTCGGCGCCGCCGCGCAGCGAGGAGCAGCAGGCGGCCTGGTCGTGCTCGTCGCGCGCCGCCCGCTCGTAGGCGCGCGCGCGGGCCGCGCGCGGCGCGTGCTCGTGGTGCAGCAGCAGCAGCTTGCCGGCCAGCGCCAGGAAGGCGCCGGAGCGGCTGAACTCGGCCTCGTTGCCGGGCACGAAGGTGAGGCCGCGCAGGATGTTGGACAACGCGATGCAGCGGCGCGCCAGCGCGTCGCGTGTGTCGTCCACGAGGTTGAGGCTAGGCTCATCGCGCGTGTAGCACTCGTCCTCGTAGTCAGCCAGGCGCCGACGCCGCAGCACGCCGGCCGGGTCGCGCACGCCCAGCGCGCTGCGCGGCTCCAGCTCCATAGGCTCGGGCGCCAGATTGTCGCCGTCGGGCGCGGGCTCGGGCGCGGACTCGGGCGTGGCCTCGGGCGCGCGCGGCGGGCTAGGCGCGCGCGCGCCGCGCATGACACGCACGAAAGGCAGGTGCAGGAACTCAGCGCGAAACACAGGCAGCACGTGCGCGGCACCCCCCGTGTCGCCGCCGGTGTGCCAGGGCTCCAGCACGTCGTGGTGCGCGCGCTCGGCCACGTCGTCGTCGTCATCAGGCGCGAACAGGTCGTCGTCAGGCTTGTACACGACAGGATGCCGCCGCCGCGACTCGAGCGTGTAGTTTTCTCCGTTGAGGAAGCGCACGCGGTCGGTCGGGTCGGGCGGCTCCCGCGGTTCTCTCGTTGTTTTCGCGCTGTTGATGACGGGCTCGGGGCTGGTAGGTGGCGCGTACCAGGGTCCGTCTTCGTTCGACGGCGTGTCGAACACGTCGCTTAAACTTTTGTGGAAGTGTTCGAGTAATAAGTCTAGCAGGCCGGGCATATGCTGTAGGCCAAAGTATCCTATGCAGTTATCGTCGAAGAGGAGAATGTTGAGGATGTCGAGCGCCCAGCAGGTCTCGGCCAGCAGGCCGGACTTGAGCGCCATCATGATGCGCCACGCGTCCACGGGCGCGACGTCTGCCTTGGTAAGTCTTCTCCGCTTCTCGCCGGTCGGGACAGCCGCCTCCACGCACTCGGCAGGGAATGTAAGCTCCCGTTTCAATTGTCCGGGGGCAGTCAGGACTGGTGCCGTGCCCTGGAAAATGATTATACGGGTGGTTGTTTATCAAATCATGCATGATGATTTTATTATTATTTAGACACCATGCTACAATAGGGCATTTTACTCTTTACGAGAAAAAATCTAAAAATATATTATTGTGATAGTTTAGGCAAAATGCAGCCGGAAAATGTTCGTTTTAGTTCATGAAACAACAAAATGAATTTTAAAATACAATTTAAAGATTTCAGTTCTTTTTTTATCTGTGGGTCTAAAAAGGCCACTTTGGCAGAATCATAATATGATCATATTATGAATCATATTTAAAATCGTGAAATTGTCACAAACTGACAATTCATTATATTATCTGCGTTGACAGCACGCGATTCATCTATTTGACAGTTTTGTATGGAAATTCGTAAAATGGCCACCAAATTATGAATTGCTTTATTAAAGTAAAATGTCAAATAGCAGAATCATAGGGCAATTCAGGAAATGAATCACTTTTAGAGGAATTGCTTAATGTGGCCTTTTTAGACCCGCTGTTTTTGAACACCATGAAATAGTACCCGCCATGTTATTACGTCATACGGCATGTCAACTGAGCAACTTTGTACTTTTATTAATTTCGTAACCAAAGTAATTTTTATTTACATAACATTTTACATTCAGGAACAGCAAACCTACGTTAAGTAGAAAAATAACTCATTTTTTATTATTATAAACAATTGTTTTATAAAATATCAGCGCATTTGTTTTAAGCAAACTGACGTCATACCCACAGAGAAATATGGCGTCCACTGCGTTCAGCGTTTTCGTCAACTTACGCGCGAAATTTGAAATTGTAAAATTTAAATGTTTATGGCACAAATCGATTAAACAAAAATGTTGAATTTTTTTAGATAGTTTATTAGCACTCTAGAATCTAATTAAGACACTTTTCAAAAATGAGTGTATTACCCTATTATTGCAAGGCAATGAATAAGAATAGCAACATACCGGTGAGGGCGCGGTGGAGTTGTAGGGGTCTTGCGTGGGCGGCCGAGGCGCACCTCCCCATGCGGGACCACCTCCCGGCTGGAAAACGTACAAATTGTTTATAAATTTCGAGCCTACTTTTGCAAACACACCAAATACATTACGATAGATGAGCACAAAAAAATTGGTTAAGACAAAGTGGTAGCTCACGAATTCAATTATTTTTACGTTTTAGAGGGTAAATTAAGAATAACGTGGAAATGTAAATAAGAAGTCCAACCTGTCTTTAGACAAGTTCAACCAACCCCTTGAGGAGGAAGTCAGCCCGCGAAATTCCAATTTCCAATTTTTGACGTGATAATGTCTTATAAATCGATGAAAGTTGGTTGCACGCTCCAAAAAGCATGACTAATTTTCACGTTCCGCCTGAGCCGAGCGTGCAAGCGAGAGCGCGGAACAAGCGATAGAGAGGCACGACCCGGCCTGTTTTCTTATGACGTTATCACGTAAAATCATCGTCCGTAAACTGAGTTTACAGACAACCATGAAATTGCAAAAAAAACGTGCATGTTTTTTTTATTAGTAGGTAGCAAAAGAAGGAAAGCAAGGCTTTCGGCGTACATACCGTGTTGGAGTAGGGCGGGTGCGTCCAGCCGGGCGGCTGCGGCGCGCCGGGCTGCGGGCGCCAGGGCGCGGCGGGCGCGGGCGGCGCGGGCGCGCGCGCGAACTGGCCGCCCCAGGCGCCGCCGAAGCGCGCGCCCGCGCCGGCTGCCGCCGCGCCCGCCGCGCCGGCCGGCGGCCCGCCCGCGCCGCCCGCGCCGCCGGCGCCGTAGGCGGGCTCTCCTTTCGCGAAGTCGGGATGCCTGCGCGGCGCGCCGGCCACCGCGGGCGCGCCCGCCAGCGCCTTGCCACCGGCGTACTGTGGACACGCAGCGACACGTGTGAGCTATTGTTATTGAATACTCTGAGCCTCGCTCTCTTTCATCTCCGGCTGGCCTATGCTATAATAATCTCACCGTAAACATTTTGGCGAAGTGACCTATCGTTCCTCTCGATGTGCCTCGTACAGCACGATAAGCATAAACATACTACCCTGTGGAATTTCGAATCGCGGAAAATTTCTATCGTAGAACTGTACTATAGGTGTGTGATATTCGTACTGCACCTATGTTTTCACGGTGAGATTTTTACAGAGTAGCACTGACAGAACTCGGACTCGAGACGGCAAGTTCTCGGTACTCGTCTCTCAATCCGGGACTCCGGAAACAAGGAGATAGGTGCGAACCGTCCGTTTATGAGGTTTTGAACTTTGATATAAAATGGTATAGACAGTGTAACTAATTTTTAACGAACAATGATTTCAAATGACTATATACTGCTTATTATTTCAAATTTATCCTGTTACGATTTTATTTTTTTCAAAAAATAATTATAAATCATTGAATACCTTTTGGACATTGAACAATTTAAAAATTTAGAAAGACTGACAGTTCGCACCATAACGAGGTGGTATTCGTTACAGAAAGCAACATTAAAATAACTTTGTTACACTGGCCGTGCACCCAAATGTGTTCGCTTTAGGGATGATTATTTCGTACGAAAATCGATCGAAGGAATCATGGAATAAAGTACAAAATTTTGTACAGTAAATATATCATACACTGATGCATTCGACCGATTCGTGTTGCTGTAAAAAACAAAGCTACGATTCCGTTAACTTACAGCTAAGCTTACATGATTTGTGAGAATTGAATGCATGCACATGATTTAGTGACCAAAATTGTTCATATAAAGCCACCACCACACACTCTAAACCTTTACTTCCATGTTTTGATTATTTTTGTTAAATTTTGAAGGAGCTAGTGGACGAATTTTTGTTGGGCCATCGCTCAGCCAAACGACCGGCGACGACGAGAATCCGAAAAGCCAATTAATCACACCGCAAGCCAAAAATTTTGTTAAACAAAAATAGAAGAAAAAATTAACAGTGATAGCTTAAAATTTTGTCAAACGAGTGGTATTATTTAAAAAAAAATGAAGCCAAAACCACGAATGAGATTTGCCCCTTACACGATAATCGTTTCCAGAATATCCTCCCAAAAAAATGTCCTCAAGATGAGAACCTGTTTGAACCATATTGATCTGTTAAAATAATATTACACATTTTTTGCCTTTGTGAGCTCGAAATACCTACTCAGTGAATGAAGAATAGTGTGCACAAATATTCAAACTACTAGTTTATTGTAAGAATGATGTGCAATAAAATAAAACTTGATATTGATATATCTTGATTCGTTTGTCTGCTCAATACTACATATTTTGTATTTAGATTCTGTCTTAAATCGGTAACAACTGTTTTTCAATGCATCGCATCTTTTGTACGATGATTTACACACGATAGTAATTCAAAATCGTGTGCAAACGAGAATCGTGTTGTGGGGCTCGCGTGAGCAGTCCGTGCGGGTGAGAATGAGACCGTATCGCCAATCGATGGGAAGCGGTGTTGAGTGCGTGGTACAAACGGGGCGTCCGTACGTAGGGCCTGGGCGCGGGCGACAGCGGCGCCACCAGTTGCCGCGCGAGCTGCGAGTTCAATAAGTTACTGACGGACTGCGCGCCGCCCGACATCTACACACCAGACAGAACCGTCACTCACGACATCACGACGGCACAGGGCACGTACACGCCGCGATTACACATTATGCGTTACACAACAGAGTTATAATACTAATACGTCTACCTTATATATGCCTGTTGACGTCTTAATGCCACACACGATCTGCACAAATATACAGCTTGAACACACACACAAAGTGATGCGATCCCCGTCCCTCTTTTTAAGTTAGACAGCGTTTTGATGGAACTATTAGAAAACGTGGGATATTAAGACGCCTATGGGCAATGTTAGCTGGCCGTTCACTAAACAATTTATCATCAATCTGTTTTTAAGAGTCAGACCGTAATAGGAAACTGAATTAAAACCCCAGTTTTCTATCTCTTTATAAAGGGATATATAAATGTCTGATGACAAATTGCCTAGTGTGGCTTTATAACATACCAATAGTTTACGACGCCTATCATTTCAGACCGTTATGAAATACGGCTGTGTATCAAGTCTTTGAACATCATAGCGTTACACTCCATTTTAGGACATAACACCATGATTGTAAACATTTTATTTTTACCTATATTATGGATACTTTGATAAATATAATTATATTATGTTTGGTTAGTTACTCTATGGACTGTAACAATCTAAAAGGCACTAACTCATTGGATGATGTTCGATATTTTGCACTGAATCTGAAGAATAAATATGACAATTTGCCATATTTTCCATACAAAAGCAGTGATACCGCAATATTAATTCTTCACAGAAAAGTCGACCATTGTAAAAGCAGTCCTCAATCTGATAAGGTCCTTGGCAGATTCTACGATATAACTGAACATCAACCAAATATGTAATAGTGCAATAAATTACGCATTTCATTTACTTGGCTAGTTTAGAACTCCTTACATGCTAGACATGCATGCCAATACTTAGACTGGCTACAGGGATTGTAACTATAACATTCCAAACTAACATCCGTTCAAGAAAAATATATCCACTAATATGTAAAATTTTCACTAACTTGAACCTACTATAATCAGATTGGAACAGGACGAAATATCTTTTAGCAAACTATCAATATATAAATTTAAAGTCTATACTAAACTTTATGATTCATGCTACACATAATAATTTGAGGCAACTTTTTTACCCATTATTTTTTGTTTCAGGTCTTTGATGTGAGTATCGAAAAAGTTGCATCAATTTTGTAACCTATAGTCTGGAAGCATCGTCATAAATGAAACAATAATAAAATTATTTTATGTTCATTACACGTTAAAAAGATTATGGTCCAGAGCATCGTCTCTTTTTTGGTGCATCCAGACTATAATGAACCTTGACCGGGACTATGTATAATCGAGACATACACAATAGTGTAGCATGTGTTACAGTCGAGTAGTTACCTCATGCGGCGGCTGCTGCGGCGAGATGGGCGGATGCGGCGGGTGCTGCGGGTGCTGTGGATGTTGCGGGTGCTGCGGGTGCGGCGGGTGCGGGTGCTGCGGATGCTGCGGGTGCGGCGCGCGGTAGTAGTCGGGGTAGGGCTGCGCGGGCGGCGGCGTGGCGGCGCCGGGCGCAGCGCCGCGGTAGGCGCCGGCGTAAGCGCCGTACTGCTGGTACTCGCCGCCCGCGCCCGGCCCGCCCACCGCGCCCACGGACCCCACCGCCCCGCCTCGGTACCCTCTACTGGGAGAGCACACAAAACGCACATTAGTTATGGAAACACCGAGAATAAAAGACAAATTTGCAACAACAACGCTTTAAGAATCGCCTTGTTATCGAACGAGAGTAAATCACGGCACGTTGACTTTAATTAACACAAGATTGTTTATTCATTTAATGTACAATACTTTGTAAGGTTTGCACTGCCACTGTAGCCTGAAATAACCGGTAACAATTATTATTTAGGTTTTTAAATTTAATGTTGTCCTGTTGGTACCTGGTATCTCAGATCATAGATTATTAATCCACAAAAACCGGCTAGGACTAATTAAACAAAACATATGTGAAGGATATATTTTTATTTTTGGATTTGATGATCAATTATGCCTAATTTATAATTCATGACTTTTTTTAAACAAACCTCATCATACGGCCCATCACTATAAACCACAACGATCACAACATGATTTCACTATCGTACACACGTCTGTACTGAACTCTTTAAAGGTACTACTGAACATGGGCTTTCCCCTTTACACCGATAGACCGGTATTACTAACAATCGCAGGAATTCCCCGAGATAAAATTCTACCGTTGTCCATTGAAGTAACGAGTATGTAAAGCCATATGTGTCAGATGGGTTGAATAATGCGGAAACGCCAGAGGAGTTTTTTTTTTAAATAGCCTACATTGTCCCACTGTTGAGCAAAGGCCAGACGAGTTTGTACTATATTTTTCTTTACTTATAGGTTTTGATTTTATTGATACACACAAAGATCTAAAACTTCACATCTAACTTAGGGTAGTCCTTTCAAAGATATTTTACACCACTGTCATAATATTAGTGATCTTAATTCTTGTTGTAGTAAGGTTGACGTTTGGTTGCTGCTAGAGGTAAAACGAACACATACAATTTAAGAAAACAAAATCTTTTCTGTTAATTAACTAGAATTTCATGAGCTCACCTGTCACCATCGGGACCATAAGGAGGATACACAGGCCTATTCGGCTGGTAAGGAGATCCGTATTCGTACCCGTAACCTTGTTGGTAACCTGTGATTCGAATTACACATTATAAAAATATTTTCTAAATTAAATATTAACAAATACTGGCGTAAATATGTCAAATCGAGTTTTAGATAAAGCTATAGGGTAGCCCGCAAAAAGAAATCATCAAAACGACCCTCTAAGTTAGTTAAATTCGACTGATAAATGATTTTATTCCTGTAAGTAGGTGTGTACACTTTTACACGTCAATCATATTCTTTTTAAACTAGATGAGGTCGGACTGACTACTACTCTGAGAAGAAAGACCGAAACAAACTCAGAGGTCACAGTCTCTTTTAAAGTCCAGACATAATCTTGGTCAGATCATGTGAAGACCATGTGGATTGGTGTCTGAAATGGACTTTTGATTGAATGACTATTTCAAAAAAAAAACTATCGAATTAAATGAAGCACACACTGGTCGAAATGGCGGTGCTTGGGGGAGGCCTATGTCCAGTAATGGACGTCTTTCGGCTGAAATGACGATGATGATGATGAAATTAAGTTACAGGGTTTTTTTTAAACCTTTATTAGTTTATACAGGGTTTGATCAGTTTGACCATGTCACCCTCATAGGTGCTATCTATGTCTATCTACGCTTAATACCTGTGTGTACAATTTTGGCTTCCTGGACAAAGGAGCAGTCAAGATACTATTATACATGCCAACATTCATAGAATTAAAACTGTTTTCTATGAAATAGTTACTCCTCTCAACCTCGTTCCGGACACATTCCGCTAAAATATGAGTAGTATCCTCTACCTTATCACACTCAGAATAAATGGGTGAACCAGGCTTTCTCATTAAAAAGGCGAAGCTATTCAACGGAACGACTTTATTTAATGAACATACAACCTGGCACTGACCTGAAAATTGTAAAAAACCTAAGAAAATTTGAATTACGCGGGCTACCCTGGTGTTTTCACCAGAAGGCCAATTCTCGTAATTAAAAACGCTTAAAATCTAGTCGCAGTGGCATCTCGACAATCAAATGTCAAATACGTATTTTTGACAGATTGCGAATGAGATCAGCGAGTCTAAAAAGGCTACATTAAGCAATTCCTTTTAAAGTGATTCATTTCCTGAATTCCCCTATGATTCTGCTTTGACATTTTACTTTAATAAAGCAATTCATGATTTGGTTGCCATTTTACGAATTTCCATACAAAACCGTCAAATAGATGAATTGCGTGCTGTCAACGCAGATAATATTATGAATTGTCAGTTTGTAACCATTTTACGATTTTAAATATGATTCACATAATTATTCTGCCAAAGTTTTTAGACCCACAGATTGTGAACGTTTTTAAAATTACGAGAATTGCCCCTCTGAAATTTGGCATTGTAGAGCATCTCTTTCGCTTACTACATGTACGATAGTTTCTTTCTGAAACTCGTTGTGACATATTAACGGGCGGGTACTGTAAATATTTTAATTTTAAAAAGACGTGCACATAATGTCAAGTAATATACATAATATTAGAATAAAACCATGCAAACTGTAAATTATGGGATATTCAATAAACAACACTAAATAATTTTTTTTAAAGCAAAATTATATAAAAATATGGCCATAGAAAAACACGTTTATATGTTACAGGAAAAATATAGGAACACACATAGACAAGACAATGATATTAAATATACACAGGAGGTCTGATCACTTGATACCGTAAATAAATCACTTTTTTTTAACTATATGGACAAAACATAAATACGGGTGTGCAACAACAATGAAATATTTTATTACTGGCAAACTTGTTGGTCATATTGAAAGTTTAATAGAGATGACCATGCACTTATTGATATTCATGATAAAACATATTTTTTCTATAGATAGACCAAAAGAATGAAGGATAATATGGAAGATTTTTATTACCGGTATCATGTGAATGGACAAGGGTTAATATGTGACATAGGTAAGAGCCACGGTGTAGTAAAAAAATGGAGTGCTAGCATATTCAGTCAGACTTTATTTGTGATGCATTGATGCTTGGCCATACGAAAAAAACTGCATTCCAGCATATGAACCATACTTTTTTCATTGTGACAGAGATGATGCTATACAGGACGAAGAGCAACATTCCCTTCTCGCAACGGAATAATGACACTTTGAGGTTGTCTCTACACCCACGCAACCAACGTCGATCGACATCGATCAACGATTCCAGACGACGTAAAAGATAAGATCGATTACATTTATTGACGTTGGTGCCGTGATGGTGGTAACATCCTCACACATCACAGTATGGCGCCAGCTTGAATGCAGTAGGTCCGAATGCAGTTGATCCTAGTATCTGCAGTACTTTTACAATAGCCCTCAATTCGTTTACCAGCCATGTAGTGAGGAGATGTGCGAGTGTTAAGTACCTGGGGGTCTCCTGGGCCCCGGCGGCTCGTCGAACGGGTTGGAGGCGGCAAGGTTGTCGCCGCCCGGCCCGCCGCCTACAACCACACGTCTTTGTACCCACACGTACCCGAGAGGAACGCTAACCGTCCGACATACACTTCCATTCTAACTATTAGCACAGAACCCATAGGGACAGATGCTCTTTGCAACAATGCGCGAATAGGACCTCGCATAAATCGACATAGATTACGAAAATCTAGATGGAACTAGTAACTATTTCAGTTAACAAAATACTCCTTTAAAAAAACAATCACGATGCCAAAATAAATTCAGACACACAGTAACCGCTCTAGGCGATTCCGTTTATTGTCGATGTGCACGCCAGCCTATCGTGCATTGTAAGACGCGAGCATTCTGTAACTATTTATTCTGTGCCACCAAAGTGCTCAGTGTAACATCGGTAGTAGAAACAATAGAAGAATTGTTATATTTACAACAGAACATAAGTTTATTCACACAGATATTAAATTCCTCTGAGATACGACAGTTACTCCGGTTTCTGAAAGCCTGTTCAAATTAATCTGTGGTAAAATCCCAAGTCAAGGTTGATTGTCTGTTATTTTCAACAACTAGTCACAATGACATGAGTTTTGACACTAGATAACGGCCTAATTGCTCCAAAAAATCTCATAAATACTAGCGATAAACATATTTTAAATATCGTTCTATATCTGTAAATGGTTTTAAGTTGACAGGGACAAAATGGTGTTTTAATGTTTAGCGCGAAATGTATTAAGTTGTTTATGATGCAAGAAAGCCTAAAAGATCAGGTTCGATCGGGTTTGCAGTAACCGGGTAGAAGTTAGTGGTAAGCGGTTAGAGCCATATGATTGGTTAGCAGTGGCCACTCAGAGACGGTTAGATAGTTAGTTGGCACGAAAAAGAAACAAAAGAAGCGCCGGCGCGGCGCATCGTGCAGTGTCAACGTCGCACTGGCGCGCTCGGCTCAGCTAGGACTAGCTCATGTACAGCGGGGCTAACGGGGCCAGCTCTGAGAACACGGGCGACACGCGATGCAGATACTAAGATTATTTTGTTGTGCAAGACGTTTTTAATAAAATCCACCTTTTTTTGTAATACAATCTGTTTTTTATCTGTTTGTTGTTGTAGCTGACCGGTTATGCTATGGTGATGATACAAATGATGTATAATTAAATTATAAATCTTGTATCTGTACTTCTTAAATCAAAATCAAAAGTCATTTATTCAAATTAGGCTGAGAATCAGCATTTTTCGAACGTCAAAGTACATGAGACAGTCCCCCAAAACGCCCACCCTTCACCAATTCCTAGTGCTTTAGCTGGGAAGAAGAAGTGGCGGAACAAACTCCCTCCATTAATAGTTCTAAGAACAATAAAATACGCGCTTTTTTTAACCATAGCGTACTATTGCACGATTTTACTCCGCTTACAAGTAACAAAAGCTAAAAAGGCCATGGTCAACAAACGTGATACGACATAGTTTAAGCAACATTATTTTGAGTCGCTGGAAACACGTTTAGTCAGCGACAACACCGCATACAAAATCATGACGCGGCAACATTGGTGCGCAACTTTTTTACCATTTTAATGAAACTTTATACATCCCATTTAATATTTCCAAAGGACCGTAAAAGCTGCGTAGTCGCCGGTGTTCAAGAGCGCCTATCAGTGCACGTCCGTGCGAGTGACGCGGTGCCGCTACAGTCCGAGCTAACGACTGTCTATTCACACTAGCAATCAAGAGGCCGAACCACCAACTCTTACATCCATGGATTGTGGAAACTGACTTGTATGACGTCATAGTATGAAGCACGGCTTTAATGTGCACGAAGAACACTTGTTCAGCTGCTAAATAGCATTAGTGGCTTTTTTACATTTAATTTGCCACAGTTATAAAGTTTGATCAGTTTACCGTCATTTATCCCCATATGCACATGCGAATAAAACAAGTTTATAGCACAAAATGAACTGGAAATAAGAGTTGTTGGTACAGCAAGAGACGAAGCGACATTGAGAGAGATTGAGTCAGTAGTAAACCGTGGTGCGGCACGTAGTGCGTACCTTGCGAGTGGTTGGGTTGCGGCGGGTAGCCGGCGTACTGCGCGGCGTACCCGTCCATGGGCGCGCCGCCCGCGCCGGCGCCGGCGCCCGCGGGGAATGACTCTTGCGAATTTGACGACCCTGCTGAGGAATATGAGCCGAATGTTATAAGACCTCGAACTCAAGTCATGCTTTATAAAGCGGTAAAGGGTGTATGTAGTTCCCAGTAGATGAGGCTTAACTTTACTGGCAAAACAAACATCAACAACATAATTAATTCATAGTAAGGAATAATATGCAATAATTGTCTTAACTTGCGATGAACCTGCTAAAGTTTTGCCTATAGCATTAAAATCGAGAGACCTTAGTAGAAAGTATTTGTACAAAATGATTTTCAAACGGTTAAATCTTCAACTGTATTGAACCAAATAAACAGCGCTAAAAGTAACTAGAACCAAAGAGCACACATAAATAATTATTGCAATGGACAGTTACATAAAGAATTGATTAGATATTTTCCCATTAAATGTAGTCGTGAACTAAGAATGTTTACAAATGACTTTATCCGAACATACCTGTGCTGGAGGTGCTATTAGATTTGCCGCTCTTTTTCTTGGTGGATGCTTCAACTTGGTTGATAATGGGTTGTGGGTCAATGCCGCCGCGGTCGAAGTGGCACTCATACGCGAGCAAGTTCTTCGTGTAGTGCTTGCGAAGCGTGTACGCCGCAGACGACGACGCACCGATACCCAGCAACCCCGCAATGTCCTTCCACGTCTTATTCTTCGTCACCTGCAAACACACATAATCAGTAAACGTAACGTTAAAACGAACAACTTTGCAGTTTTAAAGTAACCAAATGAACACGAGGCGACAGTTAACTGGAACATAAAGTGTGAAGGTTTAGTGCTCAGTGGAAAAGGCGATAACTAGCGCGTGTTAACGAGTGGAAACCTGACCATGCCGGCGATTCTCTAATGGCGAGATATTTCCCGTGGCTAAGGCGACGCGACCGGCGCGGACGGCGAGAAGCGCCGGAGTGTCGCGCTCCGCCCGCGCTCCAACAGTACAATGATAAAAATTTATTAACTATCGTTAAAGGCCGCGCGGGTTTATGGCGCCTATTCACATAAAGCGCAGTACATGCACTAACATAAATCCTTGCTGAAGTCTATTAGTCTCAGTTGCAAAGCGCGCTGCGCCTCGGTTTTACTGGCACCGCTAAAGTGATACTCGAGAATACAAATGTTTACAAATGTTAACGTTTAAACTGTAAAACCGAATTGAATTACACACACCGTTCGTCCTCTGTATATTTATTTGTATGACTTTTAGTGGCAAGCAAAATAGACTGCAGTTTTAAATCGAAGATTTACTTTTACAGTGATTTTGGGTAATAGAGAAAAAGCTGAGCGTGGACTGAATGCACTGAAACGTATAACGACTGTGTGGTGACCATGTACACTCGTAACAATTACATGTGAAGTTTTAATCAAGTTGCACTTATAATTTTACACTCAGACTTCTCTTTTCATTCGTATTATTTTTAGATAACATTTGTAAATGGTTTGGAATAATAGGTAGCTAAAAAGTTAAATAATTCCGTTGTGAGTGTTGTAACCTAGTTTTTTATTGAGACGACGAGACGCAACTTTAAAATTGAGCGCGTATTTAACAGTGATGCTAAATATGGCAGACGCCTTCACATTTTGCCACTTGCTCTCTTGTTCCAAATATTTAAATCAACCAAATGGTAAAAGTTGTCAAAGACTCAGAAAGCGTGACTAATGAAATGAGAAATACCGGATTAATAAATTGTATTTGATGGAAATTTGAGAGAATATCTTTATTTATTACCATGGCTGGAGGGGCTTGTGGCTAAGTAATAACAGCCTCACGGGTAGATCCATCAGGGTAAGCTACGTTCGCCACGGTTGGTCCGTGGATGGGTGACCATCTTAACATATCAAGACCGCTTGTTGTGTTAAGCTGTTGGTCCCGGCTGTCATTTGTTGATCTTTGACAGTCGTTACGGGCCGTCAGAACCCCGAAAGTCTGACAACCAGTCTTACCAAGGGATATCGTACCCAGTAATTGGGTTGTGGAGGTCAGATAGGCAGTCGGTCCATGTAAAATACTCGTATTCAGCTGCATCCGGTTAGACTGGAAGCCGCCCCAACATTATTGGGAAAAGGCTAGGCAGATAATGATTATCGTTGGAAATTCTCTCGCTTAGAGTGACGTAGCATCGTCTCATCTACGACATGAGACCGGTAAACAGGTAAGTAACAATAATGCACTTCCCTCCGCTGACCCTCGCTACTTTCGTGCCGTGAAAGGTAGCTGATACACCACTATGTTTTTCATTTGTATCGCTTTGTTCTCATGGCTTTTTCTCCAAGTCAACAGGTGCTATTCCAGTAATGTTAGTGAATTAAATGGGTCGCCTGGTTTCGCGAGACAACAAAGCAAACGAAAAATAGTTTTTATGAAAACTTAACCATGGATAAGGTTACTATATCGGCCGATGGCAACTAGGTGATGCAATAGACCTGTGTCAATCGCTAAACTCTCTGTTGATTTTGGCAGTTGTATTATTATACCCTTTTACTGAGATCAGTGGTAGTGTAGACGAATTTATTCCAAGCGAGTGCTGAGATCTACACTTTGGGCGACCTGTGTCAAAACATTAGGCGACCACGGTCTGGCGGCTCGGTCGGTCTAAAAGGCTATTGAGCCGGCTTCATAACCACTAAGCCACCTTTAGATGCTGCTTCATGTGGAAAAACGATCGAGCTATAGAAACACCTCGCACGAATCGTTTCCACATGTTTTACGCCTTTTAACGTAAAGCTCGGCTGCTCTGACCCAACTAGTTGGCGAGTTTATTAGATAGTTTTCTACTTCACATGATGGAGAAGTGGTAGCGCAGTGGAAACGACCGTAACTTACGAGTTGTAGGTTATATGTTAGAACCAGGTAGGCACATAACTTTGTGTTAACAATTTCATCACCGCTGCTCCCAAAACGGCCATAAAACCAAAAAATCGAAGACAGACGTCCACCATCCGACACTGGGCCCGCGTGTTAACTACCTCTAGTTCGAGCCGTTTGGGGTTGAAACTCTAGGGCCACGGGATCCGAGTGCCCACTTAGTTTTTCGAGAAATTGTCAAGTGGATTATCAACTCTTCACGTGACCAAAGGGCTGGTCTATTTTTCGACCAGAGAGGAAGCCCGTCCCAGCAATTGGAACATGAAAGGCTGTTGATGTAACGATGCTCACCTCGACGAAGCCGCCGCGGTCGCGCACGAGCAGGTACAGGCGGTACAGGTCCAGCGGCTGCTTGGAGATGGTGGGGCAGGCGGCGATGGGCGTGCGGCGCTCGTCCATGAAGGCCAGCAGGCGCTCCACCCAGCCGCGCCGCTCGGGCGCGTCGTCCATCTCGTACAGCTTGCCCAGCGAGTCCGACTTCTGGTGCAACACACACTCATCACATACCCGCCCGTGCGCACGCCCACACGACATACTCGATACCGACAGCTCTAGCAACACAATCTTGTTTTGTCACTCTTAGGGCTGGCTAGTTTCAAGAACGGAAATTATGACAAAATTAATATAATTGTCAAGCACGCGTAAACTGATTGGTTGAATTAAGTATCAATCGCAGAAAATTGCAGCAATTTACGCGCGCTTAACAATTTGTCACATCATAATGACGTAGTTCGAGAAACCGGCCCTAAGACACCTGTCTAACCGCCTACGAGGAAGCGACTAGCTATCTACAATTTTTTTTTACTCATAAACGTACAATAGAAAGAATTCTCACTACCAGTGTGAATGGCAAGCGATCAACGAATATCAAGGACCTACATCTATTTCGTTGCTTAGTAAAAAAAATGTCGATAGCTAATCAGTTCCTCGCAGGGTGGAGACGACAGCGGCACTACCGTAGCGACATTGCAACAATACTACGTCGTTCGTTCAAAAACGTTTTTTTTTTTTTTTTTTTTTCAAATCAAATCAAATGTAATGCAACCCTTATATAATTGACTATCAAGACAGTTCAATTCTGGGCATGAGTATGTCGTATGGGTAGAAATTGTCAGGCCAGTCTACCTTTTTATAAAAACTAAGCACTCGTTTAATTTTTTATTTTATTAGTAGGTAATACCTAGTAACCAGAATTTACCAAGTGCAGTTTCCAAAAGAAATAAGTAAACAAGGTCGTATGATATTGTTGAAATTTGGCAAGAAACCGATGGATGTTTTCGAATGAAATTTAATTTGATAAATGAACTGTCTGTTTTCATCATCATTATTTCAGCCGATAGACGTCCACTGCTGGACATAGGCCTCCCCCAATAAAATGGAGGGGTTTGCACTAATCGCCACGCTTGGCAGGCGGGTTGGCGATCGCAGTATGGTGGTAAAACGCATAGAGAACGCTGCTGCCCATTCTCTAGTAAGTCCCTTAGTCGCCTTCTACGACACCCACGGGAAGAAATGGGATGGTGCTATTCTTTACATCCGGCACCATACGAAACTGTCTGTTTTAATAAACTTTATTGGAAAACATCCGTCGGTGTCGGTTCCTTACTAAATTTCAACCATATCTGACAACCGTGGTTACTCATCACTTTTGGTAACCATACACCAATAAAGAGATCAAAACCATACTAATTTTACTAAATACCATATGAATTTTACTAAAATCGAGTGCTTCGTTTATAATTTCTAGCAAGTACATCTAGGTATATATAGAGTATAGTCTTATTTTACGCATAGAGTATTGTATATAAAGTGAGCTATTTTCACGGCAATCAAGTTCAAGCGTTTAGATTGATAGTGTATGTGTTACCGGGCCTGACGAAGACTCGCCTATTCGTCGCCTTGAATTTTCAGCCTAGAATAAAAAAATCCACTAATATAAATTTTTATGTTCAACAAACTACTTTCGTCAGCCCCGTTCGTTTGAAAAAACTCCTTATGATTTATGAATAGTTCAAAAATAAAACGAAGAGAGAGAAGAGAAAAAAAAATGAAATGAAAAATGAAGTGAAATGATTATATAATAAAATAAGGAGTTTTTACAAAATTGCATTCCAATACTAACCCTTTTCAATAAACTACATATTACAAGCTAGTACATAGTTTACGAAACGGGGACTTTGGGTATTTTCATGCAATCGATGCACAGTGCACGTCAATATAATAAGTTCAACAGGCTTCAGATGTCATGCTATATACAAAGGTGGCTACAGTACACAGTCGGCAAGAACACGAAGATTTCATTTAAATCTAAAATGTGTAAGAAAATGCTACATAAAAGTGTAATTTAGAACCAACAGAACCTTTTGTTGTGTAAAGTGTTTGAGAGTATTAAAACAATTCTCAGTTGAAAAGTTCCTAAATTGTTTCTTGAAGCGAGTCCACAACCAAAAAGATAAACCGCTATAGCAGAAAGCGAAACAAACGTGAATAACTAAAGGATTTCTCAAGCTTCAAGCTAAAAGTTTGTGTCGAAAGCTGTAACTGAAAAAAATATGTACATAGATGCAGTCAGAAAATGTTATGCATTAAAAGGCAATGCATTTTGTATTATGCAGATAGAAAATGACTAACATGCAATCGTAACACGGTATTAAGTGAAATATTAATCGTATCGAGCACTACTCATGCTTATGATCTTTAATTTGATATAAACCTTTGATCTGTAGGACTCCGGCGCAATGTGACTGTTAAATACCTGAAATACATGATAAAATGCAATGCCTCCCTTTCGCTTACACACAGCTCATGTTAGAAAAGAACAAGACAGTTGAAATGTATGAGGTAAACCTACTAAACAACTTAAATGGCCGGTGATGTGGCTCTCAATTGGAAAGGAACAAAAAATAATGTTGGGTGCACGAATGCTGACCACACAAATAAATTGGGTGTACAAAGTATACAATGCATATGTATTTAGAATTGCACGTTCGCAAGGACGTAAAAATATCGTGGCGGGATTTTTTCGCGCCCTGGATCTTTAACGCACTGTGCTTAGCGCAGAGGGTTGAAAATCTAACAGTGTGTTTTTTCGACGCGCTGCCATGCACTCTGTTGGATTCGCAATGCTCGGGCTAACACCGAGAGTTGAACATCCAGTGCGCGATAAAATCCCGCCGCAATATTTTTACGTAAATGCGAACGCGGTCTAACGCAAGTCTTCATGGTTTTCGTGTGATCGACACCCGTGACAAGTGAGTTTCGATATGGATTTCCACATAAAAGCAATAATTATGTGAATAGTAAAAAATACGAAAGGATTTTAAAAACAATATTTCATTCATCTTTTTTTGTTCTCGTTAACCTGACTCTGGTATATTTATTTTAGTTTAATGCTAGTATTTTGCTCCCTTATCAAATATCTTCCTATTGTAAACCATTTCTAGGAATCTTCTATTAGTTCGGGCTTACGAAAACAAAAACATCCTTCAGGCAGTTGCCATCAGAAAACTGGCTAAAGGAGAAGGGAGGTATTAGGGCTTTTAGTCAATCATGCATGTGCAAGTCTAACTAAAAGCCAAAATCCTTGGTCACGCAATATTTTTGTGGAAGAAGTAGACGAAGAGTGGTACTACTTGACAATAATATCTGTGGAACAAGCCGAGTTTTGGCTACTTTGGGGCCTTACCATTTGCAATTTTTCTCCTTTGGAATTCTGTAATAAATCCATAAACTAATTGGATGTAGGT
The DNA here is from genome assembly GCA_949091785.1 of Polymixis lichenea. NCBI lineage: Eukaryota > Metazoa > Arthropoda > Insecta > Lepidoptera > Noctuidae > Polymixis > Polymixis lichenea. The sequence goes on from OX420952.1 coordinate 8,336,078, forward strand.
AGGACAATTCGAGGTCGTCCTAAAACTATTAGTTAGTCATTATAATGTAAGTCTTATCTAAGTAAGGTAAGGTTTAAATTAGATGTTTGCCGAGAATTTTTATCAAACTCAAGGTATATTATCATACTCAATTCTAATTTATACTTTATTGAAATGACATAAGGGTTACATTACAATGACTTACCAATGGTTTTACGTCATCCAAATTTGATCATGAATGCGTTGCTTAAAGGTTCATGGTAGGGTCATAAGCTGGCCAGTTCCACAGATGCTCAGTGTGGCGACTGTGTTCAGGTGTGGTGTGTAGTGTGACGTGGGGCGAGACTCACGGGACTAGAGGGCGGTCGCGGCCACGACGAGGGCGACGCGTCGTAGTCGTCGTGCAGCGATGAGTGCGAGCCACCGCCGGGTGACGGCGACGGCGCGGCGCTGCCGGGGCCATATTCCTTGCGCGACCCGCCCTTACTGGAACCTGACCCGCCGCCGCATACTTCTTCGCCTGATGCTGCAACAACACGTACTGCTAGATTAGTTCATTGTTAAAGCAAACAATTGGTTTCTAGTAAATTTTAGGGCGCGAAAATCCGCGGGAACCTAAAAGCAAAGGATCAGTCGTTGAGGGGGTGCTCAGTCGGGGAGGGAGGCCCATCACCTATGTTCAACAGTGGAGGTCTTTCGGCGTGATAATGATGAAGATGCAATTCAATATCGTCGCCGTGCAATGAAGAAAAAGAAGATCTCGCAATACATATTTTGAATAAACATGCACAGCTCGACCACCTATTGATGATAATGAACCTCGGAGAACGTTAGTAACGCCCATTTTTCAAACAGTTTGAGTAGTCCCCTGTTAAATAACATATATTGCAACCACTGCAGGGCAACGATGAGTTTTGATTGTTAAAGTCCGTACCTGCGGATGCGTTACTAAGCGTGCTCTGCTGGCTGCCTTCGTCTAGCGGCGCGCCATCCGGGCCCGTGGTGACGAGCGCGGTGGCGGGCGCGGCCGGCCCGTTGTCGTGCGGCTCGGCCGGGGCCGTCGGCGGCGGCATGGCGCCCTCGGGGGCGCCGGGCGTGACCGGCCCGCCCGGGCCTGGCGGGCCCATGTGCCGTGGTTGCTGCTGAAACAGCAAGGACGCAAGGTTACTTACGAGCTGAACAAAGTATATTAGGTATCACCAACATCACCCGGTCTATTCTGTTGTAGAGAGTCAGATTTCGGGGTTGAAGGCCCAGAATTTCGATCAATGAATTAAGGTAGAACGCCTGTTGCTATGAGTTAACTACCTTCAGAGGAGGGTAGTGCTGTGGCGGATGCGGCGGCGGCGGCGGCCGGTACCCGTACGGATAAGGGTGGTGGTTTCTCGGCGGGTAGCCGTAGGGCTGCGGTGGCGGGTAGTGCGGCGGTTTGTAGCCGGGGTGGTGCGCGTAGGGCTGCGCTACAAGTGCGCCGGGGGGCGGTCCGCCGGGCGATGGCGCACCCGCCGCGCCTGGCCCCGGCCGCGCCGTCGGCCCGCTGCCGTCCGACAGCGATGACGACGTTCGCGGCGGCATCGCTACGTTCTGCGTGCCTGCAATTAAATGATCAAACAATTAGGTATAATTCATTCCATAATATTAATGTAAACAATAAACAAAGCACAAATACGTGAAATCGAGCTATAAAACAATGTAGTTAACTTGCTCTAGTATCGAGCACAGAACATTAACTAATCATAACTACAAAACTAGCGTCGCGCCGGTTTATAACACAAATCAAAGTTGAGTGTCAAGTGTATCAATTAAATAGTATACGAGAGTGCAAGCGACAAACACTGGCGTATATTGGTTTTGTGATCGATCGTGGAGCTCGGCGCTGGTGCTCGTACACACAATTTGAATAACACAGTTAACGAGGGCTCGCCTAAGCCGGCCGAGCATCAATCGAGGGCGGAGAGACGCATCCGATCACTTTCGTTTTCCGTCGGCACGTGAGCAGAATGCACCGCTAGCCTGCGAATTCTCGCTGCACTTTATTGCATCCGTATATGTGCATACGACATGCACGCAACGCATTGACCGAGGCCGAGATACGAGCGGCAGTGATTTGCGACGACGAAAGTGGTATTGCAGCTTTTATGTAGGTCGATTTGGAGTCGGTTATGTTAGTGTTACGTGAGAGCGACTACTGTCTGTTACACAGTTGATATTCATTTGCAATTACGTCGGTGCAGTGGCGAAAAAGCGGTGCACTTTAAAGTTTTTCAGCGCTATTTGAAAGGCGCCCTTTACGAGGTTTTTTATGAATAAAGATAAACACGTGCGAGGGTCGTCACTTTAATCTCATCAGCGGACTATTATCGGGCCATTATATTGTGTCGGCGCGATCAGACGGCCGGCAGACAGCGAGGCGCCAGTGAATCATAGATAACAGCACTGCCATACGCGCCCACCTATATATCTATTTGTTTACGGCGACCTTTAATGAGTGAAGCGCCACGGTAATGGGGTCGTCCCGACTCGACTTACATCCGACCAATGTCTCGTAAAAATAGCACGTGCCCTATTTTGAAATGAATGTAATAAAGATAGAAAGCAAGCGTGTTTACTTGCGACGACAGAAGTCATCTATTTTACTATCTCTTACTAATGATCCTAAGCCTAAGATCTATTTGTAAACAACACCTTAACGGCACCTTATATACTTCGGCCAACTGTTATCAAGTGGACGAAATGCCGCGTAATCCCCATTGTTTGTTTGTAGACAGTTGCAATCTTCAGCACATGAGTCCATTGTTTTCACGTCATAACAACAGCGTCTATAGAATGATACAGAGAATGACGCGAGTGCTTACGACAATACCTATAGACTGCAAAACCCATGAGGATATCTTAATTTCAAAACGTTTTGGTTATTCAATGGTTACCTTGTCTACTTTCCACATATTGACTACATTAAAAAACCTCATAGTTACAAAGCATACGCATACAACAACTTTTTTAACAGACAGTCGTGACGTATCTTTTGCGATGAAGCAGAAGATAATAATTTATAATCTTCTAGCATTCTTCTCTCAATCATATAAAACAAATTGTGAACGTTTGCGTGCACAGGCGCCCTAAATGCAATAAGTCTTGTAGTCTGATTGAGCAACGCAACAAGTCGCGGACTCGAACCAGCTCTGTCAAGGGCAGCGCCCGTCACCGCGCGACCGCGTGCGTAACGCACCAACCCGAGGTCTTTACTTTCCCATCCGACAATAACGCCACAGTTGCACGTGCAACTCAGTGCAAGGTTTCTGTTAATGTTACTTTGAAGTTTGAGCATGTGTCTCGAAAAGAAACTGACACGATTTATTCGGTGAAGGTGTTTCATAATAAAATTGGTGTATAGTCAAAACAGGATGCGCTACATACATTTCATTATTAGGTTTAACGTCTAGAATGTTATCAACCTATTTGCACAGGGACAAAAATACCTCTTTTTAATAGTAGGTAGTGGTAGATAGATAGTGTTAGAAATTACTTTAGCTATATTCGATAAGTACATGACTATTAGTCTGAAAAACTGTTTCTGTAAAATCACCTTATACCTGTTGAAAACGAGTTTTGTTCCAACTAACTTTGCTCAGCTTAATGAGATTATCCTTACTAACATCATGGATTCACTGAGAACTTATTAGTGTTCCTTCGGCTTGGAATACCTCTGCACATAGATATAACACGGCGTGCACCAAGTGTCAGGCACGAAGGGCGCGGGCTTGCGTGCAATGTGCGGACAGCCGCGAGAACCTACCGCGGTCATAGCTACCAACACATTCCGCGCATACGATCAACCGCGCCCGCGTTGGCTGCATATAGGGCTACCGAATGGTCGGACTCGAAATGGATTGTCGGTAGAAAGCATGGAATGTGTCAGCTCGCCGTTTTGTTGCCATTCGGTGGAACGTGCATGCTTCAGCTCTCTTATTCTCTTATGGGGGATATCAGTGGAGAAAGCAAACAGGCGGGAGTAGTCAGTAAGTATGTAGCAGCGGATACACCAAGAACCACGGTGAAGCAAATAGATGGAGACCTCATGTGAGTACTCTTTTATCAAACCACCTCAACTTGACTTTGTTGGGATGCGTGAAAGGACGAATAATAATAAGGTCTGTCTTGTGAGTTGTGAGCTATCGGCGGCTTCGATTGGTACATGAGTGATGGGAATTCTCACGGTTATAGTGTAGGTAATCCTTATGATGAGCGCTTTCCCGTACGTTAAGGCTTCTTCAAACAGCCGCGACGCGACAGCGCGACGCGACACTTGTAAAACAATTTCCATTAAATTTTCATAGAAATTGTTCTATGTCGCGACGACGCGACCGTCGCGTCGCGCTAGTCTGCACGAGCCTTTATTCCTTATTACCTCTTTTACTTGATTAGACACACCTCCATTTACCTCAGTTATGTTAGTGCCATTTTTAAAGCATTATCGTGCGTTTTTATTATGGTCATAAGAGAAAAATTACTATGGAAAATCAAACTTAATGTTTGTTGGGTTTTCAAATGACAATAATTTTTTATTTGCAAACTCTAGGTTGCCACCGCAAATAACTGCCATTGAAACCGCCAACAAGACAAGTTATTTAACTGAGGCAATATAAGATGTATTTACTGCAAAATTCCATACGTAACAAGCCCACTCACTACTTTACTTGATAAAGAAGATACTAAATGTTAGTTTTAAAGCAATAACACAAAATGTTTTGATGTTATAAAATACAGCATATTTTCGTTAACATAAGGTATATAAAACGTTGCGTCAAGTGCTCACAATTTACACCAAGTATCTAAACTGACGGACTCAGAACGTGGTCGTTCAAAAGTGGTATGACATGAGTATTTGTACTAAGAGAATTCATAGTCACGCAGACACGACGATATTAGCAACACGATGTATGCCATGTATTCTATCTGTACATAAGGAGCCATAATATAAATTTCATATATTCGTTTTTGAACCATGTATATGTATTTTTGTAATATTTTGCCGACACAATACCCATCTTATTTCGTAGCCAATAAATAATTAAACTGGCAAGTCAAGCAAAAACTATTACACTTGAGACTTAGCCCAAAACAACGCTTTCCATATTATTATTTTTTCTTAAATAAACGATGTGCTGGGTACATCGTGTAAAATGTGTTAACAGCAAGAAATATAAACAGAACGTAGACAATAGCGTTAACAAGCGGCCTAGTTGAGACAAACGCACGGTGGCGTCGGAGCGACGGCGGTGTTTGTCGACCCATTTAACTTGATCACCACTAACACACTCGCCGTCCCCACATACCACATGATATACAACGCTGATTTATCTTAGAATTTACACATTTCTACAGTTTATATGTAACATTGAGCTATGTTGAACAGTGCAGCAAATGCATACTAAAACTTTAGTTACGTCACCTCAGGAATTCCAAGCAGAAAAAGCATTCAAGAAAATAATAACGTATTTTAAACCGTGTTTAGCAATTTCATACGTACGGTTGAATAAATTTCATTTATTCAATATCGAAAGCCGAGGCAAATTGTCACAATGGCTAAATAACAAACAAGACAAATCAAATGAAACCTTTAGAAGTATTTCATTGACAAATTAAATCTCGTTTTCCTTTTCAATCTTACAACAATCTCGGGGAGAGAGACCGAAAACAGGGGTGGTTGTTACGTCTGTGAGGTAAGTACATCTGGTTATCGGGCGTGGGGGGTAGGTGGGTACACTTGTACACTTAGTGAATGTGTATAGTATACTATAAAGTCAGCCGGGCAAGTCTGGCCGAGGTTAGAGAAAGAATGTCCGCACCATTAGCCAAGGGGGCAGACGGAACGGGGTGAATGGGCTGTCGAACCCTCCGTCGACCTTGACTCGCCGAGATTTATCACTTTTCCGGGGTAATCTGAATACAATTAGGCGATGGGCAGCCAACGGGCGGGACCGCAGACACGCAACAGGTTCCCGTTATAGAAGTCATATTCTTTTACAAGTTTTTTTTTTGTGTTCCCTCCGTTACTCAGGGCCGCTATGTATTCAAATCTTAAATCGCAAAGTTGGACAAGAATAATGAGAATCGTGTTTACATTGAAGAGCACTAGTGCTTTGCAAAACAAATCTGTAAGTACTTTGATCAATATAATAGTAAAAGATACTTGAATGTTCAAGAAGTCTGGACTTGCTGACTAGAACAAAGTCACACCAACAGAGCTGGTCACAATATAATTTACTTAGGTGCTATTTCAAGATAGAATTCAAAAAGAAGAATACGTATTTATTTAACTGCAGGCTTAGCACGAGCACCGATTTGTCGACGGAAGAATAGACATGACTATTAACTAAATGATAGAGAAGATAGATAGGTTTTTCTATTAATTATTACAGTTATGCGTTCTAAACGAATCATGATTTTGTAGATAATTGTACATACTTTGTGGCCGTCGAGTAGAAAGTTTGTTTTCAGTTTGATTTTGACAGTTTGAGAAGAAATATTCAACATTTATAAGGACCTAAACAAAAACGTTAGAAACTAAAGACAAAATAACAGATTGTAGAAGGATATCTACGATGCGATGTCAAAAATGGAGAAACGAAATATCACTTTGTACTGAAAAAGCACTGCCTATTCTTCGTAGAAATAGAAAGCGCCATGCTAAGCCTGCTGGATGGAAGTATTCTAAGAAATCGCATAAGTATGGAATAAATTGTGACAGCAATAGGTGGGCGGTACTTGGTAGAAAGAACACCATAAATAATAATAACGACCACGTCGTTCCTCGCACAAAAAAGTATCCAAAACAAACCACGGAGGATCGTTTACGTGAAAACGATCAAAACAAACATTATGGCAGGATCGGGGCAAAAAAGCGTTTTGTTTAAACTTTTTTTTTAAAGCTGGAGGTCGTTGGCCTTGCCAAGGACGTGTAAGCACGTGGCGGTACATAAAGGCATTTCAGTTAAACGTCAAACACTTGTACCGACCCTCACACATCTCCATGTGCGAGGGTGAATTCTTAATGCATACAATCAAACTCAGATCACTTCCCGACTTAGTAAAGAACAATAAAAAACAATAACACATAAATGCATTATGAAACCGTATTAATTAGGATTACGTGAAGGTTTTATAACGTATGTTATTAATTGTTATTATGACACATGATATGCAAATCAACTGTTCATAATTGTTTAACATAGTTTTTCCTGGCCATGCTAATCGGTACATGGCCTAAATACATTTTATTTAGATAATTACAAGTAAACCAACTTATATTATCAGCTTTAAAACGATTGCAACAAAAAACAGGATAAGCTTCAAATATTTTTTCTATATAAAATGTTAAGCATCGAGCTAAGTATAAACCGAAGTAAATATAGGTTTCAAATGTCACGGAGAAACAGCGTGCGGCAGCGTTCGACTCGGTCCCAAGAGCCAGCCTTATCTTAGTTGATGGCATTCCTCTGCTCGGCGGCCGATACGCACGACGGACGACTGCGAAACGCTTTTAGCGCCCGTATACTGAACAACCGACCACTGGGCTAAGCAATTATCGCCCAACACGACAACATCACAAGGTCTGTTATACCACAGCCGCGATAATAGGTACACTTCGCGCAAAAGAAACCTTATTGGTCGAAAATTAAAGTCGTTTTCGAAAGTCACGTTGTATGCGGGCGTCAAACAATACGCAATTCACCTTCGAACGCGTCGGGTTGCGGTATTGCGGCTTCATTGTGTTAAAATAACGATGGAACTTGGATTGGAAACGAGCACAATGCGGTCGATAAACAGAAATATATTTTTATTTACACATCGATAAAGAATATTACGATCAATCAATGAGACTGCCGCATAGATAAGAGATAACGAATTCTTGCACATAGATATTGCTAACCTAACTATTTGATACCCCCCCCCCCCTTATTTCAATTTGGTATAATATGCATACCTAGCTATTTACTTTGAATCCAATTTTGTACAAATAATAATGACCTACATATTTTTTACAGAAGATATAAAATTGTTGGTCATTCTTATTATTGCTTTTTTTACCTAGTAACCATATTCTTTTGTATTTTGTTTTTAATCTATAATTAGGATGGATTAACGCATCGTTTGAGATAACCTATCAGTATCTATATTTATAAATAGCTACGTAAACTAATGACATTTAAAAGTTTTAGCAACTCATAAAATAATGTGAATCATTGGTGCACATTTGAGTTCAGGCAGGCAGCATATAAAGCAACGTATTTTTCCTCAACTGCTTCGTCTATAGTTTTCTAGCGCGAGACTTCACATATTCACTCGATGTTTGTCGAGAGTCAAGAAGTCCGACGAGCCGAACGGTTGACGTCATACAGTCATGTTAACCTTCTACCACTCCACCAGCTCGTGACAATTTACGTGGCCGTCTATAATACATTGGTGCGCAAGTTCTCGCTGTATTTGCCGGCGAGGAACACGAGCGGCGTTGGACTTGGAGGTTGTTTGGTTCGCTCGGAACGCTGGAGATACAGTGTGAGGGTGTATTGCGGTCATATAACCGGTATTCGAGTGGCGCGGCAGTCGGAGCTCGGCCGGTCTACAGCCCGATGTTTTGAGAAAGCCACGTTCGGCAATCGGCGACGTTAACAAAACACGATTGCTTTTGCGGTTGCCGTTCGCTACAGCCGGTTTAGACAAAATACCAAATTGCTTTTTATGATACCTGCATATATGAGGGCGGCACAATGTTTATTTTGAGGCCAATTACTTCACTCAACCGGGACAAATTGATAACTGTTAATGCTTTGTATACGAACTAACCAACCCTGACTTTGATCATTATCCAATTAGCATAAGCTTAAATAATAACTAAATGATGGTCTTAGCTTCAATTTTCGTGTTGGCCAAACGTCTAAAGTGGTGGAAGTTGGTATTTGCTTCTATAACGGTGATTAGACAACAGCATTGAAAGTGAAACAAATAGAACGAACGATTGATTGTTGAAACACATCATCAGATATCTTCATTTGTTCGCAAAGATGATTTTGAAATCATGGAATTCTGGAATGCTGTTAAAACAAAAAATAAGATTGTCATGTGTCAGAGCAAGCTCCCTGAGTTTTCTTGTCAATGAGATTCATGGCAACATTTTATTGCAAGCCATGCATAGCATACTGCCTCTGAGGAAACGAGAACGTTTTATTTGACATACATGTTACACAATCGAAACATTAAAATTGAAACTTGAATTATGCAAATCTCATATTTGTTCGTAATATAGGATCTTAGACGGCACTTATTGCGAAAAAATCCAGCGTGAAATAAAACAATCAAATTTTAATGGTTTGGAATGGTCACCAATCGTAAGTTGTTAAACATGCGTGAATACATTTACAAAGCAATTTGCGTTCCGAGTATACTTCAAGTAAGCGAGTACCATGGTCTCTAACTTTTCATAATTTGCTAACTATGAAATAATCCCTTATTATACAACAAGGAAATTCATTTAGATAAAATCTATAAGTCACAAGCCACAACTGATAGGTGTCTACTGTCATAGAAAATCGGCCATGTCATGTGCGTCCACACACAATGAAGGGTTCCGACTAGTTGGGATGAATTTATCCCAAGAACTACCTAGTTGAAAAATGAAAGTTCCCCATACATTCCATGTGTAAAATGCAAAAATAAGTTGGTCGAGCTGTGATAGTTTTCCTTTTAACTTCTTTATATATACTACTAGCGACCCGCTCCGGCTTCGCAAGGGTCCAATTTAGAAAAAAAAAAAAAGAATAAAAAATGTGTTTACTTACGACATCACAATAGAAACCTCTAAAATAATCAGTGTTTCTCTACTAAATTATGCATGATAGATATATATAAACCTTCTTCTTGAATCAGTCTATCTATTAAAAAAACCCGTTCAAAATCCGTTGAGTAGTTTTAAAGATCTAAGCATACATAGGGACAGACAGCGTGAAGCGACTTTGTTTTATACTATGTAGTGATTGCCGATTTTTTTTTTCACAAATCCGAAAACAACCGTTTGCTGGCTAGCAAGGGGACATACATGACTCCAAATAAAAAAATTAACACTTTATAGCTTCATATTTCGCAAACGTGTCCCAAAATCGAAAAAAATTGCTATCACTCTCACACAGCCGAAATATTTTTAAACGACCTATCCAACTACCTCACACCAAAAATAAATCATCCTACTTTATGTGTAGGGTAAGTAGGTACCTTCCGAAAAAAAAAAAGGGTCTGTGTTTAATATGTTTATATTTATATACCCATGCCAAATTACAGATTTCTAGTAAAAATAGTCCCTGAGCTAAGCCGTGGACAGACAGACAGAGTGAAACTATAAGGGTTTCTTATTGACTACGGAACCCTAAAACGGACATTATCAAAGTCCAATTACTCGTTTGCGTCATACTTCAGCATGAATACCTGTTTTTAAATCGTTTGTTTGTTTGTCCGGGTTGGTTACGATATGGTTGAAATGATTTTATTATTTTTAATTGACTGATAACATCATCAATATCAATAAGCGCCTTTTATCTGAACACTAAGTAATAACTGTAATATGTCTCTATAACTTGTGTTGTCTGAAGAGAATAATACGATTTGGTTACGTTTTGGTCTATCTTCAAGTTCTGAGTTGAGCTACACGATTACTGACAAATGCTTGACTGACTGGACTTGTCTACTCAAATCTGTGTGGTTCTTTCCTCAAAAGAAGCTTTCAGGCACTAAACTAAATCGTCTTCACGTGATCTGGCCAAGATTATGTCCGGACTAAGTGACTTTGGCCCTTGAGTTTGTTACGCCAATTCTTCTCAGGGGTAGCCAGATAAGAAATATCGAGGCCATCTAGCTTACATTTTTTTAAATAATATGAAGTGCAAAATTGATTCCGATATCCTGTTTATTCAATAAACAATTTCATTTCGTTTATTTTAGAGGGGAAAGGAAGAAAAGTAATCTAACCATTGTATCCAAGCCAATGTCAGATATGTACCGGCTTATCAAGTTAGGTACATAAAGTTTATAATTATTCAACTGTTCATGAATGGAATTGTAGTAGGTAGGTATTACTCGACTAAAATCAGCTGGGAAGGCAAAGTAACCCTATGTATTCGTAATATACATATTCCTACGTCAAACAAATCGTGACAGTGAGTAGGTAAGTATATAAGATGCGGCGTCCCCGGTGGGTGAACCCGTCAAGGTCACTTCGAGGGAAACCCCACAAGGGTGTTCTAGGAACCTTTACATTTCAACAAGATGTAAATTGGAATGTCAACAAACACTTAAAATGTATTAGGATTCGATACGCGGCTCGTTGATCAAATATTGAATACATTTGTAGCATATTAGTCAGAATATTGAATAACGCTGTCCGTTCCAATTGATCGATTACGTGAATTCATCATTTAACGAAATCAATGTAGCTCCACTTTTCAATCGCATTTTTTTTTTTTGCTTTTATCAAAATCGTGCCAAGTTCGGCAAAGTAAAAGTCGGTTTCGTTTTTTTATGTTGTTATATAGGTGGGAAGGTTTGTCAATGGTGAGGTCGGTGGCGATCCGGCACATAGGAGCGCCTCGTGGGCCTTAGGGGTAGAAGGTCCTGTTTTGCGTGCTCGCCCCGACCGTCGGTGGGGGTAAGTTTTTCACGAGGCCCTATATACCGCGACCACCCCGACTCGTACATAAGGTGGGCGGGCTGGGGTGGTTCGCGCCCGCAAAAGGGGCAAAATACGGCGTACTGTGGGCGCCCGTTCTATGTGGGTCAATGTCGGGAAAGCCCGTGTCTACCGGTGACGGAGTATGCACAACGAATCTGATCAACACACCCGTGACAAAACAAAGGATAAGGCAAAAACCTCCCAAGAATATATTAAGACCTTAATACCTGGCAATAAGGTTCAAATTCAAAGAGTACGCGAACGAAGTGCAACTTCATACAACATCAGTTGCCGAAAACATAAATTTGATTGGTATGATTACTGATTGCACTTAGATGTTATGTGAATGATGTGATTAGAAGCAATTTTGTTTTCACTGTCACGCTGTATTTCGTCGGCTTGAACAACGATGAAATTGCTACCAAAGTTCTGAGTCATTAATTCACCATTCACATAAAATCGTGTCTGGCTCATCATTTTCAACATTTTGAAATGTAAAGCTAGCTTGGTTTTACGCATTCATGTGAAATTGATGTCACTGTCTTTTCACACTGGTTTAACCTTTGGCACTTTATTTTTGTTTTGATTTGTGCCCAAGAAAGCATACTTTTAGACAAAACTAGCTTGCTCAACATAACAACCACGGCGGCTTTTCACGAGCCTCTCCCACTATTCCCAACTATCGTCATTGCGGATATACATATGAGGCGGTACTTCGAACTAAGGAACCGCGTGTCTCGTACCCAAGTTTAAGGCCCAGTTGCACATCAATAAACAAGTTTAACGCTAAACGAATTTAAAATATCCTTGTTTCTGGCAATCATTTGAAGATGACAGAGACGTTAGTCTAACGTTAAATCCATTTAGTGATTGGTGGTGCAAGTGGCCCTAAGACTTGAATTACTGAAGGGAATCGAGGGTTAACTTACCAACAGCCGGTGACATGGAGCGTGAGCCACTGGAGCCTGTCGGGCTGGGCGTCGGCCTCAGGTGCGGCGTGGTAGCGCGCCCAGCACCGCCGCTACCGCCCGAGTCATTGCTGTTCTGACCGGTCAGATCCTGGAACAACAAATTACAACATTAAAATCAACTTTAGTATCTTCCTGTGCAACTCCCAATGAAAATACTTTTTCTTTCTTTCTATCAGGGTCCACCGATGGTAACGCTGACGCCAAAAAACATGAAAAGTAAGTCTATGTAATCGTACGAAAATGCGAAAGTTTTGATGTTTAGATGTTTCAATCACACAAAAACGGCTGAATGGAGATTAAAATGTATTACTTAATGTACCAAACAGTCAGAGACTTGATTTTGATATTGCATGCATGTATAATAAAAATAATGATTAAACTTATTACGATCAAGAATAATAATTCTAGATAGGTAGACAAAATCAAGATCGTGAACTCAGGATGAAACCTAGAATTACAATTGATCCTTCTGTACATAAGTTCTCAGAACGTAGTTCGGTAACTTAAAATGTTACGTAGAAGTACAGTTGGTCCTTCTATACGTAATTTCTTAGAAGGTATTTTCCTTTGAGTTGATGTTTTTAAGATTTAAATAAAATTTTATGAGCAAACCCTTAGAATACAATGATAAAAAAATTCAGCAAGTCGTTCAGAGAAATTGCTTCATGTGTTGATATTGAAATCAATATTGTTGTCAAGGTTCTCTCCACTCTACTTATTTGTCAGTTTTACTTCAGATCAGACCAATGAGGCTAGCTAGTGATAGCAGTTGGTATGCCAATTAATCTGAACCTTCACAAGTGATCGCGCTATAGGAATTTGATTATGTCGTTAATTGTAAATCACACTGTTCACACGAGCTGTTGAGGAGGAAAATGGTCTTCGATCATAATCCGATAGGTATGTATGATTAACATATCTGGGCTATTTACTAAACTATATTATTGCTTCTTGAAAGAATTAGTCTGAAGTAAATATTGCCCTCAAAATGATGAAATTTTAACCCAACCTTTAAATCGATCCTTATCAAATATGAAAACAAAGAAAAAACAAAAAGAGTTGAAAATTGGTGCACATGGAATTTCTTAGTGAATGCGATGGCATTTACTAAGAAATTCCATGCGCACCAATTTGTTTTGATTTGATTTTTTTTTTTTTTTTGTTATGTTCATCAACAAATAAGTACCGAAGGACCAAGGATTCAAAGTCACGATTGTTGCCAATCCATCATATCATCTCGTCTCAGAATCTCTTCTCTTTTTCTTCCTTCTTGTATTTGTTCCTGTCATCAAATTTATAGGTCAAAAAGCAAAATTGTTGATAAAAGTTAAAGTATTCAAATAACCATAGAAAATAATGACAGAAGAAGAAGCATCCGTAACCAAATCTTTAGAATTTTTATACACCACAAAGGTTCATAAACAATAAAATGCCGTAAAAGATCAGTTACAGATGCTAATGCAAAGAGCAATTCTCATTATTTTGCATAATCCACACGGCATTAAGCGTGCATTCTTCGCCTAGGTGAGATGCCTTGACACTGCAACCTCGGCAGTAAAGAGCAACAATAGCACGCAGAGTCAATAGAGCACGGCCACTTGCGGTAATCGTGCAATAAAACAACGTACGGAATCTCCTCAAACAATGCACTCGCAACCAACACCAAAATAAAAACAAATGCGGCACGCCTCGAGCTAATATTAAACTTCGATGCAGATCATTTTTTGTACGGTAACTAAGTTATGTAACGTAAACCAACAGTCGTTAAAGTACAATGAAACAACGAGTTATGCATAATAATGCAAGTTCATACGAACCCATAAAAGCTCACCCAACAAACTATTGTACACAGTTGACAATCATATGATAGTACGTACCGTTTCAGCGTAGTCAATGTTCGTTGCTCGTAAATCAATCAGTGGTCCTTTTCTATTACAACATACTACGGTAAACGCGATTAGAGCGAGCTTGGAGCGGACGAGAGCAACTGTGCAACGGACGCGTAAATGTTAAGCTTTTTCAAAGTAAAAATCAAGTCGTATTATAGAGAGAGCGGCGACGGTGCAGCGCGTTCTCAACGTTCGAACGGGCTCGACGAGGCAACTCACGACCCCCCGCTGTCGAGGTTAGCTCGCCTGCGAGAGGCTCCGGCGTCGATCAGACGAGTCCGGCCGGTGGGGCGGGGCGCGGGGCGGCGGGGAGCGCGATAACTGCGGCGATGTTTTTGCCCAGCGCTCCAGCTCGCTCGCTCGGCGCACCAGGCGCGTTCTTCATTTCGTATAGAGTCCATTATCTCTAAGGCTGTCCCTCTCGCACTCGTTGCTCGCTTCGTCGCGCCTCGCCGCACCGGCCGCTGTTTTATTGCCAGCCGACGATTTTAACGTGCGCTCGCAACGTCCGCCGGAGCACAAAAGTTTTTATGGAAATTTCATTCCGAATGCGCCTCGCTCGCTTGCTCACTCGGGAACGTCAATATAAAAGCACGATAACGAACGGACGAGTCAATTAATTATTATTGTTGGAAGCTGTCGGGACGTGCTGGGCGGCTCTATCTAGATACAGTCACTGCTGTAGTGTTTTCAGATGTATACCTAGTAAATTGGAAGCGAAATGATTTGACGTGGGCCACGTACCTTAGCTAGACAGACTAAGTGGCTGTTTGATAAGTAGACACAAGATTATCATAACGTTAAATAAGACACTGCAAAAAAGGAAATTAACAGATGAGAGTAGTCTTTAATATTGAATTGAATAATTGACAAGTCTTTAAATAAGTTATTGATAAAGTACTAAGTAAGATTGTAAATTAGTAAAATATAGTTGTAGTAAAGTATAGTAAGTTGATGAGAGACAATAATAATGTCTTCAACATTATTATTTTTCCACAACTCTTATCTATCTATCTAGGTTGCCCATAATAACCCGCTGCTGGGTAAAGGCCCGCACAACTAAATAGGAAAAAATAAATAACAACTAAGTATCCAAATTCTCCATTCATAGTTAATGTTTTCACTTCCGGATAGAAATTTTACAACAATGACTCCAGATAGGAAGTCAGTACAACCGTGGAAAAAGGACAAAATACCACTTCGGCACAAAAAGTTTAGCGAACATTCGAATGAACTAGATATAGAAGCAGAAAGTTTTTACTACATTTCCATTTCAGAACTCTACGGCATTCAATTAAGATCTAACAAAACATTGATCAGCTGTTTGAGTGATTGGGCTACGTCTATTGCAATACGGCAGTCGAGCACGAACAAACGAGATCGGCTTAAATTGACCGACTGCACTTGGCCCAAATCCCGACGCAAATAAACACAAAATCGCTCTTGTTGGTGTGTCTACACATTGTGTGGAGGCTGCCAGCAGCACGGTAAATAGAGGGACTAACGCAACCACACAAACTTACGTAGCCTACGTACCTACCTTATATAGGTGAGGTGCAGTGGGAACGAGGCGACGACGATCATGAAACCCGCTATTGAGCCGAGAGAAACACTCACGTGGGCCCGACTAACAATGTGCGG